>OZ017742.1:293140320-294454487 GCA_963969285.1 Odontomyia ornata
CTTTGGTAAAACGTTACCAATCGTTGTAGAAATATTCGGTAGAAATTTCCTGAGTCGATTACTTCGACAATATAAGATTTTTTCCGATAAAAATTAACTTCGGACTAACGTTTTTAAAAAATTAATTTAATTTTTGAAAACTTTTGACACGAGCGACTTAAAAGACGTCTATACGCAAAGACTACTACGATCCATCTAAGTGTTTGTTGTTGTAACTTAAAAAGTGTTAATAAAATAAAATAGTTAAAAGTGAAAACCAAAGTGTTTTTATTTAAAGAGATTCCGGGGAAGGAATATGCAACATATATTTTTTAACAATCGTAACGTTGAATAACGTTACTCGCGTTTGATTTTTTCTTTGATGAAATACCTTTTCAACGTTTTCGTAACAGATCACATCCTAAACAAAAAAATATACAATCGCTATTTACTCAAGTCTTACGAACGAGGGCCTTTTTTTTAAATTTCGTAATAATCTGTTGTAACTCTTAAAAACGTATGTATCTCAAATTAAATCAAAATGGCACTATTTATTTTTCCTCAATCTTTTCATTATCGTGCGAATATTAGGGAAAATATTGTTTTCAAAATCAAACAATCTTTGGTGTAGCCTCATTATACCCACAACAAAGTCGTTTTGTTTTGCTTTCGATTATAATTACTCGTACATATTTTCGTTTGTTATTTTTGTTTTAATCAGAGTAGTACTTTCAGTTACTTTAACAAGGATTGATACCTTGATAGTTCTGAGGCCAAATGGTGGGAACATTCATTGGCACACTGTAGCACTGATAAAATGGCTGATACGGCATTAAAGGTGGGTATATTGTTGGCACACCTGCTGGTGGGTAAACTGCTTCCATTGAAATTTCGCATAGGAGATAGGAAGGTTGTCGAGCAGTTTGCTAGTGTGACTGCTCGATTACTACAAATACCGTAACATTCACAATTGACAATTATCATAAATGATAGACAGAGACAACCCGTAAAGTATCGAAATCCTTTGTTTGAATTGTATTTCATTATGAGAAACTATCAACAGTTCTGGGTACTTAAAATTTGTTAGTTTCGAGTAAAAATTCGATTGAGGCATATGCGTTTGATTGTCGAATTGAATTGCGATATTGTTAAAAGATAAAAATGCAAACAAAGGCTAAGAATTCACCTTGTTCCATCCTCTGCACACCTACGCTTCCCCTGCGACTAAATCAAATATTTGTTCAGCACCGTATTTTTTTCCACTTGCAGCAGACTTTTGAGTCGTAGACAAACTAATTTTAACTTCACTTTTCGCGGCATTTGCAACTGTATTGAATAGAGGGGAAAATGGACATAGAAACTGAACTAATTCTCGCTACACAAGGAGTGCTACTGCGAGTATGTCTTCGTGGACTTTCTGGATTTCAACATTGAAATCACTCTCGAGGCCATCCAAAATATTTTTTTTCAATGCTCTCACGATTTTTTCGCACACCACCTCATGAGTTTGCTGTAAAAGTTGTCCTTTATGTGGTCATGTACATATGTGGCGGTAAGAGTTGGTTGTTAGAAGTTTTTAACCATACATTAACGTTGGCATTTTGCTGTTCTGTACTTGTCAACTCTTCCTCATTTTATGCCTGCTAATTGATATGGATGGTTTAAGCTCGTCCGTTACCCTAAAGGACACAGATTGCAACTTTCGTTGACACCTTCCCAAAGACCTTAATGAAGCAACTCCAATTTCCAGAAAGTATCTTTTATTTTTCATCGAGTACTGAAAAGCCTTGAAACTTCGCTTTATTATGCTTAAAATCTGAAGGAATAAAGCATGGTTTTCACGAAAATTGGAAAATTAAAAACTATCATATGATATTTGAATTTTAAAGCTTAATTATAAGACATACAGTTCATACATCAAATAAACGATATTCTGAAATAGGCTGTCTTAGTGCCAACTTCTCATCAAATGACATTCCAGGAAACTTGGAATACATTTTGTGAAACAAGTATCCATCAAAGTTATTATGAGATACATACGTATAAAGTCCACAAAATACCATCGCCCGATCAAAATAATGAACAAGACTTGAATATACATGCGATAGCCAAAAAGGGCGTTCTTTCACTGTTTCGGGTCCAAATAAGCACATGGCTTTTGTCGGGTCCATCTGTGATGCTTCCGAAATGGTCAAAAGCAATATATCGGCTTCATCTGTAGTTATTTGACGTTCCTATAAAAGATAAAATATGATAAAGATTCTACTTCTACAATGGGTCAACTCTAAACCTGAACAAGATAGTTCACTACCAGCGCTGGTACTATAAATATCGTCTCGAGCAACTTTAGAACACGATCAACTGAAATTTTTTTGCCTTTTGGGGAGACCACCCAAGATAAGATTTCTACTCGTTTTTTCAACGAAATTGAACCGGCATCATTTGACAATCTCTCTTCCATTTCAGGCACTTCAAAGTCTGGATAAATAGGGGGATACTCCCTAACACAAGAAGGCTCACTCGCGCTTGGTTTCAAAGCAACTCTTTGCTTAATGTCACGATATACGTCTCGCCGATTGCTGTACATGATTCCTACTTCACGAAGGAGAAGTGGAAGAACTAGATCCGAAAATGAGCTGATATCCCCCATTGAAATATCCACAAACTTAGATGCCACTGTCAAAATCTTTTGGTAGTAAATTGAAAAGACATGACTGTCAGCTGTTTTCAAAATAAGATCGCGAAGCCAGCGAGGTTTTGGTCGAGTTATTTTTAGTTGCTTCTGCAAGAACATCAACTTATTTAATAAGAGAAAAATCTTACCATAACCTTTAATATACTTAATTCAAAAGTCATTACACCTCATATGTACCATTTCAATTTGAAAAATGTGTTTTTTTAACTTTCAGCAAAAACTTACGTAATCGTAAAAATTCAAGGATATACTGACAAGCCTTTGAATTTCTTCATACGAAAGCTCACCACTGCCATCCTTGTAGATAAGGTCAGTCAATCTAGTGCTGAGATTTTCTCCGTTTTGAAATGTTTGACGTATAAAGCCAGCAAAAGCCTTTTCTATCTGAATCATGGTGCCAGTGAATGGCTTCCATAGATGCTATTATAAGAAAATAACGAAACAGTAGCCTCTCCAAACCATGGCTTTAATTGGTCTTACCTCAACTTGCTTGTGCTCCATCCAATCATTTCCGCTGAGTGTTGCTAGAATAGGCATCTGCCATTGTTCCAAGTTCAAAGATTGTCGCAATTTCCTTTTGTCCCACACATCTACTGTCATGTGCCGTACATTTAGCGTCCGTACTACCCAAATCGGCCAATCTCCAGGCATAATTAAAAAATCAGAGTCGTGAGCTAGAACTGCCAATGCCTTTGTCCTCGTAGCATATTCCGCCAGATCAAGATCACATTCATTTTGAAATGAAATGAAAACTTGGCCATATTTTTTTGCAACACGTAAGTAATTATCATGGTAAGTTATCAAAAACTTTCGAAATCGATATTGAATCGGTTGTTCATCTTTTAAATCAGTAAACAGTTGTTTTACTTCCTCGTAATAGTTATCTTCGCGTCGAAGCCATTCGGGTATTTTCACATCTTTTACAGGACCATCCAAGAAAAATACCAAATCAACACCTAAGTCACGAAATTTTTGAAATAATGCTTCAGCACGACGAACGCATTCGTGATGACGGCCACCGCACATGATTTCAAAAGAATCAGAAACCAGAATAGGAATTGTGGCAATGAAATCAAATAGAACCACAGGTTTTCGAATATTGGGATGTTTTCTGCAATGGAAGGAAAAAAGTATAGGCTTACTTACTATTGACGATTCAAAATTATGTTCCTTTAACCTAATGCTACAACTGTAATTTGTCACTCTGTTCACTTCTGTCAATCTGTCTGTCAATAAACTTTATGTTAAAACGTTGGCTAATTAAAATCATATTATTGTCTATAAATCAATAACATGGTAGCAGAGCGTAGTTCGATTTGAGTGGACAAACGTTTTTTCAAGAAGATTGAGCAAAATAAATAGTGTTTTTTTTTCGAAGAGATTTTCTCAAAACTTGAAGGTGATAGTTGCTGGAATTTTGGTGACTCACAATCATGGAATTTCAAGGTATTGAGAAGTTAAAAGGTTCGGAAAACTGGAATATTTGGAAGTTCATGGCGCGCAATTTATTGCGAGCAGCTGAAGGAGCATACGAAGTGAGTATTGGAGAATTGGTTCAACCGGTGCTGGCAGCTAATGCTAATGCGGCTGTGATTGATGCTCACAATGCGGCAATGAAAATTTGGGATAAGGCAGATCGCGCCGCTTGTCAAATCATCATCAAGACAATTGATTCGAGTGTCATGACTTTGATCGTCACTTGCGAGACTGCTCATCAGATGTGGAACAAATTGCAAGGTATTTATGAAGAACAAACAAGGCAAGCCATTCATTCAGTTCAGACTGAGTGTTTCAGTTTTGAAATGAATTTAGCGGATGATATGATAAGTCATATTGCCAAATTTGAAGGTATGATTCTACGCATGCAGCAGTTGAAAGTTAAGCCCGACATGTCAGCTTTGATGGTCAAGTTGCTGGAAACGTTGCCTGACAGTTTTGAAAGTTTCAGGCAAGCTTGGTGGGCTAGGTCGGATGATCAGCAGACCCTCGATAACCTAATCAACGTGTTGACATCTGATGACCACAGGCGGAAACTTCGAAAAGAAAAGGAGAACAATCTGACGGCACTGATGGCAACCAAGTTGAAAATCCAGTCCAAAGGTGCAAGTGGAAGTCAACAAGATGCAGCTTGAAGCAGGCCAAATATGAAGTCAAGTCCAACCAGAAGGGGAAGTAGTCGGCTTTCACGGAACTAGTCATTTTAAAAGCGATTGTCCAAACAGGAAGAAGAAGAGTGATGGGACGTCTGAAAGTAAGGGTTCGTTAGCGTTCGTTAGCGAAGTGTTCAGTGCGGAAGGCAAGAACGAAGCTTGGATCATCGATTCTGATGCGACGGACCACATTACCCTCAAGAAAGAGTGGTATTCATTCTTTGAGGCTTTCTCTATTCCAGCAGAGATTGGTATCGTAAACAATTTTGTGATGAGTGCTTTTGGAAGAGGAAATATTGACTTTGAGGCGCTTGTGAATGGCCGTTGGACTTCTTGTCACATGGAAAACGTGATGTATGTTCCGGGAGCTAGGAGAAATTTATTCTCGGTTACGCATGCACTGGACAAAGGTATGACTTTCAGCTCATCCAAGGATAGCTGTGAATTCCAGCTTGATGGTGTTGTCAAGGCTCAAGGTCTGCGATCTGGTCAGCTGTTCAAGATGATGCTCAAGGTCAAGGAACCGGACACTTGCTGTGTGAGTGAGGCTAATCTGGCGGTCAAGGAATCTCTTCAAATTTGACTTAAGCGTTTAGGTCATCAGAATAAAAGACATGTTGTGAAGGTACTCAAGAATCACGGAATTGAAGTACAACAGGACGACGAATGCTGTGGATCTTGTGTAGAAGGCAAACAACATCGAGAACCATTCAAGTCACGTCAATAGCGTTCATCTGTGCCAGGAGAAGTGATCCATGCTGATGTCGGTGTTTCACTTGGACAGCAGTCTATTGCTGGTGCCAGGTACTTTGTCTGCTTCACATGTGACTATTCAAGATTTCGTATGGTTTACTTCTTGAAGGAAAAATCTGAGGTGTTTGACAAGACCAAAGAAATGTTGCAGTTGGTGAAGACTCAACGAGGTCGACCGGTAATGGTGTTCCAGTGCGACGGAGGAAAGGAATTTGATAACAAGAAGATGCGAGAACTCATGGATTCCGAAGGTACGAAGATGGTGATTACGAATCCTTATACGCCTCAGCAGAACGGTTGTGCTGAACGGTCAAACCGGACAATTGGTGAGCTAGCACTAACCACGCTTGTTAGCAAGGATCTACCGAAGTTTCTGTGGGCTGAAGCTGTAAACGCTGCAGTTTACATTCTCAATCAAACTGGTCCAAGCTTTATAGAGGGCAAAACTCCGTACGAGTTGTTCGTTAACAAGAGTGTTCATTTGAACAGGTTTCATATTTTTGGAACCACATGCTGGGTGATGGTGCCTAAAGAACGTCAGAAGAAGTGGGATGCTAAGGGGGTTGAAGCAGTTTTTGTTGGGTAGTCGGAAGACATCGATGGTTTTCGTGTGTGGAAGAAGGATACAAAGCAGGTGATCCGAAGTCGTGAAGTAGTTTTTGGTCCAAAGCATTCCTCTAAAGTTCTAGCTTTCTTTCCTGTTGAAGAAATTGAAGATCCTGTCGAGCCCGCGATTTTCCCAGAATCCTGAACTCACTTGAAGCTCCGCACGTGCCTGAGGTCCCGGATCCTGTGTTACCAGTCGTTCCTGCTGAACGGAAAATTGAAGAAACTCCTAAAGCTGCAAAAGATACCACTCAACGACGTCTTCGAGATAGAAGTAAACTTCAGAAACCTGTAAAATTGAGTGAGATGTTTCTTGCAGAGTTAGAAGAACCTCGAGACTACAAAGAAGCCATGAAGTCGGGTAATCGTGAACACTGGAAGGCTGCGATGAAAGAAGAAATGTCTCCACTGAGGGAAAATTCCACCTGGGTTTTAACGGTGTTACCTCCAGGAAGGAAGACAATTGCTAATCGCTGGGTGTATCGTTTCAAACGAGATGCAGAAGGGAAGGCTTGTCGCTACAAAGCTAGGCTTGTTGCGAAGGGTTATAGTTAACAAGAAGGTATTGATTATCATGAAACTTTCAGTCCTGTATCTCAATTTGATACTATCAGGGCGGTTCTAAGTGTTGCTGCCAAGGGAAGCCTGGAGTTGGCCCAATTCGATGTGAAGACGGCATTTTTAAACGGTGTTTTGAATGAAGAAATATACATGGATCAACCTGAAGGTTTTGAAGATGGTTCTGGTCGTGTGTGCAAGCTGATCAGAAGTCTCTACGGACTGAAGCAATCTCCGAGGTGCTGGAACAACCGGTTCATGGAGATTCTTATCAAGTTTGGTCTCGTCCAGAGTGAAGCTGATCCATGTCCTGATCATTGTCCTTTATGTTGATGATGACCTGGTTGCTGCAACACAGAAGAGTGTGATTCAAGAGTTCCTGAGGAAGCTGGAGATGGAGTTCAAGGTCACACGTGAACTGCTTGGCGTGTGTCAATCCGTTCGAGTCAGAAAGTGTACGCGGGAAATCTTCTTCAGAAGTTCAACATGGCAGAAGCCAATGCTGTTTCAACACCCATTGACAAGTACGTGCAGTTGGAAAACTGGTTTGCGAACATCTGCTCCTTACCGTGAAGTTGTAGGATGTTTGATGTACTTAGATGTTGCTACTCGTCCTGACATCGCGTTTGCAATCAATTATGCGTCGCATTTCTTGGAAGATCTGGAAGATGTCCACTGGTTGCTGGTAAAGAGAATCCTGAGATACGTCAAAGGGTCTACGTCAGTTGGTATCAGGTACGAGGCTGGTTCCAAAGGAAGTGTCTTGAAGACCTTAAGTGATGCAGACTACGCTGGTCAATCGGATACTCGTCGGTCTGTTAGTGGAATCATTTTCATGCACAGTGGAATACCGATATCCTGGGCTAGCAGACGTCAAGAGTGTGTGTCTCTTTCCACAACTGAGGCTGAGTATGTCGATGCTAGTGAAGCTGTCAGGGAAAATGTGTGGTTGTCTCAACTGTTCGCAGAAGTCTCTCCCTTAGACAATATACCAATTCGTTTTGTGGATAATCAAAGCGCAATCAAGTTAGCGAAGCATCACGAGTTCCACAAGAGGACCAAACACATTGAAGTGAGGTACCATTTCATTCGAAAGGAAATAGTATGGAAAGTTGAACATTCAACATGTTTCAAGTGATCAACAACTCGCTGATATCCTGACGAAGCCGTTGCCACGTCTGAAATTTGCTGATCTACGTTCTGCCATTGGAACGATCTGATCTGATTTTGAATTTAGTTTGTTATTAAAAAATTGAAATATCGTGTTTTAGAGGAAGTATTGATGTAAGGCATTGATATTTTGAATTCAAAATTATGTTCCTTTAACCTAATGCTACAACTGTCATTTGTCACTCTGTTCACTTCTGTCAATTTGTCTGTCAATAAACTTTGTGTTAAAACGTTGGCTAATTAAAATCATATTATTGTCTATGAAACAATAACCCTTACGATCAGGACTACTGCTCCCTCTACGTTTTTAAGAGATTTTAACGCTCTAATGCATAAATTTTCTATTTTTCTATTTTTTTAAGTGACTCCAAAATAATCTATTTACAAATAAAGTACCTTCTCTGATATACAACTCCTAAAAAATTGAAATTGAATGCCGCTTCAAAAACGCCAACATACAAGCCAGGTAAATACTTATGTTGCCCTGCTGGCTAATATAAAAACAAAATCGTAAGTATCAATAGGTCCTTTACGGCTTCTCCACTATTTTATGCATTCCTTTCGTCTATTCCGCCCTCGAAATAAATCTTGACTTCGAGATCTGCGCCACTAATCAGCACTAGTTTATACCGCTCAAAAAAACTCACTTTGTAAATTGTCGAGCCACTAAATTTGGAATTTTTTATCATATCGTTGTTTTGTGAGCTAGATATGTTTGGTTAAGCCAGGCCATATACTCGTAGCTACTTTGCTATCGTGAAGGTATCGAAAAAAAATTTGCACCTCGAGGATACTTGAACTTCTGGAAACGATTTTTTCACTCTATATAGTCGTTTTCACATTCTTGTAATGACTTAATGATTCGATTTGGGTTTTTTACTGTCATACCTATAACATTTGCTCCTCAGCATCTGCGTATGATTTTTTTTACTGTTTCTTCGTCAAAATCCGTCGTAAATAACCATCAATGAATCCGAGGACTTTGATTAATCAAACGATCGTTCGGCGATTGAGAATTGATTCAGAAACTACAAAAACTTAAAAAAGTTTCCTTTAAACCCCGCGAGTAATATGAATGGAACTCATGTGTAGTGCATCTGTTATCCCTCGAATTAGCACGACGCCCCTTTTCAAACCACCGGCCGAAAAAAAATCCAAAAGGACTTTTCACAGAGATCGCCAGACGCTTAAACATACGGCGAACAACCGCACCCATAACTACCCTCAGCCGTCCAGTTTTTAAGCATCTCGCATAACATGTGAGTGCACCCAAAAACCGGTCCAGTAAGTCTTGCTGTGTGTCGGTATGAGAAAGCTGCGTTTAACATAAAAGAACAATAAGAGCAGCTTCTTTTTCATCGTAGGACTACATCCTCTTTCCAACTGTCTCGGTCCGTTGACCGTGTCCTCCAATTTCGAAATCCGAGCAGCGATGAACTGTCTTCATCGGCCGAGTCAGATCAGCGTTTCCTCGGTTTCCCCACTGGTCTCCGGCCTTCAGTTCTCCCAACGAATACCTTCTTGGGTATACGTTGTTCGTTCATACAATTTATATGGCCAGCCCATTGCAGCTTCCACAGTCTCAAAATCGTTGAGACCTCCGGTTCGTCGAAAATTTCAAACAGCTTTTGGTTGTATCGAATTCACCATTGGTTCCCGTTTAGTTTCACTAGCGCGCAGAATATATATGCGGGACTGATCAAAGATTTGTATAATTTGTAATTAAAATTTAGTTTGTATAGAAACCACTAGTTAATGCATGTATAAGAACTATTATGAAACTTGTATAAGAACTAACATGAAACATTCTACAGCTGTAATCTAAATTGAATTGTACAGGGATAGGGAATAGAAAAAAGAAGAGATGGAGAAAAACTAAAAGGAGGATTCAAAATACAACCACTGAGCTAACTAAATGGGTTTTTTATTTATCCGCGAGTTTTTAAAGTTTTTAGAAAAGGGGCCATTAAGTTTTGATAACGTGATGATCCGGTTAACAAACAACCAACTGATGTCTGGAGTTTCGTAGCCGATCTAGATGACTTTTTGGCAACCGCCAATACAGATGATCACTTCATGCTGTTATTCTGTCGACATCTCCTTTCTCAGAACCACTTGTGCCACAGACTATGCAAGCCTCCGAGCCGAACTGATGGTGTAATTTGGTCGCACGTTCACTCAACAAAACATCTACCGCAAATTGGAAGCCCGTAGTTGGGATCAAAAGAGCGAGACGTGGCAGAGATATGTTCTCGAAATGCAAGCAATTACAAAACTACTAATTCGATTTTGGTGAGTCGGGCTCACCGAAATCGAATTAGTTAACCTCATCGTGAAGGGTCTAAGGGTTCACAATACTGAAGCACACTTACTACTGCGAACAACTACTGTCCGACAGCTGAAGGAGTTACTTAAGCGTTACGAAAGGCGCATTACACCTGCTCTAAAGTGTGTTGTTAACACACGTGAAGTTACTCCAACTTCCCGCAAATTCGCTGCAACTTCCCGTGAACCTGCTGCAATGGTACCCAGATCAATTGCTGCGAAATCTGTCATTCCCGCTGTCCGAAAGAAACGCCACGCTGTTCTGACTGCACCAGGCGAGGCCACAACTAAAGTTCCCGCCCTTACGAGAACTGCGCCAGGTTCGTGCTTCAAATGTTGGGAATTGGACATCAACACCGAGATTGCCTACGTTAATGGACCGAAGAATGATAGTGATATAACTGACGATGAAACTAACAGCGTCATCAGCGCAATTAATCTGGTAAGTGTTGCTTTTACTTATAGTCGGGGAGAATGGACAGAAAGGGTGAAACTTTTGTCTCTTTTCGACAACGGCAGTCAAATTAGTTTTGTGAAACGATCTGCAGTCCCTCTACTCATTAGCGATCGAACCTTCAATACGAGACTCCACGGCTTAGAAAATGCAACATTAAAAACGTATGGTAAGATCGATGCCTATTTTAAATTTCGTAGACAATGTAGAAAGATTCCTCTTTAAGTGATTCCAGATGAAACAGTATCACTACTCATAATCTCAGGCCAAAATTTCCTAAAGGAATTTAATGTTTATCTTCATGAATTCAAAGATATTAATACCCAGATGTATAGTCATAAGAATAAAGCGTTTGAAAAAGTCAAAACTCATTTCTGTGCCTTCAAACCGACAAATAATGAAGGATTGACCGGTCCATGCTTTAAATACGAACCTTCTGAGGAAGCCGCCTATGAACTTGACAACATTAGATCTACTGACAAAATTCGGCCAACGCTGGTGCACCCATTAATGATCAGACCGACAATAACTTTAGAACCTTGTCTGACCTTACTACATTACCGCCAGACAATACAGAAACCCTAGAAATAAATATGTCCCTGGGCAAAAATCACACTGAAGCCCTTAACAAGACCATTTATGGAAACTTTTTCAACCCGATGAATCTCATTGTAGCGCTCCATCGCTATCAGATGAAAGTTTATCTAAATATTAACACACCGTTTCAATGCACGCCACGAAGATGATCTTACCACGAGCGAACAGAAGTTCAGAAGATCACAGAAGAGCTACTACAGAAGAGAATAATTAGACCCAGTAATTTCCCATACCCTTCTGCCATAGGCTTGGATAGGAAGAAAAGCGGTGAATTGAGAATGTTTGTGGACTACAAAGCCCTAAACAAACAGACCATACCAGACAATTTTCCACTGCCACTTATAGAAGACTGCACCGATTATTTGGCAGAAAAGAAGTACTTTTCAATTTTAGATCGGTGTAATGGATTCCATCAAGTTGGAATGGCACCTGAATCAGTAAAATACACAGCGTTCGTAACTCCAAACGGTCACTATGAATACTTGTGGATGCCCTTGGGATTGAAAAATGCTCCTGCTGCGTACCAGCGCTTTATATGCGAAATATTTAGAGATATGCTTAAGTCTGGATCTTTTGTCGTCTACATGTACGATATACTGATAGTAACCGCATCCATTGAAGACCATATTGAGCTGCTAGGTCATCAAGCAATATCCTATACCGAGGAACCAGAAGGAACGTAAAACCTGCTTAGGATTGTTCTCCTATTTTCGCAAGTTCATCCCATCATTCTCAAAAATAGCCAAACCACTGCAGACATGTAAATCCAAGAATCGCCAGATGGGCCCTCGGGCTTGAGAATTATAATTACATAATACAGCACCGAAGCGGAGTGTCCATGGGTCATGTAGACGCATTGAGCCGGTGCTACACTTCTTGCCCTTCTTCAAATGACGAATCAACAACTGATAGTGATTCTAGAGCTACTATTTCTGATGCAAAAAACAGATGAAAAGTCCTCCGTGGGTCACTTGCGCTCTTAATTACGCTCAACTTGGCTTCTCCTTAGACCATTACCCCGAAAACACCAAAGCCAGTACTAATGCCCCTCGCTGTACTGTCCTAACGTCCGCTGTCTCTTATGCCAACACTGACGATCCTTTCATGTATCCTGCTGTTAGAATCAATAATTACGTACAAGACCCTAATGACAATGCTAGCATCTCCGCAGACGCACCACCCGGAAGCACAACTGATGTAACTGATCAAGTATTAGCCACTGTTGACAGTGATGACTTAGACTTTTTGATCCAAGTCACGCGAAACCGGGACGAATGCATCCAAAAACTTTACGAACAACTAAGTTTATGTCTAGTGTCAGGTTACCAGTTATTGGACGGTCTTGTCTTTAGAAAAACTGAATCCGGACCAACGCAAATGTATGGACTGTTAGAAATGGACGATAATGTGATTCGCTTGATGCATGAAAAGATTGGTCACCTAGGAATAGAAAAAACTTATGTGCAACTGAAGAAACATTATTCGTTACCGAACCAGAAAGGAAAAGTCGCAAAATTCAGAAGAAACTCCGTAAAGTGTATCATGTACTCGCCGTTGCATCGTTCCAATGAACATAATCTCTATAACGTACCGAAGGAACCAATACCATTTGATACTGTACTCTTGGGCCACTTCGGGCCTTTACCTACTATGAACTCAAAGAAGAAACACATATTGCTAGTTGTAGATGGATTCACTAAATATGTTAAACTGTATGCAGTTAACTTGACAAGTACACGAGAAGTTATCAATAGCCTTGATAAATATTTTAGTTATTATAGTCGTCCCAGATGCGTAATAACTGACCGAGGAACTTGTTTCACCTCTTTGGCTAAAAAGAACATCGATCATGTGAAATTTGCCATCGCCTCCCCACAAGCCAACGGGCAAGTGGAAAGGGCAAATCGAGTTTAAAAACCTATGTTTGCCAAACTTAGTGAATCCATTAATCAGATTGAGTCTGGCATTAACAATACCATCCATAGTACAACTAAAAAGCCTCCTAGTAAACTTCTGTTTAGGATAGAGCAGAGAGGTAAAATTGTGGACGAATTAACTGAATACTTAAGCGAGAAGACTCAGATCGCAACTTGGATGATCTCAGGGCCCCCTGAAATCTTATCGATTCCCACTATTCGGAGGCCACAAGATTATAGCCTCCAGTACTTCCAGAAACACAGTAATCCACCCCAAACTTATAATGAAGGAGAATAGGTTATCATTCGTAACATGAGCACCACCGTTGGCAAATAAGAAACTAATCCGTAAGTACCGCGGACCGTACCTTATACACAAAATATTAATAGATAACCGTTACGTTAGTAAAGACATCCAAAATTGTCAACTGACCTAGTTGCCTTATGACGGAAATGCAGACTCCTCGCGAATACGTAGGTGACTTTCGCAGGGATCTGGACCACGAACCATAAAAGTACAAAGCAACATAAGGCGTTTTGAAACCGAATTGTCACTTAAAATTTGCTTTTCATATTGTAACCTCAGAAAAGAGTGAGAAAACCCGAATTGTCACTTCAGATTTGCTTTTCGTATTTTGACAATTACTCGAGGTCGACTACCTAGTCAGGTTAGCCGAGCTGTAATGAGAATTTAATTTGTATAAAAACCACTAGTTCATGCTTATATAAGATTCCCTTAGTCTGTGCATGAACCATTCTACTGCTGTAATCCGAATTGAATTGTACAGGGAGAGGTAACAGAAAAAAGAAAAGACGGAGAAAAACTGACAGGGGTATTCGAAATACAACCACTGAGCTAACTAGACGGGTTTCTTTATTTGTCCGTGAGTTTGTAAAATTTTTAAAAAAAGGGTCGATGATAAATTGGAGCTTTCTTTTCCTGTGTATGCAACTGGTTTTCAAAATTGTCAAAACTGAATATAACATTCTATCTGCACGCTGTGTTCTTTGGAATATTTCGTCCCTTTTATTAGCATGTCTAGTTGTTTTGGCGCCTAATTACACAAATCCGTCTACATTTTCGATATTGTATTCGCCAAGTGTGATATTATGGGCGTTTGAGTTATTTTTGCTTGACTGCTCATGCGAAAGAGCAGACGGCAAGGCCCCCTCTCCCCTTTTCAGAGGAGCCTGAGAGCTTGCACAGAAAAATGGCGGCCATTTTGGGTGTAGGTGGGGCTTCCATGCGTTGAATCGCCGAAAACAGGTAATAAAGGTGCGACAGATGCTGTCCGAGGCTGCTAAAACCGAAAAAATTGGCTCTCAAATAATTTGGACATTTTTTGGTCCGAAAATTCTGGCCTCTCAACAGCCCAGTTTTAAATCCCCTGGACTGTTACGTATGGAGCGATATTGAGCGGGTTACTAACAAGTCCAGACATCCGAATGTGGCATCCCTACAAGCAGTTGTTGAAGCAACGTTCATCAATTTAGAACGAGAGCAGTTAAAGAAGGCGTGGTCGCGATTCAGGTGGTGGATTGAAATAGTGATTGAAGCAAGCGGGGGTCACATTGAGTTATAAATTTAAGGAGAATACCCAGGATTAAGATATAATAAATTTTGTGGTAAATATTAGTTTATAAGTAATAACTACTTATCATTATAAACTGTGTGTTCTTTCTGGATGTTGCAGATGCACCCTGTATTCTTGTTGCCAAAAATATTGGATGCTGGATGGTTTTGTGAATGACTTTCTGAACACCACTGCCACCATATTTTATAAGCTCGACTGAAATCTTATCGATTCTTGGCGCTTTATTATTCTTTTGAACTGTGGTGGTAGAACAAACTTCATCCAAAGTTGGTGGGGACAATGGAAGATCTCCGGGAATATCTGTAAGCTCCAGTGTTCTGCAGCTGTGCGGAGGATTTAGGAGGTTCTTGAAATATGATGCCCATCTTTTCTTTATCCTGTTTTCATCAGTAATAATGTTGACGATGTCATCACAGCAGAGCGTGGCTTTTGGCTGATAACCTTGTTCCAAGCTTTTCATTTCTTTGTATGCTTGTCTTGTGTTCTTGCTCGCTAGACTTACATCGATACTTCTCAATTAGTCATCATACTTTGGAGCCTTTCGATGTTGAATTTTTGTAGAGGTCTGGTATTCGCCAAATATGCCTTTGACACACGACATCAATAGGCTAATGTGATTAGGTAATGATTCGAGTTACAATTGGCTCCTTGGTATGTGCGATTGTTTGTAGGCAATGAGTCGACTAGTCTTTCCAGGTGATTGTAGAACGTTTGCTTCATTTCTTCGTCCTTTTCTTCGGTCGGGGTGTGTACATTTACTAACCAGGTTGTGATGAATTTTGCTTTTATACGGATCGCAAACAACCGTTCATTAACTGCCTTAAACTCAATAACGTGCAATTTGGACTGCCTATGCACAATGAAGGCCACTCCAAATTCTCGTTTTCCAGTAGGCTTCCCACTTTTGAATATTGAGTGCGATCTTATGTCTTTAATGTCGTTTCCAGTCCAATCTGTCTCCCGGATTGTCAGTATTTACAATTGATATTGACTGGTCTGTTGTAAAAGATCCTTAACAGCGCCTGGGTAATTGAGTGATCTGATATTCCATGGTCCAATTACATAGTCCTTTTTCCGTTTGCGAGGTCGTTGCCGTGAGTCCAATCTATTCTGAGGCAGGTCTCAAAACATTTTAGGTTTTTACAGGGACTGTCATGCAACCTTCATTCCTGTGGCACGGTTATTTCTTTGATTCCGTTATGAGGCACGGAAGACTAGCCTTCACCTTCTTACGTGCCCACAAAGGAGGTATAAATAGAATTTAGTAGCCGAGCTGTAGGTGTATTTGCAGTTGTTGGCATTTCTCGGCATTTATTCTCTCATCATGGGGGAACCAGTAAGCCAAGTGTGCAACCCCGAGACCATAGTTTACTCACATAGTATCCACACTCAATCTACCCTCTGGAAAAATCCTAACATAAGCCGAAGAGCGAGCCATAAATCCTCGGCAGCAGGTAGGTTGTAAATGCTGACGCGAGGAATATAAACATGTGCTTCGATGAGAGATTTCAGGATTACCAGATCTCAAAAATTCAATAACTTTGCAGAAAAACAAATTGGTTCCATGCAATCTTTAAGTTTTTTAATAGGATCTGGCAGCACTTGCATGTTCTGAAATGCGTAAAAGAACACGTGCGTCAGAAATCTTATTTGCTTTTTGTTTCGTTTCTTGAATACGACAGGTCTGAGCTCAGCTGATGTGCTTCGGCTTAGTTGATCGGCCTCGGGGAAAATTCAGAAAGTGTGCAACACAGGGTAAATGGAAGGTGTGGTTACTATGTGAATGTTCTATGCTCGAGACCATTTGGTCGTCGAATTCAGGTTAAGGAGTCATGGAAGCTGTGGATTGAGGAAACAAGGGGATCCCTCCTCCATTCTCAAACGGCTTGGGACCATCTACCTTGAAATTCTCATTATCAAATAGACGCAAGCAAAAATGCCACAATATTTCAAATGGCTAACCCATTCAAGCACAAAACACAACTGACCGATGAAAAAACCCCTTAACTAATGTGAAACGTAAACAATGCAATTCGAAATCACCCATATTGTTTACATTATCTTTTTTCCTTCGTAATTTAGTATACGGAAATTGGTTCAGCAGGTAGGATTAAGGTTAAGCCAGATAGAAGAATATTAGGTTTTTGTTTTTAGGTTATTGGATGTACGTTTTCTCAGTAGCAGAACCAGAACAAACGGACATCAAAGTCCCAAAAAAAAACTAATATCCCTCTACCTGGCCTACTCTGATGTCTACCTGCTTAACCCATCAAACAACTATATAAAGTAATTTCCTTCTGCACATCCTTTAGACACTGAAAATGACTCAAAGAAAAAGGGTGCGACAATTTGTCAAGAAAAACAAATCTTGGGTCTGTATGCATATTATACGGATTTATCAATACTGCCTTCAAATTTATTACAATGATAAGCAAAACTGTTCAGTTTCCATCATTCACCTACCGTTTAAAATTTTCAACTTCACTTTTTATATCCACTTTATAGGTAGCCTTCGGATCAGTTTGATTCCAAATGTATGCCGGTAAATTCTTCACCATTTTTCATATATGAATTCCTGAAATTGAAAAAAAACATGTTAATAACTAGTCAATGGCTTTTCAGGTGGGAGGATATTGTCATGAGGTCAGATTCAGGGATATATCTAGGTGAACCACGCTCCTTAGTGAAATCGCACAAGGTTTAATAAAGTATTGTTATTTTGTATAGCCCACTATTTTGGTAGATGTCTCTTTTGAAGCCGTCCTTTTTTGACATTTGACAAGTACAAACTTCTTCTTCTTAGCACTTCTGTCCCTTTCAGGCCTTCGCTTCCTGCAAACAGCATCTCCAACTGTCTCAGTCCATTGACCGCGTCTTCCAATTCCGAAATCCAAGCAGCGATGAACTGTCTTCGCCGATCGAGTCAGACGTGCGTTTCCTCGGTTTCTCCACTGGCCGCCGGCCTTCAGTTCTCCCAACGAATACCTTCTTGGGTATCCGTTGTTCGTCCATACGATTCATGCGTCCCATTGCAGCTTCCGCAGTCTGACAATTGTTGAAACCTCCGGCTCGTCAAAAATTTCTACAGCTCATGGTTGTATCGAATCCGCCATTGGTCCCCGTCTAGCTTCGCTCCAATTATTCGCCTCAGGACCCGTCGCTCAAAGGCGTTCAATGTATTTGCAAGTGCTTGGGTTAGGATCCATGTTTCACACTCATAGCATAACACAGGTCTTATCACAGATTTGTATACTTGGAGCTTTGTTTTCCTGTATATGCAGCTGGTCATCAAGACCGTCAATACTGAATAAAATATTTTATTTGCCCGTTTTCGTTATTTTGGCACCTAAATACACAAATTCACTAATATTCTCGATACTCTACTGGCCAAGTGTGATATTTTGTGTATTTGAGGTATTTTTCCTCGACTGCGGAATGAACTTTGTTTAATTGCGTTGATTTGTAGCCCTACTAGTTTTGCTTCGCTGTCAAGTTTCAGGAAGAGTTCTCTGGCAGTTGTTAATGACCGTGACAAAATGTTGATGTCGTCCGCATAGGCTTCTACTTGGCTCGACTTGTATAGTAATTTACCTCACGTATCGACAGGTAGCTTCCGTATGACGTACTCAAGAGCTAAATTGAATAGCAATGGGGCCAGTCCATCTCCCTGCTTGAGTCCGATATTTGTGCCAAAGGCATCGGTGAGTTGGTTATTGGTGCAGACTTGGGAGGTCGTCGACGTCATTGTCATTTTGGTCAGACGGACTAATTTGGCTGGGATGCTAAAGGTAAGCATTATTTGGTACAATACGTTACGATCAATACTGTCGTATGCTTGCTTAAAGTCAACGAAAATTTGGTGAACGTCGATGTTGAGCTCCCAGCACTTTTCAAGAGCCTGTTTGACTGTAAACAATTGGTCTATCGTCGATCTCCCTGCTCTAAAACCACCTTGATACTCCCCATAAATACTATTGTCGTATAATCCGATTTCATTTTCTAAAATTTTAGAAAAAATTTTGTACGCCGTACAAAGTAGTGATATGCATCTGGAATTTTCGCACTGTAGCCTGTCACCTTTTTTGGTGGATTGGGAATATAATTGATTGGCTCCACTCTTTTGGCATATGTTCTTGTTGCCAAATGTACCGGATGACTTTGTGAATAGCTTGATGAACACTACTTCCACCATATTTGATGAGCTCCACTTGAATCTCATCAATGCCCGGCACTTTATTATTCTTTTGGGCTTTGATGATGGAACAAACTTCATCCAGAGTTGGTGGGGCCAATGGAAGCTCTACGCAGACATCTATAGGCTCCGATGTTCTGGAGCTGTACGGAGGGTGAAGGAGGTGCTTGAAATATGATGCCCATCTTTCCTTAATCTTGATTTCATCAGCGATTATATTGCCGCTGTCATTACGACAGAGCGTGGTTTTGGGCTGATAACCACGTTTCAGGCTTTTCACTACTTTTTATGCTTGTCTTGTGTTATTGCTCGGTAAACTTACATCTATACTTCTCAATAGGTCTTTATAGTATTTTCTTTTCTTAATCCTAATTATCTTATTCGCTACTCTTGAGAGGTTTTCATAGTGTTCTCTCTTCGTCCTGGTTTTCCTACCTACGTATTCTTTGTACGCCTGATTCTTTTTATCTAAGCATTCTGGCACTCATCATCGAACCAATCATTTCTTTTGCACTGGGCTTGATGTCCGATCGTCTATTCTGCCACGATCATGATAGCCGCTTTCACTTCCATCCGGTGCTTGTTGCTCGTCTTTAACGATGCGTCTGATAAGATGGGAGCCAGCTGGTTGTCGAGAGTCTCCGTGAAATTTTTGGCCACAGACGCCGTTTGGAGCCTTTTGATGTCAAATTTTTGTAGCGCGCTGGTCTTCACTGAATATGCCTTTGACATACGACATCGATAAGTTAATTTGATCAAGTAATGATCTGAGTTAGAATTGGCTCCTCGGTATGTACGGACGTCAAGTATGCTCGAGGCGTTGTTGGATCAGAACATGATCGACCTGGTTTTGTGTGGACTCACGGCGACAACGAGAAACTACGCCAATTATAAAAATGTATCAATACACGCTTCAAAAATGCATTGAAATTATTAAAATTGACTATAAAAATGGTGAAAATTTGGCAGAGACGGTTCGTAAAACTCGAAATTGGTGGAAAAATTCGAGCTGTTGGGACAACTTAGTGGTATGAAGAGTAAAAACTGTGCACGTCACTCAAGAACAGCCAAGAATATTGCTGCTGTAGCCGAAAGTGTTGAAGAAAACCCAGGTTTGTCCTAACTTCGTCGTTCTTTGGAATCAGGCATTCCACAAACGTCATTACACCGTATTTTGCATGAAGACTTGGGTCTTTGGGCTTATAAAGTTCAGTAAACACAAGAACTTAAGCAGGTCGATCATCAACTACGTCGTGTCTTTGCTGATTGTGTCCTTAAAATGCATGAACATGATCCGGAATTCCATCGAAAAATCATCTTGAGTGATGAGGCCCATTTCCACCTCGGTGGCTTCGTCAACAAACAAAATTGTCGCATCTGGGGCTCGGAAAATCCAAGAGTTATTGTTAAAAAGACTCTCTATCCTCAACGTGTGACTCCGGCGTAGTCATTGGACCTTACTTTTTCGAAAATGAGGCTGGAGCAACAGTTACGGTGAATGGGTTGCGCTATCGAGAGATGATTAATGATTTTTTATGGCCAGAAATGGATGGTATTGATCTGGACAACGTTTATTTTCAACAAAACGTGGCTACGTGTCACAGAATCAACGAAACCATTGATCTTTTACGGGAAAAGTTTCCGGACCGTGCTATCTCTCGAAGAGGTGATCACAATTGGCCACCGAGATCTTGTGATTTAACACCTTGCAATTTCTTCCTTTAGAGCCACGTGAAAAAAAGGTCTACGCCAACAGCCCAGCGTCGATTCAAGACCTCAAAGATGGAATTCGTGAGGCTATCGAGGACATAGGGCAGCCACTTTGCGATTTGGTTATGGGAAATTTCATGAAAAGAATATGGTCGTGTAAGCGTGGTCGTGGTGGTCATTTGCCTGATGTTATTTTTTACTATCAACGGCATATCTTTTTCTTTATAATAAAATAAACATCCGATCATTTATATTTAAAACTGGCATTTTCCTTTTAATATCAAAATAACACCTCTTATCGGAGAACTCTATATAAGGCATTCTTTCATAGTAAAAAGTCGATACATGGTATATCTCCAAGAAGTGTTCACAGCATTCATGACAAATACCCAATCTGGGAGTATTCAATAAGAAGAAAAATATGTCTTCGCCTCATCAGAAACAATAAAACTAGGTACTTGCAGTCATTTGTGAGCTCAGCAAAAGCATGGTTGTTGGAATGTACAAGGTGCGTTCCACTTTTGTAATAACATTTTTTTTTTGTGGCGCCATCTACAAATGGGATAGTGCATTGAAAATTTACATCCCTCCCTGACTTCCAGTGAAAGTTTGGTGATATTCGGTTTAGTGGAAGCGAAGTTATTGCGTCTAAAGTGAGAGTTTGTTTGTGTCATCGGTACAAAAATTAGTTTCGAACAAAAACTAATGTCAAATTTTGTTTTAAAATCGGTAAACGGTCACCGAAATATTTGAATTGATGAAAAAAGTTTATGGCGATGATTGTCTATCTCGTGTCAGGGTTCATTAGTGGTTCACACGTTTCAGAGATGGTCGTGAGGACATAAATGGCGATGAACATACGGGCCGCCCAAAATCAGTAATCACTGAAAACTCCATCGAAATCGTGCGTGGATTTATAAAAAATGAGGCGAAATCATCATTGAAATTCATGGAATTGAAATCGAATATCTCCAAAACATCGATTTATCGCATTTTAACCGATCATTTGGGCTTACGAAAAGTCTGTGCACGTTTTGTTCCGCACAAGTTAACTGATGACCAAAAATTGCTCAGAACTCAACATTCAGACATCATTAAAGAGGCAAGAAAAGACGAGAACTTCCTTTCTACATTGTGATTGGTGATGGAACGTGATGTTTCCAATATGAGCCCGAAACTAAGCGTCAAAGTGCCGCATTTGGAGAAGTCAAAAATCAAGTCGATAGTCATTTCCAGTCAATGAAATTTCCTATCTTGGCATTTTGAAGCGTTTGTTGCATCGCACTCGTCGAAATCAGCCTGAATACCGCGAAGGAGGAAGCTGGCGCTTATTGCATGATAATGTATCAGCTCATCGATCCACTCTTGTGACTGATTTTTTGACTAGAAATCGCATTTTAACCAAAAGACCGCTATTATGGAGTCTCATCTCGATTAACGTCAACTCCATTATTACTCTACATCGACGAGACTGTCTCCTAGGATTCATCCTCAGGTACGGATTGGGGAAAGTTTCAAAAGAAATTAGATCGGAGTTACCAGAAGCAATGTCCACCTTCTGATGATGACACCTCTTGCTCAATTGTTCCTACTGATTGGAATCTAACCAACGATGAAATAAATCTTCTTCAAAGTTAGAGAAATTGTTAACAAAGATTGAGAAAGAAATTCTCAAAACTAAACGTCATAACAATATGGGAGGATATGAAACACCATCCATCGCAAGGTTGAAAAGATTGAAAAGTCTTCTTCTCACACGCGTCAACAATATTTATCGGCGATTTTCGGAATACAACCATCCCTCGTTGGCTTTGTTGAAATCACACCTGAAGATTGTCTGGAACCTAATCCATTCATATTTCAGGAGTGAGGTCAGCAATCAATGGGCGGAAAAACTGAGGGGTATCAGCCCGCAGGACCCAAATGGCACTTTACATGAAAGTGAACAGCTTATTCCGTAAGAAGTCTCGAGTGAAGGTATCGAATCTTGGAGTCACTAGTGATGAGATAAATTTTCTCAGGATGGAAATGGAAACAGGATTATATGTGACGGATTGCGGAAACTTGTCCCGATTGGAAATTATTTTAAATTGATTCATCTACCAAACCCTGAGAGAGGGAATCAAATATTTTCAGAGGTCATTGAAGCAAAAGTTTCTGACTTCAAACCAATAATGAACGGCAAACCGATTCTTCATTTCATTTGTACAATGACATCTGACCTCATACCGAGGTTGAATCTTATTGATTATTTTGTCAGCTATGAAGACTTGTGTTTCATATTTGGCAGGATAAACAACAAGAAAACATGCGTTATTGGCGGTATTCTAAATGAAGATGTCCGGCATTTGCCTGGAGTTTCTATTAGGAATAATTGCATTTTATTCAAAAATACGTGTATGTTGAGCAATTCATATTTCCCAAATAAGTGGAAAAAGGCTAAGGTATTTCCGATCTTCAAAAAAGGAAAAGCATCTTGGTGCCCTAAGAGCTATTGCCCAATCAGCATACTGCCTAACATCAAGTTGTTGAAGTGATGCTAAACAGAGCATTAAGCGCTCACAATTTGCACCGAAGCACAAACGCCCAGGACCTACTTGAGCAGTTTGCGAGGGATAAGAAAGCTGACCTCCTGTTGCTGAGCGAGCAACATCATAACAAGGACTCGCAAGCGTGGTACCCTGACAAAACTGGTACCTCGGCCATCTGGGTTCGAGACAGCGCCCGCCTTCAGGTGCAGGGCCATGGACGCGGGGATGGTTTTGTGTGGGTGCGGTGTTCAGGGATAACATATTTCAGTGTTTATCTGACGCCTAACGAGGCAATGCGATCCTTTCGAACCAAACTCGATGCCCTGGAGGACGCTGTCTCGAACACAGAGGGCCACATGCTGGTCGGGGGAGACTTCAACGCTAGAGCCATCGAATGGGGTATGCCACAATCCGACCCAAGGGGAAAGCAAATATTGGACATGGCGGCCAGAACAGCGCTTTTTGTCCTAAATACTGGTAACACCCCTACTTTCCGCCGCTGGGGTTGCGTAGGAACCATACCCGATGTGACACTCGCTTCGGAGTCCCTGGTACCTAGAGTACACAACTGGCGAGTACTAGAGGACTACTCGGCTAGTGATCACCAGTATATAGCTGTTGAGATTCACGACGGTGCCACTCTGCGTGCATATGCCCAAACTTCAATCCTCGGATGGAGGACTGGGAGGATGGACGTCGAGAAGTTCACTGACGCGCTTACGGCAGGCGCACCGTTGCTGGGAGCTCCGCCAGGGAGTGGAGGGCCTACAGCCAAGGAATTGGTGAACTCAACTATGAGTACCATCATAGCTGCTTGCGAGTCTTCCATGCCCCGCCGGAGACCCCGACATGGTAAGCCTCCAGTATACTGGTGGTCAAACGAGATCGCCGAACAAAGAAGCGAGTGTCACAAACTTCGGCGAGAGGCCCAGCGGGCGCGAACACGGGAGGAGGCAGACACTAGGCTAGCAGCATACAGGTCCGGCAGGAAATATCTTCGCAGGCTTATTAACAAGAGCAAGGCCCGATGCTGGCAAGACCTCGTGGACGATGTAAATAGGGATCCGTGGGGCCTTGGCTACAAGCTGGTCATGGGGAAACTTGGTGCCCTACGGAAGCCTTGTATACATGACGCGGAAAAGATGGACGCGATAGTGCGGGGACTCTTCCCCGCCCATCCCGTCCGTGATGACGCTGTCCATGGTGAAACAGCAGTCGAGTGCCCACTCTTCACACAGCTGGAACTGGAGGAGGCAGTCCTCTCCCTGAAGGCAAGGAAGGCTCCAGGTCCAGATGGTGTTCCAGCTGAGGTTTTGCAGCTCGTCTATCACCATTGTCCTGACTTGCTGCTCAGCACATTCAACGCTTGCCTACGGGACGGGGTTTTCCCGGTACGATGGAAGGTGGAGAGGCTCGTGCTGGTCAGCAAGGGGAAGGGAAATCCCGAATCGCCGTCTGCATACCGCCCGTTATGCATGCTAGACACGGCTGGGAAAGTGCTAGAGAAACTCATCAAGGGAACACTCACTGACGCGATTCGTGCTGCTGGGGACCTATCTCCTCGGCAGTACGGCTTTAGAGCAGGACGTTCTACCATTGATGCGATTGCAGAGGTGGTGAACGCGGTCCAAAAGGCAGAGGCATATAGTCGCACCAAGCGACGGATCGTCCTGTTGGTGACACTCGACGTCAGGAATGCCTTCAACTCCGCTAGATGGGTGGATATTCTGGACACGCTGGAAAACTCTTTTCAAGTTCCAGAATATCTAATGCGGCTTTTGAGGAACTACCTAAAGGACCGAAGCCTGCTCTACGACACGACACATGGCCAACGAAGGATGGCGGTTACATCGGGTGTTGCCCAGGGATCTATCCTTGGTCCGGACCTGTGGAACGTGTCTTACGACGGGCTACTGAGACTTGAGATGCCAGATGAGTCGCGCTTGGTCGGCTATGCGGATGATGTTGCGGCTCTGGTCGCCGGACGCACCGTCGAACAAGCGCAACTTAGGCTAGGTATGCTAATGCGCCGAGTGAGGGACTGGATGACTACTCGCGGGCTCAGTCTAGCACTGGAGAAAACCGAAGTGGTCATCTTGACAAAAAAGAGAATCCCTAGAGTAAGGATGATCAGTATTGGAGATATACAGATCGAATCGAAGCCAGCGGTGAAGTACCTGGGGCTACTGATCGACTCGAAGATGAGTTTCTCTGAGCAAATCAGGGCAACGGCTGAGAAGGCTGCTTCGGGAATATCGGCCCTGAGTCGACTTATGGCCAACGTAGGGGGACCCAGCCCATCAAGAAGACGCCTCTTGATGAGTGCTGTAGGGTCAGTGCTACTGTACGGAGCAGAGGTATGGGGCGACGCTCTCAGCAAGGAGGTATACCGAAAACGATTGGCACAGGTACAGAGAAGAGGAGCACTGAGAATTGCATCTTCGTATCCAACAGTCTCCAACTCGGCGGTGAGAGTGATTGCAGGCGTGATACCTGTCGCCCTCCTTGCTAGAGAGCGCCGCGCTATTTACCTGCGCCGAAACGAGGATGCAAGGGAGATGGTTGTCCGCGAGGAGAGACAACGCTCGCTCAACGATTGGCAGCAGTCTTGGAGGAATTGCACGAAGGGAAGGTGACTGCGCGCCTCATCCCGGATGTGAGACCGTGGCTAAATCGAAAGCATGGTGAGACTGACTTCTATCTGACCCAGCTTTTGAGCGGGCACGGGTGTTTTCAGTCTTACCTGCACAAGATCGGCAAGTCACGGTCTCCCGATTGTCGGTTTTGCCCAGGAGAGGAGGACAATGCCTGTCACACATTTTTTGCGTGTACGAAATGGGCCAGGCTGCGAAGGGAACTCTACAGGGAGACGGGAGAGCTCACCCCGGATAATATAGTTGCGGTGATGCTCGAATCGGTTGACAAATGGAACCAGGTGGCACATTATGCTCGGGCAGTCCTAAAATATAAAAGGGACTCACAGCAGCCGGAGGCGCTGGGGCTGGGGGATCGCTCTTCTGGCAATTCCTCTTCCCCCCTCCCCTCCCGCTAGGAAAGGGACTCCCCAGCTTGAAGGCGCCCCACGGCGTAACAAAACGAGACCTGGCCCGAAGTAATGTGTCAAACGGTTCCAGGCTAGGTTCTCAGATTGACAGGGGAGGTGTTTAGTGGGTAGTCCTAAGGTATCCTCCATGGGAGTCCCACACTGCCAGACTCGGCGGGCATAAATGCCTTCACCTCCCTACCACAAAAAAAAAAAAAAAAAAAAAAAACAAAAGCGCTCACATTGAGAAATATGAGTTGATGCCGAATTGCCAATTTGGTTTCCGTGCTAGACGTTCGACCGTTCATGCGATAACGAAAGTAACCTCAGACATCTGTTGGAAACTGAGAAACAGAGAATTTTTGAGCGTATCAAATTGATATGGAGAAAGCGTTCGGTATGGTGTGGTTAGATGGACTAATTTTTAAACTCCTTGAGGACAAGTTCCCCAGACACCTTGCCGCCATAATATGAAATATGCTATCTTCTTCTTCTTCTTCTTCGTAGTACTAAAGCCCCTCTCGGGCCTTCGATTCCTGCAAATAGCGCCTCCAACTGTCTCGGTCCATCGACCGTGTCCTACTTTTCGAAATCCGTACAGCGATGAACTGTCTTCGTCGACCAGGTCAGACCAGTGTTTCCTCAATTTCTCCACTGGTCTCCGCCCTTCAGCTCTCCGAATGAATACCTTCTTGGGTATCCGTTGTTCATCCATACGATTTATGTGTCCAGCCCATTGCAGCCTCCGCAGTCTGACAATCGTTGAGACCTCCGGCTCGTCAAAAATTTCTACAGCTCATGGTTGTATCGAATTCCCAACTGATCCCCGTCTAGCTTTGCTCCGATTATTGCCTCAGGACCCTACGCTCAAAGGCATTCAATATATGTGCGGAAGCTTGGGTTAGGGTACATGTTTCAGACCCATAGAATAGCACAGGTCTTATCACAGATTTGTATACTTCGAGCTTTGTTCTCCTGTGTATCGAGCTGGTCTTCAACATCGTCAATACTGAATAAAATATTTTATTTGCGAGCTGTATTGTTCGGCGTATTTCGTCTCTTTCATTACTGGTTCTGATTATTTTGGCGAGTAAATACACAAATTTGCTCACATTTTCGATATCATATTTGCCAAGTGTGATATTTTGTGTGCCTGAGGTATTTTTCCTCGACTGCGTAATGAGCTTTGTTTTATCAATTCTTTTATGTTATAAGGGAAATCATTTGTTGTAACTGATACAAATCTGATGACCATGCACAACTTCAAGGCCTTTTGAATGGTCTACAGCAGGGAACAGTTACTGCACCCCTGCTTTTCTCAATACTCGTTCGCAAGCTATTGAACGGCTTTGATTTGAACGTCTCGCCAACGCGATAATTGGTACCGAATTCTGATGATCTAATCATTTATACGGCAGACCGAAAAACTGAAAGAAGAAATGGCGGAAAAGCACGAAACTGGCGTCATCGAAAATGCTCCATCAGAAATTCCTGCTGGATTTGTTGCAAGCCCCGCAATTCTCGCGAGAATTCCAACACCCGTCGCAGTGTAAGCTTTTATTGATGTTAAATTACCGGCATTTTGGAAACGCTAACCAAAATTGTGATTCCTAAATCTTGAGTCCCAATTTCAATAAAGTAACATCCAACAAAACAAAATTTCACGCCATTATAGCCGCGCTCGATTTGCTAGTGATGGAAGAAATCGCCGATTCAGTGGAGAAATCGCAATCAAATCTACGTTAATCGCACGATTTCCCAATTCTCCCGAAAGTCAGTTTAGCCAAGCTTTTTCGGAAGTCGAATTAAGAGATCTCAAACCCTCACAGCCCTGACGCAAAATGAAAGTACTCGCAGGCGAACAATTGGGAGAAGAGGCCCTAAAGATTTTCTGGATGAAAAAGCTCCCCGCGCGTACACGTGAAATCTTGGCAGAAGTGCAGCTAGTGGCAGTAGGAAACTTAATAAAAATGGCGGACAAAATTTGCGCGAACGTGGTTTTTCTACAGAAATACATAATGTAAGCCAGAAAAGCCAGGAGCAGCAACCAACTTCGAACCTGGCAGAACAAGTCGCAAAACTGACATTGATAGTTGAAAGTCTCGAGTCCAGAAAATTACGACACGTGACGCGTACACGATCAAAGTCCCAAACACGTGCAAAATCAGCAGATGGACTTTGTTTTTATCATCAACGATTTGGAAACAAGGCCAGGAAGTGTAGAGCCCCGTGCAATTTCGTAAAAATGACAAAAAATTGAAAGCTTAATTATTTTTTGCTTGTTAACACTGGTGCTGAAATATTCATCATATCACGCGAGAATGAAAAAAAAAGTTATCGGAATCTCAACTATTTTCCGCGAATGGAACTAAAATAGAAACGTTTAGAAAAATGTGTAAAAGCTCGATCTTAGACATAGAAGACAGTTCAAGTGGGAATTTTATGCTGCAAAAATAACAAGACTGACCTTAGGCGTTTCCTAAAACAGTTCGGGCTACTTATAGAGATTTCGGACGGAAAACTTGTCGATATGAAAACAAAACTACACGTAGATGTGTTAAATTTCAATAGCACCTATTCGCATGACTTGGCCGCATATCCAACCAACAAATTTAACCAGATTTTGAGTAACATTCCGGAATACACAACGTTAGTTTATGCGCAAAGTGACATGAAATACAAGGTATTCTACCACATCCTGGCCAAAGACCCGCCCATCAAAGAACGCCCCAGACAACAACCGCTCGGGAAGTATAAAATTGCAAAGTCAAATTAGAATTTATGATGGAGAAAGGCATTTGCAGACCATCGAGTAGCCCTCAAATAAAAGAAAAACATGGAATGGCGTCCATGCGGCAATTAAAGATGTCTCAACGCCGTAACTATCTGAAATGGATAAGATTCCCGACGTAGTCAAGAGTCTGAGGGTACTTTCCGGAAAAGCAGGAGAGATCAGCTCTTGGAAAAAAAAGTGTGGAGCGAATCCTCAAAATTTACGACCACCTTGAAGGTACGCCCAAATATTACGGCATTCTGTCGGTTATTAGGGATAAAATTATCGGCCATGCCGATATTGCATTGGAGTCCTATAACACTCCTTTGAATTGGCCCAAAATTTCAAAGTGTCTCACCTTACATTACGCGGACAAGCGGGATCTTGGTACGCTAAAGTACCAAATGACTAACTTGGTACAAGGGAGAAATTCCATCCAAGAATTTTACCAGGGAGTCTACCAACATCTTTCGTTGATTTTAAACAAATTATCCTCAATGCAAGTAAGTACTGAGTCCGCAAACATCATGACTCAGGCATATAGACATAAAGCACTGGACAAGTTTATAAGAGGGCTACGTGATGACCTCTCAAGACTTTTTAGCATCCGTGAGCCAGCTGATTTATCTCAGGCGCTGCACCTTTGCTTAAAGCTCCAAAATATGAACTACCAGGCGCAGCACGTAAACAACTCCCAAAATCTATTAAGAAGGACACAATACCAACAAACACCTCCAATTCCCCTTCGGAGGTACACCCTTTCTCAGCCAAGACCTGCACCGATTTTAGCCCCGAGGCAAACCTTATATCCCGAACTGGCACATTTGCCACGAAATATACAACACCCACAATTCAATCAGCAGCCTTTCTACCATAGACAGCCACAATTCTCTAATCCTAGACCACTTCCTGCTAAGCCATTGCCAAGACCCGAGCCGATGAACGTCGACGTTTCCATGAGGACCAACGCAATCAACCCATATTACAAAAACGTCAACAACCACCTCAAAACCATGCACCACAAAAGTTACAAAGAATCTACCATACAGAAACTGATAATCCTAATGAGTGTCCCCAAGATGATTACGATACGACTCAACAAACCGAAGAACATGAGCAAACCCTTGACGAGTATATCGACGAAATGGACGAGGAAAAGTTTGAGATCACTGAAGAAATGGAAGACGTTTATTTTTTAGGATAAGGGGCTCTTCGTACCCATACTTTGAATATAAATTAAAGAGCGGAGAGGCCCTCAAATTTTCAATTGATACAGGATCAAATAACAGCTATATCGAACCGAAGCACATTAAGTACCCTTTACCCAATCAGAAGAACTTCTACGTAAAATCCGTTGGCGGAAGCGTCAAAATTACCCATCATTCGTATTTTCAGCCTTTTGGCAACTGCACAGAAAAATTGAAGTTCTTTATTCTACCATCTCTTTCGCCGTAACCATTGGAAATGATAGCCCTAAAAGCCTCAAAGCCGTCATCCACACTGAAGATAACTATAGACAATAAACAACAGCATTTGCATCCCTCTTCGACAACAATCTTCCGACCAGGTGCACAACATAGCAATTAAAACAAATCATCTCAGCCAAGAACTCTCAGGGAAACTAGACGCTATTATTCGCAAACACTCATGCCTACTTTCAGATCCACACGAAAACCTAACCTTTACCACTCAAGTTAAGGGCGACATTAAAACAACAACTCCCGGTCCCATCTACTCTCGATCTTATCCATACCCTATGCCATTGAAGGAAGAAGTGGACAAAGAAATTAGAAAGCTTCTAGAGGACGGCATTATTAGACCATCAAGATCTCCCTATAATTCACCCGTATGGATCGTGCCAAAATAAATTGACGCATCCGGAGAGAAAAAAATCCCTATGGTTATTGACTACCGGAAGCTGAGCTGCGTAGCTATACCCGATAAATATCCGATCCTAGAGATAAATGAAGTTCTTACTAACCTTGGTAAGAACAAATATTTCTCCGTCTTGGATCTCAAGAGTGGCTTCCATCAGATACTGCTTAAGGACTCTGACATAGAGAAGACTACCTTCTCCGTGAACAATGGGAAGTTTGAATTTACCCGCCTACCTTTTGGTCTAAAAACACTCAATTTTTCAGCGAGCGCTAGATGATATCCTGAGGGAACATATCGGGAAAAGATGCCATGTTTACATCGACGATATAATAATTTTCGGGAAAAATGGGGCTGAACATATTCACAACTTGGATGAAAATTTTCAAACCCTAAAATCAGCTAACCTGAAGATTCAAACCGATAAGTGCGATTTTCTAAGGGAAGAAGTTAATTCCTGGGTTATATCGTGAGCAAAGAAGGCATCAAAACCAACCCCAAAAAAGTTCAAGCTATTATCGACCTCCCTGTGCCAAAGACTCTCAAATACCTTCGATCCTTTTTGGGAATGTCAGGTTACTATAGGCGCTGTATCAAAGACTATGCTTAAATTGCCAAACCTCTGAAATCATTCTTGAGAGGGAAAGATGGACGCGTGTCCAAGAATGTTTCCAAAAATATGCCCATTCATTTGGATTCTTTAGCGCTTAAAGCTTTCGATACTCTCAAGAACACCCTTGTTTCTAAAGATGTTACTCTTGCACACACAAATTTTGACAACGAGTTTGAATTAACCACTGATGCTTCCAACTACGCCATCGGAGCGGTCTTATCTCAGGAAAATAGACCCATTTCCTTCCTTTCACGAACACTATCTAAAACGAAAGGAAGTTACGCAGCTGACGAGAAGGAAATGCTTGCCATCTTTTGGGCCTTGAACTCTTCAAGAAGTTACCTGTATGGGTTTTGGAAAGTAAAGATCTATACTGATCATCAGCCCCTTACTTATGCCAGTAGTAAAAATACAAATAGCAAATTGAAAAGGTGGAACGCTGCGCTCGAAGAATACAATTACGAGCTTAAATACAAACCAGGGAAGGCAAACGTGGTTGCTGACACACTCTCGAGGTTTTCACCAGTCACTCATATGAATTCCATGACACCAACCGTTCAAAGCGATGAAAGCTCATCTCACAACCTAATTTCAACAGTGAAAACACCTCTCAACGTGTTTCGCAATCAACTAATCCTGAAGACCGGAGAAGAAGATAGCTATCAATTCCTGAACCCTTGCGAAAACTACAAACGACACATTTTTATAAAGCCAAAGTATTCAGAATTAGACCTAGTCAACATATTTAAAAGGTATCTAAACCCAAACACAATAAATGGTCTCTGTACCAGCGAAGAGAAAATGGAAAGGTGCAGTAAATAGATCCCGACCACTTCAGAGATTCTGGGATTCAACATCACCAGCGAGGCTGAACAAGAAGCAAGGATCCTTCGAGTACATAAGCGTGCCCATCGTAGTACAGTGGAGAACAGACTGCTAATATTGAACAACTTTTATTTTCCCAAAATGGCAGCGAAGATTAAAAACCTTGTCAGGCGTTGTAGAGTATGTAAGGAGAATAAGCACGAAAGGCACCCAAACAAAATATTTCTAACCCCTACACATATCCCATCCTACCCTGGACACACTTCACATAGATATATTTTCTACAGAAAAGAATCTAGTGTTAACTGCGATGGACAAGTTCACAAAATTTGCTATGGCCAAAGTCATCGCGTCCAGGTCGTTGGAAGATGTATTTCTTTTGCTTTCCTGAAAATGTGGTAGTCGATAACGAGGGTTCACTCACCTCAGCCTCAATCACTTCCCTACTGGAAGACGATCTCAGAATCACAGTTTACAGGACACCGCCTTATAAAAGCGAGGTGAGCGGGCAAGTCGAACGATGGCATTCAACCATTATGGAAATTATGAGCTGTTTAAAGAGGGATGGACCACAAAGAACATTTGAAAACCTTCTGCAGCATGCCACTAATGAATACAACCATACAATTCATTCAACCATCAATAAAAAACCCGTCGAATTATATCTCGGAAGAGTTCCCGATATTGACTTGGAAGACTTCGAAAGAATTTGACAGACTCAAGCAGAAGCAGGAGACTGAAATTAGGAATCACAACAAAAGTAGCAAGCCAATCAAAGACTATAACTTAGGGGCAAAACAAAATAAAAGAAAAGGCTCTAAATTATCTCGCAGGTTTAACAGAAAATAGTCAGGCAAAACAGAAATTCAACTATTCTTATAGAAAGTGGCAAAATTGTTTATAAAAGTAATATTCGAAATTAACTTCCATTTTTCAGATTCATCTTACGTACCATATTCGCTAAGGTACAGATTCTAGACTACTCAGGCTCATAAATCATTTCTTTCTATACCGGAGCGCACCTCATCCCGGATGTGAGACCGTGGCTAAATCGAAGGCATGCTGAGTCCGACTTCTATCTGACCCAGCTTTTGAGCGCGCATGGGTGTTTTCAGTCTTACCTTCACAAGATCGGTAAGTCACGGTCCCCCGATTGTCGCTTTTGCCCAGAAGAGGAGGACAATGCCTGTCACACATTTTTTGCGTGTACAAAATGGGTCAGGCTGCGAAGGGAAGGAGAGCTCACCCCAGATAATATAGTTGCGGTGATGCTGGAATGGAACCAGGTGGCACATTATGCGCGGGCAGTCCTAAAATATAAAAGGGATTCACAGCAGCCAGAGGCGCTGGGGCTGGGGGATCGCTTTTCTGGCACCTCCTTTTCCCCTCTTGCCTCCCGCTAGGAAAGGGACTCCCCTGCTTGAAGGCACCTCACGGCGTAACAAAACGAGACCTGGCCCGAAGTAATGTGTCAAACGGTTCCATGCTGGGTTCTCAGGTTGACAGGGGAGGTGTTTAGTGGGTACTGCAGTCGCGCATGGGAGTCCCACACTCTTTGCATAAATGGCATTCACCTCCCTGCCACAAAAAAATTTAAAAAAATACCGGAGCAACCAAAATCCAAAATGGAAATTTCAAAATAATTCACAGTATCGATATCAACGAATACGAGAGCTTGATAGAGAAAATTGAGCCTCTCCTGAACGTTTCAGGAATACAACACAGCTCGCTTATACCCCTCCTATCCCATGAATTACAAAAAATTCGTAGCCTTATAGCAAATTTGAGACCCCGTCGATTAACACGATCCCTTAATTTCTTGGGCAGTGCCTGGAAATGGCTCGCAGGTAGCCCCGATCACGAGGCCGCAGTCACTATCGCTCAAAAATTGAATAACGCGCTGCAAAACAACAACAAACAGGTTATAATAAATCGTCTTTTGAATGACAGGATGAACAATATTACTCGGATGGCAAACAAAATACAAGAAATAATAAAAGAAAATAGTCAGATGAATAATAATTATCTATTCGATGTACACCTTAGGCTAGCTTTGATTAAGGAAGATCTAAATAACATTGATTACGCTATACGCTTGGCTAAGCTTAGTATTGTAAATTCACTCATTTTATCGAAATCCGAAATTAAATTTGCCACAAATGTTTTAGATAATGAAATGTTGCCCTATTCGATTGTCGAAGAGGCCTTAGACTTTGCAGAAATAAAGATAATAACCAATGGAAACCTGCTGTTATATATTGTCAATATTCCATCAGCTGCTATATGAGCGAAATCCCGGCTCGAAAGGGTAACATTTAAAGATTAATAAAAAACAAGTTGAGTAAGCAGGAGAGTGCTCCTACCAGAAGGTCTTTGTAAACAACCTAGGGTTAGAAATAAGTTTTCTAATGGTGTGAATCGATAATTTGAATTATTCGTCCAATACTTGGATATGAAATCGTTCAAATTTATGCAAAAGATGCACAGTTTCTTTCATAAGCACAGTGCTGCCGCTATTTTGTCCTAGCTTAACTGATTTTCCTGAATGCTCGGCCGATTGAACATATTCAAGTTAATCACTATTACTTAAATTTTCATGAAAATTGAATGAAAATAAAAGTGCCTTAGTCAATTTAAATATATATAGGGTGTTCCAATAAGAGGTGTTATTTTGAATAGATCTTGTGATTTAACACCTTGCGACTTCTCCCCTTAGGGTCACGTGAAAAAGAAGGCCTACGCCAACAGCCCAGCGTAGATTCAAGACCTTAAAGATAAATTCGTGAGGCTATCGAGGACATAGGGCAGCCATTTTGCGATTTGGTTATGGAAAATTTCATGAAGAGGATATGGTCCTGTAAGCGTGTCGTAGTAGTTATTTGCCTGATGTTAGTTTTTGGTAGTAACGGCATATCTTTTCCTTTATAATAAAATAAACATCCGATCATTTATATTAAAAAAATGCATTATTCTTTTAATATCAAAATAACACCTCTTATTGGAAAACCCTATATCAACCATAAACACGTGTTATTGTTGTTGTAATTCCATACAATTGAAATGGCTATAACTCACTTGATTATGATTCGATTTCAATTAAATTTTGTATATGTATATAACTTGTATCAGTCTATATAACTGCAAAGTTTCAAGAAGTTTAAAGGTACCGTTTTGATTTTATGGGCAAAAAAGGAAAATCTACAAATCATACTATTATTAACAAAGTTGAGCGAATTTCAATTTCTAAGGTATTTGTTGCCCTTGTACTCATAAAGGCCCATGTTTGTGATAATTTTCAGATTTTTCGGCTGAAAGGTGTCCAATCGCGAGGGGGGGATACAAATTTTTGGTACATTTTGCCTTCCCCTGGACCCCCTAATTCATAAAATGATTTTTTTATTTCAGATTCTAAAAGTTCTAATCAAGACCCTTCATTTGATACCCCACTCGACTAACTTTCATTAAAAAAAAATGTTAAGGGCCAATTCGTTATTAGGGGGGACCCCCTTAAAATTTTTTTAAATTTTTGTTAAGACCTTAACTTTTGAGAGACCATCACTTCTGACCTTTCCACAAAGTTTGAGCATTCTAGCTTCTATAGTTTCTGAGGAAATCAGCTGTGACGCACGGACAGACGGACAGACGGACGGACAGACGGACGGACAGACAGATCGCGAAACTAGTAGGTCTTTGTAAAAAAAAAAATTTACAAAGACCTAAAAAGGCTAAAATCTTCTTGGTGGTGCGGTCCAGCATGCCTAAGTAGCAATGGTTGTTTGCGCAAGTGGTCGGCAGATGCGCCGCCACTTAGAATGCGTGAGATGTGTGAATGCGTTGTTGTATAGTTTAGATGCATGTTAACAAATCATCTAACTGCACGTGAATAAATAAATTTCATGGAGGTTTATGGCATGCGGAATGTGTTAAGAGCGAAAGGATAACAGCAAATTAGTCTTGACCGGACAACGGGCGCATCACCAAGTTGACGGGTTCGCATGAGTTAATCGAAGTGAAGTAAGATTTAGCAGTGGAATATTATTATTGAGAAGATTTTAACAATTCAGGTGTGAAGTTATACTCCTAATCGTGGAAAGTGGCTAAAGATAAAGCAACGAGTGCTTGTGGTGTGCTTGATTAACTCAAGATTTTGGGAAAGTGCTTGTTTTTTAATTGCGTAGGAAAAAAATATATTTCAAATATAGAATGAGTGATGGTGAAGACAATAGAGAGATGTTGGTGGGCACAGAGGGTGAAGTAAATGGAGGTGTCCACCGCGACGACTTGCATACTGGAGCTGTAGACTTCGGAAGACCGTTTCATAGTGGTATTCAAGCGAAGGAAATTGAGTTACTTCGTTGGGAGAATTCCCTTTTGAAGCGTGAGTTGGCCCTGTGGAGCTCCACTTCCTCCACATCTTCATCGGTCAATGCTCTAGTGGCACCTTCAAGCCATGGTAACTGCGAATCACCAGCGCTGAAGATTAACACTGCAGAACTGTCTACTTTAGTTCCTCTGTTTGACCCGGCCACAGGATCTTATGGTGCAGCCACGTGGATTGAGAACCTAGATCGGCTGGTCGAAGTGTTCTCGTGGAATGAGCGTACATTTCTTTTATACGCGTCATTACGTCTCAGTGGCGCTGCGAGATATTGGCATCAATCACGGACCGATATTACTACTTGGCCAAAAATTAAGTAGGAATTCGTGTGCAGTTTTCCTACCACTAAAAATGAATCGGACATACTTATGCAGATCATGTTTTGCAAAGAGAAAAACGAAGAATGTATAGAAGAGTATTTGTATCACATTGCAGCTATGGCCAAAAGCATCAATCTCGCAGAGAGAGAAACGATGACTTATATCATATCGGGCATGGAAGACAAGGGTATGATAAACATGCTAACCGCTGCCAATTGCGAGAATATGCAGCAACTGCTAGTTTTCATCAAAAAAGTCAATGCAATGAGGCAACAGGAAAGACATCGTCACCGGCTACTGAATCAAAGTAGTAACACCCTTCCCAAGAAATCCACTCTACCGAAAAATCGACGCTATAGCGTTCCCTTGCATTGCAGTGAAAAGAGAAGCAAGCCGCAGGCTGAATCAAATGCGGAAAATAAGGAGAAAAGTGGGTTAAAGTGTTTTAAGTGCAGTAGAACAAGGCATCGTTACCGAGACTGCCCACTCCGTATTGCCAATTGTTTCAAATGTCATAAGCCGGGACATGTCGCAAAGAACTGTGATCAGACACAATGACAATTAATAAACAACATGGAGCCAATGTCAATAGATGAATATCACCCACTAATTTTAGTAGATGGAGTTCAAATTAGATGTTTTTTAGACTTCGGAAGTGCTTGTTCTACAGTTTAGTATCAAATTATCGGAAACAATAAGTGGAATACAGTGCCTTGCAGTTTCCGGTTAACTGGGTTTGGTGGAAGAGTAACGTGTGCAAGGGAAAAGACCATGAAAACCATAAGTTTTCAAAACATTAGTTTCGAGATTGAACTTTTAGTGGTAGAAAATTGGGCCCAACCGGTTCCTATAATTCTTGGAAGGAATTTTCTAGATAGACCCGATACACGCCTTTTAAAAACGTGGCAATGTTTTCAATTCTCCAAAGCCTCGGGAACTATTTACCACATAGACCATGGTGATTCAGATGACATTAGTGAAAAGTTATTAATAAAAACTAATTTGACAGAAGAGAAGAGACCAAAATTGTTTAGACTTGCTAATAAATTTAGAGTTTGTTTCGCGAAAAATATGGAAGAGGTAGGTCGAACTAATTTCGTCGAAATGAGTATTAGACTGAAAACAGCGGAAGTTGTTAGGTTTAAACCATATAAAGTACCATACGGATTGCAAGAAGTTCTTCGGGCAAAGGTAGATGAACTACTCAAATTGGACATTATCAAAGAGTTTGATTCGGAATACGTGTGGCCGGTTCTTCTCGTAAAAAAACAGGACGGTGATTATCGAATGTGTGTCGACTCTCGAAAGTTAAATTCAATTACAGTGCGCGAAATATTCCCCTTCCGACACTTAATTTGCTCGCGAATAAACAGTTTTTCACATGCCTTGATTTAATGAGTGGATATCATCAAATTGCTGTCGAGGAAAATAGTCGTAAGTTCACTGCTTTCGTGACACCTGAAGGGCATTATGAGTATAAGCGTGTTTCCTTTGGGCTTACGAATTCTCCAGCCGTTTTCCTTAAATTGATGAAGAAAATTGTGTACTCTTTTCCATACGGGAAAGTAATTGTATACATGGATGACATTTTAATCCCCACAGAGACGGTGGAAGAAAATTTCCAAATATTAGAAGTATTGCTTAACGCACTAAAGGAGGCTGTTGTTACCTTAAAACTGGAAAGTGTTCATTTTTCAACACCGAATTAAAATTTTTGGGCCACGAAATCAACTCAAAAGGTATTCAACCGGGAACAAGTAAAACGGCTGCAACAAGTGAATATGAAGAACCAAGTTCGGTTAAGGAAGTCCGGCAATTTTTGGGATTGTGTAGCTATTTCTGACGATTCATCAGAGATTTCTCTAAGATCGCTCGACCATTAAATGGGCTGCTGAAGAAGGACATCGAATTTAACTGGGGTAAAGATCAACAAGAAGCATTTGAACTACTGAAGCAGAAGCTGACGGAACGACCCACTCTAGCTATATATGATGTGAACAAGCAACATCAAGCCCATACTGATGCAAGCTCTTGTGGAGTAGCCAGCATATTAATGCAAGTCGAAGATGATAAGTCAGTATGACCTGTCTCTTACTTCAGTCGTTCAACCACCGATGCCGAATCACGATACCATAGCATCGAGCTCGAAACACTAGCTGCCGTCGAAACATAAGAACGTTTTAAACATTATCTCATCAATAAAAAATTCGTGGTGGTCACCGATTCTAATTCACTGCGGATAATGCAGAACAAAAAAAAAAAAACCCAAAACCACGCATTGTGAGATGGTGGTTGAAGATAACTGAGTTTGACTTCGATATCGAATACAGGCCAGGGTATAGAATGTCAGATGCTGATGCTTTGAGCAGGGCCCCGTGAGAAGAAGTACAAGAGCACAAAACTGTTGCAGAACAGACCATGTCGATTGGGATTGATGACGCAGATTGGATCGCAACTTTGCACTTTCAAGATAAACACCTTGCCGCAATAAAAAATAGTTTGCAAAGTGGTGACAGGAAGAACGGGAACTACAAGCAGTTATTTCAAAACTTCATTCTACGTAGCGGGAAACTATCTCGAAAAACAGAGAATGGTGAACGACTTGTGATACCTAACGGGTTGCGGTGGCGTATTTTGAAGATATCCCATGACGATATGGGACATTGTGGTATCAGTAAAACGATGGATAATGTGCAGAGACATTTTTGGCTCAGAAAATTAAAAAAAAAAACAACAAGCAAATCTCGCAGTTTCGTTCGAGGTGACCGATATACTCCTCAGGAGCTGCCACATCAGTCACCTCGGGGCAGCTCGACTGCGGGGTTCCAGATGACCACGAACCCATATATATATATATATATATATATATATATATATATATATATATATATATATATAAATATAAATATATATATATATATATATATATATATATATATATATATATATATATATATATATATATATATATATATATATATATATATATATATATATATATATATATATATATATATATTGTCGCGTGTTTTGGTTCGCGGCCAATAATTTTAACGTTCCGGGAAAGTGAAAACACAATGTCTTTTAATTTAAGTTAAAAGAGTTTATGTAATTACAAAAATGCACAATAATCAGTTTAACACTTTCACTAATCTTAATTTTCACTATTAAAAAATCTAACACTTGTCCATAAATTTCTTATCGCAATTGTCTTCTAAATCACTTCACTATTACGAAACACACTATCGCAGTTCATATCGCGGTCGAATGAATGATGATCCCCCCATTCATCCAGCTCGCCTTTATATAGGGTCTCTACCTATTCACCCATTTCTCGTACATTGGCGAATGTTCTACCGAGAGGTACCTGGTAGATTCGAGCAAATTAATGAATGGAGTGACGTCACTTGCAGATGTTGATCATGCTTGTTGGGTTCTCGTGGGTTCGAGTAAATTCATTTGTTGACGTTCTTAATGATTATGAAAACAATTGCGACAGTAGCTCGCAGAATTATTTGTACATGTAATTATTTGTACATGTAACACTGCCCCCACCTCAGTTCTTTTCGCCCCGAAAAGATGTGTCGCTATTTGTAGTCAATTCTCCCTGGGTGTAATATGGGGCAAGACGGTCCAGATGCACGATTTTCATTTTAGCTCTCGGCTTACGATGTTCCTGTATTCGGTATACGACGTCGTTGATTCGCTTTGTAACTCGGTATGGTCCCTCCCAATTATGTTGCAACTTTGGAGACCTACCCTTTCGCCGTTGCGGGTTATATAGCCACACCAAGTCATCTTGCTGGAAGCCAGTAGAATTAGCCTTTAGATCATACCTGGTCTTCATGCGGTCAGTAGCCGATTCGAGGTGTTTTTGCACTGTCCGATGTATCTGGTTCAACCGTTGTCTTAGATCACTTGCGTCTTCTCAGGGGGTGTTCCGAACTTTATATCGGCTGGCAAACGAATAGTCTTTCCAAAACAGACTTTGGCTGGGGCTTGGCCCGTCGATGCATGCTCGGCAGCTCTGTACGCCATCAAAAATAGTGGAATGTGTCGGTCCCAGTCCCTTTGGTTCTCGTCAACCATTTTGGCCAGGTGTTTATTGAGCGTGCCGTTGAAACGTTTGACCATTCCATCGGATTGGGGATGCAGTAGTGTCGTCCACGTTTTCCGTATTCCCAGCAGCTCGCACATCTCGCTAAAAACTAGTGATTCGAAGTTTCGACCTTGATCTGAATGTAGTTCACAAGGTACGCCGTACCTACTGACCCAATTTAACACTAGCTGTTCGGCTACAGTAGTTGCTTCCTGGTTGGGAATGGGGTAGACCTCGGGCCACTTGCTGAAACAATCGGCTACAACCAGCGTGTATCGATTTCCCCATTCAGATTCAGGAAAGGGTCCTGCGATGTCAACAGCAATCCTTTCAAACGGTACCCCCACGTTATAGGTTTGCATTTGTCCTCTCAGTCGTCGCTTTGGGCCTTTGACGGAAGCGCAAATTGTGCATCTGCGACACCAGTCCTCTACGTCTTCTCGAGCGTGGAGCCAGTAGAACCTTTCCCGCAATTTCGCTAAGGTCTTGTTAACACCAAGGTGGCCTCCCGAGGATCCTTCATGCATTTCCTTAACCACATCGTGGATTCGGCTTTTGGGTAGTAAAGTTTGCATCCTATAGGAGCTGCCATCCACCGTTTCCCATTTCTGCTTGAGTATGCCACCCTCTACCTGAAGGGAGTTCCATTGTGCCCAATAGCTTTTCAGGGTTGCGCCATGCGTTGAAACGTCCTTCCACTCAGGTCGCCCAGTCGTCTCCTTCCATATGAGCAATGGTCCGATGTCTTCATCGGCTAGCTGGGCATTTCGAATCTCCTCCGATGACCAACCTTCATCAAATTCGGCCGTTATCAGTCGCAGATCAACGGGCGATTCCTTTTCCTCAATCCGTCGGCAATGCTTGCAGTTAGCTGGACATGGGTGACGAGATAGGGCGTCAGCATTTCCATGAACTCCGCCCTTTCGATGAACAATTTTGTAGTCGTATGACTGCAATCTTTCGATCCATCTCGCAACTTGTCCCTCGGGGTTTTTGAAGTTAAGTAGCCATCTCAGCGATGCATGGTCCGTTCGAAGAACAAATTTCTGGCCATATAGGTACTTGTGGAACTGCTTGGTGGCCTCTATTATAGCCAATAGCTCCTTCCTGGTCACACAGTAGTTCCTCTCACTTTTTGAAAGAACTCGGCTGTAATACGAGGGGACTCTTTCTTTGCCATTGATCTGCTGGGAGAGTACAGCTCCAATACCGCCGTTGCTTGCATCGGTGTCAACTACAGACATTTTGCCGGGTTTCGGATACGCCAGTACGGGTGATTCACATAGCTTTTCCTTCAGGGTCTCAAATGCTGCCTGGCATTGTTCATTCCAGACATACGGACGATTTTTCTCGGTTAGCTGATGGAGACACTTAGCTATTTTGGCAAAGTCTTTGACGAATCTTCGATAGTAGGTTGCCAGACCCAGAAAACTTCGTAGTTGGCGCTTGTTGTTTGGTGTTGGCCAGCTTTTCACGGCTTCAATTTTCTCAGGGTCTGTTTTGACCCCTTCTGCTGATACGACATGTCCCAGGTATTTTACTTCAGCTGCGAAAAGGGTACCCTTGTCGGGACTAAGTTTCAAATTTGCCAGTCGCAGTCGAGAGAAAACCTCTTCTAAGTTCCGCACATGCTCTTCGAACGTTCTCCCGATGACGATGATGTCATCTAGGTACACCAAGCAGGTTTTCCAGGTTAGACCACGTAGCACGTATTCCATCAAGCGTTCGAAAGTGGCTGGAGCGTTGCAAAGCCCAAACGGCATCACCACAAACTGCCACAACCCGGTCCCAACTGAAAATGCGGTCTTCTCTCGGTCCTTCTTGTCGATTTCTACCTGCCAGTAGCCACTCTTGAGATCGAGTGTAGAAAACCATTTTGCGTCGGCTAAAGTGTCCATGATGTCATCGATGCGTGGGAGCGGGTAACTATCTTTCTTAGTGACGTCGTTAAGCTGCCTATAGTCGACACAAAAACGAGTGCTACCATCTTTTTTCTTTACTAGAACTACAGGCGCGTCCCATGGACTGACAGAAGGTTCAATAACGCCTTGCTTTTTCCATGTCCGAAATCAGCACGCTCACTTCTCCTTGTTTGGCTATAGGGAGGCGTCTGGGTGCTTGTCGAATCGGCTTGGCTCCCTGTGTATCTATGACGTGAGTTACCAGACTCGTTCGGCCTTGGTCATCCGGGCTTGTTGAGAAGATGTCACTGTACTTGGTGACCAGATCAGAGGCTCGTTTGAATAGCTGCACTGGCAATTTGACCTGCTTCAATATTGCAGACGTGGATTCCCGGGCTTTGTCTGTGTCTTGCCTCCTTTGCAATGATGGTCGTGAGTAGCTTCCAAAGAGGTGATGATGGAAACAGGCTGGCAGCTGCCGATGACTTCTCCCGATTTGATGCTCGTGGTTGAATCTGCGGTGTTAAGGACTCCAACCGGCACATATCCGTTCCTCAAAGATCTTACAAGGCTTCGTCCTACAATCAAACTGCGCAATGCAGACGTCTTCGTTGGCTCTATCAGATAAGATCGGTGGTCTCCAGAATCACCATCAAGCTTGGCCCATACAATGCTTTCGGAAGAATTCGGCAGTGTCGGTACATACCACTACATTCATCTTGGGAATTTGGACGCTGGGATCCTCCATCAGTACTTCGACATTCTGCCATTTCAATACACGTTTGCCCAAATCCAACGTGATTCCATGTGGTCGCAGAAAATCCATTCCGAGAACGCAGTCATCCATAATATTCGCAACCAGAAAATTGTGTCGGAACACAAGGTCTCTCAACTATATCTGGAGGTTGACCTCTCCATGAACAGGTGCAGTTTCTCCCGTAGCTGTCCGTAGTGAGAAAATTCTGCCCTTGTGAAGTTGTTGCTGTCTAACTAGGTCTTGTCGGATAATCGATCGGGTTGCACCAGTGTCGATTGTTATGGTGCAGTTTTCTCCGTTAACTGGACCCGGAAGGCAGAAGTCTGCTTCTCCACGATGTAGTCTTGACACGGTGATGGTGGTGCTGGGGACGTCGATCCTCCTAGCCAACCTCTGCCCCACGAAGTTGGCTCTTACATGTTTCCCGACCCCTCTGTTTGAAGGGCTTCCATTCTGGGCTCCTGACTCGGTCTGGATTTCCTTCTAGCTGCACACCCTGGACAATACCTCGGTTTTCTTTGCTTCTTGCAGTCTCTTTGCAGGTGCCCCTTCTCTCCGCAATTCCAGCATCTAGGCGCACCATTTACATGCGGGTCTCGCTCAATTTCCACGCGCTCACACCTGCACTCGTCTGTCACTACCTCACGAACCCGGGCAGTGGTACGAGTCACATTTTTCGCTGCCTCAAAGTTCAGACTGTAAGCCAATGCGTCCTTAACCGTTTGCTTTTGAGCTAAACGCACGGTTTGTTGCAATTCCGGGTCTTTAGTGCGCTGATGAATGCTTCTGTCGCTGCATCATCTCGATATTCTGGGTCGTAGGCTGGGTAAGCCAAAAGTGCTAGTCGCTCAATGTCTTGGGCTAGCTGCTGTAGGGTTTCACCAGACTTCTGCATCCGATGCCTTAGCTGTGACCGATAAATCTGCTTTAGATGATCGTCTCCATAACGCATGTCGAGCGCATTCATTATAGCATTCGGGTTTGAGTGCAATTCATCGGGGATCGTCTGCAAAAGCTCGGCAGCTGGGCCTCTTAGAGCAAGAATCAGTGCAGTTGCTCGTTCCTGCTCATTCCAGTGATTTGCCCTTGCGGCAGCTTCAAACTGGGTCTTGTAAATACTCCAGACCGTTTGCCCATCGAATATTGGTGCTTGCACATTTCTGGATGTGCTTTGCGCTGCGGTTATAAGCGGGGCTAGTGAGTTGGTTACTACTGCCTTCGCTGCTTCCAATTCTTTTTTCACTTTTTCCATCTCATGGTTCATTCTCTCTTCGACCTGGCTGATCTCATAGTTGATTCTGTCCTCAACCTGGCTGACCTTTTCCTCGACCTGGTAAACCTTTTCCTCGACGCATTTAATTTGTTTGTTCAGGCTACCGAGCTCCGCTTTTATTTCGGTTGACTGTTTTTGCACTTCCTTGATTTTGATCGCTTGTTGGTCCAGCTTCGCTGATTGTTCATCTAGCTTCGTAGTTAAATTGGACGACTGTTCATTGAGCTTCGCTGATTGTTCATCTAGCTTCGTAGTTAAATTGGACGACTGTTCATTGAGCTTCGCAGATAAATTGGATGACTGTTGTCGCTGCTCTTGCTGCATCAGCATCAACATTTGCATCAGTGCATTTTCTGGGTCCTTTGGTTTTAGTGTTTCTGCTTCTCCACCTTCTGCACCATTTTCGGCATCTAAGAGCTCACCCGAATCCAGATTAACGCCTTCCGATTCAATCGCGTCGCGCAAGCGTGCAATCAGTGTGGCCTTTGTACCTTGCGTAGCCAGATTTCGCTGTTCTAACTCTTCCTTGAGCTCCGACATGGTCAATTCATTGATTCTTAGATGCAAGTTTCGTGGCATTTTTATTGTATTGGCTTTTCGTTTTTTTTTCAACAGTTTTTACGTTAGATTTCACAATTGTGCAGTTTAAAAATGTTTCAATGTTTTCACTTTTCGAAATTTTCTTTCTCACTTCTCGACACCACTGTCGCGTGCTTTGGTTCGCGGCCAATAATTTTAACGTTCCGGGAAAGTGAAAACACAATGTCTTTTAATTTAAGTTAAAAGAGTTTATTTAATTACAATAATGCACAATAATCAGTTTAACACTTTCACTAATTTTAATTTTCACTATTAAAAAATCTAACACTTGTCCATAAATTTCTTATCGCAATTGTCTTCTAAATCACTTCACTATTACGAAACACACTATCGCAGTTCTTATCGCGGTCGAATGAATGATGATCCCCCCATTCATCCAGCTCGCCTTTATATAGGGTCTCTACCTATTCACGCATTTCTCGTACATTGGCGAATGTTCTACCGAGAGGTACCTGGTAGATTCGAGCAAATTAATGAATGGAGGGACGTCACTTGCAGATGTTGATCATGCTTGTTGGGTTCTCGTGGGTTCGAGTAAATTCATTTGTTGACGTTCTTAATGATTATGAAAACAATTGCGACAGTAGCTCGCAGAATTATTTGTACATGTAATTATTTGTACATGTAACACTGCCCCCACCTCAGTTCTTTTCGCCCCGAACAGATGTGTCGCTATTTGTAGTCAATTCTCCCTGGGTGTAATATGGGGCAAGACGGTCCAGATGCACGATTTTCATTTTAGCTCTCGGCTTATGTTGTTCCTGTATTCGGTATACGACGTCGTTGATTCGCTTTGTAACTCGGTATGGTCCCTCCCAATTATGTTGCAACTTTGGAGACCTACCCTTTCACCGTTGCGTTGCGTTGCTATATAGCCACACCAAGTCATCTTGCTGGAAGCCAGTAGAATTAGCCTTTAGATCATACCTGGTCTTCATGCGGTCAGTAGCCGATTCGAGGTGTTTTTGCACTGTCCGATGTATCTGGTTCAACCGTTGTCTTAGATCACTTGCGTCTTCTCAGGGGGTGTTCCGAACTTTATATCGGCTGGCAAACGAATAGTCTTTCCAAAACAGACTTTGGCTGGGGCTTGGCCCGTCGATGCATGTTCAGCGGCTCTATACGCCATCAAAAATAGTGGGATATGTCGGTCCCAGTCCCTCTGGTTCTCGTCAACCATTTTGGCCAGGTGTTTATTGAGCGTGCCGTTGAAACGTTCGACCATTCCATCGGATTGGGGATGCAGCGGTGTTGTCCTCGTTTTCCGTATTCCGAGCAGCTCACACATTTCGCCAAAAACTAGTGACTCAAAGTTTCGGCCTTGATCCGAATGTAGTTCGCCAGGTACGCCGTACCTACTGACCCAATTTAACACTAGCTGTTCAGCTACAGTAGTTGCTTCCTGGTTGGGAATGGGGTAGACCTCCGGCCACTTGCTGAAATAATCGGCTACAACCAGCGTGTATCGATTTCCCCATTCAGATTCAGGAAAGGGTCCAGCGATGTCAACAGCAATCCTTTCAAATGGTACCCCCACGTTATAGGTGTGCATTTGTCCTCTCAGTCGTCGCTTTGGGCCTTTGACGGAAGCGCAAATTGTGCATCTGCGACACCAGTCCTCTACGTCTTCTCGAGCGTGGAGCCAGTAGAACCTTTCCCGAAATTTCGCTAAGGTCTTGTTAACACCAAGGTGGCCTCCCGAGGATCCTTCATGCATTTCCTTAACCACATCGTTGATTCGGCTTTTGGGTAGTATAGTTTGCATCCTATAGGAGCTGCCATCCACCGTTTCCCATTTCCGCTTGAGTATGCCACCCTCTACCTGAAGGGAGTTCCATTGTGCCCAATAGCTTTTCAGGGTTGCGCCATGCGTTGAAACGTCTTTCCACTCAGGTCGCCCAGTCGTCTCCTTCCATACGAGCAATGGTCATATGTCTTCATCGGCTAGCTGGGCATTTCGAATCCCTTCCGGTGACCAACATTCATCGAATTCGGCCGTTATCAGTCGCAGATCAACGGGCGATTCCTTTTCCTCAATCCGTCGGCAATGCTTGCAGTTAGCTGGACATGGGCGACGAGATAGGGCGTCAGCATTTCCATGAACTCCGCCCTTTCGATGAACAATTTTGTAGTCGTATGACTGCAATCTTTCGATCCATCTCGCAACTTGTCCCTCGGGGTTTTTGAAGTTAAGTAGCCATCTCAGCGATGCATGGTCCGTTCGAAGAACAAATTTCTGGCCATATAGGTACTTGTGGAACTGCTTGGTGGCCTCTATTATAGCCAATAGCTCCTTCCTGGTCACACAGTAGTTCCTCTCACTTTTTGAAAGAACTCGGCTGTAATACGAGAGGACTCTTTCTTCGCCATTGATCTGCTGGGAGAGTACAGCTCCAATACCGCCGTTGCTTGCATCGGTGTCAACTACAAACATTTTTCCGGGTTTCGGATACGCCAGTACGGGTGATTCACATAGCTTTTCCTTCAGGGTATCAAAGGCTGTCTGGCATTGTTCATTCCAGACATACGGACGATTTTTCTCGGTTAGCTGATGGAGACACTTAGCTATTTTGGCAAAGTCTTTGACGAATCTTCGATAGTAGGTTGCCAGACCCAGGAAACTTCGTAGTTGGCACTTGTTGTTTGGTGTTGGCCAGCTTTTCACGGCTTCAATTTTCTCAGGGTCTGTTTTGACCCCTTCTGCTGATACGACATGTCCCAGGTATTTTACTTCAGCTGCGAAAAAGGTACACTTGTCGGGACTAAGTTTCAAATTTGCCAGTCGCAGTCGAGAGAAAACCTCTTCTAAGTTCCGCACATGCTCTTCGAACGTTCTCCCGATGACGATGATGTCATCTAGGTACACCAAGCAGGTTTTCCAGGTTAGACCACGTAGCACGTATTCCATCAGGCGTTCGAAAGTGGCTGGAGCATTGCAAAGCCCAAACGGCATCACCACAAGTTGCCACAATCCGGTCCCAACTGAAAATGCGGTCTTCTCTCGGTCCTTCTTGTCAATTTCTACCTGCTAGTAGCCACTCTTGAGATCGAGTGTAGAAAACCATTTTGCGTCGGCTAAAGTGTCCATGATGTCATCGATGCGTGGGAGCGGGTAACTATCTTTCTTAGTGACGCCGTTAAGCTGCCTATAGTCGACACAAAAACGAGTGCTACCATCTTTTTTCTTTACTAGAACTACAGGCACGGCCCATGGACTGACAGAAGGTTCAATAACGCCTTGTTTTTCCATGTCCGAAATCAGCGCGCTCACTTCTCCTTGTTTGGCTATAGGGAGGCGTCTGGGTGCTTGTCGAAACGGCTTGGCTCCCTGTGTATCTATGACGTGAGTTACCAGACTCGTTCGGCCTTGGTCATCCGGGCTTGTTGAGAAGATGTCACTGTACTTGGTGACCAGATCAGAGGCTCGTTTGAATAGCTGCACTGGCAATTTGACCTGCTTCAATATTGCAGACGTTGATTCCCGGGCTTTGTCTGTGTCTTACCTCCTTTGCAATGATGGTCGTGAGTAGCTTCCAAAGAGGTGATGATGGAAACAGGCTGGCAGCTGCCAATGACTTCTCCCGATTTGATGCTCGTGGTTGAATCTGCGGTGTTAAGGACTCCAACCGGCACATATCCGTTCCTCAAAGATCTTACAAGGCTTCGTCCTACAATCAAACTGCGCAATGCAGACGTCTTCGTTGACTCTATCAGATAAGATCGGTGGTCTCCAGAATCACCATCAAGCTTGGCCCATACAATGCTTTCAGAAGAATTCGGCAGTGTCGGTACATACCACTACATTCATCTTGGGAATTTGGACGCTGGGATCCTCCATCAGTACTTCGACATTCTACCATTTCAATACACGTTTGCCCAAATCCAACGTGATTCCATGTGTTCGCAGAAAATCCATTCCGAGAACGCAGTCATCCATAATATTCGCAACCAGAAAATTATGTCGGAACACAAGGTCTCTCAACTGTATCTGGAGGTTGACTTCTCCATGAACAGGTGCAGTTTCTCCCGTAGCTGTCCGTAGTGAGAAAGTTCTGCCCTTGTGAAGTTGCTGCTGTCTCACTAGGTCTTGTCGGATAATCGATCGGGTTGCACCAGTGTCTATTGTTATGGTGCAGTTTTCTCCGTTAACTTGACCCGGAAGGCAGAAGTCTGCTTCTCCACGATGTAGTCTTGACACGGTGATGGTGGTGCTGGGGACGTCGATCGTCCTAGCCAACCTCTGCCCCACGAAGTTGGCTCTTACATGTTTCCCGACCCCTCTGTTTGAAGGGCTTCCATTCTGGGCTCCTGACTCGGTCTGGATCTCCTTCTAGCTGCACACCCTAGACAATACCTCGGTTTCCTTTGCTTCTTGCAGTCTCTTTGCAGGTGCCCCTTCTCTCCGCAATTCCAGCATCTAGGCGCACCATTTACATGCGGGTCTCGCTCAATTTCGACGCGCTCACACCTGCACTCGTCTGTCACTACCTCACGAACCCGGGCAGTGGTACGAGTCACATTTTTCGCTGCCTCAAAGTTCAGACTGTAAACCAATGCGTCCTTAAACGTTTGCTTTTGAGCTAAACGCACGGTTTGTTGCAATTCCTGGTCTTTTGGTGCGCTGATGAATGCTTCTGTCGCTGCATCATCTCGATATTCTGGGTCGTAGGCTGGGTAAGCCAAAAGTGCTAGTCGCTCAATGTCTTGGGCTAGCTGCTGCAGGGTTTCACCAGACTTCTGCATCCGATGCCTTAGCTGTGACCGATAAATCTGCTTTAGATGATCGTCTCCATAACGCATGTCGAGCGCATTCATTAAAGCATTCGGGTTTGAGTGCAATTCATCGGGGATTGTCTGCAAAAGTTCGGCAGCTGGGCCTCTTAGAGCAAGAATCAGTGCAGTTGCTCGTTCCTGCTCATTCCAGTGATTTGCCCTTGCGGCAGCTTCAAACTGGGTCTTGTAAATACTCCAGACCGTTTGCCCATCGAATATTGGTGCTTGCACATTTCTGGATGTGCTTTGCGCTGCGGTTATAAGCGGGGCTGGTGAGGTGGTTACTACTGCCTTCGCTGCTTCCAATTCTTTTTTCACTTTTTCCATCTCATGGTTCATTCTCTCTTCGACCTGGCTGATCTCATAGTTGATTCTGTCCTCAACCTGGCTGACCTTCTCCTCGACCTGGTAAACCTTTTCCTCGACGCATTTAATTTGTTTGTTGAGACTACCGAGCTCCGCTTTTATTTCGGTTGACTGTTTTTGCACTTCCTTGATTTTGATCGCTTGTTGGTCCAGCTTCGCTGATTGTTCATCTAGCTTCGTAGTTAAATTGGACGACTGTTCATTGAGCTTCGCTGATTGTTCATCTAGCTTCGTAGTTAAATTGGACGACTGTTCATTGAGCTTCGCAGATAAATTGGATGACTGTTGTCGCTGCTCTTGCTGCATCAGCATCAACATTTGCATCAGTGCATTTTCTGGGTCCTTTGGTTTTAATGTTTCTGCTTCACCACCTTCTGCACCATTTTCGGCATCTAAGAGCTCACCCGAATCCAGAATAACGCCTTCCGATTCAATCGCGTCGCGCAAGCGTGCAATCAGTGTGGCCTTTGTACCTTGCGTAGCCAGATTTCGCTGTTCTAACTCTTCCTTGAGCTCCGACATGGTCAATTCATTGATTCTTAGATGCAAGTTTCGTGGCATTTTTATTGTATTGGCTTTTCGTTTTTTTTTTTCAACAGTTTTTACGTTAGATTTCACAACTGTGCAGTTTAAAAATGTTTAAATGTTTTCACTTTTCGAAATTTTCTTTCTCACTTCTCGATACCACTGTCGCGTGTTTTGGTTCGCGGCCAATAATTTTAACGTTCCGGGAAAGTGAAAACACAATGTCTTTTAATTTAAGTTAAAAGAGTTTATTTAATTACAAAAATGCACAATAATCAGTTTAACACTTTCACTAATTTTAATTTTCACTATTAAAAAAACAAACACTTGTCCATAAATTTCTTATCGCAATTGTCTTCTAAATCACTTCACTATTACGAAACACACTATCGCAGTTCTTATCGCGGTCGAATGAATGATGATCCCCCCATTCATTCAGCTCGCCTTTATATAGGGTCTCTACCTATTCACGCATTTCTCGTACATTGGCGAATGTTGTACCGAGAGGTACCTGGTAGATTCGAGCAAATTAATGAATGGAGTGACGTCACTTGCAGATGTTGATCATGCTTGTTGGGTTCTCGTGGGTTCGAGTAAATTCATTTGTTGACGTTCTTAATGATTATGAAAACAATTGCGACAGTAGCTCGCAGAATTATTTGTACATGTAATTATTTGTACATGTAACAATATGTTGCAGCATGGCAGTGCTGCAAGCTCTATCGAGCAGTAATTTCCACTATTACGCAGTGGTGGCGAACTTATAAGAAATTTTGTTTGAGGAATGCTGGTTGTCCTAAGTGAAAGAACTACATTGTTCTTTCACCCGAGCATTTTAGCTATCAACTTAATAGCATTTTTCGCTCGATGGATTTCAGCTGGTTCCAGCATATGGGCTGGTTTCATTAAAATCTCGGGTGAAAGAACAATGTAGTTCTTTCACTTAGGACAACCAGCATCCCTCAAACAAAATTTCTTAACAAGCAAATATTTAAAGTCTTGTGTGGAATGTCTATATAATAAAAGAGGACTTGACGAAACAAACTACCAGATCCACATACCGGAACGACAGCCAATACCATTTTTTACGGTGCATGTGGATCATTTAGGTCCGTACCCGAGAAGTAAAGCTGGTAATATCTACCTCGTGCGGGTAATCGATGCATTTACTAAGTTCATCATCCTACAACCTGTAAAATCATCGAATGTAAGGGGTGTGATAAAAACCTTCAACAATGCAACGCAATTTTCTGGCATGCCCACAAGAATTGTATCTGGTCGAGGGGCAGCGTTCACATCTAACAATTTCAAGAAATTTTGTCAAAAAAATGTTATCCATCATATCCTGAACGCCCTCCACACCCCGCGAGCAAATGGGCAAATCGGGAGATATTTCAGGACAGTGAAGGCTGCTATCGCATCTCTGATGGACGATTACGACGGGTATGATTGGGACACGAACATTTGTAACATCCAGTGGGCGTTAAACAATATGAAAAACACTACAACAAAGCAGACGCCCAGTGAACTGTTGATGGCGTTTTCTCCCCGTAATATCATGGAAAACAAATTAATATTAGCACTGCATGACGGGGAAGTATTCCAAACAAGTGATCATGCAGACGATGATGAAGAAGACAATGTTGTTTTATCCGAACTAAAGGAAACGTTAAAACAACGGGTGCCCGATACCACTGAAACGAAGGAAATAACGAACAGACGAGCTGAAGCTATTCACAATACTGTTCGCTCAAAAATCATATAATTCCGTTCTGGTTGCGGACAGGATGAAACCATGGTGTCAGTTAGCGGATTTTTCTTGGACCGATTCTGAGAGTGGCTCAGAGGATGAACTTTTTCCCGAATAATAATTAGTATTATTATTAGCAATATTGGTTGATTTCAATAAATTCGCTGTACGAACTAGAGTTATTTGTTACACCATTCTATATTTACAATATTTCGTACCCTCTGACCGTTCATAAGATTGATGAAAAAAAAGAGATTTGAGTTTTTCAGTACTTCTGAATATAAGGGACGAGTTATCAGGTGATAAGATGTGAGCGACTCGTAGTTCCATTCCTAGTTCAAACCTCGTGGAGTACAGGAGATGTGAAAGCATAATGGTGCGAGAGCGACAAGTTCGCAAGAGGAACGTATTTTTTGCTAGCAGGAGTAATTGTGGCTCGTAACTGAATGACCTGATATGGGAGACATAGGGTCTCGAAACTGCATATTGCTGAGTGTATCGGGGAGTGAGCAGTTAGCTCGCAACCGTCTCCAGACTTGATCGAATATGGCATTCAGGAGTGATTGTGGCTCGTAACTGAATGGACTGATATATGTATAAGAGACATGGCGTCTCGCGAGTCTACATGGCTGATTGATGATTGTGTTCTTCACTGAGGACAGTGAATCGTAGGTTGGCCGAATGTTATACAACTACCAAAGATTTGTTTCAGTCAATGATAATCAAACCAATTAAAAGAAACTCAGTAATTAACGAAATTCCATTCGGCCTTATAGTAAAAACGAAAATGTAATATTTGGTGTGAGAAATGAATGTAAAAAAAATAAATCAACTGTCAATTTGTATAGGAAAATATGTAGTAGACATAAGCAATAGTACATGTATTCTACAGTCCACTTATAGTACAATTGGCAATAAAGACATATGTACGATCAATTGAAAAAATTTCGACCGGAGTTGCTCTGCTGAACGAATTTATTGGAAAACTAAACACCGAAGAAACATCGCCCGACCTCAACGGGACATTTCTTATTAAATTCGAAAAAACCAGCATTTGTATTAACAATAGAACTTTTGTCTCCCAAGAGTTAACTTCGCTTCAAGCCTTGCCCGCAATGCTTCAACCGGCTTCCGATGGCATGATAGGACTCCCTACTCAAAAACCTATGGAAGAGTTGACCATCGATAACACAAATAGAATCGAACTATTACGATACAAGAATAAGATTCATCAATTCGCAACATCAACGCTCACAGCGGTTTGCCTGAACGCACTAATCCTACTTGCTTACCAGAAGTTTTGCTCAAAAAACGAAATCCATGCAGTCATCAATACTGAAAACCCGAAAACACTAGCTGCAGCTGCTGGCGTCTTGCTTGAAACAACTTCCTATCCTGGCACTGGAAAAATTCAGAGTCAAGTTCAATGACCTCCCCTTCTTCTAATAACAATCGAGGACAATTGTACTTAACAAAGGAAGAATTAACGACGAATTCCAAAAACTTGTAAAAATATAATACTTACCTGCACGAGCAGTAAAATGTGCAGATTTGCATTTCCGATATCAAGTACTTTCCCATGGGAAAGATCTACAGACATTGCATCAGCATATTTAGTTTATTTAAGCTAGAAATGTTATCTTCTAATTGAGTTGTACTTTGAATTTTTGTTAATAAACATCAGGGGAACCGGCCCTGTTAAAATTAAAAGATATGTAGGTCCGATAATCTTCCTCTTCTTAGCACTACAGCCCCGCTCGGACCTTCGCTTCCTGCAAACAGCGCCTCCAACTGTCTCGGTCCATTGACCGCGTCCCTCAATTCCGAAATCCGAGCAATGATGAACTGTCTTCGTCGAACGAGTCAGACCAGCGCTTCCTCGGTTACCCCACAGGCCGCCGGCCTTCAGTTCTCCCAACGAATAACTTTTTGGGTATCCGTTGTTCGTCCATACGATTCATGTGTCCAGCGCACTGCAGCCTCCGCAGTTTAACAATCGTTGAGACCTCCGGTTCGTCAAAAATTTCATACAGCTCATGGTTGTATCGAATTCGCCATTGGTCCCCGTCTAGCTTCACTCCGATTATTTGCCGCAGGATCCATCGCTCAAAGGCTTTCAACATATTTGCGGATGCTTGAGATAGGGTCCGTGTTTCACACCCATAAAATAACACAGGTCTTATCACAGATTTGTATACTTCGAGCTTTGTTTTTCTGTGTATACAGCTGGTTTTCAAGATCATCAATCCTGAATAAAATATTTTATTTGCGAGCTGTATTCTTCAGTACCCGTTTTCGTTATTTTAGCGCCTAAATACACAAATTCGCTAACATTTTCGTTATTGTATTCACAAAGTGTGATATTTTGTGTTTTTGAGGTATTTTTCCTCGACTGCATATGAGCTTTGTTTTATTTTCATTGATTTGTAGCCCTACTAGTTTTGCTTCGCTGTCGAGTTTCAAGAAAAGTTTGTTGCGAGCTGTTAAAGACCATGACAAAATGTTGATGTCATCCGCATAGGCTTCTACTTGGATAGACTTGTATAGTAATGTACCTCGCGTATCGACAGGTAGCTTCCATATGACGCACTCAAGAGCCAAATTGAATAGCAATGGGACCAGCCCATCTCCCTGCTTGAGTCCGATATTTGTGTCAAAGGCATCGGTGAGGTAGTTATTGATGCGGACTTGGGAGGTCGTCGCCATCATTGTCATTTTGGTAAGGCGGACTAATTTGGCTGGGATGCCAAAGCAAAGCATTATTTGATACAGTACGCATTATTTGATACTGTCGAATGCTTGCTTTAAGTCAACGAAAATTTGTTGAACGTCTATGTTGAACTCCCAGCACTTTTCAAGTACCTGCTAGATTGTGAGCATTTGGTCTGTTGTTGATCTACCTGCCCTAAAACCACTTTTTATGTGGTAGGGAGATGAGTGCCATTTATGCACAGAGTGTGGGACTCCCTTGCTTGCAAGAAAGCGACTGGACCACCCACTAAACACCTCCCCTGTCAACCTGAGAACCTAGCCTGGAACCATTTGACACATTACTTCTGGCCAGGTCTCGTTTTGTTACGCCGTGAGGCGCCTTCAAGCTGGGGAATCCCTTTCCTAGCGGGAGGCGAGAGGGGCATAGGAGGTGCCAGAAAAGCGATCCCCAAGCCCCACCGCCCCCGGCTACTATCAGTCGCTTTTAAATTTTAGGACTTCCCGAGCATAATGTGCCACCTGGTTCCATTTTTCAACCGATTCTAGCATCACCGCAACTTTATTATCTGAGGTGAGCTCTCCCGTCTTCCTGTAGAGTTCCTTTTGGAGCCTGACCTGTTTTTTACACGCAAAAAATGTGTGGCAGCTATTGTCCTCCTCTCCTGGGGAAAACCGACAATCGGGGGACCGTGACTTACAAATCTTGTGCAGGTAAGACTTAAAACACCCATGCCCGCTCAAAAGCTGGGTCAGATAGAAGTCAGTCTCACCGTGCCTTCGATTTAGCCACGGTCTCACATCCGGGATGAGGCGTGCAGTCAGTCCACCCTCCCTTCGTGCAATTCAACCAAGACTGCTTCCAATCGTTGAGCGAGCGCTGCCTCTCTTCGCGGACAACCAACTCTCTCGCATCCTCGTTTCGACGCAGGTAAAAAGCGTGGCACTCTCTAGCTAGGAGGGCGACAGATATCACGCCAACAATAACTCCCACCGCCAGATCGGAGACTGTCGAATACCAAGATGCAATTCTCAGTGCTCCTCTTCTCTGTACCTGTGCAAAACGTTATCGGTTTAACTTCTTGCTGAGAGCATCGCCCCATACTTCTACTCCATACAGTAGCACTGACCCTACAGCATTCATCAAGAGGCGTCTTCTTGACGGGCTGGGTCCTCCTACTTTGGCCATAAGCCGATTCAGACCCGATATTCCCGAAGCAGACTTCTCAGCCGTTGCCCTGATTTGCTCAGAGAAACTCATCTTCGAGTCGATCAGTAGGTACTTCACCGATGGCTTCGATTTGATTTGCATGTCTCCAATACTGATCATCCTTACTCTAGGGATTCTCTTTCTTGTCAAGATAACCACTTCGGTTTTCTCCGGTGCTACACTAAGCTCTCGAACAGTTATCAAGTCCCTCACTCGGCGTATTAGCATACCTAGCCTAAGTTGCGCTTGTTCAACGGTGCTTCCAGTGACCAGAGCCGCAACATCTGACATCTCCAGTCCTAGTAGCCCACCGTAAGATAAATTCCACAGATCTGGACCAAGGATAGATCTCTGGGCAACACCTGATGTTATTTCCAACCTTCATTGGCCCTGTGTCGTGTCGTAGAGCAGGCTTCGGTCCTTTAGGTAGTTCCTCAAAAGCCGCATTACATATTCTGGAACTTGAAGAGAGTTTTTCAGCGTATCCCAAATATCCACCCATCTAGCGGAGTTGAAGACGTCCTGCTCTAAAGCCGTACTGCCGAGGAGATAGGTCCCCAGCAGCACGAATCGCGTCAGTGAGTCTTCCCTTGATGAGTTTCTCTAGCACTTTCCCAGCCATGTCTAGCATGCATAACGGGCGGTATGCAGACGGCGATTCGGGATTTGCCTTCCCCTTGCTGATGAGCACGAGCCTCGGCACAGTCCTTCATACTGGAAAAACCCCGTCCCGAAGGCGAGCGTTAAATGTGCTGAGCAGCAAGTCAGGACAATGCTGATAGACGATCCACAACAACTCAGCTGGAAAACAATCTGGTCCTGGAGCCTTCCTCGCTTTCAATGAGAGGACTGTCTCCTCCAGTTCCGGCTGTGTGAAGAGTGGACACTCGAATGCTGTTTCACCATGGACAGCATCAACAGACGGGATGAGCGGGGAAGCGTCCCCGCACTATCGCGTCCATCTTTTCCGCACCATATATACAAGGTTTCCGTAGGTCACCAAGCTTCCGTATAACTAGCTTGTAGCCAAGGCCCCACGGATCCTTATTCACATTGTCCACTAGGTCTTGCCAGCAGCGAACCTTGCTATTGTTGATCCGTTTGCGAAGGCATTTCCTGGCCAACATATATGCTGCCACCCAGTTGCATGCCTCGTCACCGTTCCGCGCCCGTTGAGCCTCAAGTCGAAGCTTGTGACACTCCCTACACATTTCGGCGATTTCAGTTGACCACCAGTACACTGGGGCTTACCGTGCCAAGGTTTTCAACGGGGCATAGAAGCTTTGCAAGCAGTCGTGATGATGCTCATAGTTGAGCTGACCACGTCTAGAGCTGCCAGTTCTTCCGTTCCCCCCGAAGCTCCTTGCAGCGGCTTACTTGCTGTGAGCACTTTGACGAAACGCTCGATGTCCATCCTCCCGATGTTCCATCCATTTGTAGAAAGCCGAGAACACGGACGTTGAGAGACAGCATCACTTATCTCAAGCAGAATGCACTGATGGTCATCCTCCAGACTAAGAACTCCGAGGCGAATGTCACGTCCGGTATGGTTCCCTCACATCCAATACGGCGGAAAGTTGGCGTATTTCCGGAGTTCAGTACGGCGAGGGCCATTCTGGCCGCCATTTCCAGGATTCGTTTTCGCCACGGATCCGGTTGAGGCACGCCCCATTCGATTGCTTTAGCGTTGAAGTCGCCCCCAACGAGCACGTTGCCCTCTGCGTTCGAGACAGCGCCCTCCAAAGCATTAAGCTTGGCTTGAAAAGATGATATCGACTCGTTAGGCGTTAGGTACACACTAAAGAAGGTGGTCCCTGAGCACCGAACCCACACGAAACCATCCCCCCATCCACAACTCCCCGCTTGAAAGTCACTGTTCGCAATCCAGATGGCGGCAGTACCAGTTTCGTCAGAATACCATAATGCAGGACTTTTATTGTGGTGTTGCTCACTCAGCAACAAGAAGTCAGCTTTCATGTCCCTCGCAAACTCAAGCAGATTTTGGGCGGTTGAACTGCAGTGTAGGCTTAGCTGCAGGATGCGGGTCATCGAAGCTCTGATTTTGCCTTGGCTAGGGCTTCCTGGAAGTAGTCCGCGTGGCTTAGTGGTTAGAGCACTAAGCCCGTAGGCCGAAGGTCTCTGGTTCAAGTCTCGTTGGCGTCAACGAGATTTAGTTCGAATGGTTCTTCGCATGAACTATAAGCCTGTTCAATTGTGATACGTGCTGGTTTAAAATCAGAACATATCGTAGCTGGATGAACGGACACACGGCCAAAGCGTGATAATGATCATATCACCTTGTGGAGTGCCGATACATTTGATCATGACATTGAGATACTCTAACTATCTCTAAGCGAAGGCCTGGAAGGGGTTGTAGGGCTACAAAGAAAGAAGAAGCACTTGCTGGAACACTCGGCATTTTCCTGATCCCAAGACGTGTCCCAAATCAGTCCTTGGATCAGCATCCTTGCAGAGAATACAGTGAACCTCCTTCGTACACTCTTTTCTTTTATGTCCCATTTCACCGCATTCGTAATATAGGGTCCTTTGCATACTTGTGTGGTGTGACTTTAGCCAAGGAATTTGAAAAATTTTCGGTCAAGTCAACTATGGCCGTGCGTTGTCCCCTGTTGTTTTCTGGTGTCAGTCTCGCTTTGATCCTTCCCACGCTAGGGAACTCCCTTTTGATGGCCTCTTCTACCTCGGCCGTATCCGTCACGTAGTCAATGTCTCTTATTTCGATCGTTGCCATCAGTTTGAGCGAGGCTATAGTTGCGCTTTTGCCGAGGACTTTCTTTACTGAGTCGCAGAATGCTTCCTTATTGGCGGCCTCTGCTCGGAGTTCGACCAGTATGTGGTCCGACCGCGTTGGTCGTGCTACTTTAATGGTAGTGTTGGTGTCTTTGAGCCTTACGTTTCCCCTGAGTTCCTGCAGTGCCTCCACGTAGAACTGGCAATCTTGGGGCTTTGCGAGCAGTGACTGCTGCCGGGGTCTTCGTCGGGGCTTTTGTTTCTCCTGTTCTGCGTCAGGTCTTTTTTCTTGTTGGGCGTCCGTGCGAACTTTACTTTCTGGCACTGTTTGAAGGAATTTCTTTGCGGCTTTCTCCGCTCCTTGTGTAAGCACTGTCTGGAACCCGTGATCTGGTGCTCCACGCCTATCAAGTGCCTCTTCCTGCCTTCTTTTATCCCGATCTCGTTCGATTGGGCTAGATGCCATTCTTTTATTGATTTTCAATGGTGGAGCTATCTGGATGTGGCCTTTAGATTTCACCTCAAGTGCCTCTTTAGCCTTCTGCTCGTCTTCGGCCCTAAACCCGCTCCTCCGCTAGGTCCCTATGCGATCTAGGAGCGCTCCTAGTTCAAGGAGCCCAACCTTTACTGCTTTGCCGATTTTTGGGGAGTTGCATGCAGATTGTATTCTTTTCAGAACATCTCCCGCTTTTCGGAATGGCCTTTCTTCTTCATATCGCTGGGTGGCAATTGCACTTTGCAACCATCCTTGAGAGAGGTTATAGCTTTCCGCTTACGGATGCATTACTTCCGCCACATATTCGACGTTGGCGGTGTAATCACACAACGTTGCTTTATTTTTCTGGTCACTCGTTACTTTTCGCGCCGTAATATCCTCGTTGACTTCAGGATGTTTCTTTACTATGTCGGGATTTGTGACCCTTGCATCGGTTGCTGCGGTAACGATCGCAGCAGTGACCATCGAATCTTCGATGCTCTTTACCTTCCACCGCTCGAACACCTGAAGTGTGTTGCAGAGTTTCCCACTTTTCCTTTATAGGATGCACTGGCGTTCGCGTAATTTTTTTGCTGCGACCGAACACCGCAGGAATCCAGACTGAACCAGATTGTCAGCTAATTTCCGTTTTTCATCCGTCTTCACTGTCATTGTATTGTTCGTCGTTTTTGTCATGGTTAGTACCGCTCTCGATGTACTGTTAACATCACGGCTGCATTCGCTGGTTGCGTCGTCGTTGTTATTATTTTTTATTTCTTTTTTTGGAATTTTGTGTTTTTGGTTGCTCCAGTTTTATTGGGTCCCCCTCGGAGCCGCTATCTGCGTTCGTGTGTGTAGTCGCCTTTTTGGTCCCATGGTTATGTTTGTAGAGCAGGGAGGCCATGCGAGGGTTGGCACAACCCTTTATAGGGACAAGTGCTCAGAGCCAGACCAGCGCTAATCGCGAATCCGTCGCAACCGAACCTACACCACCAACCTAATGGTGCGAAACGCGAACGTACTCCGAGGCCTGCCAAGGTTTTACCGAGACGAAGACGGTATGATAGTTGAATTGGAGTCGTTCACACACGAGTGTCACCTCGGCGCTACTGTGCAAAGCAACTAGGTCTAAACCATCATATCCGCCAGCGCAAAGCATCAATTCCAGTTTGTTGTCCAAAATGTAGTCCAGATCCAATCAGAATCGTTATATGTCATCCAAGGAGGGAACCTCGCGGTGCCCCTCATATCTTCGAGTCCGTGGCGGTGGCGCTCCCCAAAGAATGCTAGCCTCCAAGAGTGCTCTTGTCGACTTTCGTTTCCTCTGCAAGAATTTCCTCGGGTACGTGGGGGTGGAACCCCCCACAGAATGCTAGCCTCCAAGAGTATTCCTGTCGACCAACATTCCCCCTGTTGGGTGAAACCACCTTGATACTCCCCAACAATACAGTTAGCGTATGATTCGATTTTATTTTCTAAGATTTTTGAGATTATTTGTACGCCGTCAAAGTAGTGATGTGTATCTATAGTTTTCGCACTGTAGCTTGTCACATTTTTTGTGGATAGGGAATATAATTGATTGGCTCCACTCTTTCGGCATATGATCTTGTTGCCAAATGTACTGGATGACTTTGTGAATAGCTTGATAAACACTACTGCCACTATATTTGATGAGCTCCACCGGAATCTCATCGATGCTCAGCGCTTTATTATTTTTTGGGGCTTTGATGATGGAACAAACTTCATTCAGAGTTGGTGGGGTCGATGCAAGTTCTCCGAAGACATATATAGGTTCCGATGCTCTGGAGATGATCGGAGGATTAAGAAGGTTCTTGAAAAATGTTGCCCATCTTTCCTTAATCTTGGTGTCATCACGACAGAGCGTGGTTTTGTGCTGATAACCAGGTTTCAGGCTTTTCACTATTTTGTATGCTTGTCTTGTGTTGTTGCTCACTAGTGAGGTCCGATAATAGTTATACTTTGATTTGTGATAAGTTTAAAAGTGACTGCAGTTTTTTAAAATGTTTTGGGCACTAGAATACATGATTACGCCCAAAATCAGCGAAATCAGTGCTGAGAAGGGGAAAATTCTGCTTGTACAGTTTCATCATCTAAAGTCCACCTAAAACCCTTAATTCATTTATCAATTGATTTTAATCATCCAAGATATAAATTCATGCATTAAATTTAAATGTTCTAAAAATATATTTCACTTTATCCATAACATAATTCTAATTCTCAACATTGTTACTGTCTATATCAATTATGGAAACATTCTACCAAGCACAATTAATGCGTTTTATTTGTAATTCTCACGGCAAATTTCAGACGAAACCCGATATCGTAAGTTCATGTTCAGTTGCATCCATAGCACACTTGTCTTAGCGTTAACCAAAGATATGAAATTTTATGAGTGTGGAATTTGCCGTGAGAAATGTTGCTTTGCAAAAATAAATTATAAATTGTTTTGTACGAAAATAAATATTTCAGTTATTCATTGCAACTCAGGATGTTTACTTCAACGGAAAACTAGAGGTTCAAGTGCTTCATAGTTAATTTTGGTTTTTCTATTATTTAAACAGTGACGGATTTTGAATAAGTTCTAGTGCTTGATTAAAAACATTATTCATCGAATACAACGCCACGAATTTTAACAACTTCAAGTGCTTGATTAAAACAACTTCATCAATTCAGTTCCACGCGACGGTTCTAACAAGTTAAAGTGCTTAATTAGAACAAAGCAACAAGAAAGTGAACCACCACCTGGTTAATGTGCTAGAGTGGTTAATGTGTGTTTATTAGCACGTCCGAAGTCATGCATTTTGGAAGTGAACAGGAAGAAACCTGTGGACTTCGCAAAAAAATATATAAACAAGCCGCCAGAGTTTTAGAAACAGGTCCTATTTTCTGACGAAAGCAAATTTAGCATATTTGGCATGAAAGGAAGAAAGTTAGTGTGACGAAAGAGCGGTACTGCCTTCGAAAAAGAAAATCTCGTACCAACTGTGAAACATAGTGCAGGTGGTGTGATGGTCTGGGGGTGTACGGCGGCAAAAGGAGTTAGTCAACTTGAGTTGATAGAATCAACTATGGATCAATACGGTCACCTTAATATTTTGAAGGCGAAATGAAAGCAAAGCGTTCAGCAGTTGAGGCTTGGTGACAATTTCTGGTTCCAGCAAGAAAGTGATCCCAAGCACACAGCACACAATGTGAAAGTTTGGTTGCTCTACAACACAAAACATCAACTGTGTACGTCGCCCGAATCCCCAGACCTTAATCCCATTGGGTATTTTTGGAACTTGTTGGAACCCAGGATCCGTCAGCACAGCATAACCTCAAAAGAATGCTGAACAACGTCATCGTCGATAAATGGCGCAAAATTACCTGGCAGGACACCGCCAAATTGGTTCACTCCATGCCAAATCACCTTAAGGAGGTCCTTAAGAGAAAAGGTTATCCGACAAGTTATTATGCCCTGATATATAATAAAATATTTGAATATTTCAAATTAATATTGCCATGTACGGATACTTTTTCTGGTTCGTTTAGTTAAGGATTTCTTGTTTTTATTTTGTAAAATCTAGTTTTTAAAGGAATACCACGGTAAAAATTTAAAGAAAACATACATAGCTTCATTAACGAATAAATGTTGTTGCTTAAATATTTAAATGTAGCAAGTTTCTTAAGCATGAATTTCCTAATATATTGCTTTCTTTTGATGTTGTGCGGATACTTTTTCTGGCAAGTGTACATGCATACTCCGGATGATCCAAATGTAATAATAATCGAATATTTTTAGGGATCGTAAAAAATTAAAAATTTTATGGTAGTTTGCTTGTTTCCTCATCTTTAACAGGTAGAAAGACTATATACTCGTAAAATGTTAACATATCATATAATCCAAGAAAATTGTGACCAGTTGAAGCGATAATACAAAGGTGGCGAAAAAATAAGCCTCGAGTCGTTGTTAAGTACCTTTGAAAATAAGAAATGAGGCCAAAATGCGTCTGATTTTATTTAACGTAATTCAGAAAGTATTTACGAGGGTGGTTCAAATATGAACGAGACAAATGGTCTGACATGTTTTTTTATTATCGAAAAAATTTATAGTTTTTGTCGATTCTAACCCTTACAAGTTACGCATTTTGAAGATTTTTGATACCGGTATCGAAGAATTCCTTGGGCAACTCGGAGAGCCATGCGCGAACGAACTCCTCTACCTCGTGGTCGGTGTTGAATCTTTGACCTCTTAGGGCTTCTGTCAGTGGTCCAAACTGGTGGTAGTTGCAGGGTGATAAATCTGGACTGCAGGCTGTTCCATTTCCTCCCACCCAATCCCGCTATTGTATCGAGCATGAGACGCGTGATAGAGGGCGCGCGTTATCTTGGACAAGTTCAACAGTTTAAGAACCCATCCCATCATTATTTTGGGATATTGAAGGTGTTCGTGGATGACACACCCTACCCTACCAATACTGATGCCAACTTCAGCCAAACGTCTTGAATATTCATCCTACGGTCCTCCAAAATAAGTTGTTCTACGCGGCAAATGTTGTCTGGTGGGATGCTTGTTCGCGGTTGGCGATTATGCGGCTCATTCTTAACGGTTTTGTGACCATCTTGAATGCCTTGGCCCATTTAAACACAGCAGCCCTAGTCAGGCACTCACTACTGAGCGCGGACATATTTCCGTGTTTTTAACGCCTTCCCTCACTAAAAAACGAATGACAATACGTTGCGGAACGGCGGTCGGCACTTGACGTCCACTCATGGTCGTAGCATGCGCGTGAAACATGCTCTCTCTACGAAAACTATGCAACACTATTTGTAAGGAACCCAGCTATAACATACTTGTAGTGAATTAGAATGGTTTTCATAAAGTCCGTAAAGGACTGCAGCGATGGTCTGCTGCCTCGGTAGAAGAAGATGACAATATCTGCCGAGAATGCCCTCGTCTGGAGACGCGTGAATGCGCTTGCAGGCTAGCATTGCGGTGTCGTGGGGCGGGTTCATTTCCCCAGCACGAGGACCCACTACAAAAATATTTCGCATTCACGAATTGGACTGCTGGAAGTCAAGAGGCGACCGAAGTCGCAAAAAGTGTAGATAACTACACATTAGAAATTTTAAACAGTTTTAGAATTTTGTTTCCCGGGGGTTAAGTACAAAAGAAATTTTCTTGACTTATTTTTCATGTGAAAAAAAAGAAAAGGAGCGAGTGTTGCGATGGGGAAGGTGACTGAATGGTTACTCCTTGTTAAATTGAGTTTGTGCTATGTGCCTGTGGCAGCGCTGGCTTTTAGAGCCATAGCTCCTCGGTTATTACAGGGCAGCTAATTTTCTCGCGATCCCAAGGCAATGCGGATTGCGAAAAAGGAGCTGAAGGATCTTTCTGTGTATCATGGGTTGGCTTCGGCGTCGGGACTAGAGATGACGGACACTAAAAGAAAGACACAATTGACAGACGGACAGACCGACTTATGTTTTGTTTGGCCGGAAGTATACAACCTTGCGCGTTTTTTTTGAAAATATATGCGGACGGACAAACAGACGTGCCCAATTATCTATCGGCGCAGGTCTTTCACGTGGTATATCCCCACTTCTTTTCCCGATGGATCCGTTATCAGGTAACGGTTAGGTCCCATTACCTTCTTTATGCGGCCTTTCAAGAATCGCCTGTCCAGCTTGGCGTTGTAATGCGCCGCGGCGTCACTTTGGCGGAAATTTCGCCGGAAAACTTCATCTCCTTCTTTGAAATGAGCAGATCGTGACCGGAGATTGTACTGCGCTTCATTTGCACTGCCTGCGGCCTTAATCTTCCGTCCGATTTGTTGGCGGAGGTCTCCTAAACGTTCGTATGGCTCCAGCGCAACGACGGGGTCTCCCAAACACTTTAATTGCCGTAACAGCCGGTATGATTTACCGTGGCAAATCATGTGCTGTCCAAAGGCGGCAAAGTAAGGGGCGACACCGGTGACGGAATGATACGAGGATCGCAGGGCGCATGTGATGGCAGACAATCGACGATCCCAATCCTTTTGAGATGGGTGGACGTAGGAACGGATCGCGGCCAATAGGGTGCGGTTCAACCGTTCTGATGCGTTGGACTGAGGAGAGTATATGGGCGTCAGTTGGTGTTCAACGCCATACTGCTCAAGTAGGCCCTTAAACTGCCGGGACCGGAACTGTACTCCATTGTCTGAGTACACGCTCTCTGGAACACCGAACACATGGAATACCCGGTTCTCTAAGAATTTCACGATAAATGGAGTTGTGAATTTACGGATAGGTTCCACCATTGGGAACTTTGAAAGCTGGTCTAGAACGACTATAGCTCCGATGTGTCCCATGGAAGACCGAGGATATGGACCGAGTAGATCGATGTATAGACGCTGGAATACGCGTTCTGGGACGTTGAGTTGACCCATAGGAGGTCGAAGAGGCTGGTTGGGCGCTTTGGTGCCTTTACAGGTCTCACAAGCGCTCACGTAGTCTTTGACCTGAGATGCCATTTTAGGCCAAAAGAAGTATTTCTTGAGTCACCGTAATGTTCGACCGTAACCTCCGTGTGCACTTAAAGGATGGTCATGTGCGTGGAAGATCAGATGTTGTGTCATTTCCTCCGGTACCCAGAGTTTCCAAGACTCTTCTTCCTGCCATGGATCACCAGTGGCGTATTCATTTCGTCTATACACGTAGCCGTCTATTACCTTCAAATCAGGCAGCTGTGGTTGTTGGGTCGCTATGGTTTGCCTCAGCTCTTTGTAGCTGTCTGATTCAAAATGTGGGCTGTCCAAATCTATTTTGATGGGGTCCTCGTCATTTATTGTCAATTCGGCTCCCTCTGGGGAAAACATCCGTGAGAGAGTGTCGGGTACGATGTTCTGGGTCCCTTTCCGGTGCTTGATGGAAAACTTGAACCCTTGCAGTTTAAGAGCCCATCTGGCTAGGCGTCCATTTAAATCTGCCTGGTTCATCAACCATTGTAGTGACGCGTGGTCCGTGATGATCTCGAATTGGTGGCCCTCGATATAAGCTCGGAATTTCTTCACAGCCATTACCGCTGCCAAACATTCTTGCTCGGAAACAGTATAGTTTCTTTGGGCCGAATTCAGCTTGTTGGACATGAAGGCGATGGGAGCTTCCTCTCCTTCATCGGTCAATTGCACCAGCACGGCTCCTACTCCATGTTGACTTGCGTCACAATGAATGGAGAAGGGCTTCGTGAAGTCGGGGCTGTGCAAGACAGGAGCTGATGTGAGGGCTTGTTTAAGCTCTTCAAATGCCTTTTGGCTGAGTTCGGTCCAAACGAACTTCCCCTTCCACAACATGTCTGACAGGGGCGCTGAAACTGTTGCATAATTCCGAACAAACCTTCGGTACCAACCGCAAACACCAAGGAAGCGTCGTAGCTGCTTCACAGTTTTTGGTAAGGGGAACTCATCAATCGCACGAGTTTTGTCTGGATCCGTTTTGATAGTGCCATATCCTATGATATGTCCTAGGTATCGGACTTCTTTCATGACAAACTTACTTTTCTGTACGTTGATGGTGAGTCCCGCCTTACTGATGTGCAGGGCTACTTCTTGTAGAAGTAGGAGGTGTTGATCGAACGTTTCCGTGATGAGTAACAGATCATCAAGGTACACGAACACTTGGTGTTTCAGGTGAGGTGGGATGACCTTGTCCATCAACCGAGTCATCGTTTGCTGCGCGTTACACAGGCCAAAGGGCATTGTGACGAACTGATATAATGGTCGTCCAGGCACTGTGAAGGCGGTCTTGTCCCTCGACCCCTCATCGAGTGGAATTTGCCAGAAGGCGTCTTTTAGGTCGAGACTGGTGATATAACTGGCTTTCGGCAGTCTCCCTAGTATTCCATCGATGAGTGGAAGAGGGTACGCGTCCTTGATGGTAACCGCGTTTACCTTACGGGCATCAAGACAGAGGCGGACTTTACCTGGCTTCACCACCAAGGTTACCGGTGATGACCAGGCACTTTGGGACTCCTCTATGACCCCCAACTCGAGCATCCTATCTAGCTCCGCATGCACCAATTTCTCCATGGCCGGTGAGATGGCGTAGTGTCTCTGTTTAATCGGTTTACTATCGCCAACATCGATGGCGTGTGAGACTAGGGTGGTGCGGCCAAGACCTTGGGTAGCATAAGATGGGAAAGCAGCGATGGATGCTTCCAGGCGTTGTCGTTGGTTAGGCATCAGGTCATGCCTATCGGGAGTAGAAGTGATTTCGTTGACATTTCTGGTTTTTAAAGACAAATCTGTGAATAAATCTGAGGCCAGTCCAAAGCGAAGGACGAAATCGACGCCAAGGTACACATTCTGAGTCAAAGACGGGATAATGTAGAAGGTAATATCCTTCGTCTGACCCCTGAACGTCACGGGTGTGGTTAGTTTACCTCGTATAGGGTGTTTGGTGCCATCAGCTGTACTGATTTCAGTGCGCCAGGATTTAATCAAGTTCGGATAGTCTTGGAGCACCTTAGAGCCAAAGCTCGAGGCAAGACAACTGATACTGGCACCCGTGTCGATCAATGCAAACACGGTCTCGCCCAACACTTTAATTGGATGATAAGGTCTGATCTCATTCTCAGCAACCTCCGAAATGTGACAAGAGTTTAGGGTTTGACGGCAGATGCGCACTCTCTTGCGGAAATTCCGCCAACGACGGGTTGACCATTTTGTCGTGCGCGGGCGGGAAGTGACTACTTCAGAAGCAAATATTCGCTCTCGAGCCACCCGATATTCCTGCAGTCGCACATGATAAGGTTTTAGAGTGCGTGTTTGAGGCTGCCGCGGTTCTTCTGGCAGTGACTGCGATGGTCGCTTCAATATTGTCGTTGGTGAGTTCTCTGGAAGAGAGTGAACATCCGCAGTCGTAGTGGTCATGGCTGGTGGGTTAACGTCAAGTTTGTTGGGGTGAGCAGCTGGCTGGGGAACTACTGCTGGGGCTTCGAGTACCGCTGAGGTGGTCGGGTACTCTTTTGTCCGTTTTTTGGAGTGGCACCATCTGGTTAGTCCGGAACATAGGTGTTCGACTCCGTCCTCGCATGTAGGTAAGGCCGTTCTTGGAGATCTTCTTCAAGCCTCTCCAATCGACTCACGACCCTCAGTAGTGCTTCCATGTTCTGCGGGTCCGAGTTTACAACATGGCAACGAAGTTCCGGCTTTAGATTCCGTTTCAACACCCGCAGCAGTTGAGTGGAAGACATAGGCTCTGACAACTGGTCATTCAACCGAAGGATATCGGCTCGATATTGATGAAAGGGCTCGTCCGAACGTTGCCATCTGGCATGGATCTTGTCCAGGACACTCTCATCCATGTTGACCGTCGAGTATTGCATGCGGAGTACCTCCTTCAGCCGTGTCCAGCGTATTGTTGGTGGAGCCGAATGAATCCGCCAGTAAGTCTCGAGTGCTGCTCCCCTGAACAGCATTGGTAAATATCCTGCCAGCATCGTGTAGTCGCCGGCCAACATCTCTCCGACTAAGGACTCCACGCGACCAATGAAGACTTCCACGTTCAGACCGTTTGGCTCCCCGCTAAAATGAAGGTTCCAACCCTGTACAATGCTGGGGATATGCTTCGGCTTCAGCATATAGGGTTGCTCCTGCGGAGCCACTGGACCTAGAGTCGGTGGTGGTATTTGGTTGAGTCGTGGCGGAAGATCCCAGGCGTCCCAAGGCTGGTATCGGGATGGTGGATCCGGATCCTCAGACGGATGGTAGTCTGCTCTCCGGATCTTGGTTGGCTGGATTATGGCTGGTTCTTGAGGACGTCGTGCCGATCTGAAACGTTGTAGCGTCGTCTCTGTCTCTTTGCAGCGAAGTATGAAGGAGTATATTCGTTCCACTTCCGTGTAAGAACTACCACAGATTTGGTCTGGTGAATCATCTTCAAAAGTGATGTTCATTTTGAGGGACTCCTTCAGGAAGTCGACAACAAAAATCCTCCTCACTTCATCGACGGCACTATCACAGAGTGGATACATGTCTTCGCCAATCCGCAGGCAAAGTCTACATGCGTGTAGAAAATTCATTGTAGAGAAAGCTAAAACTTGGACTCTAATAAATAATGAATAAATTAATAGAAAAAGAATTAGAGGCTAAAACGATGCTAGAAATAAATTAAATTATTAACAAGGCAATACAATCGCAAGTGGCCGAAAGTGGCGAACTATAAACGAACCTCAAAAAAAACAAAGTGTATGAAATAGTTTAGTCGTGATCAAAATCTCAAAAAAAATAATAGGTCTTTCCTTTCCGTCCTTCCTCCCAAGTATGGACACCAATGGCACAATCCTTTTAGAGCGTTTCAGGGACACTCTCTTGTGGCACCATGAAAATCAGGGTTCAGAAGTGATCCCTCCTTAGCTAATTTCTCAAGTTACAACTTGTTAGCCCAGGGTTGGATTCTAATCCACAAGCAGCGCGTGTCTTGTCATGGATAGTCATGGATTAGCTAATCAGCCAATCACATGAAATCAAAATCCATGTAATTTAAGACACCTAGGCACCGCTGGTTTGGGGAGCGAATCAGAATCCTCCGCAAAAAGTTGTTGGGATAATAACCTCCGAACACAAAAAGGGACTCTAATATCATTTGGCCTTACTAGTTATACAATGGTGGTAAACCACCAAAGTATAAATCAAAAGCAGGACCAAACGATATTGATGTCCAAAGACAACACACGTTCGAAAGTTATTAAGTTGCTGGGGCACGATTAGTGCAAAAACCCTCGGGAGTTATCTACCCGCCAAAAATTCTAACACCTTGTGGGGACACCTAGAGACGATGGACTGTCTCGTGCTCACAACTGATGATACAGCCGGGCTTTTCGGGCCCCACGTTGGGCGCGATTTGTAGTGAATATGAATGGTTTTCATAAAGTCCGTAAAGGACTGCAGCGATGGTCTGCTGCCTCGGTAGAAGAAGATGACAATATCTGCCGAGAATGCCCTCGTCTGGAGACGCGTGAATGCGCTTGCAGGCTAGCATTGCGGTGTCGTGGGGCGGGTTCATTTCCCCAGCACGAGGACCCACTACAAAAATATTTCGCATTCACGAATTGGACTGCTGGAAGTCAAGAGGCGACCGAAGTCGCAAAAAGTGTAGATAACTACACATTAGAAATTTTAAACAGTTTTAGAATTTTGTTTCTCGGGGGTTAAGTACAAAAGAAATTTTCTTGACTTATTTTTCATGTGAAAAAAAAAGAAAAGGAGCGAGTGTTGCGATGGGGAAGGTGACTGAATGGTTACTCCTTGTTAAATTGAGTTTGTGCTGTGTGCCTGAGGCGCCTCGGTTATTACATACTCAAGCCACGGCCTTCAAAACATACATGCGTGACATCTACAGCGTTTGTCTCCATTATATTTGAACCTCCCTCGTAAATGCCGAAGCTTAATCTATCTCAGTGTGATCTTAGTCGGTGAACTTTTTAATCCCCACAGCACTCCTTTTCCGATGTATCGATATAAAATTTCAAGTATCCAAAATGCATTTTTAATATAACTTCTTCATTTTTCAACATTGTTGAACAAACTACATTTGACAGTTTATTTGCTGTCAATTTGCCGTCTATTTATTTGGTAAGATTGGTAAATATTATATAGACACCCGCATTTGAAGACAAGACAAAATAAAATTTTATTTGTTGCACACCCAAATTTTTGGCAGGTTAACCCGAATCATCCTTGCATTTCAGAATTCCAAATCCAAGAACTTCTCGCAAAACATTATCTGGCGCTGCTGGTCTGGTGTTGTACAACGTAACATCATAATTCATCTTGGAACAGGTAGCTAACAGAGACGGCCCGATGCTAATGGAACACTGATTTTTCTTGTCATAAATTCTCGCTGTCGATAAGGAGCAAACCTTCATATTATCATATGATTTTTTTTGCATTCGCTGTCAAACTTGGCTGTGAAAACCCGTAAAAAATCGTTTACTGTCTAATATTTATGTTAAAATTCGTGACTTGTGAGTTGTTCATTAACAAGACAATAAGAGACAATTTATCGGATAGATTGCAAGTGAGAAAGCTTCATATCTTGAAGGAAAAGTAGGAAAGTGCAAAGAAGTCGATAAAATCACGTGCATTGTGAAAATATGCAATAATAGAGCCCACCGTCAGCCCAAAGGAGTATCATTTCATAGGTCAGTATTGTCGCGTTCTATGGGTTGCGGCTGATAGTTCTAATGTTCCGTGAAAGTGAAAACGCACTGTCTTTTAAATTAAGGTAAAAGAGTTTATTTGATCGGAATGCACAATAATTGATTTCACTCTTTCCTTCAAATCGCACTTTAATTCACATTACACTTGTCCTATCAATTTATGTTTCTAATCTCTTCAAAATATCACGAAAAACCTTTACTTCACTATCAATCAATATCGCCTTCAACTCGCGCTCTACACTTATTGCAGTTTCTACTATCGCCGGGTTACTATTACTCTCCCCCCATTCATTCAACTCGGCTTTATATAGGGTCTCTTGTCATTCAATCCATTTCTCGTATATTAGGGAATGTTCTGACGAGAACTACCTGAAATCTTCGAGCAATTTTGAATACTCGTAGTGGCGTCACTTTTAAATATTGATCATGGATCTACTTGGTCTACTCTTGTGCTTTTGAATACATTCGTTTACTTTTCTTGGTTGCTTCTTTTCAATCAAAATTGGTCATGATGTTATTAATAGTTGCAACAACAATTGCGAATGTAGCTCGCAGAATCGTTTGGACATGTGACACTGCCCCCATTTCAGTTCTTTTCACCCTGAAAAGATGTGTCGCCAGCTGTAGTTAAGTCCCCTGGATTTAATATGGGGAAAGATGGTCCAGGTGCACGATTTTCAGTTTGGCTCTCGGCTTACAGTGTTCCTGTATGCGATATGCGACGTCATCGATTCGCTTTGTAGCTCGATATAGTCCCTCGCAATTATGCTGCAACTTCGGAGACCTACCCTTCGGCCGTTGTGGGTTGCATAGCCATACCAAGACATCTTGCTGGAAGCCAGTAGAATTTGCCTTTAGATCATACCTGGTCTTCATGCGGTCAGTAGCCGACTCGAGGCGTTTTCGCACTGTCCAATGTATCTGGTTCAACCGTTGCCGCAGCCCACTTACGTACTCCGAGATCGTTTGGGGTTTCTCAGGGGGGTTTCGAACTTTAGTCGGCAGAAGGATAGTCTTTCCAAAAATGACTTTTGCTGGGGTTTCGCCCGTCGGCGCATGCTTGGCAGCTCTATATGCCATCAAGAATAATAGGATGTGGCGGTCCCAGTCCCTTTGGTTCTCGTCAACCATCTTGGCCAGGTGTTTATTGAGTTTGCCGTTGAAACGTTCGATCATTCCATCGGATTGAGGACACAGTGGTTTTGTCCTCATTTTCCGTATTCCCAGCAGCTCGCACGTTTCGCCAAAAACTAGTGGCTCAAAGTTTCGGCCTCGATCTGAATGAAGTTCACAAGGTACGCCATACCTACTAACCCAATTTAACACTAGCTGTTCGGCTACAGTAGTTGCTTCCTCGTTGAGAATGGAGTTGACCTCGGGCCATTTGCTGAAATAATCGGCCACAACCCGTGTGTTCCCCATTCGGATTCAGGAAAGGGTCCTGCGATATCAACAGCCATCCTTTCAAAAGGTACACCCACGTTGTGGGTTTGCATTTGTCCACTCAGTGCAAGTGCATCTACGACACCAGTCCTCTACGTCTTCTCGAGCGTGGAGCCAGTAGAACCTTTTCCGCAATTTCACTAAGGTCTTGTTAACATCAAGGTGGCCTCCCGAGGATCCTTCATGCAAATCCTTAACCACATTGTTGGTTCGGCTTTTGGGGAGTATAGTTTGCATCCTATAGGAGCTGCCGTCTGCCGTTCCCTATTTCCGCTTGAGTACGCCACCGTCCACCTGAAGGAAGTTCCTTCTGGCCAATAGCTTTTCAGGGTGGCGCCATGCATTGAAACGTCCTACCACTCAAGTCGCCCGGTTGTCTCCTTCCATATGAGCAATGGTTCGATGTCTTCATCGGCTAGCTGGGTATTTTGAATCTCCTCCGATGACCAAACTTCATCGAATTCGACCGTTATCACTCGCAGATGAACGGTCGGATCCTTTTCCTCAATCCGTCGGCAATGCTTGCAGTTAGCTGGAGATGGACGACGAGATAGGGCGTCAGCAATCCCATAAACCCTACCCTTCTGATGAACATCTTTGTAGTCATGAAATTGCAATCCTTCGATCTATCTCGCAACTTTTCCCTCGGAGTTTTTAAAGTTAAGCAGCCATCTCAGCAATGCATGGTCTGTTCAATGAACAAATTTCTGGCCATATAGGTACTTGTGGAACTGCTTGGTGGCGTCCATTATAGCCAAAAGCTCCTTCCTGGTCAAGCAGTACTTCCTCTCACTTTTAGAGAGAACTCGATTTTAATACGAGAGGACACTTTCTTTGCCATCATTCTGCTGGGAGAGTACAGCTCCAATACCGCCGTTGCTCACATCGGTGTCAACTACAGACATTTTTCCGGGTTTCGAATATGCCAGCATGAGTGATTCACATAGCTTCTCCTTCATGGTCTCAAAGGCTGCCTGGCATTGTTCATTCCAGACATACGGACGATTTTTCTCAGTTAACTGATGAGGACACTTAGCTTTTTTGGCAAAGTCTTTGACGAACCTTGGATAGTAGGTTGCCAGACCCGGAAAACTTCGTAATTGGCGCTAGTTGTTTAGTTTTGGCCAACTTTTCGCGGCTTCAATTTTTTCAGGGTCTGTTTTGACCCCTTCTGCTGATACGACATGTCCCAGGTATTTTACTTCAGCTGCAAAAAGGCTTTATTTGTCGGGAAAAAGTTTTAAATTCGCCAGTCGCAATCGGGAGAACACATCTTCTAAGTTCCGCACATGCTCTTTGAACGTTCTCCCGATAATAATGACGTCATCTACGTACAGCAAGCAGGTCTTCCAGGTTAGGCCTCGTAGCACCTATTCCATCAGGCGTTCGAACGTGGTTTGAGCATTGCAAAGCCCAAATGGCATCACCACAAATTGCCACAATCCAGTCCCAACTGAAAATGGGGTATTCTCTCGGTGCATTTCGTCAAATTCTACCTGCCAGAAGCCACTCTTGAGATCGAGTGTAGAAAACCATTTTGCGTCTACCAAAGTGTCCATGATGTTGTCGATGCGTAGGAGCGGGCAACCATCTTTCTTAGCGACGTCGGGATGCCATCTATAGTCGACACAAAAACGAGTGCTACCATCCTTTTTCTTTACTAGAACTACTGGCGTGGCCCGTGGACTGATAGAAGGTTCGTTAACACCTTGTTGTCCATGTCAGAGATCATTGCGCTCAGTTCTCCTTGTTTGGCTATAGGAAGACGTCTTGGTGCTTGTCGAATGGGTTTGGCTCCCAGTGTATCTACGACGTGAGCTACCATACTTGTTCGGCCTTGGTCATCCGGGCTTGTTGAGAAAATGTCACTGTACTTGGGGACCAGATCAGAGGCGTGCTTGAAACGCTGCACTGGCAATTTGGTCTGCTTCAATATTGCAGACGTGGATTCCCGGGCTTTGTCTGTGTCTTGCCTCCTTTTGCAATGATGGTCGTGAGTAGCGTCCAAAGAGATGATGGTGGAAACAGGCTGGCAGTTGCCAATGACTTCTCCCGCTTTGATGCTCGAGGTTGAGTCTGCAATGTTAAGGGCTCTAACTAGCACGTATTCGTTTCTTATAGATCCTACATAGCTTAATCCAACAATCACAATGCGCAATACTGACGTCTTCGTTGGCTCCATCTGATAAGATCGGTGGTCTCCAGAATCACCGTCAAGCTTGGCCCATACAATGCTCTCGGAAGATTTCGGTACATCAGTGTCGGCACATGCTACCACATTAATTATGGGAAATTGGATGCTGGGATCCTCCATCTGTACTTCGACATGCCGCCATTTCAATACCCGTTTGCCCAAGTCCATCGTGATTCCATGTGGTTGCAGAAAATCCATTCCAAGAATGCAGTCATCCATAATATTCGCGACCAGAAAATTTTGTCGGAGCGCAACGTCCCCCAACTGTATCTGGAGGTTGACTTCTCCATGGACAGATGCAGTTTCTCCCGTAGCTGTCCGTAGTGAGAAAATCCTGCCCTTGTGAAATAGTTGTTGCCTCACTAGGTCTGGTCGGATAATCGATCGGGTTGCACCAGTGTCGATTGTTATGGTGCAATATTCTCTCTAAGGTATAAGTTTGAGATGTTGTCTTGACACGGTGATGGTGATGCTGGGGACGTCGATCCCCCAAGCCAATTTCTGCCCCACGAAGTTGGCTTCCTCAGGTTGGAGGGCTTCCATTCTGGGTTTCCTTTCTCCGTTACTAACCATTCAAACTTGCACTAAACTCATGCTGCAAAATAATGAAACTACTATGAAGTAAGTCTAATATCACGAATTATGTATATTTTGATTTGTTTTGTTTTTTTCTTTTTCATAAATTAATAAATTATAACAACATATTAATTTATCTTGACTGTTGTCTCTTGGAAATAAGTCTCTACCGTTTTGCATTAAATGTATCATTAGGATCTGATACTATATTGTCTTTATCACTTTCTTTACATCTCATCGTTGAACAGCATTCTGGATAAGGTTTTGTTGTATCTTCTTCAATAACTTCACATCCACCTTGTGGAGGCACATATAGAGCACATCTGTAAAAATGAAGACAGGCATGAAATTAAATTAAACATTTTTCTAAGGATAAAAGCACAGACGTATTTGTACATTTTGTAAATAGAGAAACTAGACAATAGTTCTTTGTTAAAATTTTTTTTTACGTGGAGATGTAAGCACCGCCATCTTGACCATAGAAGCTCATACCAGAAGCTGATGATAGAAATCGCCAACTTCAGATATTCCTTTCCATTCGTAAGTGACAGTTCTTCGTCACGCTTATGGCTGTGTTTCTAGATCGAGGAGAAAATATAGCTCTTAAAGGAACATGCATGTGAAATTGCCCACAATCAGACTAGTGGAACTTGGTGCTAGTGAAAGAACCCGTCCACCGATACGCTAGCCTGCAAGCGCATGTACCCGTCCCTGGTCCAAGTTACTCTCAGTGAAAACGAACACCTGTTTCACTGAGGCAACCCAACATCGCTGCAAGTGCTTGACGGACAAGTAACTACACAAAAATGGTGCCTAAGAAGGGGCGCGAAAATCCAACGCTGTTTCACCAGTTGTGAGTCTGAGACAGAACATCATCTATAGCTAAGTCTGAGTTATGGTGGGTAGGAATTTAAACTAAAGGTTATTGCACAGATTGCGCTCCAAAATTCGAGCAGCTTTCGAGTGTTGCATTGGTTTTGGACATCGATATCGCTTGTTATTGCTTTTAACTTATACCTTGGCGGTTTACCATCATTGTATGACAAGCAGGGCTTAGTAATATTAGAGCCCCTGAGTGTTGCTTGAAGGTTCATTTCCCATTATGATCTTTTATTTTGGTTCTGATTCGTAGCCCACAACCAGCAGCACCTTTGTGACAAGGCAAATAAAGTGACGATGTATGATGTCATCGCCGACGTCGAAAAGGTGGTGGAAGAACTGTATTCGGAAACAGAAACCGATAACCTCTCCCAAGGACGATGGCCGCGAAATACAATTGCCGGTCAGTGACATGAAGAAGAAAGGCTATTTCGGAAAGCGGCAGTTGTTCTAAAAAACACAATCTGCATGCGACTCGCCAAAAATCAACGAAGCAGTAAAAATTGGGCTCCTTGAACTAGAAGAGCTCCTAGACCACATAGGGCATTATCAGAGGAGCTGGTTGAAGGCCGAAGAGGACCAGAAGTCCAAAGAAGAGCAAAAGGCTAAAGAAGCGCTTGAGGCAAAATCTAAAGGGCACGTGCAGATACTTCACCATCAAAAATCAATAAAAGAATGGCGTCTAGCCCAATCGAAGGAAATTGGGATTAAAGAAGGAAGGAAGAGGCACTTGATGGGTGTGGAACACCAGATCAGGGATTCTAGACAGTACTGACAAAAGAAGTGAAGAAAGCTGCTAAAAAAACTCCTTCAAAAAGTTCCAGAAAGTAAAGTTCGCACTTACGCCCAACAAGAAAAAGGACCTGGTGCAAAAGAGGAGAGAAAGAAGCGCCGACAAAGACCCCGGCAGCAAGCACTTCTCGTGAAACTCCAAGATGGTCAATCCTACGCGAGCGCTGCGGGACATCAATGGAAACGCAAAGCCCGAAGACACCAACACTGCCATTACACAGTACGCCCAACGCAGTCGGGCCACATACTGGTCGAATTCAGAGCAGAGGCCGACAATAGGGAAGCACGCAGTAGAGAAAGTCCTCGGCAAAATCGCAGCTATAGCCTCGCTCAAGCCGATGGCAACGATCGAAATAAGACAAACTGAATACGTCAGAGATCTGGCAGAGGTAGAAGATACCATCAAAACGGAGTCCTCTAGCGTGGGGAAGATTTAAGCGTGGCTGACACCAGAAAACCATGGGGGACAACGCACGGCCATAATTGAGTTGACCGAAAAGGACGACGAACAATTTCTGAATAAGGGCAAAGAATGAATATAGTGTGTTGTCTGTAGGATATGGCGAAGAGCTTCAAATGCCTTTGCTATGGTCACACCGCATAAGTATGCAAAGGACCCGATAGGAGTTCTCTATGTTACAAATGCGGTGAAAGGAGACATAAAAGAAAAGAGTCTACGAAGGTGGCACATTGTATTCCTTACGAGGATGCTGATCCAAGATATGATTTTGGACACGTCTTGGGATCAGGAAAATGCCGGGTGTTCTAGGAAGCCCTAGCCTAGGCAAAATCAGAACTTAAATGACCCACATCCTGCAGCTAAACCTACACTGCAGTTCAACCGCACGAAATCCGCTTGAGTAGTTTGCGAGGGACATGAAAGCCGACTTTTTGCTGCTGAGTTAGCAACACCTTGATGAAAGTTCAGCATCATGGTATCCTGATGAAACTGGTAGTTGTCGACTTGGGGATGGTTTTGTGTGAGCTCAGTGCTCAGGGACCACCTTTTTTAGTATGTATCTAACGCCAAACGAACTGATATCATCTTTCCAAGCCAACTTCCAGGCTTTGAAGGCACTGTCCCGAATGCAGACGGGAATGTGCTCGTTGGGGGAAACATCAACGCTAAAGCGATCGAATGGGGCATGCCTCGAATAGATCCACGGGGAAAAAGAATCCTGGAAATGGTGGCCAAAATGGCACTCGTCGTACTAAACATAGGCAATACGCCGACTTCCCGCCGTATTGCCCGTTTAGGAACCATACCGGACTTGACATTTACCTCGGAGTCCTTAGTACGGAGGATACACAATTGGAGAGGGACTACTCAACCAGTAATCATCAGTGCATTCTGCTTGAGATCAGTGATGTTTTCTCTACAATTGGATGGAGCATCGGAAGGGAAGACGTCGAGAGGTTCGTCAAGGTTCTCACAACAGGTGCAACGCTGCAGGGGGCTTCCGAGGGGACGGAAGAATTGACAGCTCAAGACATGAGGAACTCAACTATGAGCATCATTACGACTGCTTGCAAAGCTTCTATGCCCCGTCGAAAACCCCAGTACGGCAAGCCCCCAGTGTACTGGTGGTCAACTGAAATCACTTAAAAAATGAAGGAAGTGTCACAAGCCTCGGCGTGAGGCTCAATGGGCATGGAACCGTGACGAGGCAAGCAACTAGGTAGCAGCATATAAGTTGGCCAGGATATGCCTTCACAAATTGATCAACAACAGCAAGCCTCACTGCTGGGAAGATCTAGTGGACAATGTGAGCAAGGATCCGTGGGGCCTTAGCTACAAGCTAGTTATATGGAAGCTTGGCGCCCTACGGAAGCCTTGCATACATGATGCGGAAAAGATGGACGAGATAGTGCAGGCACTCTTCGCCGCCCATCCCATCTCTGTTGATGGTGTCCATGGTGAAACAACAGTCGAGTGTCCACTCTTCACACAGCCGGAACTGGAGGAGGCAGTCCTCTCATTGAAAGCGAGTAGGGTTCCGGCTGAGGTGTTGCGGCTTGTCTGTCACCATTTTCCCGACTTGCTGCTCAGTACATTCAATGCTTGAATACGGGTCGAGATTTTCCCGTTACGATGGAATGTGGCAACGTTAGTGCTGATCAGCAAGGGGAAGGGAAATTTGAGTTGCCGTCTGCATAGCGCCCGTTATGCATACTAGACATGGCTGGGAAAGTGCTAGAGAAACTCAACAAGGGAACACTCACTGACGCGACTCGTGCTGGCCGGGGACCTATCTCCTCGGTAGTACGGCTTTAGAGCAGGACGTTCTACCATTGATGCGATTGCAGAGGTGGTGAACGTGGTCCAAAAGGCAGAGGCATATAGTCGCACCAAGCGACGGGTCGTCCTGTTGGTGACACTTGGAGTCAGTAACGCCTTCAACTCCGCTAGATGGGTGGATATTCTGCATACGCTGGAAACCCTTTTCAAGTTCTAGAATATCTAATGCGGCTTCTGAAGGACTACCTCAAGGACCAAAGCCTGCTCTACGACACGGCACAGTGCCACTGGAGAAAACTGAAGTGGTTGTCTTGACAAAAAAGAGAATCTCTAGAATAAGGGTGATCAGTATTGGAGACTTGCGAATCGAATCGAAGCTATCGATGAAGTGCCAGGGGCTACTGATCGACTCGTAGATGAGTTTCTCTGAGCAAGTCAGGGCAACGGCTGAGAAGGTTGCTTCGGGAGTATCGGCTCTAAGTCAAATTCTGGACAACGTAGGCACACCCAGCCCATCAAAAAGATGCCTCTTGATGAGTGCTGTAGACTCAGTGCTGTACTGTACAAAGCAGAAGTATGGGGCAACGCTCTCAGTAACGAGGTATACCAAAAACGTTTGGCACAGGTACAGAGAAGAGGAGCACTGAGGATTGCATCTTCGCATCCGACAGTCTCTGATTCGGTGATAAGAGTTATTGCAGGTGGGATACCTGTCACCTTTCTTGCTAAAGAGTGCTGCTGTATTTATCTGTGTCGAAACGAGGGTGTGAGGGAGATGGTTCCCCGTGAAGAGAGGCAGCGCTCACTCAACGATTGGTAGCAGTATTGGGTGGATTCCACGAAGCGAAGGTGTACTGCGCGCCTCATCCCAGATGTGAGACCGTCGAATCGAAGGCATTTCAGGCCTGACATGTATCTGACCCAGCTTTTTGAGCGGGCATGGGTGTTTTCAGTCTTACCTGTACACGACTAGTAAGTCACGGTCCCCCGATTGTCGGTATTGCCCAGGAGAGGAAGACAATGCCTGCCACACATTTTTTCTGCCCATAAAATGGGACAAGCTGCGAAGGGACCTCTACAGGGAGACGGAAGAGCTCACCCCGGATAATAAAGTCGCGGTAATGCTCGAATCGGTTGACAAAGGAAACCGGTGGCACATTATGCTCGGGCAGTCCTAAAATATAAAAGGGATACACAGCAGCCGGGGGTGTTGGGGCTGGGGGATGGCTTGTCTGGCACTTCCTCTTCCCCTCCCCCCTCCCACTAGCAGAGCGATCCCCCAGCTTGAAGGCACCTCACGGCGTAACAAAATGAGACCTGGCCCGAAGTAATGTATCAGACGGTCCCAGGCTAGGTTGTCAGGTTGACAGGGGAGGTGTTTAGTGGAAAGTCCAGTAGCATATTTGTGAGCAAACTCTGTGCGTAAATGGCATTCACCTCCCTGCCACAAACAAAAAGAGGTAGAGCACGAGGAAGACTTCCAGTGGAAAGAATGAGAGCTCGATGAGAAGACACGAAAGAAGCCGACAGTAGATCCCTGATGGGAGTGATCAACACCAGGATGGTTGGAGGAGGTTGATCCTGCAGGCCAAGACCCACCTCGGGAGATCGCGCAATAGATGATGATGATGGAACATAAGCTTCAAGACAAATGCGAAGGGCAGCTGAGCTTATGGGTGTGACAGTTCTGACATTACAGAGAAAATAAACTGCTGGATGAAGACTAAATCACAGAGTCAAGGCAGACATTGCAAATCAACTTTGAATCAAGTATTTGCTGGATATAATTTAAAAATTTGAACAAAGGTTCAATACTAATTTGAAAAAAACGAAAAAATTATATTTGTTTTTTTTTTTGTAAATGAAATCGTATTACTTACGGTAAAGCATCAAAGACTCCATCCTCATTCACACAACTCATGCTTATACACCGTCCAATAGGATTGTATGATTCACCAACAGGCCAGTAGTGTTTTGTTTCATCATCGTAACAGCCTCGAATTCGATCTGGAATAAAGAATATCATATAAAGTTTATGTCAAGTTGGAATCGTGTAATTTCCTTGTTTTACTGTAAATTAAACTCATATGAATAGACTCAAAACACTAAGCTAATTTGAAATGAAAAATTGAGTTTTACAGTGCATACTCCTACTTTATGTTAAAAAAATCCAAAACATTAAGTGCTTTGAAATAAAACACAGAAAAGATTACGATCAACATAAAACATTAAGTGCATCAAAATAAGACATCGAAGTTTGCAGTAATTAAATTGATGCTTGGCTTTCTCTCTCTCTCCCTCCCTCCTTTTTTCTCTTTCTCTCTCTCTCTCTCTCTCTCTCTCCGAGTTCAAATCACACGCACTGCTTTTTCATCAATAAAAAGTCTGTCTATCCAGCTAGGGTAGATAGATGGTAATTCAGATGAACTTCCTTCCCCACCTCAACCCCACTACTACCACCTCACGCCAAACTCGCATTTCACTCCACCCCTTACTAACCCGCAAAGAGACAGCATGGTAAGGTATCGTCTCATCCCCCCCCCCCCCCCAATATAATGAAAGTACACGAAACTAAACAGCCCTCATTCTCCGTAGGCCGGAGTGGACCTAACATAGGTAACTTCCAAGAATCCTCCACGAGGCCAGAGGGTGTTAATAGTCCGTAGAGTTGAAACTACTACCAGAAGACAGAGCGCCTAACTTCCATAAGTCGCTATTTACAACTGCCGGACGCTATCAAATCAAGCAAGATTGATAGAGCTACAGGAAGAAGCAGCAAAATTTACATGGGATGTTATTGGATTGAGCGAAACCAGAAGAAAGGATGAAAGCGTAGTAATACTTGATTCGAGCAACCTCTTATATACCAGGGCACACAAACAGGTAGCCACTCATACACCATCCAAATTATTCAAGGCTACGCACCTACAACTAATTCTACGCTGATGTCAGCCAAGCTTGGAGCAACAACACTAGCCACTTCAAGTACCTAACGGGTAACATCAACATCATAATAGGGGAAAGGAAAGACCAGGAAGTGCTGATAGGAAATTTTGGAATAGGGCGAAGAAATGAAAGAAGAGAATGACTAGTACAGTTCACCCATCACCACGGTCCATTCATAATAAATAGCTTCTTCGAGAAGAGCATAAACAGGAAATGGACATGGTAAGTACCTAATGGGGTAACAAGAAACGAAATTGATTTGATACTTTCCAAACACCAGAAAACGGTCAAAGATGTCTTGGTAATCAACAGATTTAAACTGGTAGTGATCATTGCCTGGTCAGAGCAAGAATAACCTGTGGTATCAATAACTACACACTCGATTATATTTATTCTTTGATTGCTACCTAAGTACAACTTGAAACAATTTCAATTTGCTTATCTTAATCTGACTGCTTCAATGCATGGTCGGGAAGCGAGAGAGAGCTTGCGGCCCGTCATGCGACAAGATGCAGCGAGCGTCGTGTGTATCTGGCGGAGCAGCCCGGCAGCTGTTTATAGTTTTGATTGCCAGAGGCGGTTTCGCAAACAGCTCAGTCGATATGTCAGTTCTGTGTGGAGAGCAACCCCATAGTATATCCTCTTGAGTAATGTCGTCCGCAAAATTACGTTTGTCTGGTGGGTGTGTTTTTGTGATGATTGGTGGCGGTGGATTAATTGGTATCCAGCGAATCCGCGGCTGCATGTTGCATCGTTTGTACTGATGCCGATGGAGTATCATATGCAGAGCTGATCTGATTGCTGCGCGTATCTGGAGTTTCTTCAAGGAAAGTGGGTTTGAGGCACTTGGCTGAAACATTTACTGTGCGCTCATTTACGTCAATCGTAAAAAAGACTTCGTACAGCCACGTAATTACCTTGTGGGGTCCAGTTAGTGGCTAGATGAGAGCTTTTTGGACAGCATCAACGCGTAGAAAAGCATGCGAGCAGTTGTTTAAATTCTTGTGCTGGAATGTTGACGGTTTGCTGTGATTTGATGTAGGCACAGGTCGAAGTTCTCGCATCACTTAGCGTAGATTGTCCAGGAATAGGTGATGACCGCTGGTCTCGTTGTTAGGGACTATAAATTCTCCTGGAAGTGAAAGTGTCATTCCTTAAAGCATCTCTGGGCACGATTTACCTAGATCCACCTTTACGGTGTTTCGAAGGCCTAACAGCACTGTCGGGACTCTGTCTACCCAGGAGGAGTTCCACTCATGGCACGCAACTGCTGCTTTCAAGGATTGGTGTCAGCGCTTAAAAGTGCGGTTCGATGCTGGGTGCTATGACAACCAATGAGTTTAGCGGGTACCTTAAATAATGATGACTCAAACTGCATGCCTTGATCGGTTGTTATGGTATGTGGTATGCTGAATCGTGCAACCTAATTGGTGAAGAACGCTTTGGCAACTGATTTGGCGGCTTAATTGCTTCGAGGAATTCCTTCAGGCCACCTAGAAAAACAGTCCATCAAGGTGAGGAAATATTTGAATCTCTGACACAGTGGTAGTGGTCCTATGATGCCCAAATTGACGTGTTGAAACTGATCATCCAGGACGCCGAAGTATTGAGGGGTGTTTCTCTGATGACGGCCGACTTTGGAATGTTGGCAAGGGATGCAAGAACGTGCCAACTCGTGGATATCCCTACGCATATTAAACCAGACAAAATTTTGGGAGATTGCGGTGTCGCTAGGGTGTAATGCTTGATTGAACAAAACTAAGATGCCAAACCTGGCGTGGCGAAGCTTTGTCTGGTCTCTGTGCAAAGGCGTGAACGAGGGCTTGTGGTCTGTGTACACTGCGAAGACGGTACCTTCCAGAATGTGGCGGAAACTGCTTTAGCAAAAGCTGCTATAAATGGCCAGTAGCTCACGGTCACACGCACTATATCTGGTCTCTGGATCGGAGAGTTTCTTCTGGAAAAACGCTAGTGGGAGCTATTGGATGTTTTGATACTATTCCAATACGATACCGGTTGCAGTGTCCGACACATCTGAGACCAGGTTTTCCTTGTTGAAAATGTACCAGTAATGTACTGTCTTCAGGCAGTTCCTGCTGTCGTCGAATGCTTTTTCAGACTCCGGGGTCCACTGTATGAGTCTTTTATAGTTTTTTTGAATCCGCAAGGAATTTATGCAACGGAGCTTGCAACTGTGCTGCATTGGGAACGAGTCAGCGGTAAAAATTCAAGGTTCCTAGAAACCTTCGAAGTTGAAGAACGTTGGTTGGTTTTGAATATCTGCGAATCGCAGTGACACTTTCATTGATCATATGCCCCAAGTCCTCAACATTCTTCGCGCCTAAAACACACTTTGCCAACTTTACAACGTTGCCATGTTTGCTGAGTCTCTCGAAAACAAGTCGAAGGTTATGCAGGTGTTGCTCTTGTGAGTCCGATGCAACAAGAATGTCGTCCAAATAGCACGCACAAAAGTCGAGGTCGCTTAGTACTACGTCCATCAAACAATGGAAGGACTGAACCACGTTCCTGAGGCCGAACGTCATTGCCGTAAACTCATATAACCCGAACGGGGTTGTTACGGTGGCTTTAGGCACGTCCTCTTTGGCAATTGGAAACTGGTAGAATGCTTTTAGCAAGTCTATTTTTGAAAATATCTGTTTGCCTGCTGCAATTCCGGTAATGTTCTTAACGTTTCGCATCGGGTACCTACCATGCCCTAAGTCCTCGACATTCTTCGCACCTAAAACGCACTTTGCCGAGTTTACAACGATGCCGTGTTTGCTGAGTCTCTCGAACACAAGTTGAAGGTGATGCAGGTGTTGCTCTTGTGAGTTTGCAGCAACAAGAATGTCGTACAAATAGCACGCGCAAAAGTCGAGGTCCCTAAGTACGTCCATCAAACGTCCATCAAAGGACTGGGCAACGTTCTTTAGGCCGAACGTCATTGCCGTAAACTCATATAACCCAAACGGGGTTATCACGGTGGCCTGCTGCGATTCCGGTAGTGTCCTCAACGATTCGCATCGAGTACCTATCGGGCTGGGTGACAGAATTTAGGCGACGATATTCACTGCATGGGCATCACGTGTCATCCGTCTTAGGCACTTAATAGAGGGGGCTTGTCCAACGGCTGCTGGAAGGTCGGCACAGGCCTCTCTCCAGCAGGTTATTAAACTCCAATTTCGCAACTTTGAGTTTTTCCGGCGTCACTCTGCGGGGACGATCGTCCACGGGGGGCCAGTGGTGATAATGTAGTGCTGTACGCTATGGGTAGTCAATTTTTGGTTTTTAGCGGGGTTTCTGATTTCTGGGAATTCTTTTAACAGCATATGAAACACGGAGTTTCCATTGACTGCGGAAATGGAAGTACAGCGCAAACGGCCAACCCAGCCATTTGATACAAATCCAGTCGCGAGGTTTATGATTCTTCTATTTCTGAGGTCTACGACAAGGCTAAAGTGCTTGAAGAACTCGGCACCTAATATTGGTCATGATACGGCTGCGACTTGGAAATTCCAGGTTGGTGGTTGCTGCGAACCTGGTGACAGTGTCAAGCGTTTGCTTCCGTACGTATTTATGGTGCTGCCGTTCACCGTAAACAGTTTATTAGTAGCCACACTTCTGCTCTTGGACGCCTGTGACTTCGGAATTATGGACACATCCGCCCCATGTCGATTAAGAATTTTAACTTAGACTTCTCTTCTGTAATCTCTTCTTTCGAAGTGTCTTCATTTTGCATTCCAATGCAATGCATTTCAACGCGGTCATTTTGGTAACCACTGCAATCGCTTCTGCACTCGAGCTGTTCTGTGTAGAGAGCAATCCCGCAAACTCTTGACTTAACATCACAAAGACGCAAATGATCAGGAAGCCGATAAAACCCGGCCTCAATACTGAAAACATTAAATGCAACGTAGAAAGCTACCAAGCCCTCATAGATGGCGAAATAGATACACAAAATTGGGACGCAGCCAACCTATCCAAAGCCAGTCTGAAGTGTATTGAAATAGCAGGAGGACCACAAATAGACGATAGGTACCGCAAACTATCAAATGAGACCAAGGCGCTACTCAGAAAATGCAGAGAAATGAAAGCATCCTCAAACATCGAAAGGATAGAATACACCGAAACTTGAAAAACAGTAAGGAAGATGATATCTGGAGATATCAAAAAAAATGACGAAACACGGGTGAGGTGTGCCATTAGAAACAACAGACTCATAAAAAAGGCAAAAAGAGCACTCCTCATCGGCAAGAAACAGGTGATAGCCCTAAATCATGACAACACCCGACTCACTGATAGGCAGAAAATAATTGAGGCAATCACCAATTTCCACCGAGACCAGTAACAAGCCCAAAATAACTCGAGGCCCAACTTAATAACAACTGATTTCTCTTCTGCCAACGATAATGCCCCGAGTATCCTAGGGGAAGAGGACGATATGGCTATCAACTTCTTGAATAATGGTAAAGTGGCAGATACTGCTGAACTGCTCAAATATGCAGGCAGGAAAACCTGAAAACTACAAGCAGATATCTACACTGATTGCATTAACGCCAAGGGCATACCTAATCAATGGAATAGTGCAAATATAATACTGATCCACAAGAAAGGCAGCAAAAAAGACATAAAAAATTACAGACCAATAAGTCTTCCATCGGTCTTCTACAAAACTTTCACGAAACTCATCAGCAACCGAATACAAGCAGCCCTAGATGCCAAACAGTCACGGGAGCAAGCTGGTTTCAGAAGTAGATACAGGACTATAGACCATATTTGTACACTACAGGAAGTCTTGAATAGATCAAAAGATTATGAGTAACCCCTAGCACAAGCCTTCATAGACTTGGAGGAAGTCTTTGATTCAATATTCTCTGATGCAATAATAAAGGCATTAATAATAAAAGGCATATGCAACCCATACGTGGAAGTATTTGCTAACATCTACCACAATACCAGAGCAAATGTCAAAGTACTAGAAGACACTCCAGAGTTTCCCACACAAAAAGGGGTAAGACAGGGAGATACCATATCGCCAAGGCTCTTCAATGCCACGTTAGAGGGCATCTTCTGAACACTACGTTGGGAGACTAAAGGATTAAACATCGATGGTGAACACCTCAACCACTTGAAATTCGCAAATGACGTAGTCCTGATAGGAGCAGTTGAATGAACTCAACACGGCTAGCGTAAAAGCAGGCTTGAATATGAACCTAAGCAAAACCAAGATCATGTTCAATGATTATATAAGCACTCAAGGACATACAGAAGTGAAAAGCACCAGATTGGAAACAGTCAAAGAATATTGTATATCTTGGTCAACTTGATGTCTAATTTTTGAGAACGACGTGGAATCGACGTACGACGTCTTTTTCACACCGGAATGTCCAAAATGCAATATACATATATATATATATATATATATATATATATATATATATATATATATATATATATATAATACTCTAACTATCTCTAAGCGAAGGCCCGAGAGGGGCTGTAGTGCTACAAAGAAGAAGAATAGGAGTGCCGGTTAATTCATGCGGTTTTCTAACAGATGGCGTAACTTGATTTTTATTCCAGTGATTCACCTTTCCAAATATGTGTTGGAAAGCTACTATCATATAGTTTCACTGAAGCGTAAACAACAATACTTTTTTTTACTCTGAAAATGTCGAATTTTGTACCGAAAAAAGTGTTTTTGCGGGGAGTACTTCTTCATTACTTCAATATGAAGAATAAGACTGCCGAGAGTCATCGTATTTTGGTGGAAGTATATGGTGTGCATGCTCTAGCTGAGCGTATGTGTCAGAAGTGGTTTGCACGGTTTAAAAGTGGCGATTTTGACTTGGAGGACGATGAATGGCCCGGACAGCCAAAAAAGTTTGAAGATCACGAATCGGAGACATCGCTCAACCAAGATCCATCCCAAATGCAAGAAGAACTTGCAAAATCACTTGGCGTCACTCAACAAACCATTTCTGATCGTCTAAAAGCAATGGGAATGATCCGGAAGGTAGGCCATAGGGTGCCGTATGAATTGAAGCGAAGAGACGTCGAACGCCTATTTTTCACGTGTGAACAACTGCTTCAACGGCACAAAAGAAAAAGTTTTTTGCATCGAATTGTCACTGACGATGAAAGTGGGTCCATTACGATAATCCAAAACGTCGGGCAACTTATGGATATCCCGGCCATGCATCATCATCGACGGCCGTTCAGAATATTCATGGCCTGAAGGTTATGCTGTATATTTGGTGGGACCAGCTGGGTGTAATCTATTATGAGAGAAGTCTATCGATGACAATTGATGCGTTTGAGCCGAGCACTGCACGAAAAACGGCCGGAATATGAACAAAGGCACGGTAAGGTAATTTTGCAACATGACAATGCTCGGCCACATGTTGCACAGGTCATCAAAACCTACCTTGAAACGCTCGAATGGGATGTCCTATCCCACCTATCGTATAGTCCAGACCTTGCGCCATTCGATTACAATCTCTTCCGATCAATGCAACATGGCCTGGCTGACCAGCACTTCTCCAATTATGAAGAAGTCAAAAATTGGATCGATTCGTGGATAGCGCAGAAGTCGACCGAATTTTTCAGAGAGGGGATTCGTGAATTGCCAGAAAAATGGGACAAAGTTATAGCTAGCGATGGACAATACTTTGAATATTAAATTTGTAACCATATTTTCACAATAAAGCTTCCGCACGAATTAACCGGTAACCCTATTATATATAGGTTGATTGAAAAGTTTTGAAAGCGACCCCTATTAACTGATACAGGAATCAAAATGTATACGCTACTTTAATATTTCATCTTGTGTATAAACACATATATATACCCTAGCTGGCTCAACGGGTAAAGCGAGGGGCCACCACCGGGATGTGCTGAGTTCAAATCCCATGCATGGCTTTTTTATCGATAAAAAGTCTGTCAATCTAGCTAGGGTAGATTGTCCATAGGGGAATGGTGATCCCAATGAACTCTTACCAACCCACAATGAGACAGCGTGGTCAGGTATGTCTCACCCCCCATATATGGATAGTCGAAAAAGGAACCAGCCCTCATTCTCCGTAGGCCTTAGTGGAACTAGGATACGTTGCTCCCAGGAACCATCCACAAAGGTAGAGGGTGTTAAGAATTCGCGGAGGTTAACCCGCTACCAAAAACAACTAACAACGATGAAAATAGCGACATACAACTGCCGGTCACTATCCAGCTAGGCAAGACTAACCGAGTTAGAAGAAGAAGCAGCTAAGATTAGGTGGGACATCATTGGGTTGAGTGAAACTAGACGCAAAGGTGAAAACCTGCTCACACTCGCTTCAGGCAATATTCTATACCATCAGGGAGCCCAATTGGGCAGAACTAACGGGCTGATGGAAGAACAAAATAATTAGTGTCTCAAGCACATCAGATCAAGTGGTCAGCTGTCATAAAGATACACAATGCAAATAATCCAAGTTTATGCACCAATATCAAAGATTTCAACAACGAGATAACTCAAGCTTGGGACAATAATAAAAGCCATTTCAAATTCCTCATCGGAGACTTCAACGCCATAGTAGGAAATAGAGAAGAACAGGAGGTACTGGTAGGGAAGTTCGGCTAGGCCATAGAAACGAGAGAGGAGAGATTTGCCCACCAATATAACCTGTGCATAGCGAACTCGTTCTTCAAGAAACAACCAAGCAGGAAATGGGCTTGGCAAGCTCCCAATGGGGTTACAACGAACGAGATAGACCTGATCCTAACGAATAACATAAGAGCGATCAAAGACGTCTCCGTGCTTAATAAATTCAGGACAGGCAATTACCACCAACACGTCAGGGCGAAACTAACCCTAGGGATAAGATCCGAACGCGCAAAAACTAGTTAAGATGCCAATAAGACCAGGCTTCAACGACCACAACATCAAGACTAACATTGGTCAATACCAGTCAATGCTAGAGGAGGAAATGAAAAACAGAGACGCATCGCACCTCGCAAATGCCATCTTAAAATGCGCTAAGGAAATAGGCGGACCAAGAACAGCAACAAGACACCACAAACTATCTAGCGAAACTAAGGTACTACTAACGAAAAGACGAGAAATGACATCAACTTCAAACATCCAGAGAATCGAGTATACGGAAGTTTTTAAAACAATTAGGAAGAAGATAATGGGAGACAGCGCCAAGTACAATGGAAAATTAGTAGAAAATACCATTGAGAACAACAACAGCATAAAGAAGGCAAAGCAAGCACTTATAATTGGCAAAAGACAGTTGATAGCACTTAAACAAGATAACACCAGGGTGACAGATAGGAAAGGAATAATAGAAATCGTAACGGACTTCTACAGCGATCTATACAAGTCCCCAGAAGTAGTTCCCAACTAAATAACAACAACGCCTGATACAGTAGATGGACCTATCCCTGAAGTCAACACAGATGAAGTGGAATATGCGATCAATTCGATGAAAACAGGCACAACAACAGGCAATGACGGCATAATCACGGAACTGTTGAAATACGCTAGCAAAGAAATCTGGGAAACGCTAGCCGAATCAAACACATACCTGAAGACTGGAACAGCACAAACATTGTACTGATCCACAAAAAGGGCGATAAAGAAGATATCAAGAATTACAGGCTAATAAGTCTGCTACCTATCTTCTATAAGGTATTCACCAAAATAATTATCAATCAAATATAAGCAGCCCTTGACACTGAACAGCCTCGGGAACAAGCTGGATTTAGAAGTGGATTCACTACAATAAACACATCCACACCTTAAGAGAAATCATGAGCAGGGCTAAAGAGTATGAACTACCCGTAGCACTGGCGTTCATAGACTTTGAAAAAGCCTTTGACTCGGTATACCCTGAGGCGATTATAAGAGCACTATACAATCAAGGTATAGATAAAACATACGTCGGGACGCTCTCAAACATCTACAGGAACCGCAAAGCAAAGGTAAAGTATTTGATGACACGCCAGAATTCTCCACACAAAAAGGTGTTAGACAAGGGGACACAATCTCTCCAAGGCTATTCAATGCCACCCTGGAAAACATCTTTCGAGAAGTAAAACGGGAAGAGAAGGGCCTAAAAATCGACGGAGAACACATCAATCACTTAAGATTTGCCGACGATGTAGTCATAATTGCTCAGAGCCAAGAAGAACTACAACTCTCCTAAATCAGCTTATCGAAAAAGTCGGCCTAAGAATGAACATAAGTAAAACTAAGGTTATGCCAAATGAACATTTAGGAGGTCAGGTAGAAATAGCACTGAACAACACCAGGCTAGAAACAGTAGAAGAATATATGAATACCTAGGCCAGCTAGTACATAAATCCGGAGATATAACACCTGAAATTAATAGGCGAATAAAGCTAGCATGAAGCGCATTCGGAAGCAACTTCATCTTATTCAAATCTAGAATGAAACTCCACTTGAAAAAGAAAAACGTTTGACCATTTAGAATGAAACTCCACTTGAAAAAGAAAACGTTTGACCAATCCTATCTGTCATGATACACAGCTGTGAGACATGGACGTTAACAACAGGAGTCACACGGAAATTACAAGTGGCGCAAATAGCAATGGAAAGGTGCATGCTCGGCATCACTAAAAGAAACAGTGACTTGGATAAGAATTAGATCACTAAAATGGCAATAGGCCGGCCACATAGCAAGGCTAACTGACAACAGATGGACTGCCAAGATCACACAATGGTACCAAAGAGGGATGAAAAGACCACGAAGAAGACCAAAAATACGGTGGAATCATGACATCAGGAAACTAGCGGGTGTCACCTGGACAAGGATAGCACAAAATAGAGACGATTGGAAAGAAATGAGGAATCAATATGTAAGGGAGGCTACGCCATAATACAAATAGGTATATATGTTTGAACAGGCTTCAGATGATGATGATGATGATGATATAAATACACCCAAAAGCTTATTTCAATCTGTCAATTCATTCTTTGCTTACAGGTCATTGCAGTGAATAGGTAAGGACTGCAGCGATGGTCTGCTGCCTCCGCGAAGGAAGATGTTGATATCCGCCAAGAATGCCCTTGTCTGGGGACGCGTGAATGCGCTGGCAGGCTAGCATCGCGGTGTCGTGGGGTGGGTTCACTCCCCCAGTACAAGGACCCACTACAAAAAGAATTTCGCATTCACGAATGCTTGGGTCTCAAAAGAAAAGATCGACCGAAGTCGAAATAATGTAGGTGACTGCAAAGGGGAGGATTGTTTGTTCAAAAAACAAGCTGAAACAAACCAAAACAGACGGATTTAGGGGAACCTCGTCGTTATCCGATGATTCTCATGGCCCACAAATAAGAGTGGGACAAGCGGGTGGTGTTGGTGCCCCCTGTCTATATATGAAGAATCGGTTTCAATTGCGCAGAAATAATTTCGTTTTGGAACATATAAAAATGTAAGCTTGCTTCTCCCTTTTTCAGGCTAGCTTCCGTGGTTTAAAGACAATCCAAAGATAGGGGAGGTTTATCTCGAACGAAGTAGTCTATTAACTGCATAATGTCACTGCAAACGAATAGTTATCACGCAAAAGATCTCAGCCCCATCAAGTATGATCATATTTAGTCCTACCTTTCCCTGAACGCACCAAACTGGAGCTATATACATTCCTCAATTATACCCGCCAAAAAAAACTTCGTTTAGTAAACCTTAGATGGCTATTAGGAACAAGAGTATAAAAATACACATGAGCAAATCAACGAAATAATTGAATATATACACCAACCTCTAAAGTTTCCGCGAGGCATTTAATAAAGTTCGTTTCTGAAGACATACAAATCTATTCGATGCCACTGAATTTAATGATGTTTATTTAAGTTGAATTAAACATCGGTACATACAAACAGAAAGAAAGGTTCGATTAAACTCCCTCAACTGAGCCAGTGAACTTCAAATACCCAAAGTTACACTCGTTGATTTTTTTTTGTGGTAGAGAGGTGAATGATATTTATGCCCAGAGTGTGGGACTCCCATGCGCGACTGGACTACCCACTAAACACCTCCCCTGTCAACCTGAGAACCCAGCCTGGAACCGTTTGACACATTACTTCGGGCCAGGTCTCGTTTTGTTACGCCGTGGAGCGCCTTCAAGCTGGGGAATCCCTTTCCTAGCGGGAGGGGAGAGGGGAAGAGGAAATGCCAGAAGAGCGATCCCGGCTGCTGTGAGTCCATTTTATATTTTACGACTGCCCGAGCATAATGTGCCACCTGGTTCCATTTGTCAACCGATTCGAGCATCACCGCAATTATATTATCCGGGGTGAGCTCCCCCGTCTCCCTGTAAAGTTCCCTTCGCAGCCTGGCCCATTTCGTACACGCAAAAAATGTGTGACAGGCATTGTCCTCCTCTCCTGGGCAAAACCGACAATCGGGGACCGTGACTTACCGATTTTGTGCAGGTAAGACTGAAAACACCCATGCCCACTTAAAAGCTGGGTCAGATAGAAGTCAGTCTCACCATGCCTTCGATTTAGCCATGGTCTCACATCTGGGATGAGGCGCGCTGTCCACCTTCCCTTCGTGCAATTTACCCAGGACTGCTGCCAATCGTTGAGTGAGCGCTGTCTCTCTTCGCGGACAACTATCTCTCTCGCATCTTCGTTTCAGCGCAGGTAAATAGTGCGGCGCTCTCTAACAAGGAGGGTGATAGGTATCACGCCTGCAATCACTCTCACGACCAAGTTGGAGACTGTTGGATACGAAGATGCAATTCTCAGTGCTCCTCTTCTCTGCACCCGGGCCAAACGTTTCCGGTATACCTCCTTGTTGAGAGCGTCGCCTCATACCTCTGCTCCATACAGTAGCACTGACCCTACAGCACTCATCAAGAGGCGTCTTCTTGATGGACTGGGCCCCCCCTACGTTGGCCATAAGTCGACTCAGAGCCAATATTCCCGAAGCAGTCTTCTCAGCCGTTGCCCTGATTTGCTCAGAAAAAACTCATCTTCGAATCAATCAGTAGCCCCAGGTACTTCACCGCTGGCTTCGGTTCGATTTGTATGTCTCGAATACTGATCATCCTTACTCTAGGGATTCTCTTTTTTGTCGAGATGACCACTTCGGTTTGCTCCAGTGCTAAACTCAGCCCGCGAGCAGCCATCCAGTCCCTCACTCGGCGCATTAGCATACCTAGCCCAAGTTGTGCCTGTTCAACGGTGCGTCCAGCGACCAGAGCCACAACATCATCCGCATAGCCGACCAAGCGCGACTCATCTGGCATCTCAAGTCTCAGTAGCCCGTCGTAAGACACGTTCCACAGGTCCGGACCAAGGATAGATCCCTGGGCAACACCCGATGTAATTTCCATCCTTCGTTGGCCCTGTGTCGTGTCGTAGAGCAGGCTTCGGTCCTTGAGGTAGTTCCTCGAAAGCCGCATTAGATATTCTGGAACTTGAAAAGAGTTATCCAGCGTATCCAGAATATCCACCCATCTAGCGGAGTTGAAGGCATTCCTGACGTCGAGTGTCACCAACAGGATGGTCCGTCGCTTGGTGCGACTATATGCCTCTGCCTTTTGGACCGCGTTCACCACCTCTGCAATCGCATCAATGGTAGAACGTCCTGCTCTAAAGCCGTACTGCCGAGGAGATAGGTCCCCAGCAGCACGAACCGCGTCAGTGAGTCTTCCCAGCCGTGTCTAGCATGCATAACGGGCGGTATGCAGACGGCAATCCGGGATTTCCCTTCCCCTTGCTGATCAGCAAGAGCCTCGCCACCTTCCATCGTACTGGGAAAACCCCGTCCCGTAGGCAAGCGTTGAATGTGCTGAGCAGCAAGTCAGGACAATGGTGATAGACGAGCCGCAACACCTCAGCTGGAACACCATCTGGACCTCCTCCTCGTTTTCAATGGGAGAACTGCCTCCTCCAGCTCCAGCTGTGTGAAGAGTGGGCACTCTACTGCTGTTTCACCTTGGACAGCGTCAACACGGACGGGATGGGCGGGGAAGAGTCCCCGCACTACCGCGTCCATCTTTTCCGCGTCATGTATACAAGGTTTCCGTAGGGCACCAAGTTTCCCCATGACAAGCTTGTAGCCAAGGCCCCACGGGTCCTTGTTCACATTGTCCACGAGGTCTTGCCAGCAGCGAGCCTTGCTACTGTTGATCAGCTTGCGAAGGCATTTCCTGGCCGACTTATATGCTGCCACCTGCTTGCTTGCCTCATTAGGGTTCCGCACCCGTTGAGCCTCACGTCGAAGCTTGTGACACTCCCTTCGCTTTTCAGCGATTTCAGTTAACCACCAGTACACTGGGGGCTTGCCGTGCCGGGGTCTTTGACGGGGCATAGAAGTTTTGCAAGCAGTCGTAATGATGCTCATATTAGAGTTCACCACGTCTTCAGCTGCCCGTTCTTCCGTCCCCTCCGAAGCTCCCTGCAGCGGCTCACCTGCTGTGAGAGCCTTTGCGAACCTCTTAACGTCCACCTTTCCGATGTTTCATCCAGTTGTGGAAGGCCGAGAGCACGGACGTCGGGAGACAGCATCACTTATCTCAAGCAGAATGCACTGATGATCACTGGCTGAGTAGTCCTCTAATAGTTTCCAGTTGTGTATCCTTCGTACTAAGGACTCCAAGGCGAATGTCACGTCCGGTATGGTTCCCTCACAGCCAATATGGCGGAAAGTCGGCGTATTTCCGGAGTTTAGTACGACGAGGGCCGTCCTGGCCGCCATTTCCAGGATTCGTTTTCCCCGCGGATCCGTCTGAGGCATGCCCCATTCGATTGCTTTAGCGTTGAAGTCGCCCCCAACGAGCACTTTGCCCTCTGCGTTCGAGATGGCGCCCTCCAAAGCATTAAGCTTGGCTTGGAAAGATGATATCGACTCGTTTCGCGTTAGGTATACACTAAAGAAGATGATCCCTGAGCACCGAACCCACACGAAACCATCCCCCCGTCCACAACTCTCCGCTTGAAAGTCACTGTTCCGAACCCAGATGGTGGCAGCACCAGTTTCATCAGAATACCATAATGCAGGACTCTTACTATGGTCTTGCTCACTCAGCAGCAAGAAGTCGGCTTTCATGCCCCTCGCAAACTGCTCAAGCAGATTTTGGGCGGTTGAACTACGGTGTAGGTTTAGCTGCAGGATGCGGGTCATCAAAGTTCTTATTTAGCCTTGGCTAGGGCTTCCTGGAACACCCGGCATTTTCCTGATCCCAAGACGTGTCCAAAATCAGGTTTTGGATCAGCATCCTTGCAAAGAATACAGTATGCCTCCTTCGTACATTCTTTTCTTTTATGTCCCATTTCACCGCATTTGTAACATAGGGAACTCCTATCGGGTCCTTTGCATACTTGTGTGGTGTGGCCATAACCAAGGCATTTGAAACATTGAAGAGGCGTTGCTCTTCGCCGTATCCTACAGACAACCCACCCAATTCGTACTTTGCCCTTGTTCAGGAATTGTTTGGCGTCCTTTTCGGTCAAGTCAACTATGGCCATGCGTTGTCCCCTGTTGTTTTCTGGTGTCAGTCTCGCTTTGATCCTTCCCACGCTAGGGAACTCCACACTCGTTGATTGCAGTCTGACAAAAATCCCATGTGAAAACTTGTTTTAAAAATTTCAAAGCTACATGGTTCGATTTTCCCGTAAATTTGGAATTAAGCACCTAGCTTCCTCTCTTCACCTGTCCATACTGTTGAATTCTTCGAAACAATCTTTGAAGCCCTCTTGGTAGAAAATCAATGGGCTTATTACCATGCGAATGGAGCAACGAACCTCGTAAATACCTCTACATTCAACTATCATACGTTTGGGTCTTTTAAACAGAATATTTTGAAGTCGCTCCTAATTTCAGGTAGCAGCATTGATATGTATGAATGTTCAAAAACGAAACTACCTCACTTTTTGGAGCGCTTAAGCATAAGAATCAATAATATACAAATTGTATGTAAAACTTCACAATAAAACCATTTAATTTAGATAGAAAAATCTAATTAAAAGATATCATGATATCAAAACCGTTCAATAATCGAGAATAATGTTTCCCCTTTTTTAACCCAGCTGAAATTATAAATGACTTGTTTCGCTATCCCATATGTAAATTTAAATAAATGTTTTCGTACCCATTAATGCAATTTCGTTTCGAATCTCGAACAAATTTCGACGAGAAAAAGTCACAATGGTTCTGTAACCAACTGTCAACTTTATCAGAGAAATTCTCCAAAAGCAAAAGCGTCCATCATATAACCAATACCACTTTGATTCCACGATGCTTTACGCTTCTCAACAACGCTTCTTCCACATCACAATCACCTTCATATTTTTGAACTACCTCCTGCATACCCCAGACATGGGCTTCTGGGACAAAGTCATCACCCAGCTCTTCCTCCTTGAATGGCAGCTCCCCGCCACCAGCAACTTCCTTCTGAATCCTCTGTTGAATTTCTTTTCGTCCAATTTCCCTGAGCACCTCTAGCTTTTCAAACCTTCGTTCCTATTCCCCCAATTCGCGCTCTTTAGTTTCTAATCGTTTTTCCTTGACTTCCGTATTATCACCCAAGTTTTGGAAAAATTTTGTTTCTTTATTACGAATTTTTGGATTTTTACCTCTAAGCAGTGCAAGTATCTTATAAGATTCTTCATCGAATTGTTCACTTGTTACGACTTCATCCTTCCCCAGATGATGACTCCGAGACTCCGCTTCCGTCACGATATTCTCTTGGGCAATTCCCTCTGGCGGAGCCCGTCACATGATCTAGCACAATCCTCATTCGTTTTCATATATTCGCTTCTGACACCGATGCAAAAATGAAAAACTCAGAACACATATTGAAATTTTGCAGCTCACAACCGTTCATTTTGTACACTAACAGGAATCTTCCTTGGCCTGTTTTCCAAACATTGCGCCTCACCCATATGAAGGGTGGTACTCCAATTTCCAGAGAACTGCTTTCCTTGCTGGTCGGTTAAATATTAATCACAAGAAAGCAAATCTAAGTCAGCAATGGGCAACGTTACACAACACAAACTTCTGCAACACAAAATTAAGCATCGTTTGCGCAAACACAACTCTACGAATTCGTATCACTTCAATAATACAAATTCGTATCTTTCTAATAATATCATGGTTAAATTGTTTTTTTTTTTTTTATAATCTTCATACGAATTTATATTCATTATATTAAACCTAATTCGTCATTTAATCTTAAATTGTAAATTACAATAAGACACGCGTTTTGTCTAGAGCGCATGAAATTCCAAACTTCTGGAATTATTCGTGTGCGCTGGACATAGTTCTCATGGCAGGTGCAATGTGATCTATCTGTCTGCAAGGCAGATGGAACATATTGCGCTTGCAATTTTACGTATGAAAAATAATTATGTCGCGCGCAATATGATCTATCTGTCTGCAATGTAGATGGAGCATATTGCACTTGCAATTCTTGTGTTAGAACAACAAATTTATGGGAACTACTTTTGTTCTCACGGCAAATAAGTACTTAAGAAAATGTTAGTGGAAAATAAAGGCTAGTCTAGTTTTGACCATCAACAAAAACATCTTGGGTTTTTTAATTTGGAATATTTTAGTAATCTCCCGATACAAGCATCGGAGAGATTTCTGAACATCAATTTGAGAGCAGAATATTACACAAGTTTATGCACTTGTATAATTAACGTCAACATCGGAGAGATTTCTGAGCGCAGAATACTATACAAAACTATGCACTTGTATAATTAAACTTCAACGCGTAAAATCTGTCCAGGAGAACAAGCAGTCAGCCAAGGCAAAGCAGCCTTGACGTTAACATTTGGTGACCCCGACGTGATCGTCACACTACAACACCAGCTAAGATTGAGGAATCACAATGGATCGCTTAACACAGCAACAGACGCGTTTAGTTGCAGAAATTGATGGAATCATCATCAATTATAAAAAGGATGCATTGAATCGCAAGCAAAAGGCAGAATATTATGAGGAAAGGCTTCGCCGAATCGAAGCGACCTGGGATCTGTTTGAAGAAATGGATACAAAGATCCGAGAACTGGAGGATATGTCAGAAAATCACGAATACTTTGTGAGCAAGTTATATGACACGACACAGGCAAACTTCCAACAGTTTAAGTCACACTTCAAGGAGAAGCTGCTACAAATAAGGCGTACAGAATCAGAAGAGATGGCCCCAGCCAAGCAGAGTACCAAACCGCGAGTGGATGATTCAGTGAGAACAACTGACGTTAATGTTAGTAAACTCGTAAGACGATACGACGCACTAGCAAATTCATTGCAACGACTCTTCTCGCGATTGGAACAAACGGAACAATACTCATATCAATTCTGCAAAGTAAAAATTGCCTCAATACAGCAATACTGGTCACAACTAGATGAATACCAGCAACAAATATGGGAAGCCACCACTGGTCCTGATCCAAACGGTTTCGACCTAAACCAGCACATCTATCGCAGGAGTGGCTCATAAAGTTAGAGACTAAGATCGACGAGATAAATACGACACCCGCACCGCATGCGTCAACAACCACTACTTCCAGCGTAAATCTACCAAAAATTACGCTGCCGAAATTTGATGGGGACTATTTGCAATGGCGTCATTTCCGGGACTTATATATTCAAATGGTACACAATCAACCTATGTCAAGCTGCCAAAAGATGTGGTACCTTAAGGCCAACCTGACAGGAGAAGCTGATAAACTCGTACGCAACTTTACTATATCAGACGACAACTATGAGTCAGCATGGAAGACTCTGAATGAGCGCTACGAAAATCGACACCTACTCGCTACCGCACTCCTTCAGAAGTTGATAGCCCAACCATCCAATACAATACCCTCTGCAGCAGCAGTGAAATCTCTGCACGACACAACTGCAGAATGCTTGAGAGGCTTGCAAAATATCGACATATTAACGCAAGATTGGGATCCGTTACTCCTGCATCTCTTAATCAAGAAGCTTGATACTGCAACTCACACTCTATATGAGCAGTCATTGGTCAACCCACGGGATCTCCAGTCATTGACGGCCTTTTTGACCTTTTTGCAAACGCGTTTTTAAGCTTTAGAAGCACTTGGCAATCAAACAAAGCGACCTGACGAGCATCGTAAAAAGACCATCAAGTCTACTAGTGCTACTGTAACGACATCTTCATGCCTTGTTTGTAAAGAAGCTCATCCAGTCTACTATTGCCCAGACTTTCTTCAATGGACCCCGTCAAAGAGGTTGAAACTAGTCCAAGCTAAGAAATTGTGCGTAAACTGTTTCCGAGATGGACACAAGGCCGTAAACTGTACATCACGAGGATGTAAGGAGTGTGCCCAGAAACATAACAGCCTTCTGGACTTAGGGACCGTTCACAAGGCAAAGCAAACAAAATCGCAAACAGAAGCCTCAGCAACAGCATCGGCAGAAGGGCATAAGGCACCTCAGGAAGGAGCGGCACTTTCATTAACTACACTTAGTAGTCACGAAATGACAAAATATGTACTCTTAAGTACCGCCATTGTAAAATTGACTAGCAATAACGGCAAAACAGTGGAATGCCGGGCAGTATTAGATCCCGGCTCACAAATTAACTTGATTACTAAACGCATTGTTAGGAAGCTGAACTTGGCATCAACTCACCACTCGACCTTCATTGAAAAAATTGGCGGATCGCCCGAACGCGCACAGAAAAGGGTGAATGTTACCCTTCAGTCGAAATTGAATGGATATTCCACCCGTTTAGAAGCGCATGTCATGGACAAGATTATATCTCCCCAACCATCTGTGCAGTTGAATATATCACAGTGGTCCATACCAAAGAATCTGAAGCTTGCCGATCCAAATTTCCATCTTACGGAACGCATAGATCTGTTATTAGGTGCCGAACATTTTTATGATTTTCTAGCGATCGGTTAAATAAAGCTAGGCAGTGAATTGCCAGTTCTACAGAATACGCTTCTGGGATGCATAGCAGCAGGCAAGGTTGGTGGTACTGAATCGCTCCCTGTTACTTGTGGAGTTCTTGCCAAAGATCAAAAACTGAATAGTGCGATTGAAAGGTTTTGGAAATTAGAAGAGGTCGTCGATGCCAAGTCCCAGTATACGGCAGCGGAAAGGTCCTGTGAAACTCACTTTTGCCAATCAATGCAAAGGCAACCAGATGGGCGTTTTCTGGTGAGACTTCCTTTTTCTAACGACCCCAACAAACTAGGAGAATCAAAAGACGTAGCCATTCGTCACTTTTATGGAATTGAACGGCGATTAGCAAAAAACCTCAACTCAAGCAGTGTTATCGAGAGTTCATGGACGACTACATCAGACTAGGACATATGCAAGAGGTATATGAAGAATCGCATTATTTTCTTCCACACCATTGTGTCCTGAAACCCGACAGCAGTACCACTAAATTCAGGGTAGTGTTCGATGCCTCCTGTAAAACAACTACGAATGTCTCGCTGAACGATATCCTCTATACTGGACCAACCATCCAAGATGATCTATTTGCGATATTGCTCCGTTTTCAATTGCCACGATATGTTTTCACTGCTGACATACAAAAAATGTATCGTCAGATAGTATTGCATCCTGATGACCGCAAATATCAGTTGCTGGTCTGGAAAAATGACCCAAACCAGGCTCTATCAGTTGAATACCGTGACATATGGAACAACGTGTGCTCCATATTTGGCGATCAAATGCTTGCAAAGACTCGCCCGAGATGAAAAAGATCGATACTCTCTTGGTGCTAACATACTGCAACACGACTTCTGCGTTGATGATGTCATGACGGGATCTAATAGCTTAATCGAAACAGTTCAATCACAAGACGAATTAATAAAAGTTCTGGGAGGCGCTGGAATGAAGCTTCGAAAGTGGTGTTCTAATCATACTCGACTACTGCAGAACATTTCACCAGACGACAAGGAAGTCCAACTAGATTTCAAAAGCCATTCTGAAGACTACATTAAAACCCTCGGCCTCACTTGGCTTCCTAAAGTAGAAGATTTCCAAATCCGTATCAACCTGAATCCAAACGATACAAAAATTACCAAGAGGACAATAGCCTCCGACATCGCCAGGATGTTTGATCCATTGGGCATCATGGGCCCCGTAATAGTCACCGCCAAGCTATTTCATCAAGATGTTTGGTGTTTGAAGTTGGACTGGGATGCTGCTTTGCCAGAAGTGATACACACCAGATGGTCCCAATTTCGCAGAGGCTTGTCAGTGCTACAAAAAACACAACTCCCTAGACACGTATTTGCCAGGGAAGTGCCCAAGGAGGTGCAGTTGCATATATTTTGTGACGCGTCAGAAAAGGCATATGGTGCAGCCGTGTATGTGCGGTCTACTTTAAAGAATGGCAGAATCATTGTGCGTCTCTTATGTGCAAAATCACGTGTGGCTCCAATTCATGTGATAACTGTTCTACGATTGGAACTCTGTGCTGCTAAATTGGGTGCGGAGCTGGCGGAAAGAGTTAAGACTGCCCTACACTTGGAAGAAGTCTTACACATATTTTGGACCGATTCAGAAATCATGCTTGCGTGGATAAACTCCACCGTTTCCTCATACAATACTTTTGTTGCCAACCGAGTATCAACAACTCAGTCACTATCGATTCCGGAGCAATGGCGTCACGTAGATTCAAAAAGAAATCCAGCCGACATTTTATTACGAGGACCACCTTTTCTGCATGGAACGGAATCATTGTGGCCACCGGAATATGTAAAGGGACCCTCTTGTGATCTTGAGAAGAAAAAAGAAAGAGTAACTATGGCTGCAACCGTAATTGCTTCCACCAATTTTATCGATGCCATACAGCATGGAAACTCTTTCAAAAAACTACAACGGATCATAGCATATGTATTTAGGTTCATAGATCGCATTAGTCAAAGGCCGCGGGCCTCTACATTGTTACCAAAATCATTCTCCAGTCAGGAACTAACCAAGGCAATCGAAGTCATCGTGGAACACGTTCAGAAGGACGAATTTCGGGATATAATAAAGGACTTGGAGAATGGAAAGCAACTCACCAAAAACAATCAGTTTGCTAGTCTGACACCGTTCCTCGATGAAAAGGGCTTATGTCGAGTTGGAGGAAGATTGGAAGCATCAAACCTATCTTATGATGCCAAACATCCTATCCTGCTCCCATACAAAAATCCATTAACAAAGTTAGTGATGACGGATATCCACCAAGACAAATGCCATCTGGGCCCCCAAGCACTGCTTGCAACAACGAGACAACGATTTTGGCCAATCAAGGGCAAAACATTAGCACGACCCATTGTTCAGCGATGTGTACGATGTTCCCGCGCGAATCCGCAGATGTGTTCTCAGTTCATGGGGAACTTGCCATCGGCCCGAGTACAGCCTGCTCGCCCATTCGTTAATGCTGGAGTTGAGTTTTGTGGACCAATTATGATCCATTTTCGCGGCAGAGGAGCATGACCACAAAAGGGCTATATTGCTATATTCTGCTGTTTCGCCACCAAGGCAGTACATTTTGAGCTACTGAGTGATCTCACCACTGAAACATTCATCGGTAGACGAGGTCATTGCAAAAATTTGTATTGCGACAATGCCACCAACTTTGTGGGAGCCCATAATCAGTTGAGAGAGCTGTCCACGTCTTTGTATTCTGAGCAGGCTCAAGAGAAAATCACAGATATATGCAACGACAAAAGTATAGACTTCCATTTTATACCACCTCGGGCCCCGCATTATGGAGGGCTGTGGGAAGCCGCAGTTAAATCGGCAAAATACTCACTACTTAGAGGATCTTCAGCAGCAACCCTAACCTATGAAGAGCTCCAAACGCTTATAGTGGAGATTGAAGCAATTCTAAACTCAAGACCTTTAACTCCAATGTCGTCAGATCCTAATGACCTCACTGTGTTAACACCAGGACACTTTCTTATAGGAGAACCCCCAACAGCTGCGGTGGATGCCGTATCTGAGCCAGCAAAGATCGGACTACTTAGCAGGTGGAAGCTAGTGAGCGGAATCAAGCACGAGTTCTGGCGCCGCTGGTCAGAAGAGTATTTAAATCAGCTGCAGCACCGTTCAAAGTGGAAGCAGGTCAGCCAAAATGTTCAACTGGGCACAGTTGTTATCATCAAAGAAGACAATATGCCAGTAATGAAGTGGCCGCTCGGGAGAATTACAAAAATTTACCAAGGCAATGATGGATTTGTTCGTGTGGTTGACGTAAAAACATCATAAGGGATATTGAAGAGACCGATTAATAAACTGGCGCCCTTGCCAATAGAAGCAGACACTGTTACTGCCAGAAGCGAGACCGAAGAAGCGATCAACGTGACGGAGGTAGTCAGCGCTGAGAAACGACCATTGGAGCAAAAACCAGAACCGGGTTGCTCAACTGATTCCCCAAGAAAACAAAAACGGCCAACGACAGGAACATCTATTAGTTCCTTACTATTGGCGTATTGTTTCCTCTGGTGTTCACTGAACCAATTAAAATCACAACGGTCGGACCTCAACCAGGCTTACATTTCCAGTCATTGGGTAGTTTTTATTTAGCAACGAGTGAATGGAGGCTGCTGATATACTACGATTTAAGATCATATTGGTCGGAGGTTGCGACATTGGAGAACGGAACAAACATGCTACAGCAGCTTTGTGATCGTGAACTCACTAACAGTTGTCTCACGTTGGTAGACCATTTTGTCCATCTAAGAAATGAACTCGTGAACATCAATCAATTATTGAAGATCAGAAATAAAAGAGGAGCTTTCAACATAGTTGGCAATGTGGCTAAATCTCTATTTGGCGTGCTCGATGAGGAATATGCTAACCAGATGTCACTGACAATAAAAGGTTTGAAGGAAAATCAAGATAAACTGTACCTGCTGCTAAAAACCCAAACATCTATCATTGATTCTACCTTGAACATTATTGGAAAGGGCGAACAGACCTCTCAACGAAGGTTTAAAGCGATAGAGGAGCACATGGATCGATTAGCTAACGTAGTGAGAGGTCCGGCCAGTGAAGATAATCAGCATAAAATATCGAATCTCATCACGACCTTATCGTTTCAAATGACATTGACTACCATCAATTTGCAACGAATTCAAGCCTCCATTGTTAACATCATCACCGACTCACAACATGGAAATTTTAATCCATTACTGTTATCTCAGAAACAATTAAGCATGGAGATTGCCAATATCAAGGAACATTTACCTGAGACACTACGCCTTCCAATAGCACATGAAAATTTCCTGCAATTATTCAGGATATCGTCAATCAGTGCGAGACTGACCGAAGATCTGGCTATATTTGAGCTGAAGATATCACTCGTCAACACAGTCACATTTGACTTATTCAGGCTCTACCCTATACCAACAGTAAGCCACAATCAGCTGATGGCGATACTCCCCAATTCACGATATCTTATTATCAGCTCACATCGTGATATGTATTATCCACTCACGGAAGAAGAATACATGACATGTACCTGGATGGAACCAACCATCCACATTTGTAAACAGTCTCATCCATTATATCACAAGGAATCCAACATAAGTGTATGTGAAGTTACGCTTCTGAAGGACAGGCTAAGTGCAATTTAACCGAACTTAAAACCCCATCGCTGTGGAATCAAATTCTATTTACCAATGAGTGGATCTATGCTCTCGCAAATCGGCTGGTAGTCCACATTGTCTGCGCTGGTAACACTTCAACCAGGGTCCTGGAAGGTTCAGGCATTCTCAAACTGGACTCAGATTGCACTCTCAAATCTGATACTGTAACCATCCAAGCACGTCGGATTTATACAAGTACAATTGGTACTTCCTATACAAGGATCCATCAGCCTGACAAGAATACCACATCGAAACCTCCTAACAAATCTTCGGAGCCTTACCAAACATACGCAGCAGTGCTCGAAGCTTTGAAGAAACAACTCTTAGCGCAAGACTTAAATATCCCTGATCAAATCGACTCGCACGATATCCATCAATACACGATCTCATACATCAGCCTTATTTCGATAATTTCATTAGCAAGTTATCTCGGTTGCAAACTGCGAAATTGTCGGAATGTAGCTCCAGCTCAACGGCCGATTCCACGACCAAGGAAGCGCAGCCTACCAAGCACCCAGGAAGCAGTTTGAACGGACCGTTCAACGCGGGGGAGGATGTACGAATTCGTATCACTTCAATAATACAAATTCGTATCTTTCTAATAATATCATGGTTAAATTGTTTTTTTTTTCATAATCTTCATACGAATTTATATTCATTATATTAAACCTAATTCGTCATTTAATCTTAAATTGTAAAGTACAATAAGACACGCGTTTTGTCTAGAGCGCATGAAATTCCAAACTTCTGGAATTATTCGTGCGCGCTGGACATAGTTCTCATGGCAGGTGCAATGTGATCTATCTGTCTGCAAGGCAGATGGAACATATTGCGCTTGCAATTTTACGTATGAAAAATAATTATGTCGCGCGCAATATGATCTATCTGTCTGCAATGTAGATGGAGCATATTGCACTGGCAATTCCTGTGTTAGAACAACAAATTTATGGGAACTACTTTTGTTCTCACGGCAAATAAGTATTTAAGAAAATGTTAGTGGAAAATAAAGGCTAGTCTAGTTTTGACCATCAACAAAAACATCTTGGGTTTTTTAATTTGGAATATTTTAGTAATCTCCCGATACAAGCATCGGAGAGATTTCTGAACATCAATTTGAGAGCAGAATATTATACAAGTTTATGCACTTGTATAATAAACGTCAACATCGGAGAGATTTCTGAGCGCAGAATATTATACAAAATTATGCACTTGTATAATTAAACTTCAACGCGTAAAATCTGTCCAGGAGAACAAGCAGTCAGCCAAGGCAAAGCAGCCTTGACGTTAGCAACAACAAAACTTTTATGTCGCTAGCTGCCGAAAACACTTCACGTCCAACACTGACTGTCGTCTCAACACTCAACCTCACCTCCACACAGCTCCCTCAACTGTCATCGTTGCTCATTTATGGGTTGCCATTAATTAAAATTTTGGTAGGAGATAGGAGGGTTTTCGAGCAGTTTGATATTGTAACTGCTCAAAACAAAAATTAACTGAAGTTAAAAAGAGAAATGGAAAGTATTTCAAAATAGTAATAAAACTTAAATTCCATGACGAATACTATTAAAGTGATCCGTTTAAATATGAGATAAAGAAAATTGGTATGAAAATTACGTTTAATAATAATAAGAGAGAAAGAAAAAAAACTTTTATGAATTACAATTAAAATTTCGGTTAAAGGGTAGGAATGTTTTCGAGCAGGTTGCTGGTGTGACTGCTCGATTACTACATCATTTAAAGTTGACGTGGCAGTGAAATTTTAAACAATGGATAAAACTGAATATGATGCTATGATAGAATTTTTTGTTTTAGAAGGTTTATCAGCAACAGAAATTTATATTTAAATGGTAAAACTTTTAAAGGAATCTGTCCTTCATTTCCAACTATTCATCGATTGGTTTGAGAGTTTAAACGTGGTCGTACAAAAGATGAATATGAGCCACGTAGTGGACGTCCAAAAAGTACAACACCACCAGAAATTATTGAGTAAGTCTATAATATTGATTGTAAAATTTAACCGTCGAAGCGAGCGGACGTGCGCATATATTGTGCGGTATAAACTCATTAATTGTTTAGGAATTCCGACTTCATAGTTAAGTTTCAAAAAGTTTTAATAGCCAACTTTGCGCAATTTGCAGTTCGAACTTTCATCGTGCCCCAGTTATTAAAATCGAAGATTTCACATAGAATAATGATCGAATATATTTAAGAAGCATTGAAAGTGGAAAATATAGTAATTAAATATAATCATGAAATGTGTACGCGTAGTTACTGACTAAATGACCTAGATAACGTGCGTGTGTTTACAGTTTACAGTTTTGCAAGTACATTGATTGTTCAATTGGTCAATTTCTAAACGTTCAATTTTTAATTGGGTCACAGAATTATTTTATGAGACCTTGACCAATATTTGTTTTGTTTTGTTTTGTGTGCATAAGTGTAACATTGTAACATTTAGATTTGTTTTCAATGCTGACCTTGACTGTGAAAAAAAAAATTGTTTCGTGTGCATATTAGTAAAATTTGAACTTTTTATACTCATCTTGACTGTGAAAAAGAATTTTTACTCTGTAATTCGTGGGACATTTTTGTATATAATGAGTGTAAAGTGCAGTCTGCCAAATTGTATTGCATTTGACAATACTTTCAAATATGTTATGTGGAGAGCTTTCTGTAATCGTAAATTACATGGAGCGTGTATGGATGCCCTAAAAGATTGGTACCATCCCTACATGGATAACCATTTCATCTGCTCTGACTTCCAAGGCTTTGAATACCTTTTGAAAGCCATGTACGACAAAGTAATTATACACATCGATAAACTCAGTGAAGAAAATAATCAATTGATTTCACGGCAGCGCTCTCAGTATCGAGCCAATGACGAGAGTTTCGTAGAAATGGCCAGCAGCTTCGATGATTTAGCGACAACATGATCGAACAGCAATAAAAAGATATATAAAGCTCTTGAAATATTTGAAAATCAAATCGCGTCAATTCGGGAAAATATATCTACCATTCAACAACACAACAAGGATGAATAAGTCAAGAAATCATCGTTATTTCAAGCAAGAGCGTTGAAGCTGTTAGAAAAACATGAAGCGATTCTCAATAATATCGCGACGTCAGTTGGAAGTTCGAAGAAGGAAGATTCGGAGATTCTGTCTAAGGTGGGAAAGATTGAGGACAGTTTAAGCACAATGGCAGAAGGGATGCAGCGATTTAGTCAGCATAGCATGATTGTTGGAAATTCAAATAAAACGACATCAAGCGAACCGATCAGTGAAAATTTACCTGAAAAAACAACGACTGAATCGAAAGAATCACTACAGGCACCTTCATACGCTCCAGAATCGGAATTTGTGTATAAACTGGGAACTTTCTGGTCGGAAGAAGATTGGAAGAAAAGAATTGAACGGCCAAATCGTGTGAACTCAAATAATGACCTGTGTTCCACAAATGGTCAGTCACAGTACAGAATTTTCTCCATGCAGAAAGCTCCGAAAAACTGGAATGCAACTAAAATTCAGGAGATCATTGAAAACGACCTTATGATCAAAGGTTGCAAAGTTGAAATTATGCCTCAGAAGAACAAACGTAACCCCTGATTCAAAGTTATTCCATCGAGATATGCCTGGTTGCTCTCCAACATGATGAAAAAAGAGGTAGCTACTCCTGGAATGGTATGGTATTTAAGCAGTGGAGAACCATCAGCAGCTCAACATTGCCTAATTTTAGCTTTGAATACCAAAAAGTATGTACATCCACTAATCTTTCTAATTGTACTAACCAAACTTTACCCATGATTATTTCTGAACTATCCTTAACACCTAACTCATTGCAAGGTACTGCTGTTATTGCAACTAAGGTAGCATTGGCAACACAAGACGACTCTAACAATAGTAGCGTGTCACATAAAATCGTTAACTTAGAGTCGGACGATGGCCAAAATGTCTCCAAATCCATTGAAACCCTCGCCATGGCGGAGAAATCCTCTCAACCACAATCGAAATATAAAAATTTCATCCATGGCGAGGTTCAAGTATCATCTTCTTTAGGCTCAATACACCTTCCACAGTCTGTTCCCCAAGATAGCAATAAATCCTTTTTAGACCCGCTTTGCCCACCATCAGTAAAGGCCACGATCAACTCTAGAGTTGATTTTGAAAATAGGTTTCTATTGTCGAGATTCAGAGTACAAAATCTATGAATGTGTACGACTCTTTTTGGCATACATGTATAAAGCGCCCGATACAACATGTATTGATGGAAAAACAAAGAGAAGGTCTCCCTGTGGATTTTGATTCTCTTCGAGGAATGTATTTTCGCTTCCATGAAGAGCTGGGAGTCACGGCAGATCAAGCGAAAAAAGATCTTGAAACATTTGCGTTGCATGTAAGTTCGAACTACATCTCCTCACTTCAAAGGACTAGGGAACAACACAACAAATTTTTTCGTCCCCAATAAGAAGCCTGTTCAGCAAAGCCTTAAATTATTTTACCACAATTGCAGTGGTATCCGATCGAAATTAAACCAATTATTCCTTGATGCAAAATCTTGCCATTTTAAAATTCTATCTCTGACAGAAACTTGGCTAAATGATGCACATAAAAATGAAGAGATTCTTGACAGTGATTGGACCATCTTTAGAGACGATCGAGACTTTCGCAGCACTGGAAAACCAAGAGGAGGTGGTCAGGGGCGTAGCGATGGGGGGGTGTATTTTGGAAGTCGGCATTTTCACAATTTCTAACAATATATTACCGAAAATTCAGCCATGAAATATTTCTTTTCAGGAAATTTTTCAACTTTGAACTTCACCTAACTTAATTTTCATTTGTATAGCCTACCAAAACTCAAAATAAGCAATTTTTGTATCATCATTTACTCTTCGCTATCTAGAGACTACCGCTAGTCCGTAGGGATGTTTGTGGCGCGGCGTCCATAGAAAGACATATAATTTTTGAGTGCTTCGAAGGTTTGCAACTGAAAACAACTGAAAGTGAAATGCCTTGAGTATAATCATTTTGCAAATCACACATTTTAGTATTTTTCTTTTGTAAACTCGATAAACATGTGCAAATTAGTTCTAGGTATAAAAAATAGTGCCTTATTAGACAATAGATTCGATTAAGTGGCTTGGTAGAAGAATAGAGAGGGAAAAGAATAGATCAACAAGGTTAATCATTTTTTGAGACTATTTTCAAGGTAAGTCGTAACTTTAATTTAAAATGAAATCACAACTACACAACTCACTATTATATCGAATCATTTTAGTAGAAGTAAAACACCAAATCAGTAAATTATTGTTTCAATATAAATGCTGCTTTTTTATTTTGCTGAGATTAAAATTTGATTTTAGTGAAAAAATACTAAATTTTTCTTCATTTTGAATAAACTTAATAGATATTTACTTTTACGATATTCAAACGCAGCTACTTTGAAAGTAACTTTAATGTTACAATTCTGTAAATTTCATTTTCGTGATAAATGTAATACCTACGCATCTAGTAGAAATCTTTTCACTTAATGCAATGGAAACATTTCTTCATAGGTTTTATAATAATGTCAAAACCACTAAGGAAAAGGATGAAAGTAGAATGTGAAGATTGTGGGAGTCAGTTTGATGATGACTACAAGTCTCGACATGAAATTTCTAAACATAATGAAAAATATGTTAGAGTCAAACATGTCGGAGCTCCATCAAATCCATTCGAAGCCTCTAAAAGAAAAATTGTACCTTCAACAATTCCATCATCAAATAGTCATACTGTAGTTGCTGTTATAGAAGAGAATGTTGCTAAACTACCTGCAGATGATTTAGAGCAGCAATTGGCTGGAGCCAGCAAACCCGTTATTTCAACGACAATTTTTCCTGTGCAACAAAAGATAGGACAACGACCATTTTCACTATCAGCATCCACACGATTACCACCCTCACCTCCAGTGACACTACCGCCATCGTCGCCAGCTTCACCCAAATCTCCTTCACAACTTTCACCGCAACAATCAAATGAAGTACCATTACCTAAAGAAGCTGAGGCTGATCCGACTTGGATCAATTTTTCCGGTAAGGTAGCAGAATTTCTAAGTAACTTTGAAAGAGTAGGTGAACTTTTGAAGAATGTGACAAGTGATGCAGCTCCGAATGTAAAAGCGTTTTTTATCGATATGATCGATAGTTTGACCCACATCCACGAAGAAAGTGAGGAGTTGCTGCAATTAGCAAAAAAAGAAGAAGAAAAACTGTCATCAAAGACTTTTGATCTGCATATTGTGAGTGAAAGTTTCATAAACCATGATCCTGGAAAAAGGGGAAAAATATCAACCACCAATCAGCGAAGATTTTTAAGTTCGCTAGGACCATACCAGCCGAAACTTGCCATTTATCCAGCGAATCCAGATATTCCTACCAATAAACAATGCCGTTTTAATCCAGCATGGTATAATGAGTTCCCATTTTTGGAATATAGTCCTTACAAAGATGCAGCGTATTGCTTCGCTTGTTTTTTGTTTGCCGAGGGAGCTAGAAAGGCTCACGGTAGTAAAGAGTGGACGTCAGTAGGTGTTCGCCAGTGGCATAAAATGAAAAGTAGAGGTCAGAATAAAGAAGGAAAACTAGTTCAGCACTTCACTTCAGAATCTCATCGTGCATCTTTAAGTGACTACTGTAATTTCATCAACGAAGGAACCCATATCAATGTATTCTTAGATAAATCTTTGCGGCAGAATAAAATTAAAGAAGAGCAGGAGAAAGAATATCACTTTAAGGTTCTACAAGTTTTGCTTGATGTAACAAGAACTTTGGGGAGACAAGGGTTGGCTTTTCGTGGTCACGAAGAATCGCCAGAAAATAACAATGGAAATTTTTTACAAATTGTTTCTTTGATTTCGCGACATTGCCCATTGATGAACAAATGGTTAAATGAAATCTCTAAAAGACCACATCATGTAACGTACTTGAGCCCCACTACCCAAAACGAATTCATCGATTTACTGGGAGCTAAAACTCAAGAAGCCATCGTTGCCGAAATTAATGAAGCTGGTATCTTTTCTGTCATGGCTGATACAACTCCTGATTTGTCACACCAAGATCGATTAGCCATCAACATTCGGTATATGCTCCCAACAAACGATGGACCTGTACCTGTTGAACGCCTTCACAAGATGAATGTTATTCTAACGAAAAAAACTGGTGAACTGGCAGAAAAAATTGTAGTGGCTCTTCAGTCATTGGGGATTTCAGTGAAAAATATCGTTTTTCAGTCCTACGATTTTGCGGCCAACATGAGTGGAAAATATAATGGCACGCAGAAGAAATTATCTGAAAAATGTTGTAAAAATATTCCCTTCGTTCCGTGTGAAGCTCATCGAATCAACGTTTTTGTAGAAACATCTTGCAAACAAAGTGCTCTAATTAATGATTTCTTTAACGTTTTAGAAGCTTTGTATGTTTTTTTCTCAGGAAGTACGAAACGTTTTCAAAATCTTCGGGAAGAGTTGAAAAGTATTGAAAATTCATTGCAACTGAAATGTTTATCGAAAACACGCTGGACTGCTAGAGCTGAAACGGTAAAAGCTGTATGGATTTCATTCGAAGGCATTGTACATGCTTTGGAAAAAATAACACAAGGTTCGGAAAATTTTGATACTAAATCACGTTCTATGGCTGCCGGTTTACTCAAAAAAATTCTAGATTTTGATTTCATTTGATCATTATGTTTTTGCAAGAATGTGATGTTTAAAGTTAAAAATTTGACAGAAAATTTGGAAGCTAATGAATTAAATGTCATTGATGCTTTATTGTTAATTCAAAGTACTTCAGCGTCACTACAGCAAATGAGCGCTGACGACGACCAAATCAATGCATTGATAGAGAGCTCAGTTTTATTTGCTAGAAAATTGCAGATTTGTCCAGAAAATGATTTTTCAAGGCATCATAGAACTCGCTATGTCTCAAAAAAAAATTGATGAGAGTTCAGAAAATGCTTGTCATTTCGAGTTCAAAACATTTTACAGGAAGGAATTTAAAATTGTGCTTCATGTTTTCACATCTGCCATTCATGATCATTTGCATGAATCTTTATCAACGTTAAAACCGATTCAGGAAATTTTTAAAATTCCCGTTCATAGAAATAATGTCACTCTTGAATTGATAAAATCAATTCGACTATTAGAACCAGAATTTTTTTAAAACTGAGCCAGAATGTTTGCTTGCTGAGTCACAAATTCTATTTGATTCGTGTGAGAAATGCACAAATTTTGCCGATGTTTCTAAAATTGCATTCAAATTGAGGAGTGCAATACCACTTGCTTATAAAATGATTTGTTTTGTTTTAACTGCTCCTGTAACATCAGCTTCTTGTGAACGTTCATTTAGCAAACTGAAGATAGTTGTCAATCATCTACGGACGACAATGGGAGATGATCGTTTGAATTCTTTGATGTTGCTTTTTTCTTCGAAAGATAAAGTAGATAAACTGAACCCTCGCGAAATTATTGAAAAATGGTCTCTATTGAAACACCGCAGAGTTAAAATATGAATCTTTTATTTAGTATTCGATATAAAACTACAATACTTTTAATTGTTCAGTGCATTGTTTTTCGTTTTTGTATATTTTCAAATAAATTGATTTTACTATCAACTATTTAGATGTCTTCATCATTATTTTTTGTTTTCAAAGCGTTCTTCTAGGCAATGAAAGTTAATTTCCTTTCTCGTTATTTCATTTTACATGCAAAACCTATGCAATGTTTTTCAGCAAGTCGGCAAATAAATGAGTGTCACCCCCCCAATTTCATGACCTTCGCGACGCCCCTGGAGGTGGTGTTAGTTGCAGTTCACAACTCCCTATGAAGTGAGCTAATAAGCACCACCTCATATACATTATTCCATCATAGAGTGGTTCATATATCTACAAATAAGCTTAGCCTCTATCTTGGCGTGTACTATGTCCCTCCAAATTCTTCCGAAATCGTCTACAACGAAGTCATCGAAACCATTTCTTCTCTAACTGCATCTATTAAAGAAGATGATATAATAATTATCACTGGCGACTTTAATCGACCGAATCTGAAATTCATAAATGACGAAGTCGATAATCGTCTTCTCCCAATCAATCTTCTTGACAGTCAGGATTTTAATTTGATGAGCACTTTTTATGGCAACGATTTGCAGCAAATCGCTCCGAAACCCAACCAAAATGGAAATTGGTTAGACCTAATTTTTACTAACGCATATGACGATGTAGTGGTCAATCAAACTGATGACAAAGAGAACCTTTTTTGTAACAGCCTTCATCACTCTGCACTTAATATTGATATTTCCACTCCTAACATTTCTAACCCTATTTCATACAATGAATCAATTGTATACGACTTTCGCAATGCTGATTATGAAAATATCAATAAACATCTTGTCGCTGTTGATTGGACTGGTACACTTTCGACGTTAGATCTTGAAGAAGCGTTATCCTGTTTTTATCAAATAACTCTTGACGCCGTCGAAAAGTATGTACCTAAAATTAAGAAAAAAAGATAAACTGTCTGAACCTTGGTTAAATGGTGATCTTAGATATTTACGAAATCAAAGGAACAAATATTATAGAATGATCAAAAGCAAGAAAGATGTCAGTAATGATATTAAATCAAAATATAATGAGCTTGCCAATGAATTTCAAACAAAATCTCGAGAAGCATATGAAGTATATGTTAATTTGATCGGTGAAAATATTATTAAAGACCCAAAAAAGTTCTTTGATTTTGTAAATATCAAGCGTAAGACTCAAGGCTACCCTTCATCTATATTTTTCAAGGATTCAGTTTCTTGTTCCCCAGAGCAAATTTGTGAGTTTTTTGCAAATTACTTTCAAGAAGTTTATTGTAACCCTGAGAACCCATTAAATCCCGTTTCGGAAATGGCTCCAACGACATTGATTAACGAAGTTTCAATTTCTGAGGAAAAAATTGCTCATGCGATTGCCAATTTGGATGCCAATAAGGGACCTGGCCCCGATTTTATCCCTCCTAGTTTTCTTATCCAATGCAAAGACCAATTAACCAGGCCATTCTCCATCATTTTCAACAAATCACTCTCTAGTGGCATCTTTCCTTCTTACTGGAAATCTTCTTACTTCATACCAATACATAAGAAGAATGATAAACGGTGTATTCAAAATTATAGAGGTATTGCTATATTATCATCCATTCGAAAGCTTTTTGAACAAGTACTTTGCAACAAGTCTCCCCTATTATAGAGCCGCGGCTTAATGAAGAGCAGTATGGGTTCAGAAAAAATAGATCTACTACCACCAATCTCCTCATCATGACATCAAGTATTCTGTGTGAGATGGAAAAGGGTCTCCAGATTGATGCAATATACACAGATTTTAGCAAAGCATTTGATCGTGTAAATCATGAAGTTTTGATTAGCAAGCTCCGTAATTTTGGAATTACCGGTCGTTTACTCAGTTGAATCCATTCTTACCTTAAAGACCGCACTCAAGTTGTCAAATTTCAAGGACGATTATCGAAACAAATTCATGTCCTCTCTGGGGTTCCTCAAGGAAGTCATCTTGGGCCTCTTCTATTTAATGTTTTCATATCTGATCTCTCAGCAGTTTACATGATGTACCTCATCTTTTTTATGCAGATGACCTTAAAGTTTACCAAGTGATATCATCTCTATCCGATATGATGTTTCTCCAGTCCAAGCTTAACATTCTCTCTGAATGGTGTTACAACAACCACCTCTCTTTAAACTTGGAAAAATGCCAGCTGATAAGTTTTTCAAAAAACGGAGCCTTCTTCTGTTTGATTGTCACATCAACAACACAACACTTAATAGAGTCGATAACATTGCGGACCTTGGTGTTGTTCTGGACCAAAAGCTTCGTTTTAAACTTCAGTATGATGGAGTAGTATCCAGGGCTAATAAAATGCTAGGATTCATCAAACGAAGAGCTTAAGAATTCAAGAATATTTGGGTTACTAAATCACTATACGTCTCATTAGTACGCCCTATTCTTGAATATGCCAGCCTGATTTGGAGCCCTGTTTTTGAAATTCACGCTGACAGGTTAGAATCGGTCCAGAAACAATTTCTTCTTTTTGCCCTCAGATCCCTTTACGACCCTAGGAACTTCAACAGCCTACCATCATATAACTATCGGCTCCATGTGCTAAATATGGCATCACTAGATTCTAGGAGAATGATGATGTCTGCATGTCTAGCATTTGATGTCCTCAGAGACAATATTAAGGTTCAGTATATAACAAAAAAAAATTACTCTGAATGAACCCTTAAGAATCACAAGACTTTCACCAATGCTTACCGTAGGTCGCCATCACACTACTTATGCGGACAATGAGCCAATAAACAGATATTGTAAGGCATTCAACAAGTTTAGTAAATATTACTCCCCGTCCATTTCCAAAACCTCATATAAAAATAATGTCCTAAAATCCTTTCATTCCTCAATATAATTTGTATAATTGTGCGTAAAAATTAATGTATCATGAAAATGTATTGTTCACAAGGTTTTTTTTGAGGATATGTCTTGTTTGGCAAAATAAATAAATAAAGCTCCAAGTGCGGCTGAACTTAAAATTTCTGATACCATAGCCATCTTGGACAAACAAGTACTCTAGATTTTACACGAAGAATTACGTAAGCATGAAAAAGCTTTTCGGAAAGATGGTGCCGCATTTGTCAACAATTCAACAAAAACTGAATCGAAAGCAAACTTGTAAGCGTAATTTGGAACATTTTAAGCTGAATGATATGCATTTTGGGTGTCACTTTCTAACTATGTGTGAGAGTTGAATTTACCATTATGATCCTAAACTGAAACAAAAATGTTAACAGTGGACTGAAGCTGGTTGTTCAGCTTCAAAACAGGTCAAGTCAGAAAGATCGGCAAAAAAGGTTGTGGCATCAGTTTTTTGGGATTCAGAAGGGATTTTGTTGATGGATTATCTTGAAAAGGTTAAAACAATTCACTCTAAATACAATATTATTAAGGCCTTTTAGACCAGTTGGCTAAAAAAGTTCATGAGAAAAGGCCCGGCTTACAGAACGAAAAAATCATTTTTCATTAAAGCAATGCACGTCCTCACACAATTGATTTGACGATGGCTAAATTGAAAAAATTTAAGTATGAATTGCTTGGACAGCCACCATATTCACCAAATTTGGCTCCCTCAGACTATCACCTCTTTAGGAAATTCGAAACAATTTCTGAAGAAGCTATTGTAGCCGTGGATCAGTATTTTGCAAAGATGGTATAAAAGGATCGTCGGAATAAGTGTGTTGAAGTTGCCGGAGAGTATATTGAATAAAAAAAATAATTTTAAGACTGTGGAAGCCGCAATGGGGTGCCCACATGAATCATATGGACGGACAAAGGATACCCAAAAAGGTATTCGTCGGGAGAGGTGAACGGCGGAGACCAGTGGGCACACCGAGGAAACGCTGGTCTGACTCAGTCGACGAGGACAGTTCATCGCTGCTTGGACTTCAAAATTGGAGGATGTGGTCAATGGACCGAGACAATTGGAGGCGCTTGTTGCAGGAAGCGAAGACCTGAGAGGGGCTATAGTGCTGCTGCGAAGAAGAAAAAGTTTCCAGGAGTAGGTTTCACTGGTTTAAAAAAACGTTGATTAGCAACATAATTCATTCAAGTAACTACTTACTTTGCCCCCTTACTTCTGCATTTGTTTCAAGTATGCAGTTAGTAATTACCACTCAATTTTAATAACACTTTGTCAGCAAACTTCTACATTACTTAAAAGATTCAATAATAAAAACTTAAGCCATGCATCCCTTTTTGGTTTCACTAGAGTGAGTTTTTGGTAAATGTATGATATAAACTATTATATAATACCGTGCATTCACAAAAAGTTATTCTAGTCAACCCAATAAGGGATGCATGGTTCAAGTTTTTAATACATATTGATGCTCTTAAACAATGCTCGGTAGTTTGTATCATGTAGTGGTTAGAGCACTCACCCTTCAAGCCAAAGGTCCTTGGTTCGAACCCCGTTGGTGGAAATGAGATGCAGTCGGACTATAAGTCCATTTAGTTATGATACATACTAGGTTAAAATCAGAACTTTTCGCAGTTGGTTGGACGGATCAACGGCCAAAGCATGGCACTGACCATACCACCTTCTCCGGTGTCGATATATTCGATCAAGATAATCAGATACTCTAACTATCTCTAAATGAAGGCCCAAACGGCGCTTTAGTGCTGAAAGCAAAAAAAGTAACTTTCACTCAGTTTTTAGCGGTGATAAACACAATTTCCTCCAGGAGTAATTAAAAATAACCATCACAATTCAAACACATTCACAATAGAAATACTCACCGTTATTTTCAGCTTTTATCGAATAAATTAGATATAAAACAAATATCACAGAAAGCAGCGTAGATGTCATCACTTTTTGCATTTTGACTATTAATTTCACACGAAAAAATAAAGCGGTTCAAATATCAAACACAATTTCACTGTGTAAGTGCACTCTATTGTGAATTCAAGCACAAAATTTATTAAGTAAATTAAATTTTCAATAGTATCCGGTAAATGAATTAACTTCAACTTTATCGATCGATTCCGGTCCTCAAACGATTATTCAGTTTCCAAAGATACTTTACGAAATCACCACTAAAAATACGAACTAGTTTATTGGCCCGAGCAAATTTAAACTAAACTCAAGACAAGAAATTTTGCATCTTTTATACTAATCGATGTTTTCAGTAGTTCTAAAGAAGTGAATAAAAGAAATAAAAATAACTTGAAGAAAATAAAACATAAAACAACATGCAATCTTCGTCACAAGACAATACCTGTTTGATTGGTTTGAGGATTTTTTGATAAAGACGAAATTTTTTGAACTTGTGACTTTCAAGGAATTAATTACTTCAATTATTGATTTAAGTCTTAATTAATATAAATGGTAAAAGCTTTAATATTTTGCGCAAATATAAATTTAAGATTAATGTTAGTGGTACACGTTTTTTTTTTCCTTAAGAAATTAGCGGAAATTATTAATGGTAAAACGAACAGTTATGTTATATTGTATAGGCAGAATTATGCAGCAGTTAGAACTGTTTTGTAGGGCCAAATAGAAGACAGTCTAACAAAAAAACTATTTTTATTTTTGGATAAAAAATCGTGTACTATAAAGTCATCTTAATACTTAACATAAAATCAGCAGTCTTTAGCATTCATATTTTTTTCTTTTCTGCTTTAGCACTACAGCTTCTTTCGAGCCTTTGCTTAGAGTTAGTTAGAGTATCTCATTATTTTGATCGAATGTATCAGCACTCAACAAGGTGACAGGTCAGTACCACGCTTTGGCCAAGTGTCCGTCCACCCAGTTGCAATACGTTCTGATTTTAAGCCAGCACATATCATAACTGAAGAATCACTCGAACTAAATCTCTTTGGCACTATCGAGACTCGAACCAGGGAGAATCGGCTTACAGGATGAGTGCTCTAACCACTATACCATGCAGACTATAGCTTTTATATTAGGTTTGAAATAATATAAAATTTATACTTAGAAACCAGTTATTTTTTTTAGTTTCCTGACATCAAAAATTTGATATAGTGTACCCCAGGGGTGAGATACAGTTTAGCAGTCATAAGGGTACAGTACAACAAGAGGAGGTACACTGTAATAATACATCATTAATCGATATAATCAATAATAACGATCCATCACACAGCAGTCCAAATTCAAACCTTGGCGTTGCAATTTATTGTTAGGGCATCTCATTCCATGTGTAGTAATCGAGCAGGCCGCCTAGGTAAACTGCTCAAGGGATCTTCACGAAACGGATTTTTTTTAAGTTGGGAGATGAATGTCATTTACGTGCAGAGTATGGGACTCCCATGCTCACAAGTGACTGGGTCACCCACTAAACACCTCGCCTGAAACCCGAGAATCCAGCCTGGAACCGTTTGACACATTATTTCGGGCCAGATCTCGTTTTGTCACGCCATTGCGCGTGTTCAAGCTGGAAGACTTCTTTTCTATTGGGAGAAGAAAGAGGAAATGGAATTGCCAGACAAGCGATCCCCCAGCCCCCGGCTGCTGTGAGTCCCTTTTATCTTTGAGGACTGCCCGAACATGATCTGCCACCTGGTTCAATTTGTCAACCGATTCAAGCATCACCGCAACTATATTATCCGGAGTGAGCTGTCCCGTCTACCTGTAGGGGTCCCTTCACACCTCGTCCCATTTTGTGTACGCAAAAAATGTATTGCAGGCATTGTCTGCCTCTCCTGAGCAAAATCGACAATTGGGGGACTGTAATCTACAAATCTTGTGCAGGTTAGACTGAAAACACTCATGCTCTCACCATACTTGCGATTTAGTCCCGGTCTCACATCCGGGATGAGGCGCGCAGTACACTTTGCCTTCATGCAATTCAATCAAGACTGCTACCAATCGTTGAGTGAGCGCTGTCCCTCCTCGCAAGCAACCATCTCCATCGCGTCCTCGTTTCAACGCAGGTAAATAGACTGGTGCTCTCTAGCAAGCAGGGCAACAGGTATCACACCTACAATAACTCTCACCGCTGAGTCAGAGACTGCCGGATAAGAAGACGCAGTCCTCAGTGCTCCTCGTCTCTGTACCTATGCTAAGCGTTTTCGTTATACCTCCTTACTGATAGCGTCACCCTATATTTCTGCTTCGTACTGTAGCACTGACCCTACAGCACACATGGAGAGGCGTCTTCTTGATGGGCCGGTCTCCCTACATTGGCCATAAGTTGCCTCAGAGCCGATGATCCCAAAGCACCCTTCTCAACCATTGCCCTGATTTGCTCAGGAAAACTCATCTTCGAGTCAATCAGTAGCCCTAGGTACTTCGCCGCTGGCTTCGATTTAATTAGTATGGCTCCGATACTGATCATCCTTACTCTAGGGATTCTCTTTTTTGTCAAGATGACCACTTTAGTTTTGTCCAGTGCTAAACTGAGCCCACGAGCAGTCATCCAGTCCCTCATTCGGCGCATTAGCATACCTAGCCTAAGTTGCGCTTGTTCAACGGTGCATCCAGCGACCAGAGCCGCAACATCATCCGCATAGCCCATCAAGCGTGACTCATCTGGCATCTCAAGTCTCAGTAGCCCGTCGTAAGACACGTTCCACAAGTCGTTCCCACCTGCATATGAGACAACGCCCTCCAAAGCATTAGGCTTGACTTGGAAAGACTATATCAATTCGTTCTGCATTAGACACACACTAGACAAGGTAGTCGTTGAGCACTGAACCCACATGATGCCATCTCCCATCCAAAGCTCTCTGTCTGAAAATCGCTATTCCGAATCCAGATGGCGGCAGTACCAGTTTCATCAGGATACCATGATGCAGAATTTTGATCATGTTTTTGTTCACTTAGCAGCGAAAAGTCGGCTATCATGTCCCTCGCAAACTGCTAAGATAGGTTTTGGACAGTAGGAATGTGGTGTAAATTAACAAATCAAACGTGGGTTTGAATAAAAAATATAATTCTAAGGGCAAGGTCCGTCCTTATTCGTTTTGAGTTACAATGGAACTGAAATAATCTAAACTAATTCTAAATTATGCCAATATTCAATCTGCAGCACTTGCATTTTCAATTCTTCGCAATCCTGATTTCATGTTGCGATGTCGCTCTGCCGTCTGGAGTTTTGCATTGTTGCAAGATGTTGATTTTCGTGATCCAATTACATGTTGCAATGCAGCCCTGGCGTTTTGCATCATGGGAAGATGTTAACTCGCGCACCTTTAAATACGATCGTTAGAAAAACTTTATGTCGTTGAACCTGACATTTTTCGCTGATTTCGGGGCCGTTTCTGGTGAAGGGGAAGAGACTGGAATGGGTGACGGTTGTAGGTAGGTTTTGTTGAAAATTTTGTAAATAATTTCAAAATTATGATTATTAAAATGTAAAATGCGATGATTTAAATGGTTCCATTGGTTGCCAAATGATGGTTATTTGTTTCGTGTCTGAACAGCTGAATTTCATTGGTATTACTCAGATGTAGGTTTTCGATCAACTCCAAAGAAAGTACCTCCTGGTATTCTTTCATTTCGAGAGAGGGTTGCAAAATAGGAGGTAAGACGTTTAGAACGGTCGCTTCACGATTGACGAAAGTCCTTCCGTTGATTGCAATGCTGCTATTGTGAATCTATTGCAAGTCAGCCTAATGCTTCGTAACAGATTCGGGATGCAGGAAGTGTTGTTTATGTTCGAGATTCAATTTGGTTTAAAAATTGACAATGAATTTACTTTTTTACAATTGTGAATTACGCTAAATTTTTCGTTCTCATTTTTCAGGAAATTATTGAATTTTAAATCTATTACATTACTATTTTTTACAGCTTTTATTAAACATACTTCGTACCTGAGGTTGGTAGTTAATGGTATATTAACTATGTACACAATTGAGGATATGTTGCGAAATCTGAAGCATCTTCAATGGTTGTATATGGAAGCAGCTCCTTGTCCAATATATCTGTGGCAAATTTTGATTTCTGATTGAGATAGAATAACTGAATTTATAACTCCTCGCTTTGCCCAATGAAATGCTGAATTTAAGTTTTTTGGTTTGTCTTTTAATAGTGAAAGGGTAAATTTTATATCCAAAATAATTTCGTAATTTGTTTGACTATTTACTTTGACTATATTTTGTATCTTGTTGGCAATCATAGCTATGTTATTTATCCTTTCATTGTATATTTTGTTGATTATGACTTGTCTATTGTTGTTTTAAACGAGCTTATTAATTTTGTCCTGTATCGTTACTAAATCTTCAATATCTGGGTTACCCGCAATCCACTTCCAGGTGGTGCCGATGCAATCGAGTGATCTTTTGATTGTTCTAGGTTTAAAATTTTGAATTTGTTCCCGGATTTGTTGAAGTTCGTAGAATAAGTGTGACTAACAACGGTGGTGTTTGGTTTCTGCGATGTCGACAATAGGTGCGATTTTGGAGACCAAGCTTTAATATTGGTATATATCGATGGTGTGGATCAGCTTGAAATTTCCATCTTGAATTTCGGTCCTTCCCGTATGGGCCAAGATGATTTGGGAGCTTAAGTAAATCCAACATTTCGATTTTTGCATTAACTGTGCAGAGTAGTAGTAAACTGAAAGAAAGTTTCAATTACGAATGTGACTCTTATGCACGGTTTTGCCAGATTCAGTCCAAACGGTTGAATTATAATTTTCATTCACGATTTCCTGCTTGTGCCTTGCTGTAAGTATGGATCCTTTTCTCTTATATATTCTAACATAAATTGTTTCACCTATCTCGTAATTTTTTTTCCTGTTGTGGTTTGTCATGTCCTTTTGTTGTCCAAATTTCAGTTTGTCCACATTTGATAATCGAACCTTTTCTAGTTCTTCTGGTTCCATACTCGGAATTCGACCAAAATGCAATTCGATCGATTTTTTCCGGTTTTGGAAGGTTTGTACAGTTATATTCGTGAATGGCTCGTTCCAACAGACCTTCAGAGGATCTAGGGGGTCCGTCCTTCCTCAGGCATGTCATAATCTCGGTAAGACTACTATGCCACCGTTCAACCTGCCCGTTGATCTCGCTCTTGTATGGTGGTGTGTTATAGACACTAATTTTGAAGTCGTCCTATATTAATGTCGTTATTGAGGCTGATCTAAGTGAGCTTTCGTTGTCTATAATGACTATTTCCGGCACACAAAAGTAAAAGAGCGAGTCTGTCAGGGGTTGTATAATATCTTCGATGGATTTAGAAGGAATGATCTTTGCCTGACCAAACATGGAAAACTTGTCTATGGCAGTCAGGACTCGGTATTCAAATATTGTGCCCTGCCTGTTTATATTCCAATTGGTGATTGTACTCCTCCAAGATGGATGACCATCTTTTCATTTTGCTGTTCGTATTTTTGTTCCTCAGCGCATAGATTAACGGTTGATGGTCAGTGTATATTTTGACCTTTTTTTGTGGTAGGGAGGTGAATGCCATTTATGCACAGCATGTGGGACTCCCATGCTCGCAAGAAAGCGACTGGACTACCCACTAAACACCTCCCCTGTCAACCTGAGAACCCAGCATGGAACCGTTTGACACATTACTTCGGGCCAGGTCTCGTTTTGTTACGCCGTGGGGCGCCTTCGAGCTGGGGAGCCCCTTTCCTAGCGGGAGGGGAGAGGGGAAGAGGAAATGTCAGAAGAGCGATCCCCCTTTTATATTTTAGGACTGCCCGCGCATAATGTGCCACCTGGTACCATTTGTCAACCGATTCGAGCATCACCGTGATTATATTATCCGGGGTGAGCTCTCCCGTCTCCCTGTAGACTTCTCTTCGCAGCCTGACCCATTTTGTACGCGCAAAAAATGTGTGACAGGCGTTGTCCTCCTCTCCTGGGCAAAACCGACAATCGGGGGACCGTGACTTACCGATCTTGTGCAGGTAAGACTGAAAACACCCATGCGCGCTCAAAAGCTGAGTCACATAGAAGTCAGTCTCACCATTCCTTCGATTAAGCCACGGTCTCACATCCGGGATGAGGCGCGGCGCAGGTAAATAGCGCGGCGCTCTCTAGCAAGGAGGGTGACAGGTTTCACGCCTGCAATAACTCTCACCGCCGAGTCAGAGACTGTTGGAGACGAAGATGCAATCCTCAGTGCTCCTCTTCTCTGTACCTGTGCCAAGCGTTTTCGGTATACCACTTTGCTGAGAGCGTCGCCCCATACCTCTGCTCCGTACAGTAGCACTGACCCTACAGCACTCATCAAGAGGCATCTTCTTGATGGGCTGGGTCCCCCTACGTTGGCCATAAGTAGACTCAGAGCCGATATTCCTGAAGAAGCCTTCTCAACCGTTGCCCTGATTTGCTCAGAGAAACTCATCTTCGAGTCGATCAGTAGCCCCAGGTACTTCACTGCTGGCTTTGATTCAATATTTTGACCTTACGAGAGCCATAGAGGTAGCATTGCAATGAGATGAGAGCTCAGAAGATAGCAAGCATCTCCTTCTCATTGGTGACATAGTTCTCTTCAGTTTTCGCTAAAGTTCTCGACAAGAAAACGATGGGCTTGCCATCCTGTGAGAGAACCCCACCTATGGCGTAGTTGGAGGCGTCGCTGGTCAATTGGAAGTCTTTTTCGAACTTCAAATGTGTCAAAATTACTTCTTGTGAAATCAGGCAGTTTTTGAGATTATCAAACGCATTTAGAGCCGTTGAATCAAGATGCACTATTTTATTTTTCGATTCTTGGACACTCGTCCATCTTCGCCTCTTAAAAGAGAAGTCAGGAGCCTCGCAATTTAAGCATAATTTTGAATAAAGTGGCGGTAATACCCCGACATTCCCAAAAACGATCGTAAATCCTTTAAAGTTTTAGGAACAGGAAAATTTACAATCGCTTGAACCTTCTGAGGGTTGGTCTTGATGCCGTCACTGCTGACTATGAGTCCCAAAAATTCGATTTTCCTCTTAAGGAACTCACGCTTGTCCAACTCAATCTTCATATTGGAGCCTTCTAGAGTTTTGAGCCCTTTCTCTAGATTTTTGAAGTGCTCTTCCTCATTGCTTCCTGAAAATTCCTATATGCTCACGTAGACTGTTATCGATAGTCCTCTCGAATATGGATGGAGCATTTTTCAGTCCAAAGGGAAAGGTTGTGAATTGAAACTTGCCGTTATTGACAGAAAAGGCAGTTTTTGGGATGTCGTTCTCATTAAGTGGTATATGGTGGGATCCACTTTTAAGGTTGACAATGGAGAAAAAGTTTTTTTTCCCAGATTGGCCAAGATCTCACCTACCTCTGGTATCGGGTACATATCCGCGATGTTCACCGAGTTCAGCTTGTGGTAATCGATCACCATTCGATACTTCTTCTCTCCAGATGCGTCTTGTTTTTTTGAAATGATCCAAACCGGAGAGTTATTACGAAGGACGCACACTGTATTCTTTGCAAGGATGCTGATCTAAGACATGACTTTGGACACGTCTTGGGATCAGGAAAATGCCGGATTTTCCAGGAAGCCCTAGTCAAGGCAAAATTAGAACATGGATGATCTGCACCCTGCAGCTAAGCCTACACTGCAGTTTAACTGCCCGAAATTTGCTTGAGCAGTTTGCGAGGGACATGAAAGCCGACTTTATGCTGCTAAGTGGGCAACACCACGATATAAATTCTGCATCATGATGTCCTGATGAAACTGGTACTGGGCTCGGGAGATGGTTCCTTGTGGGTTCAGTGCACAAGGCCCACCTTCTTTTGTGTGTACGTAGCGCTACGCTGTCTTGAACGCTCGTTGGGGAGAATTCAACGCTAAAGCAATCGAATGGAGCATGCCTTAAACAGATCTGCGAGGAAAACGAATCCTAGGAATGGTGGTCAGGATGGCGCTTGTCTTACTAAACACCGGAAATATGCTGACTTTCCGCCGTATTGGCTGTGAAGGAATCATACCGGACGTGAAATTTGCCTCGGAGTCCTTGAAGGATACACAATTGGAGAGTATTAGAGGACTACTCAGCCACTGTGCATTCTGCTTGAGGTCAGTGATGCTGTCTCTCGACCACCGTGTTGTAGACTTTCTACAATTGTGTGGAACTCGGAAGGATGGACATCGAGAGGTTCGTCGAGGTGCTCACAGCAGGTGCTCCACTGCAGGGAGGTTCACAGGGGACGGAAGAATAGGCAGCTGAAGACGTGGTGAACTCAACTATGAGCAACATCACGACTGCTTGCAACGCTTCTATGCCGCGTCAAACATCTCGGCATGGCAATTCGCCAGTGTACTGGTGGTCGACTTAAATCGCTGAAAAGCGAAAGGAGTTTCACTAGCTCCAGCGTGAGGCTCAACAAGCATGGAACCGTGATAATGCATGCAACTGGGAGCACCATATAAGTTGGCAAGGAAATGCCTTCTTCAATTGATTAACAATAATAAGGCTCGTTGCTGGAGGACAATGTGAACAAGGATTTGTGGGGCCTTAGCTACTAGCTAGTTATTTGTAAGCTTGGTGCCCTACGGAAACCTTGCATACATGATGCGGAAAAAATGGACGGGATAGTGTGGACATTCTTCCTTACCCATCCTTTCCATGTTGATGCTGTCCATGGTGAAACAGTAATCGAGTGTCCACTCTTCACACAGCTGGAACTGGAAGAGGGAGGCCTTTTACTGAAAACGACGAAAGCTCCAGGTCCTGATGTTATTCCAGCTGAAGTGTTGCAACTTTTCTATCCTGACTTGCTGTTCAGGACATTCAATGAACGATGGAAGATGGCAAGATTAGTGCTGATCAGCAAAGGGGAAGGAAAAATCCGGATCGCCGTCTGCATACCGTCCATTATGCATCCTAGACGCTGCTGGGAAAGTGCTAGAGAAACTCATCAAGGTAAAACTCACTGACGTGATTCGCACTACTGGGGACCTATCTCCTCGGCAGTATGGCTTTAGAGCGATTGCGGAGGTGGTGTAAAGGTGGCCGAAAAGGCAGAGGCATATAGCCGCACCAAGCGACAGATCGTCCTGTTATTGACACTCCACTCCGCCAGATGGGTGGATATTCTGGATACGCTGTAAACCCCTCTTCAACTTCCAGCATATCTAATGCGGCTTTTGAGGGACTATCTGAAATACCACTGCATGACACGACACAGGGCCAACGAAAGATGAAAGTTACTTCAGGTGGTGCCCGGGGATCTATTCTTAGTTCAGACCTGTGGAACCTGTCCTACAATAGGCTACTGAGACTCGAGGCGCCAGTTAAGTGGCGCTTGATCGGCTATGTGGACAATGTTGTGGCTCTGATCGTTGGACGCATCGTTGAGGAAGTGCAACTTAAGCTAGGTATGCTTATGCGCCGAGTGAGAGACTGGTTGACTGGTCACGGGTTCAGTTTAGCACTGCAGAAAATCGAAGTGGTCATCTTGACAAAAAAGAGAATTCCTAGAATAAGGATGATCAGTATTGGAGGGTTCCGAATCGAATCGAAGCCAGTGGTGAAGTACCTGGGAAGATGAGCTTCTCTAAGGAAATCAGGGCAACGGCTGAGAAGGCTTCTTCAGGAGTATTTGCTCTGAGTCGACTTATGGCCAACGTAAGGGGACCCAACCTATCAATAAGACGCCTCTTGATGAGTGCTTTTCGCTCAGTGCTACTGTATGGAGCAGAAATATGGGGTAACGCTCTCAGTAAGGAGGTATATCGAAAACACTTGGCACAGGTACAGAGAAGAGTAGCACAGTGAATTGTATCTTCATATCTAACAGTCTCTGACTTGGGTGAGAGTTATTGCAGGTGTGAATACTTATTTCCCTCCTTGCTAGAACGGTGCGCTATTTACCTGCATCGAAATGAGGACGCAAGGGAGATGGTCGTCTCCAAAGAGAGACAGCGCTCACTTATCGATTGGCATTGGTCTTGGATGAATTGCAAGAAGGGAAGGTGGACTGCGCGCCTCATCCTGGATGCTAGACCATGGCTAAATCGAAGAGATGATGAAACTGACTTCTATCGGGCCTAGCTTTTGAGCGGGCATGAGTGTTTTCAGTCTTACCTGCATAATATTGGTAAGTTATGGTTGCCCAATTGGCAGTTTTGCCCAGGAGAGGAAGAAAGTGCCTGCCACACATTTTTTGCATGCATAAAATGGACAGGCTAAGAAAGGATCTCTACAGGGAGACGGGATAGTTTACCCCGGATAATACAGTCACGGCGATGCTGGAATCGGTAGGCAAATGGAACTAAGTGGCACATTATGTTGGGGCAGTCCTGAAAGATATAAGGTATTCACAATAGCCGGGGGCGTTGGAGCTGGGGGGTCCCCCGATTGTCAGTTTTGCCTAGGAGACGAACAAAGTGCCTGCCACTAATTTTTAGCGTGCATCAAATGGGACAGCATGTGAAGGGACTTCCACAGGGAAATGGGAGAGCTCACCCCAGATGATATAGTCACGGTGATGCTCGAATCGGTTGACAAATGGAACCAGGTGGCACATCATGTGCGGGCAGTCCTAAAAGATAAAAGGGACTTGCAGCAGCTGGGGGAGTTGGGGCTGGGAGAGTTGGGGCTGGGGGATGACTTTTCTTCCTCTCCCCCTCTTGCCTTCCGTTAGAAGGGGGATCCCCCAGCTTTAAGGCACCTCACGGCGTAACAAAACGAGACCTCGCCCGAAGTAATGTGTCAAACGGTTCCAGGCAAGGTTCTCAGGTTGACAGGGGAGGTGTTTAGTAGGTAGTCCAGCCACCTTCTTGCGAACATGGGAGTTCCACACTCTGTTCATCAATGGCATTCACATCCCAAATATAAAAACAAAAAAAAAAGCTTTTAAATTCGACTTTTTCAATATTTTGAAATTAATAGGGTCTTCGAACTAATATCCCTGTGCTGCTCGACCATAACCGTTTACACTATCCTTTCTTACGAAATCAAAATCCTTGAATGTCATGGAGTCCCATAGTGGGTTCCAGTGAGAAGCATGATGTCAGGCTTTTGCTTAACAGTGAATTCAAGGAGATAATCACGTCGGTGTATAGTAACAATGGATTTCACGTTGATCGAGATGAGACGAATCCTATCCCCGGGAATGTGGCTGGATGACAAATTACTGTGAGGCATTTGAAAGTCCTTAAACGCTGAAAGACAAGATTAATTTTCATATCTTGTTTATCGATTCGCTCCGATAAAGAATTTAGTTGCTGGTAAATTTTGAAAAGTAGCTCATTATTGCCACTTACATTATTTAAATTACTTACCGCATTTTCTGCTAGTCCTCTAGCGGCGAGTGCAAATGATGCTCCGGGCTTGACGAAGTTCGGAGCTAAGACACTGCAGTGTAGTTGTGTTTGCTTTGAGACAAATTTTACTCTCGCATCTTGATATCGGGAGCATCCTAGATATAATGCCGAGTTACCAAAAACACCGCAGTTCACAAAGTATAATTTCTCTTTTGGCTCCATCTGAGCCAATTTGCACTCATGAACGTACTTGCATTTGACGCATCGACAATGCATGGCGCAGTTGGCAGCCAAATGTCCAAATCGTTGACACCGGTAACACTGATTCATTTCTCGTTTCTGGAGGCGCTCCCACCTCATCACTTCAAGTTTCTTATTTGTTGAAGAGCACTTGGACTGCTCTTTTTTGAAAACTGTACCAAATAAAGTGGTAAATTTTTTTGTCTACCGTCGACCTTCTTGTCACGAATGCTTTAACGGAAATAAATGCAATTTCAGGTGCTGTTTCCTTAAGCACCTGAAGAGGATCGACGGTATCTTCTCCGCAGTCCAAGCCCTCGAACAAAAAGGTCTGATTCTTCTCACTTTTCGGGGTATCGGTGAAGTGTGGAACCTCTCCAGAACTTAGTGCATTTTTAGCTGATTTGAAATCAACCTGTAGTAATTGAGCACGTTCCCGAAAAAGAAAACAGAGCCCCGGATGGTTGGTATCATGTGATGCATTTAATTTTTAAATATCCTTTTCATCAATAATGGATTTAGAACTATTAACTAATAAGCTGAAGGGAGGTTGCGCTGTAAATTTAAAATATCAGAGTAGAGTAGTAAAAGAACTTTAACTTAATTCTACTGGTGATTATCCAATGCAAGTTATTTAACATAACAAGGCAAATATAAAAAGGAAAAATAAACGACGAAGGAATCAAGGTCTGTAACTAGTTTGATGGCAGCATGACATGATTTAAAATTTCAAAACTAAGTTTCGTATAGACCTTTCCTAAAATAAGATTTGTTTCATTTTCTTCAGCATTGAACAAAGGACGTATGAGTAGTGTCCACAAGAACTCATACGGCGGAAACTCGTCTCCAACCTGGGATACGGACTTTGAAGGCAATTGGGAAATGGGAACAGACCTTATCAAGGAATTTCTAATGTCACAAACGAATCGCAATCGCAGTATATCGGAAAGTGATGCCTCAAATTTTGTTTATGAAAAAAATTCAGAAAAGCGTATGAAGCCTACAAACCAAGAGAATAATATGAAGTCTTCAGATCATCTACATCAAATGGCAGCTGTTGCAAATAATAGTAAAGTTCTTTCAAATATGGCGTATGCTACAAATAATTTGAACAAGATATCTAACAAATATGGAGTGCCAAATAATTCAATTGCAAAGGAGGATATAAATATAAGAACAAGCAACGGATACGTATGATGAGAAGGAAATTCCCAATGCATTCAATATCTCCAAATGGTCTGAATGCTCATTCGAAACACCGTTTATCCCAACTTCAGCGGTACTGAATGCACCCACGAGCGTAGGTTTGGCTGGCCAAGGAAAACATTTGTATGGCAGATGTTTCAAGCATGCAGTAGCTGGTACAACGACCAATAAGACTGTAGGCCCGAATAACCTATTCCATCAAACATCTCAACTTCATGCGCACCATCAACTTTCCCAACCGGTATCATTACCAGATTATTACGGCTCATCATTATGCTGTTTTACAAGCGAAAATAATCACAAGATCACATCAGCAATAATTCCGCCACAGTTACAACAAGCAATCGCCACCCCTACCACTTCCTCCATCACTACCACCACCACGGCACGCACCGTAAGTCTTACTAATCACTCAAAAACTAATGGATTTATAGAGTATTCCATTGTGAAATTTTCGTCGTCACTTTTCCAATTTAATCAAATCCCTAAATTTGATCGAAAAACGATTGCAAATAACCAAAATCGAGCTGCAATGCCATTGACAGCTTCAGCAAGTTCTCTTGCCCCACCTGGGCTTGTAGATTGCCCAGGTGTTTCGTTGCAGTCATCAGTAAATAATTCCTCTGCCTCCTCCTCGTCTCCTCTGGATGATGATGACAATTTACTCACTTCATATTGCACCCATTTTCGGCCAATCAAGCAGAACTATACGGACGGCGATCAGTCTGATATATCAGGGAGTTTAGATGATGGTGAATTCGAAAGGTCAGAATCGGGTAGTTTGTATGTAGAATCAGAGAAATATTTCGAATACACCCGCGTTGATACTTTCTTATCAGATGAAGATTCGTCAGCATCTTCGATTTGCTCGCTAAGCAATGATAGCAAGTTCAGGGATATAGACGGGGTTAGTGGCTTGAAGGGGTTATATCGACAAAAGTTCCGCGTGAAGCAGTCTGATAAAGAGTGCGAGACGGAAGATTCACTTCAGATGTCCGTTTTGCCACAATCCAATCAGCTAATTGCTACAAAAAAACGTAACAGAGAAAATTATCAGAGAATTGATCAGCTAGAACTTTTCGGTGGGGAGGTTGACTGTTGGAGAGACAGCGACGAGGGGAGTCTGCGATACACCTTGACGGCGGTCACGTCGTGACGCGAGAAGAAGGAAGCTCGACGGGAGATCGGGAAGAACCAAGGGGAAATCGAGGAGTTTTGGTTGGATTGTCGCGATTTTGATCGGTGTCGTGTGAAGTTATTAACATCGCATCTTAGTTAATGCTTGTTGGGAAGTTTTTCAGAATTATTTAAAAGTTGAAGTTGCATAAAGGCAACTGCTGTGTAGTGAATGTGTGCTCGATATGGAAAACGGGTGTACTCGTAAATGAAGGCAATTAACGGGAATTTGTTGTGACTTCATCCGCTCGCCGATTGGACTTTGGAACCTGCGAGAATCCACAAATCATAATTGAACAGGGATTTCGAGAATGGAATCACTCTATTGTCGACATAATAAGCATAAATGAATGCATGAAAACACTATAAGAAACTGAAGCTCATTTAGTGCGCTTGTTTAAAAGAAATTAAATGTAAAAACTTTGTAGACTGCCCAAAAGTGCTGATTTAAAGGAAACATCTAATTTCACTATTTCAAACTCTAAGCGTTTACTAAGAAAATAGAATTTAGCCATAATATAGACACAAACGCATCAAATTCAGTGTTTTAAATATGAGCAAAGATTTTGCACTTTTCAGCTCAGGTGGTAATGAGTTATAGACTTCCGCGAACAGTTCAACTAGATTAGGAACTGTTTGTAACGGTAATGTGGCTGACGGTGATTTAATGTTTTTCGAGGTGGGCTTCAGCAATGGAAGAGAGAAACCAACTAACACAGCGAGCGTAACGAGTTGGATGGCAATTGTGATACGCAAAGTGAATTATTGATACCTTGTATGTGTGGGAATAAGTTTAAACAAAGGGATCCGAAGACTTCACTAGAAAAATGATGAGAGTATACAGAAACAATCTTAGTGTGATGATTGGCGATTCCTTATTCCTAACATTGGACAAATTTATACAATACGGAAGATTAGGACAGAATTCCATCTTAATCAATCAGTACATTAATACCTCCATTGTGGGGCTTCAAAGTTATGTTCAATAAGTTGAAGGTTGACACAAATTCAAGCAGTGTGATTCTTGCCGAACTGATTGGACCTTTTTAAGTGCTATTAATTTCATTTTATGTTTTCATTAATGATACTCGAAGTGTTCATTAATAATAATAATTATAACTTTTTCTGAATGTAAATATATATCGTTATAACCATGAATAATCTCCAACCAGATGAAGGCAACACCGTATAACCTATCTCCTCGAGCGCTCGCGGACGTGTAGGTGAGTACGCCCTTTGTTTTGAATTAACTTTATTTTTTTATATATTAGTATTTAAATGTTATTAAACACATGTTGTTCGTTATTTACAAAACTGCCTAAATTTCAATTGGTCTCTTGCGCTAAGCAAATGAAAAAGCACATAAAATTCGGTTTGTAATAATCCCATTTGTACGATAAGGTTCTATTATAAATTATTATTTTTGAAAAAAAAAAAGGAAATTTGAATTCATGTTAGAGTAAATAAATCTTACACAAGAGGACGACGCAATTATTTAACTGCGACGTATGCTGAACACTGAAATTATTAAAGTAAAGATGGAATAATAATGAAGAATTTGTTTATCGTCGAGTTATGTTTATAGAATTTTCGATTATATAGAAATAATAATGTTTGAGTAAATTCCAATTTTGGTCTTTCCTTTCCGATAACTCTGACCGGGTGTAGGACTCGGTACGGTGGCAGGCTGCCCCCTAAAACCATGAGCCAGCCGCCGGGTGCAATTGAATCCTTTTTTTCTTTGTTTCAGGTGACATCGCGGGTTGAGTGGCCCAAGCAGAGTACCTCTTTATGGCGTAGCGTTATGCAATCGAATTGTATAATTCTATGGCATAAATTGGTCACCGGGGTACTCACCTTCTGATGGGAAAGTTTATACAAGTCAAGTTGTATGAGTTTTCCACTCAGAAGAGGAATACCTGGCCACTGCAACAAAATATGGATTTAAATCCGGTTGGGTGGGTGCGAAGGGGCTCCATCACCACCCGGTTGCCCTTCTTTCATTTGTGGGCCATGAGCTTCGTCGGGTAACGACGAGGTTACCCCAAGTCCGCCTTTTTTTCAGGTTCCACTTGTTCTCGGAACAAGTCATTTCTCTCTCGGTGTAGTTATCTACACTTTTTGCGACTTCGGTCGCCTCTTGATCGACTGACCACCAAATTCGTGAGTGCAAAATTTTTTTGTAGTGGGTCCTCGTGCTGGGGAAATGAACCCGCCCCACGACACCGCAATGCTAGCCTGCCAGCGCATTCACGCGTCCCCAGACGAGGGCATTCTAGGCAGATATTTTCATCTTCTTCTGCCGAGGCAGCAGAACATCGCTGCAGTCCTTTACGGACATTTGAACATCAGCGAATTCACTACAAACCAATATCCCGGTGCCACCTCCCCCATAACCGTTTACCCGATCGTTTCTTATGAATGTTAATTGTGTTAATTGTGTAGTGTAACCTTCAGGGTCCACCCAACCTCCTCCGGGGTGTCCTGGTTTTATCCTGCGAACACTTTCCAACCACGCCACCTGTAGCTTACCTTTCTAGCTCAAACCCCTGGAATCGTCCAAAAGAAACACCTGGTTATAAGTTAATTGTTGTTTATTTTAGCCTTTTTAATTACAGGTGTACCAGTTCGTTTGGCCGCACGTAAGCGATCCTTGATGTCGATCTTGATTTGACGCCGCAGCTCCAAAACCTTCCGTTGGAAGTTGGTCCTCTCTGCTTCGGTGACCGATATGTGCACTAGCCGCCTATACTCGTAGAGCTGCTGCCTCCACGCCGTCGCTCGGGCATATTCTCGTGGACTGAGGTGTCAAGCGGCGCCTTCAACCTGGCAAGATACTCCTCACGGGAGACGGGTTAAGGACCCGCCTTGGGGTTTTCCCGGAGTGCTTCTTCTAGGCTCCTCGGGGGTGTCCTATGGGGAAGTGCACCTGGGCTCCGCGTTGATGTCGCTCTGGCTACCACTCGGTAAACTGGGATGCACACGCTGGCGAACGGGGGCCTCGTTGGGACGCTGTCGCAGGCCTGGCTCGTGCTCCACTCAAAGAGGCTTGCTGGGCACGAATCCCTCGTGCGGCTGACTGCAACTTTCTCTTGCGAAGATGTCTGGGAAATAAAAAAAATAGGAAAAGATTAGCTGATGGTGGCTACGCAGCGTAATATGCAATCAAGCCGAAGGAGGTTCGCGGCTTGAGCCAACACCTCACCATCTAACTAATCTCAGGCTGGAACCACTGCAACAGCTTTACGACAACTGCAACACGCACAACTGCCCTGATGACTCGATCTGAACTTGTTGAAAATTGAATTCACTGAATTCGGACACGGTGGTAGTATCGTACCACTACTGACTGCTACTTGCTCATTCGGCTGGTTTTAAATGGTTCTCCACCAAGCTTTCGGCCTCGATTCACTCTTAAAATGCTGAGTAACCGAAACATGTTGCTCTCAATTTAGAAAAGCTCTTTCCTCCCCGCTCCGTCTCACTTGTTCAGATGGTGAATCTTTTGCGGCGAATTGGTGAGTGAGTGAGAGCTTTTCTTGAAAGCTTTTCTCTCGGCTCCCTCTCCAGCTTTACCCCGCTGGTAGCATTCTCCAAAGCTTAACGTGTGCATCTTCGTCGATTCAATCACTTATGTAAAGCGATTTGCGAAGTCTTTTCGCTACTTCAATGGTCATCCGGTATACAGGTATGATTCGACGACCGTGGTGTTATCTACTTGGTTGGCGGAGCGCGAACGTATATGTACATCGCCGTAGATTGCTTGTAACATTTGTGATTGCTTATGTAAAGCGATCTGCGAAGTCTTTCCGCTTGCTCATTGGTCGTCAGGTATATGATTCGACGACAATGGGGCTGTGTGCTTGGTTGGCTTATTGTATATCGCTCGTAACATGAAATCAAAATCCTTGAATGTCATGGAGTGCCATGAATTGAGGTGGGTTTCAGTGAGAAGCACGATGTCAGGCTTTTGCTTAACAGTGAATTCAAGGAGATAATCATGTCGGTGTATAGTAACAATGGAGTTCACGTTGATCGAGATAAAGCGAACCCTATCCATGGGAACGTAGCTGGATGACAAATTATTTTGAGGCATTTGAAAGCCCTTAAACGTTGAAAGACAAGATTAATTTTCGTATCTTGTTTATCGATTCACTCCGATAAAGAATTTAGTTGCTGGCAAATTTTGAGAAGCAGCTCATTATTGCCACTTACATTATTTACATAATTCACCGCATTTTCTGCTGGTCCTCTAGCGGCGAGTGTAAATGATACTCCGGGCTTGACGAAGTTCGGAACTAAGACACTGCGGTGTAGTTGTGTTTGCTTTGGGACAAATTTTACTCTCGAATCTTGATATCGGGAGCATCCTAGATATAATGCCGAGTGACCAAAAACACCGCAGTTATCACAGTATAATTTCTCTTTTGGCTCCATCTGATCCAATTTTGCACTCACTGGGAGCATGAACGTACTTGCATTTGATGTATCGATTATGCATGGCGCAGTTGGCAGCCCAATGTCCAAATCGTTGACACCGATAACACTGATTCACTTTTCTTCTCTGGAAGCGTTCCCAACTCATCACTTCAAGTATCTTATTTGTTGAAGAGCACTTGGACTGCTCTTATTTGAAATCTGTACCAAATAAAGTGTTAAATTTTTTTGTCTACCGTCGACCTTCTTGTCATGAATGCTTTAACGGAAATAAATGCAATTTCAGGTGCTGTTTCCTCAAGCAGCTGAAGAAGATCGACGGTATCTTCTCCGCAGTCCAAGCTCTCGAACAAAAGGGTCTGATTCTTCTCACTTTTCGGGGTATAGGTGAAGTGTGGAACCTCTCCAGAATTTAGTGCATTTTTAGCTGATTTGAAATCAACCAGTGATTTCATACTGATTGTTAATTTTTCGGCATTGATTCTTTTGATCTCAAAATCAATTGAATTATTTTTGGCTGCCAATAGCCGAAACATATCCTTTCCACTTTAACCGAACACATTAATTGGCGGAACTTTCTCTGTATTTTTGATAACTTTTTAAGAACGATCAGTAGAACTGCGAGCTGGTTTCTTCTCCTTATTTTTATTTTGTAAGTAAAGGATAAAATTATCATTGTTATCTTGATTAACATTACCTTCAATACGTTCGTCAACGTCCATTTCTTGTTGGAGTCCGTCCAGAAGTACGTAGTAGTTCTGGCTGTCGTAAGCGCCTACAGCACATAGTATTTCTTCTGAAATGACTTGTTTGACAGCGTTCTTCGCCTTAGTTTTCGTATTTATTGGCCTTACCGGTTTTGCATCTTGAGTTTTCTTCCCTCTCTTGTACATATCTTTGAACGTTTTTAATCGTAATTTCCATTCCTGAATTTCAAGGTCAAGGTCAAGGTCAAAAGCGCTTTATTTAATACTAATCGTTATAAATTTTTAAAAGAACATAAAGCAAATTCCAAACAATAAAACTATAAAAAACTTCATGGCCCGAATGGCTCTCTAAATTTATACGTTATGAGTTAAACACATTTAATGAAAAAAAATACACTTACAAATTTAAATTAATTAAGATTATTAGATATTTTTTGATTCAATTGGAAAAAGGAGAAAAAACCAACCAGCATTATTCAAAAATTACTTATACTACTAACACAACAATGAACTTATATCCTATACCTAATATGTTACACCCTAATTCTAAATAAGTTCAATCAAAAAAAAACCCCTTACCTTAGATTGAAACCTATACCTAATTTATAATACAAATAAACAACAATACTAGATGTAGCAATAATGAGATGAATCTAAAAAACTAAGAAACGAGAAAAAACACAAAAACAGAAAATACACACGAATAATTTAGACATTGTCATTCAGCCACTAATACCTAGATTGTTCCATCTCAGCTCGACCAGCCTCAACGAATCTAGCAAATGAGTATCTCCATTGGAATTGTTGGTCTCGTGAACTCAGATTCGGAGGATATTTTATCTTCTTATCGATGGCCCGTCGGTATATGTGATATATGATTGGGACGCCGTCAGAATCAAAAACATATCGATTCATGTCCAAATACACGAATGCTTCTGGAGGAACGAAGCCAGTAGTGAGGCAAGTCACAATATACCCGTCTGTAGGGTGGAACGGCTGTGAAATCCAAGGGTTTTCACTCACAGTTACAGATCTTGCGATATGATTCCGAAGAAGTTTCAATATGATGATATCGACTCTTGTCACTTGAGCGGTTTGATAAATTTTTCTATTCGATATATAGTGCTTCCAATCCGTCTCAGGCTTTCTGTACAAACCAGTACATGCACGAAGACATTTCTTTTCGAAAACTCTTAACCTTTCCATTGTACTAGCACTCTGGTTGTACCAGATCTGGCATCCGTATGTCAAAACTGGCCTAACCAGGGTGTTGTAACAAATAACTTTGACTTTTTGATCAATGTATCTGGAATGAAAGAGTTTTCGTAGGGCCATGACTACTTTCAGTGCCTTACTGAGCATGTTTTTGACATGTTCAGTATAGTACAGATACTGATCGAGATGAACACCGAGGTATCGAACACAGGATTTATGTGGAACCCGTTCTGAACTACCCTCACAAGCCAAAATGTGGAAATCCTTCCAATTCCGTTTCAGGTCTTGACTGGCCCCCTGCAGCGTTGTCCGAAACAAAATTGTTTCGCACTTCTGTGCATTGATTTTCATTCGCCAATTGTCGGTGTAGAGCTGCACATCATTGAACATTTTTTGAAGATTGCTCTGAACTATTGTAGCTTTTCGGTCTGCCGTATAGATGATCAGATTATCAGCAAACGCTACCAATGATCGCCTTGGCGAGACATTAAAGTCAAAGCTGTTCAATAGCTTGCGAATGAATAACAGTAACTGTTCCCTGCTGTAGACCATTCAAGACCTTGAATTCGCACATTGTTGTCAGATTTCCATCAGTTCCAACAAACGATTTCCCGTACAACATATTGCACATCATGGCGACAAGGTGTCTGGGGAACTTGTCCTGAAGGAGTTTAAAAACTAGTCCATCTAACCACACCGTATCGAAGGCTTTCTCCATATCAATGAGACATGCTCCAACACATTCTTTTTTGTTTAGTTTCCAACAGATGTCTGAGGTTACTTTCGTTATTGCATGTATTGTCGAATGCCTGGCACGAAAACCAAATTGGCAATTCGGCATCAACTCATTTTCCTCAATGTGGGCGTTTAATGCTCTGTTGAGTATCACTTCAAACACCTTGCTGATGTTAGGCAGCAAGCTGATTGGGCGATGGCTTTTAGGGCATGAAGATGCTTTTCCTTTCTTCAAGATTGGAAATACCTTAGTCTTTTTCCACTCATTTGGGAAATATGAATTGTTCAACATGTTGTTGAACAATATGCAATAATTCCGAATAGCAACCTCAGGCAAATGTCGGAGAACTATATTTGGAATACCGTCAGTACCACATGATTTTTTGTTGTTTATCCTGCGAAATATGAAAGACAAGTCTTCATAGCTGACAAAATAATCAATAAGATTCAAGTTCGGTATGAGGTGAGATGTTAATGTTTCATCGAAATGAAGAATTGATTGGCCGTTCAGGCTTGATTTGAAGTCGGAAACTTTTGCTTCAACGACTTCCGAAAATATTTCATTCCTTCTCTCTGGGTTTGGCCAATGAACCAATTCAAAATGTGTTCCAATCAGGGCAAGTTTCTGCAATCCTTCACATATAATCCTGTTTCCATTTCTATCCGGAGTCGTACTATCAATTTCGATACCAGCCCTATCGAGAAAATTTATCTCATCACTAGTGACTTCAAGATTCGATACCTTCACTCGAGACTTCCTGCGGAATAAGCTATTCACTTTCGCGAACACGCCATCTGGGTCCTGTGGGCTAATATCCCTCAGTTTTTCCGCCCATTGATTGCTGACCTCACTCCTGAAGTATGAACGGATTAAGTTCCGAACATTCTTCAGGTGTAATTTCAACAAAGCCAACGAGGGATGGTTGTACTCCAAAAATCGTCGATAAATATTGTTGACGCGGGTAAGAAGAAGGCTTTTCAATCTTTTCAACCTTGCGATGGTTGGTGTTTCATATCCTTCCATATTGTTTCGATGTTTAATCTTGGTAACAACTTTCTCAATCGTTTCCAACGTCAGCTTCTCTAACTTCGACAAATAGAGATCTATTTCATCGTCAGTTAAATTTCTGTTATTAGGAACCATTGAGCAAGCGTTGCCATCATCAGAAGAGGGACATTGCTTCTGGTACTCCCGATTAAACTTCTTTTAAACTTTCCCCAGTCTGTTTTTTTGAAATTCAACCGATGGTTTTCATGTTGAACTGGCATGAGGAAGAAATCATCCCTTTGATGATTGATTTCCATTACGATTGCGTTATGGTCGCTATCGTCAGGAAGCACCTGCAGTTTTCGTTGAGGACTATTAAAGCTAAATTCGAGTCTTGCGTCAGCAATGCAGAGGTCCAAATATGAATTTGTCCTAGGGTATGTTGGGAACTCCGACCCATATAGGTTGCACCTGTATTCAATTTGGTTCTCTGTTATCCATGATTTCAGGAATACACCTCTTGGATTATTGGTGGCGTTTAGCCATGATGTATGCTTGGCATTCAGGTCACCGGCAAAAATATAATAATTATGCAGCCTGTTCAATTCGAGTATTTCAAACAAGAAATTGAGTTCCTCCTTGAACTTGAGAACATTTTGACCAGTTGCATAGGCAGAGATAACGAAGAGGTTATCCCCACCTGGCAGTGAAATTTTGATAACGGACACTTCAAGAGATTCAAAGTTTTTGAATTCGACTTTTTCAATATTTTTGAAACGATAGGGTCTTCGAACCAATACCCCGGTGCCACCTCCCCCATCACCTATTACCCTATCGTTTCTTACGAATGCAAAATCTTTGAATACCATGGAATGCCATGAATTGAGGTGGGTTTCAGTGAGAAGTATGATGTCAGGCTTTTGCTTAACAACAAATTCAAGGAGATAATCACGTCGATGTATAGCAACGATAGAGTTGACGTTGATCGATATGAGGCGAAGCCTATCCATGGATATATGACTGGATGACAAGTTATTATTAGGCATTTGAAAGACCTAAACGCTGAAAAGCAAAGTTAATTTTTCAATCTTGTTTGTCGATTCTCTCCGATAAAGAATTAAGTTGCTGGTAAATTTTGAGAAGCAGCTCATTATTGCCACTTACATTATTTACATTATTTCCAGCTTTTTCTGCTGGTCCTCTAGCGGCGAGTGCAAATGATACTCCGGGCTTATATTACGGTGTACTTGTGTTTGCTTTGGAGCAAATTTAACTTTTGCATCTTGATATCGGGAGCATCCTCGATATGATGCTTGGAGACCAAAAACACCGCAGTTAACGCAGTATAATTTTTCTTTAGGCTCCGTCTGAGCCAATTCGCACTCACCGGGAGCATGAACGTCTTTGCATTTAACGCAACGATAGTGCATGGCACAATTGGCAGCCGAATGGCCAAATCTTTGACACCGGTAACACTGGTTGACTTCTCTTTTCTGGAGGCGTTCCCACCTCACCACTCTGAAATTCAAGTACCTTATTTGTTGAAGGGCACCCGGACTGCTCTTATTTGCAATTTGTACCAGGTAAAGTGGTTAAATTCTTCCTTTCTTTGGTCGACCTTCTTGTCGCAATGGCTTTGACTGAAACAAAATCAATATCTGGTGCAGCCTCCTTGAGCACCTGAAGCAGATCGACCGTATCCTCTCCGCTGTCCAAACCCTTCAACAAGAAGGTCTGATTTTTTTCACTTTTTGGGGTATAGGTGAAGTGTGGAACATCTTTGGCTGACTTGAAATCAACCAGTGATTTCGTCCTTATAGTTAATTTTTCGGCATTAACTCTTTTGATTTCGAAATTGGCCAGTTTATTTTCGGCTGCCAATAGCCGAACCATATCTTTCCCGGTTTGTCCGAACACGTTGATTGGCGGATTTTTTTCTATCTTGTTGGAAGCTTTTTCAGAGGAACCAGCAAAACTGCGGGCTGGTTTTTTCTCCTTATTTTTGTTCTTTAAATATTGAATAAAATTAACGTCATTATCTTGATTAAAATTACCTCCGATGTTTTCTTCGATTTCCATATCTTCGGTTAATCCCTCCAGCGCTGCAAAATAGTTTTGGCTCTCGTTGTTGCCGCCAGCACTTAGAACTTCCTCTGGATTTACTTGCTTTGTACTTTTCTTCGGCTTTGTTACCTGTTGCCATTGATTTTGTGGCTGCGTCTTTTGAGGCTTCATCCCTTTCTTGAAAAGATCCTTGAGAGACTGTATCTCTTGCCTAAGTTCATCATTTTCTTGCTGCAATTTGGCCATTTGTTGATTGTCCGCTATTATTTGCAGCTTGCACCCTCCATCTACGGAGTTTTCTTCGTTATGTTTTCTTTTGGTGATTGTCGCCAGTTTCGTATTCGTCGTTTCCCCAGGTTGCCCCAACGGTGGGAAGCCGTCGGGCTCCTCCACACCAGCGGCGAAATTTTCTTTGTGAATTTGTTTTTCGTTACCAATCGAAGCAAAAATATTCGATAGAAATTTCCTGATTCGATTACTTCGACAATATAAGATTTTTTCCGATAAAAATTAACTTCGGACTAACGTTTTTAAAAAATTAATTTAATTTTTGAAAACTTTTGACAGGAGCGATTTAAAAGACGTCTTTACGCAAAGACTACTACGATGCAATTCCTGAATTTCAGCTTGAAGTCGAATCTTTTATTGTTTGTCTTCGACTACTTGAGTCTTACACCCGCCATCTGCGGAGTCCTGGTTAATCGTGTGTTTTCTTTTATTGACGCTTGCCACCAATTTCGTATTGCGACTCTCCCCGGGACCCCCCAAGGGAGGAAAGCTGTCGACCTCCTCCATACAGCAGTCCCGAGTTAGTCTTTGGCTTATTTGCTTTTGTGTATTTATCGAAGTCAGATAATATTCTATATGATTCCGTGGGTCGATTCCGTAAACAATAAATGCTCTTTCCAATCAAATCAAAATTTGCTTTTGACTGACTTATAAAAAATTAGTTTAATGTTTTGAAACTAACTTTTGTGAAAAATTAATTAATTAATGCGTCCACACGCAACAAGTGCTAGACGTAAAATGACGTTTAACTGTATATTTGCATGTAATGCCTTAATAAATAGTAGAAGCAAAAGAATTCATTATTCGTTACGGAAATTATGAAATTAAATTGAAGATCGATCCAATGAACAGCAGCATTAAAGACGGGCACTCTAACCAGCAACAAGCTTTCTAAAATATTAATTCCATCTATTATTTTTGAACCAACCTGTACAACTTTCTACTATGCATTCCTGAACGTCTCTCCGCGTATTCATTTGAAATAAAATCAAAATAAATCATGCGAAAAACGCAAAGACAACTGGAAAAAATATCATCTAATTGCATAATACACTGAGCACTTATCAAAACGTACTCAAAATGCTGTTTTACTTATTTTGATTTAGATTTTTTTTTTATTTTGTATTTAATCTCGATTTATTTCAATATTCTAATTTTCTTTATTTTGTTTGTCATTTGATTTTCGATTATCTCTCATACACACGCGCAAAGCGTATGGAGGTTTTCATTTTAAGGTCAATTCGAAATAATCACGGTATTAAATCGAGAGAGAAACAAAAAAACGCGCATGGTTAATCTGGGAAAAATTGTTTAAGTATTTCCCAGTCTGTAATCAATTGGGTTGGGATAGCATCGTGAAAATGGGAAGCAATTTAATTTTTCTCACAATTTTGGTGATGGTTTCATTAGCCCTAGACCTAGTTACCTGTGCCACGTGGATCGAGGATGCTAGTGATATTCGTGAGCAGTTCGATTTTCACTCACTAAACTTTTAACTTCTTTGTAAATCCATTGTAGGACATCCTGGAAAATGCGCTATACACGGACTACTGCTGGCAGCTGGTGAGGAGCACGATCCAAAGGATGAATGTGTGAAATTTATTTGCGGGGAAGGAAGTGTGATAACTGGATTTAAGTATGTCCTTAAGAATTTATCACTGGGATTCCTAACGTAACGCTTCTCATTTCAGCTGTGGATCGCGAACAATGAACAATTGTGAAAGTTTAGGATATGCCGATGTGTCGAAACCCTATCCTGATTGTTGTGTGAAGAAATTCAAGTGTTTCATCAATGATAAGGAAGAAATTGTGCAATTTTAGTGCTAATATACACATTTCGTTCCGCTAGCACTATGTTCGTTTATATTTAAATTTTTTTTAGTATTTAAATAACAATTTCATAAAATCAACATCAAACGCTTAATTTTCCTTTCTTTTCTGTTGGATCCTTGCTCACCAACATGCGTCACCCAAAGATCCGGTCGGTTTCAAGAAAATATAAAAAATAAATTTTAATCGAGGACAATGTAAATTGCCCCAGATAGTCTCCTTTCTTTAAATCATTTCCCACCTATAAAAAATCGCAAATCCAGATTGAATCAGTGTATGCAAATTAAACAACGTTTCAAGCGCCTTCAACTTTAACACAATACTTTTGGCGCCACATTTAAATAAATATTTACTAGACCGACTCACAAAAAAAATTTTAACTATCTTAAAAAATATCTTCTCGTGATTTATTGCGATACGAAATAAATTAAATATTATCACATCTACGATTTTGTGGATTTTCCCAATCCTTTTAACGATGATCTCTTCGTCACTTCACTTTTTAGATACTTTCAATACCAATAAAATAACCGTTTTGAGAGTAGTTAAATTTATTATTATTGGTATTGTCAAATAGTCAAACATTCTCGTTATTTTTGAGCATGTAGAGCTGTTCATTTTGTTGTGTATCCTGTTTTAACTAATTTGCATGCAAAAGATGAGAGAACAAAAAAAAAAGCATTCCACACTGGAAGATTTATAGTTGTTGCAAAATTTATGCAAATACTTGTATGGCACCTTCAGGGCGTGTTTTATATTATTTATTTCCCTCGTTTACGTTTCACCTATTTTGAATTGTTTTATTTGCCATTTCGGTAAGAATTTTCGATTATGTCCTGGTCAGTTAACTCCAAGCGGAACTTTCAATTTTATTGTTATGCAAATGTGAGAGAGAAGTAAAAGTAGAATCCAGTGATCGAAATGTGTTCTTATACGTGGTAAGTTTGATGCCACCAGCTCTTATACGAAAAGTGTACCATTACCATAGTTGCGATAACAGTCAGGACAGAATTACAAAAAGAATGTTCCCTTCCTTTAAATCAAAAAGTAGAAAATGAGGTTTTTGACGTAAAACCCACTGTAGGTGGAGTCATGTGTTAAAAAAACTTTAGCACTTGGGTTAATTTTTTTCATTACAATCGTGAGTATGATATATAACTTTAGGAAACTTATTCATTTGTATAAATACATGGGGCACATTCGAATGTGCCTCATGTATATGCTTTATTTAAGGGTTAGGTAAGTTGCTGCATGTATCAAGTGGAACACAACTTCTTTGTGATCGGTGATATCTTGGTTCGATTCCAGTCTAAGTCTCAGAGTAGGTTTCAATTTAAAAGAATAAATGCTTAAATAAACTCGAACGACTAATAATTATCCAATATTAAAAGCAGGGTCCCGTCTAATAACGATTAGAGTCCAAACTGCTAAAATATTAGGAAATTAAATTGTTAAAATTCAAGTCTCAAAACTGGCATTGGTTTGTGAAAAAAAAACTTCTTCTTTGACAGGAACTCAGAAAATTTATTTATCCACATAAATCGGCGTGCGTAAACATCAAAGGTTCGGTTGCTGATGTTATCCTCAAATCAAAAAATGGGATACACTGGTATTGTGTATTTTGCAGGCGGTACTCTCTATCGGCCTACATCTCTCGGCTCCGTGTCGCTGGGCAGATAGTTAAAGTGCTGTCTGAGGAGCTTAATGCCCTGCAGGAAAAATGCCTTTCAGCCTGTAAGGAAGTGGATTCGCTACTTCATTTAGGACTGAATGATTTAACTACCACGGAATTTAATAAAACATATCCTCGTGTGTTGACCCCCTCATCGCCAGTTCCTTCAACATCTTTTGACAATATCACATCGATTAACCTGGATCCATCACCGGCTAAGAAGACGTCTACGATTGTGACTAGAAGCAAGTCTCAACCCAAGCACTCGCCACTCAATAGTCCAAATCTAACCACTTCCTCTGCAATGGTGGCGATTCCTCCGCCTTTGCCAGGAACTCAACCTATCATTCCTGGTGCTGTGACTAACAATTCTATTAAACCATCCATCTCACCAAGTGCTAGCTTGCTCTCTGCTGAAATCCAGCGTCAGGATCTATCAGGTAACACCTTGGTTGCTAATTTCAATGTGCCTAGACTTCAACATCAGCCTCTACAAGTTGTGACACCACCACTGCGTGTCTTTGTTTCGCGGTTCGCTTCAAAAACATCGTGTGAGCAAATTCACGATTTCATCATACGCAAATTCGGAAAAACACCTCCGTTTCTGTTATGCAGAAAGCTCACAGATGAAAAGCGTTACCTCGCTTCATTCAAAATTGACATAGACGCTGACTTCCAACAAATTCTTCACCAGGACTTCTGGCCCTCGGGCGCGCTTGTTAAGGAATTTGTTTCGGTGGGAAGAAGAAATTTTCGGAAGCCAAAGCAGCGCTCAGTCATTACGTAACTTTGGATAATGTCAACGCTGTTTATAGATCTAACTTTCAATCCCGTAAGCAATCTGGTCAACTTATTTTGGATAATGTCAACGCTCTTCATAGTTCCAACTTTCACCCCCGTAAGCTAAATAATCAAGTTTCCATCTTTTATCAAAATGTTAGAGGTTTAAGGACTAAGCTTGAAGATCTTCTTATTTCTTATCACCTCAGGAACGATAGCATCATATGTTTTTCTGAGACGTGGCTGAAACCTTTTATTCTCGATTCAAAATTGTTCTCTGATCACATTATTTATAGGTGTGACCGTGACCTTAATGCCACAAATAAGTCTGATGGTGGCGGAGTCTTGATTGCCGTCAGTAATTCTCTGTCTAGTTCCCTTTGTACTGATTTTAACTTTTCCCATGCCTTAGAATGTGTAATGGTCAAAAAAGCCTTACCTAATAACGCGCATTTACTGATTTCTTCTGTATATATTCCTTGTAATTCCTCCTTGCAATTATATGAGTCTTTCTTTGATAATCTCGCTTCTTACTTCATACTACGCCATCCTCAATCCAGAATCCTTGTTTGTGGTGATTTCAATCTACCTGCCGTTGATTGGGCTGGCACAACTGTTTCCTCCATTTCATCTTCTAATGCGTCTTCCCTTGCCATTTCTTCCTTTCTTTCTCTATGTGCTCTGTCCCAGTTTAACCAAGTCCATAATACTAATGATCGACTCCTTGACCTAGTTCTTTCGAATGTTTCTGCTCATCATCTGTCTGTATCTCCTGCCTTATATCCCTATATTTCTTCTGATCAACACCATCCTCCTCTTTCTATTAACCTCACTATAGTTCCTCTTATCATAAAAAATCCTGTCACTTCTCCTAAATTCAATTTTTTCAGGTCTAATTATGAAGCAATCAATGCAACACTCTCGTCTGTGAACTGGCTTCAGTTCTTTCAAAACCTTGACTGCGATTCTGCTCTTACTAAATTTTATGGGCTTCTCCATTACCTTAACTGTAGATTTACACCTCTTCAGTCGGCCCGTAAAAATAAATTTAAACCTTGGTTGACAAGACGCGTTCTTACTGCCTTAAATGCCAAGGATAGGGCGCGTCGTGAATTTAAACGCTCAGGCGCAGCAAAGGATAAATCCAACTTTTGCAAGTTGCGTTCTGATGCCAAAAACGAATTAAAAATTGCTATGAAGAATTACTTTTCTAGCCTGAAAGCTTCCCTCAATTTTAGCAATGTAAAGCCCTTTTGGTCTTCTATCAAGTCTTTAAAGACTACATCTCAGCTTCCTTCATCATTCCGCTGGGATAATGTGGAATGTTCTTCTCATCAGTCAATTTCCGATTTATTTGCTCAATATTTTTCCTCTACCTTCGCTCCCCTCCATGAATTCACTCCCTCCATCTCTGCGGGTAACTTTGGTTTTTCGTTCGCAACTCTAAGCACTGACCCTTTTGAAGTTGAATCCTTAATCAATTCCCTTGTTCCTAACGTCAGCCCTGGTCCAGACGGACTACCAAATATTTTTGTCAAGTCCTTAGCTTTGTCGCTTTCCTCTCCCTTGTCATTTCTCTTCAACCTAAGCTTATGCAGTGGAACCTTTCCTTCTCAATGGAAAAATGCCCGTATCGTACCTATCCTCAAAAGTGGTGATCCTTCGTGTGTATGTAATTATCGACCTATATCCTTGATATCTTGTTTTTCGAAGTTGCTTGAGCGTTTAGTTCACAACCAACTCTCTGAACCGTTGAGCTCTGTTTTGGCTGGTGAGCAGCATGGCTTTCGCAAGGGTCATTCTACGTCCACTAACTTAATTCAGTTCACTGGTTTTGTTGCAAGGGGTTTTGACAACAAATATCAAGTCGATGTAATATACACAGATTTCACGAAAGCCTTTGATAGAGTCAATCATCGTCTTCTTTGCAGTAAACTCGAAGCTTTTGGAATCTCTAATTCACTGTTCTCATGGTTTTCGTCTTATTTATCGACCCGATCATGTCAGGTTAGTTTTGGTGGAACGACGTCTATTCCATTCTGTCCTATATCTGCCCCTCTTGTTTCTCGTGTTTATCAATGACCTCCCCTCTATAGTCTCTTCCCCCTCTCTACTGTTTGCGGATGATTTCAAGGTTTTTCGGACTATTAAGTCGCCCCTTGATTGCCAGTATCTTCAGGAGGACTTGAATGTGCTCAATAATTGGTGTTTGTCCAATTTTCTCTACCTCAATGTTAATAAATGCCATAAGATGTCCTTTTGTCTTAAGCAACATCCTATTGCCTTCACCTATATACTAAACGAGGCCGCATTGACCGAAGTTACTACGTACAAAGACCTTGGAGTTACTTTTGACTCCAAACTTAAATTTGACACGCATATTTCCTATGTGATTGCTAAGGCCTCTAAAGTTTCGGGTTTTGTACTGAGACATATGCACAAGTTCTGTTATATCTCCACTATGATCCGCTTGTTCCTTTGTCTTGTCCGTCCATTGCTCGAGTATTGTTCTGTGGTCTGGGCTCCACATCTTGTGTCCTCGTTGGAGTCAGTACAGAGGAAATTTACCCGCTTCCTATTCTTTAAGCTAAACTTGCCATATCTTCCATATGAGGATCGTTTATCATTCCTTGGTCTCTCGTACTTGTCTGCGCGTAGATCTTATTTGGATCAGTGCTTTTTGTACCGACTCTGCCACTATCAGACTCCGTATTGTATTTTTGCGGAGTTACACTTTAGACACTCCTTACGTCCTACTCGTGTTTCTTCTGTTTTTGTTATTCCATATGCTCGTACAGAGCTATATTTTCACTCACCTATTCTTTGTTTCCTAAGGAATCATAATAATCTGCAGCTTGGTCCTTTTCCCTCAACCTTTACTGCATTCAAAAGAATTTTGCAGGAGCTAATTTTAAATTCATAATTTAGTTTTATAAGCAATTAACTGTTCTGTGCTTTATTTCGTTTTATATGGATATGTCATTTTTATCTATTGTATCTAATCATTTTTCTTATTTTTTTTTTTATTGTTATTACTATTTTTGCTATTTCGTTTTGTTATTGGATTTGTTGATCTGTAAAATGGAATTTTGAAATAAAAAAAAAATAACAAAGAAAACAATACAAAAATTTATTCTTGACATTTCAAAAAAATTTAAAATTAAGGACAATAGTATAAAACTGTGAATTGTAACGCTTTTCTCCACTTCTTGTCAATCGGTAGGTCGTCGGTATACTGTTCGTCATCCTGATCAGCCGAAATAAATCCATCTGAAAGGAGGGTCCGATCAAATGTTTGTGATTCTGGATTCACCAAAAATTACGAGAGGTGTATTAAGTCTTTAAATTTTGCCGCTTTTAAGGTATTTTTCCGTTGGATAACTTTTGGCGTCTTGGGCCTTGTTGGCTCAATCGGCCAGATTGTCTTCGTTATTTTGAGTTTGGTTTATTTACTCTAGAATGGTAACCACCGAAGAATGAGTCGCGGATGGTCTTTTTAGATTGGTCAAATAGGCATTTTGTATCGCACTGTCCCCAGAAATTCTTTCCGAGTTTGGCAGTTTACGTCCGCATCGCAGCTAATCACTCGAAAAGGGGATGGCTTCGCTTGGGAGTTTCGGAGAACATCACGCCAATCTCCCGGCATTTTCGTGTACGATTTTTGGTGTACCAAATTCATATTTTTCCTGCACTCGAAGTAAGAATGGCCTCGGGCGGAGAAAATCATCTTGGTGGAGTCAAAGCGTTTCTTTTCACGGACCATTTAATGTAAGAAGTGCATGCAGTGAAATATTTATTTGTCCTCCATAAGCGTTAAACGGCGTACAAAATATTTTCAAAAATCTTAGAGAACAAAATCGGATCATACGCTAACAGTATTATGAGGGAGCATCAAGTTGGTTTTAGAGCAGGTAGATTGACAATGGACCAATTTTTACTGTCAAACAGGTACTTGAAAAATGCGGGGAGCTCAAAATAGACGTACACCAAATTTTCGTTGACTTCAAGCAAGCATACGACAGTATTGATCGTAACGTATTGTACCAAATAATGCTTTGCTTTGGAACCCCAGCCAAATAAGTCCGTCTCACCAAAATAACAATGAAGTCAACAACCTCCCAAGTCTGCATCAATAACCAACTCACCGATGCCTTTGACACAAATATCGAACTAAAGCAGGAGATAGGCTGGCCCAATGCTATTCAATTTAGCTCTGGAGTAAGTCATAAGGAAGCTACCTGTCGATATACGAGGTACATTACCATACAAGTCGAACCAAGTAGTAGCCTATGTGGACAACATCAACATTTCGTCCCGATCATTAACAACTGCCAAGGAACTCTTCCTGAAACTTGATAGCGAAGCAAACTGTTAGGGCTACAAATCAATGAAAATAAAACAAAGCTCATGACGCAGTCAAGAAAAAATACATCAGCACAAAAAAATATCACAATTGGTGAATACAATATCAAAAATGTGGGCGATTTGTATATTTAGGCGCCAAAATAACGAACGCGGGCAATGAAAGAGACGAAATACGCCGAAGAGTACAGCTCGCAAATAAAATATTTAATTCACTTTTGACGATCTTGAAGACCAGCTGCATACACAGGCTATGGGTGTGAAACATGGACCCCAACGCAAGCATCTGCAAATATATTGAACGCTTTTGAGCAACAAGTCCTGAGGCGAATAATCGGAGTGAAGCTAGACGGGGACCAATGGCAAGTTCGATACAGCTTTAAGCTGTATTAAATTTTGATGAGGTGGAGGTCTCAATGGACTGCGGAAGCTGCAATGGGCTGGACAAACAATGGATACCTATAAAGATATTCGTTAGGAGAACTGAAGGCCGGAGACTTGTGGGGAAAACGAGGAATTGGTGGTCTGCCTCGGTCGACGAAGACAGTTCATCGCTGCTCGGATTTTGAAATTGCGGTCAATGGACTGAGATAGTTGGAGGTGCTATTTGCAGGAAGTGAAGGCCCGAGAGGGGCTGTAGTGCTATGAAGAAAAAGAAGAGTTGCAAAAGACTAAGAAATTCTTCACCTTTGTGTCCAAACTCTTTGTTGAAAAAGTTCTCCAACATAGAGCATACGTCATCAACCCTTTTATGAGCAACACTGTTGTTGAAGCTGACAGCATATGGACATTAAAATTGATTAAGTTGAGCTGCTCCCGATAATTGACGTAATTTGTTGTGATTTTGGGAGTAGGTAGATTCTGCTGAAAGTCCATGACAATGGCTTCAGTCCTTTTGGACTTCCAAGCTTCTCATGTGTATTTTTTCTTAAAAGAATAAAATTAGTCACTATTGTTCAAGTGTATCTTGTTATTTCAATTTTTTTGGTCAAACATTATGTACTGCGCCTATCTTTCCTTGTATATCCAAAGGACATATTGAAGTTTCCTTCAAATATTTCTCAGAACATAGTATATTAAAGCTGGTTGTTAGCATTTATCTCGGTATAAATGCGATGCAGTTTAGCCATGTTAAGGTCTTCTTCCTGAAGTCGCACCATTTCCTACAGTTTCTACACTATTAATCACTTAAATCACTCATTTGGATCGTTCAACAAACAAAAAGCCAGTAGACACTTAAAGATAGGCTGTTTCACGATAAAACTATAGTTTAATTTCAAACTTCTATATTTCCAATTTTGTATTTCAATACAACACTGTTTAATTCCCGACTTGGAAAACTTGCAACTAATTATACACTGCATCGCGATCGAGTTATCTTGGGAACGGACAATGCAAAACTGAACAATGGAAAAATCTCTTTCAAAGAGTTTCCCGTTTGATGAAAATTTCGGTAAATTTTTTCCCGCGTAAAATTAATCTTATACTAAATTTATAATATTCTGAACAATAACGTGATTCTGCGATATTAATAGTTTACGGGCACCCTGTGATATTTTGTAGTATATCAAGTTTGACAATTAATTGTGTTGACAGAAGTTCGCGTCGTGCATCAGATCAAATCAAATTGACAACATCAGATAAGTATATCTTATTATATAATAAGTCCGATCCTTTGTGGGGTTTTATTATTTCCAGGCCATCTACCTCGCATCGCGGTGAGCGGAGCCAGCAACCACTAATCAGGATGAGGACAAGTTTGGCGACCAGATGCCCTGCTTCAAACATCCAATCCATTGACATAACACACGCAGAACGGTGAGTACCCAACACAGGCAGAGGCTCAAAACTGAACTGATAATATTGCGCACTAACTGATAAGACTGGAGTGGGGACACAGATCTATATATAGTGTGTCCTAATAAGAAGCTCAAATTTAAAAACTTAAATATAGCAAAATGACAAATTTAATGCAGCAAAATTACAAATTTGTTTTTTTGTTTGAAAATACAATCCTTCTAGTTATTTATGGAAAATGATTTCGTTCAAATAGGAGCCGCAGCTGGCCTTGGCGTACTTTCTTCGTTCGGTCCAGTACATTTGGATTTTGGATTGTGTGCATTTCTATTTTGGCAATGGCTGCTTCTATATTGGCCCTCAAATGGTCAATTTTGTGTGAATTGTTCGCATAACACTACTTGTAGTCTTTCACGAAACCCCATAAATTAAAATCCAAAGGCGTCAAATCACAGCTCCTTGGCGGCCAATTCACGTCTTGATTTTGACTAATGATGCGGCCATAGAATTTTCTACGCACTTTGACTATTGTTACGCCCGATGTGTTGCATGGCGCACCATTTTGCTGGAACCGAAGGTCGTCCAAATCAATTTCTTCAAGATATGGCCACAAAAAAGATATTAACATGTGGCGGTGTGATTTTGTTGAATGTAACAGTCGCACCGGTCTCATTTTTGAAGAAATACGTCCAAATAGTGCCGCCATGCCATAATCCGCACCAAACAGGTAAGGGATACATTAGTTTCTCCAGATATTCTTGTGGATTTTTCTATCCTCAAATGCGAGCATTATGCTTGTTTACGACCCACCGAGATAGAAACGTGCCTCATACGAAAGATGATTTTTTCAACCAAATCGTCATCACCTTCAAGTTGGTCGCATTTAAGTGAAAACATTAAAACACTCAAAATTTTAATAGCCCGTATAGCACTCTAAATTGAAACAATATTCAATTAAAAAACTCGTTAAAAAACAATATCAAATGTTATCAAATGAAAATCACTAAATAATATAAATAGTGTAGATAAGATCAACAACTCCACCGTAGACTGTCCCAAGCCCAACCCCCTACTTTCACGATTCCTCATCATATATCCCATGACTAAATGATAACAAATGGTCTCGAGGTCGCAAATTGGATTTACTGGTTCCCTTATCATGGGACATTAAATGCCGATAAATCCCAACAACTCTGAATACGTCTACAGCTCTACTACTAAATCCTACTTACATCTCCTTTTCGGGTGAAGACGGTCTTCCACGCCTGATAACAGAATCGAAATCAATAACCACACCTCTGGAATGGGGGTTGGATGACGGATTAAGTCCCCATCCCTGGAAAACCCTAAATTGTTTGGAAACCTGCAACAAATCTTTGGAATAGATTGAAACTACGGCAAAATCCTCGCAACCAAAGAAGGACTATGGCATTGGATCCTGCAATGTCAAATCACTGAACAACCCTGGTGGTGTTAAGAACGTTTTACAGCAGCCCAGCCAATATAAATAAAACATACTTCCTCATCATCATCTATGGCGTGACAGCTCCAGCTTGGCCCCCAGGATTAATCTCATCCAATTATCACGTACACTACGATCAAGGATCTGCTGTCAACTTATATCATGTCTTCCCATCATGTCCTCTATCGTCCCACTGGACGTCTCCTTGTACTTTACCCTTTGATGTTTTTTTTTGGGCTGCCAATTTTCTTCCATTCTTTTTACGACATCCACCCATTGCCATTTGCATATCATTACACAGGAACATACGGATTGAAAATAAACTAAAAGAAAAGAACTTCCCTTTAATTCCACTATGATTCTATTGGTTTGCATAAAAAATTGTTTCGTCCTCTACTTGAAGACTTCTTCAGTGCTACTAAAGAAGTCCTCAAGTAGAAGTAAAAACAATCCGCGGAGTATCTTTTACGATTAGATACAGGTAGTTCGTCAAATAGTTCATACAACTCATTGTTGTAACTTAGTTCCCGCTTTGTTCCTTTTTTTATTGGGCTGTAGATTTTCCGGAGCACTATGCATTCAAATATATCCACTACTTTTTCGGATCCACTCATCAGGGTTTACGTTTTACTTTCATATAACAGCACAGGTTTGACTAGTATTTTGTAAACGTGGAGCTTATTTTACCTGCGCACAACTCTGAACCGAAGTACTGAGTAATAGGCCTTATCTGTGGCATTAATGTGGCGTCCAATTTCGTCCTCTTCGGTGCCTATTCTATTCAGATTGGCTCCAAGATAAACAAAATTATCCACACTTTCAACAATATAGTCGCCTACGGTCAGGTTTGGTCGAACTGGAGTCTTTTTTTCAACCACTTCCTTGCATTCTTCGTTGTTCTAGTCCTTACTTCTTTTCTTTGGTCAACGCCTCAAGAACTGTCTGGCCACTTCTGTTACCCCATCTTTTACTATCTTCCACATGATTGTGATTTCTTTATCCCTTTCTCCTGCCTGCGGGGGTGTGTTGATGCTATTTTCCAGCGCTGACATGTATGAGGACCTTACTGAGCTATCATTTAGCTTGTGTATCTGATACCTCGGAGTAGCTGATGTTCCTCGTTTATAGTTCTTGGAGACGCGGCCTCGGAACTTGGCCCTTATTAGGCGATGGTCCGAATCACAGAAAGTGCCACTAAATGCATGAGAGCATGGTCAATTTGGTTGATTGTGCCACTGTCTGGAGATGTCAGCGTTCTCTTGTAGATATCTCGATGCAGGAAGTGTGTGGAACATACTATCAAGCCTTTAGTAGTAGCGAAATCTATTAGGCACTGTCCGTTGTCACTGATCTCTGCATGCGGGCTGTGCCCTCCAGTTGTTCCTCTTTGTGCTGTTTCTTGATTGGTTTTTACATTGAAGTTACCTGGAACAATTTTAATGCCATTTGACAGCAATGCATCGACAGTGCATTCCAGATGGCTGTAAAATTCCTCCTTGACTGCCTCCTCTTCATCTTCTATGATCGCGTGACAGTTGACCGACCATACATTAAAGAATTTGGTTTAAATACAAATCGCACAAATTCTTTCGTTAACGGGCTTAGTATCGGTGATAATTTGTTTAAATGTGCTGTCAACAATAACAACTACTCCAAACTCATGGCTTCCTAGCAGTTTTCCAGTTTTCCGTGTGCACGTTCATATGTCAAATGCGTCTTCCCCATGCCATCTGGTTTCTTGGACTGCGAGTATGTTGATTCTACATCTCTCTGTTTTATCCAGAAATTGTAGTACACCTGGTCTGTTCAATGATCCGACATTCCAAGCTCCGAAGAAAAAGTCCTATTTTTGTTATGATAGTCGTTGCCAATTGTTCAATCCGAGCCGAGGCTGTTGTTTAATTCCTCCCCACTCACCAGCTAGCAGATTAGCGTCTCTCTATCTACTACCTAACGACTCATCCGACAGGGGACCGAAGACCTCACCCGGATATGTATATAATGAATATGGCAAACACCTCATGATAGTGGAACCCCTTTTAGGCTTTATGGTGCTTAATAATTAATCGGGTGAGTCTTTATCTAAAAATATTTTGAATAAATGAAGTGAATGAAATCTAGATGTTAAAGACGTTAAAAATATACGTGACCAAGGGCATAACAACGGAGCAAATATGCATGGCGAACATAATAGTGTTCAAAAACATTTGATATACATACATAAATAGGAGAGCATTTTCTATTCCATATGCTGCCAGACCCTTAATTTAGTTATTTGCGATGCGGCAAAATTGTTGACCCTATGAACTTTTTTTCATTAATTCAAGTGTTTTTTTTTGTTTTGCTCGCCTTAAAAAGGTGAGCTGTGTTAAAGAAGAATTTCGAAACTACATTAAAACCATTATTTGCTACCCCTTGGGAGTCTCGCATTGATGCGCTTTGTCCATTAGGAAATAACATAGGAGATATTTTTAGAAGCACTTAAAAATATACAGGGCAGGATCAAAAAGTATTAGGACTGAATTAATTTCAATAGTTTTATTGAACTAATTGGTACAAGTCGTTAGCAGTCCTCGAAAAAGCACCCTTGTGCTTCGAGGTAAGGCGTATAATGCGGTTCCACCTGCGCGTATACTCTCTGGAACTTGCTTTCCAGGATCCCCTTCAGAGATGTCATCATGGCCCCATGGACGTTTTCTATAGAGCAACGAAGTACTCAAAACACCACGTTTCGCACTGATGATCACATTGTCAAAGAAATTTGGGCTCTCTTGGGCCCAGTTCCAAGGTTCCTGGGAAATTCGAACACATGTCACATTTTGTTTATAACTCAGGACTCTTAGCACAAACTTGGCGCACACCTTTTGCATCGTCAAATCCTCGGTAATATTTTTTTCGACATAACCGTACTGGATCCCTGACTTATCAGCATTCAAAGAATCGTTTATGCGCTGATAGGGGCTCAGGAGTGCCTTAACTTTGGCAACATTGTCATCAATCAATCAATATTTGAAGTTGACGAGTGACCAACATGCTGCTTATCTTCAACAAGCTCCTGCCCCTCCCGGAACAATTTTTGCCACTCAAAACAATGTTGAGCTGCTCCGTTTGCCAGCAGGGGGGCGAAAAAATATCGGTCTTTCGGAAGGCTCTCTACTTCGCGATACTGAAATTCAGCCCTCTAAAGATGGGCCTAATCATCTGGACTTCATTCGGTTGGGAGGGTGTGTGGAGGCACCAAATCCACCTGACAGGATCTAGTTTCTCCTTTGAAAACTGAAGGGTGACTTGTGGCATCGGTAGGTTAGGCAGACAATATTAAGGCCCGGTTGTTATCTAAGTTAATCATGCGTCTGAAAATAATTTTGTAGAATAGACTTTGTGCTGGTGAAGAAGATCCGTCTCATGATACCGCAAAAATCCAGCTGCCATCACGCGTACGCGTCGTCAGGCAAGGTCATTCTAGCGTAGCTCGAAATCTTAGCTTGCTGAGGTAGCAAAAATCGCTGCTATCCTTCACGGACCAATAAAACTTCTAAATATGACTACACTCCCCTGTATATGAGGAGAATACCTATGATAATATTGTGAAACATGAAATGAAGACGTTGGCCTTAAAGTTAAAAGACGACGACCTTTTTTTGAAGGTGAATAATATGGTTTGATATATTGAAGCATATCAATGTAGTAAGTAAAATGGAGCAGACTTTAACCGTAAACTTACAGGGAGCTACCAAAAATCTAAACAAGTTAATAAACTTCCTTCAAAACTACATATCAGATAATAGTTTCCAATAAATTCTCAGAATTGTTAAAAGCTTAGCATGTACGCGAGTTGGTTTTCTCGCTTTGTTTTTGTTGATTAAAATTTACATCACTATCTTTATTTGTATTACCTTTACCATCTTCTTCAATTTCCATATCTTCTATCAATCCTTGAAGCGCTGCAAAAAAGCTTAGACTATCATTAGTGCTGCCAGTACACAAAATTTTTCCGGAGTTGTTTGCTTCTCATTCTTCTTCATCTTCGTTTTCTGTTGGACTAGTTTGTGCTGCTTCAGTTTTTGAATTTCGACCCCTTTCTCAACTAGCTCTTCGAGAGACCGTGTCTATAGCTTAAGCTTATCGTTTTTTAGATTTTTGTACAATTTTGTTAACAAAGGCCTACTAGTATCTCGAGCTGTTCATCCGTCTGTCCGTCCATCTGTTCGTCTGGCCGTGTATCTCAGCAATCATAGAAGCTAGAAAGCTCAAACTTCGTGAAAAGTTCTGAAGTGGTGATATCTCAAAAATTAGTTTTATAAAACATTTCAAAATTTTTTAAGGGAGCGAAGTAACCCTTATATTTTTTTTTAATCACAGGTAGTCGAGAGGGGTATCATATCAAAGGTCTTGATTACAACTTTTGGAATCTGAATTAAAAAAGTCATTTTATGCAGCCGATCCAGGATGAGGCAAAATGTACCAAAACTTTGGGAACTTATTTTGAGTCCTAGGGTGGTTGCAAAGGCCTCCTGCTTACTCAACTCGTTTTTTTAGTGTATCCATTTCTACTTCATCGGTATCTTCTAATTTACAACAACCCTAATCCTAATTTGAATAACTCGTACCTAAGTACTATAATTCATTTCAGGGGCTTAGGTGTCGCCTTCAATTTAATTTGAATTGATGTTCATATTTTGGAAATAACTTCAAAATCCTCTCGTATTTCTGACTTGATTTTAAGAAACTTCTATATATTTTCTAGCCTTTATATTATGTTAAACTATATTCTAGTTAGGTTCGTCTCATCCTCAAGTACTGTTTGCCAGTTTGGTTGCCTCATTCAAAGTGTTTGAAATCTACGCTAGAAGCTGGACAGTTAAAAATTTACACGAATCATCTTCCAGATTCCCTACATTAATTCCGACTCGTTTATCCATGTTCAATATTTCTTCAATGGGTTTTTTTTCACAAAAGTCAGTTTCAAATAATTGCAATATTTTTTGACGAGCCAGTCAAAAGCACATTTTGATTTTATTGGGAAAACCATCACCGTCAAATTATTCGAACATTTATCGAATACCTGAAATTCATTTCCTAAAGAAATATCAAAAGTGGAAATACGTTCAAGGGAAGTCCCGGTCTGGGAACATTCCCTCTAGTCTCGCTGCAAAAGCAACGAGATGGAGGAGCCCGATGGCTTCAGCCATCAATTAGAAAGATCATGCGCATCGCCAATGATGACGGGCGAAAAAAAGCTTAAAAGAAGCTACGAGAATAAAGCAGAAAAACCGACAATCCTATCAGTTATCGAAATTAAGCAGCTGATGCAGGAAAAAGAGAAAGCTGAAAAATTTCAAAAAGAACATGAAGAACTCAAGCTTCGAGTTAAATCGTTAGAAGCACTTGTTGCAACGTCAACGTTCAACAAAGATTAAGAAACCAAGAAAGGCCGACAATTAAATTTGAAAACCGAAGACAAGAAAACTAAAACCCAAAGGAAGAAGCTAATCAAGAGGATGTCCTCAGCGCAGGAGGCGCAAACGACAGCAGAAATTCCTATGCAGCGCTAGCTGGTCTTGAAGAAACGATGAACATTGAAGAGGATACAGGTAAAACGTCTAAGTTAGATAATGATTTCATTGAATACCTTAAAATTAAAAATCGGCAGAAAAAACCAAAAGGTTTGTCTGCTGGTCCGTCCGTTAAGATTAATGAAAAAAGAGAAAAAGTCCCACCAATCAATGTATTTGGACAAACGGGCAAAGATATGGTTCGGCTTTTGGCAGCCGAAAATAAGCTAAAAGATTTTCAGATAAAAAGAGTCAATGCCGATAAATTGACAATAAGGACTTAGTCGCTGGTTGATTTCCAGACAACAAAAAGTGCCTTAAATTCTGGAGATGTTCCGCATTTCACGTACACCCCGAAAAGCGAAAAGAACCAAACGTTTTTATTGAAGGGTCTGGACTGTGGTGAGGACACAGTTGATCTCCTTCAGGTGCTCCAAGAAGTTGCACCAGAAATACAATTTATGTCAGTTAAAAACTTTGCAACGAGAAGATCGATTGTGGAGCGCAAAAACTTGCCTCACTACTTAGTCCAGATTTCCAGCAAAAGTAGTTCGAGTGCCCTGCAGAAAATACGGTACTTGAACTTCCACGTGGTGAGGTGGGAACGCCTCCAGAAAAGTGAGGTCAACCAGTGCTACAGGTGTCAAAGATTCGGGCATTTGGCTGCCAATTGCGCCATGAAATATAGGTATGTTAAATGCAAAGACATTCATGCTCCCGGCGAGTGCAAATTGGCTCAGGCGGAGCCAAAAGAAAAACTATATTGTGTGAACTGCGGTGCCTTTGGTCATCCAGCATCATATCGAGGATGCCCCCGGTATCAAGATGCAAAGGTTAAAGCAGCTCCAAAACAAAGTCAAGCACACCGCAGTGTGATACCTACCAACTTCGTCAAGCCCGGGGTGTCATTTGCACTTGCTGCGAGAGGGCCAGCAGACAACGTAAATAAAATAAATAATATAAGTGGCAATAATGAGCTGCTCCTTAAAATTTATCAGCAATCAAATTCCTTATCGGAGTGAATCGATAAACAAGATTCGAAAATTAACTTTGTTTTTCAACGTTTAGGGCTTTCAAATGCCTCAAAATAAGTTGTCATCCAGCCACATTCCCACGGATAGGATTCATCTCATCTCGATCAACGTCAACTCCATTGTTACTTTACATCGGCGTGATTATCTCCTTGAATTCATTGCCAGACAAAAGCCTGACATCGTGCTTCTCACCGAAACCCACCTCAGTTCATGGCACTCCATGAGATTCAAGGATTTTGAGTTCGTAAGAAACGATAGGGTAACAGGTGATGGGGGAGGTGGCACCGGGATATTGGTTCGACGACCCTATCGTTTCCGAAATATTGAAAAAGTCAAATTCAAAAGCTTTGAATCTCTTTAAGTGTCCGTTATCAAAATCTCACTGCCAGGTGGGGATAACCTCTTCGTTATCTCTGCCTATGCAACTGGTGGAACTGTTTTCAAGCTCAAGGAGGAGCTTAATTCCTTGTTCGAAATACTCGAACTGAACAGGCTGCATAACTATTATATTCTTGCTGGTGACCTGAACGCCAAGCAAACATCATGGCTAAACGCCACCAATAATCCAAGAGGTGTATTCCTGAAATCATGGATAACAGAGAACCAAATTGTATGGGTCAGAGTTCCCAACATACCCTAGGACAAATTCATATTTGGACCTTTGCATTGCTGGCGCAGGACTCGAATTCAACTTTAATAGTCCTCAACGGAAACTGCAGGTGCTTCCTTATGATAGCGACCATAACGCAATCGTAATGGAAATCAATCATCAAAGGGATGATTTCTTCCTCATTCCAGTTCAACATGAAAATCATCGGTTGAATTTCAAAAAAACAGACTGGGGAAAGTTTCAAAAGAAGTTTAATCGCGAGTACCAGAAGCAATGTCCCCCTTCTGATGGTGGCAACTCTTGTTCAATGGTTCTTAATGACAGGAATCTATCTAACGATGAAATAGATGTCTATTTGTCGAAGTAAGAGAAGTTGACGTTGGAAACGATTGAGAAAGTAGTTTCCAAGATAAAACATCCAAACAATATGGAAGGATATGAAACACCAACCATCGCAAGATTGTGAAGATTGAAAAGCCTTCTTCTCACACACGTCAACAATATTTATCGGTGATTTTTGGACTACAACCATCCCTCGTTGGCTTTGTTAAAATTACATCTGAAGAATGTCCGGAACTTACACCGGTCATACTTCAGGAGTGAGGTCAGCAATCAATGGGCGGAAAAATCGAGAGGTATTAGCCCACAGGACCCAGATGGCGTGTTCGCGAAAGTGAATAGCATATTCCGCAAGAAGTCTCGAGTGAAGGTATCGAATCTTGAAGTCACTAGTGATGAGATAAATCTTCTCGATAGGGCTGGTATCGAAATTGATAGTACGACTCCGGATAGAAATGGAAACAGGATTATTTGTGAAGGATTGGATAAACTTGCCCTGATTGGAACACATTTTGAATTGGTTCATCTACCAAACCCTGAGAGAGGGAACGAAATTTTTTCAGAGGTCGTTGAAGCAAAAGTTTCCGACTTCAAATCAAGCCTGAACGGCCAATCAATTCTTCATTTCAATGAAACATTAACATCTGACCTCATACCGAGCTTGAATCTAATTGATTATTTTGTCAGCTATGAAGACTTGTGTTTCATATTTCGCAAGATAAACAACAAGAAATCATGTGGTAATGATGGTATTCCAAATGTAGTTCTCCGACATTTGCCTGAGGTTGCTATTAGGAACTATTGCATATTGTTCAACAACATGTTGAACAATTCATATTTCCCAAATGAGTGGAAAAAGGCTAAGGTATTTCCGATCTTGAAGAAAGGAAAAGAATCTTCATGCCCGAAAAGCTATCGCCCAATCAGCTTGCTGCCTAACATCAGCAAGTTGTTTGAAGTGATACTCAACAGAGCATTAAACGCCCACATTGAGGAAAATGAGTTGATGCCGAATTGCCAATTTGGTTTTCGTGCCAGGCATTCGACCACACATGCAATAACGAAAGTAACCTCAGACATCTGTTGGAAACTAAATGATAGACAATGTGTTGGAGCATGTCTCATTGATATGGAGAAAGCCTTTGATACGGTATGGTTAGATGGACTTATTTTTAAACTTCTTCAGGACAAGTTCCCCAGACACCTTGTCGCCATGATGTGTAATATGTTATACGGGAAATCGTTTGTTGTAACCGATGGAAATCTGACAACAATGCGCGAGTTCAAGGTCTTGAATGGTCTACAGCAGGGAACAGTTACTGCGCCTCTGCTCTTCTCAATCTTTATTCGCAAGCTATTGAACGGCTTTGATTTTAACGTCTCGCCAAAGCGATCATTGGTAGCGTTTGCTGATGATCTGATCATCTACACGGCTGACCGAAAAGCTACAATAGTTCAGAGCAATCTCCAAAAAATGTTCAATGATGTACAGCTGTACACTGACAATTGGCGAATGAAAATCAATGCGCAGAAGTGTGAAACAATCTTGTTTCGGACAACGCTGCAGGGGGTCAGTCAAGACCTGAAACGTAATTGGAAAGATTTCCACATCATGGCTGGCGAGGGTAGTTCAGAACGAATTCCACATAAATCCTGTGTTCGATACCTCGGTGTTTATCTCGATCAGTATCTGTACTATACTGAACATGTGAAAATCATGCTCAGTAAAGCACTTAAAGTAGTCATGGCCCTTCGAAAACTCTTTCATTCCAGATACATTGATCAAAAGGTCAAAATTATCTGTTACAAGACACTGGTTAGACCAGTTTTGACCTATGGATGTCAGATCTGGTACAACCAGAGTGCTAGTACTATGGAAAAATTAAGAGTTTTCGAAAGGAAATGTCTTCGTGCATGTACTGGTTTGTACAGAAAGCCTGAGACGGATTGGAAACATTATATATCGAATAGAAGAATTTATCAAACTGCTGAAGTGACTAGAGTCGATATCTTCATATTGAAGCTTCTTCGGAATCATATCGCAAGATCTGTGACTGTGAGTGAAAACCCTTGGATTTCACAGCCGTTCCACCCTACAGACGGAAATATAGCGACTTGCCTCGCTACTGGCTTCATTCCTCCAGAAGCATTCGTGTATTTGGACATGAATGGATATGTTTTTGATTCTGACGGCGTCCCAGTCATATATCACATATATCGACGGGCCACCGATAAGAAGATAAAATATCCTCCGAATTTGAGTTCACGAGACCAACGATTTCAATGGAGATACTCATTTGCTAGATTCGTTGAAGCTGATCGAGTTGAGACGGCGCAATCCAGGTATTGGTGGCTGAATGACAATGTCTAAATTTTTCGTGTTTGTTTTCAGTTTTGGTGTTTTTCGTTATTTAGTTTTTGAGTTTCAGCTCATTATTGCTACATTTAGTATTGTTATATATTTTTGTTAAAATCAGGTATAGGTTAGGTATATGTAATGTTTACTATGTTCCGTTAGAGATAAGATTAAACACTTAGGTTAGGAACATTGTTATAGTATTTTTAGTATAAGATAAAGTTTTTTTGATTGTATTTTATTAGAAATAAGTTACAACATATTAGGTGTAGGATCAAAGTTTCACTGTTGTGTATTAATTATAAATAATTTTTGGATAGTGTTGGTTGGTTTTTTCTCCTTTTTCCAATTGAATTGTAAAAATATGTAATAATCGTAATTAATTGCATTTGCTATAGTTTTTTTTTGATGAAATGAGTTTATGATAACGTACAAATTTAGACAGCCATTTGGGCCATTAAGTTTTTTGATTGTTATTATTTGGAATTTGCTTTATATTCTTTTAAAATTTATAACGATGAGTATTAAATAAAGCGCTTTTGACTTTGACTTTGACTTTGACATTATACTAGGTTAGAGATAAGGTAAAACGCTTAGGTTAGGAACATTGTTATAGATTTTTTAAGTATAAGATAAAGTTTTTGATTGCATTTATTAGAATTAAGTTAAAACATATTAGGCGTAGGATCAAAGTTCACTGTTGTGTTAAGATGATAAATAATTTTAGAATAGTGTTGGTTAGTTTTTTCTCCTTTTTCCAATTGAATTTTAAAAATATGTAATAATCTTCATTGATTTGAATTTGCTATAGTTTTATTTAAATATGTTTAATGATAACGTACAAATTTAGAGAGCCATTTGGGCCATTAAGTTTTTGATTGTTATTGTTTGAAATTTGCTTTATATTCTCTTAAAATTTATAATGATTAGTATTAAATAAAGCGCTTCAAAGTCAAAGTCCAAAGAATTTGCTTCGAGTGATTCTTTGGACGAACTATAAACCTGTTCAGTTATGATACGCACTGGCTCATAAATAAAGCGCTTTTGACTTTGACTTTGACTTTCTATCCGCCCGTCTGTCCGTGTATCACAGCAAGTTTCCTCAGAAATCATAGAAGCTAGAAGGATCAAACTTTGTGAAAAGGTCAGAAGTGGTGGTCTCTCAAAAGTTAGTCTTATAAAACATTTCAAAATTTTTTAAGGAGAGAACCCCTCCCGCCTGTTAACGAAGTAACCCTTAAATCTTGTCTTGTCTTTTTTAGTTTATCCATTTCTGCATAATCGGTGGTTTTTTATACCTTACGTCACCATTTTTGGTTTTTTCGATCGTCTTTTCTTTTCGTGATCAATGATAGAAAGTCATTGGGCACCTTCATGCCATCGGCAAATATAAGTTTTTTAGTTGGTAGCACTAACAATTTTCGAAGTGGCTCCTCGAAACTTGCAAATTCCAATTTCAAACTAGTCTAAATAATCGTTTAATTTAAATTAATTTCCAGTGTTTTGCTAATTATCAGGCCAATTTTCTTGCTAACCTGTTTTTCTAAACTATGTGAGAAAATTGTCCACTTGAACGTTCTTTTACCTACTTAGGGTGTGTTAATTCCTGTACAATCTTGACCAATTTGTTAGAGTTCATTAATGTTACTTCAAAAGCTTTGGAGGACCGTTTACCAGTTGATACTTTATATTTGGATTTCTCTAATGCCTTCGAATGAGTAAATCGCAATATTTTGTTGAGCAAACGTAAATTTCTTGGAATTCCTGAGTATTTGCTCCACTAGTTATTCTCTTGCTTATCCAATCGTGTGAGCCAACTGTCTTTTCAGGGCTATCTTTCTACCCCCTTCCATTCGTCTACTGATGTTCCTCAAGGATCCATTCTAGGTCCACTATTGTTCACTCAGTTTATAATTGCGATCCATAGTTATTAACTCCTCGTTTCTTTAATATGCAGACAACAGCAAGGCTTTCGAAATAGCGTCATCTAAAGATGGCTGTACCCTCCATCAGGAAGATTTGAAAGCTATTTCACTTTGAAGTTGGTATAACCAGCTTCCGTTAAATGTTGCAACCGTTTTTCAATTTCCAGCAACCCTAATCCTAATTTGAATATTTCGTACCTAAGTACTATAACTCATTTCAGGGACTTAGGTATCACTTTCGACTGAGTAATTCTTTTAGTTTTAGCCATTTTTATTACACCTGTCTTGCTATCTCAAGTATTTTTACTCCTCTTTCTCCTAGCTGTGCTATTGTTTACTCTATTTTGTAATCGGAGATAATCAGTTAAATAGAGCGAAATAAATAAATTAAGGCATATAAAAATATAATTTTTGAAAACTTAATGACAGAAGCGATTAAAAGTGACTGCTAGACGTAAAATCTTCTGATCGGTTTAGGATACACTCTGATAGGGGAAGTGACTTGTAAAGTTTTTTATTCGGGATGTAAAGAATCTGTTTTATCCTTTTCCACTATTGTGTGATAAGGAAAACAGCAAATACATGCTCGGTTTATATTTTTGAAGGCTTTATTGGATTCTTGTGATTAGGAAGCAAGTATTCATAACGAGAATGTTCAAGGAAACTTTTTCAATTTGAATTTTTTTGGTCCATTAATTTTTTATTGTATTCAATTTTTGCAATAAACATCTCAATTACACTTCCATTTTGGACAGCAAGCCGGATACGGTTTCGTTAAATCTTCAGCAATATATTCACATCCTATAGCCATTTCATCAGGACAACTAAAATCAGAATCATAAAAAAAATTAGCCCTCAAACTAACAATAAACGTAGATAGTGTTACATACGTTTTTCCCTCCATTGCACCACCTGGTAAGCATTTATACGATACACATTCACCAATTGGATTATAGGTTTCACCAGCAGACCATTTATGCTTTGTGCGGGACTCAAAGCATTCTAAAAAATAGATTTATTTTTTAAGTACTGTCAATTATTTTTTAAGTTGATAACTTAATTAGTTAAGTTATTAACTTAATCATTACCATTTTCCGCGGAGACAACCGCAACAATTGTGAAAAAGAGTACAATGGAAATTTTCATTTTGATTTTGTTTTCTTAGAACCTGAAAATAATAAATGTAAGCTTCTAACAAATAAAGTAAATCGAAATGAATAAGTGACACTCTATGATAAAAGAGTGTTCGAGGAACTATAAACTTTCACTTAGTTCTTATTTAAAATAAAGCTCAAAAATAGAACACTACACAATTTCAAGAAAACAACTCTACACAAAGCGTAATTTCCCAATAAAGTCTAATTACAATAAAACAAAAAATTTACACTTGATTTCCGAATAAAGTTCACAAAAATTAGAATAATCAAAATTACACAACAATCACTTACTGACAATTTTAATGTCTCAATACAATCGAATATATTTCACATATGGTAGCTAAATCAGTCACACATCACCTTTTTAAGCTTTTCGGTTATGAATGTAACTACAGTGTCCGGTACAAGTAATACTTGTTGTTCTGACTGAAAAAAAACGTACCAACAACAAAAACCCAAGATTTAACCACAACGAAAAAAGCTTAAATAAATATTTACAATGAGATCAATACATGACAAAAATATTAAACTATTGCACTTATATACTAGCAATAATTTTTACTTTTTTTCCATAATTTATTTCCATTTGTGTACGGAGATTCCTAACTACTGGTTTAAGTTAAGTGTGATTTTTCCTAGAAAAGTGTTGAGAGTTTGTTTTGCTGTTTTAAATTCAATGGGCTTGAAAAAGCTCATAGGTCACGTTCATGTTAATTATTATATTGTCATAGATGATAAGAAAATTGTATCATCTTAAAGATGTTGAATAATATTCATAGAAGATGTCAAGGAAGTTTAACAACGAAAAATCTTCAGTCAGTCTATGCAAACTCCAACTGTCTGACCATTTGTGCATGGGTTACAAAAGTTTTTCTTATAAACTATTATTGCTATGATTATTCAACTCAGGAGAAACGTTAGTGGTAATAACATAATCTAATGTTTTGAGACAAACCAAGTTTAAATAGCGTCAAGATGGACTACCGAAATTTCAATTTTTTTAAGGAATAATTTGATAAGTGTTAAAATGTGAGTGGCGAAGTATAATAACGTTTTGGTAGGGAGAAAGTTCGACGACCACAAGCATATTAAAAGAAATTCTCGCTATAGAATGATTGAAAGTAATATCAACTACAACAGTTAGAACTCTTATCAACAGGAGGAGGGATCCAAATGAACTTCACGCCGGCTAGAACTTTGCTTTTCCAATACAAAACTCTCGGCCTATTTTTATATATTCATAATTCAAATTCAAAAATTAAATAATGGAAAAAATTGATGAAATTTCGTCATTTACGATTTCAGCGGTGAACAGCAATCACAAAAATTACAAAGATTTTACGGAATTATAACCTCGGAAGCTGAAATTTAAAAAACCAAAAAATGTAATAACAAATTCTGGTATTCAGCATTGTGATCGCAACAGTTTTTCCTGGGATTTAATTTGATAATTTTTCTGTTTGGAGAATCTGAGGAATCAATTGGCTTACAAAAAACCATGTGTAACTTTTGAATGATTGTTTAGCTGCATCTTTGTTATCCAAATTGATCATTCTGGGTTTCCGACTATGGGGAATTCACATTCCAAAATTCTTGCTCATCTGATATAATTTTTTTGTTCTCAAATTTTTTGTTAGCCTTACCTTCAAAAAACTACATAGTCTTGTCGTAAATAAGAAGTTTAGGCCTGTAAAGGACAAAAACGAGTCCTGGAAATGGCGGCCAGGACGGCCCTCGTCGTACTAAACTCCGGAAAAACGCCAACTTTCCGCCGTATTGACTGTGAGGGAACCATATCGGACGTGACATTTGCCTCGGAGTCCTTAATACGGAGGATACTTAACTGGAAAGTATTAGAGGACTACTCAGCCAGTGATCATCAGCGCATTCTGCTTGAGATAAGTGATGCTCTCCCCGACGTCCGTGCTCTCGGCCTTCTACAACTGGATGGAACATCGGAAGGATAGACGTCGAGACGTTCATCGAGATGCTCACAGCAGGTGAGCCGCTGCAGGGAGCTTCGGAGGGGACGGAAGAACGGGCAGCTCAAGTTGTGGTGAGCCCTACTATGAGCATCATTACGACTGCTTGCTGCGCTTCTATGCCCCGTCAAAGACCCCGGCACGGCAAGCCCCCAGTGTACTGGTGGTCAACTGAAATCGGTGAAAAGCGAAGGGGGTGTCGACGTGAGGCTCAAAGGGCGCGGAACGGTGACGAGGCATGCAACTGGGTGGCAGCATATAAGTCGGCCAGGAAATGCCTTCGCGAATTGATAAACAGTAGCAAGGCTCGCTGCTGGCAAGACCTAGTGGACAATGTGAACAAGGATCCGTGGAGCCTTGGCTACAAGCTGGTCATGCGGAAGCTTGGTGCCCTACGGAAGCCTTGTATACATGACGCGGAAAAGATGGACGCGATAGTGCGGGAACCCTTCCCCGCCCATCCCGTCCGTGTTGACGCTGTCCATGGTGAAACAGCAGTCGATTTTCCACTCTTCACACAGCCGGAACTGGAGGAGGCAGCCCTCTCATTGAAAGCGAGGAAGCCTCCAGGTCCAGATGGTGTTCCGGCTGAGGTATTGTGGCTCGTCTATCCTGACTTGCTGCTCAACACATTCAACGCTTGCCTACGGGACGGGTTTTTCCCGGTACGATGGAAGGTGGCGAGGCTCGTGCTGATCAGCAAGGGGAAGGGAAATCCCGAATCACCGTCTGCATACCGCCTGTTATGCATGCTAGACACGGCTGGGGAAGTGCTGGAGAAACTCATCAAGGGAAGACTCACTGACGCGATTCGTGCTGCTTGGGGCCTATTCCCTCGGCAGTACGGCTTTAGAGCAGGACGTTCTACCATTGATGCGCTTGCAGAGGTGGTGAAAGTGGTCCAAAGAGCAGAGGCATATAGTCACACCAAGCGACGGATCGTTCTGTTGGTGACACTCGACGTCAGGAATGCCTTCAACTCCGCTAAATGGGTGGATATTCTGGACACGCTGGAAAACTCTTTTCAAGTTCCAGAATATCTAACGCAGTTTTGAGGAACTACCTAAAGGACCGAAGCCTGCTCTACGACACGACACAGGGCCAACGAAGGATGGGAATTACATCGGGTGTTGCCCAGGGATCTATCCTTGGTCCGGACCTGTGGAACGTGTCTTACGACGGGCTACTGAGACTTGAGATGCCAGATGAGTCGGCGCTTGGTCGGCAATGCGGATGATGATGCGGCCTCTGGTCGCTGGACGCGCCGTTGAAAAAGCGCAACTTTGGCTAGGTATGCTAATGCGCCGAGTGAGCGACTGGATGGCTGCTCGCGGGCTCAGTTTAGCACTGGAGAAAACCGAAGTGGTCATCTTGACAAAAAAGAGAGTCCCTAGACTAAAGGTGATCAGTATTGGCGACCTACGAATCAAATCGAAGCCAGCGGTGAAGTACCTGGGGCTACTGATCGACTCGAAGATGAGTTTCTCTGAGCAAATCAGGGCAACGGCTGAGAAGGCTTCTTCGGTAATATCGGCCCTGAGTTGACTTATGACCAACGTAGGGGGACCCAGCCCATCAAGAAGATGCCTCTTGGTGAGTGCTGTAGGGTCAATGCTACTGTATGAAGCAGAGGTATGGGGTGACGCTCTCAGCAAGGAGGTATACCGAAAACGCCTGGCACAGGTACAAGGAAGAGGAGCACTTAGAATTGCATCTTCGTATTCAACAGTCTCTGACTCAGCGGTGAGAGTTATTGCAGGCGTGATACCTTTCATCCTCCTTGCTAGAGACCCCTGTGCTATTTACCTGCGCCAAAAAGAGGATGCGAGGGAGATGGTTGTCCCCGAGGAGAGACACCGCTCACGCAACGATTGGCAGCAGTATTGGGTCAATTGCACGAAGAGAAGGTAGACTGCGTGCCTCATCCTGGATGTGAGACCGTGGCTTAATCGAAGGCATGGTGAGACTGACTTCTATCTGACCCAGCTTTTGAGCGGGCATGGGTGTTTTCGGTCTTGCCTGCACAAGGTTGGTAAGTCACGGTCCCCCGATTGTCGGTTTTGCCCAGGAGAGGAGGACAATGCCTGTCACACATTTTTTGCCTGTACAAAATGGGTCAGGCTGCAAAGAGAAGTCCACAGGGAGAAGGGAGAGCTCACCCCGGATAATATAGTTGCGGTGATGCTCGAATCGGTTGACAAAAAGAACCAGGTGGCACATTATGCTCGGGCAGTCCTAAAATATAAAAGGGACTCACAGCAGCCGGGGGCGCTGGGGCTGGGGGATCGCTCTTCCGGCATTTCCTCTTCCCCTCTCCCCTCCCACTAGGAAAGGGACTCCCCAGCTCGAAGGCGCGCCACGGCGTAAAAACACGAGACCTGGCTCGAAGTGATGTGTCGAACGGTTCTAGGCTGGGTTTTCAGATTGACAGGGGAGGTGTTTAGTGGGTAGTCCAGTCGCGCATGGGAGTCCTACACTCTGTGCATAAATAGCATTCACCTCATTACCACAAAAAAGAAAAAAAACCCTGTGAAGGACAGAAGCGGTGGTCTGCTGCACAAGTTATCCATCGTGGAAGCGCTCAGCTAGTGCAATAAACCACCGCAGCTATCCTTTACGGGCTTTAACTTCTTATTTCTGAAGAGACTACAAAAAGTGGCCAACGTAAGATCCAAAAGACCGGCTGTTTCACCAGTCGTGAGGCTGAGACAGGCCATCATCTAGGTTTCAAGTATGGTGGATGGGCATGTAAATTAAGGGTTAATGCACAAATCGTGCTAAAGTCCTCAAACGGCTTTGAAGTGTTGTGTTATCTTTGGAAATGATGTAGTAATCGAGCAATCATACAAACAAACTGCTCAAAAACCTTCCTATCTCCTACTCATGTAAAAACAGGCATAAAATGACAATGTTACCCAGTTGTAGAGTGCATTGTAGTATTTTACATTTAGAGACCCCGTACCTTGACACCGACAAAGGGGTTATTATTGAGCTATATTGTGCTCTCGATAGAAATAATCCAAATGAATTTACATACTGTGGAAATATTTCGATTCCAACAATAAATCTAGGTGTAGCAAATACATTGAAACAATCATCGTCATCTATGATGAATTAATCTTCGATGAATATGATGAACGCTCAAACCCAAAATTTGAATCAAAACCTCATAATTAAAACTGGCAATGATCGAGACATGTCTGGGAATACTGCTCCAAAACTTCCAGCACGGAGCAAAAACACCAAACGCCGCATCTTCTGATCTCCCTTCAGTGGATGTCTATACGCCCGACTCCACAACAAACTCCGTGCACAGCTTACATCAATATGGACAATGTGACATTGTCGTGGCTCAATTAGGGCTTGAATCACCTGCAAGTATTTCAAGCGACATTACATCTCAAAACTCTGTGGAGAGTGTCCGGCCTCTGAGCGTTCGAATACAGCATCAGTTTAATAACTGCTCGATGCATCAAAACCAGTCGAATGCTTCAATGCATATGAGTGTGCAAAATCAAAAGAAAATAACAGCTTTAACCGTTTTCAATGTTAATAGATATGTGACGACAGGTTTTTGTAAAGTTAATTTCACTTACTGTTTAAAATACTAAAAATACTTAATTTTTTTTTTTTTTTTGAATTATCATAGTGCAAATAAATACAACGCAGAATTTTCAGAATCCAGATCAACGTATAAATTACTTTGAAAATGAAGGCTCATACCCAAGAAAAATCTCTGTTCACATAATCCAAAACACAGAATTACATTCGTATCCAATAATTACACCATGATAGCAACATGAATGTGCCCACTTCATCCGCATCACAATTAAAGCAGCTGAGCAATAAATGCAATTTAAAGCAGCTGAGCAAGGGGCTCGTCTTCATCCGCCATAACAGCGTGACGGTGGACGACGAACAAGCAAGAAGAAAAACTTTCTTGGGCACGAAAAACCACCGTTGTGTCAGGAAGACTCAGCTGGGAAGCGAATAAGACGAGAGTCTGGTGGAGATCACGGGACCGCGTGGACGACGAGGAGAGCGAAGTGGACAGAGATGTCGCATCTGTTTAATTATTTCAATTTTTCAATTAATACACGAATGAGAATAAAACGCAGAATATGAAAATCGGTAGCGGAGTCGCGTAAGGGAATGGCCGAGTTTTGTACGCGAGGTTGTGGAGTGATCGCCTAATAAAAATGACCCGATATAAATATGTGGCAATCCCGCTCGAATAAGAAGCACCGCTAATCATATGCGTGGCAAATTCGGAACTTATTGTTCGATAAAAGCATTAACTGTTTGCGGATTGCGAACGATTGGATAAAAAGGCCTTCACTTGCATCTATTATTTGGATTACTTGATTTCAGTGCTTTGAGATTCTATGAAGTGATGGAAGACTGAAAAGTCACGGAAACTGGTACAAAAAGGGACGACGTTGAAAATAAGAAAAGAAAAGAATATGCCGTCCTTCTATTACTTAGAAATTGATCAAAAGAGGTGATGTGAAAATGGATTGTTGCGCGGGACGAATTGTTTCCTAGCTGAAATTAACAGTAATTGAAACATATAACCACGTGAAGCTCTTACCACCAATATAATTTGCTAACAAATGAGAATAAAACCACCCCGTTCTAATGGAAAGCATGTTTGCATCGTATGAAAGAAGCTTTTGTAATGAATCTGAAAGAACGTTCTGATATAACGCTGCGTCTATGGGCCGAACAGTGTGAATTTATTTTGGTGCAAAGATTCCGTCACAGCCATCAGATTGTCATTTTCTATCGCTACATTTGGAATAAACATAAATTGCGGCGATTGCTCCATGGAATTCGCAGATAGCATTACAAATTTATGGAGTCCTGAGCACATCCGCTACGAGGCCTCTGATGTCCATTGCACTGGAAATCGATCGGTTGCAAGGAGGATATCAATTTTCACTAAGGCTTATAGAGGTTGCAATTATAACTTGGGTAACGGGCTGAGAGGTTGCAATTATAACTTGGGTAATGGGCTGAAAAACAGAGGGAAGTCGAGGTTGTGCACTGCCAAGGGTTGGACGCGGTGCGGTGTGTTTTACCTATCTTGCACGGATTACTGAGATTTTTATCTAAATACCAACTTATTAATTCGTGGGAGTTATTTTGGTGCATTTAAGTGGAAAGGATCCAAATTATCAGTGTAATTCCTTTGATTCCTGATTTGAAATAACGATAGTGGACGCTGTTCGTTGCTTCAACTGAAGAAATTTTTTTGTTGACATTCAAGAGCGTAATCAAATCGTCACCGTGCGTTTGCGCTTGTATTTCACCATTCCAAACTAATCGACATGAGTGTGTGCGCAAATATTACTGGTATATAAATTCTTTCAAGCGGAAGAAATTAATGGTAATCGACTTATGACACGTGTAATTCTGTTGCGGTGCTGAACATTGGCACCTGTGTGAATATTGCCTTCTATCATCGCGTCTTACGTCTGCCCTTTTCACAATAACGCGAATTTCATTTCGCTGCACACGAGCATACTTCCCATAACGTGACGTATTTTCTATACATAAAAGTTACAATTCGTGCAAAGGGAAAACATAATTCAGGGACACAGCCTACAGATATCATCATTTTTGTGAAAATTAAATAACAGATGTGCCCGCCCCATCTACGAGCGCTCGTCGAGGAGGATGGGTAAGTACCCTTTTAGTTTAATTTCTTTTTGCCTAAATTTGTTTTTTTCTAAATTTCTATTACTCAACATTTGTCATAATACATAAAAGCAATTGCAGCTACAAATAATTCATTTATATTCCAGGATAAATTTTAGTTAGCATTGTTGTTATTATTAATATTAACTTCCCTTCTATATAACCCATGCTTAATTATAATTCGGGCATTTTGGTTTTAGCTTCCACGAATTGATTTAGTCTGAAGATAGTGAACTGTTTATAAAGTTATCCAAATAATGCAATGAAGTGATTAAACTTACCCTCCGGTCTTTTCATTCTGCCTTTCTGACCGGGTATGGGACCCGCCACGATGGAAGACTTTATCGCTAATGTGGGCTATCCATCGGGCGCCCTCCACCGATTTGTTGTTTCAGGGGCTCTTGCCGGGTTGGGTGGCCTTCCGCTCGCGTGCTCTCTTATGGGCTAAGGTTATGTGATTCAGTCACATAGTTCTATGACATAAATCGGTCACATCTATATTTCTCGTTTGATGGGAAGGCTCATGCAAAGTATGTTTGTACGAGTTTTCCACTCAGAAGGGAAATATATGGACACGTCAACATTTGAATCTTGATCTGGTTGGGCGGGTGCGAGGGGGCACCACAACCATCCGGTTGCTCCACTCTTATTTGTGGGCCATAAGAATCGTCGCGTAACGACGAAGTCTCCACAAGTCCGTCTGTTTTGGCGCGTTTCGACTTGTTCTCTGAGCAAGCAATTTTCCCCTTCAGTTAGTTACCTACATTTTTCGACTTCGTTCGACCTTTTTTTGAGACCCGAGAATTCGTGAATGCGAAATTCTTTTGTAGCAGGTCCCTGTGCTGGGGGAATGAACCCGCCCCACGACACCACAACGCTAGGCTGCCAACGCATTCACGCGTCCCCAGACATGGCCAATCTTGGCGAATCCTACCATCCTCTTTCGCCGAGGCAGCAGACCATCGCTGCAGTCCTTCACGGATAATTTCATACCTTCCTTCACTACATATTCAGATGAGTTTGAAGGAACTGACAGTCTTAATGGGATTTGCCTGCTCGAAATAATTTGAACTCATCAGCATATCAGAGGCAAGATGAATTAATTACAAAGCTTAGACCATTAATGAACAGCAGAATGAGAAGAGGCCCAAGAATTGAACCTTGTGGAATACCAGATAAAGGATAAAAAGGAATAGACGTAGACCGGAGAGACTTACTTGATAGGGATGACACAAAAGATAAGATGACATTCAAGATAGAACAGCACCTGAAGTGCCAAGAGCTTCAAGCTTACGACAAAGAAGAAAATGATTCATAGAGTCAAAGACCTTGGAGAAATTTGTGAAGATCACATCAACTTGCAGTTGGTTATCCAAAGCCCTTGCAATACTATTGTATTTGTGAACTGCATAAAATTAGAGGTAGTAGAGTGCCATTTGAGAAAGCCATGCTGCTCTGGAGCAATGATAGGAGCTAATAATTTTGAGAGTCGATTATGAATAAGTCATTTAAGCAACTTTAGAAAACAAGAAACTAAGGCAATAACGCGATAATTGTAAGATCACCACTTTTGAAAATAGGAACAACATTAGCTGTTTTCCAAGGGTAAGGGAAAGTACCAGTACTCAAACATAGATTGAAGAGGAGAGACAAAGAAAAACTTAGCGATGAGGCTAACGACTTCACAAATATGTTTGGCCAACCATCCGGCCCAGGGCTGATACTAGGACCAAGAGCATTGATTAAAGTTTCGATTTCAGATACATCTATACGAATATGGAAAATTAGGAAGGGAAGACGATTAGGTAAGACAACAGGATGCACAGCTGCAACGGGAGGAGAAAAAGTCGAAAAGAAAAATTGGCCGAATGAGTCAGTAACTTCTTGAAGAGCTGAAACTTCTGCACCATTCCATCGGACCTTACTAGGACGAGGATTTCAGCGACCTAATATAAGACCGAATAATTAATGATTTCTGAGTCAGGTTAGTTTTGCTGCCATGAAAGAGGAGTCTTCCAACTTTGAAAGATCTGCTCCATTAGAGTATCACCCAGTCATGGTTTATTTGGGAGATGAGAAGACTGAAAACCAAAGTATATTTACTTTACACATTTTTTTCTGAGGTAATGTTTCTGTAACTCGCCACTTTCGGCCACTAAAAGATACAACTATGGGGTATCATACTGAGGCTAGCTAGCGCTCAATTGACCCTGGAGTAGCACACGGAGGCTAGCCCAAAGGCTGTAATATGAGCTCCATTTTGGTAGGCTTTTCAAATTTAGCTCTAACATGGTCTTGTACAGCTCGCAGTTAATCACAGTTCACGCCAAGTTATAATGATCCATCCTCAAAAGCATTCAAGTTTCCTAGGAGGGTGTACTCAGAGCCACGCTGAATAGGGTGATACACAAACATGAGGGAATAGGGCGAAAATCCCGTGGACTCATGAGTCACATTGTGGAAGGGAGAACATGATTCCGAAAGAATCTCATCCCACTTGCTATAACCGGAGCTTTAGTAGGCGCTGATGGCATTCAATGTCAACTAGTTGGATCTCTCCGAGGCATTCGCTTGTGGTGAATGGTATGGAGTGAAGCAGTATTGCAATTCATAGTCATTCATGAGCTTGACAAACACCTTGGAGACAAACTGCACAACGTTAACGAAATAAAGCCATTCAGAACTCCGAAGATCAAAAAGATTTCACGCTTCAAATATTACACGACTGATTCCACAGGGAGAGTTCAAGACCACTAACGATTGTGTATTACTCGATTTTAAAGGGGGTATTGACCGATGAGGTTCATAAACAGGAACTTCATAGTTCTCACCGGGTTTCGTGATGTGCCCATAGAGGGTTTCTAAGTGGAATTCAATGACTTGGCCTGTTTGCGCAAACGAGGCCAATAATTTATTTAAAAGACCTCCATAGTCTTACGAATTATCATGAGCTTGTATTATAAGACCCTGTTATTGGCCCTGAGGAACCCATGATTTTATTCAAGGAATATCCAAATTTAGCGTAGCAGGAGAACCAGTACTGATGTGTGCATAGCCATGAACAAGGTATAAATTCTGAACTCTATCAATTTGCCCCAGAATTTTCTCATTGAGCTCCTCGTACTCCGGCTCCTCAAACGCAGACTCCATGATCAAACCATCAAAATCTTTGTACTCTTGAGAAGCAATGAGCGAAGCCATCCACTCATTCATGAACAAGATCTTGATAACGTATCAGGTACAACATGAAGGACACCTTTCCGGTTTTCGATTTTGAAATTAAACCCTTACAATTTCAGGCTCCAAGCAACCTGAAAGATTCAACTGCTGCATGAGCCATTTAAGGCTAGTATGATCGGTGATGATGGTGAAAGGCAATCCTCAATATATGCTCTGAATCTCTTCACAATCTTCATCGCAGCCTAGCACTCCAACTCAGTAATGCTATAATACCTTGCGCATCATTGAGCTTCATCGACATATATGCAATTGAATGCTATCCACTTTTATAGTCGTTCTGAAACAAAACACTTCCAATACCCACTGTACTTGCGTCACATATAGAATATAGAAGTGCTTTATGAAATTAGGGCTAGCCAGCACTGGAGTGGAAATTAGACACTGCTTTGCTTTATTGAAGGCATTCTTGGCAGTAGTAGTAGTCCATGAGGAGCAGTGGGTGAGGGCACACTCCGCTTCCGCAGCAGCTCCCAAGTTCAAGCCTTGTTGGCGGCATTGAGTTTGAGCTTCTGATGCTGCTGTCGGACTATCAGCCCACTCAGCTGTGATGGGTAGTAATTACGTGGTTGAGCGTAGTATTGACCATTTCACCGTGAATTCCATTATGGTCGTGGAACGAGATATCCTCACAATAAAATCTTTACGCCAAGGCTCAAATTTGGACTATTGAATGTGCATTTAGCCCTTAGCAATTCCATAAGTGGGGCGGTAACCGAAGCAAAACTTTGAATAAGCGTCTGTACTATCCTGCCGAGCTCATTTTACGTCTTTGGTCGTTCGGGGTTCAGGATAGGAGACCGTGTCCGAAAAATTCTCCAGGTTGGTGTGCAGAATACCGTCACGAACCATGAACCCAAGATATTAGATCCAGTTCTTGATGAACTTGCTTTTTTCAGCATCGATATTCAAGTTGGCATCCCTTAGCAGTTTTGTAACGGGACTTAGGAGCTCCAAATGCTCACCAAATGTTGAACTCGTAACAAGTAGGTCATCCAGGTAAACATACATCTTATCCTGCAGCTCGTGTGGTATGACTTTATGCATCAACTGACACATCGTTTGGAGAGTATTATATAAACCAAACAACCATGACCTTGCAATGGTACAAGAACCCGCCAGGAACAGTAAAAAGTGTTTTCCCCTTGGTTATTACATCTAACAAAATTTGTCAAAAGGTATTCTTCAGGTCCAAGCTGGTTATGAGCCGTGTGCTCTGAAACCGTGTCAGTAGACCTACTAATAGGGGAAATGCATAGGTATCCTTAACGGTCACCTCGTTGAGGTATCTAAGTATCAAGACATAATCGTAACTTACCAGATTTCCTAACAAGTGCGATACTGGAGAGCTCATTTAACTCCGACTTTCCTCTGCTACCCCCAATGACAGCATATAGTCAAGTTCGTCGTACAACAGTGTCTGTACAAAAGGCATGATAGCATAATGCCACTGCTTAATGGGTCAAGCAGAACCAGTGTCAATGTAATGGGTCACGAGACTGGACCTACCCAAGCCTTTCTCGTTATTTGATGGGAACTGTTGTTTGACTAAGTCCAGTCGTTGTTGAGCCTCTGGAGTACATACGTGAAATTCATGACTCAGAGGCTCTGTGGCTGCTTCGACAGCGTCCACTTGCATTGGTATGATTTTGAAGAGGTCTCAGCAGCCAATTCTAAAATACACAGCATGCATCAAAGATGGGACCACCTGGAACCTCATCAGTTTAGTAGCGTTGTTAAAACACACCAATGTGGTGACGTATCCCAGAACCGAATATTTATGTCCTAATGCAGCTTTAACTTGGGCATGCTTGGAATGTATGTGCAATGCAAGTAAGTTTCAAGAGACGTCTGGGTGAAGGGATACCTCCAGGACCCCCGGAAGTGATCTTGGAAGGGACGCGCTCTAAAATCGCCAGGCGGTTTTCGATTATCATTCTCCATTCCCTTAACTTTTGGGGATAACCGGTAAACTATTTCGGGCAATAGTACTGCTAAATGAAGCTGTGGGATCATCTTAATAAATGCCGGTACTATTATGATACAAATCTTACATTTCGCTAGAATGGATGTGTATCTGCTAACAAGATTCCAATCCAGCCGGTAACTCATCAGACAGTCTCATCGAGCTGAGTCCATAGTGTTGACCTGAAGGTCAACAACACTTAAAGTCTAGCCCACGCCAAGTGTCTTCCCCCGATACCTCCAGACGAGCTCATGGATGATTGAGAACTCATGTCCAGCTAAGTAGTCCTGCAACCTAAAACTCATATTTTTGAAAACTAGATCTAGCAAATTCGTGTCCCTAATCGAAGTCTTGAATTGGAGAGCCGTAGCCTCAAAGGGTTCATAAAATTCATTGGATCTTTGTTAAACATACTTTGTTATTGTCAACGATAGGTCTCTGTAGAGTATCTAGTCTTTTTCTCGTGATGAATAGGGCCTGTTTTTTTATCAGAATTAATCTTAATTTTCCATTTACGAAAGAATTCCAATAAAATATTTATTGATCGTTGCAAGTTTGAAGTGATGACTCTTGCTTATCGTGCAGTAATTAAATTTACAGGTATTATCAGCGTAGAGTGATAGTTTTACTTTTGGAGGTAGAGTAGGAAAATCTGCAATAAATATATTGTATAAGACCGATGAGATGGGCGAGTCCTGAGGAACTCCAGCATCAATTGGTTCAAGCCTTGAGAGTTGTTTGTCGATTCTGACACGGAATGTCAATAATTTGAGTGAGCTGCAGTGGCATATTGAACTGATGCATTTTGAAGATAAGTCTCGCATGCCCAATTTTATCCAAGGCCTAAGCTATGTCAAACATAACTAGGCCTATTGAATTTCTGCGATTTAAACCTGTTCTGGTGTGTTGAACCACTCTAACTAACTGGGGTTCAGTAGAGTCTTTAGCTTTGAAGCCCTATTGTTCTTCCGATATAATATCTTTGTCAGATACAACCTCATTAAGTCGATGCAGAATCAGTCTTTGCTTAATTTTCGACAGCGATGAGAGGAGACTGATGGGTCTCCAGTTGTGTGGAAATTGTGGGTCCTTTTGAGGTTTTGGAAAAAAATAATAACCGCTGATACATATTTTGGGATACTTTCGCAAACGGAGTATTGCATTAATAATGTCTGTAAGTGTTTGTAAATGATTGTCTGGTTGCCAAGAAATCATTGTGTTTGTAATAGTGTCATATCCAGGTTCTTTATGTTTATTGAGTGTCTGTATAATGCTTTTAATTTCGTCTGAGTCCGTTGGTTCAACCCTATCTTCATGTTGAATGTTATCCATCAGGAGTCTGTTGATAGAACATACAATTCTTTCCTCAGTTTCAACATCCTCCTCGTCTGAAGAATTTTCACAGAATTGCGCCTCTTGGGAATCTGCAAATGCTTCCACGTTACTCGCATTATAGAATTGCATCCCATTTGGACCATGAAAAGGTAGTACCACAATTTTACTGTTTGTCCGAAAGGATTTGGACATTCTCCAAAATCTACCACACCTAGGCTTAAGACTTTGCAAAAAGCTCTCCCATTGCTCGTTTTGGAATACTCTTATTTTTTCACGGATTTCATTTGTCATTCGAGTAGCATTTATGCGTCGCGTTGGGTCACCTGTAAAATTCGCTTTCCTCAGAACTTGATTCCTTCTCCTGGTCAGTTGTTTGATATTCTGAGGGAGTTCATAGGGATTCGTTTCCCTTCTCGGAGTTATGACCGTGTGGTCCTCTTTTGCCTGTAAAATTTTTTGAGTTACGTTCTCAATGATGTTGTCAATGTTGTCGGCCATTTTAGGTGATTGAAAATTAGTTTCATTGGCCAATGCGACATTAAACGCTTTCCAGTTTGTGAACATCAATGAGGATGTTTTCTATGAGTAAAAGGACTGGTTTGTGGTCGGAAGACAGTTCGTTGAGGACATTTAACCGAACATTTTGTGTGAAACCTCGTGACATTCCAATGTTTAGTGCAAAGCCATTTCTTAATCCGTAATGTGTTGGCTCATTGAGGATATGTAGGCTGAATAGGTTGGCTGTGATGAATGTGTTGAGCTTGGTCCCAGCTTTATTGCATTTAGATCTCATGTAATGAAGATGGGGCCTTCAAAAGCAATAAATGCACTAAGATCATTTAAGAGATTTCTAATTCCTGGAGGATTGTAGGCAGAAATCACAATGAACTCTAGAAAATCTGTTCGCACTTTGATTACTGTGGCCTCTAGTTTTTGAAGTGTAGTTTGTATTAATGAGATAATGACTCACGTTTCGTCTCCCGAGAATGGTCGTTCCACCTCCTCCACACGTCATTCTGTCATTTCTATACATAATGTATTTAGGGATGCGGAATCGTCTTCCAGGCTTCAGAAAGGTTTCTTGAATCAAATATAAATTGTTGTAACTGACGCACTACACGTCAGAATTGAAACGTGGTTCATTAAACTCATTAGTGCTTAGTGTTGACGACATTTTGAGATGCAGCGAACATGGTTTGAATCATGTTTGCCATCAGCTCTTGCATCATGTTTTGGAACTGTGTCTTTATTTTGGTAAACAGTTGGTCCATATTGTGAGTTTGATTTTGTGTGCGTGGGGGTGCCTGTGTCGTGGTTATTTGTTTTTGTGCTGGTTGTGTGGTATATATTGTTAGTGGACCGTTGTAAAAATACATTGTAAATACATTTTTAAAAGGCGCGCTTTAAGTCTGAGAACTAAAAGCTCATCGGAAGAAAGTATGTAAGTCCTTAGATGGTTTATAGGAGACTAACGCAGAGGCAGATAGATGCAAGTATACTCGTAGTTGGCACAGAAAATGACGCACTGCCGTTTTTGAAAATGTCGTTCGGCAGTGAATATGTTAAGTAAAAATTCAATAAAATGATCTTAAAAAAATTTCTAACTGAATTTGAACATTCCATCGCTGCTGCCTTACATGAACCCTTTAAAAAGTCCTTTTAAAAAATACAATATTGATTGGCATATTATTTTAAAATACAAGAAATTATTTCAAAAGCAAATATTCTATAGATTCACGAAAATAATCAGTGAAAGTATGAGCTTGCAGCATGCAAGCTTTCTTACTCTTCTCTCCCTTGATGACTTTACATGCATTCTACCTCTTCTTACTGACATAGCTTTAGACATTTATCTAAAACAAAAAACCAATATCAATTTCCTCAATATCGATAAAATTCAAAATTCACTTATTGTTGAGTTGGTTAACAACAATCTCAATAAAAAAATTTTCGCAATACATAAAAAACCTCAACAATATTGACAAAGCCAATAAGTTTCTAAATATTTACTTTTAAACAATTTGCATTGCTAATTACGATATATATCACCCAGATGATATATCTGCAAACAAGATTTTAAGACAAGCGGAAAAAAGCATCTTGAAATTCAATTTATCTTTATATTCTTTATAGATTACTCGTAGCTGATAAAAAAAAATGTCCGGTTTGTGATGTGATTTCCAGTAGCCAAAAAATGACGTTCAGAATTTGCATAAAATCACAGACAGCATTAAAAAGAAATGAGATAATATCAAAATTAAATATTTAATGCGTTTCAGGTTCTGAGTTAATACCAAAAACATTTCTAATTGATAACAATTATGAGAAATGGATAGAAATTTCGTTGTTCAGTCTGCTCGTCAGATAAATGTATCTTTTGTTTTATTTTTAATGCCAAGGTCAAAGTAATAGATAAAATGCTTGCATATTAATAGAAACATTTCATTTTCGAAATATTTTCATTCGTCCTCAACCCCTGTGGCTATTTTAATTTATTATTAGTATATCGAATTAACTTTTGATTTGGATGATTTGTTTTATTTGTATTTTATTATTTAAAGCTTAAATTCGTCAAGAGGTTAGTGACCGATCTTTGATAGTAAGCTGTGAAATTTTACACTGTTGCGAGAAAGGATTATCATATATTTCGTTGGAAATAAATTGTCTTGTTAGCAATTTTATAAATTAATTCCATATGTTGACTGCACAGAATAAAACAAAAATTAATTCTTGTCTTTAACGATAGGAAACAAATAAATCGTGTCTTTAAGCTTCTGGTTTTAGTTAATTTGATTTAAATTAAAATTCAATAATTACGAAAATCACTAAATTCAGATTATTTAATTTTAAATTTATGATTAAAAAATTTACCGTATCGCTTAATATATTATAGTTTTATAACAATTTATTGACCAACTTTCGTTTTCATATTTATCTTTAACTGACGCTATTTGCTAATTTTTTTATTTAAAGTTGAGGCGCTATTTCATAGCTACTTAAACCTACCAAGCGTCGCTAAAAATCAAAAGATTCAATAAACACGAGTCTTTACTTTCAAAAATTTATTTTTAACATTTAATATCACAACTGAACTAGCCGAATAAGTTTAAAAGCAGGCGAAGCTTAAATTTTTTGACAGAACTACATATGTATTTGAAAGCAAATAAATTGCAAATAAGCAAATAAATATTTAATCAAAAGTTTGAAAAGTTGATCTAAGTTCCACACTACCCTCCTCGTTGACACACTTCAACTTAGCACAACAATTTGGATATGATTGAGAAAGGTCTACTGATACTTCTTTGCAATTTTCCGGAACCATGTATCGTGGGCAACTGAGGATGATTGAAAAAAAATGTAGCTCCCCTATATCGGAAAAAATAGTCTCATAATTAATACTCACTGCTCAATTTGCACGACAAAATCTTCTAAACATGTATATCGGCGACAAACTCCTACTCGTTCCAAGGATCCACCAATATCAATGTATTCGTCAGTCTCATTTAAGTAACATTTATCTTTGACATCTTTGTAATGATGAAGAAAAAATAAATTAAATGATTTAATTCGTTAAAAATTTTTTAAAATTAGTCAACACTGTTCAAAAAACGTTTAGTAAGACAAAGATTCAAAAAATGTAGCTTCTTAGTTTCAGTTATTCAACCATAATTTCCTTTTGATTTATTTTTCTTTGAACAAATCATAATTTCGATGTTTCGTAAATTAAATTCAAAGATAAATTGGAATATTTTATATGAGATATTTTAGTTCTTCAAATAATTTAATTTCTTAAAAATTTTAATCACCTGGATGCTTTTGCCCACCCAAAAATGTCACAGATTGTCCAAAAGTTAGGCCACAAACCATCATAGCGAAGATGAATTTCACCAATAAATTTTCCATTTTCAGAATTTGATAAGGACTTTCAAGAAAGTTAAGGTAAGCACAGTTGTAGTCTGTTCAACGAATGATTTGAGATGTTTCAACCCTCAGCATTTATACCCTTTCAATGATAATTTAGAATGTTATGAAAGGGATTATTAACGTATTATCTATATTTCAGTTACACTTTCATTTTGAATCTTGAATTTATTATGCAGGCTTTCTAGAGTATCTTATCTTGTATAAAGTATGATAAAGGGATTTAAAATGTTAATTTATTTGATTACCAGATCTATGTTTTTACTACTTCAAAGTTACACGTATAAAAATCGTTTAGTGATAAAATATTTAATTTTTTTTACTTTAGCACACTAATTTTATTATTAATATAATTTAACGATTTAATGCTGTGAAATATTAAGTCTAAACAAATACTTTTTTCAGAGGCTATAAATCAAGATATTACTCAGCTCTATGCAGAAATCCAAGATCCATCACAAATTCTAATTATTTGAATTCGGTGGAATTTTGTAGCCAAACAGAATCTATTTGACTTCAAAATTGGAGACCCACTTCTTACAAATATTAAACTTAACTAATTAACTAAACCCTTATCGCAATTCACGTACTTTTATCTATCATCGCATTATTTTTGTAAACAGAAAACTTAAAATCACTCAATAAAGACCCCATCAAAGCCCAAGTGGTGCAATTCACATGAATGTGTGGTAACTTCGCTCTTGGCGCCCTCCACCACTGATGCGACCGGCAGATCCAAACACTCTACGCCACAGACGCCGACCAGCCGATCCATATAACCTACGCCACTGAAGTCGATAGTTCGAGAGCGACTTTTAAACTAATTCCTGGCACTGAACCGCGACTTGACGTATGTCAAAAAAAAGAAAGAGTATCCCGTACGGCTCGTGCTAGCCTACAGTTTCGGGTTGGTAAAATCTATAAAAATCGCGTACAATGGATCCCGGACATGTTGGTGCAATTGCTGCTGTGTCTTCTTCAGCCATTCTAGAGTGTTTGACGGCTGAGGTTCTCGAATTGACAGGGAGTACGCGAAAGATTAGAAGGTTAAGCGTATCACTCCTCGGCATTCGCAGCTCAACGTTCGTGGGGACGGGGAATTGGACAGTCGGATTGGAGCCGCCCTTGCTGGGAGCGGCGTCTTTCCGCATGCTAACGGGTTCTTGATCGGAAAAGAAAAAAGGCATATCATGTTTCGAAAAGTGAGGTTAATAGTTCCGTTTTGTCGACTTTCTAGGCGTCATTCTAAAGCGCGGACAGGCTTTGGTGCTGGGAAAGTGGCTGCCTGGAAAACGCTACGCCAACCTTGCGTACGTGGAAAAAGAGAAGCAGAGGTAAGTTTTCGAGGGTGAAGCTGGCGTTTTTTCCCAAAGCAGGAAGCGTACAAGTAAGTTAGCAATTGTTTAGTTTCTTTCGGGCAAAGGTTAAGCAAGCACCGAGGCCGGGCGCTTGGCATTGGTTGCGCGTGCATTGCGGGACGTCCAGGGGGCTGAGAGCTTTGGCAATGGTCGATCGCATCCCTACAAAATTCTATTTTGCTCGTAACCGCGTTTATTCAGCAAAAGGCAGCTCCGATTGCGGTCCACCCGGAGCTGTAGGCTGGCTTTCAGGCGGATCTCAAGCGTGTTGGGCCGCGCTAAACAGGACAGTATACGGTGTAAATTCGAGTACTTTATAGAAATTGTGATACACTATCCGAGCTAATCTGCTCTTTTGCTTCGCCACGTTCAGTTTTAAAGTAACAAATATAAACTGACATCGTTATAATATAACGACTCTGAAAATTCGCTGTTATTACAACTTACGTATTTGATAAGGTTGTGTTGTTTCTCTGAAACTAGGAAGGATGATCCAGTATTAAGCGTGGCCGATACGAAATACAATATTTAAAATCTAAAGTTAGATTTATTTTTGAATATAGTCGCCTTATGCATTTTTCAGACCAAATGGAAGTCGAGTGTATTTGAATTTGCCATTATTTATAGAAAACGCAGTCTTTTCAATATTCTTTGATCTCAAATAAATGTCTAAAGTTAACACTTCGGTATGACATGGATGGTCGTCCTTCACGATCCTCACCTTCTGTGAATGCGCCCTTCCTTGCACTAGCCAATGTAGAATACCACTGTCGTTCAGTATTTTCAGCTTTTTTAGGCAAGAGAATTTTTTCCCGCTCTGGTTTCGTTTTTCTCCATTTTCGTGTTGACTCTCTGACTGCTCGCATTCAATTGAACGTACTCGTATCTCCCAAATGTAACGATGCACTTATAAAATATTTTTAACCAGTAACAGACTACCATTTTTTTTAGATTTTTGTGATCACTAGAGGTATCCGATTATCATAACTTTTGGAGCGTCCCTTCCTCTTTAACTTTCTCCGAATATTAAATGAAAGTAATCTGGATTTTTCAAAGTTGGCGAGCAATAAAGGATCGTTTTATATAAAATTTTAATTTTTATTGATTGGGTCGTAGATTCTCTGGAACATTTGTTAGCTATGATAAGGGGCTTGTAAGTACGAATCTTATATTTCTTTTGCACATGTCTGGACCTTAGAATATAAAGCGCAGATAAATATAGGCTCATAGATACATAAAATTATTCACATTTTTAAAGTTGTAGCCTCTTAAGGTCAAATTTTGGGCTGGGGCATTCTTCCTCGTATAAGTCCTGATAGCCCAGTCATATTAGGGCTTTCACCTCGGAATGAAAGATAATAAGCTGCAAATTGGTATGAACCTTTGTTTTGTCATTCTAAATGTTGTCTCAGAAGTCACAATCGTTATCGTGTCCCCGTCTCAAGATATTCAAGGTCAAAGGTCACAAAAATCGGTTTTTCGCGAATATCTGGCTTCCTATCGGTTAAATGAGATTTGCATTTATTATAAAAGTTGTAGGCTATAAAATTCCCTACAACTTTTGTTTAAACTTTTTTTTCATACGACCAACCGTTTTGAAGGTAGAGCGCGAAGAGTGCACATCGTACAGTCATATACGGCCTAATGCAAGGTCAAGCGTGAGTTATGGTTATCAGTACGTTATAAAGTCAATTATTTACTTGGAAATTATAATTATTAAACAATGCCTATTATTTATGTACTAACTATTAATTATTTATATTTAATTAAAGTAAGTAACTTGATTTGCAACGGTACAATTTCAAACTAACGAATAATCTTGACTCATACAAAGTGGAGAGAGTGGCCTTGAATACTATAGAACATCTGTCCCGGCAATGAATAGAAAAGGGCATAGGGTAGGGACAAGTATTTCCAGGTATATAAGTATTGAGAAATTTACGCGTTTTAAAGAAAAGATATATAATGTCGTGTTAACTTAAAATAAAACTAAAATATATAATCCAGAATTAATAATATTTTATACTTAAATAGTTAAATATGAATAATTATATATAAATAATCAAGTTACTTACTTTAATTAAATATAAATAATTAATAGTTAGTACATAAATAATAGGCATTGTTTAATAATTATAATTTCCAAGTAAATAATTGACTTTATAACGTACTGATAACCATAACTCACGCTTGACCTTGCATTAGGCCGTATATGACTGTACGATGTGCACTCTTCGCGCTCTACCTTCAAAACGGTTGGTCGTATGAAAAAAAAGTTTAAACAAAAGTTGTAGGGAATTTTATAGCCTACAACTTTTATAATAAATGCAAATCTCATTTAACCGATAGGAAGCCAGATATTCGCGAAAAACCGATTTTTGTGACCTTTGACCTTGAATATCTTGAGACGCGGACACGATAACGATTGTGACTTTTGAGACAACATTTAGAATGACAAAACAAAGGTTCATACCAATTTGCAGCTTATTATCTTTCATTCCGAGGTGAAAGCCCTAATATGACTGGGCTAGACAAGTTTGCGAACTTTCGCAAAAAAAATATAGGGGCTAGTGTCGTCTGACAAAATTTATGCAGGCTGGTAGAGGGAATTGAGACGTATATGGACAGGGAGCCTTAACAAATTCCCTCTCCCGAATTAAGTAGTTTCGATTCTAACTTAGAGGAAAATGATTTAGAGCGAAGTATTTGCTGTAGATCTTCATTATAAGTAGCCTTCCATTTTATGATAAAATCATTATGATTTTGGTAATGCGTGATTGCTCAGTCGTCAGATGCCAGAAGCCTGTATCGGCGTTTAGGTGATGTTGCATGAATATACTTATTTTCCAATGAAACTAAGTGACGTTAAGACCACGAATTGCGGACATTAATATTTCAAACTGGTAAAAGTTAACTCTCAGGCAGTGAATCACTAATCATACATTCGAATTTTGCTTGTGTCTTCTTTTGTCTATCACGGCATGAGAGGATTGAAGGAGATAAATGCTCAATTATATGGAAATCAAAACAAAACCCGCAAGGGTATCACTAAAAATCATCCTCCGCCGTGTGGAAATTCTTGCTCAAGCTTCCATAGGGACTTAAGTTCCTACTTTTCCTATGAAAATCATCCTTGCTCGAACCTGCGCTACAGTCACTTTTGCCAACGACATTCCATTTGGCAGAATTAAAAACGAAGAAGTTGGAGGTTACACTGCAGCGAATTCGAGAACAACCACAATTAACTCTTTTGAAACATGCAATTTACTGCTAGTAGGTAGTCATCCTTTTTTCACCGAGAGGAAATTTAATTGATGAACGATCAAAAACCTTAAATAGAAATCATATGACAAACTAAGAAAAATCTATAAAACACTATTTTAATTGCCATGCTTATATTACATGGAAGGAGAAAAGCAATTTACTATATTAATAATTGTAATGATAACAACATAGGGATGCAGACGAATCAAAATTTAGACTTTAGTGCATTTTGCATAGAAACTATGCATAGAATATATAGATTATCAAAAATGAAAAAATTTCATTTTTAAAAATGTTTGGTTAGAAAGTTGAGTTGTCTTCTTAACTGTTAACTCGGCATGATTTGAGGCAACCATTTTTGGATAAAAACTCGAAAAATTTAGTTCTTATCATTCGTACTTAATGTTACGTCTTATAGCATTTGCATACACTTTATTTTTATTGTAGCTACAATAATCCGAATAATTTTATATTCATGGTTAACTTCATTTTTGATGATTACTTACAAATTTCTTTGCGTTTAAAGTACTATTATCAATAATAAACCACAATATTACGAAATGAATAATTACGATAAAGTAACGCCAACCTATATCTTCTGAGAGAAAGCTTTGCAATACTAAAATATATCCGCACCAATTTGAACGATTGTAAGAATATGTTATGCTATAAATTTTTAAACACTATATCTTTCGGTCTTTCCATTTCTCTCTACCTGATCGCGTATAAGACCCGCATTGGTGGCAGGCTTCTCCGCTCATATGGGCTAGCCATCGGGCTCGCTCCACCGTTTTCTGTCGCTTAATTGAGGCTCTTGCCGGGTAGAGTGGCCTTCCGCTCGCATGGTATAGAGTTTGTGATTCGATCACATAGTTCTATAACATAAATTGGTCACGTCTATATTTTTCTTTTGATGGGAAAGTTCATGCAAATTATGTTTGTATGAGTTTTCCACTCAAATGGGAAATATATGGTTATGTCTATATTTGGGTCTTGATCCGGTTGGGAGGGTGCGAGGGGGTACTACCTGCCCCACTCTGATTTGTGGGCCATAAGAATCGTCGGGTAACGACAAAGTCCCCTTAAGTCCGTTTGTTTTCACCAGGTCTTACCATCCTCTTCTGCTGAGGCAGCAGACCACCACTGCAGCCCTTTACGGACATTTAATCCATACCTATTTCACAACAATAGATGTTTCCATTTTATGAAAAAAAAAATTCTTCTAATAATTTCACTCAAATAAGTTTAAAACAAACCTATTCTGAACTATTTAGTAAATATAGTTTTGACAATATGCTAAGGTGCTCAGTGAGAAATTTACTAAATTTTTTCGCTTCTTAACAAAAGAAACCGGTGCTAAAATAATGATTTTTAAAAGGTTTATTCGCCAAGATTACTATATAATATGTGTGAAGAGTGATTCCTTCCCTAATAATCATTATAAATATTGTATATGAATTTGTTTGCCTCAGCCAAAAACCATATCGAGCAAGATATAATCTATAAAAAAGAAACAGTATGCCATTGAAATGGATATATTAAGTTTTAAAATCGCCAAATTTCATTCTAGTATGGAAACGAAACTACAATAAGTATTTTCAAGAAAAAAAATACTTCTGCATTAGAAAAATAAAATAAAACGAATCGTTGAAAAGGATGATTTTTGGAAAAGATTGCATTACGCTAATGTTTATTATAAATTTAAGTTCATCTCATCAATTTAGCTGTAAGAGGATAATATAAGAAATGCTCTAAAAAAATTAAATGTCGAAATGAATGCCAAAATGTATGCTGATAATCATAAATTATCTTGTATTCAAAACGCATTTTATCATTTCATCACCATTTTTACTTTCGTTTTATTACTTGTAAAAGCCACTCAACTGACTTGAAAGAAAAAATCTTAAACGCTTCATGGAAATGTTAAACTGAAGATTATATACTATATATTAATAAAATGAAATTACTGAAAAAAATTGAGACTGCTTAGGATACGAAAATTTAATAAATTAAAAATCTCTAAGAAAAATTAGGTTTAGAAATATTTAATAAAATATCCTCGGGAATATGCCGATTGAATCTTGAATGTAAAGTGTGGAAACATTTTTTCTAAATTAAGCTTTAAATAAAAAAATTATTTTTAATACAATTTATTCAAATGCAGAAAAATATTTTGATAATTTCAACTCCAAATAATAAAGTATAACGAGCCAAATTGATGTTCCAAATTGATTTTTTTATTACATAAATGTACAGGTAGGTCCTAATATATATCTTGTAATTTCAACAGGAAAATTTATTTTTAAGAACACTTTAATTTTCTTCTAGAATAATTGTAATTATTTTATGTGTTCGTGTTTGCCTGTTTTTATTAGTGTAGATTCTTTCGGTTTTGCTTTCAAGTAATATATTTCGGGCACCATGTCGGTGATATTCTGGAGCGCGTATTGTTAGCGGTTGTTTTCGTTCATTTCCTCCTGGATGAAGAGATTTAATTTAGAGTTGAGACGATGCAATTGGTTCAACGCGTTTAAATTGGGCTTGTGAGCGGTGGCTGAATTTTTGTATTTCGGACTTAGTCTGCTCGCGTAAGACCCGCGATCGAAACTAGCTAGCTAGCTAGCCTGCAGCCACTTCGGAGTAGACTAAGAGTGTCCGGATTTATTAACCTGATGGGTACAGTCCGTTGTCACGTTTCAAGACTTCACGTCTAGAACCGATGAGAGGTTGGTTTAGATTTCCATCGGGAAATTTCGACGTTCTAGACGTGTGTTTCAAACGATTACAAATACCTGTAGAAACTTCCACAGTTTCGCCGCCACGTTGCTACTGGTGCTACTGTTATTTAAAAGAGATGTTTGTGATGTATCACTATTCCTTATTCTCTCAACGAGTCGCCTGCCATCAACAGCTATCACCACTACGCCTAATATGAAATTTGAATATTTTTGTAATTATCCTGTTTATAGTAATTAATAAAGTTTGTCTTGTAATTGTTAATGGTAGTCATTACTTGTGTCAACTAGTGACCCTAAAATTAAACGGATGAACAAGAAATGAATGAACTACGTGAAAAAGAATTAATGCTTTAAAAATGGTGACCAAACTCTGCCGTAGACGGTTCCAAACCAGTTTGAGAAAGGAGGAAGGAACCCCTTGTTTCCCAAACCTACAGCTTCCCTGATTCCTCACCCCAAACCCCCCAATTAAATGGTAGTATATACTCTCGGTGTCGCACATTTGGCTTAGTGGTTCCCCAGCCATGGGACATTAAATGCCGAGACATGCTAATAAATGCAAATACATCTACAGCTTTCCAACCAAATCCCGCTTACACCTCCTGTTTGCAATAAAAATCTTGGTTCTGGAAAATGAAACTGAAAACTCTTTCTATAAACTTTAATAAAACAGAACTTTATTTTCAAAACGTTTAACTTATTAATTCGGACAACAATTTACAATAATAATAACGATACAATTTAAATTTAATTCTATTCGAATCGCGAAGTTTAATTTTCAAAATACGTTCATAGCGATCGATTCCCTTTTCGAGAGTGAACCAATTTTCAAACTGCCAAGAAGTACCGAAATCTTCAGACAAAGAAAGCAATTCAGACAAATGAATTGAGTTGCCTCTATCTATTTACCATAGTTGTCATTGTGAACGTTACGATATTATCATGTTCTCAAGTTTACTATTCTGAATGACGATCTGTTAATGACATTTACATTGACATTTTAGTTTGAGTTGTGATAGTTGTTGATGTTTTTACAAGCTTATACATAGAAGTTTTAAAGTGTTAAGATGTAACAGAATTCGTGTTTTTCCAGTTTATTTGATCGGGTTAGATAATTTACTTCATTGGGTTTTGTTTTGACAGCAATACTTTGTGTGTTTTTTTCAGACTACGACGCAGAATGAATAGAGCTGGAGCTAAAACGACTGGCGGGGAACATACTCCCCCAGCTAAGAGGTGATAAAACTTCAGAATAATTGAAAAAGAGAACCATCCTGTAAATATAGTGGTTAGTTATTAGGTTTTGCTTGGTATACTTTCTATGTCGTTTCTTATTGTCTCGCTTCCATTCACCATGTGAAGAATTTGGTTGTGGTATCTCTTTCAGCCTTTAGTGGTTCTAATCGTTTGTGGCGGTTTGTTGCGTGATATTAGCGGTGTGAAGTTATTCCACCTTATGCTGCGGGCCTACCTATACCTTTTTAAATTTCGAAATTCGTTCAATATTAGTATATATATATATTGTCTGACATCCAGGTTCCGTAGAAAATAAGGGATCTATCTCTAGATTACTGAGTTTTATCTTCTAGGGTACAACCATGTTAGGTAATCAGGAAAGGTATACAGGTCAGGTGAATAGTGTTGTAACAAGGGAAGTAGGAAGAAAAACGTTGGTGGTATGATACTTCGTGCGCTACTTTGCAATGGTTTGAACTGGCAAAAGTGCAATTTCAGTAATTGCTCTTTTGTAGAGTTTGCCGTTTGAAGGTACCGTTACAACTCGTACTACCACATCATGCCCCGGATGGACTTGAATGATCCTGGCTAGAGACCATCGGTAAGACGGAGCTCTTTCTTCCTTCAATAAGCATAAGTCGCTTACTTTGGCGTTATTTTCAGTTTTGATCCACTTCGGCCGGCGTTTTAGGTGGCTTAAATAATCCATTTGCCACCATTTCCAGAAATCTTGGATGATTTTCCGTGCCAGTTGCCATCTGTCGAGGTGATTAATATTGACTTCCTCCAACGTACACAAACTTCACAAGAAGGACACAATGGTTGGAAATTAAGACAAACTTCTATTTGAACTAGCACAGTGATCAATTCTTCGTTGGTTAACGATGTATAGCCTACCACTCGACGTAAATGTGATTTTATAGACTTGACTCCAGCTTCTCAAAGCCCTCCGAAATAAGATGAAACTAGAGGATTGAAATACCACACTACTCCACTCTCAGGTAGAGCTTCAGCCGCTCCAACACTGATTTCCGACATTTTTTTCAGCTCAGCAGCTGCACCAACAAAATTAGTGCTGCAGTCAGATTACATATGGTTGCTGTAGCCGTGCCTACCCATGAATCTTCGTAAGGTTGCAAGAAAAGCGGGGGTTGACAGGTTGCTGACGACTTCAATATGTATGGCTTTCACTGCCATACAAATAAATATAGCCACGTATCCTTTTGTGGCCTTACTTCTTCTTCCTTACCTGTCCTTCATATCAAAGGATCTGCAAAAATCAACTCCCGTGTAAGTGAACGGACGGGATACGGTCACTTGAGGTTGTGGTAAATCTTCCATCACTTGTGGTGATATAATTGCTTTTGCACGGAAACAACGGATGCCCGACGTATAAATCGTTTGATAAGATTGCGGCCATCTATTGGCCAGAATTAGTTGTGTTTGTCCATGTAAAGTTAGCTCATGAATTTGATGTAGTCTTAGATCGGTGCGTTTCCCATTCCGTGGTAGAATCATTGCGTATTTTTCATCGACAAGTAACTGGGCGTGTTTTACCCTCCCTCTATCACGCATGATTCCTTTGTCGTCCAGGAATGGATTATTCCCCACGGCGCTGACTTCATAAGATGCGTTATTTCTTGTGAGCATTCAGTTCGCTGAGCATATTTGATCCGGAATTCAAAAGACTGCCTTAATTGAAGTATATACGACTGCCTAACTAGTTAGCTTTTCATGTAATGAAACGGAAGCAATATACCGTGAACCTTATTAATATCGACAGTGTTGAATACCTTTCCACCAGACCGTTCAAGAAATTTTCTGCTTGCCAACCTACGTTAACCATTATATGTTTCCACTTCTCGATATCAATTCATTGGCTCTCTTTAATTTTAGGTATTTCATCGCTACTTTCAACTAGCTAACTTGGGCTATTCCACCAAAGTTGATTTTTGACTAAGTATCTAGGTTTGCCTCCCCTCGATGCTACATCGCTGGATCGGATTTTGACGGGACATAACGCCACGGGATATTGCCAGTATTTTCTAAGATATGAGCTGTTCTATTGCTCACGTAGACCGTTCACCGAGGCAGATGCCCTTTCAACCATGCTAAGACAACTTTGGAATCAGTCCACAACCAGGTAGGTATTTTCCCAAATTCGAATGACCTTGTGACTTCTTTCAGTAGTTATGACAGCAATACTACACCTCATAATTCTAGACGGGAGATGCTAGTTGGTTTCATTGGTGCAACTTTGGTCTTGGCTATTAACAGATAACTGTTGATTGATGGCCTTGATTGCATCACTGTATAAATTACTGCTGCGTATGCCTATTGAGACGCTCCACAGAACGCGTGGAATGATACTGCTGAATTTTGTTAGTATGTTACCCTTCTTGGGATTTTAATGTCTTCAATATTTTTCAAGCAAATTGACGCATTCTATATTTATTACATTTGATATTGGTTGATCCAACTATTGCCCAGATAACCATAGGCTTTGAAGTAGGAATTTTTACTGTTATCATTATTCTTAAATTTCGAAATTCGTTCAATATTAGTATATATATTGTCTGACATCCAGGTTCCGTAGAAAATAAGGGATCTATCTCTAGATTACTGAGTTTTATCTTCTAGGGTACAACCATGTTAGGTAATTAGGAAAGGTATACAGGTCAGGTGAATAGTGTTGTAACAAGGGAAGTAGGAAGAAAAACGTTGGTGGTATGATACTTCGTGCGCTACTTTGCAATGGTTTGAACTGGCAAAAGTGCAATTTCAGTAATTGCTCTTTTGTAGAGTTTGCCGTTTGAAAGTACCGTTACAACTCGTACTACCACATCATGCCCCGGTTGCTATCCATGCCGATGGGCCGTACAGAGATGCTTTTTAAGAAAGGATCTAGTGTTTTGTATGTATTGTTGATTGATTCCTTTTGATAATATACGTAACTCCTAGTGACTTATATCCGTTATCCGATTCGAAATCTATTGAATCATTCATTTCGGTGTCTCCCAGCAGGGAGATGTTGTACTATTCGCTTGTCGTTTGCCATCTATTTCCTTAGTTGAAAGCCACCAAATTTCAAAAAATCTATCAATTTGATAGCCGGAAAAGTTGCGGTGAACGAAAAGCGGACGTCTGGTGGTTACAACGGTGCCTCCAGATAAGGAAATTAGAAGGTTAAATTTCGCGATTCAATTAATTTGTTCAGGAATGTTTTTGTAATTCTCTTAGTGTGTAAGGTTATCTAGGAAAAAGTAAAAATCTAAAATGGACTCCTCGTTCTCTTTAATTGGTTCGAAAATGAAAAAATGGTTGGTGGACACGTATTTTAGAGTTTATTTTCATCGTTTGAAGTAATTTCACGTCAGTTGTGTTAGCCTTGAGCATAGAGGTATATACAGGAGACGGCGAAAGATCAAATTCATGAAGCCACGAGCTTTTGCCTTTGCTATTGTGATAACTCGCATAGGCTCGAAGCTAATTTCGAAATTGGGGTCGAAATTTCGTTCATCATATGATAAGGTGTATCATACTCTTGACGATAAACTTTATGAGAATGCAGTGGTTGAAAATTAATTGTTTACTACAAAAAGAAAGCCAAAAAATTATCATTTGTGCTGATATTATTATTCTGGTGGAATTTTCTTGCAAACGCTTGAGAGGGTACCACTTTTGACCTACGAGGAAAATTTCATCATTCAAGTATGTGGTTTGCGAGAAAACTTGCTGTGACGCACGGACGGATGGACAGGCGGACGAAAAGACAGATCGCGATTTTAATAGGGGATTTTAAAAATATTTTCCAATCCCATAAAATGGTCTGTTTTATAAATACTTGCAAGTTACGCCATTAAAAATGTTTCCATGATAAACATTCATTACTTCAGTTGCTACTAAAATAGCGAATTGCGCTTACCTTCTGACCTTTGTGGGCCGCCATTTTGAATGCATGCATTTGATTTTTGATTTTTAAAAATATTTCAATCCAAGAGTCTCATCAGTCAATTTGTCCAATCTCAGTCAAATCAGTTTCCCTCTAGACATGGCAAAAGTATTAAATTTTTAATGAAAATGGATGTGAAAAATATTAGGTTTTATATTTTCGACTTCTTTTTTTTTTCATCCGATTTTGATGATTTTTTGTTTAGTACAAGGACTTTGTACAATTATCCATAGTCTCAAGTTTCATTAAAATCCATTGGAAAATTCGGCCACTAGAGGGCCACAAAAATCTGAAAAAATCGCATATTTGAATCGCCGCCATTTTGAAACTTGAGCATGTCTCTGCACCAAAATAGCAAAATGTTTAGATCTAATTGTTTTCTATCTTGAAAATAAATTTCATTTATATCGAATAAAAATTGGGTCTTTCAGAAGCCTTTGAAATTTCTAGCTTCAACTAGCCGCCATTTTGTTTTTGGAGACCTGATCTCTAGTTTTTCAACATGATTCTTTAGGCATTTACAGTAATTACCAAAGAACCGAATTTCATTAACATCAGTTGAAAAATTTGGTCACAACTACAACATCCAATGCTTACACACTTTTCGACGTCTGAGCGGCCACCATTTTGTTTCAAACGGTTCGACTTTGGATTTTTTATTGTGAAATTCATCGCACACCTCAATAAACCTCTGTACCGAATTTCATCCAAATAGGAGCCACGGTTCGGTCAGAAATGAAATCACGAATGTTTGTCTAAAATGGCCGCCATTTTGTTTTCCCTCGACCGATTTGGCTGGTTAAACAACTTAACTGAGATATTCACCCAATAGGCCTTTCCTAAAAGTTTTGTGAAAATTGGAGCAAAATTGTGATCTCTAGCATAGTCACGATTTTTGTTATATCAAATATAAATCATATGTATATATATATATATATATATATATATATATATATATATATATATATATATATATATATGTATATATATATATATATATATATATATATATATATATATATATATATATACGCAATAGGTAAATATCTCTTGAGAAATTCACCTAAAAAAAAAAAAGCTGACTCCAAAGTAAGAAAGATGAATAAAATTTTTTAAAAGCGGTGCTATATTGCATGGTGCTTTAATATCACTTTCATAAAACTTATTTCATCCTTTGTAGGGCACTTTGAAGTCGGTTTTCTTCGTTTTCCGGTAAAGAAACAAATATTTTCAAATTAAACCACCATGCATGCATTTCGGCATTAATTGGCTCGATTCTCAACAACAATTTCAGTCCCATCACCACAACTCCAGAAACCTAGAAAAACATTTTTAAATTCAACCGACCAGTTTTCGAAATTAATAAAACAGCTCCCATATTGTAGGTGCACTGCACTGGTACGAGATCACGTATTTTAGAAAACCTTCAAAGTTTTTCAATTAAAATGTTTACTCCGATACATGAAACTTTTACAAGCACCTTCGCAATAACAAAACGAATTATTTTCAACAATTTAACCTTAACACCATTATGGACGGAGCCAACAGAACTTCAACATTTGCGCGCAACATCTATTTCACATGCAATTTGCTCTTTGATAATTACGAACTTTTACTTTAAAACACAATTAAATTACTTCAACACGAAGCTTTAAGGATAACTTAGGCCCATTTAAATCCGTAGGAATAAATATCAGAAAAAAAAGCGCGGAAATTCTTAAAACGCAAGCGAGTTTCAGTAGCGTGTTATCGGAATTCTATGACCGGCGTCAAATCTGTTTCAACCGAGAAAATCTTTAAACTCGCGTCTCCCATATACCGTTTCGAGCAGGCACGATTCACACAACATTCGAAATTATGTTTTCATTCACGAATCGCAACGAAAACCTGGACGGACACAGAAAACATCACGTAAATTATACCCGGACACATAATTGTTTCCTTGACTGCACTTTACTTACCTAAATAATGAAAAATACTCGATAACGCGCTCACATTTTTGCTCACGTTTACACATTGAACACTTTATTTTCGAAATCACTTATAGAATCCGACCGAAATAAGCGTTTACATTGAAAATTTTTAAAAATTACGATATTTGATGGAATTTTCGCGGGAATTGTCAACTTCCTGTGTTCTATCAGCTGAAACATCATTTCCGAAATCAGGGGTGTCACAATTGTTGATTTCGATCGAAAACGATTTGAATGTGGCGCACTTCGTAGTTTGTTAGTATATTTTATGGAAAGGAAAGAAGTTTGTTGAACAATATTTGGAGGCATTGTTTACAATTGTAAATTCTGTATGACCATTAAAGAGAAAACTAAAAATAATGAACTTTTTTAGCTATTTCGAAATTAATTTCGAACAATGATAGAATTTGGACAATCATACGTAAGCTCATTCGTGAAAGTCCAAAAGCTTTCGAAAATTAGAGTATACGGATATGAAATGTTTGTTCGTATTGAGCATGCATTAAGAGACTTCAATATTTTTTATGGGAAATGAAAGCTCGCCGTCTCCAGTGTATACCTCTATGGCCTTGAGAGACAGAAGAAGTATGCCCATCCAATGTCTTGTCACTTAAATCCATTCGTAAGTTTAACTGCATCGCGACAGGATTGAAGGTGTTGTAGGTAGTTGAATGTGTGCGATCGGAATGGCCCCATCAGTATCATGATTCTGTGAGTCCCAGTTTGTTTTGCGACTGGATCTCCGAGTGTGTGGCGGAGGGGTGGCAGATTGTGTGTGTGTATTTGTTTAATGTTTACATGCCTGGACTGCTCACTGAGTGGTAACGGTCACCTCCCTTTGTTTTCTAATTACATCGTCATCGTGGAAAAGGCGTAAATAGTGAGACAAATGATGTAAGCCCTGTGTGTTCCCCTTAAAGGTGTTTCGCCTTAATTTGATAAAATATATGTTTGATTTAGTTTAATAAAGACTGTGTTTTGAATTGACTTAAACAAAGACTATGTTTATTACCTGATTGATGTGAAGAAAATTTTTACCTCTGTATGGATTAATGAGCTTCTCAACAAAACAAAAACAAAACTTTGGTTTTCCGGCCCACATTGTAAAAATTATAGGCAGCTGCTTAACTGCCTTTGCGGTGGGTGGTGAAGCTAGATCGGTCCCACAGGGGTCTATATCAGGCCCATTTGTTTTCGACATATACGACGCTCCGGCCGTAAGAGACGAATATACTATAAGTCCGGAGTCCAGGTGAACCGCTTCGCTGACGACTTGTTAGTGTGGTTATCTGGGCACAATACACGCTTTTCTAAAACGAGGCTCCTAAAATACTTGGAATCTCTTACTGCATATTACCGAAAATCGGAAATTAAGGTAAATGCAAAGAAAAGTGAATTAATTGTGCTCAAGGAACCCCCCAAAAACTTTGGTCGTCGTGCAAGAGGCATTTATGACTCCAGGATTAATCTGAATGGGCAGATGGTGCACTACTCTAGGCAAACGAAGTACTTGGGGGTAGTTTTCAATAGGAAAGCTACCTTCAGTGCTCACGTTGACAATATTTTGAAAAAAGTGACCTATGCGTATCATCTTCTATTATCTGTTTTCGGGGAACAGTCAACAGCGAGCAACCAAGTCAAAGTTTTGCCCTATAAAATTTGATTCGTCCAATTAATGATCTGGAGAGGAGTTCCGAAATCGAAATAGGGCAAGATAGGATTAGTGGAGTGATAAATTGTTCGGGCTTACACAGGCCTATACACAGACGGTCTTATGCCAATGAGAAGCTATACCAGGCGGCAGCAATGGAGCCAAATTTTGCGTAGATTATCTTTCTCGAGATAGTCGCAGAAAATTTGAATTGCTTTAAATAAAGACGCACTTTGTAAAATATTAGGACATTATTTTAAAAATTTTTTTTAAGAGCCTACATGCATTATAGAGCTCCAGGAAAAGACGTTATTCCTATTAAAGCAAATACAATATATTACAGAAACAATCTAAAGTAGTAAAACAATCTCATTTTTGGTTCAACTTAGAAAATCACAATACCATCTACACCACTTTCATTTACTCAGTAGTATCTCGAATAACTTCACTTCCATCTTCTTCGGTACAACGAAGTTTAGTACAGCATTCCGGGAACGGTTTAGTTAAATCTTCATGTATAGTCTTACACTTAGCAGGTGTTGTGAATCTTGAGCAACTAAAATAATTAATTTTTCAAATGCTGTAATAATTGGTAAATATCAAAATCTTACTGATCAACTCGTATAACAAAGTCATCTTGGCAAGTGAATTTGTTACAAACTCCCACAGGAGTAGATGAAGCGCCAAATTCAATATATTCGTCAGTTTTCTTCAGATAACACTTGTCAGAAACATCTGCGACCAAAAAAAAAACGAGTGAATAACACATAATTTCAGATTCTCTTAAAATATTTCATAAAACAAAAGAAATTATGCTTTTTTTGTCCAATATAATGGAAGTAATTATATGACAAAAAATATTATTCAAATACAAATACACAGAATAAAAATAAATAAAGAACATAAATATGTAAGCGACATACCTGGATGCTTAGAATTTGGCATATACGTTTCATGGCCAATTGCTATTACAATTAAATTTAAAATTACTACACAAAACAGTTTCATTTTTCACGGATTCACTTTCAAAATTAAACTTAACTAACAGATACTTTAATTGCAACTCTGGTTATCTGCTTAGAACACCTCACTTATATGTGAAATTCAACCCCAAATTTTACGTAGCTTTTTTATGTCCTAAAGCTCTCAAAAATTTTCAAAATCACAGTCACCTTCAACAGTTGTCTTGGTAAATCTTGTTTTGTAAGATTGACTTCTAAAGATTTTTAATCATATAGAAGCTATTGTTAATTTAATTTGATCAAGTTGCGTTGGTGGTTTGTTTGGACCTGTTCTTTTGATGTTCCCACAATAGTTACAAAGAAAATCGTCTTTTTTTTTGAATTGCAGTTGATACAATGAAGGGGGTGGGAAGTACGAATAATCATTGAATTTAAATTTGCATTTCAAAATTTGATAGAATAAAGAGGATGGTTGCAAAATTACTATAAATGAAACACTTATGTGAAAAGAGTATTAGTAAATTTGCAGTGCAAAAGCTTTTTATATATCTTTATTATTATGTATCAGTAAACGTTTTTGTGGCACTTAGTTCCATTTTTAGGCAATAAACCAATTATACGGGAAATGTGGACTCTAATCAGAGTAAATTGATGACCCCCGCATGACCTTAAATAAAGAAATTTAACTAAATAAAACAAATCAACAATTCCTGAAAAAAACGTTCACTCAGAAAAATAGGTATATTGATGTTTTTCTTGGGCTATAAATTAAACAGTTTATTTGAAATTAAAATAGAATTGTATGAGCTATATCTTATTAATTTTATTTATCCATTGAATTTACTTATTTAGCAGAAACTAAAAGTATAATAATTTCATTTAGTCAATATGAATATAATCGGAAGCTTACAGCTGCTTAAAAAATTGAGAATAAGGTGCACTTAAAAGTATCCAATTGGAGAATATTAGGAGACGACTCAGCCCAGGTATCATCAGTTATATTCAGCTTGAGATCCGTTAGCTGTGTCCCAACTCCCGTTCTCTTGACCTTCTACAATTGGGTGGAGCATTGGGAGGATAGACGTCGAAAGGTTTATCGAGATGCTCACGTCAGGTGCGCTGCTGCTGGATGATTCCCAGGAGACTGAAGGGTAAGTGGCTGAGGACATGGTGAACTCTACTATGAGCATCATCACGTCTGCTTGTAGTGCTTCTATGCCCCGTCGGAGATCCCGACTCGAGAAGCCGCCAGTGTACTGGTGGTAGACTGAAATCGCTGAAAACCAAAGAATGTGTCGCAAGCTTCGACGGGAAACGAAGCCAGAACGAGGCCATGAAATGCCTTCTCAAAATAACTAACAGCAGTAAAGCCCACGCTCTCAGCCAGATCTAGTGGAAAATATAAACAGAGATCGGTGGGACCCTAGATACAAGCTAGTTATGCGGAAGCTTGGTCCTCCTCAACCCAAACCCTGCATATATGAAGCAGAAAATATGGCCGAGATAGTGCAGGCACTGATTAGCAAAGGGAATGGGAGCTCCAGATCGCCGTCTGCATATTACCCAATATGCATGCTAGACATGGCTCGAGAAACTTATCAAGAGAGGACTCACTAATGCGATTCGGGCTGTTGGAAACATTGCTATGAAAGTTTTTCTAGCCTCATTCAAATACTTAAATTTTTCAGTTTATGGTATTATGCCTAATAAATATATGAAAAGAAATTTAAAAACAAAAAGCTCAAAAGTCGAAGGCAAAATAATAATATCTGCCAAATGGTATAGAACTTTTAAACAACATGGTTTTGACATATGTCAATTGATCTGAATTCTAAATTAATGTTAGCGTAACTTCACCAAATCGTATAAATTAGGCTTCGACTAAGCTCATTTGAAAAGGAGCAGAAGCTCCGGTAATTTCAGGGAAATAATGTTCCTACCTCTTTTTCTTTGTGGTTTGAAGGTGAATGTCATTTACGCACAGAGTGTGGAGCTCCAATTCTCACAAGCGACTGGACTACCCACTAAGCACCTCCCTTGTCAACCCGAGAGCCCAGCGTAGAACCGTATGACACATCACTTGGGGCCAGGTCTCATTCTGTTACGCCGTGAAGCACCTTCAAGCTGGGAGATCCCTCTTCTAGCGGGTGGGGAGAGGGGAAGAGGAATTGCCAGATAAGTGATCCCCCAGCCCCAACGTCCTCAGCTGCTGTAAGTCTCTTTTATCTTAGAGGACTGCCTGAACATAATGTGCCACCTGGTTCCATTTGTCAACCAATTCAAGCATCACCACGACTGTAATATCCGGGGTGAGCTCTACCATCTCCCTGTAGAGGTCCCTTTGCAGCTTGTCCCATTTTGTGCACGCAAAAAATGCGTGGCAGGCATTGTCTTCATCTCCTGGGAAAAAACGCTAGTTGGGGGACCGTGACCTACCAGTCTTGTGCAGGTAAGACTGAAAACACCCATACCCGCTCAAAATCTGGGTCAAATAGAAGTCAGTTTTACCATGCCATGCCTTCATGCCAATCATTACGTTAGCGCTGTCTTCCCTCGTGGAAACCATCTCCTTCGTGTCCTCGTTTCGACGCGGATAAATAACGTGGCATTCTATAGCAAGGAGCGCAACTGGTATCACGCCGGCAATAAATCTCACCACCGAATCAGAGACTGTCGGATATGATGATGCAATCCTCAGTGCACCTTTTCTCTGTGCGTGGGCCAGGCATTTTTGTTGCACCTCCTTACTGAGAACTTCGTCCCATATTTCTGCTCCGTACAGAAGTAATGACCCTACGTCACTCATTAAGAGGCATTTTCTTGATGACGTTGGTCATAAGTCGACTCAGAGAAGATACTCCCAAAGCAGCCTCCTCAGCAGTTGCGCTTATTTGCTCAGAGAAACTCATCTTCAAGTCAATCAGTAGCTCCAGGTAGTTCATTGATGGCTTCAATTTGATTAGTATCTCTCCAATGCTGATCATCCTTACCCTGGGGACTCTTTTTATTATCAAGATCACCACTACAAATTTCTCAAGTGCTAAACTGAGCCCGCAAGCAGCCATCCAGTCCCTCACTTGGCGCATTAGCTTACCTAGCCTAAGTTGTTTTTGTTCAACAGTACCTCCAGCTACTACAGTGGCAACATCATCCGCAAAGCCGATCAAGCGGACACATCTGGCAAATCTCAAGTCTCAATAGCCCGTCGTAAGACACGTTCCACAGGTTTGTACCAAGGGCAGATCCCTGAGCAACACGCGATGTAACTTCCATGCTTCGTTTGCCCTGTGTCGTGTCATAAAATAGGCTACGTTGCTTCAGGTAGCCCCACAAACACCTTATTCAATATTCTGAAACTTGAAAAAGGGTTTTCCAATGTATCCAAAATATCCACTCATCTAGCGGAGTTGTAGGCGTTCCTCACGTTGAGTGTCATCAACAGGACGATCCGTCACTTGGTATGGCTATATGCCTCTGCCTTATGGACCGTGCTCACCGCCTCTGCAATTGCATCAAAGGAGGAGAGTCCTGCTCTAAAGCCGTACGGCCGAGGAGATAGGTCCCCATTATCATGAATCGCGTCAGTAGGTCTCCCCTTGATAAGTTTCTGTAGCAGTTTCCCAATAGTGTCTAGCCTGGATAACGGGAGGTATGTAGATGGTGATCCAGGATTTCTCTTTCCTTTGCTGGTCACTATGAGCCTCGCTACCTTCCATCGTACCGGTAAACTCCGTCTCTTAGGCAAGCGTTTAGTGTGCCCACACTATCTCGTCTATCTTTTCTGCATCACGTATGCAAAGTTCTCGTAGCGCACCAAGCTTCCGCATAACCACCTACTGATTCTTGTTCACATTGTCCGACTAGATCTTGCCAGCACCGAGCCTTGCTGTTGTTAATCAATTTTCGAAGGCATTTTCTGGCCGACTAATATGCTGCCACCCAATTGCATGCCTCGTCATGGTTCCGTGACGATTGAGGCTCACGCCAAAACTTGCGACACTCTTTTAGCTTTTCAGCGATTTAAATCGACCACTAGTACACTGGGGGCTTGTGGTGTCGGGATTTCCGACGGGTTATAGAAACATTGCAAATGGTCGTGATTATGCTCATAGTTGAGTTCACCACGGCTTGAGCTGCCAGTTCTTCCGCCCCCTTCGAATCTCCCTGCAGTGGAGCTCACAGCACCTCTGAAAACCTCTCGATGTCCATACTTCCGAAGTTCCACCCAATTGTAGAAAGGCGAGAGCACAGATGTCGGGAGACAACATCACTGATCTCAAGCAAAATGCACTGATGATCACTGGCTGAGTAGTCCTCTAATACTTTCCAACTGTATATCCTCCAGGGCGAATGTCACGTCCGGTATGGTTCCTTCATAGCCACTACGGCAAAAAGTTTGCAAATTCCCGGTCTTTACTACGATGAGCGGCATCCTGACTGCCATTTTTAGGATTTGTTTTCCCCGCGGATCTGTTTCACGCATGCCCCAATCGATTGCTTTAGCGTGAAAGTCTCTCCCAACGAGCACGTTGTCATCTGCGTTCAAGACAGTGCCCTCCAAAGCTTGGAAAGATGATATCGATTCGTTCAGAGTTAGGTACACACTAAAGAAAATGGTCCCTTAGCACCGAACCCACACAAAACCATCCCCCCGTTCACAGCTCTCCACCTGGGAATCACTATTTCGAACCCAATTGGTGGCAGTACCAGTTTAATCAGGATATCATGATGCAGAACTTTTATCATGCTGTTGCTCACTCAGCAGCATAAAATCGACTTTCATGTCCCTCGCAAACTGCTCAAGCAGATTTTGGGACTACGGTGAAGGTTTAGCTGCAAGATATGAGTCATCACAGTACTGATTTTGCCTTGGCTAGGGCTTCCTGCTTTTTTCTGACCCCCATACGTGCCCAATATCCGGTCTTGGATCAGCATCCTTGCAAAGAATACAGAGTGCCTCTCTCCTTTTATGTCCCATTTCACCACATTTGTAATATAGGGAACTCCTATTAGATCCTTTGCATACTTGTGTGATGTGACCATAGACAAGGCATTTGAAACATCGAAGAGGCACTGCTCGTCAACGTGTCTTGCAGATAACCCACTCTATTCTTACTTTGCCTTATTCAAAAATCGTTCGGCTTCCTTTTCGGTCAAGTCAATGTTGGTCATGTGTTGTCCCCTATGGTATTCTGGTGTCAGCTTTGCTATGACCATACCCACCCTAGGAAACACACTTTGATGGTCTCTTCTATCTTGGCCGAGGATCGTAGTTAATGTCTCTTATTTCGATCATTGCCATCAGCTCGAGCGAGGCTCTAGTTGCACTTTTGCCAAGAACTTTCTTTACTGCGTCGCAAAATGCTTCCCTATTGTCGCTGCTCTACTTTGGCCTTGAACCAGCTCCTCTGATAATGCTCTATGCAATCTAGGAGCTCCTCTAGTTCAAGGAGCCCAATCTTTACTCCTCTGCTGATTTTTGGCGAGTCACATGCAGATTTTATTCTATGTAGAACATCCCCTGCGTTTCGGATTCAGCTTTCCTCTTCATATCGCTGGGAGGCAATCGTACTTTACGCCACCTTTCTTGGAAGACGTTATCGGCTCCTATTTTCGAGTACAGTATTGCCACCACATTTTCACACAAAGGTGCTTTATTTGTCTGGTCACTCCTTCCTTTTCCTCCCGTAATCTCTTTGTGTACTTCAGGATGATTCGTTATTATTTCGGGACTTACAACCCTTGCTTCGATCGCTTCGGTAGTGATCACAGCCGTAAACATCGTATACTCGATGATTTTTATATTTTTCCGCACCGCTCGAACATCTGGCGCGTCCTGCGATTTCCCGCTTCTCCTTTTTAGGACGCTCTGGCGTGCGCATCATTTTCTTGCAGCCCCGGGACTCCGCAGGAATCTCAGTCTAGACAAGCCTGTCTGTTAATCTCCGTTTTTCGTCCATCTTCACTGACATTGTATTCATCGTCGTTTTTGTTATCGTTAGTACCGCTCCCGATGTGCTTTAAACATCATGGCCGCAGCCGCTGATTGCGTCGTCATTGTTGTTATTTTAATGTGTTTTTGGGCGTTTGTAAAAATTTTTTTTTTACAAAGACCTATTAGTTTCGCGACCTTCTGTCCGTCTGTCTGTCTGTTCGTCCGTCTGTCTGTCCGTCCGTCTGTCAAACTCAAACTTTGTGAAAAGGTCAGAAGTGGTGGTCTCTCAAAAGTTAAGGTCTTACCAAAAATTTAAAAAATGTTTGTGTGTAAGGGGGGACTTACACCGAATTAGCCCTTAATCAATTTTTTTAATCAGAGGTAGTCAAGTGAGGTATCAAATGAAAGGTCTTGAATAGAACTTTTAGACTCTGAAATAAAAAAATCATTTTATGAATTAGGGGGTCCAGGGGAAGGCAAAATGTACCAAAAATGTGTGTCCACCCTCCCTCGCGATCGGACACCTTTGAGCCGAAAAATCTGAAAATAATCACGAATGTGGGCCTTTATGAGTACAAGGGCAACAAATACCTCAGAAACCGAATTTCACTCAACTTTGTTAATAATACTATGATTTGTAGATTTTACATTTGCGCCCATAAAATCAAAACGGTACCTTTAAGCTTTTGCAATTATATAGATTGATATAAGACATTTGTGTTCACAAAATTTAATCGAGATTGAATCATAATCAAGTGAGTTATAGCCATTGCAATTGTATGGAATTACAACAATAAGACGTATTTATGGTTGATACATATTTCAAATTGACCTAGGCACTTTTATTTTCTTTCAATTTTCATGAAATTTTAAGGAATAGTGTTTAACTTGAATATGTTCAATCTGCCGAGCATTCAAAACAATCATTTAAGCTAGATCGAAATGGCGACTGCACTGTGCTTATTAAAGAAACTGTGCATCTTTTGCACAAATTTGAACGATTTCATATGCAAATATTGGATGAATAATTCAAGTTATCGATTCACGCTATTAGAAAACTTGTTTTTAACCCTAGCATATTCACAAAGACCTTCTAGTAGGAGCGCTCTACGTCTTACTCAACTTGTTTTAACTTTTTTATGGTTTTTAGTTGCTCCAGTTTTATTGGACCCCCCTCAGACCCGCTATCTCCATGTGTGTGTGTACTCACCTTTTTGTTCCTATGATTATCAGTGCAGAGCAGGGAGGCCATGCGAGGGTTGGCACAAGCCCTTATGGGGACAAGTGCTCAGAGCCAGACCAGCGCTAATCGGGAGTCCATCTTAACCGAGCCTACACCACCAACCCAATGGTGCGAACTTCGAACGTACTCCGAGGCCTGCCAAGGTTTTACCGGGACGGAGACGGTATGATAGTTGAATTGGAGCCGTTCACGCATGAGCGTCGACTCGGTACTACCGTGTAAAGGAACTAGGTCCAAACCATCATATCCGCCAGCGCAAAGCATCAATTCCAGTTCGTTGTCCAAAGTATAGTCCAGACTCTGTCAGGGTCGTTGCTCGTCATTACAGGAGGCAACGTCACGGTGCCCTCCATATCCCAGGGTCCGTGGAGGTGGCGCTCTCCAAAGAATTTTTGCCTCCAAGAATACTCCTGTCGACTGGCATTCCTCCAGCGGAAATACTAGCCTGCAAGAGTATTCCTGTCGGCCAGCATTCTCCCTGCCTTGTTACGATATAAGATAAGGATGCTCCGGTGGAGATTCTGGGGGTCCCAGTTTTGCTTGCCAAAGATGGGCGTAAATGGAAAGAATTTGAAACGTTTGACTGAATACATTTCCTTACGCTAAGACCAGCAAAAAAAGTCAAGCATGTAACCTGGTCGAAGATGCAATATTAAGGCACATTCAAACATCGTGACTGCATTGATAAATATTCTTCTATATCTGGATGTCACAACGCAACGTACAGTATGCATACATTAGTGGAGGAATCTAGGTAGAACATTCAGGAGAGGTTCTACTCTCTTGAGGACAATTATAGGTAAAAATCCAACTAAGCACTGAAGAAATATCGGCCGATCTGATAATCACTCAACAACTGTATACAAAACATTCCAACACTTGAACAAAGAACTCTTCAAATCACATCTGCAAAGGTCATTAGAAGTCCGGAGTCCCCTAAACCTAATGGAACTTACGAATATGATCACAGAGTCCAAACGTTACTCCATCGTCGAGAAAAAGCTTAGATGCCGCCAGCAGACATGGATAACAAAGCGAGTAGTCGAAGCCAGTATTAAAAAGAGAAAGGCGTACATAAGCTTTAGAAGGAACATGGAAGATCGTGTGCTAAAAAACATGTACATACAAGCGAAAAAGGAATCAAAACGTCTTGTGAAGGAAGCTAAATTCTCTTACTTCGCTAAAAGGTTGGAGACAGCGGCAGATAACAATCATGAAATATGGAAGATTATAAATGAAGTAAAAGACAACTCTCCCCCCCGAATTTTAATACCGGATTCACAGTTTTCTCCAGTGACCCCTAATATTTTATCACAACCAGATGGAGCAGCAACTTTCTTGAACAACTTTTTCTCAACTGTGGGCGAAAAAATTACAAAAGAGCTTGGCGATGTCCCAACAAGTAGGCTAGATCACGCTAACATCTCACCCGATTCCATGTTTCATATTCATCCAACCAATAAAAACGAAGTTCTTAAGACTATTGAGGCAATGAAGAAAAATACGGCTCCAGGTATTGATCAGATCACGATGGAGGAAATTGCGCTTGTACAAAATGAAATAGCAGAACTCGTGGCTAATTATTTAAACGAACATATCAGAAACGGAACGTTTCCTGAAGAGGGGAAGCTTGCAAAAATTATACCTATATTCAAAGGAGGAGATCGATCGGGCCCCAATAATTATCGCCCAATTGCACTCTTGACCGGATTTAGTAAAATATTTGAAAAAGTAATTAACTCTCGCTTAACATCCTTCATATTAGATAACTCTATCCTAAACTCCCGCCAATATGGCTTTCAGAAAAACAAAGGAACGTTTGACGCTCTACTCTCGGTAACGCGATTCATCAACGAGAGACTTGATGTAGGGGATTATGTTGTTGCCATTTTTGTGGATCTAAGGAAAGCGTTTGATACGGTCGATCATGACCTCTTACTTCGAAAACTAGAAGCATATGGTGTTCAAGGCACAGCAAATAAACTATTTCAAAATTACCTAAAAGGCAGACTGCAGAAAACAGCATTTAATAATGTTCTGAGTGACCCGGCACCAATGAAATCAGGTGTTCCACAAGGCTCAATACTTGGCCCAACCTTGTTCCTGCTATACACTAATAATTTAAATACATGCAGGCTAAGTGGTAATTACTTTTTATATGCTGATGATACAGTGCTTCTTTACTCGGGACGCGATAAAAATGACATCGGAGACGCTATCAACGAGGATCTAAATTCATATAATTTATGGTTGAAAGAGAATAAACTAGCGTTGAATATTTTAAAGACAAAATATATTATCTTTAAGCAAAAGAACAGGGAAGACATAGATGTTGATATAAAAATTAATGGTGAAAAGCTGCAAAGAGTGCTCGAACTTAAATATCTTGGCCTTACTATCGATCACCATCTGACCTGGCTCCCGCATATAAACAACTTAAGGAGGCAATTAGCACCAATAATTGGATTGTTACGAAGATATGAGGAATTTCCAAAAAACATCAAGCATCTTGTTCTGAATGCCTTCGTACTGTCAAAAGTACATTACGGAGTAGTAATTTGGAGTCAGTCCTCAAAGCAACACCTAAATATAATTTCCAGGATATTAACCAAGGCGTATAAAAATATACATAATCTCCCAAGGCTCACACCAACAAACATAGTGTATCAATCATGTAACGCATTAACTTTTAACCAAATCATTAAAATGGAGAAAGCCAAGTTTATCTTCAAAAGTTTAAATCTCAGCTTGTCGTCACAAACACCATTTATTAAAGTCTCACAAAAGAATCAATACAGTACTAGGAACGCAAACCAATTTGTAATTTCTTTTGCAAGGACAGATCGCCTGAAGAACGATGCTACAAATGACGCCCTTCGTATATACAACAATCTTCCAGAATCAGTTAAAGAAGCGAATTCTCTTATGGTTTTCAAGAAAAGACTTAGGAACTATTTAATGAATAACGATTGAATCTCAGTGCAGAAACTTTCAACATAGCATCTTAGGTCAATTATTGATCCTATCTTCGAGATGCCTCGAGAAACACCTACTATTATTATAATATCAGTCCAGTAATTTCAACATAGCATCTTAGGGCATTGTTGACCCTATCGTCGAGATGCTTGAAGAGACAGCTATTCTTTTAACTCAGAGTTTTTTTTTACTGCGTCGAATTTATAATTTTTTTTTATCTCTGAGAGCTGATCACGATATGGACAAGACAAGATTAACCGGAGGACTTCACATATTTTTGTGTGCCGATGTGTTATACATTGCCTGGGTGGCACACCTGAGGAAACGACGAAATGTGAAGTGCAGATCGCACGAGCGTAGTGCGACGAAGAAAGTGTGATGGAGAGAGTGGAAGGGAATGGAGGTAAAAAAAAAAAAAAAAAAAAAATACATAAAAACATCTCACGGATATGTGTAGAAGGGCGAAGACTACATTCCAATCTCGAATGTACTGAATTGGTCGAGCAAATTCAACATAAAACATCTAGGATGGCGAGTCTAATACAATCATGGATTGTGACCCGCAATGAACGGGTTGTTTCGAGAAACGTTGTACAAGGAATATTCGGTGTGAACTACGAAGCGTACCGAGACTGGGATAAACTCAATGGAAATCAACGACAATTAATAGAGATTATCCACCAACAAAGCAACTTATTTCTAGCCACCACAAAAACGATGAACGAATTTTGGTGGTCTTCTAGAACAAAATTAGACCAAGAAGTATAAAAAAATGAACCACGTCACTAACGCCATGAACAAGATGTTGCAATGGTATAAGACAATCGATGAAAATTATCTCGCTATACAATTCCTCACTACACTTTAACTAGCCTGGAAGGCGCTGAATCAAATTTTACACAAAATTCAAACTGGATTCGGACACATCGCTGAAGTCTGTTCTCCTGCCTCACTACAAAATACGTTATCAAAAGTACAGCACAAGCAATGGTAATCTTTCAGTCATGATCCACAACAAATAGGATTAACGTAGCCAATCTGCATCGATATGGAAATCAGAATCTCAAGACTCTTCTCAATAATGCAAAAACGAACTGATTCAAGGATCCAGCATTCTTCTTTATGAGCGGCTTTTGCCTAGAGTAGGTTGCAGAAAGTATAGCAACAGGCTTTTGCCTCGTGTGGGTTGTGGTAATGGTAGCCAACCCTGCTGTAGTAATCGAGCAGGTAAGGTTCAAAAAGCCAGCGTGCAAGAGTTCTATGGAAATCAAACCGAATTTGGCAACATCATTCCTTCGATATGCTTCCATCCGATACATGATTTTGTTGCTTATTCTATTAGAAAAGACGTGAAAATATGGGACTGGCAAAATAATCGGCTGTTATACTATTTAGAAGGGAATTCAAGAACCAGGTTCATGAAATTCAATCCTCTAAACAATATGCTCATCACTATACAATCCTATGAACAGTATAGTACAATGAATTGCGAGAGTTTTGAATAAAAATAGAATAATCTGTATCTCTTCCTAACATCATGAAATCGTCTTTCATTCTATGTAGTTCACTGTTTCGTGTTTTAATTGTTTAGAATTAGAAAAAATGACTATTGTTGCCGATTGTAGCCTTACGTCAGAGAACTCTGCAAATAATTTATCAGACGATCAAATTCCGTTTGATGCAATTATTCGCAATATTATCACTTCGCGAGCTAAGGATGGAACGACAATAGAGGATATCCGTAATGATTATTACGAACATACCGGTGAAAAATTTCCTTACATCGAAGACGTATGCGACACGTTGCTGAAAATTCCCGGCGTTGCAGGCTACAAAAACCAAAATGGCACATTTATATTTAACATGTTTTACACTAATCCTAAATCCCAGTATATCCTCAATATGGTACGAAATCAAAAACCTAGTCAAAAGGGAGAACACAAAAAAACAAAAAAAAAAACTTGATTTCATATTCCAAAAATGATATGTGTTTCTTCAAAGATAATTATCATTATTTGAATAAAAACAATAAAAAAGAGAGAAACAGATTATTACTGCAATTAATGGAGAAAAGAGGAAAGAGAAATAATAAATGCATTAGAAACAACATTTTGTCTCATAGCAAAACAAACTGCATTCAGCATTCATTCAAAACGTACGAACATTTACCCTCACATAAATACAGCAATCAAGCAACACAAAATCCCATTCACATGGTAGAGCTTCGAAACGCATCCAACACACTTAACCCATACTACACATACTGCGCAGCCTACGCATCCGACTCATACAAAACCTTCGACTCATGCAACAATTGTACGAGACTGTGTGATAGTCCATCCAAACATTCTCGCAAAAACTGCATCAGATACTACAGGGCAACCGATGCATATAACTTTCACTTCCCGCACCTACACATAGTAATCAATTTTAGCATTCTTGAACATCCTCTTCATTTCGTTGTAACGAGTCGCAAGCGAGATGAAAACAAGCGAGAAAGATGGTGAAGAAGAGACTGCCATCGTGAACGGTACGAGCAATAGCAGTGGCGGTAGCGGGAGGAAGAACGGTTTGTGTTGCCGGTGCTGTCGCTAAGAGATTTGGGCAGTCTTCGATTCACGGCCACTGGGACCACGTCGGGGTGTTGAGATCGAGAATTGATCGCGAGTGCGTGCAAATAGTTGGCAATAAAATCCATTTGTTGAAAAGTTTTGTCGGAAAAATTGTGAAACAAATCTTGCGGTGTACATTTGTGTTTGAGAAAATGCGTGCAAATTTCTCAATTATCAAATTATAGTGCTTCGGCCAATGAACAAAGTTAATTCGTTTGCACGCGATATTGCCATCGTTGAACTTCTCCGTGGCTTACGTTCTCGTCACCTCGATAAGAGTCGTGGGATTCATCTGCATTCTTGCGTTTATCACTTTTAAGCACTGCCGGGGTTTGAAAAGTGCCGTGTGCGTTTTCGCGACGAAGAAAAAAAACCGTTTTGCATTGTGTTTCTCCAAAACTCGGATTTCTGCTGGACAGAATGCGGAAATCGTGGCTTTAAGAAATTCCGGGCAAAAATTTTATCAGGTGGAAATGAACCGTTAGCGTATTAGAATATTCATGTTTCTAGAGGCATTTCAAATACACTCTCAAAATTATCGGCTGTTTCTCTATCTCCCAATCGTTTTTACAAGATCAGGTCGAATGCGGTGAACCGTCTATTGTTTTCGCGATTGCCGAGACCAAATCAATTGGAACATGACTTATATTAAAAAGTCATCAAAATACACAAGGCCAAGAAAGTAAATTTTAGGAAATGAAAGCTGCTGTAGTCGACCTGGTGTGTCCGTGTTAGTTACAGCCAACTGTAAGGGGCAGCCTGGATGGAATAATTCATAAATTGTAATGATGGAAAATTTGAAAACAAGGTTCAACATTGATACGCTTCATACTAAATTCGTTGTCCCAATATAAAGTGAATAGAGTATTGACAATCTAACTTAGGGTGAAAAGTTCTATTTCTGGCGCAAAATCGCCGGAGAACTTATCGATGGTTGACAATTCAATGGAATATTAATGGGAACACAACTCATTCTCATTGCACATGAAATATCAATTGTTTAAAGGATTATCAGGCGATTTTGGATAAAAGCATTTATGAGACTTCTGTTTATAATTTTGATTAAAGCTCTCAAATAGCTCGTGAGTAGTATTCGGGAGGCCGAATTAGATCGCATTACTATCAAGATTTATAATATGAAACGTGAATTTGCTGTCGTAATCATACGTAGACATGTCGGAGAAGATTTGTTGACCCGGGAAAATCGCGAAGTTGTTACTATAAACAAAAAACGAAATAATAATAATACAAAATTTGCACGAACACGAGCGCTCGTAGGAGGAGGTTTGGGGTAAGTACCCTTTCTTTTGTTAAAAAAAAAAAGAAAATTTTCGTTTTTGCATGTTCTTATTATATTTTGTAAATTGAAAGATTTTTAGCTGTACATTTGGTGCTGTGACCCTTAAACGAAGTTCGTTTTTACTCTCGTCTTTATTTGAAGATCGTATAAATCAAATCGAATATATCAATATATTATTTAAATATATTCTCCATCACGTGATAAACCAAAACAGTCAAAGTATGTTGATAGAATCCAGTCGACTATATTCATCACAAGTATTATAATTAGATTTAAAATCCGTCAAATAATAAAAATGTCAAGATTTTGAACTTACAAGAGTCTAAATGAGCGAGTATTTGAATTCAAATTAATGTGTAACGTAATCAAATCTAAAAGTTTATTAGTGATCGGATGTCATTTTGTATTTGAGAGAAGAATAAAAAGAACGAAAATGTCGAATTAAAATATACTCTTCGGTCTTTCCTTCCCTATAATTCTGACCGGGTATAGGACCCGGTACGGTGGCAGGCTATCACTACCAAACATGAGCTAGCCGCCGGGTACATAGCTAATCCTTCTTTGTTTCAGGTAACGTCACGGGTTGAGTGGCCCAAGCAGAGTGCCTCTTTATGACATAGAGTTATGCAATGGAATTGCATAGTTCTATGGCATAAATTGGTCACCGGGGTACTCCCCTTCTGATGGGAAAGTTTATACAAGTCAAGTTGTATGAGTTTTCTACTCAGAAGAGGAATGCCTGGCCACTACAACAAATATGGATTTAAATCCGGTTGGGTGGGTGCGAAGGGGCTCCATCACCACCCGGTTGCCCTTCTCTCATTTGTGGGCCATGAGCTTCGTCGGGTAACGACGAAGTTACCCAAGTCCGCCCCTTTTTACATGTTCCACTTGTTCTCGGAACAAGTCCTTTTTCTCTCGGTGTAGTTACCCACACTTTTTGCGACTTCGGTCGTTTCGTTTTAGTTTGATCACAAAAAATTCATGAGTGCGAAATTTTTTTGTAGTGGGTCCTCGTGCTGGGGAAATGAACCCGCTCCACGACACCGCAATGCTAGCCTGCCAGCGCATTCACGCGTCCCCAGACGAGAGCATTCTCGGCAGATATCTCCATCTTCTTCTGCCGAGGCAGCAGGACATCGCTGCAGTCCTTTACGGACTTTTCAAACCTTTAAAATTCACTACACTGCAGCGGTCAATTCAAAGACGAAAATGAGTTGACTATTCGACGGCATTTTTGGCGGGAGCCATTACGAGCGAAGATCAGTTTGAATAAGCGAAGAGAGACGAGATAACTGAAATAAAAATTGGAGGAGTGTGATGTAAACGAAAGCTTTTATGGCAAAAACACGTGAATTGTGGATTGTTTTGTCAAATTTCAAGGTGTTTAAATCAGTGTTCAAACTACTCGTTCACAAGGTTTTAGTTTTGTATTATATATGTGTCAAAACTAAATAATGTTTATGGGTAAATCGTACGGCATGTCCTTTTTAAAAATTCGAAACACTTCTGACAGAATTTGTAATGGTGGTGTCATATTGGCATTGATTTTTGGACCAAATTCACCTCCACACCGCAGCTCTCATTTACTTTGCTAAATCAACGGTGCACTCCACCATGTTGGTTGTTGTCACTGCAGTCGACGGAATAGTGCTTGTGACGTTTTCACTCAAGATTTTAAATTAAACTTTTCCGGGAGTGCCTTTCGGTTAACAAATGGAAAAGAATCCACTAATGGAAATAGGATTATATGTGATGAATTGTAGAAACTTGCCCTGTTTGGAATACATTTTGAATTGGTTCATCTACCAAACCCTGAGAGAAGGAATGAAATATTTTCAGAGGTCGTTGAAGCAGAAGTTTCCGACTTCAAATCAATCCTGAACGGCCAATCAATTCTTCATTTCGATGAAACATTAACATCTGACCTCATACCGAGCTTGAATCTTATTGATTTTTTTGTCAGCTATGAAGACTTGTGTTTCATATTTCGCAGAATAAACAACAAAAAATCATGTGGTACTGACGATATTCCAAATATAGTTCTCCGACATTTGCCTGAGGTTGCTAATAGGAATTATTGCATATTGTTCAACAACATGTTGAACAATTCATATTTTCCAAATGAGTGGAAAAAGGCTAAGGTATTTCCGATCCTGAAGAAAGGAAAAGAATCTTCATGCCCCAAAAGCTATCGCCCAATCAGCTTGCTGGCTAACATCAGCAAGGTGTTTGAAGTGATAGTCAATGGAGCATTAAACGCCCACATTGAGAAATATGAGTTGATGCCGAATTGCCAAATTGGTTTTCATGCCAGGCATTCGACCATACATGCAATAACGAAACTAACCTCAGATATCTGTTGGAAACTACACAACAAAGAATGTGTTGGAGCATGTCTCATTGATATGGAGAAAGCCTTCGATACGGTGTGGTTAGATGGACTAGTTTTCAAACTTCTTTAGGATAGGTTCCCCAGACACCTTGTCGCCATGATGTGCAATATGTTGTACGGGAAATCGTTTGTTGCAACTGATGGAAATCTGACAACAATGCGCGAGTTCAAGGTCTTGAATGGTCTACAGCAGGGAACAGTTACTGCGCCCCTGCTTTTCTCAATCTTCATTCGCAAGCTATTGAACAGCTTTGATTTCAACGTCTTGCCAGCGCGATCATTGGTAGCGTTTGCTGATGATCTGATCATCTATACGGCAGACCGAAAAGCTACAATAGTTCAGAGCAATCTTCAAAGAATGTTTAATGATGTGCAGCTCTACACCCACAATTGGCGAATGAAAATCAATGCGCAGAAGTGCGAAACAATTTTGTTTCGGGCAACGCTGCAGGGGGCCAGTCAAGACCTGAAACGTAATTGGAAGGAGGGTAGTTCAGAACGGGTTCCACATAAATACTGTGTTCGATACCTCGGTGTTCATCTCGATCAGAATCTGTACTTTACTGAACATGTCAAAATCATGCTCAGTAAAGCACTTAAAGTAGTGATGGCTCTTCGGCGACTCTTTCATTCCAGATATATTGATCAAAAAGTCATAGTTTTTTGTTACAAGACCCTGGTTAGACCAGTTTTGACATACGGATACCAGATCTGGTACAACCAGAGTGCTAGTACTATGGAAAAATTAAGAGTTTTCGAAAGGAAATGTCTTCGTGCATGTACTGGTTTGTACAGAAAGCCTGAGACGGATTGGAAGCACTATTGCATAGAAAAATTTATCAAACCGCTCAACTGACTAGAGTCGATATCTTTATATTGAAACTTCCTCGGAATCATATCGCAAGATCTGTAACTGTGAGTGAAAACCATTGGCTTCGTTCCTCCAGAAGCATTCGTGTATTTGGACATGAATCGATATGTTTTTGATTCTGACGGCGTCCCAATCATATATCACATATATAGACGGGCCACCGATAAGAAGATAAAATATCCTCCGAGTCTGAGTTCACGAGACCAACAATTCCAATGGCGATACTCATTTGCTAGATTCGTTGAGGTTGATCGAGCTGAGATGGAGCAATCTAGGTATTGGTGGGTGAATGGCAATGTCTAAATTATTCGTGTTTATTTTCTGTTTTTGTGCTTTTTCTCGTTACTTAGTTTTTTAGATTCATCTCATTATTGCTACATCTAGTGTTATTGCTTATTTGTATTATAAATTAGGTATAGGTTTCAATATAAGGTAAGGGGTTTTTTTTTATTGAACTTATTTAGAATTAGGGTGTAACATATTAGGTATAGGATATAAGTTCACTATTGTGTTAGTATCTAATATAAGTAATTTTTGAATAACGCTGGCTGTTTTTTTCTTTTTCCAATTGAGTCAAAAAATATGTAATAATCTTAATTAATTTAAATTTGCTAGTGTATTTTTTTCATTAAATGTGTTTAACTGATAACGTATAAATTTAGAGAGCCATTCGGGCCATTAAGTTTTTCATAGTTTTATTGTTTTTTTTTTTTTGTGGTAGGGAGGTGTAGGCATTTACGCCCGTCGACTCTGGCAGTGTGGGACTCCCATGGAGGATACCCTTGGACTACCCACTAAACACCTCCCCTGTCAATCTGAGAACCTAGCCTGGAACCGTTTGACACATTACTTCGGGCCAGGTCTCGTTTTGTTACGCCGTGGGGCGCCTTCAAGCTGGGAAGTCCCTTTCCTAGCGCGAGGGGAGAGGGGAAGAGGAAATGCCAGAAGAGCGATCCCCCAGCCCCAGCACCTCCGGCTGCTGTGAGTCCCTTTTATCTTTTAGGACTGCCCGAGCATAATGTGCCACCTGGTTCCATTTGTCAACCGATTCGAGCATCACCGCAACTATATTATCCGGGGTGAGCTCTCCCGTCACCCTGTAGAGTTCCCTTCGCAGCCTGGCCCATTTGGTACACGCAAAAAATATGTGACAGGCATTGTCCTCTTCTCCTGGGCAAAACCGACAATCGGGGACCGTGACTTACCGATCTTGTGCAGGTAAGACTGAAAACACCCGTGCCCGCTCAAAAGCTGGGTCAGATAGAAGTCAGTCTCACCAAGCCTTCGATTTAGCCACGGTCTCACATCCTCCCCAAAAAGTTACCCCTATCTCTAAAGTAAGCATCTTTGATTTACACAAACGTGTTTGGGTCACAAGAATTCATATGTGTACTAAACTTGAGCTTAATCCATGCAGCGATTCTGGAGTAAATTCGCTATGACAGATGGATGGACCGAAACCCCATTGGCTACGGCCTTGATACTGTTGAAGCAATTGATTCAAACCATTTATGTATATCGAATATCATGATTTTACTTTGTTACATCAAGAAAAGCAAAGGTTCTTTGGAGGAGCACGAGATTTGATGAAAGCCTTGCTGTAGAAGTAATTTTGGGCTTCGAAGAGGAAGGAAATACGTACCTTCACCCAAGCGTGCCTCCCATGTCAAAGGTCTAAAGCGGGAAGAAACCTTTCCTGTTTCGATGAATGCATCACCGTGACTATACTATCCGGAGTGAGCTCTCCCGTCTCCCTGTCCCCCGTCACAGCCTGTCCCATTTTTCGCATAAGGAAATGTGTGGCAGGTATCGTCTTCTTCTGGGCAAAATCGACAAACGGGGGACCGTGACCTTCCAATCTTGCCCAGCTGAGACTAAAAGCACTCATGCCTGTTCAAAACCTGGGTCAGATAGAAGTCAGCCGCACCATGCCTTCGATTTAGCGACGGTTTCCGATCGAAAATGTGCCAAGCAGTCCACCTTTTTTTATCAAGTTAACTTTGAATTTAACTATAACTGAACCTATTCGGAACGCGAAGACACTCCAAGGAAATGTCGAGGCAATGAACCAATGCCTCTATCCATACAGTGCGGAACATGTTTTTGACGTTGGCTGACAGTTTCTCCCTCGCTATGCAGGTGGCTAATGATTGGTTTCAGGTTTTCAGGAGTGTAATGATTCGCCTGGCAAAATTCTAATTTGGTTTGAAATCACACCATTTTCAAACCAAACATTTTGGCATGACTGACGAATATTTCCCCCTTTTCCAGCCATTTTCTCAACTATTAACTCTGAAATTTTGTTTGGTATGAAATGACTTTTTTGAAGATAAGTTTTTATAACTTTCACATGCTCTTAACTCTTGCTCCTCCGCGATCCTAGCGACTGGCACTCATTATGATAATGAGTGAATATTATTCCACTGCGATACATAAAAAATTCTACGCCACCCCTCTTACTATTAGGCAAATAAATTCATCCTGAAATGGTATGATGAGAGGTGTCATTTACATTAAAAGATTCGACGACATCTCAAATATTTTGCGATTTAATTAAACATGAAAATGAATACCTCTACGTTCTCTCTTCGTTCATATTTCAATAAACTCCAACCCTCCGGATGATTCATCCTCAGTTAAAAAAAAACTACAAGTTTAAATAAAAGCCAAACATTAAATCCTCAAAGGCTAAAATAACCTAAATATCATATCAGACTAAACATTTACTTTTGCCAGTGCAGGGTAAAACACTTCCATATCGAACGACCATGCAAAATCTTAATCCAAATATTTTTTTAATTCATATGAAAATGATAAAAAGTCGCGTTCTACTTCTTATTACGACGATATTGTACACAAAAAAAATGCAACGAAATGCAAATATTATTCATAGAAAATGCATTTCCCGCTACTATAGTCAGATAATGTTGCTATGTAATCATTTAGATAAAATAAATACATACATATATGTATGTATACATGTACTCGCATGTGCTTGTAATTCCCACGATATCAAGACCTTAACCATTGTCTCAATCCACCCACCACGATTTACGATATATTGCACGCTGCGTAGCTGAATTTATGGTAAACAAAGAGTGAATAAAAAAAGCGAAGGCAGACATTACAATTACAATGAAAATGAAAGGATTGGATAACAGAAATAATGTAATAGTTCAAGTTTAAAATATTATTTCTTTCATTTTGATTTTCTTTGCAGTTTAATCTCATTAAATTTATCGTAATAGTATAGTTGGTCTAGAAAGTTGAGTTTTAGTTTAGTTTTTATATAAAAAGAAAGGAAATATAGTGGAAAAGCGTCAGTTGTGAAAAGTTCGAGAACCACTTTAGTAAGCTTTTAACTACAATAAATTAACTAACGAAAAATGGCGGTTACACTTTTCAACGCTGCTTTAATTCTAATGATTGGACTAGCAGTTGCTTTTGATGCTTATATCCCGAATGCAAAGCATCCAGGTAAGATACAAATATTTCAATCCTACCGTTTGGATTAATTTTAAATCTTTATTCCGTAAATTTCAGATGAACCAAATAAATGCTACCTTCGTGAAACAGGAGATTTTGTGGAAATCGGGGAAACATTTAAACCCGTTGGGAAATGTGCTCAGTACACGTGTCGCGATGATTTCGTGTTCCTAGTGAACCAGTTGAGTCCTAATGATTTATTTTTTGTTCGTTTAGGATTTAATTTTAATACATAATTTGCAGATGCAATCGTTATCAAATTCCCGGAAATTGCGAAGTTCTTGAGAGGGATTTATCACAAGTCTACCCGAATTGTTGCCCTAAATTGAAATGTATTGATGACAATGGTAATGAGGAAATCAGGAATACCAGTGGATAAGGATGCAGCGGGAAAAAAAGAAAAAAAAGCGTTACTTATATTTGAAACTGAAATAAAGCCTTTTAAACAGTTATTAATTTTTCCTTTCGATTTGCTCAACTATTTTAGGAATGGGCAATAGAGAGTGAAAGCCCGGGATGTTTACTGCGCATCAATCTTAATTACTTAAAGTTAGCGCAGAAGCCTAGACAAAGAAGCTAGTACGGCGAGCGAGCACTTTCTTTACATAAAAACTTTTCACTCCAAACTAACTGAACCTCTTCTACCTTTCTTAACAGGTAGGACACTATTATGTAGAAAAGTCGAACTCCCTAGAACTTATTTGACAAATGAAACCAACGAAATTAGATGATTCCGAAAATAATGCAACCTTTAAAAATATTGTTACATGTACAAATAATTCTGCGAGCTACTGTCGCAATTGTTTTCACAACCATTAAGAACATCAACAAAATGAATTTACTCGAAACCACGAGAACCCACTTAGCATCAACATCTGAAAGTGAGTCACTGCTCCATTCATTCACGCTGCTCGAATGTTCCCGCTAATTCGCCAATGTACGAGAACTGGGTTGAATGACTACAGACCCTATATAAGGCTGGGCGCAAACGTTCGGATTCCAGATTAGGTTTCCTGATCAGGAATCTAAGAATCTCGCTCAAGGAAGAGTTAGAACAGCGAAATCTGGCTACGCAAGGTACAAAGGCCACACTGATTGCACGCTTGCGCGACGCGATCGAATCGGAAGGCGTGAATCTGGATTCGGGTGAGCTCTCAGATGCCGAAAATGGTGCAGAAGGTGGAGAAGCAGAAACACTAAAACCAAAGGACCCAGAAAATGCACTGATGCAAATGTTGGTGCTGATGCAGCAAGAGCAGCGACAACAGTCATCCAATTTAACAGCGAAGTTAAATGAACAATCAGTGAAGCTTGACCAACAAGCGATCGAAATCAAAGCAGACATCAAGGCAGATATCACACAGAAGCTGGAAAAACAGTCAACCGAAATAAAAGCGGAGCTCGGTCATCTGAACAAACAAATTAAAGATGTCGAGGAAAAGGTTGACCAGGTCGAGGAAAAGGTCAGCCAGGTCGAGGGAAAGGTCAGTCAGGTCGAAGAGAGAATGAACCATGAGATGGAAAAAGTGAAAAAAGAATTGGAAGCAGCGAAGGCAGTAGTAACTACTTCACCAGCCCCGCTTATAACCGCAGCGCAAAGCACATCCAGAAATGTGCAAGCACCAATATTCGATGGGCAAACGGTCTGGAGTATTTACAAGACCCAGTTTAAAGCTGCCGCAAGGGCAAATCACTGGAATGAGCAGGAACGAGCAACTGCATTAATTCTTGCTCTAAGAGGCCCAGCTGCTGAGCTTTTGCAGACGATTCCCGATGAATTGCACTCAAAACTGAATGCTATAATGAATGCGCTCGACATGCGTTATGGAGACGATCATCTGAAGCAGATTTATCGGTCACAGCTAAGGCATCGGATGCAGAAGTCTGGTGAAACCCTACAGCAGCTAGCCCAAGACATTAAGCGACTAGCACTTTTGGCTTACCCAGCCTACGACCCAGAACATCGAGATGATGCAGCGACAGAAGCATTCATCAGTGCACTAAAGGACCCGGAATTGCAACAAGCCGTGCGTTTAGCTCAAAAGCAAACGGTTAAGGACGCATTGGCTTACAGTCTGAACTTTGAGGCACCGAAAAATGTGACTCGTACCACTGCCCAGGTTCGCAAGGTAGTGACAGACGAGTGCAGGTGTGAGCGCGTCGAAATTGAGCGAGACCCGCATGTAAATGGTGCGCCTAGATGCTGGAATTGCGGAGAGAAGAGGCTATTACAAAGAGACTGCAAGAAGCGAAGAAAACCGAGCTATTGTCCAGGTTGTGCAGCTAGAAGGAGATCCAGACCGAGTCAGGAGCCCAGAATGGAAGCCCTTCAAACAGAGGGGTCGGGAAACATGTAAGAGCCAACTTCGTGGGGCAGAGGTTGGCTAGGAGGATCGACGTCCCCAGCACCACCATCACCGTGTCAAGACTACATCGTGGAGAAGCGGACTTGTGCCTTCCGGGTCAAGTTAACGGAGAAAACTGCACCATAACAATCGACACTGGTGCAACCCGATCGATTATCCGACCAGACCTAGTGAAACAGCAACAACTTCACAAGGGCAGAATTTTCTCACTACGGACAGCTACGGGAGAAACTGCACCTGTTCATGGAGAGGTCAACCTCCAGATACAGTTGGGGGACCTTGTGTTCCGACATAATTTTCTGGTCGCGAACATTATGGATGACTGCATTCTCGGAATGAATTTTCTGCGACCACATGGAATCACGTTGGATTTGGGCAAACGTGTATTGAAATGGCAGAATGTCGAAGTACTGATGGAGTATCCCAGCGTCCAAATTCCCAAGATGAATGTAGTGGTATGTACTGACACTGATGTACCGAATTCTTCCGAAAGCATTGTATGGGCCAAGCTTGATGGTGATTCTGGAGACCACCGATCTTATCGGATAGAGCCAACGAAGACGTCCGCATTGCGTAGTTTGATTGTAGGACGAGGCCTTGTAAGATCTTTAAGGAACGGATATGTGGCGGTTAGAGTCCTTAACATCGCAGATTCAACCACGAGCATCAAAGTGGGAGAAGTCATCGGCAGCTGCCAGCCTGTTTCCACCATCACCTCTTTGGAAGCTACTCACGACCATCATTGCAAAAGGAGGCAAGACACAGAGAAAGCCCAGGAATCAACGTCTGCAATATTGAAGCAGGTCGAATTGCCAGTGCAGCTATTCAAACGAACCTCTGATCTGGTCACCAAGTACAGTGACATCTTCTCAACAAGCCTGGATGACCAAGGCCAAACGAGTCTGGTAACTCACGTCATAGATACACAGGGAGCCAAGCCAATTCGACAAGCACCCAGACGCCTCCCTATAGCCAAACAAGGAGAAGTGAGCACGCTGATCTGGGACATGGAAAAACAAGGCGTTATTGAACCTTCTGTCAGTCCATGGGCCGCGCCTGTAGTTCTAGTAAAGAAAAAGGATGGTAGCACTCGTTTTTGTGTCGACTATAGGCAGCTTAAAGACGTCACTAAGGAAGATAGTTACCCGCTCCCACGCATCGATGACATCATGGATACTTTAGCCGACGCAAAATGGTTTTCTACACTCGATCTCAAGAGTGGCTACTGGCAGGTAGAAATTGACAAGAAGGACCGAGAGAAGACCGCATTTTCAGTTGGGACCAGATTGTGGCAGTTTGTGGTCATGCCATTTGCGCTTTGCAATGCTCCAGCCACTTTCGAACGCTTGGTGGAATACGTGCTACGTGGTCTAACCTGGAAAACCTGCTTGGTGTACCTAGATGACATCATCGTCATCGGGAGAACGTTCGAAGAGCATGTGCGGAACTTAGAAGAGGTTTTCTCTCGACTGCGACTGGCAAATTTGAAACTTAGTCCCAACAAGTGTACCCTTTTCGCAGCTGAAGTAAAATACCTGGGAAACGTCGTATCAGCAGAAGGGGTCAAAACAGACCCTGAGAAGATTGAAGCCGTGAAAAGCTGGCCAACACCAAACAACAAGCGCCAACTACGAAGTTTCCTGGGTCTGGCAACCTACTATCGGAGATTCGTCAAAGACTTTGCCAAAATAGTTAAGTGTCTCCATCAGCTAACCGAGGAAAATCGTCCGTATGTCTGGAATGAACAATGCCAGACAGCCTTTGAGACCCTGAAGGAAAAGCTTTGTGAATCACCCGTGCTGGCGTATCCGAAACCCGGAAAAATGTTTGTAGTTGACACCGATGCAAGCAACGGCGGTATTGGAGCTGTACTCTCCCAGCAGATCAATGGTGAAGAAAGAGTCCTTTCGTATTACAGTCGAGTTCTTTCAAAAAGTGAGATTAACTACTGTGTGACCAGGAAGGAGCTACTGGCTATAATAGAGGCCACCAAGCAGTTCCACAAATACCTATATGGCCAGAAATTTGTTCTTCGAACGGACCATGCATCGCTGAGATGGCTACTTAACTTCAAAAACCCCGAGGGACAAGTTGCGAGATGGATCGAAAGATTGCAGTCATACGACTACGAAATTTTTCATCGAAAGGGCGGAGGTCATGGAAATGCTGACGCCCTATCTCGTCGCCCATGTCCAGCTAACTGCAAGCATTGCCAACGGATTGAGGAAAAGGATTCGCCCGTTGATCTGCGACTGATAACGGCCGAATTCGATGAAGGTTGGTCATCGGAGGAGATTCGAAACGCCCAGCTAGCCAATGAAGACATCGGACCATTGCTCGTATGGAAGGAGACGACTGGGCGACCTGAGTGGAAGGACGTTTCAACGTATGGCGCAACCCTGAAAAGCTATTGGGCACAATGGAACTCCCTTCAGGTGGAGGGTGGTGTACTCAAGCGGAAATGGGAAACGGCGGATGGCAGCTTCTATAGGATGCAAACTATACTACCCTAAAAGCCGAATCCACGATGTGGTAAAGGAAATGCATGAAGGATCCTCGGGAGGCCATCTTGGTGTTAACAAGACCTTAGTGAAATCACGGGAAAGATTCTACTGGCTCCACGCTCGAGAAGACGTAGAGGACTGGTGTCGCAGATGCACAATTTGCGCTTCCGTCAAAGGTCCAAACCGACGACTGAGAGGACAAATGCAAACCTATAACGTGGAGGTACCGTTTGAAAGGATTGCTGTTGACATCGCTGGACCCTTTCCTGAATCCGAATGGGGAAATCGATACACGCTGGTTGTAGCCGATTATTTCAGCAAGTGCCCCGAGGTCTACCCCATTCCCAACCAGGAAGCAACTACTGTAGCCGAACAGCTAGTGTTAAATTGGGTCAATAGGTACGGCGTACCTTGCGAACTACATTCGGATCAAGGCCGAAACTTTGAGTCACTAGTTTTTGGCGAAATGTGTGAGCTGCTCGGAATACGGAAAACGAGGACAACACCGCTGCATCCCCAATCCGATGGAATGGTCGAACGTTTCAACGGCACGCTCAATAAACACCTTGCCAAGATGGTTGACGAGAACCAAAGGGACTGGGATCGACATATCCCACTATTTTTGATGGCGTACAGAGCTGCCGAACATGCATCGACGGGCCAAGCCCCAGCCAAAGTCATTTTTGGAAAGACTATTCGTTTGCCAGCCGATATAAAGTTCGGAACACCCCCTGAGAAACCCCAAACAATCTCGGAGTACGCAAGTGATCTAAGACAACGGTTGAACCAGATACATCGGACAGTGCGAAAACACCTCGAATCGGCTACTGACCGCATGAAGACCAGGTATGATCTAAAGGCTAATTCTACTGGCTTCCAGCAAGATGACTTGGTGTGGCTATATAACCCGCAACGGCGAAAGGGTAGGTCTCCAAAATTGCAACATAACTGGGGACCATACCGAGTCACAAAGCGAATTAACGACGTCGTATATCGCATACAGGAACACCGTAAACCGAGAGCCAAAATGAAAATCGTGCATCTGGACCGTCTTGCCCCATATTACATCCAGAGAGAATTTACTTCAACTGGCGACACATCTTTTCGGGGCGAAAAGAACTGAGGTAGGGGCAGTGTTACATGTACAAATAATTCTTCGAGCTACTGTCGCAATTGTTTTCACAACAATGAAGAACACGAATTTACTCGAAACCACGAGAACCCAACAAGCATGAACAACATCTGAAAGTGAGTCACGGCTCCATTCATTTGCAGTCGCTCGAATGTTCCCGCGAACTCGCCAATGTACGAGAACTGGGTTGAATGACTACAGACCCTATATAAAGGCGAGCTGGATGAATGGGGGGATCATCATTCATTCGACCGCGATAAGAACTGCGAACTGCATTTTTGTAATTAAATAAACTCTTTTAACTTAAATTAAAAGTCATTGCGTTTTCACTTTCCCGGAACGTTAAATTTATTGGCCGCGAACCAAAACACGCGACAATATATATATATATATATATATATATATATATATATATATATATATATATATATATATATATATATATATATATATGGGAAATTTGTGACCACGCTAGAGGTTGCAATTTTGCTCCGATTTTCACCAAATTATGAGAAAAGGTGTATTGGGTTAATGTCTCGGTTAAGTTCGTGAACCAGCTATATCGGCCGGACAAAAACAAAATGGCGGCCATTTCAGACGAAAAATCGTGATTTCTGTTCTGACCAAAGTATAGCTCCGATTTGGATGAAATTTGGAACAAAGGTTCACTAGTGTATGTGATGAATCTCACAATAAAAAATCCAAAGTCGGTATGGCAGAAACGAAATGGCGGCCGCTCAAAGGTCGGAAAACATGCAAAATTTTGTTGTTGTAATAGTGGTCAAAGCTTTCAACAGATTTTCATGAAATTCGGTACTTCGATAGAAATTATGAGTATCTAAAGAATTACGTGAAAAAACTGGAGGCCAGTTGAAACTCAAAACAATTTTGATTCGACAAATATGAAACTTGGTTTCAAGATAGCCATCACTTAGATCTACAGTCTTTGATATTTTGGTGATCATGCGTGTGCAAATTTCAAAATGGCGGCGTTTTAAATATGCGTTTTTTCAGGTTTTTGTGGCCTTCTAGCGGTCACATTTTTCAGCGGATTTTGATAAAACTTGAGATTATAGATCTCTGTACTATGTTCTTGTATTATGCAGAAAATTATTAAAATTGAATGAAAAATAAAAAAGTCGAAAATTTAAAACCCAATATTTTTAAGCTGCCATTTTCAATAAAAATTGAATTATTTTGCCCTGTCTAGAGTGAAACTCCGATTTGAACGAGATTTGGCACATTGATTGATGAGGTCCTAGCCCACAAAGATTTAAAATTATCCAAAATCAAATGCATGCATTCAAAACGGCGGCCCCTAAAGGTCAGGAGCAAGCGCAATTCGCTATTTTAGTAGCAACTGAAATAATGAATTTTTTTCATGGAAACGTTTTAAATGACTTATCTTGAACGTATTTATAAATCAGAATATTTTTTAAATATTGTAAAATATTTTTAACAATACCCTAAAAAATTATAAAATCGTCTGTCCGTACGTCCGTTTGTTCGTGTGTCACAAGTTTTCTCGCAAACCACATGAGCTAGAATGAGGAAGTTTTCTACGTAGGTCAAAAGTGGCGCCTCTTGAAATTTGCAGTGCAAGAACATATTTCAAAGTGTTTAAGAGGGTCTCCCCATACAGGGGGCTGACATAAACATTTTTTTTATTTCTGTAGCCCTATAGCAGCCAAGTTTCTCAACAGATTCCGATAAAACTTGAAATGATAAGTTATTAAGGCAAGTTAATTTAATTTAATTATGTAAATCGGATGACAAATAATTCTTCGAAAATTTACAGCTTAATATTTTTAACAGCCCTTTTCAATAAAAATTCAAAATGGCGGCCCCTTGTGGTTCAGAAAAGAATCGAAAATGTATATATTAATGGCAATGCAAGTGCTGATTAAACTTTTATGGAAATCTTTTGAAATTAACTTTTCGAGCTATTTAAGCCAAAAAGTTATCACCTTTGTGTGGTAACCACTGTGAAATGTATAAACAGCAAATGTGAAATATGTTTATAACAATTTATTACCCGCCGAAAAGGAAGTGGACCAATATTAGAGATTATGACCGAAAAGAACTATAAAAATCAAAAAAATGTTCTGCTGGCAGTGCAGCTAAAAAGTCCAAAATATATATTTATAGTCATTTGTTGTACTTTCTCACACCCATATTTTCCAAAAGAGAATCAGAAGGAAACTATCCCAATGATTCTGACTGTACTCAACAACAACAATCAGCAAATGAAGATAATGAAACAGAAGATATTACTTCTATTGAGACACCAGTACTGACTTCACCTGTGCCTGTGGTTACACAGAAAAGAAAAAAGGATATCCGAACCCAAATACTACGTATATTGCAAGAAAGGCAAAAATCTAATTCAAATTCATCCAGTACGAAGAATGAAGAAGAAGATGATGACACCAAATTTTTGTTAAGCTGCAGAAGCTATATGGCAAAAATGACGCACCATCAAAAAATTGTTTTTCAACTAGGAATGCTGCAATTGGTTAAAAAAGTCACTATGGGGAAAGAACCGTCACCGCAGTCTCAGTACACGTACTGTGATAACTCTTCAGGGTCATTTTCAAGCCCTCGTTCTGTCCACTCATATACTCCTGTACCGCAAACCACGCCTTATAACATTTCATCTCCATCACCAACTTACATACCATCTTCACGAAACGTATATGTACCTCGAAATTCACCTATATATTATAAAAGTCCATCTCCATCTGAACCTGAAAAAAAACATTTATTCATCCTCCCAACAGACGAGTACCTCTAAACCTAAGCTTGTTATTCGCTCAATTACTAATGTCACACCTGCCCATTTAAATACTCAGCAAAATCCCGTGCAAAACTATCCCGAGTGTTCTTTACCAGAGAATAGTGTTGAAGATAACATGGCTGCGCAGTTTTTAATTCTCCAGTCTGAAGGTTCTCATGATAATACCGAAAATATTAATAATTATTTAAAATTTAAATAAGTAAATTGTAATGTGTAATGTTTATACATACAACAGTTTGATTTAAAATAAATACATACCTTAATGTTATTGTCAACTTTTCTTCCGTGTCCAAACACAATATCATGCATGTATTTTGCTTTTTCTCTCGTATGCCATTATGAAGCTCATCAAAGGATTTCATTGACATCCTATAATATTTGAAGAATTCGTCTGGGTGTGCTCGTAGTTTTGCTCTTTTGAGATAAAATTGACTGTCTGTTAATCTCCGAGTATTCAACGGGTGTACCCAGTAACGACGAATCCTCTTCTCCTTGTTAAGGGCTAGCAAAAATTGCAACAGCAATTAATTCGACGTCGTCGTCCATGCTTACGTGTTTTTACAAGCGTGTCACTAGAGAAACTGGTGGCATAAAATTCCGAATAAAAATACCGGACGTTTGCGCTAGTCTCATGGAATTCCTAATCTGAATTCCTGATCAGGAAACCTAATCCGGAATCCGAACGTTTGCGCCCAGCCTAAAGGCGAGCTGAATGAATGGGGGATTATTCATTAGAACCGCCATAATAAAACAATGCGAAAGTGTGGAGTGAGAATTGATCGAGTAATAGCAAAGTGATTTTCGTTGGTTGTGAAGTGATTTTAGTGGACAGTTGAAGTACAAATTTATAGACTAAGTGAAAAATAAAATTAGTGAAAGTGTTAAATTGATTATTGTGCATTTGAGTAAGTAAACGCTTTTAACTTCTTTTAAAAGACAGTGCGTTTTCACTCTCCCAGAACATTAAAATTATTGGCCGCGAACCATTACACGCGACAGTATTTTACGATAAATGCATGCAAGCTTTCTTACTTGCTTATTATTGTATCTAATATCAGTTTGCTTCAATAAAAGAAAGAAATTTGCTGCCCATTAATTCCTATGATCCCCTAATGAGTGCTAAATACTGAAGCCTTATTGCACGCTATGCAGTATATCCCCCACTTGTGATTTTATGTGGCAGATTTAGAAAAAAAAATTAATTATTTCCATTCATAATCGTCATTTTTAAAATTATTTTTATTATTAAATGTAATTTTATATCAATTTTCCTTTATATTAAATTTAAATCTTTCCCTTTAATTACATTCGTTTAGCTTTTATTGTTAATTCAAATCCTATTCATTTTTCTTTACTTCGTTTAAATTTTGTTCATTTAGTACAATTTAAATCCGCCACATGAAATTTACAGTGTATGAACACCTGACCGGTGTACTAATTTGGGGATGAAATGGAATTGAAACAATGCGGAAGAGTGTCAAAAAATTCTTTTTGGGGTTAGGGCGGATGAAAATTTTAGTAGCCCTGAGTTCGGGAGTTCGTGTGCCACCATACATTTAGCGCTAGAAGAACTCTTCATCTTGGCGAAATTCCAAGCGGTTGCTATAGTTGACCGGGTGTGTCCGTGCTAGTTACAGCGAATAACAAGGTGGAGGGATAAATTCGTTGTCCTAATATAAAGTGGGAGAAGTTTGGTTTGCCATTGGAGCGGCTGCGCGAAATGAATCGCGAGTAGAGGCAAGGCAGTCGGGTGGGCGTAAATGGTGTTGAACGTTGTGGCCTTCCTTATTGGGAAAGCGGGCGCTTCCTGGAAGAAATTATCGCAAAGATAAAATCGACGTCAGTGGTAAGTATTGTCTCAGTTGTTCGCGAACCGATTTGTCGCGGTTTTGGGCGGTTTTTCCGACGACGAAGGGTTGATCGAGACTAGGAAGCTTTAGCCAAGCACCAGCGAGGCAACGGCTATTTCTGCTGCTGGCGAGCTCTCAACCACAGGATTACCTCTGTCAAATGGACCATCAGCGCTAACCCCACATCAAAGTCTTGGACAGCAGTGGCGATTATTGGAAGGTATTTAGTGGACGAGTTACATATAGTATTCTATTTCCGTTTGAAAAAAATACTGACTCGGGTGACGTTATGTGCCAAAACTTCCTGAAAAATATTCCCAGAAGACAGTTTGGGGTAGTTATAAGATATTGAAGCGATACTTATGCATTTGGGAAGGAATTCAGATCAAAAAATCATTTAATAAACTCTAAAACTAAAGCAACGTTTGGAGTAACGGTTCGTTTCAAATAATTAAAACTAATAAATGCAGTGTGGATGTTTGCGAGATTAGATTAACGTCGTGTTCGGTTTGATGTCATAACCGTAAACCCATGATTCATCTCCTGGTATAATCCCGATAAGAAGTTCAAATCTTCTTTTGAACGATCAAGCAATACCAGACAGTAGGGGGTGAATGCTCTTCTCATGGAAATATTCCAAAGTGCTGGCTTTGAAAATGCCCTCCATAAATTCGAAATAGCGGATTCTCAGATATTCCATGCGTTTTACTTACTTTCAATGGAAGTTTTAGAACAAATAATTATGTCACCTGAATTATCAGTTGCCGAAGTGTATTTTCACAGCAAGAAAGTTACAATTGTCAGCAAACTTTTGAAAGAAATCGATGTGAGCGTGATGTTGAAAAGAATTGTTTATCAAAAGCTGGTATCGACAATTGCGGCATTAATCATATCAATTTCAAGTCTTCCCCACGTTTTGAGTTATTTTGAAAATTTGATGTTGCAAGGTATTCTATCGACCGAGGATCAACGCAGTCTTGTATGCTGCGATATAAGGTGCATGATATTTCGGTTCGCAAATGAAAATGCGCGGCGATATTATTTTAAATTTTATTTGGATGTTTACTTTACTAATCTTATATTTGCGATAAGTTTAATAAGAAAAATAGAGGAATTTATTTGCAATTAACGTAGTCTAATCGAAACCAAAATTATAGACGTATATGCATGATAGGAAAAGTGAACACACATTGTATATTCGATTATAAATTTGTTCAAATGTATTGATCTAGTTTTTTTAAATAGTTTTCTCAATTTTCATATATTTTCCTACTTAAACGAACGAGAAGACATTTAAAAAAAAATAATTTGAACGTTGAGGTGATAGTAAATAAAATTAACAAAACGCTAGCGAAAGACAAGGACATATGAAAAATTACTAACCTCACAACTACAGAGACAACTTTAGGAAAATATTTCGATAATTTGAGATATATCAGCTACACGATAAACAAATGTAAAATTTCCGAAATTACGTGTCTCGATCGTATACGCACGGCTTATATGTGTGGAAAGAAAAGTCGATACGACAAAACCTTCATCTTTCCAAAAAAAAAAAAAAAAATGAATTCATTAGATATGTCCTTATCGCAATTTGATTAGACTTCACGTTTTGATCGACTACTTATAATTTTTAGGGTTTTGTACTAAAATACAAAACCCTATTGCAATCACGACCTGTGTCCGTCTGTCCGTCCGTCCGTCCGTCTGTATATCACAGCACTTTTTCTCCGAAACTATAGAGGCTACAGCCATGAAACTTTGTGGAATGGTCAGAAGTGGTGACTTCTTGAAAGCTCAAGGGTGGAAAATTTTTTCCCCATATGTGGAGGTGATCCCCAAAAAATTTTTTTTTACCATTGGTAGTCGAGTAGGGTGTCATTGGAAAGGTCTCAATGAGATCTTTTCTAAACAAGTCTTAAAATTGCCTTATAAGTACTGAGGGGGGCAGGGGAAGGGGAAATGTACGAACTTTTTGCGTACCCCCCCCCCCCCCTCGCGATAGGACACCTTCCATCCGAAAAATCTGAAAAAAATCATGTATGTAGGCCTTAATGAGTGCAACAACAACAAATACATGAAGAGTCAAAATTCACTCAACTTTGTTAGTAATAGTATGATTTATCGATTTTATGTTTTCTTGAATAAAATCTAAACGGTAACCTTAAATTCAATAAGATGACTATTTATAAGGTTGGCCTTTTCTGAAAGTTTCATAAAGATCGAATAGTATTTACGGAGTTATAGCGATTTGAATTTTCCTGTAATACTATGGAACAATGTGCCCTGTATTACTATGGAAACATATGGCTATGGAGCCATATGCGCTTTTTACCGACTTACACACTACAGCATCAAAATTTCAGGAATGATAGGTATCATGAAGATGAGTACATACAATTGAAATAAGTCGAAGAGGCAGGAGAGAGCTCCTAGCAAAAGGGCTTTGTAACCATTCTAGGATTCGAAAAAATAGGCCATGAATCGATGATTACAGTACAGAGGAGTGCCCTGTTAAGCGCAAGAGTGTTAGAATAAAAAAAATATAAAATATCTTTTACACTTTATTTACAAAGTTATTTCTAACACTTAATGAACTTAATTACAATTAATGAACTAAATTACAATTGTTGCGCGCACGAGCTTACATTCGCGACAGATAGATTAGACTAAGCACCGTTGTATAGAGATTTTGAATATTTAATACTTCAGACTGCTGACGATGCAGTCTCAAGTCGTTTACTCGGTTCTGTGAGAAAATTTTCATTCTCATGAAAATTTTCCCATATTCATCAAAATTCGCAAGTTCATACAGACGCTGACTAAGCGGTCACGTTGCATGAACTTACGACCAGAATTATGGAAACGTGGAGTAAGCACGCGCGTAACACCTTCCCCCTATGTATAAGGTTGTCCTCAACCTTTCACAAATATCGTGTTCTTAAACGTCTATTTTCATTTTCTGAATTTATACTAGCATTGACAAAAATTGTAATTCTTTCGTCTTCCTTTTTATTTTTGAAAGCTATGGTGTTTTTATCAAGATTTACTTTATTCTTTCGGTTAAAACATTCTTTGAAAAATATGATACATAAATTACCATTCGCACATTTGTAAATTGAAAATCCTAAGATAAAAAGGACAAGTATTGTGATCACAGTGGATACAATTGAATTTTTTCTAACAATTTTAGGAATCGGTTGAATGGCTTTATCCCAAGAAGTAGCCTGTTCTATGGTTTGTGAAGTTAAGTCCTTTAATTCATGTATATTATTACTAGTAAGTTTTGTAATTCTCATATCATTTTCTTTAATTTCAGTTATATTAAAATTATTACAACAATCTTCAATTTCTATTAATTTATCCTTTTTCACAATAATCTCTGTACCAGCCTTAATGGGGATGTAATCATGTGCTACGCTATGGATAGTACAATCATCAGTTAAAGTAAGCAAATTGATTCCCGATATTTTCAAGGTTTTTGTTCCATTACGAGTACAATGACATTCAAATTTTGTTTCTAATGAATTCACAGACAGTAATTGCAAATTGCTTATCCTATGCAATAAATCTACTTCTGAATTAATTTTTCTGAAGTCGCATCCTTTGTCTGTTTGCTTGAAAAAAAGATTTATAATACAGGAGTTTGCATACACACTTTTAAGTGGCAATGGTTTACAAATTTTAAAATTACTTATAGTTTTACAATCAATTTCATCAAACGATACATATAATTCTTTGTTTTTATTATAATCAAATATTTCTTCAGGCCATTTATTTGAATTATTGAATTTTTATTTATGTACGGAAATCCAATTATTTCGTATTGTTCGAAATCTTCGTTTGTTACTTTGTCGAGTGAGACTTTTACGTATATATTTTTGTTTTTAACGAACGCGGTCAACTGCAAATCCTTAGCTAAGTCCCGATAATTCGATATTATTGGTGTTATAGCCAATGATTCAATTTGTTTCACTTTACTTAATTCTTCAACTAGCTGAGAAGGTTCAAGGATATAAGGATGTAGGATTCCAGATTGAATAAAAAGTAAACTGTCGCGAAGTATTTCGATCTCTAAATCGATTACTTCTACTTTATGATTAATTTTTGAATATAGCTCCTCATAATAAAGTTGTAAAGTTAATTTCTTTTCCTGCTCATTGGTAACATTATTGATTCTTTTAAGCTCATCAACAATTTCGTCAATTTTCATACGGATGGAGCTTTGCTCTGTGGATATAATTTTTGATTGTTTATTGATCTCGTTCATAAGATAAGTATTTTTAATCATTCCTTTACTTATATTAAACTCGTTTCTCTCAATGGAATCAACGGCGGCTTTGAATTGGTCAAAGTCGTTAGAATCCATGGTACCAAGAAGAACTTTTAAAGAACTTCCTACCCAATTGGCCAAACCTCTACGTAACCAAATATTAGGTGAAAATCCTGGTAACCCGTAAATGGTATTTAAATTATGGTTCAAACGTTTAGCTTGCAGTTCACCATTCAATTTCAAATTTTTACACGCTGCAAGGTTATTAACACATAGATCGTTAATATTGTTTGTTAGTTTCCGTACGTTTTCTATTTTAACTTCTAATTCCGTTAGATCTATAACCTTAATTAAATGGATTTGTTCATTTGCAAATTTGATGTCCGAAATATAATTAAAGTAGACACCTGGATAACGTATTTCCTTAACAGATATATCTCCCAATGCTAGTGATCCAAGTCCCGCGATGAGGATGATTGCCCATTTGGTCCTGGAATATACAGTTTTACGTCACTAACGTTAAACCAACTTTTTAATCTATTATTTATTTGTATAGATTTCTTTGAGACTTGCAAAATTTTAAAAGGACCAACCCATTGGTTCATTACATCTTTAGATTTCTTTTGACGAATCAAAACTTCGTCATCCACTTTATAATTATAAATATTTCCTCTTTGATCTAACGTATTATCGTACCTCTCTTTTGCTTCTTTCTTAATATTCCAATTAAAACAATAAAGTGAATCAATCCGTTTGTCAAGCATTGAATTAGATGACTCGTTCTCCTGTTCAGTTTTGACCTGATCGATTAGCAAAGTTTTTCTTCCAAACAATAACTCTTCTGCTGATATACCAGTTCCTTGACTAATACACTGATTGAAACATAAGCTTGCCATGCCTAATGCTTCTTGTGGTCCTGAGTCTGTTTCATTGATGACACTACGTAAAAATTCCTTGAGCCTTGCGTGTGATCTTTCTACAGAACCATTTGATTGTGGATGTCTGGAGCTAATTGAGATCATCTCTATTCCAAGTCTTTCACAAAGCTCGGTGACAATTTTTCCTGTAAGGACATTACTATTGTCCGATAGAATTTCCTTCGGAATACCAAAGTATGATATCCATTCGTTGATAATAGCGTTAGCAATATGTTTGCTTTCTTCCCTTTTAATGTGTATAAACTTCAAATACTTCGATAAATTATCTTGTATCGTCAATGCTTTAAAATCTTTACCATCTTTCCATTTGAAAGATACGACATCCATAGATATCCGGTCAAAGGGTTGTTCTTTCAATTTTTCAATTGTCATTGGAGTTTTGAGGTTTCGGTGGATGATTTTCTGTCTCTGACATTTATCACAACTTTAGACGAAGTTCCTAATGTCCTTCCTCATACCTTTCCAATGATAGCTTCTTCGTAGAAATTCTTCGAGATTGTTAACACCTCTGTGGCCTCCGACAATGCCTTTGTGCCACTTTTCGATTAATTTTAATCTTTCCTTTAGGTCAGTTACCTCGATAATTTCATCGTTTGGATTTTTTCCCCCTCTATGTCCTGAATATCGTCCTCGATTTCTTCTCGTTCATTCAGATTGTCTAGTTCATCAAGATTTATTTTTTCGATCTTACCGCTTTTGAAATGCCTGATTATTTTATTTCCTTTTTTGCAAATCAAATCCCCATGCTTATTAATTGTATAATCCTTAATTATTTCAGAATGTTTGTATCCCAAAATATCTGCTGATACATCATTATCGTGATCACCATCTACTTCCCGATAACTTCCCGTTGCTGTTGGAATTATTGCGTTTACAGGAAGGTTCCTACTAAGTTCATCAGCAACTTTGTTGTCCTTTCCAGACTTATATTCAATTTTGTACTGATATTCTTCTAGTTTTAGGCGCCAGCGTACCAATCTGCTACCTGGGTCTTTTACGTTAAAAAGCCACAATAAAGGTCGGCGATCGGTACGGATAATGAATTCCTTTCCATACAAGTATGGTCTACATTGTTTTACAGACCACACTATAGCGAGACATTCTTTCTCTGTAGTCGAATAGTTTCGCTCAGCGTTATTTAGTGTCCTGCTAAGGAACATGACTGGTCTTTCGTATCCCAAATCATTTTCTTGTGATAGGACTGCTCCTATCCCGTTGTTGCTTGCATCAGTAGTAAGTATAAACCTTTTATTAAAATCAGGATACATTAGGGTAACATTCTTCTTTAAAATTTCCTTAATCTTTCCAAACGCAGACTGACACTCTTTGGACCAATTAAATTCTGTATCTTTCCGAAGGGGTTTGTTTAAAGGCTCCACAGTTTTTGCATAGTTGTGTACAAATCTACGATAATAGCCAGTCAAACCCAAGAATGACTTTATCTCCTTCTGATTTTGAGGCGCTTTTAGCTTGTCAATTGCCTCGAGCTTTTTGGGATCCATGCTGACACCATTGTCCGAAATTATGTGTCCTAGATATGCTACTTCTTTGCGCAAAAACTCGCATTTATCGGGCTGAACTCTGAGGTTATTCAGCTTCAGACGTTCAAACACCAATTTTAATTTTTCGTTGTGATCCTCAAGTGATTCACCATAGATGACAATGTCATCTAGGTAAACGAAACATTTTGATACTTGCAATCTGGAAAGCACAGTATTCATCATTCGTTGAAAACATGCCGGGGCATTTTTCAAACCGAATAGCATACGTGTATACTCGTAGTGTCCATAGGGAGTGCTGAAAGCAGTTTTGCATTGATCTTCGCGTTTCACAGGTATTTGGTGAAATCCGCTTGTTAGATCTATTGTTGAAAAATATTTTGCTTTTCCCAATTGATCCAATATTTCTGAAATATTAGATAAAGGATAATTATCTGTTACCGTGATTTCATTGAGCTTGCGATAGTCTATAACTATGCGCCATTTCATTTTACCACTTGCGTCGACCTTCTTTGGTACCACCCAAAGAGGTGAGTTCCATGGGCTATTGCTTTCTTTAATAGTTCCATTTTCTAGAAGTTTATCAACTTGTGATTTAACTTCCTCTTCATGAATCTTCGGGAATCGATATATCTTTGTATGTATCGGTTTTATACCAGAAATAGTATCTATAGAATGTTCTGCTGCTTCTGTAAGTTGATTTGGATCGATATCTCTAAATAAACAATAATATTTTTTTATAATTTCCCAAATGCTATCTTTTTCCTCTTGATTCATGTGATCATCCCTAATATATATTTCAGTAGCTTTTTCTTGCAATTCCTCAGTCGAAATTTTGCATATGCGTATTTCTTCAGAATTCAACTTTAATTCCTGGTCTCCTTCATTCAGTATGACCACAGGAACTTCCCTATTCATATTCACTTCAACCAGTGAATCTGCAATTTTCATTTGACCCTTCTGAATTCCCATAACTAAAAGGCTTTCACCTGGGTTTTCATTGACATGTAAATAGTACATCGTTTCTGTACGCGGTCTAGCAATGAAATTTTTCTTTGAAAACCGCAACTTATTATCCCCAATTACTAACGTTTGATTGCTCAAGTTGAGCAAAGCCTTTTGTTCAACTAAAAATGGAGAACCTAATATTCCATCGAATTTATCGAAGAGACGATTAGTTGCCACTTGAAATGGAATATCGTATTTTTCATGACCATAATATAGAGATAGCGATGAAAGTCCAAAAGTATTCCCATCTACGGCGTTTATGTATCGATACTTTATACCCTTTGACTTATCGACATCTTTTTCATAGACATATTTTGCGGCAATCAAATTGAGTGAACTTCCTGTGTCGACAAGAAATTTCAAATATTTGCTACCTAGCCTAAGAAAAAGAAAAGGACTATCTTCTATATCTAATGAGTTTATTCTATATTCGTTATTTACATTTTTATTTTCGTAATTACTATTTTGCTTGCTAAAACTTTTTGAAGAATTCTCACTATTTGATGTAGACGCTCCATTTTTCTGTGATGACTTCGTTGAACTTTTATTTCCTGGCTGTCCAGCTTTGTTTGCTTGGTTGCTTCTGCAATCACGTTGAATGTGTCCTATTTTACCACATTTGTAACACTTCTTATCTGAGTGCAACTTGTGAACTCTTGGAAGAGTGTTCCGATCTGTAAAATCTTTCTTACTTGACACTTTCACTAGTCCAAGTCGCTGCTCTTCCTCTTGAGCTAAACGGCTAGCTTCCTCCAGTGTTTTCGGTTTTTGCGTTATCACATACATTGTTAACGCATCCTTCAATCCGTTGATGAAGACGTTCCGCACTAGTTCTTCTAAGAAGATGTTTTCTCCGGTTGTTGACTGACCTGATCGAGCAGTCAGTATCCTCCGATGAAGACCTAATAGCCTTTGATGGTATTGAACCACCGTTTCACTGCTATTTTGTTTAAAAGAAAACAACTCCCTTTGTAGTTGCAGCATTGAGTGCGGTTCGGCATAAACTTGTCTAAGTTTAGCCTTCAAAGCACTCCAACTACCAAATTCTTCGTTTAGAATTATGGTTTGAGCGTTTCCTTTTAACTGCATGCATATGTACTTGAAGAGGGTGACCCTGACTGGACCTTTTGCCAATCTCATCGCTTCTTCACATGCATATATGAAGTTGAAAGCATCTTCTGCTTTCCCTTCAAAAACCGGAATAAAACTTCTCAAGTCGCTAAAACTAACACTGATTTCACTTTCAACACTGTTAGCATTTTCACTATCACTTTTAACGTTTGATGCCGAAGCAGTTAAAACGGAATTGTTACTCATAGGCATTATTTCTGCGAAAAATTCCTTTTCAATAATCGATCCTTCTAAAGTTTTGTTCCAACTTTCTTCGTTACGTTCGTCTTCCGAAGAGGACTCACTGGTAACAGGATCTCTTTTCCCAATACGGTACTTAGCTAAGTACTCGCGAAATGTGGCGAAATCAACGTAATCGCCACCAAGTTTAACTTTGACCGTTTCGCGATTAGGAAGCGTAAGGATTCCCTCGACTTTAAGCTTGGATTTAGTTAATCCTTGTTTAACGCGGTATTCACTCAAAAACGCGAAGTAATTGGAATTCCCATTTCAACACTTTTTATGATTTTTTCTTTGAAATCAAAAACATATAGTTTTTCCTATTTACTTGGTAAAGGTTTATACTTTATACCAAGGGCCTATCATATCTTATCGCGGAGGAGCAATGAAAATTTCGTTTCAAAACACAATGAACACACAATGAAAGTATAATCTTATATCTAAACTATGAAAAATGTTCTTTGTTTAAAATAAGGACTTACAATTGGATATTCGCCATTCTTTCGGTTTGATTCTCCTGCACTTTCGTTGTTGAAGTAGCTCCTTTTTTTTCTGCTTCGATTTTCCTGACTTTATTTATCCTCGATGATGTAATCGCAAGCTAGGGATGCTTGAACAATGCGGGTAGCTCTCGTCAAGAGAGGAACTAATTTCCAATCCTTTTTGATAATCCCTCGATGGGCCAGATAGATTAGACTAAGCACCGTTGTATAGAGATTTTGAATATTTAATACTTCAGACTGCTGACGATGCAGTCTCAAGTCGTTTACTCGGTTCTGTGAGAAAATTTTCATTCTCACGAAAATTTTCCCACATTCATCAAAATTCGCAAGTTCATACAGACGCTGACTAAGCGGTCACGTTGCATGAACTTACGACCAGAATTATGGAAACGTGGAGTAAGCACGCGCGTAACAGCCCCCTGAAAAAAATTTCATGAAAGGTAGCCGATATGAGTATCAAATGAAAGTTCTCTATGAGAGCTTTTCAAAACAGTTGTTAAACTGACAGTTTTTGCTTCAGTGGGGGCACAGGGGGGGGGGGGGGGTAAATACATGAAAAATGTGTTTCCTCCCTCGCGAATGGACACCCGTAATCTAACAAATACCTCAGAAGTCAAAATTCTTTCAACTTTGTTAATGATCCTCGAACATGACGTGTTTCTTGATTTTATTCGTTGCTGGTTACTGCATTTTGTAAGTTGAGTACAAAACCCTTCTGACATGAGCATAGTTCTGTCTACCCAACTTGTCTGATATCTTTTCTGTATTTTGTTATATCATAGTTGATTATGGCACTAGTTTTGATTTCACGTTTTTTTCAATAAGATATATAATTAAAAATGATACATTTATATATTTTCTTTTAAAACTATACAACTATCTCCATGAATCACGCTGAAAATAATTAGACTGAATAATAGAACGAATTAAAAATAAAGTTCATTAATGCGTAAATCACATGTAAATATTTCCTTGTACGTGAATATAACAATGAAGATAATGAATTGCTAAACATGATAAACTTTGGTCTTTCCATTTTGCTTTACCGGACCGGGTTTACGACCCGCATCGATGGCAGGCTCCTGCGCTAATATGGGCTAGCCATCGGGCGCACTCCTCTGTTTTTTCTTGTTTAACAATGGCTCTTGTCGGGTAGAGTGGCCTTCCACTCGCCTGCCCTTTCATGGTATAGAATTATGTGATTCGACCACACAATTCTATAACATAAATCGGTCACGTCTATATTTCTCTTTTGATGGGAAAGTTCATGTAAATTATGTTTGTTTGAGTTTCCACTCAAATGGGAAATCTATGGCCACGTCTACGTTTGGATCTTGATCCGGTTGGGAGGGTGCGAGGGGATACCACCTCCATCTGGATGCTCCACTCTTTTTTGTGGGCCATAAGAATCGTCGGGTAACGACGAAGTCCCCTTAAGTCCGTCTGTCTTCCCCAGGTCCAGTTTGTCCTTTTTCGTCTGCAATTTCTAACCCTTAGCTGGTTACCTCCTTTTTTCGACTTCGGTCGACTGTTATTTGACCCAGGAATTCGTGGATGCAAAATTCTTTTATAGTGGGACCTTGTGCTGGGGGAAAGAACCCAGCCCACGACACCGCAACGCTAGCCTGCCAGCACATTCACGCGTCCCCAGACAAGGCCAATCTCGGCGGATCTTACCATCTTCTTCGCAGAGGCAGCAGACCATCGCTGCAGTCCTTCGCGGACATTAATCAACCTTCTTTTACAACAGCAGCCCTAAAATTTGTCACCACTATCGGTTGTGAACTTGGTACCTTCCAACTCAAACTCATGTACACAATCATGAAGCTATGCAAGTAATTTACATGGCCTCTGCATCATCTGATACTGTTAAATGTTAGCACTATATACAAAATGCTTTATTTATTACGTTTATGTGCAATGGGAAAATAGGAGTTAAGTAATCTATATAATGCAGATAGACAGCTTTTAACCGAATTTCAAAGATAAGAAGTTTATCAGTTTGACCCATATATATATATTTTCTTGTTGTTTTTTCATGTATGTTATGCATGACTTTTGAATGGAAATAGACACAAGCAGTGGCGGCGCAAGGCGTGGGCGGCCCTGTACGGCCTCGCGCTATGGGGGCCTCGCGCTTGAGAGCCTTTTCTAACTCATTAAAAGTTTGGAAAGTATTGATACCAGTGAAAGCTGTGAATGATTTAACTCAAAGCTAAACAATAAAACCATTCAAATCGCTAGCATTGGGCGTTACGCATCAATTGTCCAGTCCATAGTATAGCATACTGGAGTAGTGACCACGATCCAGTCCACTAAAGTAAGGCATTTAGGATGGATGAGACCATCGGCAATGATCAGCTTGGCTTACAGTGTTCTTTCGCAACTACACTCAATGTTGTCTCTCATATCACAATTGCACTCCTATCTTCGGTGTGATATCTACAATTCTAGTGTACCTTATAATAAAATTGTGGCACATTTACCAACATATGCATATCTCGCGAAATTTTCGGGCTGGGAAATTTGCATAATGGGCAAGCACATCATTCCAATAATCAATTCAATCTTAACATGATATACACAATCAGTTTTATTTACCGTGGGAACACCTTTTCAACACATCATGCGCAAAATTTTATGTTATACGCATAATAAACCCGCCATCATAAATCGCAGTGTACCCTAGTCAACACTTAACAACGGACTGCAGAAACTAATACAACCGGTCTATGTAAGACATACCGTGCCGGATAAAAGTCTACGACAAAGCCTTATATTGAGATACCGGTTAATTGGAAGCTTTAATCAAATATCCATTGCTGCACATTTTTCAGTAACGTAAATATATTTATAAAAAAATAAAGACAAAAACTTTTCATAACAAAAATAAGGAGAAATTCATAAAAACATTAAAAATTGAATGGACAAAAGTCTACAACAGTCAATGCTGACTCAGTTATACACAAAAAGTTTCACAATGTCCTCAATATTTGTTTATTTGCAGTTATTGTCATTCCTTATATGTGCTGCTGCAATTCTGTTTTAGTTTTATCACTAGTTTCTAACTATCAGCACCGCAAAATGTCATCGCAAAAAGAAATTTCTAGTGATATCCGAAAATTGGTCGTACAGTATAAAAAAGAAAATTAATTGTGCTGTGCGACTCCAAATTACTGAAACTTAAATGAACTTCTGTGTGTACAATCATCAAAAACTTTGAAAACAGTGGTTCCATTGAAAATAAGCCGCGAACTGGCCGACCGAAAAAATTGTCGCGCAGAGACATTGGTTTCATTCTAAAAGAAGTGGACAGTAATCCTAAAATAAGTGCTCCAGATTTGGCGAAAAAATTGGCTACGGAAAGGAAAAAGATATCCATGCAAGAACCATGACGAGAGCATTAAATATTAATGGGTTGTACAGCAGCACTCCACGTATAAAGTGACTTCTGCGTCTACAGTTTGGCAAGGCCTATATTGGCAAGCACAATGATTAATTAGAATCGCGTCCTTTTCCCCGATGAGTCTAAATTAAACATTTTCCGAAGTAGTGGTCATAGTAAAGTATGGAGGAGAAAAGAACACGGCTTTAGAGACCAACAATTTGATTTCTACTGTCAAGCACGGTGGAAGTGATGTGATGGTTTGAGGAGCCATTGCTGTATCTGTGTATGGCAGATTGGCTTTTGTTGAAACTACAATGGACTATTATGTTTACAAGAATCTGTTAGAATAACATTTGAAGCCATCAGTGGAGAAGCTTGTTATAGATCACATCTGCAGAAACTGGTAATTTAGTCGCCTCTATGCCCCGAAGACTGCAAGCAGGAATTAATGCGAAAGCGGGTCCAATCAAATATAAAGTGAGCATAAAGTTTTAAAAATTCCAATACGTTTAGATGAAAATATTTTGTAAGCAAGTCAGCCAGCACTGACTCTCCTTAAGTTTGTGATGAAATAATTTTGTCTTTATTTTTTTATAAATATATTTACGTTACTGAAAAATGCACACCATTAGATTTTTTATTAAAGCTTCCAATTAACCAGAATCTCAATATAATGAGTTGTCGTAGACTTTTGTCCGCCACTGTAGATAATGCGCCGTCTAATTTGATCCAAGGATCATGTTAAATGACCCAAAACAGGTTTGAATTGGCTATAAGGTTATTTTCATCCCTCGGCTACTTCTGAGAATGAATCGTGAGTATTTATTCGTGTGCGAGGCCAAATGCTACATGCGTTGATAAACATGGCAACGGCTATCAAGGGAGCTCTGTACCTGCAAACGATTCTGATTTCGGTTGATTCGTGTCTACCTCCACGCTTTCTTCATGGCTCGCGAGACAAAGGAGAATACCGCAAGCATTTGTATTATTTTATTGTTAGTGAGAATGAGTAATATTATATTGAAGGTTTATAAATAATAACTATTAAATTAATGCTTAGTGATTATTGTATTCAAACAGAATTTCAGTGAGCTACTCAGGGTAATTTTTCATAAACTAACTGCAGACATGTGGAGTGACTGTAAGGTTCAATATACGTTAAACGACATTCGTCATGTTACGCCCAGGTCCCAAGAGAGATAGAGATATCGAGAGAAAATGGGACTCTGAGTCCGCAAAAAGACAAAAGAAAGCTGAAGGGGTCTTATAAGATCGGGCTTTAGGCTCAGGACTGATTAATTACTTCAAAAAAAAACATCTCATATTATGAAAAAATCAGATGAATTGATTTCTTTGACGTCGAATATTGCATCAACTAATACTTCATTCAATTTGGAACGTATTTTAGATGTATTGAGTAGTAAGCTAGAGCCGGAAGTAGAAATAGTATCAAACCCTACCCAATCAGAATCTGAGGTGGAGAACGGAATTCTTGAACAACAACTAAGTTCTTGGTCAGTTAACGGTGATGAAAGTGACATTATCAAACAAACGTTAATAAGTTCTGATCCAGGAATGTGGCCGTTTCCCGTAACGTATTCTCAGTCGTCAAACAACATCGGTGCCCACGGTCATCATCCCAAAGATGATGACCGTATGCACTTATATCATTTTTATTTTTTAAGGAGACTCAGTAATGGTGAGAGTCAACATCGTCACTGGCTGGTTTATTCTAGGTATCAAAACAAAGTTTACTGTTTTCCATGTAGACTTTTTAGCGATTCTCAAACTTAGATGGTTCAGGGAGGATGCTGTGACTGGAAATACTTAACAAATATTTACAAAGACACGAGAATACCAGAGAACATATGTCATTTATGTTTCAATGTCTAACATTTGAGAAGCGAACTAAGCATGGGAAAACAATAGATACAGAAAACGAAAGGCTAATTCACGAATCTCAAAAACATTGGTACAATTTATTTGAAAGATTAATTGACATCATGAACTTCTTCTTTTTCTTAGCACTCCAGCCCCTCTCGGGCCCTCGCTTCCTGCAAATACCGCCTCCAACTGTCTTGGTCCTCTAATTTCAAAATCCGAGCAGCGATGAACTGCCTTCGTCGACCGAGTCAGACCAACGTTTCTCGGTTTCCGGCCTTCAGTCCTCCCAACGTTCGTCCATACGATTCATGTGGCCAGCCCATTGCAGCTTCCGCAGTCTTACAATCTTTGAGACCTCCGGCTCGTCAAAAATTTCATACAGCTCATGGTTGTATCGAATTCGCCAATGCTCCCTGTCTAGCTTCGCTCCAATTATTCGTCTCAGGAGCCATCTCTCAAAGGCATTCAATATATTTGCGGATGCTTGGTTTAGGGTCCATGTTTCACAGCCATAGCATACCACAGGTCTTATCATAGATTTGTATACTTGGAGCTTTGTTTTCCTATGTATGCAGCTAGTCTTCAAGATCGTCAATACTGAATAAAATATTTAATTTGCGAGCTGTATTCTTCGGCGTATTTCGTCTCTTTCATTGCCCGTTTTCGTTATTTTGGCGCCTAAATACACAAATATTGCAGCCATCTGTTTTTAATTTCAACTGGATTACCAATGATTGCTCCTCGTGCCCTTCTGCAAAGACTTGTTTGCTGATTGTAGCCATCTCTTAGTTGTTAAATAGAGGCATACGCCAATTTGACTTCATGTAAGGTCATGTTTTCGTTCATCTTGGTGTCGATGGTCGTTTTTTTCTTTGGCACGTTTTTTTACCTTGTCGTTGAAGGGTTTTATATTGTTTTTCTTTGACACCTGATTTCTTTTTCAATCGCATTTTTTGTCATACCAGTTATTCCAACTTTTCTTTGGCTGGTGCCCCAAAACATCGTCAGCTGCTTCCATTACCGCATTTTATGCTGCCCTCCACATGATTTTAATGTCATCATTACTTCCTTCCATCTGCGGGAATATGTTGATACGATTTTTCAACGCTTACATGTACTCTTATGTGAATGTTACTGAGCTATCATTTAACTTGTGTATCTAGTACCGTGGAGTAACTGACGTTCCTTATTTACAGCTCTTGGAGATGCGAAATTGAGCTTTACCCTTATTAGGAAGTTGTCCGAATCATAGGCAGCGCCGCGGAACGAGTGTGTGTCGATAATGCTGGAGGCCACTCATTTTTGTAAGAGAGCATGGTCGATCTGTTTGAATGTGCGACCGACTGGGGATGACCATGTTCTCTTATGGATGGAGCTTACTGTGAAGCCTTTACTTGTAGCGAAGTCTATCAGCAGTTGTCCATTGTCGATGGACTCTCCATGAAGGCAGTGCCCTCAGGTTGTTCCTGTATACATCGTTTCTGGGCCGATTTTCGCATTGAAATCACCCAGAGCAGTTTTAATGTCGTTTGACGGCGATGCATCGACAGTGTATTCTAGGTGCTATTAAAATTCGTCTTCTGTAGGTGTGTGACAGTTGACCAGCCACATTAAATAATTTGACCTTGATACAAATCGCTCAGATCCTTTCGTTAACGAACTTAAAGTTAGTGATCATTTGTTGAAATGTGCTGCCAAATATTTCCCGCTTTTAAATACGGTGAGTGTTCGCATGTCAAATGTGTCTAAACCATGCTATCTGGCTCCTTGAACTGCTAGGATGTTGATTCTGTATTTCTTTATTTCATCCAGAAGTTGTCGCAGGGCACTTAGTCTGTTCAATGATCTAACATTTCAAGCTCTGAGCGGATAGTCCTTTATACGTTGCGATAGCCGTTGCCGTTTATCCAATCCGATCCGAGGCTATTTTATTGGTTCTACGACAAGTAAATGACATACTAAGTGAAGCTTTGTCGGTGCTTCAATTTAGTCGGTTTTTGATCTACGGGGGGTATTTTATTTCCCAAATACACGCCAGCTAGCCAGTTAAGACACCCTCTATCCACCACCTGAGGATACGTTCGATGGGGGGAACGAAAGCCCAACTGGCTGCATATGCATAAGTGTATTTTCCAGCATTCAATATCACTACAGATCACTCAAGTGAGTCAAAACGCATGTGCTTACCGAAATGAGCAAGGCTTGACGGTGTAGTGATTAGTAGGTAACAAAATGTCCGTAAAGGACTGCAGCGATGGTCTGCTGCCTCGGTAAAGGCAGATGTTGATATCTGCCGAGAGTACCCTTGTCTGGGGACGCGTGAATGCGCTGGCAGGCTAGCATTGCGGTGTCGTGGGGCGGGTTCGTTCCCCCAGCACAAGGACCCACTACAAAAGAATTTCGCATTCACGAATTCTTGGGTCTCAAAAGAAAGGGCGACCGAAGTCAAAAAACGTAGGTAACTACAAAGGAAAGAATTGTTTGTTCAAAGAACAAGTTGAAACAAGCCAAAACAGACGGACTTAGGGGAATCTCGTCATTACCCGACATTCCTCATGGCCCACAAATAAGAGTGGGACAACCTGATGGTGGTGGTGCCCCATCGCACCCGCTCAACCGGATCAAGATCCAAAAATGTTGCAGTGGCCATATATTTCCCTTCTGAGTGGAAAACTCATACAACATAACTTGTATGAGCCTTCCCATCAGACAAGAAATATACCGGTGACCAATTTATGTCATAGGGTTATGCAATTGGATCACATAACCCTGTGCTATAACCTTGTCTCGAGGCCGCTCAAACCGCGAGAGTCCCTGAAACTAATAGAAAATCGGAGATGGCTAGCTCATTTTTGTGGGAAAACCGGGTCCTATACCCGGTGCAAAAGAGCTCAAATGAAAAGACCGGTGTTCTTCGTTTAACAATTCATGGGTTTTATTATCTTATCCATATAAAATTTTTCATACATTTACAAAAAATGCTCGCTTTCCAGAGCGGACTAAAATAGGTATGAATATAAAATGGAGTTTTCAAAAACTAGACCGATCGGTATGCTCATTCAAATTTCTAGGGTCGAAAGCTAACTAAGCGCAGATATTCGAGGCTGCAGAAAAAATTTTCTGGTAAGTTAAAACTCTTAAGTAAGAAATACATGTAATTTCAAGAACATGAATTATTAAATACCGAAGTTTTCGCTAGATGCACCACGTAATAAATATACAAATAGAAACCTGCACATTAATCGCTCTGAAGTTTTCAGGCGGGTTCATATAAATTGATCGTGCAACAACAGGGCTCTATAAACAAGTGATTACATTATGGTGCCATAAATTCTATCCGAACTCTATCCTAAATTATATATACAGTAAATCTGGCATCTCAAAGATAAGGAGGAAAAATTGTTGCAACACTTTCTTTCCCTACTGTCCTGCGTATAAAGGTTGGCGAAAACAATGCGCTCGTTAAAAATAGAAAAACCTAGCGAGAAAATAACCATAAATTCCATTTAAAGCTTATCCTAGATTAAAGTTTACTCTGGGAAAAAATTTACATCTACAAGGAAAATAAAAATAAGTTTCATTTAAGGCTTATTTTAGATTAGAGTTTACTCTGTGGAAAAATTTACATCTACACAGCAAATAACGATAAGTTTCGTTAGATTAGAGTTTACTCTGGTCAAAAACTTACATTTACAAATGAATAGTTATGATGATGGTGATTTATACGTGTAATTTCGGGATCTCATCAATTGTTCCTAAAATAACCGAGTTTTTCGTAGCCACTATTAAACTATCTGGATACGCTTCTGCATTTAGCGAACACATGCGATTGACCTCTTTAAGGTTTACATTGAACGAAAAACAAGCTTATGGTTCGAAGAGTATATTACCGTCTAAAGGTCGAGCAAGCAAAAACATTGGCTGTAGAAAACGATTTAAATGTGTCCAGTATAGTTGGTTGCGTTCCAAGGATTACTTTCTTCCTATCGAAAAGTGACTCATCCGATTTATTCAAATTGAAATAAAACATGGAGCCATCCTCAAAGGCACGTAACAAGTAATTGGTTCCCTCAAAATTTGTCATCAATATTGAACGAGGAATGATTCCCCTCATAATTTCTCCATATATATAGTTCCTAAGTCCGGTAAAGTAATCACAACCGCGGAAATGGCTGTCCATAAGCCAACGACAACTAAATCCGACTTTGATTTGGTCTCATCTAGCAGTGTAATGTCTAGGCAAGCCACTTCATATTTTAAAGATTTGTAGTTTATTTTCTTTTCCCACTAATTGCCCATCTTGAATCTTGCTGTAAAATAAATCACACGCCGATGCACATACTAATCGTGTAGGATTGTAGCCAACACACCCATTCCCCTATCGGCAGGTCGATTCTATTCACTCACTAATTGTCGTGCAATGCATTTAACAAGACGAGCACCGAGAGGTGTGACTTGAATAATTCGATCGTATTCCCGGTTCCCACAATAAAATGTTTGTTGATCGTTTAGTAAAACATGAGATTTCGGTTTCTTCCTCACTTCTTGCTACAGAATCTTCGCAAACCCCCACACTGTTCATTTCACTCGTGATCAATATACTCCGACCCTACACGCACTCGTATCTAATCACGCAAATATCCACCGTGTATTTTCTAGTTTTTTACACTTGTCTTTAATTGAATCTGCATTTGGGAACGAATCCTCATCAACCTTTACACTGAGACTCGATTATAATTTCATCGATGAGTTATCTTCTCGTAATTCCGCACTTTTTGCATCGATGCTAGCGCGTCTGATCATCAAAGCAATATCTCAGCATTACATAAGTATAATCCTTCCTCGTGTTTGTGTCACATTGCGCATGGCTATTTTTGTTCGCGTAAGATCCATCCCAAATCACTAACAAAACGGGCGAAAGACACTTTTCAGAAAAATGCTTTGCTTTGGTTCCCGTGTTCTTGACTGCTATTACAGGCTCCATCTAACTTGAGGTAGGCAAGGCAACAGCTCCCCACTCGAGAATGACGTCACACGTTTCATCCACCAAAATATAAGATTGGCAAGCACCATGAGATATTTGATCGCGATGCAAAACCCTTTGAACGTCCTATTTATCAATTTTTGTCTCACATTTAATCAAGGAACGCATCAGTCACACTTCAAATTTCAGTTCTATTGATAAATTTCCGTTCTTATAAGAAAATATTTATTTCTTCTCCATTACGATTTCATTTTGGCAGTAATAAATGATATAAGTCGTATCGTTGCACATAAGATGACATTTGTTATAATATTGTTTTTAACACTTTCACGTACGCGACGTTTCTCTTCACTGCATCTATCTGATGTCTATCCGAAACATAATAAAGTTTTTACAGTTTATTTTATTTTTTTTTTAAATCTCGAAATGGAAGTCCCAACCCTATAGAATCACTTTTGCATTCCCCTTTGCACCCACTCGTAGGTTACGTGTAAACCGTGATGCCCTGTCATGACCAATGTGCATGCCCTGTATAAGTAAAAAATTGAGTCCACTTACTGCGTCCTTCATACTTCATTCGCATATCTCTATCTTCATCTTCGAATTTAATTACTCCTTCAATTCCTACCTTAGGCGCTTCATCGGGATGCTTCTCGGTATACGTAGGAATTAAGTCACATGCTAATCCGTTGTCCATCTCACCATTGTGTCCAGGTTCCGTTTCCAGAACTTCCATTTCACCACAGTGTATCGATCCTAGGGCTTCAATTTCACTTGCCTGATCCTCTCTGTAATGTCGTTACTGAAAAACATTCTTTTTGTATCATACTTTTCTTTTCTGGGGCTATTTACCTGGTTTTTCCTCGTCGATGTCATGTGTGCGCACACGGAACCTCTCGCCTTCCTATTCCAAATGACAATCTCCCACATGTCAGCAACCCAATTGTGCTAGTTGCTATAAATTGCAATTTTTATAGGAGATAGGAGGGTTTTAGAGCAATTTGGTATTGTGACTGCTCAAAAACAAAATTAACCGCAGGAGAAGAAAAATGAGAAAGATTTCAAATAGTGATAAAAATTAAATTTGATGACTAATATAATTATAAAGTAACGTTTTAATTTGATATAAGGGTGAATATATGGTATTTGAATTATTCGTGTCCCTAAAGGAAAAGTAATCTGTTTAATTTGATATTGATAATTTCATTAGTCGACAATATTTTTTCATTTGTAGTGATAAGGGCCAGAAGATTTTTTAATTTTTTTTTAATTTTATAGGCACCAGGGGAAAATGTGTTATCAGGGGAGTGACACTGTTGGCAGAGAAAAAGTGGTGTGACACACGGACGGACGGACGGACAGACAGACGAACAGGACACGATTTTAGTCAATACATTTTACAAAACGCTAAAAAGGATTTAGTAACAGCCAGATTGAGGTTTTTTCTGAATGGTGACGAAGTTGCGTTACCTGAAAAGGTGAAAGTTAGGTTGCTCAGATGCCATTTTAGAAGACATCGCTCAGAAGGAAACTGCAAACGATTTAATTGTTAAAATCAAAAATGTACCAAGTGACATCATTGCAGGACAGTTTTCGTCAAATGAAAAATCAAATTCATCTTTAGACGCTCGCAGAATGATAGGTTTTCATCACTTTAGATTTTGGTCGTCATGTCATACTTTCAGAAAGCAAACAGTCGGCCTATGTATGTCCTGTATGGCGTTTTTAACATAGCATTTATTTTCACAACACCCAATCAAACATTGAAAAGCCTCTCAGCCGAAAAAGTTCCTTAAAAAAGAAAGCATGAGCTTAATTTCACCTCAAATTGTTAAAAAATTAGAGACTAAAAATTTGAAGAACATTCTGAAGGAAAATGTATTAGAAATGCTACTATATGCTCTTGAAAGTAACAGTCAAATAGAAAAGAAATATACTGCTCCAAATCAAGGGGTATATTCCTTCTTGGCTATCAAATATTCACAAAATGTCGAAACTATCATGTAGAGTGCAAGAAAACCTGGTCGTGAGAGTCACAGGAATGAAGTGTGCCATGACAGCATTTACACTGGATGTTATAGACTACAACTATTAAAACGTGTTATAACAATAGATTCAAGCCATAAACCGCCAACTAATTAAATATTTAAACGTTAAACCAGTATTTAAGTTTATTAAGATATTAACTTATTTTCCATAGCTAATTTTGAAAGGAGTTTGTTTTTTGATTTTTTTGCGAAAATCAAATTGAGCACGGACTAAACGATTGTCTCATTACACTAAAAACACTTGAAAATTTAATTTCGTTAATAATTTATAGCATTCAAACATAAGAATTTCATTTAATAAGCTCAGAAAGTGCCATACGTCTCTGAGACGTGCGATTATCTATTCCGCAACATAAAATATATGATTATCTTTCCAGAGTTAATAATAATGAACCCAACATAGGTAAGACACTTAAAAAAATTGTAACACTACAGCCCCTTTCGGGCTTTCACTTAGAGATAGTTAGAGTATCTCATTATCATGATCAAATGTGTGATATGTTCAGTATCACGCTCTAGCCGTGTGTCCGTTCAACCAGCTGCGATACGTTCTGATTTTAAACCAGCACGTATCATAACCGAACGGGCTTATAATCCATCCGAAGAATCACTCGAACTGAATTCCGTTGCCGCCAACGAGGGTCGAACGAGGGACGTTCGTCTTAACTTTTTTTGATATTGATGCACTTTTTGACTTAATCGTTTGATTTCATTTTTTTGTTGCTTTATAAGTTTATTCCGTAGTTTCCGCTGATGTTCTGATCGTCTTTTAGCAGCCAGAGCGATATTGTTTTGTGGAAGTGGAGGCTGGTCTTCACTATCAGACGAAGGTGGTGTTATCGGATAATTTCTGGTAGATTGTAGCTTCATTCGATCTCTATGCTTTTTAGTTTTATCTCTCCATATTTTTCGAAAAGCTCTTTGCTCCCTTTTAGTCATGTCTTTAACACTCTTAATTTGTCCCTTTTCCTTTTGATATTTTTGCTTTTCTTTTTCTTTTAATTCAGCACTTTTGACCGGGTCATTTTAAATTTTTTGGTACCGTAATTTTTCAGCTTGACGCTTTTTTTCTAATCTCTCTTCTCTTGTTTGCTTCTTTTTGACATTCGCCTTGATACTTGCGATGCTCGAGTAACTTGAACAAATGAAATGAAACGTTGTAACAGTAAACTTAACAAATCAATATTTCGTCACTCCCCTGGGGCATATGTTTTTCCCCTGGCATAAAAACTGCCAGAGAAGTGACGCCAGAGAAGTGACAAAATCGCACCTATCCTACAAAAACAGCATCACTTGTTTTTCTGATATTAATTTAATTTAATACATAATATCTACACACAATAAACATTCCACTGCACAGATTTACAACTACGCAACGATATAATATAACAACATATGCTCACCAAAGGAAATACTGCAACGACTGGAACAAGCACACTCTCTGACACTGAATCGAAAACTGACGCAATATCATTTGGATTTTGCTCAACGCCGTCAGCTTGTTTCTAACTTCACACTATACGACACTCATCATTCAAGGTCAAAAACATACTTTAGCAGTTTTATGTCAAATGTGGAGTCTTTCAATTTCGCCAGGTGAGGTGACACTATTGTATCATGACGTGAAAAAAATGTATTTTTTTATATATTAGCCAATATTTTGGCAATATATTTTTATAAATTATGTTTTGTTATTTATTAAGGTATATAATAATGTTAAAAGAAAACATAATGCCATAAATATTAAAAGCATTAAGCCATAAAAACTACACAATCTAGTAATTGGGTCAGGCCAGGGGAGTATACATTTATAACTATTTTAAAAGATTAATGCTTAAAATTCAGCAATTAACGTGCATTTACTGTGTGGGCCAGATAAAAAAAGATTTTCTTTACTGTTTAAGCATACAATAACAATAATATAATTAGTTTAACACAAAATTTGTCCACGGACCGCAAGTATTCAAATAGCGTATATTCACCCATAAAAGAAAATTGAGATGAAATTACGTTCTGCTTTTGGAGCGAGCAAAAAAATGATAGGTTTGAGCTGGAATCGAACGCACATATAATTGTAGTCAATTATTTTGTTTCTTGGAAAGCCGTCGGGCCTTGGTTTGTTGGGTGAGCAGACGCATTTCAATGCCTTTGAGTCATCAACAGTGTCTGACAATTTTGAGTTTTCTTATGAAAATCATTCACTCGAGCCAATTTAGGCGATTTTATTGTAGTTTTTACTCTCAGTGTGCTGGAACACTTCTGATGTTTATCTACGGATCAAATTTTATTCATAAAAGTATAACATAATTATTATTGACAATCCTGGTTCATAAAATATTTGATTATAAGTTTTCATCTTTAATTTCAAGAAAAGATTTACATTAAATAGATGTTTTTAATTGATTCCATTTCGCAAAATCCTTTTTTTTTAATATAAAGATCAATGAAGAAACATCTGCCTTGTATCATTTTATTTTTCGAAATCGATTCCCGACCGCATTCATTCGGTCTTTCTCAGTGATTCCGTACGATTATGGTCAAAAATCAATTTCAAAACATGGTAATTAAACGCAAACTAAAAGATAGTATTTTTTTCTTTAAAAGCCGTTGGACCTTGCTTTTCTCACACAACAAAGCAAGGCCCGGCGGCTTTTAAAGAAAAAAGAGAATTGGCCTGCGGATACCAAATAAACCGAAAGTGTTTTTTTCTTTCTTTATGTTTCGTTAAGTAGATTCCAAACCATGTCAATAAAAAAAACTTAACTTTTCATGGATTTTAGTTGTTTATATTAATTTCTTACATAAGTAGACATATGGAAACATATTTAACATTACTTTTAAAAACTCACTTTAAAATTTCATCTGATTTTATGACGAAACACACTGTAACGTTACATATATAAATTTCGAGTTGATAAGGATTTTTTGCGATTTCGGGTCCATAAAACTAGCTCGCCTAAATTTTATGCTCAACAATAATTCCATTGACCAATTAATGCTTCTTCCTGTGATTTAATATTTTTAATTGTTGATTAACTATCAATGCTCAACGACCTCAAACTTGAGACCTTATCAAATATTCGAAACTCTCAACAAAAACAATGTAACGCCTTATCAAATCATTCGTAGAGACAAAAACAGAAGCATAATGGTAAATAAAATAGGAAACGCCACTTGCCTTATCTTTTCCATTTCAAAAGCTTAGTGAATAAATAAGCTAAAAGAAAGCATAATTTTCTTCCAAGTCTGCACAACATTGTCATCGACGAGTTAACTACTGAGGAAGCCGGACAACTAACTTTTAATTCTAAGAATAATCAAAATGAAGTCAATTATTACAGTACTCGTTGTATTAACCATTGTTGCCCTTGCATATGGAAAACCAGCAGCAGGTGAGATTTTGTTAATAGGTTCAGCTACCTAATACTGAAATATTTCTAAAATTCAAAGGACCTACCCAATGTTTCGATGCACCTACGAATCATTATTGGGCCGCTGGAAGTTCCTATAATCCAATTGGTCAGTGTGTTTCGCTCCAATGTAAACCAAATGGACAACGTCTTCAAATAGGGTAAGTAATATTCTTGCAAACAGAGAAGAAATTTGGCTAAATACTCCTAATTGCAGATGTCCGGTCGTATCTACAGATGGATGCAAAAAGAAGCCAGTTGATTTGCGGAAACAATATCCTCAGTGTTGTCCAACCTGTGTTTAGTTATGTGTTGTGACTGTGTTTTTTAAAGTAAATATCATAAAGGACTTATGTACGCAGTCAAGTTTTTAACTTTTTAGTATACGAGGAAGTTAAGTTACTTTACTTCCTCCTCTTTATTTCAAAGCAAAATTAAATGGCTGACGGAGTCCCGTAGAATCAATCTGCCTCCATACAGAGAAACTCTCGATAGTCCAGAAGTAAACATTTCCAACTATGCTGTCTTTATGAGCTCGCTTTCCGATAAATAATATTCAGCAAAGAGCTGCTTCGGCTTCAACTAAGTTTCCTCATCACTTTCTCAGGTTCCTTTCTGAGAACTTAGTGGAAGAAAATGCTTTGAACCCAGACAAAATTTGGAACGTAGTATATAACTTCAAATTAGTCTAAAGTTGAAAATCCTGTGTTGATTATGTCTTTCTCGGACGGGTATGAACGGCTGTTCATACCCGTCGATCAAAAATTAAAGCCAGTATAAACCTTAAATCAAGTCCAGCATCCAAAAAGGGATAATTGTTAATCCATAAGGAATTTAGAGGTTTTAAAGCAAACATAATATACCCATGCATAGAGCGTGATCGACACCTGCTTACTCAGGCCCAGAAGGAAAGCAATTAACGAGCATGAGACTACCGTAGGAACTACAAAATAAACAGCTGTTTATTTGGTCTAAAAGAACAGGTCAATAAGTCGACAAGCCTGATGCCTATTATACCGTGTCAGGAATAAAAGAACTGTTAATGTTAGGGAGTTGCTTTCATGAATAGAAAGCACTGCTTTGTTTCAGTAATGAATATTAATTGTCCTTCAAAAATTCACGTTAAATTATCCTTTACCCCCATATCATAGGATACGTTGATCCTACGAACCGCTTGCTTGGTTCGACTCGACTCCACTAAATGGAGTTGAAGTTGACAGCTCAGCCCTCTTGGCCAGATATCGGCCCGATTTCTTCGTAGTATTCGTCATCGTCATTAAAGTTTTCGATATCCAAACCTCTGCTGAGTCGGCACCATGGTTTCATTTTATCACTCGTGAACACGGAACTGAATTTTTCTTTCTGATCATCCTCAAGGCTTTTGATAACATAGCGATCGTTTTCAAAACTTTAGGCACTTCATATGGCCCTCGATACTTTGGCTTCAATTTATGGGACTCCCCGGTTGCTATTGGTATGTTCTGTACAACCACTAAATCGCCTTCTTCGTATAAAACAGGAGTCTTATGTTTCTCGTAGAATCTTATTTTCCATCGTTCCTCTTCGGTTATAATACGCTATGCAGTCTCCTGCCGAATTTCGCTTATCGACAGTTGATTATTGTCACCCGTATTCTCCTGTAGTGCTTGGATGATACGGCTCGCTGTTACATCCTTCAAACGGAAATCGACAACAATCTGATTAGGTGTGAATCCCATCGTCGAGTTGATTTGACAATTTAGTACCCATTGCAAACTCGGTAGGAGCTCATTCCATTTTTTACAGTCCGTCATCGAACATCGTAGATATGACAATATTGATTGGTTAACACGCTCAACTTGGCCGCTAGCACGTGGAGCTTGCACAGGCACCTTCACGTGATGAATATCATATGTTGCACAGTAATCCTCGAATTCTTTCGATGTAAATGCTGACCCTCAATCGCTTATAATACGGATTGATAATTAATCCAAAGTATGACGTGATATCCCTCAACATGGTAACTACTGGTCAACTGTTGGCTGCTCTCGTGGCTTGGACCATTGTGAATTTACTAGAATGATCCGTTAATGCGATTATATATAGATTGCCTTTGTTACGCTTAGAAAATGGTCCTAAGTGATCAGTATGCAATATCCTAAAAGGTATAGGTTCAACCTGTTCATAAAACAAGCGACCTTTGGTTTTTCCTGCTGGTACTTTATTGAGACAACATTCCGGATATGAAGCAATATACGACTTCACATAGTTGCACATTCGAGTAAACCAGAACAGTTCTTGTATCCTATGAACCGTTTTATCAACGCCAAAATGACGGGCATCGTCATTACAACATTTTACTAGTCTCCAACGGATGGCTGAAGGTACTAAAAATTTAAGACCGCCTTTTACTTTTCCCATCAATCTTCCTTCCTTAAGCATGTAATCCACTTTAATTGGGCAAATTGAGCTGATTTACATACTCCTTCAATTATATCCATAATTGTCTTTAATTTCGGGTCCTGTCGCTGTAATAATATCAACCAGTGGCTCTGATCAGGTTTTTGTACAATATCAGTAACACCTTATATGCTATTCTTGTCGGTTCTTGCGGTTGTTCGTGTGGTCGACGACTTAACGCATCGACACAGTTCATATTATTTCCTGCTCGATGTACTACATCAAAGTATAATACTTGGAGTTTTAGCCACCTTCGAGCAACTCGATTATTAAGTGAACTGGTCAACTTCATCGTCGATATTGTATAACAATCCGACACCACTCGGAAATGTTTTCCAATCAAATAAAATCGGAATCGATCCAACGTTTCAACGATTGCCAGTACCTCTAATTCGTGGCTACTGTACTTTGTTTCAGCATCGGTGAAATGTCTACTGAAACATATAACTGGCCAGAACGGTTTCTCCTCCGTAGATTGCATCAAGTCTCCGGCGAGACCAATAGAACTGGCGTCGATGTGTTCCTCGTGTTCAGCCCGTGGATCATAAAGAGTTCGAATGGGTTCGCTACAGAGGAGAGAAGAGCTCATGTCTGCGGTCTTGTCCCATACGAAGAATTTCTGTTCCTTCCTTTTTAACAAATTCGTTAGGGGCTTAGAAATTTTTGAGAATACTTCAATAAATTTGCGGAAGAACCCCGCTAATCCAAGAAATCTTCTGACATCGGTCACATTTTCAGGTGTTGGAAATTTTTGGATAGAATCAATTTTCTTGCTTCCAGGCTTCATTCGTCTCTATGTATGCGTAGACATAAGAAGGTCAACTCGGATACAAAAAAAAACACACTTTGATAGTCTAAGTGTAAGACCCCTCTCCCGTAAAATTTTCAGAGGTTCCTTCAGAGTTTTGAGGACCTCTGTCGCCGTCACATTGGGGAATTTCAGCGAATTTCGCAAACGTAGTGCATGTTTGAGTTCGTTGACTGTGAACGAATCAATACGAAGTATGGTGTCCGGTATTTTCAACTAAGAAATATGGCGGCCACACACGAATAAAAATTTGACACGGCAATTGCGTTAATATTCACGATTCAAAATGCTGGCTAATCAATCGAAAGTACACAGCGAGCAGTTACGGGACGGCTAACTGTTATTAAAAGCACACAATATCCAACAAAGCGAAAATTCCATAGCATCCCACTTCTGAAAACGGTCAGGAATAAAAGGACTGTGTATGTTAGGGAATTACTTTAATTAAAAAATACCGTCGCTTTGTTTCAGTAATGAATATTAACTTTCCTTCACAAATTCACGTTAAAGTACCCTTTACCCTCATATCATAGGATACGTTGTTCCTACGAACCACTTGCTTGGTTCGACTTGCCTCCACTAACTGAGTACCTCGCTACGGTGTTGCCAAGTTGGAGTTGACAAACGTCATACATCCGCATTTGGGCCTGAGTGGGGGGGCATTCTTATGACCGATCAAATCTCGAATTTCAAAAAATTTTCAAACATTTTCCTTTTATGGGAAGTATACATTCCCAAACTCAAAGAGCATATATGGTATCTTTAGACTGGTGCACTTCTCAACGAATCGCCTGACAAGAAAACAACCTCCTAGATGGTGCAAACCAGAAAATTATGTACTGAAATTAATGTACTCGTATATCAATGTCCGTTTAGACTGCAGCGATGGTCATCTGCCTCTGCGAGCTAAGATATTAGTGCTCGCCAGAATTGGCCTTGTCTGAGGACGCGTGAATGCGCTTGCAGACTAACTTTGTGGCGTCGTAGGGCGGGGCTCAAGGGCTCGCATTCATGAATTAAATGGTCATAGGATTCGGTTCGACGGTGTCGAGACCGAGGTAACCTACTGAAGAGATGTATTGTCAAAGGAAAACAACAGACTGGACCTGGCCAACGCGGGTGAGACTTGAGAGGATCTCGTCGTTACCATATATACTTACGGCCCCCAAATAAGAGTGGAGGATCCAGGTGGAAGTGGTGCCCTTCGCAAACCCCCGATCTGGATCACGATCCATTGTAGACGTGGCCACATATTTTCCATTTCAATGAAAAACTCATGCAAACATAATTCGCATGAATTTTTTCTTGGAATGATTCCTTATGATGTGACTAACACCCTACATGAAAATACTTATAATAGGCTCATATTCACGAAAAAGTTTGCCTTTTTGATGTTTGACACGGAAATGTTTAGATTTTTCTAGTCGGGTTTGAAAGTTTGAAAAATAAGCAGACTTTATCCGATAGGTCAAAACCGAGATAGAAAACTTTCAGCAATACACTTTATGCTTTTGGTGTCGGACTAGGACTCGTAGCTAAAATGACTAGACAAATGTTTCAGAACAAAAGAAAACTGCTACTATAATTTTATCTTTTCATTTTCTAACGTTCTCATTTGATGTTGTTCACAAGTTACAGCCACACAGTCGTTTTCTTCGATAGGTTCTGCACATAATTAGTTGTAAGGCAATACGAGGACCAGCAGTTTTTTACCGAATTTTCAAAGCTAAGTATCTCACCGGCAGTTCAGCCCGGTTTCCTGATATTCAGTCTTAGTGCTACCACAGAAAAAATTCAACACAGCCATTTTACTATACAACCTCATCGGAGGAAGAGTTTCCTCACGATCACTTGACTATCTAAATAAATTTGAGATAGTTCACTTTTAAGCATTTTCACCAAATTGTAGTAATCAAGCAGTCGCCTAAGCAAACTACTCGAAAACCTTCATAACACTTATCCCAAATTTTAATTGCAGATTTGAAAAATTTAATTATTTCAATATATAGTTATAAATCCTAAAATATTTTTTTATTTTTTTTATTAAATATAAATTTTATATCATTTTTCTATATTAAATTAAAACTTTTCTTTATAATTATATTCTTTATGATATTTATCTTTTATTATTTAAATTTTATATATTATATATTTATATTTATCTTTTATTTTTAAATTTTTCTATATTATTATTTTTCATTAATTTAATCTGCAATTAAAATGCAGACATGGCGACACCTTTTCAAGGTGCACATGCACGTATTGCATTGGCGAAGGGAAGTGTACAGCGGAATGATGGAAGGCTCGTCAACTACCGGTGTGACTAGTCCCACAAGTTGACGACGAAAATGAGGTGAGGTGATCTGCTTGGACGAATCGAAGAACACGTCGCAAGAACAGTGCCAGCAGCAGTCGAAACAATCGCAACAGCTTCAGCTGCGACCGTGGTGGGAGTTCATCTTGCTCGTACTCGTATCTAGATTTCGAAATGTAATTAAAATATTTCGGTTCTGGTAGCAAGCTTGTAGCGGATCGTGGATCTCGGATCGCGTACGACCAAGTAGTATTCGACCTTCCTATTTACTACTTTTCGAAACCGCTATCGGGGTCGAGGTGTTCTGTGCTATTGCTTTTGCCATGCGCCTTGGATAGTCAGCGAGCGAACATTCCACTTAAAGGCGCCACGTATGGGTCGGGCGGTGGTTTTGCATCAGAAGTGGTGGTGTTTCGTAAAAACAATGGAAAATTAAGCTTCCTACGCTGCCCAACCGAACATAACGGCTCGAAAATGCACAGAATGTTAAGGGGTGAAAACAATGCGACCAATGTGGATAATGGAAAGAATTCCTATGATTGAATCATAATCTCTGATTCACTTCTACTATTTAAACAATCTGCATTTATTCAGCATTTCATTTTCATCAAAGCCCCGCGATTGGTAGATATTAAACGCGAATATAGGCAGTCAGTTTTGTGCTTATTATCGTAACGGAAAGTGGACCCGCATCAAAATTGAAAACAGATTTGCATCAGAACGGTAGAAACGAAAGCGAGAATACTTGTATGTGTGTGAAGTACGAAATTTTTGATCATTTGAAATCGCCCTACATGAAAATAAATTTTTCGAGCAATCAGCGACAAACTTTCACTTATTTGATGCTGACACATTTCTACATATTTGGTTTGAGACTCGTTACATAAAAGTTTGCATGAATGGACGAACGCGCGAACCAGCCACCAGCGATTGAGGTCGTTGCAGAAACATGTTGATTACGATGTTGGGATTTTCCAGACATTTGTTCGTTAAATAACTCTTCATGGTGCTTTGCGTTCAATTCAATTTCCTTGCATTGAATTTGTATAATTGTGTCTTGGTGGGCTAATGGACCGATCGGTGTTCAATTCGCGAACTATTGTCGTCGGAAATGTAGCCAACGCTTTATTTGGAGTTCTTGACTCTGATTAAGCTGCACACATGAACAACGTTATCAACCGATTAGATGACAGTGATCAACACTTACGAGAGCTAATAAGAAACCAAACCTTAGTGATTATCCTCACAATGAATATCATGACCGAGTCATACAGACTTAATGAACAACGCTTAACCAAGCTACAAGAAGCAATCAACACCAATATTCAGCAAGAGAACAATATGACGCAAGAAATACGTAAGCAAAACCCTTTCAATCCCTTACGCTTTTAACCACTCGTCTCACGCTGACATTGAATAATTATCAACGCACACAAGCTGCACTCTGGGACTCTTTTATCGATACTAAGCAGGAAAAACTAAATTCACTTTTATTGACGCCAGATCAACTCAAATCAGCGATCGCTTCTATAAGGGAAGGCCTACCAACTACTTTCCGATTGCCAATATCATCCGGATATTTAGCGAAATTCTACAGAATCATTACCATATATGGATGTTCACTCCATAAGAAGATGATGTTCCTACTGAAGATACCATTGGTATCGTATGATCAATATGAAGCAATGCATCTTGTTCCGGTTCCCTTAATAATGAACGGAACTATATTTGAGATAGAGCTTCGATTAGATTTTTTGATTATTAACCTACATCGAGACACCTACTATCCAATTACAGAACGCGAATTAAAATCCTGTAGAGTTGTCAGTGAACATAGCTACATGTGCAATCAAGTACGTCCATAACATCGGCGAGGTTCCCCAGTAGCAGAATATGAACTAAGCTTCATCAATCATTTAGCCAGGCCAACCACGTCTCATCTGAAACCAGTTGCTGAGCCAATGAGGTGGAACCCTTTAATCAATCCCAATCATTAGATCCATTTTATGAAGGCCGCCTCCATGATGAACATTGACTGTGGGAAGGAAATATCGTCTTTAACCTTAAATAGATCCGGAATCCTCGAGTTACCAGTGGATTGTACGATAAAGGAACTATCCAAGTGCATAAAATATTCACCTCTTCTTATAAAAATCAATTAAATCCCACCAGAAACCTCTCAACGCAATATTTTAATTCAAATGGGCAGACACTGGCAGCACTTCAAACTCCCAATGCTTCGATTGAAAAAAGTTTGTACAAGCTCCAACAGAAGATAAAAACACTTTTAAAATCCGAGTTTCAACCACGAGAAATTCACCAGTTTGCAGTAGGCTACTGTGGACTATTGATTATTATTACGAGACACTGGCAGCACTTCAAACTCCCAATGCTTCGATTGAAAAAAGTTTGTACAAGCTCCAACAGAAGATAAAAACACTTTTAAAATCCGAGTTTCAACCACGAGAAATTCACCAGTTTGCAGTAGGCTACTGTGGACTATTGATTATTATTACGAGTAAGAACTTGACCATTTATATTTGCGAACATCGGTATTGTTCCGAGGTTTTTAATCGACACACCGACAGATTTTGTATCTGGCGGCCAATCTAATTATCCAAATAAGCGGTGCAAAAACTTTTCATCGCTCTACAAACAGCATTTTAAACCGGGCATTTAGGCCGGTGGCTGAGTGTTGTAATTCGGACTTAATCTGCTCGAATAAGACCTGCGACCGAAACTCCTCTCCGAACTAGCTAGCTAGCCAGCAGCCACCTCGGAGCAGGCAAAGAGTGTCCGGACTTATCGACCTGATTAGTACAGTCCGTTCTCACGTTCCAAGACTTCACGTCTAAGACTGATGAGAGGTCAGCTTAGATTATCTTCGGGGAATCTCGAACGAACGAAAGAGAGATAAAATCATTACACTTTCCAGCGTCAAGAAATTAGTGACGATTATATTCAAGCTCAGTCAAGTCGCGTCAAAACCCACAACCGAAATCTCTCTCCGAACCAGCTGGCCAGCAAGCAGCTCACTTGGAGTAGACTATAAGCAAACGAACATACAAGCCTTAAGAGGTACAGTTCGTTGATGTGCCTCAAGACTTCATGTTTTTAACCGATGAGATGTTGGTTTGGATTTCATGTGGGAAATCCCACGAACGAAACGAAGTAAAATCATTACACAGGAGCACATTGTTTTCTTTTCAAGTTGGGGCATACATTATGAATAGAAAAAGCAGCAATTTAAGATAGGTATTAAAAACAATCAATTTATTAACAAAGCATAATCAAGAAAACTCAGCAACAATATCATTCAGCAATATCATCATTTTAAGCCGTTGGTCTTATATCCTCACTACCATCACGATTGATACATTTCAATTTAGGGCAGCAATTTGGATATGGTACTGATAAATCTCTGGGTATTACTTTACAATTTTCTGGTACCATGTAGCGACCACAGCTGAAAAAACAATGACATATTTAAAATCATCTTTTTCAATAAAAGGTAAAACAACTAAATCAAAATGCAACTTAAACTTACTGATTAATTTGTACAACGAAATCGTCGCGGCATGTGTATCTACGACAAATACCTATTGGCGCCAAAGAATCATCAAACTCAATAAATTGTTTCGTTTCATACAAATAACATTTGTCATCCACCTCTGAAACATATATTTGAAAAAAAAATTAGAAGAACATTCCTCAAAATCAAATCGTTTAAATAAATGAAATCATAGAACAAGCTGAATGAATTTCTTTGAAAAAACATTTGAATTATTTGCAGTGGCAAAAAGTGTTTCGAGTCAATATTAAACAACAATAATGATTCTGTATTTAGTGTTAATCAAATGCAAATTAATCGTGAACGTGTAAAAACCTCTGACAAATCTTCGTTTACTATTGGAATTTGATCATCACACTAGGAGATGTGTAAAATAGATCCGGGATCCCACAAGATTCTTAGTTGGATCCCAGACTGTTTTGTCTAACTTAAAGCCATCATACAAAGCTTTTTTCTTTTGAGATGTACTATATAAAACAGACTACTCACCTGGAGACTTCTGACCGCCAACATATGATACAGATTGCCCGTAAGCCAAACCAAGAACAAAACTAGTTAAAATTAATTTCACCAATAAATTATTCATCTTGATTATGTTGAACAATTAATAAGCCACAAAACCACCCACAACAATTTACTACTCTCAGTACAACTGCGGTAATAATGCACTGGATATGATTCTAGATAAATTGTAAAACTTTTTTATATACTGCGCCGATTCAAAAGAAAATCACAATTGTTATCTTAACACAGTTTTTAATTCAATGTCTCGATAATACTTAAATAAAAAAAATTCTTTTTATTATAGTTAATCCGGTCTGGTTGTAATTTAAATTTACTCTTTTTATTCTGTTTATCTTTCCGCGTATGCAAAAGTAAGTAATTTCACTTATTTATTCATTCACAAGTCTACTATTGAATCTTGGTACTTATCTATGTGTTATAATGATGATTTCATTAATTGAAGATCGGCGTAAGAATTATTACAGTGAAGGGTGAAAATATTTTGATTTTTCTATGAGATGAATCGAAGCATCAAAATTATTTATCATGGTCTAACAAACATGCGAGTCACTTTTATTTTGTAACTTTTGAGATCATTGATTGTATTACATAAACGATGACTTCTGGGAAAATTGATATCGAGTACCGATTCCACTGGCTGGGATTTGAATAATAGTCAAATGTATCACTGAGTAATTGTTTCAGCGCTAATACTCTATTCAGGTATAGGGAAATCCTCTATTTTAGTGAAGGTGTTAACGCAATCATACTTAAATGTTTCCACATGGTCATCGAGCCTCATTTTATTGTATTGTCTTGTGATTAATGTGAAAAATCAGAAAAACGATTATTTTGGTTAATTATTCCCAAATAATTTTCGTTGGTCCGTATGGTTTGACATTACTTGTAATGTGTGTATTCTGTATTCTATTTTGGGACTAGGCTGTGAAATCGAAGTAGTACATTTTTGTAGTAATCGAGTAGGTATGGCTCAAAAAGCCAGCGGGCGAGAGTTTTGAATAAAAATAAAATAATCTGTACCTCTTCCTAACATAATGAAATCGTCTTTCATTCTGGGTAGTTCACTGTTTCGTGTTCCAGGGTTTTAATTGTTTAGAATTAGAGAAAAATGACGTTACGTTCCTACGTTGGACTGTTACGCCTTGAAGATGTCCTCCGATCGCACCCGTTTTATTTCAAAGCTGCCAAATGTGCCATTGAGATATATCTTAGACTATTTGACAAGCCTCTGGAAAATGAGAAGGCAGTTGAAGAAATTGATACGGAAAATTTGCCACCAGCTGAACTAAAAAAAATTAAGAAATAAGCAACGAAAAGCCAAGAAAAAGGCGGAATTGGAAAGTGCTCAAGCCGCTCAGGCTGCTGTGAAAAAAGAGCAACATAATAAATCGAAGCAACAGAACCCCCAAGATGCCGATCCTGAAGCACCACAATTGGATGAATTGATTCCGGGAAAACTGGAGAGATCGGAAGATCCTCTGGAAAGAACAATAGAGTTTCTAAAATCATTGCAAATCTTAGCCAAAGAAAAATCGAGACGCATTTACTCGCATTCGAAGTTTATTTGCGGAAGAATAAAATTCTACTGATGGTCCAATCAATACGACGCGCCCACAAGATCGATCCAACTCATTCACTTGTGCATACATGTACGGTAAAATTAATAAAAGCTTTAACTGAAGAGACTGTGAAAAGTCTACATCCTAGCGTTAAATTAGTTATTGAAAAGCTAGCGAAGAACTGATCGGAACAAAAACAGTGAATGGATTAAATGATGAATTCATTAAGAGACATCAGAGCTCAATTACTCATTCGTTGGAGGGAGCGAAAATCATGTACATACATGTTAGATCGTAGTAAAAAGGAAGCAGCGATTAGTTTAGCTACTTCGTTTGATATGCAAAATGCAGCAATTGAGGACTGTACGAAAGTCTTTGAAAGTCTTCGTAGCGGCGAATCTGGTGATTGTGAAGAGCAGTTGAAAGCCTTTAAAGAACGTTGTCACAAACGTTTCAAATATGCAAGTTCATTCAAAGAATTCAAACCCGGCGAAAATCACGTTGACGACTCAACTTTTACTGAAATTGAATATCAAAACTCATAAGACTTCATGTTGTAAGGGAGTATAATAAATGAATAAATAATAAAATTTCAGAAAAAAGAAAACAACAAGTTGGGTAAACAGACCTACGCTCATGTCAGAAGGGTTTTGTATTCAATTTTCAAAATGCAGTCACCAGATTCAATAAAGTCAAGAAGCATGTCAATGACGATTTTATTGGAGAAACTATGAAATTCGAAGATCATACTATTATTAAAAAAGTTGAACGAATTTCGACTTCTGAGATTTTTGATATTGTTATACTGATAAATATCTCCCTTGATAATTATTTCAGATAACCATTCGCGAGGGAGGAAACACATTTTTCATGTATTTCCCCCCTGTCCCCACTGAAGCAAAAACTGACAGTTTAACAACTGTTTTGAAAAGCTCCCATGAAAACTTTTATTTCATACTCATATCGGCTACGTTTGATGAATTTTTATCAGGGGCCACTCTCCTGTACTGTTATCATCGATTAATAGCCAACTTTTTCGAATCCTAGAGTTGTTACAAAACCCTGACTTGTTTCACTTATGAGTATTAATTGTAGGTACTCATCTTCAGTCATTCATTAAATTGAATCAAGTGTACAAAGCATGCACCTGAAACGTTGAAATTGGGGCAAAATAACTCAAAATTACTCAATCTTCGCATTTAAAATAGCCACTATTTTGTTTTACAATTACTGATACCACTAGCTGAACCGATTCTCAAATATATTCATGACACCTATCATTCCTGAAATTTTCATGCAAATCCTAGCAAAACTGTAGTGTCTGAGTCGGTAAAACGCACATGTTGTTCCATAGCCAGATGTTGCCATAGTAATAAATGCAGCGCATATTGTTCCATAGTAATAGAGGAAAATTCAAACCGCTATAACTTCGCTAAATATGATTCAATCTTTATGAAACTTGCAGGGTTAGTCAACCTTATAAATAGTCATCTGCGTACGTCATTGAATTTAAGGATACCGTTAAGATTTTATTCAAGAAAACATAAAATCGATAAATCATACTATTACTAACAAAGTTGAGTGAATTGCGACATCCCACGTATTTGTTGTTGTTGTACTCATCAAGGCCTACATTGTTGATTTTTTTCAGATTTTTCGGATCACAGGTGTCCAATCGCGAGGAGGGGGGACACAAATTTTTCGTGTATTTCCCCTCCCTGTGCGCCCCTCGAAGTAAACTTTGCCAAACTAAGACCTGTTTTGAAAAGTTCTCATCAAGACCTTTCATTTGATACCCATATCGGCTACCTTCAATGAAATTTTTTTTTCGGGGGGTCACTCCCCTACATGGAGAGACCCGCCTAAAATACCTTATAAAATTTTTTTGCAGTTGAACTTTGAAGAGAGCACCACTTTACACCTACATACAAAATTTGATGAGATTCTACGTCTAGCACTCGTTGCGTGTAGACGTGTTTTTAATTCGCTCCTGTCAAGAATTTTTAAATTAAAATAATTTTTAAAAACGTCAATTACAAAGTAATTTTATACAGAAACTTATTACATCGTCGAACTATTCGAACAATTTATCGAGTATCTTGACTTTACCTACGAGAAAGTTTCAAGAAAGGAAAAAAGTTTTTATCACCGGGGGGATGGAGGAGCCCGACGGCTTCCCACCGCTGGGGGACCCAGAGCCAGGCATTTTGAAAATTACAAATGATAAAATAAACAAGCGGAAAAATGAACAAGACAATTGTGAGCATAGAAAGCGAATTACGATTTCAAGCGAAGATTATGAAAAAGTAACCATGGAGAATTCAAGGGTTACGAAACAAAATGACGAATTAAAACTCCGGATACAGAGTTTAGAAGATATGGTCCGGACGTTGTCAAATGGGAACAAACAAAAAGCGAAGCCGCAGAATACGTCCGGCCAAGAAGAGCCGATACTCACTAAGAAGAATGAAAAACTGGAAACAACAAGCAAGACCAACGGGAAAGGAGTACCAATAAATAAAATGAAATCGCAAGATATGAGCAAGACAATCCATGATGCGGAAAATATCCTGAGCGCAGGAGGAGCGAACGACAGCGCCAATTATTATGCTGTGCTGTCTGCAATGCACGAGGAAATGGACGTCGAGATGGAGAGCAACGATAAGATAGGTAATATTGATAGCGATAATAATTTCATTAAATATTTAAAATTCAAAAATAAGCAAAAGGAGAAGAAGCCAACCGGTGTGTCTGCTGGTCCTCCTAATAAAATTAATGTGGTAAATGAAAAAGTTCCTCCAATAAACGTTTTTGGGCAGCGTGGAGGAGATATGGTTCGGTTATTGGCAGCCGAACATAAAATCAAAAACTTTGAAATTAAGAGAGTGACCGGTGATAAGCTCTCGATCAAGACAAAGACACTGGCTGACTTCAAACAGGCGAAAGATGCTCTTAATAGTGTCCAAGCTCCCCACTTTACATATACGCCAAAGGCGGAAAAAAATCAGACCTTCTTGTTGAAGGGCCTGGACTGTGGGGAGAATACAGTTGATCTCCTTGAGATGTTGCAGGAAGCAGCACCAGCTGTTAAGTTCATGTGTGTGAAAAATTTTGCTACAAGGAGATCAACTGTAGAAGGTAAAATATTACCATTTTATTTGGTACAAATTTCCAACGACAGCAGTCCGAGTGCCCTCCAACAGGTAAGGTACTTAAACTTTAGAGTTGTGAGGTGGGAACGCCTCCAAAAAACTGAGGTCAACCAGTGTTACAGGTGTCAACGATTCGGTCATTCGGCTGCCAATTGTGCAATGCACTATCGCTGTGTTAAGTGCAAAGATATCCACGCCCCCGGTGAATGCAAATTGGCTCAGGTGGAGCCAAAAGAAAAATTGTATTGTGTTAATTGCGGTACATTTGGTCATCCAGCATCATACCGAGGATGCCCTCGGTATCAAGATGCAAGAGCTAAATTTTCCCCAAAGCAAACCAAAGTAAATCAGAATCTGTTACCTCCCAACTTCATCAAACCCGGGGTATCATTTGCACTTGCTGCCAGAGGACCAGCAGACAACAATATAAATAAAATAAATAATGTAAGTGGCAATAATGAGCTGCTTCTTAAAATCTACCAGCAACTTGAATCGCTTTCAGATAGAATTAATAAGCAAGACCAAAAAATCAATTTCGTTTTTCAAAGTTTAGGTCACCATGCTCCAAAATAGTTTGTCATCCAGTCACATTCCCATGGATAGGATTCGTCTCATCTCGATCAACGTCAACTCCATTGTTACTTTACATCGGCGTGATTATCTCCTTGAATTCATTGCCAGACAAAAGCCTGACATCCTGCTTCTCACCGAAACCCACCTCAATTCATGGCACTCCATGACATTCAAGGATTTTGAATTCGTAAGAAACGATAGGGTAATAGGTGATGGGGGAGGTGGCACCGGGATATTGGTTCGAAGACCCTATCGTTTCCGAAATATTGAAAAAGTCGAATTCAAAAGCTTTGAATCTCTTGAAGTGTCCGTTATCAAAATTTCACTGCCAGGTGGGGATAACCTCTTCGTTATCTCTGCCTATGCAACTGGTGGAACTGTTCTCAGGCTCAAGGAGGAACTCAATTCCTTGTTTGAAATACTCGAATTGAACAGGCTTCATAATTATTATATTCTTGCTGGTGACCTGAACGCCAAGCATACATCATGGCTGAACGCCACCAATAATCCAAGAGGTGTATTCCTGAAATCGTGGATAACAGAGAACCAGATTGAATACAGGTGCAATCTATATGGGTCGGAGTTCCCAACATACCCTAGGACAAATTCATATTTGGACCTCTGCATTGCTGACGCAAGACTCGAATTCAACTTTAATAGTCCTCAACGGAAACTGCAAGTGCTTCCTTATGATAGCGACCATAACGCAATCGTAATGGAAATCAATCATCACAGGGATGATTTCTTCCTCATTCCAGTTCAACACGAAAATCATCGGTTGAACTTCAAAAAAACAGACTGGGGAAAGTTTCAAAAGAAGTTTAATCGGGAGTACCAGAAGCAATGTCCCCCTTCTGACGGTGGCAACTCTTGCTCAATGGTTCCTAATGACAGGAATCTAACTAACGATGAAATAGATGTCTATTTGTCGAAGTTAGAGAAGCTGACGTTGGAAACGATTGAGAAAGTAGTTCCCAAGATTAAACATCGAAACAATATGGAAGGATATGAAACACCAACCATCGCAAGGTTGAAAAGGTTGAAAAGCCTTCTTCTCACACGCGTCAACAATATTTATCGACGATTTTTGGATTACAACCATCCCTCGTTGGCTTTGTTGAAATTACATCTGAGGAATGTCCGGAACTTAATCCGGTCATACTTCAGGAGTGAGGTCAGCAATCAATGGGCGGAAAAATTTAGGGGTATTAGCCCACAGGACCCAGACGGCGTGTTCACGAAAGTGAATAGCATATTCCGCAAGAAGTCTCGAGTGAAGGTATCGAATCTTGAAGTCACTAGTGATGAGATAAATCTTCTCGATAGGGCTGGTATCGAAATTGATAGTACGACTCCGGATAGAAATGGAAACAGGATCATTTGTGAAGGATTAGATAAACTTGCCCTGATTGGAACACATTTTGAATTGGTTCATCTACCAAACCCTGAGAGAGGGAATGAAATAGTTTCAGAGATCGTTGAAGCAAAAGTTTCCGACTTCAAGTCAAGCCTGAACGGCCAATCAATTCTTCATTTCAATGAAACATTAACATCTGACCTCATACCGAGCTTGAATCTTATTGATTATTTTGTCAGCTATGAAGACTTGTGTTTCATATTTCGCAAGATAAACAACAAGAAATCATGTGGTACTGATGGTATTCCAAATGTAGTTCTCCGACATTTGCCTGAGGTTGCTATTAGGAACTATTGCATATTGTTCAACAACATGTTGAGCAATTCATATTTCCCAAATGAGTGGAAAAGGGCTAAGGTATTTCCGATCTTGAAGAAAGGAAAAGAATCTTCATGCCCGAAAAGCTATCGCCCAATCAGCTTGCTGCCTAACATCAGCAAGGTGTTTGAAGTGATACTCAATAGAGCATTAAACGCCCACATTGAGGAAAATGAGTTGATGCCGAATTGCCAATTTGGTTTTCGTGCCAGGCATTCGACCACACATGCAATAACGAAAGTAACCTCAGACATCTGTTGGAAACTAAATGATAAACAATGTGTTGGAGCATGTCTCATTGATATGGAGAAAGCCTTTGATACGGTATGGTTAGATGGACTAATTTTTAAACTCCTTCAGGACAAGTTCCCCAGACACCTTGTCGCCATGATGTGTAATATGTTATATGGGAAATCGTTTGTTGTAACTGATGGAAATCTGACAACAATGCGCGAGTTCAAGGTCTTGAATGGTCTACAGCAGGGAACAGTTACTGCGCCTCTGCTCTTCTCAATATTCATTCGCAAGCTATTGAACGGCTTTGATTTTAACGTCTCGCCAACGCGATCATTGGTAGCGTTTGCTGATGATCTGATCATCTATACGGCAGACCGAAAAGCCACAATAGTTCAGAGCAATCTCCAAAAAATGTTCAATGATGTACAGCTGTACACTGACAATTGGCGAATGAAAATCAATGCGCAGAAGTGTGAAACAATCTTGTTTCGGACAACGCTGCAGGGGGTCAGTCAAGACCTGAAACGTAATTGGAAAGATTTCCACATCATGGCTGGTGAGAGTAGTCTAGAACGGGTTCCACATAAATCCTGTGTTCGATACCTCGGTGTTTATCTCGATCAGTATCTGTACTATACTTAACATGTGAAAATCATGCTCAGTAAGGCACTTAAAGTAGTCATGGCCCTTCGAAAGCTCTTTCATTCCAGATACATTGATCAAAAGGTCAAAATTATCTGTTACAAGACACTGGTTAGACCAGTTTTGACATATGGATGTCAGATCTGGTACAACCAGAGCGCTAGTACTATGGAAAAATTAAGAGTTTTCGAAAGGAAATGTCTTCGTGCATGTACTGGTTTGTACAGAAAGCCTGAGACGGATTGGAAACATTATATATCGAATAGAAGAATTTATCAAACTGCTGAAGTGACAAGAGTCGATATTTTTATATTGAAACTTCTTCGGAATCATATCGCAAGATCTGTGACTGTGAGTGAAAACCCTTGGATTTCACAGCCGTTCCACCCTACAGACGGGTATATAGCGACTTGCCTCGCTACTGGCTTCATTCCTCCAGAAGCATTCGTGTATTTGGACATGAATCGATATGTTTTTGATTCTGACGGCGTCCCAGTCATATATCACATATATCGACGGGCCACCGATAAGAAGATAAAATATCCTCCAAACTTGAGTTCACGAGACCAACAATTCCAATGGAGATACTCATTTGCTAGATTCGTTGAGGCTGATCGAGTTGAGACGGGGCAATCTAGGTATTGGTGGCTGAATGACAATGTCTAAATTATTCGTGTTTATTTTCAGTTTTGGTGTTTTTCGTTATTTAGTTTTTGAGTTTCAGCTCATTATTGCTACATTTAGTGTTATTGTTTATTTTTTGTTAAAAATTAGGGATAGGTTAGGTTTATATTATGTTAATTATATTAGGTTAGAGATAAGGTAAAACGCTTAGGTTAGGAGCATAGTTATAGATTTTTTTAGTATAAGATAAAGTTTTTGACTGCATTTATTAGAATTAAGTTAAAACATATTAGGTGTAGGATCAAAGTTCACTGTAGTGTTAAGATGATAAATAATTTTAGGATAGTGTTGGTTGGTTTTTTCTCCTTTTTCCAATTGAATTCTAAAAATATGTAATAATCCTAATTAATTGAATTTGCTATAGTTTTTTTTTGTGAAATGTGTTAATGATAATGTATAAATTTAGAGAGCCATTTGGGCCATTAAGTTTTGTATTGATATCGTTTGGAATTTGCTTTATATTCTTTTAAAATTTATAACGATCAGTATTAAATAAAGCGCTTTTGACTTTGACTTTGACTTCTACAAAATTTGATGCTTCTATCTTAAGTAGTTTCCGAGAAAAACTGCTGTGACACACGGACGGACGGACGGACAGACAGACAGACGGACAGACGGACAGACAGGACGCGATTTTAGAAGGGTTTTGTAAAATTATTTTACAAAACCCTAAAAACGATCTTAGCGTGAAACGAAAACACTCATGTATGCACTGAAACGCTGCTATCGCTGCTGCTACATTATAATCATATAACAAAACCCCTCTACCTACAGACTTTTAAATAAATTTTGGTACCGCGGCGCTCATTCTCAAAACGATGACGATCTACGGGAAAACATTGTCATGTCCAATAAATTAGAGAAAACAAACAAAAATGAAGAAGAACCAGTTTTATTGTTTGGCGCAAATCAAACAAAGCATGGATTCGATTAGCCTTCACACCAAATGAAGACTTGAAAGCTAAAGATGAAGTAGTTGTTGGTTTTTTCTATGCAGTATACTTATGTCAATACCGTGACTAATACAGCTGAGAAAAGAGACCCACAAAAACATCTATTACATGCTCGTGCCAACATTAAAGTGGGTGAAGTGATAAATGAAAGTGGATGAAAGAAAAAATATTTTTCTCCGATTCCCTTTCTAGTTTATTTAATTATGTTGAATATGCTTGGGGAAGATCGATAGCGGTCGAGGTAGTGGAATTAGGACCGGTTGGTTGTTGCGGGTGCTGTTGCCGAGAGATTCGAGGGTTGGGCTCGGGATTGTGCACCAGCGCGGATGCTGTTGGAAGGGAGAACGGAATTTCGACTCGTCGTATGTCGGACAATTTTTCTTGTTTTGGTGCCCGTTAAGTTGACAAAAAACATAATTTTCACGGTGAAAAATCGATTCCAAAAGCTATCCCACAAACTTGATCGTGAAGTTGATAAGCCAATTTGTGGATTAAGTGCACCCGTAATTCAATTGCATCGGATCTTGACATGTGCTTGTCTCGAACGAATTCCATTTAAGTGCGCATAGTGATATAAATTATAATTAAGGTGGTTGCGTTTTATGTCTAAACGATGAAAGTAAAGTGTGGTACATTCAAAGTCAAAAAGAGAATGCCCAAGTAGTGTACAAAAGGTTCATTCATAAATAAAAATTTGCTCAAGCTAATGGTGATACAACATGGCGTTGTATGCATGTCGTAAAATTATGTTGTAAAGTGGCTGTGAAACAAAAGGGAACGATTTGATAGCGAACGTCGTCATCCGCGACATTGGAGCTGCATTGCAAATCGTCCAATACACGAGGTTGAAGAGAACGTGGGCAAATTTATTAATATTAAAACGGATGAGTCGTAGAAATTAAATGAAAGGTTTCTTGTATCGAAATTCGTGCTTAACCATATAAAAATTGAACGCGTTAGTGATTTAAATCCTTAATGCGCCAAAATATCCGATGAATCAGACAGTAGCTCGTTTTGAACATTTTTGTTGAATATTTGATGTATTTTTAATTTGAATTACGACAATTTCCATAATCAGGAGCTGATATATGTATTTTGAAACGTTTTCCTTGATACAATTTTGTGAAAGTAACAAATCATGATATCATGGGTTCAAGGCTGGATTATATTATGTTAAACTTTAATTGACCGTTTTTATACTGTAAAGATAAGAAGATAAAATATCCTCTGTACTATACTTAACATGTGAAAATTTGTACAGTCACAGGCCCTTACCCGCCCCGAACACGAGCGCGCGTAGGAAGAGGTTTAGGGTAAGTACCCTTTATTTTGCTCTACATTTTCTTTGCATGTCATATTATATAAATATATTGTTTTCATATGTTCGCAAAAGTGAATAGCATATTCCGCAAGAAGTCTCGAGTGAAGGTATCGAATCTTGAAGTCACTAGTGATGAGATAAATCTTCTCGATAGGGCTGGTATCGAAATTGATAGTACGACTCCGGATAGAAATGGAAACAGGATTATTTGTGAAGGATTGGATAAACTTGCCCTGATTGGAACACATTTTGAATTGGTTCATCTACCAAACCCTCAGAGGGGGAACCAAATTTTTTCAGAGGTCGTTGAAGCAAAAGTTTCCGACTTCAAATCAAGCCTGAACGGCCAATCAATTCTTCATTTCAATGAAACATTAACATCTGACCTCATACCGAGCTTGAATCTTATTGATTATTTTGTCAGCTATGAAGAATTGTGTTTCATATTTCGCAAGATAAACAACAAGAAATCATGTGGTACTGATGGTATTCCAAATGTAGTTCTCCGACATTTGCCTGAGGTTGCTATTAGGAAATATTGCATATTGTTCAACAACATGTTGAGCAATCCATATTTCCCAAATGAGTGGAAAAAAGCTAAGGTATTTCCGATCTTGAAGAAAGGGAAAGAATCTTCATGCCCCAAAAGCTATCGCCCAATCAGCTTACTGCCTAACATCAGCATGGTGTTTGAAGTGATACTCAACAGAGCATTAAACGCCCACATTGAGGAAAATGAGTTGATGCCGAATTGCCAATTTGGTTTTCGTGCCAGGCATTCGACCACACATGCAATAACGAAAGTAACCTCAGACATCTGTTGGAAACTAAATGATAGACAATGTGTTGGAGCATGTCTCATTGATATGGAGAAAGCCTTCGATACGGTGTGGTTAGATGGACTAATTTTTAAACTCCTTCAGGGCAAGTTCCCCAGACACCTTGTCGCCATGATGTGTAATATGTTATACGGGAAATCGTTTGTTGTAACTGATGGAAATCTGACAACAATGCGCGAGTTCAAGGTCTTGAATGGTCTACAACAGGGAACAGTTACTACGCCTCTGCTCTTCTCAATCTTCATTCACAAGCTATTGAACGGCTTTGATTTTAACGTCTCGCCAACGCGATCGTTGTTAGCGTTTGCTGATGATCTGATCATCTATACGGCAGACCGAAAAGCTACAATAGTTCAGAGCAATCTCCAAAAAATGTTCAATGATGTACAGCTGTACACTGACAATTGGCGAATGAAAATCAATGCGCAGAAGTGTGAAACAATCTTGTTTCGGACAACGCTGCAGGGGGTCAGTCAAGACCTGAAACGTAATTGGAAAGATTTCCACATCATGGCTGGCGAAGGTAGTTCAGAACGAGTTCCACATAAATCCTGTGTTCGATACCTCGGTGTTTATCTCGATCAGTATCTGTACTATACTTAACATGTGAAAATCATGCTCAGTAAGGCACTTAAAGTAGTCATGGCCATACGAAAGCTCTTTCATTCCAGATACATTGATCAAAAGGTCAAAGTTATCTGTTACAAGACACTGGTTAGACCAGTTTTGACATATGGATGTCAGATCTGGTACAACCAGAGTGCTAGTACTATGGAAAAATTAAGAGTTTTCGAAAGGAAATGCCTTCGTGCATGTACTGGTTTGTACAGAAAGCCTGAGACGGATTGGAAACATTATATATCGAATAAAAGAATTTATCAAACTGCTGAAGTGACGAGGGTCGATATCTTCATATTGAAACTTCTTCGGAATCATATCGCTAGATCTGTGACTGTGAGTGAAAACCCTTGGATTTCACAGCCGTTCCACCCTACAGACGGGTATATAGCGACTTGCCTCGCTACTGGCTTCATTCCTCCAGAAGCATTCGTGTATTTGGACATGAATCGATATGTTTTTGATTCTGACGGCGTCCCAGTCATATATCACATATATCGACGGGCCACCGATAAGAAGATAAAATATCCTCCGAATTTGAGTTCACGAGACCAACGGTTCCAATGGAGATACTCATTTGCTAGATTCGTTGAAGCTGATCAAGTTGAGACGGCGCAATCCAGGTATTGGTGGCTGAATGGCAGTGTCTAAATTATTCGTGTTTATTTTTCAGTTCTGGTGTTTTTCGTTATTTCGTTTTTTTGAGTTTCAGCTCATTATTGCTACATTTAGTGTTGTTTATTTTTGTTATAGGTATAGGTGAGGTATATGTAATGTTTACTATATTCCGTTAGAGATAAGATTAAACACTTAGGTAAGGAACATTGTTACAGAATTTTTTTAGTATAAGATAAAGTTTTTGATAGTATTTTATTAGAAATAAGTTAGAACATATTAGGTGTAGGATCAAAGTTTCACTGTTGTGTCTTAATTATAAATAATTTTAGGATTATATGTAATCATCGTAATTAATTGAATTTGCTATAGTTTTTTTATTGATGAAATGAGTTAATGATAACGTATAAATTTAGAGAGCCATTTGGGCCATTAAGTTTTTGATTGTTATTGTTTGGAATTTGCTTTATATTCTTTTAAAATTTATAACGATTAGTATTAAATAAAGTGCTTTTGACTTGACTTGACTTATTGTTTTCATATTGTTAGTATTAAATCTACAGAAAAAAGGCATATGCAAAATTGAATAATTTTAAAAATACCAACTAAAATAAATAAACAACAAAAAAGATCATTCCATAATTATTACTATGCTACTATTATGGTTATTTTTTTATATAAAAAAAGGAGTAAAATCATGAAAAATATAAAGCAAAGGCAAACGTTTTTTTTAAAACAATGAAAAAGTATGATCTAGTAAGCTTCTGAATTCATCTGATTTCAAGCGCATAGTTATCATTTGTTTAAATTAAACGGAGAATCTTATAATGGTAATGTGTATCTATTTTAATATATTATTTACTTGAATACAATGGAGTGCTAATTTTCACACAAAATTGGTCTTTCCTTTCTTCCGACTCTAACCGGGTAAAGGACCCGGTACGGTGGCAGGCTTCCCTCAGAAAACATGAGCCAGCCACCGGGTACAGTTTAGTCCTTTTTTTGTTTCAGGTGACGTCGCGGGTTGAGTGGCCCAAGCAGAGTGCCTCTTTATGGCATAGAGTTATGCAATCGAATTGTATAGTTCTATGGCATAAATTGGTCACCGGGGTACTCCCCTTCTGATGGGAAAGTTTATACAAGTCAAGTTGTATGAGTTTTCCACTCAGAAGAGGAATACCTGGCCACTGCAACAAAATATGGATTTAAATCCGGTTGGGTGGGTGCGAAGGGGCTCCATCACCACCCGGTCGCCCTTCTCTCATTTGTGGGCCAAGAGCTTCGTCGGGTAACGACGAAGTTGCCCTAAGTCCGCTCCTTTTTACATGTTCCATTTGTTCTCGGAACAAGTCCTTTTACTTTCGGTGTAGTTACGTACACTTTTTGCGACTTCGGTCGCCTCGTTTTAGCTTGACCAGGAGAAATTCGTGAGTGCGAAATTTTTTGTAGTGGGTCCTCGTGCTGGGAAAATGTTCCCATCCCACGACTAGGCAATGCTAGCCTGCCAGCGTATTCACGCGTCCCCAGGCGAGGACATTCTCGCCAGATATCTCCATCTTCTTCTGCCGAGGCAGCAGAACATCGCTGCAGTCCTTTACAGACACTTTGAAACATTTGAAATTCACTACATTTCAACGGAATTTCCATAGTAATAGGATATCAAGGAGAAATACTTCAAAATGTCATTGAATATGTCAGCTCTAAGTAAGTGTACAAAAAACGATGATTAATTGAAATCAAATCCAAATCTTCTAATAATATTACAATTTAGCTCAACTCATTTATTCAACCAAATGCCGACCAAACCTAGTCGGCGTGAATCCCAAGCTCAACTGACCCATACATTTCATCTACCAATCATAAGAGCATTTATGCAAGCCAGCAAACGCTCACATCCATCACATCGCAAAGCCATAGCATCCATCTAATCGCAGTCAAAAAATTGAATCAATTCCTCGAATTCAGTCTGGCACTGTTCATATTTCACATTGGCGTCCGTGCCGTGTTAATAACATGATGAGTTTCTGCAAACTCACCTACGTTTCCGTAGATAATTCCCTACGACTGAAACTGTTGCTGCCATAACAAATTCTCTTGCTGCCATAACAAATTCTAAAATAGATCTAACACGGATATCTATCTCCTGCTGAGATTTGCTAGGTTCGGTTGATCGCGCTTGATTGCAGCTATGTCCTTTCGGTTATTCTCTGCAAATTCTTTGTGTAATATGCCAAGAGTTTGTTGGCAATCACACCTACGACGTTAAGCAGTCCGCGCTTTATCCTTTGATGTCAAGTCAAAGTCAAAAGCGCTTTATTTAATACTAATCGTTATAAATTTTAAAAGAATATAAAGCAAAATCCAAACAACAATAAAAAACTTAATGGCCCAAATGGCTCTCTAAATTTGTACGTTATCATTAAACATATTGAAAAAAAAAACTATAGCAAATTCAAATCAATGATGATTACTACATATTTTTTAAATTTAATTGGAAAAAGGAGAAAAAACCAACCAACACTATTCTAAAATTATTTATAATCTTAACACTACAGTGAACTTTGATCCTACACCTAATATGTTTTAACTTAATTCTAATAAATGCTATCAAAAACTTTATCTTATACTTAAAAAATCTATAACAATGTTCCTAACCTAAGCGTTTTACCTTATCTCTAACCTAATATAATAAACATAATATAAACCTAACCTATACCTAATTTTTAACAAAAATAAACAACAACACTAAATATAGCAATAATGAGCTGAAACTCAAAAACTCAATAACGAAAAACACCAAAACTGTAAATAAACACGAATAATTTAGACATTGTCATTCAGCCACCAATACCTAGATTGCCCCGTCTCAACTCGATCAGCCTCAACGAATCTAGCAAATGAGTATCTCCATTGGAACTGTTGGTCTCGTGAACTCAAATTCGGAGGATATTTTATCTTCTTATCGGTGGCCCGTCGATATATGTGATATATGACTGGGACGCCGTCAGAATCAAAAACATATCGATTCATGTCCAAATACACGAATGCTTCTGGAGGAATGAAGCCAGTAGCGAGGCAAGTCGCAATATACCCGTCTGTAGGGTGGAACGGCTGTGAAATCCGAGGGTTTTCACTCACAGTCACAGATCTTGCGATATGATTCCGAAGAAGTTTCAATATGAAGATATCGACTCTCGTCATTTGAGCAGTTTGATAAATTCTTCTATTCGATATATAATGTTTCTAATCCGTCTCAGGCTTTCTGTACAAACCAGTACATGCACGAAGATATTTCCTTTCGAAAACTCTTAATTTTTCCATAGTACTAGCACTCTGGTTGTACCAGATCTGACATCCATATGTCAAAACTGGTCTAACAAGTGTCTTGTAACAGATAATTTTGACCTTTTGATCAATGTATCTGGAATGAAAGAGCTTTCGAAGGGCCATGACTACTTTAAGTGCCTTATTGAGCATGTGAAAGTACAGATACTGATCGAGATGAACACCGAGGTATCGAACACAGGATTTATGTGGAACCCGTTCAAGACTACCCTCACCAGCCATGATGTGGAAATCTTTCCAATTACGTTTCAGGTCTTGACTGACCCCCTGCAGCGTTGTCCGAAACAAGATTGTTTCACACTTTTGCGCATTGATTTTCATTCGCCAATTGTCAGTGTACAGCTGTACATCATTGAACATTTTTTGGAGATTGCCCTGAACTATTGTAGCTTTTCGGTCTGCCGTATAGATGATCAGATCATCAGCAAACGCTATCAATGATCGCGTTGGCGAGACGTTAAAATCAAAGCCATTCAATAGCTTGCGAATGAATATTGAGAAGAGCAGAGGCGCAGTAACTGTTCCCTGCTGTAGACCATTCAAGACCTTGAACTCGCGCATTGTTGTCAGATTTCCATCAGTTACAACAAACGATTTCCCGTATAACATATTACACATCATGGCGACAAGGTGTCTGAGGAACTTGTCCTGAAGGAGTTTAAAAATTAGTCCATCTAACCATACCGTATCAAAGGCTTTCTCTATATCAATGAGACATGCTCCAACACATTGTCTATCATTTAGTTTCCAACAGATGTCTGAGGTTACTTTCGTTATTGCAAGTGTGGTCGAATGCCTGGCACGAAAACCAAATTGGAAATTCGGCATCAACTCATTTTCCTCAATGTGGGCGTTTAATGCTCTGTTGAGTATCACTTCAAACACCATTGCTGATGTTAGGCAGCAAGCTGATTGGGCGATAGCTTTTGGGGCATGAAGATTCTTTTCCTTTCTTCAAGATCGGAAATACCTTAGCCTTTTTCCACTCATTTGGGAAATATGAATTGTTCAACATGTTGTTGAACAATATGCAATAGTTCCTAATAGCAACCTCAGGCAAATGTCGGAGAACTACATTTGGAATACCATCAGTACCACATGATTTCTTGTTGTTTATCTTGCGAAATATGAAACACAAGTCTTCACAGCTGACAAAATAATCAATAAGATTCAAGCTCAGTATGAGGTCAGATGTTAATGTTTCATTGAAATGAAGAATTGATTGGCCGTTCAGGCTTGATTTGAAGTCGGAAACTTTTGCTTCAACGACCTCTGAAACTATTTCATTCCCTCTCTCAGGGTTTGGTAGATGAACCAATTCAAAATGAGTTCCAATCAGGGCAAGTTTATCCAATCCTTCACAAATGATCCTGTTTCCATTTCTATCCGGAGTCGTACTATCAATTTCGATACCAGCCCTATCGAGAAGATTTATCTCATCACTAGTGACTTCAAGATTCGATACCTTCACTCGAGACTTCTTGCGCAATATGCTATTCACTTTCGCGAACACGCCGTCTGGGTTCTGTGGACTAATACCCCTCCATTTTTCCGCCCATTGATTGCTGACCTCACTCCTGAAGTATGACCGGATTAAGTTCCGGACTTTCTTCAGATGTAATTTCAACAAAGACAACGAGGGATGGTTGTAGTCCAAAAATCGTCGATAAATATTGTTGACGCGTGTGAGAAGGAGGCTTTCCAATCTTTTCAACCTTGCGATGGTTGGTGTTTCATATCCTTCCATATTGTTTCGATGTTTAATCTTGGGAACTACTTTCTCAATCGTTTCCAACGTCAGCTTCTCTAACTTCGACAAATAGACATCTATTTCATCGTCAGTTAGATTTCTGTTATTAGGAACCATTGAGCAAGCGTTGCCATCATCAGAAGGGGGACATTGCTTCTGGTACTCGCGATTAAACTTCTTTTGAAACTTTCCCCAGTCTGTTTTTTTGAAATTCAACCGATGATTGTCGTGTTGAACTGGAATGAGGAAGAAATCATCCCTGTGATGATTGATTTCCATTACGATTGCGTTATGGTCGCTATCATAAGGAAGCACCTGCAGTTTCCGTTGAGGACTATTAAAGCTGAATTCAAGTCTTGCGTCAGCAATGCAAAGGTCCAAATATGAATTTGTCCTAGGGTATGTTGGGAACTCCGACCCATATAGATTGCACCTGTATTCAATCTGGTTCTCTGTTATCCACGATTTCAGGAATACACCTCTTGGATTATTGGTGGCGTTCAGCCATGATGTATGCTTGGCGTTCAGGTCACCAGCAAGAATATAGTAGCTATGCAGCCTGTTCAATTCAAGTATTTCGAACAAGGAATTGAGCTCCTCCTTGAGCTTGAGAACAGTCCCACCAGTTGCATAGGCAGAGATAACGAAGAGGTTATCCCCACCTGGCAGTGAGATTTTGATAACGGACACTTCAAGAGATTCAAAGCTTTTGAATTCGACTTTTTCAATATTTTGGAAACGATAGGGTCTTCGAACCAATATCCCGGTGAAACCTCCCCCATCACCTGTCACCCTATCGTTTCTTACGAACTCAAAATCCTTGAATCTCATGGAATGCCATGAACTGAGGTGGGTTTCGGTGAGAAGCACGATGTCAGGCTTTTGTCTGGCAATGAATTTAAGGAGATAATCACGCCGATGTAAAGTAACAATGGAGTTGACGTTGATCGAGATGAGACGAATCCTATCCGTGGGAATGTGGCTGGATGACAACTTATTTTGAGGCATTTGAAAGCCCTAAACGCTGAAAAACAATGTTAATTTTCGAATCTTGTTTATCGATTCGCTCCGATAAGGAATTTAATTGTTGATAAATTTTAAGGAGCAGCTCATTATTGCTACTTACATTATTTATTTTATTTACATTGTCTGCTGGTCCTCTCGCAGCAAGTGCAAATGACACCCCGGGCTTGACGAAGTTGGTAGGTATCACACTGCGGTGTGCTTGACTTTGTTTTGGAGTTACTTTAACCTTTGCATCTTGATACCGGGGGCATCCTCGATATGATGCTGGATGACCAAAGGCACCGCAGTTCACACAATATCGTTTTTCTTTTGGCTCCGCCTGAGCCAATTTGCACTCGCCGGGAGCATGAATGTCTTTGCATTTGACACACCTATATTTCATGGCGCAATTGGCAGCCGAATGCCCGAATCTTTGACACCTGTAGCACTGGTTGACCTCACTTTTCTGGAGGCGTTCCCACCTCACCACGCGAAAGTTCAAGTACCGTATTTTCTGTAGGGCATTCGAACTACTTTTGCTGGAAATCTGGACTAAGTAGTGAGGCAAGTTTTTGCGCTCCACAATCGATCTCCTCGTTGCAAAATTTTTAACTGAAATAAACTGTATTTCTGGTGCAGCTTCTTGGAGCACTTGAAGGAGATCGACTGTGTCCTCACCACAGTCCAGACCCTTCAATAAAAAGGTTTGGTTCTTCTCGCTTTTCGGGGTGTACGTGAAATGCGGAACATCTCCAGAATTTAAGGCACTTTTTGTTGCCTGGAAATCAACCAGCGACTTAGTCCTTATTGTCAACTTATCGGCATTGACTCTTTTTATCTGAAAATCTTTTAGTTTATTTTCGGCTGCCAAAAGCCGAACCATATCTTTGCCCGTTTGCCCAAACACATTGATTGGTGGGACTTTTTCTTTTTTTTCATCAATCTTAACGGACGGACCAACAGACGGACCAGCAGACAAACCTTTTGGTTTTTTCTCCCGATTTTTAACTCTAAGATATTCAATGAAACCATTCTCTAATTTCGACGTTTTACCTGTATCCTCTTCAACGTTCATTGTTTCTTCCAAACCAGCTAGCGCTGCATAATAATTTCTGCTTTCGTTTGCGCCTCCTGCGCTGAGGACATCCTCTTGATTCGCTTCTTCCTGTGGCTTTTTAATTTTCTTCTCTTCGGTTTTTGGGTTTGCTTGTCGGCTTTTCTTGCTATCTTTATCCTTGTTGAACGTTAACGTTCCAACAAGTGCTTCTAAAGATTTAACTCGAAGCTTGAGTTCTTCATTTTCTTTTTCAGGTATTCGATAAATGCTCGAATAATTCGACGGTGATGGTTTTCCCAATTAAATCAAAATTTGCTTTTGACTGGCTCGTAAAAAAATATTGCAATTGTTTGAAACAGACTTTTGCGAAAAATTATTTAATTTTTAAAATTAATGACAGGCGCGATTAAAAACACGTCTACACGCAACGAGTGCTAGACATAGAATCCCACTGGAACGTCGCTCGTCATCGTTTGCCACTTTTGACCTCGTCACGAGTGGGCTCAAGTGCTCGCGTGACCATTGTCACCAAAATTTCTGAACACAATATTGTACGGCATCCCATCTGTTCAGTGACGCTGTTCTGCTAAACTCCGTTGCCCCATCACTAATTGCAACCGAATCGGAGCCCGTTAGGAAGTGGCTTGGCGTTAAAATCCAGTCGTCATCTGAATCGTCGCTTATTTTGCATATTGGACTTGAATTCAAACAGCTCTTTATCTGGCATAGAGCTGCAGACGTCTCTTCGATGGTGAATGTTGTTAAACCCAGAATCTTTCTTAGATGTATTTGACCAGACTTCACTGCAACCTCTCAGAAGCCTCCAAAGTGTGGTGCGCCTGGTGGAATTAAATGCCAAGTTATTGACAGAGAAGTAATTTGCCGTCCTATGTCAAGACGTGGTGACTTGACACTCTTCCGAAGCTCTTTAGGGTGATTCGCTGCCTCCACCATGTTTCTGCCGTTGTCACCGTATATCTGATTACATCGACCGCGTTTTACCACAAATCTGCGTATGGTGACTATGAGAGCTGAGGTTAACAAGTCGGTGACCAGCTCCAAATGTACAGCTTCTGTCACAAAACACACAAAGACAGCTATATACGTTTTTATCGTTGCCCCTGTGTCGTCGAATATCGAATGGCCCACGACTTGAAATGGCTTAGTGGGTTTTGCTCTCGTAGGCAGCAAGCCTCCCATGAGTTGTTGACACACCGCTTACTTGTATCAAACGTATGTATGTATGGCACGCTTGAATTATTCGCTTCACGGTTTGTCTACCTCGGCATATCCAATATCTTCGACGCAAGTGTGACAATGTCAATCGGACTCCCCCATGCAACGTCTGAAGGTGTGCTTGATGCACTGTCAAATCCGTGTAATGTCCAAAAGATGACAAGATTATTGGATGTTTTTCGCTTAATCATAAATCTGGGTTTGTCAAACGTCCTCTCACACGCAAAATTCCGTTTGAATCGAGGAATCGCGTTAATTCCTTGATTCTGCTGCTCGTTGAGTCGTTTCTGTTGGCTTTCAATTTGGTGATTTCCCTCTCGAAAGATTCTGCTTGCACTACTTTGATCCAGACATGCTCTGCGTTTGCCAGTACTCCAACGGTAATATAAGGTTCCTTGGCTTTCATGCGCCAACTGAGGCACCAGGCGGTTGTTCGCAGCAACCGGTTGAACGTAATATTTCATTCGGGGCTGCAAAGTAGTTGAAACCATACTCCTGAAGCTCAATTCCAATCTAGTTTCGGTCATATGTTTTAGCCTTTTGCCGATTTTCGTGTAGACACACGCCGCATTAGCCCTCTCTGACGCGTCGCAGAATCCATGTACCCGCACGGCGCCCGTGTTTTGTTCTAGGCCAGTCCATCTTTGTACTGGAATCGTTTGAATATGCTGCCACCTTTCGAGAAATTTGTTCCATTCCATTCCAATGTTGTCTGGAACTTCATCGTCCCAACCATTTTGCAGCAGCCATATGCATTGTAGTAGTCCCTACAATCGAACAAATCCATCCCATAGGTTCGAAAAGCTTGGCTACGTCACTGGCTATCTTCCGTTTTGTGGCAATCCCTGAGGTAAGCTTAAGCTCTGATGGTTTGAATCGAAAAGTATTACTTTTGGGGTCCCATTCCATGCCCAGCGTCCTAATGCGAATTTCCTTTGATCCCAGCCATAACTCCTTGACATCGAGGTCAATCGAATCGCCGGATAAGCCCTCGAGAATCTGTGGGTGATTTGATGACCATTTACGAATGTGAAATCAACAGGAAGCAAGTAATTGGGTGACTTCATCCCTTATCCTGCAAGCTTCTTCAACAGACGCTGCTCTTGTCAACATGTCGTCCACGTAGAAGTGGTTTTTTGCAATTTTACTACCAATCGGAAAAGCCTCAACTTCATCATGTACTAACTGCTGCAAGCTTTTTGTCGCTAGATATGAGGCCGCTGCTGTCCCAAATGTGAGTGCCTTCAGTTTGTATTCGCTGATTACTTCATCTAGACCAGCATGTCATAGAATACATTGCAAACCTCTTTGCCGTTCATCAATCCATATTTGACGATACATGGCCTTTATGTCGGCCATCATCATATATCGATACTGTCTCCAACTAAGCAGTAATGTGAACAAATCTTTCTGCACCACCGGACCAACCTTCATGATGGAGTTTAAAGACTGCACGGATGTACCCTTGGCTGAAGCATCGAACACTACCCTAAACTTTTTAAGTAGTGCCTGTCTCCTTGATGACAACATGATGTGGCATGTAGTGCACGACTTCACCTTTTGATGGAGCGGGAGCTAGCTCCATGTGCTCTTCGCTCGCATATTGTATGATACTGGCCGGTTTTTTTCGCTCAGCTGTGGGTTACTTTGCAATTTAGGTACTAGAGCTCGAAGTCGCTCTTCAACTTGTCTGCGCGAATCACCAAGGACTTTCGGGTCCTGTTTGAGAAGCAACTGAACAATGAATTTACCAGTGTTTTCTCGTGTATATGCCATTGCATAATGAGTTTCGCATTCCTTTTCTTCCAGTGTACATTGTTGTTCATCTGTACCTTTCTCCTCGACCTCCCAGAATCTTCTTGTAAGGTCAGAAATGTCACAATCTGTCATGATTGTTGCAAAATTTGCCTTAAGGTGATTCACGGTGTTGGGTGGGCCTCAAATCATCCAGCCAAATATAGTCTGTTGGGCCAGTGGTTCTTTGGCTCCGCCGTATCTGATGCCTGATAGCATTATCTCAGGTATTGCTCTGACTCCAATCAAACAATCAATAGTTTCCGGTGAAGTAAATTGTGGATCCGCCATTTGAAGAGATTCAATATGATTCCAGGACCAAACAACCACTGCTTTGCTTGGTAATATACCCGCTATTGTCTTTAAAATGAGCGCTTCCAGATTAATCCTTGGATTCTTGTCGTGTATTGACTGTACTTGCACTATCGCAGAACCTAGTGGCTTAATAACGTGTTTGCCAACACCACATATCTGCACATCTTTTCTAAAGCTCGAGCTGCCTTTGAGAGTAACGCTGTAACGCTTCGCCCGTTTGCGATCAAGTTAATTCTGGCTATTGGTAGCAAGTTAGTTGAGCTGGCACAGCAGGCATTGGATGTGACGTCGGTGGTTGCCACAGTCTGTTTCTGAATACCAATTTTATCCTTGACTTTAAAAGCTCCAGGATAGTGCAGTAGAGTATTATGCTTGCCTTCACATTTTTTACATTTGGAAGCCGATTGACAATTGGCAGCTGCATGCCCCAAGCGGAGACAATGATAACACACCTTGTTGACAGAAACATTCTTCCGTCGTTACTCTGCACTGGGATTCAGAAACTGATCACATTGATACAGAGGATGCACCTTCAGATTGCACATGTGACACTTGGACTTGCTTGTCTCTTCGCCCGGAACGACATGCGCTTTGCCTTTTAATCCATCTGCTTCCACTGGTTTTGGCCTCTCCAAAACTTTCAGTACCTGAAGGTGCTGCTGTAGAAACTCGTGAAACCGATCCCAAATGGACACACTGGTCATCCCTTTGATTTCCGTTTCCCATAAAATCTTTTTTTCGTGATCAATCTTCGATTCAACTGTATACACGGCCACAGACTCCCACTTATCCACGAATTGGTCCAATGATTTCAATGTGACAAGGGACTCGTGCATCAAATTCACAAATCACTCGTTATTTTGCGTTAACATCCACGCGGGCATGGCTGAACATCCGTTTGAGATACGCGTTGACAAGTGTCCGTTGGTTTTGATACCGTTTGACCACCGTGTCCCACGCTTGAACGTAATTTTCACTCACACAATTAATGTGCTTCACCAAATTTGCTGCATCACCGACCAACGACTGCTTCAAGTAGTAACATTTTTCCGTTTTTGTCAACTGTCCACTCTGGTGTACCAACGACTAAAACAAGTCTCAAAAATTCGTCCGATTCTCGACGTTCCCGTTAAACCGCGGAATCTAGATTTTTGGTAATTTGACACCCACATGACCACCGTTAGGTCCGCTATGTTTGCCGGTCTGTCTGGCACGAAAGCTGCACAAATGGTCGAGAAGGGTATGTCGCAGCTCGTAAAACTGAGTTTCATGCTCTTCAAAAACACTATTAAAATCGTCCTTATCTTCCCTTTTCACCTTGCTCAACGCCTTTGAATAAAAATCGTTGGCTTTATTCCACTCATTGTTTAGCTTAGATAACCTGTTTTCGAAGTAACTAATACCGTATCGGTCTTCCGAGTCCTTTTCGAAATTGCGTCAAATACGCACAATCTGATCTAACACGATCTGTAGTTCTTCCCTCATACTGAGCTGATCCCGAGATTCGTCGCCTTTTTTGAATAACTTGAACCGACCAATCCGGCTCGACGGACCATGTACGATAAACGATAATCAATTGAAACCAAATCCAAGTCTTCTAATAATATTACAATTTAATTCAACTTATTTATTTAACAAAATCCCGGCCAAACCTAACCGGTGCGAATCTCAAGCTCAACTGACCCATACATTTCATCTACCAATCATAAGAGCATTTATGCAAGCCAGCAAACGCTCACATCCATCACATCGCAAAGCCATAGCATCCATCTAATCGCAGTCATAAAATTGAATCAATTTCTTGAATTCAGTCCGGCACTGTTTAGTAGATTTCACATCGTGAGAAGCGCTGAGTTCTGGGCACCTGGGACGTTAGTTAAACTATTTGTTTTTCTTAACCGCGAAAATTTTGTAATGATTTTACTTCGTCCGTCTTGTTTCGAGATTTCTCGAAGGAAATTGTAGTAATCGAGCAACGCGTCTAGGCAAACTACTTGAGGGCCCTTCACGAAAAGAGCAATTTTATAATAATAACAACGCAATAAGTGGGGAAAAATTTGATGCGCAACTTATTAATATTATTATTGCCAACCCGAAATTAACCCCACCACTATCACCGCTACCGTTATCGATAAAAAGTTTTCCCGAGAAAAAAATACACCATTGCTACACAATTTAGCGAAGCAACTGCGAGATTCTTGAAACGAGAATCTGCCATTATCGCCTTGAAGGGGCTCATTGAGGGATTCGGTACACGGAATTGATACGAGAGGGACTCGTTTTGAGAAAAAAGTGGGATATCGGCACGTTAGTGAGTGGAGTAGAATCATCAGCACCAAAAATGAGAGGATTAACTTCTTGACTCGGATAAAAAGATTCGCGAACGAAGGTGCTGACGATGTAGCTCAAGTTTTTGTTTGTTGAGCGGAGATTTCCTATACTGATTTATTAAAAGTGGTGCAAGCAAACAGTGAACCCAAGAATCGCGTGATTAAACAACTATTCAGAAGTGTATTTTCTACCCACTTAACGGCTACTTGAGGAAATTAATTTATACGGTGTCTAAAAGTGTGCCCCCGTTAAGAGTGGTGAAAAAATCGCAATTAGTGATTCTGCCGTATCTTCTACCATCATTGCAAAGTGCATTTCTTTTGTGATTTCCCCTGTTGAAAAGAAATTTCATGAATATCGAAGGGATGCGGAAACAATAATTGGAAGAGTTTGATGTGAACGAAAACTGAACTGAACCTTATTTAAATCAGTGTTCAAACTACTCATTCACAAGATGTAAAGCGATATCTAATATAACAACAGACGCCTCTGTAGTAATCAAGCAGTCACACAAGCAAACTGCTTGAAAACCTTCCCATCTCCTACTCGATATTTAAAGGCAGATTTAGAAAAATATTTAATTATTTACATTCCTAATCGTAATTTGTAAAATCGTGTTCTTTCTTATTTTTATTACTAAATGTTATTTTTTAAATCAATTTCCCTTTATATTAATTTAAATTTTTCCGTTTAATTATATTCTTATTGAGATTTAACTTTTATTACTATTTAAAATGTTTTTTCATTTTCTTTGCTTCAGTTAAATTTTGTTTTTAAAAAAAATTTAAATCTGTGAATAGAATTTCGAATATGGGAATGCTGATTTAGTACAGCCATCAGTGTATTACACCACGCAGTGTAAGCAAACCCGGCAGAGCTGGCAGCTGAGAGAGTTAGCAATACACCAAAAGGAAGAAAAAGGAAGGAAATAAGAAGTGTGGTTGGAGATGTGGACCGGTGCGATAAAAATATTTAAGTGAATAGTCTTTTTGTATTGATTTTAAATAGTCAAATGCTACAAAACGTCAAAGATTTTAAATTTTGTTGTATACACTTTTACAAGTGAAACTCCTCAGCCCTTGGAAGCGGAAGGATGGAGGAATGTTAATGTTTACCAATACCAGTGAAGTGCAATTAAAAACTCGTGAAAATCATTTGTACGATTCAGATGTGGAGAATTCAACACAAGAAATCAACAAAGGATTTACATAACAAAATAACAAGTATGAAAACGAGTCCGCTTGAAATCACCCATGAGTCACGTTGTTTTGGGGTTAGTTTGAATGAGTGAGGCGAGAAAATAAAAGCAATAAAAACTAAATTCAACTTCATCATCCCAATTGATTGTGAGTGAAAGTGAATAAGTGCCTCCAGTCCAACATCTTTTGTTGTGTGTAGCGACGTTCTTTCCTAAGGGTCGTATTCGAGGCAAGTAGTATGAATCGCCATGGCATCACGTTGATTGAAACTGGCGAGATAAGCTTTTGAAGGGGCGGAGCACCTAACCTCGAATTGAAACACGGAAGTTTGCATCCATCGGTGTCAACTCCGTGAATCTCAAGTTGAGACCGCAGATTGATACTTCTGGAAGGTTGCCCCAATGTCTTTATTTGGGATGCAGATGGATTGATGGAACTTTCACAAAGTCGTCGAAAGGAGGGATCGCCTTTAAAAATTTTATACTTGCCTCTTAGTGGTTCAAATTTTTAACAGTTGGGTGTTCTGTGTTCGAGTACATCTGTGGAGTTGCACCACTTGCAGTTATCGGAGGACGCAGTTTTGGCCTTCCTGGGTCTGGTTAAATTATACGCTCTGTTGTTAAGCTTTGGATAATCACGACTCCACTTGGACTCAAAAACACCAATTGATAATGCACATTTAGTGTGTTGAGTAAAATACAAATCATCGTTCATAAGATTCTTCCAACATCGTGTGATATTATAACGTACAAAAATTCAAGTGAACGACCATCAGCATAACAATCAGCAAATAAGTCATTGAAGAAAGCTCGTACCAAGCCTACTAAATACGTAAAACAGCCAAAGAAATTTCCGATAATATCCAAGATGCAGCTCACGATTTGTGCACGGGAGTCGTGTTTCGCGATAAAAGTTACCGAAAACCTATGCTGGATTTAGCGCGATGTCTTTAAAGATGCTTTGGGAACAATGTGATACAGTGACATACGCAACAAGTGGTAATGGCGTTACAATCCAAGTAACTCGTGGAACTTGTCGGAAAGGGACAGCCCTGGATGTTGATCTGTTGAAACGTTCTAAAGAAAACTCCGAACTTCTATTACAAGCAGAGAAACTCAACGGGAATATCGTTTAAGATAAGTAGTAATAATATTACAGATCGGAAAAGCCAGACAAGCGATAATATCGTCATTCTGACCCCTAGACAATTTTAACCTTTCGTTTTTTTTTCAAATGACGTACACTTTTAACATTTGTCACATTAATTCCATTCCTCCCTTCATTTTTGCGTCACTGCAGTCGGTATTTGTATTGTGTTCATAAAAATTGGATGAATGAAACACTTTCATTCCCCTATATTCAGAGGAAAAGGGACAAAGTCAAGGTTGAGAATTTATTTTAGTTTTTTTGAAACGATTCTCAAGACTGTATGCTGGCTTCTTGCCAATTTCGTATGCATTCAAAAAGAAATGACGAAAATAAAACAAATAATGCATTTCCTTTTTTTATATTAATTTAAAAAATAAAATTGAATTCCCTTCCCACTCCTTTCGTATAGCAAATGTCAAAAAATGAATGATTTTACAATTGTTCTTGATTGTTGAGCTATGATAGTAGTTACATCACTTTAGAGCTTTGATTGCATTTCGAAGCTGGGGTGAGAATTTTTTTTTTTGGCTGGTAAACATAAACGAAAAATGCAACATTCCCGCGTCGTTTATTATTTCTTTCAGGTGAGAACATTGCGAAGCACGTTGAATCGCTCTTCCGGGGGAAACTTTGTGAACGCATCCGCGTCTTGTTCCTCGGTACGCATGTGTTTCAATTCGATCTCTTTGGACTGAATTTGTTCTCCAATATAATGATATCGTATATCGATACGTTTCGTTCACTTATAATATTCGGGATTTCTCGCATGTCTTATCGCACTTAGGTTATCGACATTTAAAACCGTAGACAAATCGTTTCCATTTCCCAAATCGCGCACCAATTTTTGCAGCCATACTATGTCCTTAGCGGCCGTAGCCGCTGCAACATACTCGGACTCAGTCGCACTCTGAACCACAATCTTTCGCCTTTGTACGCTCCAAGTTTCAGGGCCATTTGCGAGAAAGAAAACATATCCGGAGGTCGATTTTCGCGTATCTACGTCCCCGGCAAAATCAGCGTCGGAATAACCATAAAGTCCGTTAGTGCTCCCGCGGTTTGAGCACTCGATACCGTACTGTTTTGTTTTTTACAAATATCGAAATATTCTTTTCACGGCTTGCCAATGAACTGCGATGTATGCATTTAAAAACCGGCTGACATTGCCCAATGCAGGAGCAATATCGGGTCACGAAACAACGGACAAAAACATCAGGCATCCGGCTGCCTCACGATACGGAACGGTCGTGTCATTCACGTTTTCTGCGGCTTTCGACAAAATCACGTGCGGATCTGCTGGAATACTGGACCCCTTCGCCTCAGTCATACCAAAACGTTCGAGTTTCTGCCCCGCATATACGCTCTGATGTATAAACATTCTCTTTTCCGCTTGGTCACGCTCGATTTCCACGCCAACAAAATAATGGTCATCCCGACACAAATACGAAACTCGCTTTTCAGACATTCGATCATTTCATTTACAATTTTGATCGATTTTGACGCAACCTATCACACCACCTATCACACCGCGAAACACCGCGAAACACGCACGGGTCGACACTACTCTGCTTCAAACTGAACTTTTCGAGGTGATACACGGACTTCTGGTTCCAACATCGTTGGGCCTGTTTGAGCCCATAAAAAGACTTGTTGAGCTTGAGATCCACTGAACCTTTCTCGGTAATCTACAGAGGTGGTTCCATACATATTTTCTCTTTGAGTTCGCCGTGTAGAACCGCTGTGCGTATGTCGAGTTGCGCCATTTCAAGATCCTCTTGTGCTACTGTAGCCAGAAAGACTCGGAGTGAATCGTAACGAATCATGGGTGCGAACATCTCGGTGTGATTCACAACGTATTCCTGTTTGAATCCCCTCGCGCATAAACGAGCTTTGTATCGGCAAATGGTTAAACCGGTGTCATGAATTACCTTGAAGGCCCACTTAAAATCGATAGTCTTCTGATTCTCCTTGGAAATGATCGTCCAGGTTTGATTGCTTTTGTGAGCCCGTAGTTCATCGTCAATGGCTTCCATCCAGCGTCTTGCCTCAGAGCATGAAACAGCTTCGTCAAAACTACTGGGAGTGTCGACTTGAGTGAAGTCAACGTTGTATCTGGATGGTCTTCTGATTTCAGCTCGAGTTCTCAGAATTCTCGGCTCGTTTTGAATTCCTGGAAGACCCACGGTGTCGTTCTCATTCTGATCGGGCTGGAATCCTGGTTCTCTCTCGTTCTCCGCAGGATGCGGCGCTTCGAGTTCCCTCTCGTTTCACTTCAAATTCTCTGTCGTCAAATCGAAAATATGTTTCATTCACTTTGTCGATTTCAGATGCGTTCCGACAATTTTCGTTGAAAAAGACATTGCGAGATACAAAGACAGCTCGTTTTTCCGGATCGGACAACCGGTAGTTAGTAGATTCTCCCTCATACCCGGCCAGATTCGTTTTCTTGGCCTTTGAGTCAAGCTTTCTTCGAAGTTGATTGGGGACGTGTGTATAAGCATCGCACCCAAAAACGCGAAGATACCTCACATCTGGCTTTCGGCCCATCATTTGGAGTTTTCTCAGGATGGCGTCTCGAGGGAGTCCTTTGAGGACGTATAGTGCGCTCGACGTATAGTGCCTTCGACGATCGTGCGACTATCTCGTTCGCTTCGGCTGGTCTGTTCCGGAATATATGGCGTCGTTGCCTGCAACTGGATACCGCAATTTTCCAATAACGTCTTCAATTCAGAGTTTATATATTCGCGACCATTGTCTACTCAAAGCACTTTCACATTCCAGTTAAACTTATTTGAGATCCACGTTACAAAGACACGGAAGCGATCGGGTATTTCTGTCTTGTGTTTCACAATAACAACGTCTCTTTAGCCAAGTGCGTCGTCCTTAAAATTCACGAAAAACCTCGCGCCTATTATCGTGGGTGTTGACATTGGTTTCCTCAATGTTTGAATAAATGAATTCGCCGGGTTCAGTATCGCGAATATCGTCATTTTTCTTAAACGGAAGTCTGCGTGATTTCCCTAATTGACAGGCCTTGCAAAAGAAATCCCCGTTTGAGGTCAGATTCAATTCCGTCACTATTTTCGCTTTTGACATTTGCCCGATCGTGTCGGTTTTAACGTACCCGAACCGCTCATGCCACCGTTTCAAACTACTCAATGCCATTTTCGACTCCGTGTTCAAAATCGATTTCGTCACAAAACGTAACTGTTAAATATTGTTCCTCTGTCTAATTCCCTGCGCTACAACTTCTCTTCACGAAGAAGGTGAACGAATTCGCCTTTAAAAACAACATCGATATATAAAGTGCACGCTCCGACGCTAAACAGATTTTTCTTCAAGTCGGATACACACAATACATTTTCGAGTCACGCTTCACTCCATTCTTCATTGACAAACTTACATACTTTGACGATCCCAATGCCAGTAACACATGTCGGTAACATCGCGTTTCAACTACTCGTCGAGCACCTTTCGTTCAGACTTCTCGCGGATCACGCGCGGCTTATTCGATACCGCGAACGCACAATTCGCACTTTTTTGACGATGTCTCTCTTTTTCTTCCGGCACTGTCGGGCAATGTGCCCCTTTTTATGGCAGTAAAAATACTCTGCGTCCCAGACTGTCCTTGAGAACTTGACGATTTAGTCATATTTCTCGCACTCGCATTGCGATTTCCGATAGCCATAGCGACAAAAGCACCAATCCCTCGTCGTCTGCACTCGTTCACAGCTCCTCCTTTATCAAACGTTCGATGGGTTTCTGAACTGGGTGATCGCCTGCGGGCACGCTGTCCCAGGCCGTTTTCAATGCGTTGTATTTTGACGGACTGCTTCTCCGACATCTTTGAGTTGCATCGCCAGGTTTTGGACTTTGGCTGTGTGCGTGACCATTGAGTCGTTTGGTGAAGAAGACTGGGTGAAAGTGATTTAAGAGCTTTTCGTGCAGCTCGTGCCCCACAACTTCTCCCACAGCACCGTAGAGCAAAACTTGGTTTTGCGCGAGAATATTATGATTCGACTATGGAGTAGTGGAAGAACGTACTGTTTTCAGATGAAAGCAGAATAGCCTTATGTGGTCCAGATGGGCGTCAGCGTGTCTACAGACGTAAACATGAGAGGTTTGCTACCGGCACTATAGCCGAAACAGTAGGTTATCAGGGCGGATCAATAATGATTTGGGGAGGCATTTCTTATGAGGCCCGCACCGATCTTGTCGTCTTTGATGGGGGCAGTGTGAACGCTCAGAGTAACGTGGAAGAAGTTCTCTAAGACCATGTCATACCGTTTGCTCCATTTATTGGAGAACATTTCAGGCTAATGCATGATAATGCACGTTGCCATGTCGCTAGATCTGTGACACAATACGTTAATGAAGTCGGAATTCAAACTTTGTCATGGCCAGCGCGTAGTCCCGATCTCAATCCTATTTAACACATTTGGGGCAACCTTAAAAGAAGTGTTCGGGCAAGAGTACCAGTGCCTATGACCCTAGGAGATTTCAAGACCGCAGTTTTAGAGGAGTGGCACAATATCCCTCAGTAGGACATTCTGGATTTCATAGAAGGTCTTCCAAACAGGCTTCAACAAGTCATTAGAGCCCGAGGTGGATACACCCATTATTAAATTTGAAGTCAGTGACAACAAAATAAACTTTTTCCTTGAATTAAAGAAAAATGATCAGTTGAAAGAAATCTTGGAAAAATGGATTTTGTACAGGAACATTTTATTAAATAAATTTTTTTCATTTGTTTTGATGTATCGAAAGTTGCTTTCAACATACTATTCATCAAATTTGTGGAAAATTTGATGGTTTTGGAAAACTTAATTGTGCCTGTGATTGTATTTACATTTTTGTCTGCTGGTCCTCTAAAAGCAAGGGCAAATGATACCCCGGGCTTGGCGAAGTTAGAAGGTATCACACTGCGTTTTACTTTTGTTTGTTTTATGATAAATTTTACTTTTGCATCTTGATATTGGGGGCATACTTTATGCTGGATGACTAGACACCGCATTTCACAGAATATAGTTTTTCTTTTGGCTCCGTCTGAGCCACGCCGGGCTGCGTGGACATCTTTACACTCGACATCTGTATTTCATGGTACAATTGGCAGCCGAATGACCGAATCTTTGGCACCTATAGCACAGGTTAACCTCGCTCTTCTGGAGACCCTCACACCTAACCACTTGGAAGTTGGAAGTTGATTTTTTGAAAGGCACTTGGCCTGCTTTTGCTCGACAAACGATCTCCTCGTTGTGAAATTTTTAACTGCGATAAATTCTATTTCTGGTGCAGCTTCTTTAAGCACCTGAAGGAGATCGACTGTATCCTCTCCGCAGTCCAGACCCTTCAACAAAAAGATCTGGTTTTTCTCGCTCTTAGGGAGTGTATGTGAAGCGCGGAACGTCTCCAGAATTCAAAGCACTTTTTGCTGTCTGGAAGTCAACCAGCGACTTAGTTTTGATCGTCAATTTGTCAGCATTCACTCTCTTGGTTTCAAAATCATTTAATTTATTTTCGGCTGCCGTATCTTTGCCACTTTGCCCAAATACATTTATTGGTGGGACTTTTTCCTTCTTTTTATCAATATTGACAGATGGACCAGCAGACAAAACTGTTGATTTTTAATATAGAAATTTTCAAAATGTTTGATATCTTCGTCCTCTTCGATGTTCATTGACTCATCTAGCCCAGCTAGCGCTGCATAATAATTTATACTAAGATTTGTTCAGTCTACGTTGAGTACATCTTCTTGATTAGGTTCCTCTTGTGATTTCTTTGGTTATTTTTTAAATTTTGTTTCCTTTTCTTTCTTGGTCGTTTCTTTCTTTGTTGAAAGTCAATTTACCAACAAGCTCCTCTAGCCAATGGATCCTTAGTCTGAGTTCTTCATTTTCTCGCTCGACCTTCTCCGCTTTGTCATTAGCTTTGACTAGTTGTTCGATTTCGTCGACTGATAAAATTTTCCATTTTATTTTTTTCTTCATTGGTCTCTCATTCGAATCTTAGTTTTAACTGTTTCTCGCCCGTCTTTGTTGGCGATGGACATGATCGTTCTATTTGATGGCTCAAGCCGTCGGGCTCCTCTATTTCGTTGCTTTTGCAGCGAGATTCGAGGCAATATTCACCAAACGGGACTGCCCCTCAGATATCTCCTTTCCGCTTCTCGAAACTTCCTTAGAAGTAAATCTTCAGGTATTCGATAATTGCTCGAATAATTCGACGGTGTGATATTCTCCAATCAAAAAATTAATTTCCAACTGGCTTGTAAAAAATTTAATTTTTAAAAATTGTTAAAAGGAGCTTTTAAAAACACGTCTGTTCGCAACGAATGCAATGTAGAATCTCTCCATGCGGACGTCCGGAGAAGGAACGTGGTTTTCCGCCCCCTCCTTCGACGAACTTCTGTCAATGTGTCCCTTTGACAATTTCCTGCCGAAAACGTTGGAAAGTGTTGCTAATATGCAATTTATGCGGAACTGCACACGTCGCTGAGAAATTTGTGGTGTAAAATAAATTTCAAATTTGAATCTTATTTTGCGCGACATAAATTATTTGAGTGCTTCACTTCCGTACAAATTGAATGTTGGCTTACTACGGAGGATTGCCTGGTGCAGAGGTTTGCCTGGCGCAGAGGGTTGCCTAGCAGAGTATATCTTACATAGCACAAAAGAGAGAACCTCGTTTGGCCCCAAGGCTCATGAATCCATCCACAACAGGAATTAATTCCAAAGTCAATTGAAAAAACACGATATAAATTTTACATATTTATTTCAACTCTTATTGAGAAAACAAAATCGAAAAAGGAAACAAATCAACACCAGCATACAAAACTCATACCTTAAAAGGATATATACAATGAAATATTTTTGTTTGTGAAAAACTTAAAGCTATGTATATGTTTTTTGCAATATTTCTCTCTTCTTTATGGATATTAAATCATTCTTTTTTTTTATCTGGATTTCATTCTGTCATATTTTCATCTTTCATTATCATAAAAACCATATATCCTACATCAATGATAATTTATATTTAATTTACTTACAGGTTCCAAGTTTGTGTTTTTATTTTTTTTTTATTTCGTAATTATTTATGTTAAATTGTTTCTTAAGAATCATATTTTAAATTTAAACACACCAAAGTCTCGAGCTGCATAAAATAATTTTTTCTCTTTTTAGTTCTTTTCTTTGACATTTTATTTTTATATAAAGTAAAACTTATTCAAATGTGATAAAATTTAATTAACACAAAGATATTAAAACTAAGTAGATATATAGTAAATGATCAAATGACTTTAGTATATAATACATTTATGAGTGAGTCATTTTTCTGATTAAAGAACAAAATGGAATCGATTTATGTGGGGACATTCTGGTTGCTATGAATTATTTTTTGCCTTGCAGGGAAAAAATATTTTAACTATTCGAAAATTTGAAGTTCGCATGTTGAACGACATTAATGGAAATCTGACGTGAGGAGATGATCATGTTCGTAGAGGCGATTTCTACCGTTTCTTGCGTTCAAGGACAATAGAATCGAATGAATTGTTAACTAGGGTTCAAAACAACTAAAAATATTTTCGGCATATACAATGCTATTTGAAGAACTTGGTTGATTCAATCATATTGGAATGATGTTAAGTTTGTAGCGCTTCACACAATACCCATTAAGAGGTCATGACCTCACTTTTACTCTTTTCAACATAGTTAGCAGCTGTTTTACTTTCTAAAACTTACATTATCACATTTTCACATGCGTTTTCCGGAAGAAAACCTAGTCCGAATTCTTTTCTGAATGAGCATTTTCAATGGAACTGCTTTCTTGTGTTTCATTTGCGGTTTCATCTGTGGTTTCAGGCGGAGAGGGTTGTGTGGATGATTCACCTGGAGCCTTGTCAACCTCAGAGGAAGCGTTGTCCATTGATTCTTCATTTGCAGTTTCCGAAGGAGAGTTTTCTGTAGATTTTTTATTGGCAGCAATATCAACCTTAGCGGAAGTATCCACTGAAGCTTCTTCAACTTTGTCGTCCGCTTCATCGACAATTGGCTCTTCGACGATTATTTTAGCAACAGGTTCTTGTGGTTCAATTGTCGTGGCCTCTGCAGTAGATTCTTGTTCAGGGTTTGTTTCTTTGAGTTCCTTGGAATCAGCAGTATAACTATCAATTGTAGTGGGTTCTGGGTTAGCAACACTTTCTGAATCAGTTTGTGGTTCCTCAATTGTATCCGCCATCGTTGTTGTTTCAGTGATCTCCTCTAACTGGTCTCCCTTCTCCGATGATATTTGTGCGACGTTGCTCTCTTCCGGAGCGCCCTCAAGTTCCTCGATAGATCCTGATGGTTCATTAGCTTCTATCGATTCCGCTACCTGAGAATCAGGCAACATTTCTGCCCCCAGAACGCCAGGCAATTCTTCCGCTAAATGAGGTAATATTTCTGCGGCTTCAAGCAAGTCTTCCGCCGCTACTTCAGGTAACACTTCCGCGGCTTCAAGCAACTCTTTCGCAGCTTCAGGCGATTCTTCCGCATCATCAGATAATTCTTCCGCAGCATTAGACAATTTTTCTACCGCACCAGGCAAATCTTCTGCCTTCTGACCACCGGGCAATATTTCCGGTTCTTTTTCTTCTTCATTCATCTTAGCCGTCTCGCATGAATCTAACTTATCGCTATTGGCAATTTCATCATAACATTCTGGAATAATCAATTCATCTGTTATGCACTCGGCTTGCCCTGGAGAGTTTTCCATAGATTCCGGCAGAATTAAGTCATCCATATCATCAGCTCCTTGCGCTTCTGCTACTTGGCTATCTTCCTCCTTCTTGTCCGTCTGCTCGCTTGATTCCGCTACATTTCCACTATCCAAATCAGGCACAATCGTTTCGTGAACTGTTAGCAGAACTGGATCGATTGGTGATTGAGTAGGTTGCAAAAATTGTGGTCCACTTTCTTCGGAATCCAGCGTATTTTCGGACGAAATGGCATTCGTATCGGCTAGTTCCGACGTTGATTCCGATACACTCGTCGCAACTTCGACAGATTCATAGACTGAGTTGATCAGGGAATCACTGACCCTTTGGAATATACTTTCGGTGGCTGACTTTGTTAGATCTTCCAATGAATTTAGTTCGGAGAGAAGCGATTTAGGTTTTTCTGTTGCGTCCGAGCTTGTGTCAAGAGGATCCTGTTCTTGAATGTTTGAATCTGAGTCTAATGCATTCGTCATTGAACTATCGTCTTTACTATCAGGGAGTGTAGTTGAGGTTGAATCTGAAATTTGGTCTGATTTGTTTTGCGTTTGGCTCTCTGTTGAATTTTGATCTTGTACTGCACTGTCCATGTCTGCTGATACGGATCCTGTTGAATCTTCCATTTGAAGAGTTTCCATTGAATGTTGACTTTCCAGGGCGCTATCTGACAATTTGTTGTCTTCATGAATTTCAGGATCCGTTTGACCAGTTGTCGATCCACCAAGTTCTGAAACTACGTCCCTTGATGGACTGGTTGAGGTCTTCTCAATATTTGTATCAGCTTCCATCGATGGCAATTCGGATTCATCCTCATCTTCGTCAGTTCGAACAATAACGGCAGGCATAATGGGTTCATCAGGAACTATCATTTCAGGTGTTTGTGGTCTTTCATCGTCAGGTTTGCTCATCGAATCAAGCAGAATATCATCACTCTGGAGAGGATCTCTGATTGGCTCAACTTCATTCACGGCATCAACAGCCACCAAAGAATCAGTTGCCACCGGCGGAACCACAGTTGCCTCATTTGTCATGGCACCACCTGCAACCGAGGGTTCGCTCGGGACTTGATCATTAGTCGAAGCAAGCATATTGCAAATCATAAACGACATATCGTCTTCCGGTATCATTTCTTCCATTTCACTCGGGATACCTGTACTATTATCAATTTTTGAACTATCATAATAATTTTGCTCAATTCTTAACAAATTCAGCACCTGATAAGTACCCTCCGGTAGCTCGTGAATTGCTCCGGGAAATTCATGTTCGTTTTGCAAATGTCTCACCAAACGTTCAAAATCTAATTGAACATAATTGCAAAGCATACAAACGCACGCATCGATCCTTATTATGTCCGGATCAATCTCCTTCAGCACTACCACCGAGGATCCTTTCTTCGAACACTCTATGTTAACGTGACGATTGATTTGCTGTCGTGTCGAACGACGTGCCTTGCATTGAGAGCATTCGTAAAGATACTCCCCAGTGTGACGTGTGTAGTGCTCATACCAATACCGCATTGACAGGCATTGTTCCTGCCGGCAAAATATGCAATAAGCCACATATGCCGAGCTTTTGGCATTCGACGAGGGAAATGCGAAGCACATTGTTTCTGACTGCAATTTTAGAATGTCACCCTTGTGAAGCCGCGCGATGAACACCTCTCGTTCGCGATGCGCGCTCACGTAATGCGATATAGCACATTTTTTCAGCATCCTTTCATGGCAGATCAGACATTTTTCAAGATACTTACTGCGACAATGGTAAGCCCGGGTTATATTCTTCGCTGTATTCTCCACTGTCGTATCAAGTTCTGGTGCAGGTTCATCATCTTCATCGTCCAGTTCTTCCTGATCCATATCATCCTTTCCATCCGGATTCTTTTTATCAGTCCTCTTGGCTCGTTTCCTAGCAGGTTGTGAATCATCCTCTGTATCATCTTCCCGCTCTCTTGTATCACTCTCTTGACTAGCCTTACTATCACCATCATCTTCTATTTGAGACGGTCTCTTCTTTTTCAACGCAGAAGCAGGTTTGTATTTCTTTAAAGGCGGTTGACTGCCAGCGGTCTTTGGCCTTCCTTCTCCTTTCAGCGCCCGGGCAAGGGTCGCTTCTGTTGCGCGAATATACGTCTCATCATCAATCGCTCGCTCGAGTTCCAAATATTTTTGGCAACGTATTTTACTCGCGCGTTGAAGTGAAGTTCGGCGAGGCGTATCAGAAGGTTCTTCCGTCTGCTCGTCGGATTCCGAGAAATATCCTTGTGGCACGTAGTTCTCATCATCATCATCGTCATCGTCGTCACTAGCGTGCTTGCGACGTTTCGGTTTCTGTATCGGTTGAGTGGGTAAGGACTGAGATTTCATCGGAGCAAGAAGATTGCTCCCCGAAGACGAAGTTGGAGGTGTAATTGGAGACGGCTTCCCCGCAGGCGAGCTCATGCACCTCTGTATTAATGGAGGGGGCTTTGGCAATATAGATCTCGCCAACTGAGCTTTTTGATTGATAATTGTTAGTCCTCCCGGCATTTGAGGGCTCTTTTTCTGATCCATCCCAGGTGAAGTGGTGGAAGATTTCACGACTCCATTCGGAGTCTGGATATTTTTAGACAAAGCAAAAACCTTGTACCCAACTACACTTATTCCTGTGTTAAAGAAAAACATCTGTCGCATAACAAATTGCAACTTTTCGGGATAGACTTTAATCCTATGACAAAATGGACTTGGAGTGGGTAAGTTCGCGTCATTGACCGGTTCACTACAATAGGTCTGAATAATTTTCTTCACTTGTTTATACTTTTCTGGTTCCAACGTTTTTAGCAACTTTTGCAAGCATAAATTCACTCGATTCTTCTCAAACATTAGATCCTTAATGAACCTCTCTAAATACGCCGTCACCGCTGCATTGTGTTTTTGCGGCACGGTATGATGTGTTGTATACTGAATTGACTTCACTATTGCGTACAATTCCTTTTCTACTTCTCGTCGTTTCTCCTGATGTTGCTGTAGAGTACTTATCGATTGCACGGAGGCTATCGTAAACATCGGTTTGTCGCCAAGCATTTTTGGTGTCGGCATTTGTACTTTTCCATCTGATTTTGATGATTTACTTTTGGAATTCGACTTACCTTCGTCATCTGAATCGGAATCTAGAAGATCTATCGTCATAATTGTTTTGTTCGGTTCATTATCTGCTTTGCTGGGAGTATTTTTCTCTACTTTTTCAGCTGAAGAGGTTGAGTTTGGAACTTTATTTTGCGTTTGAGTTTGAGAGTTACTCGTTTCATCGTTTTGTTTGATCAGGTAGACAACTGCTGGCTTCTCCGAGGGTTTCGTTGGTTGTAAGTTAATTTTCTCTACTTTTTTATTCACTGGATTTGGTGTCATCTTTTGTATTGGTGGTACTGGTGTTGTCGGCGTTTCGTCATTGCTATCGTCCGAAGTCAGGTCAACAAAATTCGATTTTGAGGAAGGTTTCTTCGTCGGAGTGCTTGTTGAAACCTCCTGGAAAGGTAAGGAAATGAAAGTAGAAAACAACTTCAAAATCCATTTAAAAAATACGCACTACCTTGCTCCCTTCAGCACTTTTTATCTCCTTATTTTTTGCACTGTCTTCACTGTTATGAGATTCTGAAACTTGACTTTCGCTAAGCTGAAATGTGAAAAAACACACAAACATTAATTCATGTATTTTATAGAGATAGAGAGAAAGTAATTACCGCTTTTGATACAATGGAATTAGTCAGCTCTTCATCAATATCCATATCGCAGTCGTCACCTGTTGGTTCGTTAACCACCTTGGGTTCATCATCCTCGATATTCTTTGAATAATTTGCACTTGAATTTTTAATTGAATCGTTGGATTTTACATCATTTTCTAATTGAAGTGGTTTGGAGGTAGTTTCCTCAAATTTATTAGCTTTAAGCTCAGTTTTTGAAGTATGACAAGTTAATGACTCCGCCTTTTGTATAATCAACCCGCTATTATAAGTCGAGTCTGACTCGTCTTTCTGCGATGGAAAAAGTAAAACAAAATGTTGGATATAAAACCTTATATGCAAAATAAAAGAAGAGAAGAATGATTATGCGCTGGAATTTTTAGAGTAAATGTTTAAATTTGAAGAGGTCCTGACCTGCCTGATAGACAAAGCCATAATTATTCCTACTATATGGGCTGATAAGTCCCGGGATTTTTAAGCAAGTGTTTTTTAGGCAAAGTTAAATTTATTCCTCAAAATATCTGCCTTCGAGGGCGATACACTTGGTATAGCGATTTTCTACCATTTCGATACCCTATCTGTAGTACGGAACGTAAAAGCCTTCAAAATACGCCTCGGTATTCGAAATGACTGCCTCATTCAATCTGAATCAATCTGAATCTTATTCCCTGGGCTGCCTGAAAAAACGGTGGGTGAGCACTTAATTCGAATAATAATGGGTCCAATTTGTCCATCGCCTTCAAGGAGTCTTGTAGTAATCGAGCAGTCACACAAGCAAACGGCTCGAAAAGCTTTCTAACCCATATCCATGTTTTTAATTACAGATTTAGAAAAAGATTTCATTACTTCCATTCATAGTTCTAATTTACAAAATATTTTTTTTTTATTATTATTAAATGTAATTTTAAATCAATTTTCCTTTATATTAAATTTAAACATTTTCCTTTAATTATATTCTTCACGGTATTTAACTTTTTATTATTAGCTAAAATCTTTTTTTTTCATTTTTCTTTTCTTGTTAATTTAAAAAAAAAATCCAATCTGTAAATTAAAATTTCGGACATGGGAACACTGATTTAGTGCAACCCGTCCGTGTATTGCATTGCCGAATGCAATCTAACTCGGCTGAGCGAGCAGCTATATTGGAGGTACCGTTGCGAGATGGCAAAAGAAAGATAAGACTTGGACGAATCGAGGAGTCCACGAGAGATTGCGAAACCACAAACACGGCGGACGGGCTGTGAGCCATCATTTTCACAGATTTTATCGTTCTTGTCTTGTCGGGTCTTTCGTTAATGAATGTGAAAATTAGTTTGCTGTCCCAATTCGATTATATGGGGAACGATTTTGCAGCGGAGTGCGGGCACTTGAAAAATAAATATCACCCATTCGTGACGGAATTTTCGTCGGAAGGGTTGCGAAGTGCAATATGGAAGGCCCCGGTTTACCGTTATTCGAGCTCGAGGTTGCCTCCAACCGAACAAAAACCGTCCCAGCTCGACACCGAACTGACCATTCGCATTTCCCTTACTCGGAAAACGTGAAAAGCCAACGCAGGGCATCCCACGATTGTGTTGTTTGTGATTAAGTTAATATCATCGTCCAATACGCAAATCCGAGACTACCCACCATACAGTCCGTGGAACGTGATCCGATCGAAAAATCTACGCCGGATCAAGGAGTAAGGAGTCGCGCAAAACTCCGCGGTTGCCCTAAAACCCAATCAACTCAAGTCGTTGCAAATCGCAATCGGGGCCCAGAAGTCAACACGAAATTCGAGTTTCAAGAGTCGTCGTCCACCTCCCAATCATGAGAGCGTGATTTAGTTATAGGAGTCGTTTTCAGTTTTCAGTAGCGAATGGGCATATCCGTCGCGTTTTAGGTTGTTTAAAAATATTTGTGCTCTCCAAATTGTCCAGTGTGATCGTGAAAATTAAACTTATCATTAAACTGCTGCGAGAAGGAGAACCTTGAATTGCCCCAACAAACAACTTGATGCTGTCTCCACTTGGCCTACAATAAATAATTGCATTAGATGTCTCGTCCCGACGCACACAAACTTATGTATTGATGGCTAAGAGTGAGCTTGAATAGTATCGGTCATGGGTATATTCTGGCACGATGGAAATGAAACAGGCAGCTTACAACAGCTCGTATCTAGTTCACGGTCACAGATTGACTTCTCCCTCCATCGATTTGCATTTGGAGCGAATCGTGCGGCCAACGAGAAAAAATCTCTGGTATGAATAACGCTTTACGAGTCGAACAGCAATTTCCCAAAGGCAAAACGAAAAACACGTTTGGAGCTTTGTGCTCGCCTGCCTGTGCTTATTTTTCCAGTAGCGAATTTGAAAAAGATGGGAGTCATTTGGTTCCAACCAATGTTTTGATTTTTTGTATTGTGTATGATCTAACATTCGGATACAAGATAGTGTTCTGAGCATAAAGATTCTGGCCGTGAGAATAATGAACGCATGACGAGTACGTCCTTCGCGGTTTTTGGTGACGGATTACATTTTAGCAAAGCGTATTATCTTTTGTATGTGCTGTGTTTGCTTAAAAATTCAGTTACAAGTGATCACTATAGTTTTTGGCTCGAATCCAAATTTGCAAGTTGGATGAATGATACTGGAGTAAGCGCAATTAATTTTCATAAAAGAAAGTTTTCTAGAATTTTTTCTTCCTATAAAAAATTGGTGAGTACTTCTAATAAACAAAAAAACAAAACGAAAATACTGAATTTACAAATTATTAAATATATTAAATGACGGTAAAAGAGACTTTTTTTTAAATAAAAATAATAAAAATGTTAAAGACATATTTTTTCCTTTCAACTTTAATGAGTCATTAAATTGCAATTTTGCACACGCACATAAGCACAAAATGAAGAAAAACAAAACCATTTTAAATTATAAGAATCCAAACAATGAACCACATTTTGAAAAAACTACAAAAATAAACGCATTTATTCTTCCTAATATTTTTGTAGTAGTAAACCTTAAAAATAATTACCTTTTTAACTTCCCGTTTTCACAATTTATATCCCTACTTAGCAATTTAAATCATAACTGATAATTATTCTCATCCTGCAACTAATGATTTTTTCTTATAATTAGAATTACTAATTAAATGAATTATTAAAAATTATACCTTCTGTCTTTCCTTTTTCTTTGAAAACTTGACCGAGTACAGGACCCGCAACGATGACAGGCTTTTCCTTTAAATTGGGCTAGCCATCGGGCGCACTCTTCCTTTTTTTTTGCTTAACAGGGGCTCTTGCCGGGTAGAGTGGCCTTCCGCTCGCATGCCTTTTTATGATATAGGGATATGTGACTCCATTGCATAACGCTATGACTTAAATCGGTTACGGTTATATTCCTCATTTGAGGGAAAGTCATGCAAATTATGTTTGTATGAGTTTTTCACTCAAATGGGAAATACATGGCCACGTGTACGTTTGGATCTTGATCCGGTTGGGAGGGTGCGAGGGGGCACCGCTTCCATCTGGATGCCCCACTCTTATTTGTGGGCCATAAGTATCGTCAGTAACGACGAAGACTGTAAGTCCGTCAGTTTTTGCCCGGTCCAATTTGTTCTTCGAACACGCGTTTCAACCCTTAGTAGGTTACCTCGGCCTCGACGCCAGACGATCGGCATGTTAACACGTCTAATTAATGAATGCGAAATTCTTTTGTAGTGGGTCCTTGTGCTAGGGGGAAAGAACCCGCCCCACGACACCGAAACGCTAGCCTGCCAGCGCATTCACGCGTCTCCAGACAAGGCCAATCTCGGCGGATCTCAACATCCTCTTTCGCCGAGGCAGCAGACTATCACTGCAGTCCTGAACGGACATTTATATATACCCACATCACTAGTCTGTGACGGTGCATTATCGTGATGATACAGAACTTTTATTTTCGCCATTTGGAGCCGTTCTTTCTTTAATTCGTCGTTCAGTTTGTCCATTGATACTGCATAATACGCTCCTATGATTGTTCTTCCCTTCTGCAGGTAATCAATGAAGACTATTCCATGCGCATCCCAAAACCGGAGGCCATCACCTTCCCGCCCGAGCGTTGGACTTTTGGCCGCTTTGGTCGGCTTTCGTGGCAGACTGCCTATTGGGCTCAGGCGTATGATAATGGACCCATGTTTTATTCATGGTCACAAAACGTTCTTCTAATCTGCTCGATTACGCTGCGGCGGTTGAATCATCAACGCGCTACTGTCTTGGTCAGCGGTCACTAAACGCGGCACCAATCACGCCGACAGATTTTTCATCCTCAAAACATCATGCATAATGTATCACGCCCGCTCCCTTGAATGCGAACGGCCTCACCTCAAAACGATTTTGCCCTTCCAGAGCGAGGTGCGTCTTCAGTTCTTGTACGACACATTTTAAATTCGCTAAACTACCGATAAACCGTTATGCAGATGAGGATTCACATTTCTACATCCATTAAAATGATTGTTCAGAAATTTTTCTCATCAAAAAACAATGTTTAATCAAGATGCGATATTCTGATTTTTCCATTTCGTATTACAATTAACATATATGTAGCTAGTAACTACATTACCTACCTTCCGTAGTAAAATTAATTTAGCATAACTGAATTGATGATTTAAATTTTTTATGTAAATACATTTTCTGAAGAAAAAATTTGAGCAAAAAAGCTTTTTTCAACATAAAATAAAACAAACAATTTATGAGAATGCGTTAAGGCTCATTTTTTCGACTGAAGTGTCTTCTGTTATGTCATCGTTACACGACTATTTCGTTCTGACGCATATGAACCATATGTCCTCATATGCCGAAGGTCCCTGGTTCGAGTCTCGTTGCCGACTACGAGATTTGTTTCGAGTGATTCTTCGGATGGACTATAACCCCGGTCTGTTATAATATGTACTGGCTTAAAATCAAAACGTATCGCAGCTGTGTGGAGGGACACATGGCCAAAGCGTGGTACTGGCCATATCAACTTCCCGAGTGATAAAAAACTGTGTAAAAACAAAATTCTTGTAAGGTAAAAAAAACAAACTAATAAGGCCCATGCACTGAGCAACTCGGTTTCTCTACTGATTTGGTGTGACTTATTTCTAATAGAAGGGTGAAAAGGACTTCCCTGTAATTGCAGAGCATAGACTCTATGTCAGATATGCGAAGTTAAAAAACTAAAAAAGTAAGCAGTCGATATGCATCCCTGTCCGAGGAATTGTCAAAAACGCTAAAAAATCAGACAATAATCAAAACAGATCAATAGTGTAAAAAGGTAGTCCGAAGCACCTCCAAGAGCTCTCCATAGTTTGATTATATTGCCGCTGATGACCATTTATAAATCCGTTTATAAAATCGTAATCTTTGCTGTGTAAATGTAAGATCCAAACTCAATAATCAACTTCCTTTCGTTTTTTATCAGGATGTCCCTTACGATGTGAAATCCTTTGAATTCGTTAAAGAAGTCAAACTCGTATCTATTTGTTTTGTAAGTATCACATCTAAAAAATTTGTGATCAAGGTCGCAAGGTGCGCAGTTTGCCTTGAAAAGCCTCTAGTTGTTATATCCTTTATTGACCCGAATTCTATTCATTAATTTGATGGCAGGGCAGCTTATCTCCAGGGTATGGAACTATGGTTTTTCGCCTCTCAAGTGGTGCAGTCTTTTCCAAATACACGCAGTAAGTCCACGACCTTTCTCTAGGCAGCGATTTCTATAGTCACGTTTAATGCTTGAGCCGATAATATCCATAATATCATCCTGATCCAAGTGAGTGTATTCCAATGGGCCTCTCCTTTAGCGTAAGTCAGCTACCGTCCCTTTATGCCCAGGGATTCATAGAAGGTTAAATTTTATATTCGGTTTGATATTAATAACCTGCCAGATGTCATATATTACTTTTTTACGGTCTATGTTATTTTCGATGCTATGGAGTACGGTCTTGGAATCTGTGAACAAGTTCAACACGGTATTCGAGGTTACAGCAGAGTGCTTCAGAGCGGCCAAAATAGCATGCAGTTCGGCGTTGAGTGCAGAAACGCGCTCATGTAGACTGAAAGTGGAGACCTTATTGTTTGTGAGGTTGATATAGGCACAACCAATCCCGGCAATGTTCTTTGCTCCGTCGGCAATCAAGATCAGCTGGGATTTGTTCCTTAGTTGATCCACGTAGGAAATAAATCTGTCGTTGAAAATGGTGTCACCGTGGTCATTTTGCGTATTGCAAATCGGATTACCAACCTCCAGAATTACCTTAAAGTTATGCGGTCTACTGACCGCGCAAGTGGGAATAATTTCGTCTAGGGAGGCCTTAAATTTCTGATAAACATGGGCAGTGTTTTTACTTGCGCTAACTCGGGTGCCGGGTAATTACTGAAGAGGGCTTTGCTTAACTCTTTTGCTGTGAGCAATTCGGCTCTATCCTTGGTCATCAGCTCTTGGGCAATTTCAAATGTGTGTACATCGGTGGTACTACGTGCGAGTCCAAGGCAGAGTTTTAGTACATTAGCTTTGACGGCATCAATTTTTTCGAAAAGATAGTTTGGAGCATTTGCAAAAGTAGTAATTCCATATTCAAGTTCAGGTCTGTAGATTTAGGGCGTTATTTGGTTTGAAATTGATCATTAGTCTGCACAACATGCGGATCGATTTTGTTGGTTCTGTTTGCTGATGATTTCATCACTCGATTCTTTGAAGGATCCTGTCCTGTTTATTCTTTTACCAAGTAAAGAATGCTGTTTTGCACAGCGCTCTGACCTCCGTTGATGCTGTGGGTATGTTATGGGTGTTTATGCCTGAAAAAATTTATCGCTTGTGTTTTGGCTGGGTTTACTCTCAGCCCAGTGAGTCACAAGTTCTGCTGAAGTCATTTAGTTTAGCTTGCAAAGCGTCAACGGTGTCCGGGAGCTTTCTTCCTTGTACAAGCATGAGGAAATCGTCAGCGTATTGTACGACCGTGATCCTTTCGTTAACAAGCTGATGTAGAACGGTGGTATATAGGTTCAACAGGAGTGGGCTTAAGACGTCTCCCTGTGGTAAGCCGTTGTTTACGTTGACCCTTTGATTGTTTAACAACAAGGTTCTATGGCTAAAAAGTTATATGATCCAGTTTATATTTAGAGTGCTAATGCCGATGTTAACTAGCGTATGTTTTAGCAGGTTGAGATATACATGTTCATAGGCGCTGGCAATATCGAGAATGACTGCTCTTTTAAAATTGGAACTCTTATATTTTCCTAATTTGTGCATTAATGTGTTAAGGCAGGCCGAGGTCGAATTGTTCTTCTTATATGCGTAGCAATTTGGGGACAAGATGTTATTTTCCTCTATAAAACGATCCAGTTTGATTTTTATCAGTTTGTTTATCATTTTAATAGGAACATTTATTAGTGAGATAGGTCTATAGCTACTGAGCTGTGTTGGATCCTTGTTGGGTTCAGTATTGGGGCGATTCGAATCGCCCTGCATGCATCAGGGACTATGCACTCAACAACCCTTTTTTTAATAGCCAAAAGGAGGCATTGAGGGTGGTTTCTAGCAAGTATTTTTAACATACCGTAATCAATTGAGTCAACTCCAGGTGCCGTGGGCTTCCTTTATTCGTTGAAAATCTTGAAAATCGTATGTACCCTCTCAGCTGTAAAAAGGTGGTCTAGGTTAACTTCGGTAACAGCTTCCTTAGTGAAGTATTCGCTGGGGTGTTGCTCGCTCCTAATCTCCTTGAGGAATTGAAGACAGTTCCTCGTCTATATGATCACTTGAGTTTTTGTTTTTGTAATTTTTGATATTGTTAATAAAGGTCCAGAACCATCAACGCAGGCATTAAGGACGGCTTTTTCCCATCCTTTCTTTTTGGCCGCTCTGACCGCAGTTTTCCACTCATATCTCACTTCGTTTAAGGTAGACCGTTCTCCAGATTTTTCAAGCACTTAAACTAGTTTAAAGCCACATTTTTCCTGCTCCAGATCTTCATAAGTTCTTGCGGCCAACAGTACTTGCTAGTGTATTTGATTGTTTTGCGTTTTGTGTTGTTGTTGATGATTTTTCTCACTCCATTGATGATGTCCTCAAAGTTTTCGTTGAAATGGCCAGTCGCGATATCATTAACAATCCTGTCCCTGTCTTGACATAGCCGCCAGGTGCTAGGATCCTTTTTGATTGTAATATTAATGGGGGCATGTCCGCTATTGCACAAGTCGTCCTCGACTTCACACCAGTTGGTCATCTGAAAAGGTACGTTCGACAAGGTAACATCACATTTCTCTTCAACCCTGATTCTTTTCCAGGTGTAGGTTCCCGTGTTTAGTATTCTGCACCTGAGATTCTCAACCCTTCGAGTAGGTATTTAGCTTTCCTGTTTGAGCGGTTATCCCCTCAATAGGTGTGTCTCGCATTCAGGTCACATCCTGTCACCGTGCGAGTTAAATCCAGCAGTTGTTTGATTTGATCCATCCAGTTTTGAACGCTGTAGCAGTGAAGCTGGGCGGAGCATATATCGAGATAAGGACCAGGTTAGTTTTGAGATATAAAGTTTGCACTGCAGCCGCTTCCAGATTGGTATCTGTGGGTAGAAGAAAACCGACTCCCCCTCCGATGTATTGCTCTGTTCGTTTGCTTACACAGACGTAGTTTATATATTTGGCGCTGCAGTTATAATTACTTAGGACCTCGTGAAGGAGTGCACAGGCGTTGTTATGCCTAGTTTAGTGTGTTTCTATGTTTTCCTTATGTTTTGTTCGACTCTGGAGATTTAGTCGTATAATTTAAAACATACTATTTGAGCCTATGATCATGTTGGCCCCCTGGGTGATGGAGCCCTCCTGGGTTCCATGTTACGGGAGCCGCAGTCCGTACATTACTCGGTCCGTGTTCCGTCGTTCCTCTCTGTGTACTGTAAATGACAACATACATATACGAAAAGCTGCGAATTGTAATCAAAGCATCGGTGGGCGCGGCGTCGTATCATGGATTAGCAAAAGTGGATGTGTATCCATACTCGTATTAAGTATCAAACATATACACTCAAGACTCCGCCTCAGTGGAATGAATTGTTTTCACACATTTGCAATGAGGCAAATCGAGCGAAAGCTTGAGCTTTGTAGTTGCACCAGTCACAGAGAGATGTCATTAAACAAACTGAACTTTGATCTTTTAATTGGTAAATTGTCTTCATTATTTTAATTGGTAAGCAATTAAGTCAGCATATTTTTGCTATAAAAGAAAATCAAAGAAGTAAGAAAATCGAGAAGTATTTCTCCATTCGCTGGCACAAGGCGTTCGCCCGAGCTTATTCCATCCCAAGGCACTTAGCCTGGGATAAGCGAATCAAGAATACGTTCAACTGCATACTTAAGGTATCCACCCGAGTATAAGCACCCCAAAGCAGTTATGCTCGGGGCCTGCAGTTGAACTAATATTGATTTATCAATCTGACTGCATACTCAAGATGTTAGCCCGAGTATTAGCGTCCCAAGGCTTTGCACCTGGGGCTAGCAGTTGAATTATTAACCAATTGATTCGTAAATATAACTGCGGGCTCAAGGCGTCAGCCCGAGTAACAGTTAAAGCTTTAATAAATAGATTGGTTTCTTCGAATTTCCCTTTCCCTCTGAATGGCTAACAAAAATAATTAAAGTAAAGATAAATCGAGTAAATTAACTATTCTATTAATATTCTAACTATATACTTATGTAGGCATAAGTCCACAATATCTTGTTCTGTTATAAATCAATTAGCTTCGAAGAATTCATTGTAATTGTATAACCAAACAAAGAAGGAAATAAAACTAAAATCATTAAACAAACAAACACCCTTTTACTGATCTAATTGACAAATATAAAGTAGCAGGTAAGTGTTATACAGGAATATCCTTCTCTCCCCTGGAGCCATGATGTGTATATAGGATACGCATCATATCAAGCTCCCAGCGCATGCCAGTATACATAGGGTGTACTGGTATTGCAACACATGTATTCCGTTTATTGATTTTATATACATAACAGAATCCAAATTGGGGGGCAAAAAACTATCGCATTATCTGCAGAAACTTCGTAGCACAGGAGGAGAGCAGGTAACCGAAACCATGCTCAGGTCACTGTTCTTAGAGCAACTCCCCGAAAACATACGGGTTGTTTCAGCAATATGAAGCGAGCCTGACGTCGAGAAACTAGCCAAGATGGCAGATTTAATGTTAGAATTACAAAACCCAACTGGAGTTACGAGGGCGGTCCCGAAAGTACCCGACCCGACAAAGAAAACAGTAAAAAAAATTGCGAAAATGATTTTTTATTTTTCAACAAATTCTCCTTCCAGCTCGATACACTTTTCCAGACTATGTTCAATAGCTTCGATACCCGCTTTATAATAGGAACCGTCAAGCTCCTCAAAATAGCTATTAACCGCAGACTACCTCTTCATTGTTGGCAAATCTTTTGCCGCCGAGCCATTTTTTCAAATTCGGAAAAAAATCCGAGGGAGCCAGATCTGGCGAATAGGGTGCATGAGGAAGCAATTCGAACTTCAGCTCATTGATTTTAGCCATCGCATTGACCCACGTGTGGAGTGGTGCGTTGTCGTGATGAAACAGCACTTTCTTTTTCGTCAGATGGGGCTGTTTTTTCTTGATTTCATCACTCAAGCGCTGCAATAAGGCTGCAACTTTCTTTTTGGAAATAATCAATAAATATTATTCCACGCGCATCCCAGAAAACGGATGCCATGACCTTGCCACCTGACTGAACTGTCTTTGCTTTCTTTGGAGCCGGTTTTCCCTTTTCAGTCCAATGCTTTGACAGCTCCTTGGTCTCAGGTGTAAAATGATGGACCCATGTTTCATCCATGGTTATGAATCGACGCAAAAACTCGGCTTTATTGCTGCGAAACAATACCATTTTGTGGATTTTCTTCACATTTTTAGACGTAGTGACCTCACTTGGTCGACCACTGCGGTGTTCATCTTGGCAGCTCGTACGACCTCGCTTAAACTCAGCTACCCAAGATTTGACCTTTGTAAACGAAGGAGCAGACTTCCCCAGAGTAGAATCCAACTCGGCTTTAATATCGGTTGGACTTACGACCTTTCAAATGAAAGTATTGTATCACATAACGATGCCCGATTTTTTCCATATTTACATATTCACTAAGAGCGTTCACTTTGGAAGTCTGTTAAAAAAAAATAATAATAAACGTACCGTTATGAATTTTTCAGATGTTTCGTCCATGGTTATAAATCGATGCAAAAACTCGGCTTTATTGCTGCGAAACATTGTCAAACACTCGATGGAAGCATCCTCACGTTGCTGTTCGTGCACCCATCTTGCGCACGGCTTTTTCATGTCCAAATTTTCGGTCAAAATACGATGCACAGCACTTTTTGAAATGCCTGCCATGTCTGCTATCTCGCGCACTTTTAGTCGACGGTCATCCAATACCATTTTGTGGACTTTCTTGACATTTTCTGACGTAGTGACCTCACTTGGTCGACCACTGCGGTGTTCATCTTGGCAGCTCGTACGACCTCGCTTAAACTTAGCTACCCAATGTTTGACCGTTCTAAGCGAAGGAGCAGACTTCCCGAGAGTAGAATCCAACTCGGCTTTAATATCGGTTGGACTTAGACCTTTCAAATGAAAGTATTTTATCGCATAACGACGCCCAATTTTTTCCACATTGACAAATTCACTGAGAGCGTTCACTTTGGATGTCTGTAAAAAAAATATAAATAAACGTACCGTTATGAATTTTTGACATTAAGTTGTTGAAAGGTGGTATTGTCAATCGCAGTAATTGTTTTTCAAAACTACCTGTATTCATAAGTACTTTTGGAACTACCCTCGTATAGCAGTGCAACAACAACCAGACACCACCCAAGTATTATCGCAAATTTTAGACCGAATTGAAAAATTGTAGTTTTGAACGCGAAATCAACCAAATTCCAAACCTCCTAGCAGGTCGAATAAACGGTCACGATCGAGAGAAAAATGTTGGTTTTTCCAGACACACCTCGGAACAGGCAAGAAATTGTAAAGCACTCGGTCAATGGGAAAATACCGAGACGGCATCAGAAAACTACATTCGTCGTCCTGCATGTCGGCAGCTAGGACGACTCACTCCACCAACCCCGACTTATGATAGTGGTTAACAAATCTGGCTTACGGTTCTTAGTAGAAACAGATGCCGATGTGTCAGTACTTCCAAAAACAAAACATCACACTGTTCCCTCGAAATTTAAATTGTACGCTCCAAATAATGCACTAATCGCAACATACGTTGAAAAGTTTTCAACGCTTGATTTGGGTTTGCGACGGCCATTCCCTTGGAATTTCATCATCTCTGATGTTCGACAACCCATTATCGGAGCGGATTTGTTACGCCATTTCGGACTTTTGGTTGATCTACGCATAATGTAATTGTGAATGGAAAAATCCATCGCCAACGTTTCCAGAATTGCCAATACTAAGCTGTCGATAATTTCACCAGATGAAGCTTATCATGACCTGCTAGAAAAGTATCATAATATAACGCTGCCTACTAATTATCAAAACAGTTATGAACCACGGTGTTTGCCATCACATTTTAACAAAACGACCACCAGTCACCAAAAAAGGTACGCCGTCTAATTCCCGATGAATTGCGTGAAATGAAAGTCGAATTCGAATTTATGCTACAACAGGGAATCTGTAAGTCTTCAAGTAGCCCTTGGGAAAGTCCCTTGCATCTCGTACCCAAAAAAAAAACTGGCCAATGGAGACCATCCGATTGTCGACACTTGAATGCAATCACTGTTCCAGACAAATATCCCATTGCTCACCTTTGTAGTAATCGAGCAGTCCGTCTAGGCAAATTGCTCGAGGAACTTTCACGAAAAGGGCACTTCAACACCTCATTCTACTCGCAAGAATCTCTATTCTCTATCATATCCTTTTTAAATATTTTTCCCCGTTTTATATAAATGCTAAGCATATGTAAAGATAAATACAATTATAAGAAATCTCATGCTTTAGTCTTTTTCCTTGCGTAAAAAAAAATCTGTTCAGCTTTCTCCAAACTTCCATTCTAAAATTTTCTTCGCTCTAGAATTTAATGTGCATCCTCGTTATTCATTTGTTGTAAACATTTTATTCAATTGTTTCTTAAAACAAGGGGGCGGTTCAAATATGATGGAGACAAACGCTGTAGATCGACTGCATGTACGTTTTGAAGGTCGTGGTTTGAGTATGTGATAGCTGGGTCCCTTACGAACAGTGTGGGATAGTTTTCGATGAGTCAACGTCAAGAGACGACCGCCGTTGCGCAACGTATTGTCATTCGTTTTTTAGTGAGGGAAGGCGTTAAAAACACGGAAATCTTTCTGCGTTTGCGAAATCAGTTCGGTAGTGAGTGCCTAAGTAGAGACAAAGCATTCAAGTATGGTCGCGAAACCGTCGAGAATGAGCCGCATGATCGTCGACCGCGAACCAGCATCACACCAGACAACATTTGCCACGTAGAACAACTCATTTTGGAGGACCGTAGGATGAATGTTCGAGACATTTCGGCTGAACTCGGCAGCAGTATTCGTAGTGTAGAGTCTATCATCCACGAACAACTTCAATATCGCAAACCAACGACGCGATGGCTTCCTAAACTTTTGAACTTCGAGCGAAAATTCACGGATAACGCGCACCCTCATACCGCGCGTCTCACGCTCAATACAATATCGGAATTGGGGTGGGAGATACTGGAACACCCCCCCTCCCCCCAACAGACCGGATTTATCACCCTGCGACTACCAAATGTTTGGAGCACTGAAAGAAGCCCTCGGAGGTCAAAGATTCACTTATTAAAAAACGAATGACAATACGTTGCACAACGGCGGTCGGCACTTGACGTTCACTCATGTTCGTAGCACGCGCGTGAAACATGCACTCCCGACGAAAACTATGCCACACTGTTTGTATGGGTCCCAGCTATCACATACTCAAGCCACGACCTTCAAAACATAAATGCGCGCCATCTGCATCGGTTGTCTTCATCATATTTGAACCGCCCTCGTATATTACATTGTGAAATTTTGTGTGAAGTTATATTCAATAGTTGATATAACAGTTTGTACGAATTTTAGGAAAATTATGAGATACATGTGTACGCCAAGTTCACCGCCTTCTTCCTCAACGGTTTGAATGATTTTCTTCATTATGTCGGCTTGCTTGCAAGGATGCACCGATGCCATGTTCGGACCAGGTTGAGGGTTGGGTATCGAATGCGAGGTTTACTGGGTGATACAACTGAGGAGTTCGTCGAGACTTTAAATAATAAGAGCCAAGAAGAGGTTGATAATGAACAACTGCACCCAATGGCTAATGTGCCAGTAGACGGTGATGTATTAAAAGTAATGCTTGATCGAATTTATCACTTGCAGAATATCTTTCGAACGCGAGAAATGGTACAAGTTTTGCTCAAGTTGTTCTTGCTAAATGTTACGGTGTGTAGATGTCAGGAGATGTTGTGTCAGCCTCAGCTGGAAGCGATCCTCAACAGTTATCGATAACGGAGCAACTTTTGAAGATAATGGAAAAAATTCTCTCTTAAGCTACAAGTGATACTTTGGACAGGTTCCTACAATTCTCCCTGACATTCGGCGGCCCTGAGTACGTAACTACCTTGACATCATGCACCAACTTCCCGGATTTACGCAACATTGCATCGGTACTCAGGCATTTAGTTCGCTGCTTTGATCTACGGCAACGAAATGAAAATGACTTTGCTGTGTGAGTATTTTCAACGTCCTTTGGATCTCAACAAATTTGACTCTGACCGCACAACGGAAGATGAATTTAAAATGGAGCTCTTCTGCATTCTCACCAATCAAATTGAACACAACTCTATTGGAGGTACTCGGAAAGACTACATCTTCAGATTGGGCATTGTCGATCGCGCTGTCGATTATATACTCCAATATGCACCTTGTGTTAAACCAACCCTACTCCGCACGGATTCATACGAGCTGAAAGAATTCATTTGACGTCCTAGCCTAAAATATATTTTACGATGCGTCACTGGACTCGTAAAAAATATGAAGCAACTCAAGCAACTATCTCTAAAGACATAATACCAATCAGCCATCTTAGCATTGTCCGGAGTCATCTCACACACTTTGTCCTCCAACTCAGTTTGTCCGTCGTTATCAAAATGATGCGTTTCAACCCCCCTCCGACCATCGCCAGTGTCATCTTCTACAACAGTCTCCTCCCCAACATATTCCATTTGTTTGCATCGTCGATAGCACAGCACATTTCTCGTTATGAGAAATTTTTAATTTTTAGCAAACAAGATTTAACTTCTTGCCTCATCGCGAGTTGCCCATTGCCACTTTGGACATAGATGTACTAAAACATCGCCGGCCGCTACGATCCAAGACAAGTAAGAGATCTGTTAGGTTTGTATCAACCGGATATATTCCCAGCTGCCCATCATAAAAAATAAATCAAACGAAGAATGAAAAATAAAACTAGTAGGGAAGTTCCTGTTCTTTCGCGAAAATGAGAGAAAAAAATGGACTCGTCGACGAAGAGTAGCTGCGCGGTTGGCGACAACGGTGAGTAGTAAGTTGGTCGCGAACGGCGACGGTCGAAAAGAAGAAGAAAAGCGGGAGACGATACGGGTTAATTTTGTTTGTCGAGGCGGTGTGCGACTTAAAGAAGTTTTTGAGATTGTTAGCCGAGAAAAACGTGAACGCGTTGAAAGTTTCTTAGAAAACTCGAATTGTGGAAAGGAAATTTGGTGTCTCCGCGGCTGAAGTTTTCTTCCTTGCAGTATGGAAGTTTAGTGACAGAGCAATTGAGATCGAAGAAGAGTGCGGAACTGCTTTAATTGTGCGGTTATGTACGAGTAGTTCAGTGAACGGATTGTGCATTCTGATCCACTGTTTGAGGTAGATAAATACTTGAATCTAGCCACAGAAATTTTTTTTGTTTTTTTGCGTTACTGGGGATAACGTGCTTATTAGTGAATTGAACATACATTGTTAAAGTGTTGTTGCATGGATAATCACACACACTTTTGTAATAAACATAAGCAGTCGAGCAGCCCCGTGGTGATCAGGAGTGGCTGCTCCTGAAGAGATAAGGTGGTCACCCCGTCGAAACTGCTTAGTTTGTTGTTTTACTAGTGTAAAGTAAACTGCATCCGTCAAGTTTCCATCCTTTAGGCAGAGATGAGTGGTTCACTTCAGCCGCTTTAATATCTTTAGGTTTGACATTCCCCTTGTAATGCAACGGCCTTCTTCGGTGAAAGTAACGGTTGCTTTTTGTGTAATGTTTGCGTTTGTCTCAAGCCTCCGTGTCCGCTAACTTTAACGAGGCATAAAAAATATTGAATTACTGTAGAGTAGCTTAATTGACACCTAATAGAACTTTTCTAAAGACAATAAAAATTGATCGGTGCGTCTTTTAGAGTAGAGTACGCGTGACAAGTATTTTGTAGTGTAGCTTCGTGGCTCGACAAGAACCCGCCTCATATGATCCCGCAAATGCTAGTCGTCAAGCACGCGTACGCGGTCGTTAAGCGAAGCTAGTTAGCTGAGCTCGGTGTTGTTTATAGCTCGCTGACACTTATGCCAGACCATCGGCACCCGTGTCCTACACGGGCATTAAAAAAATCATTACACATTTTGGACGACAAATACAGCATCATCATAATATTCACGTACAAATGATGACTTAGCGGAAGAATATCAATTGAAAAGGACATTTGACGTTGTTAACAAAAGTTCTATTACGCGATAAAACTTTCTGGCGAAGATGATCCAACCATACCTTCTGACTCCGGCCGGGGGCGTTTTGGGTCCCGGATCGCTCCGTCGGAGACGGGCGAGGGCGCCACTCGTCTACCCGTAAAGTTGTCCCTCAAGCCTCGAGACGAGCTTGACTCACGCCGGAGTCTTCACTTTTAGGGGGAACAAAATCACTGCTTTTATCGGTGCACTAGCCTAGAAGAGGAGGACAAACTACCTAACTAACTCCCGCGACAATTCCGCAATCTAACTATCCTAAATCCTAGTTTACGTGGAATTAAGTTCACCGTGAGCTGGGATTCGCACCGAACAAAGACCAAATATACCCCAGCACTTGCGGATTATTGGGGCAGAAAATGGGCGCCTTGAAATTTTCTTAATCACTCCCGAATCAAGCATCACACTTCACGTTTATCGGATGGTACCGTTTTTTTTTGTTTGTGAGAAAAGAAATAAAAATACATACGATTCACTGAAAGTTCACTATTAATTATTTTTTAACAGGTTATGTTACTTATTTTAAAACCATCTCAAAGAGTGTTTTTTTCTTTAACTCTATATTTACCTAAACTCGAATATCTCGAGGACAGGGGCCCCCGGTACATTTTCCGCTTCGCTCGTGTCCCGTTGTACGCTAGCCGCGTGTATTCTGATAATCAACACTGATTCCTCGAGGCGTGTCTTTGGCGGCCCGATGTTTTTTTGTCGTTTCCATTGTGGAAGAATTCCTGGAGTTGTCGTTTTGGTGAAAGCCACGTTCTGGTCTTGCACTCGGGTTCCAAAAGAATAATCCAGCCACCAACTCAAGAAGTGCTATCTGGGATGACCTCCTTCGCTCGATGGTGTGACCTTCCCACACGGAGTTCAAAACAAGAAAGAGGGCCCTTCGCTCACGATTCGGTCCGTCCTCGCCTTGGATGGGATTTTTTCGCCCCGTTGAAACACCCTTCAGTGAAGTTGGCCGCGACTTCTTGGATTCGTGGGTTCTAGTACTATCATTGACCCTTTGGAGCTCCAGATATACGTGGCTCCAACGTTCTTTGCTGCAAGTTTTTTTCCCTGTGTTTTTTTAATTAGTTTTTCTGATTTTCGATGTTGATGGCCGTGTCTGATTGAGACGTCAAGTGCCGTTTGTTTATGTTTATTTTCTCAAGCAGTAGATGATATTGGATGTGGGAAGATGTAATCTTGCTACGTAAACGTCCATCAATTGAATAATTCTATCCATGGAATGATTCTATCACTGCCAGAGCCTGTGTGTAGTAGATGTTCCCGAAACAACAAACGATGGGATACTTGAGCACGACAAATTCACCAATTGTCCTTCAGTCAACAAGATGATTCGTTTACCCTGCGGCCAACCAAATTTGGTCTGTTTGCGAACTGGAGGCCGCAAACTATTCTCATCGATTTCAGTATTCGAGTGCCCCATGTTGCCGACTGTACACCCATTCTTCATTTGTCGATATGATCACAAATTACAACATTTTGATTACCGGTGGCGGTCACAACAATGTCTACATTTCGAGTCATTAAGTTTCGCCGCACGAAAACCATCCATGCTGGCCTGAAGGGCGCAGGTAGGGTCAATTTCAAAAATATACACGGTGCATTCCATTCCTTCCAATACTTGTGCGCATCCTTTTCCAACTTCACCATATCCGCAAATGACTATTTGCTTCCCGCCAAACATAACTTCTGTTGAACGCTTTCCCCTATCAATAATAGACTCTTTGCAGCTATACAAACTATCAAATTTTGTTTTAGTGACGGAATCCAATACATTCATTACTGGGACTGTTAACTTCTCAGATTCTGATAGCTGGTACGGTCTATGTACCCCAGTGACGCTTCCCTCTACCATGTCTTTAACCATTTTAAACATGGCTGGATATTTCTTCAACATTAACTGTGTTGCATCGCCTCCATCATCCAAAATCATATTTGGTAGCCAATTTTCAGCATTTACTCAATTATCGTTGCACCACCAAAAACCTCCTTCGGTCTCACCACGCCATGCGAATATCGGATAATCTCCTTCAGCCAATGCCGCAGCAACTTCATTCTGTGTCGAGTATATATTACAAGCCGCCCATCGAATCTTTGCATCTAATTCAACAAAAGTCTCGATTAAAACTGCCGTATGTGCATTGATATGTGTACCGCCAACGATTCATGCATTTTTCAACGGTTTGTCTTCGGAGGCAATCTTTCGCAGAACCATTATCTATCTTCCTTACTTACATACTATGTTTACTCTTAGCATTAATAATGATTACAACATATTTCTATTTACAAAGTTTCCAATAGTACTTGGCTCGGGTGATTCTGGTAAACTTGTTGCAGAGGCAAGTGCTGAGGTCTGGTAGGAATTTGGCCGTGACAGTTCATATTGCGAAATAAACGAAAGAAACGAATTATCAATAGATACAGAATCATCAAATGCTTTTAATAAATGCAATTACGCTTACCGCTAAAGTAAATAAGTGCTAACTGATGTATTTTATATTTAAAAACTATGCTGTTAAATTATTTAAGTAAAGCCCTATAAATTATTGTGATCGTCGCGAAATTTAATGTAAAAAGAACGAATTTTAATGAAGTTAATTTTGATAAAACTGCTTAAGGTTTCAGGCACTTATCATACACACGGATATTGCAACTTGTTCGCATGTATGTCTATACGAGCATGTATTTCGACGAGCTCACGTCGCAATCAACGATGCCGGATCAACCAAGTCCTCGTACTTATTTGGACCTAAAGCAAAAGCTGCGACTTTAAATGCAATACGATTCAACATATGAATAACACATCGTTCAATAAGTCCCGAGACTAACAACGAAAACAACATTTTTTTCAAAAATCATTTTTATTCATCAATATAATCTCCTTTTAGGGTGATACAATCTTTCCAACGACTTTCCAACATTTCCATACCATGTTTATAGAAGGATTTATCCTTTGCTTCAAAATAGGCTTCAGTTTCGGCAATGACCTACTCATTCGACCCAATTTTTTCCCCCTGGAGCATTTTTTGAGATCAGCAAAGAGCCAGTAGTCGCTGGGGGCTGAATCTGGCGAATACGGGGGGTGGGGAAGCAAATCATAGCCCCATTGTTTTCAAGCAATTGCGGCACTTACTTGGAAAAAACCTTTTTCATGCTCAATTTTTCATGAAGGATTATAAATACGCTTCCAGATGATATCTGTGTCATTTCTGCAATCTCAGGACCTTCACTTTGCGATTTTTCATTACAATTTTTAACACTTCACTCACATTTTCCTGTGTAACGGCTTTCAATCGCCTACCCGAACGTTCCGCATCGTTTGTGTCCGTACGACCACGTTTAAACTTAGCATACCAACGACAAATCGTTGGTTTCGATGGAGAGGAGTCCGGGTAATGTTTTTCCAGCCATTGCTGGGCTTCTACGGTATTTTTACTCATTAAAAAACAATTTTTTATTAACACGCGAAACTCGCTTTTTCCATTTTTCAAACAAATTGCAAAGTGACTTTACTCTAACCTCGATAACTCTGCTGGCTGTGATCCGATCGACGTGAAATTTTTACACGTTTCATGTAAAGGTTCGCATTCTATGGAAACGTGGCCAGTTTGGTACTACTAGCACCATCTCTGGGTTAGTCTCGGGACTTATTGAACGATGTGTTATTTGGCTGTCGATGAATTGTCAAGCTGTCAAACGTACTTAGGAGGGAGTACTGTGGCGACAATAACAACAAACCAACGAATTTGAATCTCTATAAAAATGTGTAGGCTATAAATTTTAAATTTTTGATTTTGTTATTATTTTTATGGGCTTAAGTATAGTAAATCCCCATAGTTCATTGTCCAGTGCCGTTACCAATTGAAAAACCCCGGGACTTATCAGCCCATGCAGTATTGTAGATGAAATACATTTACTTCAACTCATAATGAAATCTACAGTTAATTATTCATAATCTAAAATAAAAAAGCGCCGTGAACTAACCTCTTTCCCATTGTTACTTCCTTCCACTTTATGGGAGGATACATCCAGTTTGCTTTTAGAAGAATCCACTATGAAAACACCATCGCCACCTCCTTTATCTTCGTCATTTTTAACAACTAGCTGCTTTTCCGTGTCATTTACAGTGGTTTTTGTTGAATACGGAGACTGACTATCAACAACTCTGGTTGTCTATTACGGAAATGCAATTACTCCATATACTAAAATATTTTTTATAATTTTAAGCAAAACAAACAAAACCCACCTCTGAAGAATTTCCATTAACAAGTTTAGATTTATTAGTATCAGAAGCAGCCTAGATCGAAATCGTTACAGAAACAAATCCAAAATATAATAATAAATATATACCTCAACATTGCTAGTCTCTTGCGCCTTATTTTCATTTTGAACGTCTGTTTCACCTTTTCGACTATCATTTTCGACCGATGATGATAAGATTTGCTATTAAAATTAAGAAAGATTAAAATATTTAGTCAAAAATATCCTGCAAAGTATAACACATTTACCTCTTTTCCATAAATTTTCTGTAAGATCCCTTCGCATCGGACTAGAGTTTCAAGTTTTATACTGTAGGAAAATTAAAAAGGGATAATTTAGAGATCAACGGTTTACTTTATTATGATACACAATATACATACCTTGGATCTTTTGTCATCAGCATTTCCAGCAAATATTTCATCTTTTTTACTTGTTCTTCTTTTGCTGGATTCTTCTCAAGATTATCAATTAGTAATCTGAGGCAGGGAATATATTTCTGCATTTCTTCAATTTTTTCTTCGACTTCCATTTTGGTAGTTTGTGTTTATCTGAATGTAGAGAAAACATTTTTCATTGAAATTATGAAGGCTTTGTGGCAAAGTAAAGGTTTTTTTTTGCATATATTTTATTCATACTAAATGTACTTGATGGATAGTCCGCGTGTAGTGGTTAGAGTGCTCACCCCTTAAGCCGAAGGTCCCTGGTTCAATCCCGTTAGTAACAACGAAATTTTTTTCGAGTGATTCTTTGGATAGACTATAAATTAATAATTGCTACTGAAACGACTGAAGCAAGGGTCTTAAATATCGAAATAACCCTGCAGAGAAAACGCCGAGCGATGCAATCATCTTGGACCGATCGGAAGAAGGGCGGCTCTGTCGTTAAGCGGAATCGCTTGTGAAATGCATCGTCGCCACCTGCGATACATAAGACGCTTTGGTACAGGCGCAGATGACTCAAGGTAGAGGAAAAGTAAAAGATCAAGCTCTCTGTAGGCGCGGTAGTCTTCCCAACAACTGATAACAGCAAAAGGTTATCTTGCATCCCTATTAAAGGGGATCGGGAAGAGCAGAGCGGTGACGAGGAGGAGCCAACGAAGGTTTAGGTTCCATTGGAGGAGGGCTTCCAGGCAGCGCTATCTAAGGGAGCTAAAAAAGCAGAGTAAATTCCTACCCCATGAACAGAAAAAAGTAAGCCTAAACACATTCGGAAAACATAGAATCGTCGGATGCGGCTCGGAAGACGCAAAGCTATTGGGCAAGCAATACTAGTCAAAGCCACCGACAGCAGATCGTATGCGAATGTTCTGCGAGAGATTAAGGGAGCGATAAAACCGGAAAATATACAAACTGCTATAAAAACCGTACGTTCGACTCGTTCGGGTAACCTTTTGGTGTAGTTCGAACCAGAAGCCACTAACAAAGATGCATTCCGCGACGCAGCCAAAAACATCCTTGGAGAGATGGCAACCGTAGCCTCATATGAACCTAGGGCTGCTCTCGAAAAAAAGAGATATTTGTCTTATGGATTTACCCAAAATAGAAGATGCCTTAAAGCGAGATTTTCCTCGCTTGAGCGGAGCAAAGATTAGACTGATCAATTCAAATGGCCATTGCCAACACCTCAGAAAAATATGCCGAACAGATGATAGAAAGGGGCGAAATTAGAATCGGTTGGGTTGTTTGTAGGATAAGGCAAAGAGCAATCTCTCTCCGGTGTTTCAGGTGCCTCGGATAAGGACACACTGCGAGGGACTGTAAAGAGCTCGACAGGAGCTCCCTGAGCTATAATAGCAGCAAAACAGAGCATCAAAATAATACGGGATATACAGGCATACTGCGAGGGGCTGTAAAGGGATCGACAGGAGCCTCCTGTCCTATAATTGCGGTAAAACAGGGCATCAAAATAAGGAGTGCACAGAAGAGACACTCTGCTTCCTCTGTCAAGACGCTGACCGATGGCCAGATGATTTAAGCACGTGTCCGGTTCATGCAAATGCCGGGTTTTCCAGGAAGCCCTAACCAAAGTCAAAGCACTTCTGCAATGACCCGTATTCTGCATATTAGTGTACATCGGAGCACAATCGCTCAAAATCTACTCGAGCAGTTTGCGAGCTGACTTGCTACTGCTTAGCGAGCAAAACCACAACCGAAGCTCCCCAACATGGTATCCTGACGAATCAGGTACTGCCGCCATCTGGGCTCGGAGCAGTGCTGATTTCCTAGTGGAGCTATGTGCGAAAGGATGATTTCATGCGGGTTCGGTGTTCAAGGACTACATTCTTTAGTGTGTACCTAACGCCAAACGAACCGATATCATTTTTCCAAGTCAAGCTTAATGCTTTGGAAGACGCTATTTCGAACGTAGATAGCCACGTACTCGTTGGGGGAGACTTCAATGCTTAAGTGATCGAATTGGGCATGCCTCAAACTGATCCGCGTGGAAACAGAGTCTTAGAGATGTTGGCCAAGACAGCACTCATCGTGCTGAACACCGGCAATACGCCGACTTTCCGCCGTGTGGGCTGTGAAGGAACCATACTCGTCGTAACATTCGCCTCGGAGTTACTAATACGGAGAGTACACAATTAGAGAGTATTAAAGGAATACTCAACCAGTGATCATCAGTACATACTGCTTGAGATCCGTGACGATCTCTTCCAAAGCCCATGGTCTCGACCTTCCACGATTGGGTGGAACATTGGGAGGCTCGACGTCAGAAGGTTTGTCGAGATGCTCACCACAGGTGCGCGGTCATTGGAAGATTCGTGGTGAACTCAACCATGAGCATCATCATACAGGGTTATCCATTTCGTGGTAGGAAAGTATAACCCTGCCATTTGACATCTGTCAGAATTAAATGTCATCCAAAGCGTGTTTTTTTTTAGTTGAAACTTTGCCATTTAGAAATATGGATCGTTTAACAGTCGAAGAACGCATTAAAATTATTAAATTTTATTATAAAAATGGTAATTCTGGTGTTCAACATTTAGGGCTTTACGAGCCGTTTACGGTCGACATAATCGACCTACACAGCAAACAATTTCGAACACAGGGAGAAAATTTGAAGAGACTGGATCGGTTATTGATATTGCAAGGCCTGTGCATCATCGCAACATTCGTTCTGCTGAAAATGTCGCTGTAGTTGCTCAGAGTGTGGAGGCAGACCCGAATTTGTCGATTCCTCGACGTTTTCAACTGTCTTTCGGCTCATTGTGGCGGGTTTTGCATTTGGATTTGCATCTCCATCCGTACAAAATCCAACTCACTCAAGAACTTAAGCCTCAAGACCATACACAACGCAGAATGTATGCGAATTGGGTGATTGAACAACAAGGCATTGATAACGATTTTTCGAGCAAAATTTTCTTTAGTAATGAGGCTCATTTTTCGCTCAGTGGTTACGTAAATAAACAGAATTGCCGCATATGGGGCTCTCAAAATCCTCAGGTGATCGCAGAAAGGCCTTTGCATCCGGAAAAAGTGACCCCGTTTGGTGTGCATTATGGTCTGGTGGTGTTATTGGCCCGTATTTTTTTTGAAAACGATCAAGGAAGAGCCATTACAGTCAATTCTGACCGCTATGGACGGATGCTAACCGAGAGAAATTGAAGATTATTATCTGGAGAACATGTGGTTCCAACAGGACAGAGCCACAAGCCACACAACACAGGCTAATCGAGCACTTTTGCAAGAGAAATTTCCAGGACGCGTAATTTCGAGATTGAGTGATGTCAATTGGCCCGCAAGATCCTGCGACCTAGCACCTTTGGATTTCTTTCGAAAGATCGTGTTTACGCGAACAACCCTCAAAATCTTGAGCAATTGAAAACCAATATTCGTGAAGTTATGGCCGACATATTGCCGGAAATGTGCCGAAAAGTCATTGAAAATTACCTCAAAAGGATTGAGGCCTGTAAGAGGTCCTGTGGAATTTGAATGATGTTGTGTTTCACGTGGCAAGGCTCAATCTTTATATTGAATAAAAAATTTCGTTTCCATCTTAATATTTTATGTGTTTCCTTTAGCTTTACTTTCCCAAGCGTAAAATGGATAACCCTTTACAAGGAATACAAGGATGTTGGATGACATAAACAGTATGCTTTTAATGATTGATAAGCGAGGTGTACATAAAGCGACTACGAATACGCACCTTGTGTCGCACGCGCCATTTTACAGCTTTTAACAACATGTAGCTTTGGCCAGTACACTGGTGTTTGTGTGGTGACCATACAATTAAGTGAGATGTGAGTTATACCGCAAAACGAACTATTGAACACTTGTGGTTATAAGGACGTGTTTTGATGTATGGCGTGTGGAGAGCGGATGAGATGATCCTCGAGTCACTATTAAACTGCGATCACAATAGAAATCATAAAAGGGTTGTTAATGACATCTGACAAGTGATTAGGAAAATCCGAACACTGATTTCATTTTTCATGGGATTCCTGGGCATAAAGGGATTGATGCAGGGGCAGAAGTTGATCATTTTTCTAAAGAAAGTGTCAAGAGGGGCACTATTGTACATACCCTACCTGATCAGAAAGATATTATGGACACGAAAGCTACAAAATTGAAACGTGATTGGACGAATCGTTGTCAAGAAAAAGGACAATGGCCCTCCGCTCGTATCTGGAAAAGAGCCCAACATTTGAGGGGTGGAAAACAATGGTTTCATTCTCTTTTTATAAGCAGCCTTGCGATCAAATACATAAATAGAATCCTTGATAACATCTAAGATTGTATAAAGTAAAATGCGTTGATTGGATTGTGTGCAGTCGCTGCAATGAAGTTGACCGCCTAGGTCACAAATTCTTCAAATACAATGCTTATAAAGACTAGAGAAATTAGTATAACAAATTCAACGGTCTCGCTACAGTAGGGGATATCCTCGTTAAAAGCAACAGAAATCTGATCCTAGAGTAAATGAAAGATTTATAAAAATTCCTTTAAAAGCACTATTTATTTGTTATTTGCCAAATATCGATATTGCGGAAACAAATGGCCTCCTTCATCAGTGGCGATATTCCGAAGCTTCCTTATCTTTACATCGGCTTTTATTATAAGAGTTTTTCCCCTAGGCTAATCAAAGGTAATTAACATAAAAGATTTAAAAGAAGAATGTTTTTTCCATGAAAAGAACAATTTTTTCGATGATGACCATATACTACACAAACATCATCAAGTCACTGTAACCGTTGCCGACATCCATATTCAACCTTTTTTCCCTCTGGGATTCACGATATCCACAAACGTTCCCATCCATCCAGCTTCCACCAATTTCCTACTTCCTGCGTTATCTCCAAATTTTCCCACTCGATTTTGTATTTTTCTTCAACTATATATCTCGCTACCGCAGATCTTGCCGTTTCTGTTGAACCTCGTTAGATGATTTGTTCTGCTTCTTTGATGTGTTCTTGCCTCTTGATTTTCGCTAGTAGTTTCGTTTGTCCAATATAAATCATCTTGCACTCTGGGCATTTTTATAAATATTTAACTTATTTTAGGGCGCTATTAGTTCGAAAATGTGCACTGATCATTGAGTTTTGTGCCTACATTGATCTCGCTAAAATCAGGATTTAAGTCTCCGGTGAACTCAGGCCCTATGACCAACCTCTTAAATCCTGGGCCACCATCATCACGGAGGGATGGAAAGCTCATAAAGGTTCCTGTTGTTCTCCGCTTGGGAAATCACAGATTAGTTCCTGTAAAAGCACTTTTTATAAAAATCCCATCACATACCACACTACATTCATTTATGTAACTTATCACATACACCCTGTACATTTATAGGTCTTTGAGGTTTAGTTTATTTGTCAAGTTACACCACTAGATTGAGATTCAAAGAGTGTTTACCCACGTAATTTATTAGGTTTATAGATAAGACTATGGTTTCGCCTTCATAAGAACGTATTATGATTGGCCGAGACTCGTTGGTTGATGCCACTTTGGCTGAAATTTTTACACCGTCGTTTGCCAAATGGATTGTTTTGAATTTCTTAGTCATTTTACACTTAAAAAGGGGGTAAGGTGCTTCCCCCTCTCCTATAATATTTAATACTAACATTTCCCAAACCCTTTTTTACTAATAAGTATAGCATTTGCCCTCTGTGGGCCTTTATGTTATCGAACCCGCTGGCCAATACTTTTAATTCAGCCCAGGTCATTCTTAGACCGGATTATTTGCTGGTCGAATTTTGTCGTGGTACTTCGAGATCGGACAGTTTCACCATGTGCAGCAGGTAGGCTAAATTCTCGAAAGGCGGCTAATATCTCTTTTAGTTACTTCTGAAAATTCTTTGTGTGTAGCGACATAATTGAGTTGCATTAATAATTTTTCTGAAAAATTATTAGAGAAGAAAAATTTTAGAAGGTAGTTTCGACATGTGTACTATTTCTCCTGAGGCCATCACTCAACTCAACATACAAAATACCAAAAAATGAAACAAATTAATACGCACCGCACGAGGATGACATACGAGACATGCAGGCGCACATGTCATTACGAGTTGAAAAATAAACAATGCGAGTAAGGTGGAATCCCCCGATCGAATTTCATAACAACGGATGTTGGGATCCCTGGTCGTAGTAAACAATTGAAAGGCTGACATGATTTTATGACCGAAGTGGAATGCGGAAAGTAATGCAAATCCATATCGTGCAGAAAAATTTTACTGAGGTATTTGAGGTGCGGTGGTTAAATTTATGGAATTAGGTTTTTGTTCAGCATACGGATTCCACAACAATTTCTTGTACTAAATTGGGATTTCGGTCAGTAGGATTGGCGAACCTTATGGAATAATTGGATTGAGGTCTACGCAGCGTCGGCTTTTTTACCCAATAAAAGCAACGGTTCGTGATAGAGGAGAGTGCAGTATTTTTTGACAGTCAGTGATTAGTTAGTTTCGGCGTGATCGTGCGTTGCAGATTTCTCTACGCGCCGGTGTCACTAGGCATTGAGCAGAGGACACAGTGTAGTCATTTCGACGCGTCTTTTATACGCCCCGGTGTCACTAGGCATTGAGCCGAGGACACAGTGTAGTCATTTCTACGAGTCTTTTATACGCGCCGGTGTCACTAGGCATTGAGCCGAGGACACAGTGAAGTCATTTCTACGAGTCTTTTATACACGTCGGTGTCACTAGGCATTGAGCCGAGGACACAGTGCAGTTATTTACTACGAGTTTTTTATACGCGTCCGTGTCACTAGACATTGAGCCGAGGACACGTACTCGCTCCCAAGGTCTGAGGTTGTACGCACACCCGCGGAGCCACGGAAACGCGCTCCAAGAACTCCACATGCAGTACGCACGATGTTCACCAAAGCCAGGTGAAGGCTCTCCGGAGACGCTGGAAAAGGAACACGGCTGCTGGCGTTGAGTATAAACGAGTAGAAACATAATTGTAATTATATTGTGAAAAATTGTGATATCTTGAGAAATACATTGTAGAATCGTTCCGTACAATTGGTGTTTCATTCCGAAAGGTGGAGGTTAAAGGACTTGGTTGTGTAAAGTGGAGACCAGGGTACCACTAGAAAAGGCCAGGGGTACACCAGGAACAGGTTATAACACGTTCACCAATTTTAATTCGCACCGGATTTTCAAAATCACGACAAATCCTCCTCAATAGCGTTGCTGCGGCAAAAGTTCCAAAAACTATTCTACTGTTGAAACGAAAAATCCCATGCAACAGAAAGTAGAACTGAATGAAAACGGGGAAAATTTAACTGCTAAAGTAGAATCGTTAAATAAAAATATTCAAGAGCTCATAGAGAAAAATGAGAAATTGTTGGACAAATACAAACGAGCATTAGCTGGTTAAAACGCAGTTCCGAAGGATGAAGCCTCAGATAAAAATCCACATTTGAAGAATGTCAACGAAAGACTTTCAATGGCACGTGTATCTTTGATGCAAGTATTTACCCGACATGGAATCGAACAAGTGAATCTTCTCAAGGAGGTATACGATCGGAATTTACATGAAGCTCTTTTCCAAAAGGATGCACCAGGCACACCACCACCGTTAATTAGTAAGATCGGTTATAAATTGTAGTAATCGAGCAGTCACTCAAGCAAACTGCTCGATAACCTTCCTATCTCCTATCCAAAATTTTAATAGCAGATTAAAAAAAAATATATATATACTTCCATTCATCGTAATTTGTAAAATAGTTTTCTTTCTTATTATCATTTTTAAATGTAATTTTATATCAATTTTCCTTTATAGTAAATTTAAACGTTGCCCTTGAATTATATTCTTCATGAGATGTAACTTTTATTACTATTTAGAATCTTTTCCATTTTTCTTTACTTAATCGATCTTCCTTAAAATTTTTTTTTTAATCTGCCAATTAAGATTTAGGATATGGGAACACTGATTTAGTACAGCCCAACGGTGTATTACATCACGAATGTTAGCGAACCCGGCTGAGCTAGCAGCAAGAGGTTTGGACGGATCGCGGTGTCCGCTTCAAATCGCCAAGCAGTGAGGTTCGGTTCAATCTTCGCAGTGCAAAGTTTCTGATCGCGAACAAATTCCGTTTAAGTGCGCATAGTGAAATAAATAATATAAAAGGTGGTCGCCTATACGTTGAGTTCTATCTCTAGGTAAGGATTCAGCGTTATCAATAGCAGTCATACAAGCTATAGCAAAAAGGGAAATCTTGTCAAAAGTTCGATTTTTATGGGATGTAGCGGAGACTTCTAAAATGTTATTCACTTCGACCGAGGTCATGTTCTGCATTTGCTACTCAGCAGTTTAAAACGAATGTACAAGCTAGTGGTGTGTTGAGTTTTACAGAGCCATCACTAGGCATTTAAATGGTTTTCTTGTAGTTTTCACAAGTGCGCTGTGGGCGTTTTGGGGCGGACGTGCTGATAAGATAATCTCCGGGCGGCATGCAACTGAACCAGTCGATGAAAAATTAGCCAACGGTAAAAATAATGAATCATGAACTAAGGCCGGAATAGAATTCACTGCAAATCGTTGGCATGTAAATCTACGATGCAGTGGCGTTGATTGTGCTGTTTGTTGCAAAACAAGTAGCGAGCATTGAGCAACCTATGATGCTTGGGTGTGCTCGGTGAAGGCTAGAATTCACTTGGCGCCATAATCACTGACTTAAACTATGAATTGTTGTGTTCCCATTTTGAAGCCTAATAAGGTTTCTTTCAAATAGGGAACGAGTGATGAAGTTATCACTTTTAATAATCAATAATTCTATCCTGCGAGAGCTTATCATTTTTTTGAACATTTGCAAAATTTTAAACTTTGCTCTCTATGGTGTTCGCATTGCTTCCTACATTCGCAAAACACAAAAAGGTTGGAAGTGGTACCAAAATAAATAAAAATCAAATAAACTTTAAATGTTTAGTGTAGCGCTCCGATTGAGCAATTCAATTTATACGAAACAAACAAAAGTTGCGGTACCCATAGCAAGAGTTGCCCGACATTGCGAGATCCCGCACCTAACAACGGCGCACGGATATTTAACACAGGCATCAGCTGTATCCACTCCAGAAGCTGAAGGTCGCCTTTCTTGAATGAGCGGAACATCTTGCTTTTCACACTTCACAATCTTTGCTCATATTTTTAAATCTGCCAATTAAGATTTAGGATATGGGAACACTGATTTAGTACAGCCCAACGGTGTATTACATCACGAATGTAAGCGAACCCGGCTGAGCTATCAGCAAGAGGTTTGGACGGATCGAGGTGTCCGCTTCAAATCGTCAAGCAGTGAGGTTCGGTTCAATCTTCGCAGTGCAAAGTTTCTGGTCGCGAACAAATTCCGTTTAAGTGCGCATAGTGAAATAAATAATATCAAAGGTGGTCGCCTATACGTTGAGTTCTATCTCTAGGTAAGGATTCAGCGTGATCAATAGCAGTCATAAAAGCTATAGCAAAAAGGGAAATCTTGTCAAAAGTTCGATTTTTATGGGATGTAGCGGAGACTTCTAAAATGTTATTCACTTCGACCGAGGTCATGTTCTGCATTTGCTACTCAGCAGTTTAAAACGAATGTACAAGCTAGTGGTGTGTTGAGTTTTACAGAGCCATCACTAGGCATTTAAATGGTTTTCTTGTAGTTTTCACAAGTGCGCTGTGGGCGTTTTGGGGCGGACGTGCTGATAAGATAATCTCCGGGCGGCATGCAACTGAACCAGTCGATGAAAAATTAGCCAACGGTAAAAATAATGAATCATGAACTAAGGCCGGAATAGAATTCACTGCAAATCGTTGGCATGTAAATCTACGATGCAGTGGCGTTGATTGTGCTGTTTGTTGCAAAACAAGTAGCGAGCATTGAGCAACCTATGATGCTTGGGTGTGCTCGGTGAAGGCTAGAATTCACTTGGCGCCATAATCACTGACTTAAACTATGAATTGTTGTGTTCCCATTTTGAAGCCTAATAAGGTTTCTTTCAAATAGGGAACGAGTGATGAAGTTATCACTTTTAATAATCAATAATTCTATCCTGCGAGAGCTTATCATTTTTTTGAACATTTGCAAAATTTTAAACTTTGCTCTCTATGGTGTTCGCATTGCTTCCTACATTCGCAAAACACAAAAAGGTTGGAAGTGGTACCAAAATAAATAAAAATCAAATAAACTTTAAATGTTTAGTGTAGCGCTCCGATTGAGCAATTCAATTTATACGAAACAAACAAAAGTTGCGGTACCCATAGCAAGAGTTGCCCGACATTGCGAGATCCCGCACCTAACAACGGCGCACGGATATTTAACACAGGCATCAGCTGTATCCACTCCAGAAGCTGAAGGTCGCCTTTCTTGAATGAGCGGAACATCTTGCTTTTCACACTTCACAATCTTTGCTCATATCGTGCATGATATTATCCGAACGGACGGAAAAGTGACGCACAATTAAAAATAGCGCAAGAAATCAGTGAGCCGTCATCCTACAGACACTCATCCACCCAGTCACCGTGTGTAAGCATTCAACAAGAACGCACACTTGCAAATCTCCAATTTTTACGCACTTCTCCTCTGACCGATTGTCGCTCTTGCTAGCGGATTTGTTTGCAATCGAAAGTGTTCAATAGTCCAAGATCAAAATATCGTGTGTTCGCGACAGCACTTTCGACAGCTGCGAGTGGGATTGAGCAAGGTTGGAAATTCCTTTTGTTTGCAATGGTCGTGATTGCCGGTAGCCAATCGTGAGCTGGATGTGACGAATGTCGAGCGAAATATGCGGAAGAGATCGGCGTTGTTTAATATGCGGAAGAACTATTTACCAATTCCAAGGAATTCAATCGGCCACTGAGCATTTAAATTGGACGTAAACAATTGTCCGACTGGCAGCACGGCGGAGCAAATTCATTGGAAACTTTTGACGGAACCATATAGTTTCTTTGCAAATAGCTCTTCAAATCCGTTGAGTCTTGACGTAAATGGAGACACGAGGTAATGCATTGTAGTTACAGTCGCGCTTTCAATGAGAACTGGTGAGTGATCGCTTTTAAGTCAATTTTGCTGTAGAATATCATTGGGAGAAGTCCTTAGCCGAAGGCGTTCATATTCGAAATCGTCAATCCGGAAGCGAACTGCATTTTATTAATATCAACGTGATTGGATTGGCGCGCTTGACTAAGGAAATAAATCGGTATCAATGTCCCGTTGGTTTTGCGCATCCGTATCCCAAACTTGCTTCAGTTTCTTGTATTGTGATGAATAGTTCGTATTGTAGTTTTGGCTGAGGATAGGGTCTTCTCAAGATGAAGCAGGGCACATAAACGCAATTAGTGAGAAGGGAGTAGGCAACCATAATTGTATAACCTTGCCAAGTACATGTATTAGAGCGAAGCATTTGCTGGAGTTCATCACTATAACTAGCCTCCGATTTTATTATAAAACCATTGTGATTTTGGTAATGCGTGGTTGCTCAGTCGTCAGATGCTGGAAGCGTGTATCTGCGTATATGTGACGGTGCCCGAATAAACTTATTTTTAAATGAAACGTACTGGCGTTAAGACCACGTATTGCAAACATTCATATTTCAAATTGGTAAAAGCGAACTCTCAGGCAGTGAATCGCTAATTTTATATTCGAATTGTATTGGTGTTTTCTTTTGTCTATCACTGCATGAAAGGAGCGAAGGAGATAAATGCTCAATTATATAGGAATCAAAATGAAACCCGCAAAAGTGTTATTAAAAATCATCCTGCGCCGTGCGGAAATTCTTGCTCAAGCTTCCATAGGGACTTAAGTTTATATTCTTCCTATGAAAATCATCATTGCTCGAACCTGCGCAACAATCACATTGTGACAACGACATTTCATTTGGCAGAACCAAAAGCGAAGTGAAAGGTTTTTCAATGGTTTGTCCACTGTAGAAGGTATTATTGCCAAATTAATTGTCTTAACGTTTTTCTTAAAAATAACTTGGAAGATAGCTAATATTTTTGTCCCTAAAAATCTTCCAAGTTGTATTAATATTTTTGTTGCTTTGTACTCTTAAAACAATATCTCAAGCATAAATTCGGGTTTTGTTGAGCCTAGCTCAGAACCTGGTTAACATTCCACGTCTACGTTTGGCTCTTGATCCGATTGGAAGGGTGCAAGGGGGCACCACCTCAATCTGGACGCCCCATTTGTGGGCCATAAGAATCGTCGGTAATGACGAAGTCCTCCTAAGTCCGTCCGTTTACTCCAGGCCCACTTTGTTCTTTGAACAGGCAATTTCAACCCTTAGTAGATTACCTCGGCCTCGACGCCAGTCGATCGGCATTCGACCCTTTTAATTCGTGAATGCGAATTTTTTTTTTGTAGTGGGTCCTTGTGCTGAGGAAAAGAACCCGCCCCACGACACCGCAACGCTAACCTGCCAGCGCATTCACGCGTTTTCAGACAAGGCCAATCTCGGCGGATACTACCATCCTCTTCCGCCGAAGCAGCAGACCATCGCTTATCTAACCTTTTCGCTACAAAGGTGATTCTGACGCAGAGGATTTCATTCCTTGCCAACCCTCGAATGACGACAGTGACCCTAGCTCCTCGCACGGGTCATCTCGATGGTAGTCTACGCGGCCGCGAGGCGCAGCTCAACAAAATCTGGTGGAGAGCTCTGATGAAGATTTTGGAAAAAATAAAGATGATTCTGTCGACGACCCCGATTAAACAGTTTCTTCGAAGCCTACCCATTGAATCGACACTTTTTCGTTTCCAGGGATGACGGAGGTGGCGGGTGTATAGAGATGGTGGAGGTGGAGTTGGCGGTAACTGCATAACTACGGGTCAGTCTTTCCTTCAGCTGGACAAAATTTGGCACGGAGCCTGATTTCACTTTTCGGTACCTGGACGCGGGGCCAAAAATTACGTAGATTTGAATTCCCCGTTGAAAGTTCTTCAAACTTTCTTGACCCTTGAAATTTTGAATTGTATTGTGACGCCGTCGAACTTGTATGCTTCCCAAAAAGGTGTGGATCTCGGCATGACTGTCGATGAATTGCGCTCTATGCTTGGCATGTGGATAGGATTCCATGTTCTACCGACTTTTCGATGTTACTGGAGTAAAGACGGCAACTTTCACGTAGAGCGAATAGCTAAAATAATGAGTCAAAAACGATTTTTGTAATTACTGCGTTACAACCTGGAGATGCAACGTAGAACAGAACCTAATTGAGACCGCCTGTTCAAAATACGGTCCCTAATCACACGTTTTCAGAAATTCTATCGACATGCATTTAACCCGTCGCGATTTCTCTCCATCGACGAAAGAATGATAGGTTTCAAGGGAAGCAGTCTAAAAGAGTACATGCTCATGAAACCCACAAAACGGAGGTTCAAAATTTGGGTTATAGCGTGTGCAGTTACTGGTTTTGTAATGACCTTCGGAGATATACACGGGTCGCTCTAGCGAAAAAAGCGATCATGATATCGGGGAAAGGATTGTTTTGGATTTATCTACGATGCTCCGTGGATTAGGTTATTGTCTATTTTATGACAATTTTTTTCGAGCTTACCACAGTTGCAACTTTTACTAAACGAGGGTCTTTTTGCGTGCGGTACCTTTAGGACGAACCGAAAATTCTACCCGAAGAAACAACTAAAATCCGAAACCTACATGACGATTGGCGAGAGCGATTATGCTTAGTCCGGGGGATGTGAGCGTTGCAAAGTGGCGAGATCGCGGCAAAAAGTCGAAGAAGTCATCAGTTCGATGCACAACCCAAGCAAGCAGAGATCGGTTCTTCGAAGAAACAAGCGCGGCGAGAGGGAATCAGTAAACTGCCCCGAGTCTATAGCGGATTACAATATTTTTATGGGGGGAGTCGATAAATTGGATCAGCTCATGTCGGTCTATTCGATCACCTAAAAATCCCGTCGCTGGTGGATGAAACTATTTTATTATTTCATCGACATGGCAATAGTCAATAGTTACATAATGTAGCGAAGAAACATCGTTTTCAGCATTTGTCACACCACGATTTCCGCTCTCAATTAGTCAACAAAATGATTGGTAATTTTTGTAGCAAGAAACGCAAGGGTTATAGTTCCGGGGTAGGAGTAGGTACGCAGAAACATCAACGCGGCGGTTTCCCTACTATTCAAAATGCAATCCGTTTATCCAACGTCGGAGATGATATGCCCCAGAAGCAAGAGAAGTATCGTAGATGTGCGCACTGTAGTACCAACGCGAAGGAAAAGAGTGGCAGCATGGTTTGCGGTGCCTGCAATGTTGCCTTGTGTAAGGAGTGTTTCCAACCTTTTCATTCATCGCAGCAAACGCACGCGTTTTGCACCTCATCCGGGAGTTAGTACCGAGCTTGCAGCTTTTGTTTAGTAATGTAAATCCTAACTTATATATTATAGTAGTAGATTCAATGAGAATCGATTGACTGAGAATAGCGCGAAGAAGTTACAAAAGCTAGAGTGTGGAAGATGACGTTGTGATTATGTTTTTCTCCTTACCGCCGTTCACCTGTAAAAATTTCTTCTTTGGTTTTATTGTTTCCCAGTTTCAAAGAGAAAGAGGAAAATATTAAATGTTATTTAGGCATTTAAACAAGAATGTTCAAAAACTTTTAGATGCTAGGGAAAAAGAACACACGCCATGACGCCACAGACAACTAGCCTGCCAGCACATGTACGCGCCCCTAGACCATGTCGTTTCTATCTGAGCATTGATCCTTAGCTCATTGATGCAGTATTCCATCGTTGCTGTCCTTTACGAACTATAATATTTGATATCCACTACAGAGGGGCAGCTTCGTTTACTGTTTTGACCAATCCGTGATAGATCACCGAATTTTAGCCTATGACTCGGAAGTGGAATCATGACATGTTATGTTCAGAGGAGCAATCGTTTCATTAAAATGATGACGATAAATTGATCAAACCAGGCAAACGCGATGAGCTTCTGCGAACCGCCAGCTTGGGGCCGAAAATGTTTTCGTAACCATTCAGGAAAATTTGTTATACAGCCAAAGGCACAATATAAAGGGATCAGCACCTGAGCAAAACAGATTTCAAAGAAATGAACTGTTCAATTTAAGCGTTGATAAGCTAATGAATAACGATCAAATTTAACATTTACTTTACTATTGTAGACTTCCAAGATAAAATAATGCTTTCAGAGGCGACATTCTTCATTTACAAGATTTATTATTTGGTAACCGAAATTACATTGATTTGTCTCAATACAATGTTCCGACATTCATTTTGACCTTCATACCTAAAGGGCATACGCGGGTGAGCTCAATTTTACGTTACCCGAAATTTGAAAAGAACCAACATTTCACCAGGACACCTGACCCTCATCAAAGCAAATGTTAGCGACATACACCGCCAAGAGAAAAAGGCGCATGCGTAGAGAAAAATCATCAGAGCGTGGCTTCCGCAATTTTTTTGTACCACTTTCTGTCCATTCCTTCCTTCTGAACTCTTCCAATATAAATTATACAAAACAAACGAATCAATTCCCACCAAAAAATTTCGTTTCCTTAAACCCCCAACCCAATACAGCCGACAACCATCATTACGCGCCATCTTACTCTTCCTCACATGCCGGGCAAATCAATTCCCATAAAAACTTCGAAATTGCAACCAAAAACTTTCGATTTCAACTAGAATCAAAGAAAAGTGAGAACGAAAAAATCAGCCGCAAACTCCGCATCATAACCAACATTCGCAACATCCAACACTTACCTTGTCTGGCTCACTTTCAATCAGGTCCCACGCCGCGGCTGCCACTGCCGCTACCACTTTGCAATCCAAACACACCAATCATTAATTGTCCTAAATTACTTTGTGCAATTCATTTTCCCATTTCCTTTATGCAGAAAAATGTTAAGCGATATATTTTCTTCGCACTGTACACATTTTGGATGTGATTAGATGATTAGTTTTTGCAAAAATTGAATTTTATCACACAGCACTTTTCAAGAAGAACGAAGAAAACTTTTAGTATACAAACACTATACACACAATATGTCGATGTCGTCTGGTTGTCGAGCGAATTCGTGTGAGGCGAATTGAATTCTGACATTTGTTATTGTTTTTTTGTTAATAATCAATTGTCAAATATGAGCTTGCTGAACTTTCCGTATGATAGCGCTGGGGAAGATTTCGCTCTGCAAAATGACACAAGGAGTTATATTAGTGCAGGGAAAGATTTAAGATTTAATGTTCGATGTAAATAAAAAAAGTTGATAATTTAGCAGAGATTATTCAAAAACTAAAAAACATAAAAACGTACTTAAAAATGCCTTAAAAAGCATCTATGAAATTGTTTTTTATGGCATGAAAAGTTTAATAATTCGGGAAACTAATCCTTTGTCATATCAGAGTTGAAATAGAAACATATCTGTAGTACTTAGTAATCAGATTTTTATAAAAGACCAAATTCTTGACTGTCACGGTCCCCGATGGTCGATTTTTCAAAGGAGAAGAAGACGATAACTGCCACACATTTTTAACATATCATGTCAAAGTTTTTAACATGTCATGTCAAAGTTTTTAACATGTCATGTCCAAATTTTTGTAAATACCTAACGGGTCAAGGTCTTAGTAAAACTTTTAGAACGACGAATGTGGCATCATTAAAAAATTCACAAAAGAAACGAATTATCAATCGATACAGAGGCTTCAAATGCTTTTAATAGATGCAATTATGCTTACTCCTTAAGTAAATAAGTGCTAACCGATGTCTTTTATATCTAAAGCGGTGATGTTAAAATATTTAACATTTATTTATTATAGATTTATTTAATATTTAAAATATTTAATTTAATCTTAATAGAACGGTTGAAAGTTTTGTAATGATTTTAAACATTTTAAGTCGAACGCGGAACCGACCTCTCATCGGTTCTAGACGTTGAGTCTGAGTAGTGCCAACGGATGGTACCAACCGGTCAACCAATCCGTGCACCGTAACCCATTCACGCGGTGGCTGCTTGTCGGCCAGCTAGTTCGGAGAGGATTTCGGTCGCGGGTCTCCGAATGGGTTACGCTCAATTACATAATTCAGCCACCTATACACGCCCGTTTTTAAACGCGTTACGAAACAAAGCCATACGGAGAAGAAACCTACTTTACGTTACTCCGTATTTCTTCCTGTAACCAGTCAAAAAGAACACAGGCTAATTTTTATTTCGCGTTCCCGAATTTCCGACGCGGTACCGAAAAGTATACTACTTTAACTCATCCTGACGAAAGCTACTCTAATAAAACGACAAAACAACAAAGGTACCGCGTACCGCGCACGACGCGAAACCGACCTCAGCGAATTTTTCTAAACCCTACCCTCGCGACGGCATACTTACCCTGCACTTCCTTTCCCGCTGAAAAAAAAGAAGAACCACTGAAAAGGAAAGTCCGTTGGTTTGTTAGCAATTCATTTTAATGTCAAAGCCTGTAGGTGATGCACTATACTCGTATTTCAAAAATTACAATAATTTACAGGATGCTTTTCAATTGTTTCAACTAATTCAATGGTATTCCAATCATTCTTCAGATTATTTTAATTTTCTCTTAGTTTAAAGGAACAATCAAATTGAAATCATTTAAACGATATCGATGGTTACGTTCCAACACTTACAAGGATAGAGTACCAGACTGTGATGTTTTTCCTATATTTATGTTTATTTATAATAATTAAGAATTACCAAACTATATAAAAAAAATGAAATCATTTAGTTTCAACTACTTATCTCGATCGATTATTATTTATATTATTTTTTTCATTCAATATAAAACCAAACAGTATTCTTACAATATTGTCATAACTTTAAATGCCGATGATAATACTAGTCAAGAACTTTTTTTTTCGTTTAAATTTAATCACAATAGAGTATGTTGCGAAAACAAAAAAAAATAAAGCAACATAATGATATATCTGAACGTGTAAAGCATAACAAAGGAAAACAAAGAAATTTTATAAAAAACGATATTTTAAATCTTTTTCTTATTGACGTACAATTTTAATTTTAAACGAACGATTCTGTTCACTTTCAAATAAAAGACAAAATTTGAAAAATAAATATAAACTACAAGAAAAATATTTATTCTGACTAAGCGATTAATGGTTCTTTAATTTTTACTGAAGAAAATTAATACAGCTAAATTTTGAAAATGTTTACTTATCTATTAGAAATCCATAAAACCGATTATGCAAGTTTGAAATTTCGTTTAAGCTATTTATAAGATATTTACTAATTTCGAAAAGAAAATAGTTAAATAATTATGAATTTACGTCTTTTTAGTATAATCTAGAATTTTATTAATTCAATTATTTAATTTGAAGTTACGCGCATATCAATTCATTATGCTAGCTTTTCATAAATTATATTACTTAATGTGTTTCCCTTTTGTGTGTTGCTTAAAGTATAATGAAAGAAAAATTTCATTTGATTTAGTTCTTATTTTCATTGTTTCTGTTTCGATAATTATTTTTTTTTATAATTTGCAAAAATTTCGAAAAGTGGATTCCTTTTTTATTTACTATCTAATGTCAATAACCTAAACCGTTTACTAAATCGCGATGATAATTTTGATTATTAATTCATTGCAATGTGGGAAGATATAATGTGACGATACGATTTCCCCACTACTAAGATATTCAACCGAAAATGCAGACTTGATTCTGCAGTCGAATCCAACTAGGTTTGCAGATGAAAATCAAGAAGGGTTTCAACCGGACCACAATATCCGTCATTAAGAAGTATCACGGCACTACTTCACAACATAATAGAGTGATCAATGTTAACAACACAATGATCCCAATCGAAAGGCGATAGAATAAAGATAGATTTTAGAGCCAATTCAGTTCGATTCAAGTATCCATCAAGCTTTCACTCTAAATTTACTTCAGTGTTGAACAATTTTTTGAAAAGCACTTTCCGAACTACGAAAATTCGTAACCACAAATTGAACTAACCCAGTTCCTAAAAAAAACATTCTCCACTTTAAAGACGAGAAAAAATCCAAAACATGACACAACTCCATCCAAAAAACTAGCCAATTCCATTTCTTTTTTATGGCGTTGCAATTACTAACTAAGATTTTCAACCCTATTCTGACTCAACCTATTAAAACCTATCGTTTTTATGACTGCATCGCCAACGTCTTCAGAGTATATGCAACATTGTATTCCGTAAAAATTGTAAGCAACATTCCCTAAAGTTAGACATTAGAGAGCAATTCCATTTTAACCTGTTTCTCTTCATACGATCATCCTCAGAGTGTGTTCATATTTTATATCCTAGCAGCTTATCCTCAACTGACCCAAAACCAATGGTTTCAATATATTCCCAACAAATACCTTCATATTTAATCTCAATCCGATTCACCATACCCGTAATGGGTTTGTAATAGAAAAAAAAAGAAACGAAATTGTCTTATTTCATTATACACACACGTCAATGAACTTTGTGCATAACATTCCTTATCTCTTACTAATTGTTTAACTAAAATTTTTGTTATTATATATGATAAAGTAATACGACATTGCCATAGATCAAAATTTTTTTTGACTTGTTTAAATGCGATTCGCGCTGCTTTCTATGAGAAATTTACAATTACACGTTAAAATCTGCCTTGAGACAATTTTGCTTTGGTTGGTCCATGTAACCAATTGACGACAAAGATCAGGGAAAACGACAACCCTTTGTCAGTTGGGTTACGATTACTCTATATTTTATGCTGAACTTTAATACGGTACAAATCTCTTTTACCGTTGTTTAATTTATATGTCCCTGAGATTGGAGTGGATTTGACTGGTATGCAACATACTCACTGTGATATGGCTTTGTAGATCCGGGGTTTACAAGCAAGCATAATGTTTCCAGCTTTTCGAGGTGCCAATTCAGTTTTTCTTCGCGGATGGTGGTTCAATTTTAGGCCGATGCAATTTCGATGGTGTCCTTTTCTTCATAAGTTGATCAGCCTTCCGTACTCCCTTCGAGTTAATATTTTTTTGCCGTGTTAAACGGATTCAAACGAACCAGCTTCTGCGTAACGCGTTTGGATTTCGACATATGGATTTCCTTTGCTGGGGACGTACCTAATGTCATATGGCAGCAATTAGTCTCGGCCCCGTGCGCTGGCTTTACCGCCATTAATGTGTAAAAAAATGTATGCCAAGGCGCGTTTATATCACCAACGTAGACGTGCGAACCCCATGCACTGTTGTAACCTCGTGGAGCTCCACACCATTGGCAAATGCTACAATGTTGCATGATGAAATCTTACATTTTTTTTATCTTGGATAGGAAGTCAGGAAACTCACCTCCAGTATGACACAGATCGTTTATTTTCCATCAATATAATCCTGGATGCGCAGCTTCTGGTGGCGTACAAACTCACTGTATTTCTAATATTGAATGTTAGGGGGATTAACCAACCCTATTTGACTCTATTTGGATAAGCTCTCTGTACACTCTGAAAGTTGTAACCCGAATGACACTTTGAAGGTTATATCCAGAATGACACTTCCAACCAGTTTCCACTTTTCTATCTATTCGATGTTTTGATGGCAACTGTGGGCGGCATTGCCAGATAGATATGCCTCGAAATGTATCGGTGTTTAATTGATATTATTTTTCAAATATTTATATCCACAGATATAAATATTTGAAAAAAAAAATATTTTCTGCGCAATTATATCCGCACGAAGGATGAAGTCCGCTTGCACTTCGAAGACATACATATCTGGCCGGTTGCCAGGGTTCGGGATCGGAATCACTTCGATTCCCGGGCGTAGGCGTCACATTACAGTTTCAAGCCATCTTACACCCCCCCCAATAACGAGCACTTGTCGAAGGAGACGGTGATTTGCTTTAAAGTTTTATTAAAATTTTATATAAATATATTTTTTTAAATTTTTTTATAAATATATATTTTGTTATTATTTGACGTTGAATCAGATTGCTCATTTTCTCCTCCAATAGAAAGAAAATTTCATACACGTAGTTTGGTAAGAAAGAGGCATTTTCTTAGTCCTGAATAATTTGAATACTGTATAGAACAAACTCTTTTTCTTTGAGAATGTTTAATGGAATGTAGCTTGAATTTTGTTCGTAAAAATAAAGAAAAGAAAGTAATGTTAGATCAAACAACAACACGCGGTCTTTTCATTTTTGAACCCTGACCGGGTATGAGACCCGCCACGTTGGCTGACTCCTCCACTCATAAGCTAGCCATCGGATGAGCTCTCCCCTTTTTATTTGTTACAGGTAGGCTCACAGGGCTGCTTGGCCTTCCAGACCTGATATGGGCCAAGGCAGCATATTTTGGATTTAGATCCGGTTGGGGGGTGCCTCACTCTTATTTGTGGGCTGTGATCTTCCTCAGCAAGGATGAAATTGCCTTAAGTATCGAGAGAATAATTAGTTATTCGACGTCGCGTTTTCTGTCTGTAATCATTTTCTGTATGTTGCTTCGGCCATTGGCACTGGCCAATCAGTTCGACTTTTTGACTCGAGTGACCTTTTTAATTCATGAATGCGAAAATGATTTGTAGTGGGCCTTCGCATCCCCAAACGAGGCCAATCCAGCTGAGCACTGATTCCACTTGCTTAGGCAGGAGAACACCGCTGCAATCCTGAACAGACATCTGAATATCTCTAAAAAATAACTACAATTTGTTAAGTTGTTCACTGCTAGATGTTCTGTGGAGATTTGTTGAATGCCAATCTTCCCCTCTATCACTTCCTTTGGAATAAAGAGTTATTTTCTGGAGTTGTGCTCAATTCTGCGTTGAAATTTTAGGCTCTGTACCAGTTTTATAGCTGCAGAGATGTCGACTTGAATAATAGAGACATCCTGGAGTTTCGTGATTTCTCTAGAAAGTCTGCTCTTCCAGATTGCTCACTCACTCAATGAGTCAAGTCATCGAAGTCACCACCACTGCCTGTCATTGACTCAACCAAGAGAGGCCTGCATACCTCACAATGAAACCAGAGGTTGAGCGTCCTGATTTTGTGCATCCCCCAAAATTTGCATCACTGTTTCCAAAACACCTACATTCATGTTTCTGCGGTAGACTATGCCAAAATGCAAGGTTTCTCCGAAAAACTCTCTTGACGGGTACGAAATTTTCCTGAGTTGAGTTTTCAATTGTCTTTGATATTAATCCCACACTTTACCCCAAGTATCAGGTACAATAGAGCTCCAACAGCCTGTCAGTAGGGAAACCTTGTAATCTGGTCGTTTTTCTTTAGATAGAAATGTCTGCTTTCCTTGGTGTAGAAATTTCGGTGTCTTTAAGTATTGGAGTTGAAACGGGCTTGCAATCTGAAAAATTGACAATTTCTGAAAGTTTAATTGCACATTATAGTGTTTTGTTATGGTAGATTATGATAAAGTTCGTTACGGACAGCAATGATAGTACTCGTAACTGGCTCAGTGAACAAAGATTTCGGACTTTGCTGGAATGACCTTGTCTGACGACGCATACGCACGCTGGCAGCTAACTTCTATGGTGTCTTGGTGCGGGTTCTTTTTGCCAGCGCAAAGTGTAATAATCGAGTAGTCCGCATATGCAAACTGCTCATGGAACCTCCATGAAAGACAACAGGAGTTAGAGGATACAGTGAAAAATTAAAAAGAAATTAAACAAAAAAGTGATAAACCGAAACTAGAGAAATTCCCTTCACCGATGCAATCTGTGATATCGTCTACAAATAATAAAATATCTCTAAAGAGAACAATTTGAACATCTTTCAATACGACACAAAAGTCAAATTTATCACAACCAACAACTGCATCGTTCGTTAGTTAACAGAAGCGAATGTACGTATTTAATCTACAACAAACGCAACTCAAATGGTAGTCCAACAATTTTATGTTGTAGACTATTATTTCCACCGGCAAGGCAGCATTAAAGGGGGAATCACCTACACAAAGCAAAAATATTCGCACACGGCAAATGATTACCGGTTCTCTGGACATTCATGCCAACCCGTTCCTGTGATGATTGGAAGGGGCAAAAACCATGCCAAGCAACGGAGAGGGAGTTGAAACCTAGCAACCGAGCTGTTTGGGTGGGTGGAATGTACGGATACGAACGAACGTCCATTGAGACCGTTCGGTATACCGATGCGGAATTAGTTATTGTTCGCTCGGAAAAACCGTACGGAAATTGTCAATACAATGTAAACTTATTAAAAAAATAATTTTTGAAAATAATTACTCAAACACACAAGTGTGTATTTTAGTTTGGTCTTACAATGTCTGACAATTTCACTTTACCGATTGACTTTAGCTTAGTCTTTTCATTTATATGAAACCCTGACCAGGTATGCCACCCACCACGCTGGCTGGTCCCTCCACTCATGAGCTAGCCATCGGGTGAGCTCAACCCTTTTTCTTTGTCTTTGCAGGTGCTCTAGCACTTTAACATAAATCTGAAACGTTTATTATTTTCAATTAAAGGAAAAATTCATGTGAATTATGTTTGTATGAGTTTGTTATTTAAATGGCCACGGCCACGTCTAGTATGAATCTTGATCCGGTTGGCGAGGGGGTGTTGGGTGCAAGGGGGCACCACTTCCACCTTGATGCCCCACTCTTATTTGGGTGTCATAAGTATAAATAGTGAAGACGAGATCCTCTTGAGTCTCGCGCGTGTTCAACAAGCTCGGTCTGTCGCTTTGTTTGAACAGTCCATCGCTTCAGTAGGTTACCTCGGCCTCAACACCATCGAACCGAGTCATTCGATCCTTCAATTCATGAATGCAAAATTTTTTTGTAGTGGGCCCTTGTGCTGGGGAAAAGAACCTACCCCACGACACCTCAATGCTACCCTGCCAGTGCATTCACGCGTCCTCCGACAATGCCAATGTAGGGGAGCACCAATATCTTCGCTTGCCGAGGCAGCAGACCATCGCTGCATCACTTAACGGACATTCATAAATTCCTTGCAATTCACTACAGCGTCTATGATGGGTTCGTGTCCAACCTCACGTGCGATTAAGTTGGATTTCCAATGTCCTTCGGTCGGTTACCTCGGCCTACGACGCCTGTCGAATAGTTCTATTTGACATGTAAGAACTAACAGCAAGCATGAAATTTTTTTTAGTGGGTCCTTGCGCTGGCGGAAAGAATCCGCCCTACGACAAGGTAACGCTAGCTGCCAGCACACTTATGCGTGTTCAGGCAAGGCCATTTCCAGCTGAGTACTAATTTTTTTTGCTCGCTGAGGCAGCAGTCTACCGCTACAAAAAATTTTGTCGTGCGCAAGAATTAAAGATTTCATTTGGCTAAACTGAAGGGAGACCTATCGATTCCAGCCTACCAGAAGCAGATGGGAGGATGCATAGGGGCATCAAATTCACTCAGTTGCCCAATTTTTGAGTATCCGTTAGATTCCCCGTTGAAAACGGATGATGAACCGATCATCAGTCAGTGTAGGTTGGAGACGGTTAACTTCCTTCAGGTTCAGTATTTCTCGAAACTGATCAAGAACTTTCATGAATACAGTCTCTTGTAGGTCACCATTGAGGTAAGCCACTGCCACGTCGTATTGTCTTACGTGCATATTTCATTGAGTAGTCGTTGCGATTGCTCTGCCTATGGACCCGAAGCGTGCAACTGGACCATATGTCTCGTAGAAATTTTTTTTGTTTGTAGTTGGGAGGTAAATGTCATTTATGCACAGAGTGTGGGACTCCCATGCTCACAAGAAGGTGACTGGACTATCCACTAAATACCTCCCCTGTCAGCCTGAGAACCCAGCCTGGAACTGTTTGATACACTACTTCGTGCCAAGTCTCGTTTTGTTACTCCGTGAAGCGCCTTCAAGCTGGGGAGTCCCTCTTCTAGTGGGAGGGGAGAGGGGAAGAGGAAATGCCAGACAAGCGATCCCCCAGCCGTTGCAGCCAGTCCCATTTTGTGCTCGAAAAAATGTGTGGCAGGCATTGTCTTCCTCTTCTGGGCAAAACCGATCTTGTGCAGGTAAGACTGAAAACACCCATGCCCGCTCAAAAGCTGGGTCGGATAGAAGTCAGTCTCACCATGCCTTCGATTTAGCCACGGTCTCACAACCGGGATGCAAAACACCAAAGACTGCTGCCAATCGTTGAGTGAGCGCTGTGTCTCCTCATGGACAGACGTCTCCCTCACATCCTCGTTTTGACGCAGGTAAATCGCGCGGCGCTCTAAAACAAGGAAGGCAACAGGTATCACGCCTGCAATAACTCTTAACGATGAATCAGTGACTGCCGGATATGAAGATGTAATCCCCAGTGCTCCTTTTCTCTGTATCTGTGCCAGGCGTTTTCGGTATACCTCCTTACTGAGAGCGTCGCCCCATATTTCTGCTCCGTACGGACACACCAAGAGGCGTCTTCTTGATGGGCTGGGTCCCCCTTCGTTGGCCATAAGTCGACTCAGAACCGATACTCCCGGAGCAGCCTTCTGCGCTGATTTACTCAGAGAAACTCATCTTCGAGCCGATCAGTAGCCCCATATACCTCACCGGTAGCTTCGATTCAATTAGTATGTCTCCTATACTGATTGTCCTTACTCTAGGACCACTTCGGTTTTCTCCAGTGCTAAACTGAACCCGCGAGCAGTCATCCAGTCTCTCACTCAGCATATTAGCATACCTAGCCTAAGTTGCGCCTGTTCAACGGTGCGTCCAGCGACCAGAGCCACAACATCATCCGCATAGCCGATCAAGCGCGACTCATCTGGCATCTTCAGTCCCAGTAGCCCGTCGTAAGACACGTTCCACAGGTCTGGATCAAGGATAGATCTCTGGGCAGCACCCGATGTAACCTCCATCCTTTGTTGGCCCTGTTTCATGTCGTAAAGCAGGTTTCCGTCCTTCAAATAATCCCCCAAAAGCCGCATTAGATATTCTGGAATTTGAAAAGGGTTTTCCAGGGTATCCAGAATATCCGCCCATTTAGCGGCGTTGAAGGCATTCCTAACGTCGACTGTCACCTGCAGGACGATCCGTCGCTTGGCCCAACAATATGCATATGCATTCTGGACCGCGCTCACCACCTGTGCAATTGCATCAATGGTGGAGCGTCCTGCTCTAAAGCCGTACTGCCGAGGAGATAGGTTCCCAATAGCACGAATCACGTCAGTGAGTCTTCCCTTGATGAGTTTCTCTAGCACTTTCCCAGCAGTATCTAGCATGCACCACGGACGCGGCGATCCGGGATTTCCATTTCCCATGCTGATCAGCATGAGCCTCGCCACCTTCCATCGTACCGGGCAAGCGTGTATGTGTGTGTGAATGTACTGAGAAGCAAGTCAGGACAATGGTGATAGACAAGTTGTATACCTGAGCTGGAACACCATCTGGACCTGGAGCCTTCCTTGCTTTCAATGAAAGGACTGCCTCTTATAGTTCCAGCTGTGTGAAGAATGGACACTCGACTGCTGTTTAACCATGAACAGCGTCAACACGGACGGGATGGGCGGGAAGGAGTGCCCGCACTATCTCGTACATCTTTCCCACATGCATGCAAGGTTTCCGTAGGGCACCAGGCTTCCGCATAACTAGCTTGTAGCCCAGGCTTACAGATCCTTGTTGACATTGTCCACTAGATCTTGCCAGCAGCGAGCCTTGCGGTTGTTAATGAATTTGCGAACGCATTTTCCGACCGACTTATATGCTAGTACCCGGTTGCATGCCTCGTCACGGTTCCGTGTCCGTTGAGCCTCAAGCCGAAGCTTGTGGCACTCCCTTCGCTTTTCAGTGGTTTCAGTCGACCACCCGTATACTGGGGGCTTGCCATGGCCCGACGGGGCATAGCAGCGCTGCAAGCAGTCGTGATGCTCATAGTTGAGTTCACCACGTCTTGAGCAGTGGAACACCTGCCATGAGTACCACAACGAACCTCTCGACGTCCATCCTTCCGATGATCCACCCAATTGTAGAAAGTCGAGAGCAGGGACGTCAGGAGATAACGTCACTGACCTCAAGCAGAATGCACTGATGATCGCTAGCTGAGTAGCTCTCTATTACTCTCCAATTGTGTATCCTCCATACTAAGGACTCTGATTCGAATGCCACGTCCGATGTGGCTCCTTCACAGCCAATTCGGTGGAAAGTCGGCGTACTACTTCGTGCTTAGTACGACGAGCGTCGTCCTGGCCGCCATTTCTAGGGTTCGTTTTCCCCATTCGGTTGCTTTAGCGTTGAAGTCTCCCCCAACTAGCACGTAGCCGTCTGCGTTCGAGACAGCTCCTTCCAAAGCATTAAGCTTAGCTTGGAAAGATGATATCGATTCGTTCGGCGTTTGGTACATACTAAAGAAAGTGGTTCCTGAGCACCGAACCCACACGAAACTCTCCCCCCATCCACAACTCTTCGCCTGGAAATCACTGTTCCGAGCCCAGATGGTAGTGGTACAAGTTTCATCAGGAGTACCATGATGCAGAACTTTTATCATGGTGTTACTCACTCAGCAGCATAAAGTCGGCTTTCATGTTGCTCGCAAACTGCTCATGCAGATTTTAGGTGGTTGAACTGCGGTGTAGATTTAACTGCAAGATGCGGGTCATCGGAGTTCTGATTTTGCCTTGGCTAGGAATTTTCTCATTATCCTTGGTGTTCACGGGTCCTGAAAAAAGAACCAAAACAATATATTCGCACGTTTCCACAATTGAAGATAGGAAAGATAGTCTCTTGTATGCATTTCAGCCAAGAGGAAAAAGACTACTTAGCGTCTGCATCGAAGGTGTTCATTCCGTTAACAGAAAATAAATTAAAAAGTGTTTGTATTATCATTACTTTTCTTTATTTATTAAAAAAACCTTATTTCTAATCACATGAATTCACACTCATATATCTTTGCATTTTTTAAGTCCAAGGACCACATTACATAACAATCATTGCGTCACTAGGATGTTTTTAATACGTTTCGCGTTCTCTATACTTTACTTACTATATGAATTTTTCTTAACATCCATTTTGGTATTCAAATCAACTGTAAATGGAATTCAAATGTTTTAACTATATTTAGAGATTTAAAATTTAAATTCAGCATCCATTTATATCACATAATCTAACGAATACTCGCTAAATAGTTAATTTTATTTGAAATGCTGTTAAATCTCATATACATACACTAATGTTAACAAGGTAACTTCAAAACTATAAAATCATATATAAATCCAATCTTTTTTTATTAATGGTAGACTACGAAAGTTAATACTTTGATATTTTAAATCTAGTACTTTTTACATAAGAGTTGGCACTTCACTATGAAGCAAATAAATTCTCACTTTGAAGACTTGTTACCATCCATAATAAATTGTCGATTCATTCATTGGTTGCTGCCCGAACAAACATATCCGCCTCCTGTTCAATTTCTATTTTTATCTTTGCAATCGTATCAATCTGTTCAGTTCGCTCCTGTCGACTGATCCAGTTGCGCAATTCATTCTTCTCCATTATTTCAATCCTTTGCAAGAACTCATCGTGCTGACCGTAATCGGTGTGTTCTAATTCAAGCTTACTCAACACCAATCCATTGGAAAAACGGAGTTGCAGATCCAAGAACTTTTTGAAATTACTCGAAACATTTCTGAATTTATAAGACTGCTCCTTGCTTTTGTGATACAAGCGATAGTGATCCTCGAGCAAGCTGTGCGTTGAAAAACTCATTTCGCAATGATTGCAACCATACGGCTCAATGTGTTTGCGAATGTGCTGAATAGCTCGCGTTTCCGTTTCAAAGAACACCCAGCATTGACTGCAGCCGTAGAGGATCCTTCGGACGGCAACGCGAACTGACGCAACACTAGTGGAATTCTGATGAGATTTCGCGACATGATTCTTACAGAGACTCTCCTGCAAGTAGATATGATCGCAGCCCAAACATCGAATAACATCCGCCACTTGACCCGTTCCGACTTTCAGGAGGTCCTCGAGATACGACTGTACCAGGAATTCATATGAAGAGTGCATTTGTACATAGAGATTCGAGTGTTGAGTTTCAACGTGTTGTTTGAGCACTTGAATGGATCCTGATTCGAAGGAGCATTCCGCACACTTTTTATGATTATTTGATTCGCGTGTGATAAATAGATCGCTCACGTGAGTGTTGAAATGGTGAACTTTCATCTCATTGAAGGGAGCTACGGTGTAGCAGTAGGCGCACAGAAGCTTCTTCGACACTCGGAAGTAGACCACATCGCCAGGATGGGTCGATCGAAAGTGTTTGCGCAGTTTTGTGTAGCTATCAGATTTGGCGCCACATAGGAAACAAATGATATAAACGTCGGTCCTCATTCGACGAGGAGAAGTGTTCGTTGAAGATTGAGTGTCGCCCGTTGAGAGCTCAGTTATTCTCGATGGAGAGATAGGGATAGCAAGACCTGATGTGTGATAAGGTACACTTGTCGTAGGCTGTGTCGTGTTTAAGTTTGTTGGCGATGAGATATTTGCTTTTGATGCTAGGATTTCGCCTATGGGTACAGAAATTTCTAAATTTAGACCCGGAGATGAAACTATAATATTATTTTGAGCTGGTTGGATTGAATTGTATATTTCAGCTTTGGGCGATCCTTTGTTATGTCTGACAGCCATGAGTTTTTCAACTGGAACGAGCTTCAGCATCGGCTTTACTTCCGGCTCTGGCTGTTCCTCGCGAGCACTTGTCTCATGCGCCGAATCTTCTGTGGGTTCCTCATGTCTGACTTCCTTTGGACTCGACCTAATGAACGCTATAAGCCCGACTTCCTTATTTTTCATTTGTGGCCCAGACGCAGCCGGTACTGCAAGATTTGGCGTACAGTCAGATTCCAATGCAGCTATTAGCTCAGTGTCAGTTAAAACTGCTGACGTATTTGCACTTACAGACTCTGTATTTCGATCTGGTGATGTCGATATTTTGATACGTTTGCTGTCCTCCTCAGGGGCTTTAACGCTGCTGTTTGAACGCTTAACGCCACTCTTTCGGAGCTTCTTTGAAGCCGGCCCAGGACGATAGACTTCGGGTTCATTCATTTTGCGCTTTCGACCACCTTCAGTTTTAATCTCCGGTTCATTCGCGACTGGCGACTGGTTACTACTGTTACGACTTGGTGATTTGGCTACATTTTCTGTGGCTTGAGGAGCCACTGTGTTTTCAGCCTTTACACTTTCTGATTCCTGCTCCACAGGTTCATAATTTTCAAAGAGTAGCTCAAATGGTGAAAGATTTTGAACCCACTTGCCACCAGCTGGCAGGAAAACACTTCTGATGCGAGTCCTTGGTTCATCCGCATGAGTCTTTTTCGAATGATCTTCCACCGCTTGCAGATTGTTATCAAAGAACGGACACATATCACACTTGAAGCGGACATTCAACTGATGATTCTCTTTCATATGCACAAAGAAGTCTTCGCATTCCGTCAGTATAGCCTCACAAAGAGTGCACTTGTAATTATCCTCGGGACTTCGGATTTTCTTGTTGTACAAAATTTCAAGCTTCATTTTCGTGCCATTAGTGCTGCGGGCGTGCAAGGTCATCGTCACAAAGTTGTAAGGATGGCACATGTTGATGTGATTCAAAACACGTAAGCGATTATAATGGTAATAATTGCACATGTTACAAACGACTATTGTTGGCCCGTGATATTGCAAGTGATTGCCTATTCGGCTTATTTTCAGCTGAGCACTGCTCAAACCATAAGGACAATGCGCGCAGGAATACCTCCCACTCATAATAATCAAGTGACGTTCGCTGATATGCTGCATTAACTCCTCATCGGTTTTGGCAACAAAAGGACATGCATCGATATTACAACAAAGTCGTGTGTCGAGTGACACAAATACTGGAATTATCGTTTCCTCTTTACGTTCCACAGGCGATTCCGGCCGCTCGGCAGGCACATCATCAGCCAACTGATCAGGATTAAATCGCTTCCTCAGTACTTCCAAGATCTTCTCGATCCTATCGCCATCGTGTTTCCTTGGCATTGCCACGAAAATTCGACTTTCTTGTTCACTGAACTTTTGATCCCAGTCTTTATCGGACGTTAAATACTCAAACACATTACTCTGCGATTGATGCGACATTTTTAGATGTTCTATAGCCAAATTTTGCGACGCACTACTCCCTCCACAAAATATACAAAGATATCGATGCCTTCGATGTTGGATTGTGTGCATACGGATTTGATTCGTCGGAATAATTCGATTGCAATGAGGGCATCTGTAAATTGGCTCCTTCTTATCGCCAGCATGAGTTGAAATGTGTCGATCGAATTGTTCGAAATTGTCGAAGGTTCGTTCGCATTTCGGGAAACCACATTTGTACAACTCCTTACCAACAAATCCGGTATCTTTGATTGCAGCACTTACAAGTTGATCCAATTCACTTCTCTCCTCGGTTTTGATTGTATCAGGCTGCATGCCTTCAGCGATTTTACGAATATAGGATTCTACATCATTGAAAGTAATTGCCGCCTCGCCAAACATTTGACGAATTCGTTCATTTAAAGCGGTTGAATCCTCACCATGATTGACCGCTTCAATTGAATTTTCTTCAAAGCTATTTGCCGATTGATCCTTGATGATGAATTTCTTTTTGGAGACAATGTCTCCAATGTAGACTAGACTTGTCGATTTGATGGACGTTATGTCGATGGTGGTTTGAGATGCCTGGAAATTAAAAAAAACATTCAATTTTATGATATTCAGTGAATTATCAATTCTGTTCGAAAATCTGGAATAACAGTGGTTGTTTAATATAAATACGGTGGAAAATGTGAAAGATAAACCAGTAATATATTCCTGTTGTGCTAGAATTAGCGGAATATCAGAAGAAAATACGGTAATGTAGTTCTAAAGGGTGGTCTAACCATAATGCACGATGTTAATTGTGAGTCACACCTTAACGTCAAGTTTTTCGCCCAACTTAATTTGGCATTTCTTTGTTTCAATTTTTGACAAATTCAACCATGGAGAGGTACACAATTGAGTAGCGCGTTAAGGTTTTTGAAGCCTTTTACAAAAACGGACGTTCAAAACAAAATGCATTTCGTGCACTTCGTGATTTTTTTGGTCAGCATAATCGACCAAATGTATCCACAATCGGGAGAATTGTGCGCAAATTTCAGCAAACCGGGTATGTAGGAAATGTGAAATCACCTGTGCATGCTCCCCCAGTTCGTTCTGCGGAAAACATTGCTGTTTTTCGCGATATTGTGGCAGAAGAGACGTCAACCTCGACTCGTTGCCATGCCCAACAATTGACCATCTCACGAACATCTCTGATTCGAATTTTGAATAAAGATTTGAATTTACACGTTACAAGGCTCAATTGACTCAAGAGCTGAAGCCTACTGAAGCGTCGGCAATACGCCGAATGGTTGGTTGAAGGGAAGGTGACTTTACAAAGAAAATCATCTTCAGCGACGAGGCACACTTTCACCTCAGTGGATTCGTTAACGAGCAGATTTGCCGCATTTGGGCAAATGAGAATCCATGAGTGATTGTTGAAAAGCCGATGCATCTACAAAGAGTGACTGTTTAGTGCGGTTTATGGGCTGGCGGCGTCATCGGGCCGTACTTCGTCGAAAATGAGGACGGCCAAGCAGTTACCCTGAATAGTGTTCTCTAATGCGAGATGAAAACGGACTTCTTGTGGGCAGAAATTGAGGTTATGGACCTGGACGATATGTGGTTCCAACAGGATGGTGCCACTTGCCACACAGCCAACGAAACAATGACTCTTTTGCGCGCGAAATTCAATGGCCGATATCTCACGTTGTGGCGATGTTAATTGGCCGCCACGATCATGTGATTTGACACCGTTGGATTTCTTTCTCTGGGGATATTTAAAAGAAAAAGTGTACGTCAATAAGCCAAGGACAATTCAAGAGCTAAAGGATGAAATATTTCAGCACATTAACGACATTGAGCGTTTGAGGTTTATTTTTTTTTATATTTATTATTTTATTTTTTATATTTACAATTAACATCGTGCGTTTTGGTTGAACCCCTATAGTACCAGTTGAAATAAAGAAACAAGATTCATTAGACTTGTTAGAAGCTTCGGCTAGCAAGGGAGAGATATAAAAAATTTATTCAAAGTCATGAAAAATCAAGATTCTTCAAAAAATGTTAATAAATGATATGAATATTCTGGGAGCAAGAAAAAATCAATGTCCTAATAAGGCAGCTGTGTAATGATTGAAATATCTGCTTCTAGTGCAGAAATTTATGCGATAAAACCTCATTTATGGCGCTGAAGTTCTTGAGAATTTTTCTGCTCATTGAAAATGAACATTCATGGTTGATAGACCAACAATCATGATTTAGGAACCATCAGTCATGACTAAAGGACAAGAAGCCGAGAAATCTTGATTGTTCTTTGAGCTAGTAAATATACATAAACCAAATAATCTACCATTTGTAGAAAATTTGCTGGTCATCTGGTCTCGTAAATTAGTGCTCGGGACTAGAAAAGAACTAACAAACATTACCACAGCTGAAGACAGGATAAGAGTAGTCGAAAGCTGAATACTGAAGACAACGGTCAATCATTGCGCCTGAATAAATCAAAGCGAAAAACCAGAGGCTCGGCGAAAACCGCGAGTGTTGAATAGAATGTTTAGTAGGCCAGAGGAGAATAAGTAAACTCAAAATTCTAAGCTACAAATATGGAGTATTAAAAGTGAGGTAGGGGAAAAGTTCCCACTGATATTCGTTAAGTATTGGGCTCGAAAAATGAGACAGGCAGCTAATTCAGGAACCTGATCAAAAAACGAAAAGCAGTCGAAACTTAAAATGACATCTAACGAAATATATACAGTTTTTTTATTATGTTTGAAATCCGTTAAGGACGGCAGTGATGCGAGCTAAAGATCTGGGCTCGCTGGAATGGTATTGGCTGACGACGCGTGAGCGTGCTGGCAGCTAGCTTATGCGAGTTTGTTCTGCCGGAGGCGGGTTCTTTTCGCCAGCACAAGGGCCCACTACAAAATATTTCACGAACACTATTAACTTGATTTTACATAAACCGGACCAAAAGAAATGGCCGAGGCCAGAACGAAAGGAAGCTGCCTAATAGTTCACCTACCTTTCCTTTCATTCCCTCGTTAATGACGGGGTCGTTCCCCTGATCAGGCGCGGTAAAAACGTCAAACATTTAAGAAACTCTACATATAGCAAGAAAAATCCAATGCTCATGTGTCGCATTTATGTATGCGAAGTTATCTTGTGTACACCGCTTACACAATGAGTATTTCGATAAAGCTCTCATCTGTCCTATTCGTAGGCATCGCTTAATCATACGGATTCTGTTTCAAAAATTATATTGATCCAATAAAGAACGATTCCAAAAGGGTCCCAGAGTTCATTACACGTTGCCAGGTAGCAGCGACCATGGATGTACTGTATTGCTGGTGGCAATATCAAGTCAGTGAATCAGCTGTATCAAAAGTTCATCAGAAATTATGTGATAATGCAAATCCCACGAAAAAGAGTAGAGGCTTTGCCTCAAAAGCCCTGCTTCATTTAATATGGCATCGTGGAAGCCCCAATAGCCTTCATACTAAGGGCTGAATTGTCTATTGCCAGTAACAAAATGGGCCGCGAGAAAACAGACGGACTTAAGCGGACTTCGTCGTTACCGACGGTACTTAAGTGGGGCATCCAGGTGGAAGCGGTGCCCCCTCGCACCCTCCCAAATGCCAAATGTAGACGTGGCCATATATTTCCTATTTAAGTTAAAAACTCATACAAACATAATTTGTATGAATTTTTCCCTTAAATGAAAAAATATAAACGTGACCAATTTATGTTTCGTAATATATAATCACATAATACTATACCATAAAAGGGCACGCGAGCGGAAGGCCACTCTTTCCTGCAAGAGCACCTGTAACGCATTAAAAGGGGTGAGCTCGCCCGATGGCTAGCTCAGTATAGTGGAGGGACCAGCCATCGTTGTTGGTCCCATAGCCGGTCAGGTTTTCGATAAATGGAAAGACCAAAATTGCTAATTCAATTATCGCGCCATTATTATTTTGTTTGTTTGCTACTTATAAAAATAACATATATTTTCCAATCGTACTCAAAAATTTCATTCGATTATAGTAATTTAATCCGCATCTAATCGCTTTATTTTTAAATATTTTCCTTGTTAATTCTGATTTACACATTTAACATGAAGCCAAGTTTACTATATTTAATAATTTCTCTTCATATACGTTCCCATCAAATAAACGATACCCAAAATTTGGCGAATTTCATATTTGTGGGTTTGGTCCATTGCAAGACAAAAAGGAAAAAATAAAATCTGCGATCGTTTTGAAATTCGACATAAAAAAAGGGAATTTATATGATAAAAGAGAACAGTTAAGGAATTTAATCTTTAACTGGGAGATAGTTTTGTCTAATTTTCACGGGTAGAGGAGTTTTCATGGGAAAACTGCTTGCGTAGAAATAGCAAATCGAAGAAAACACAGCTCCAACGACGACGACGACGACACACACGGACTCCTGATGCAACACCACCGACCGACCCATGCGTGGCGCCTTTCAGTGGAATGTGCGATCGCTGATTATGCAAGATGCACGGCAAAACCAATAAAACAGAACCGCTCCACCCCGATAGCGGTTTCGAAAAGTAGTAGGAAGGTCGGATACTACTTGGGCGTACGCGATCCGAGATCTACGATCCGCTAAAAGCTTGCTACCAGCACCGAAATCATCCAATTACAGCTCGAAGCTTAGATATGCGTACGAGCAAGAAGAAGCTACCGCCACAGTCGCTGCTGAAGCTGTTCCGGTTGTTTCTACTGCCGCTGGCGCTGTTCTCGCGACGTGCTCGCAGAGACGATCAATGACAGACTCCTCGATCCGTAAAAATCTCGGCATAATCTCTATACCGCAACAGTAAATTGAGACAAGCTTCTAGCTCAGCCGTTAGATTGCATTCGGCAATGCAATACATGGGTAGGATGCATTATAGCAGTGTTCTCATGTCCGAATTTTCAATTGGAGATTTGAGTTATTAAGATAATAAAAAAAATAATAATATATAGAAAAGTTTAAATCATAATAAAAGATAAATCTCATGAAGAATATCAATGCAAAGAAAAATAATATAAATTTATATTTATAATAAAAAAATTAAACATTTTTTTTCTAGTTTTTCAAATCTGCAATTGAAACTTCGGAACAGTGTTATGCCGGGTTTCGGGCAGTTTTTTTAGGTGACTGCTCGATTACTACACTAGCTTCCAGCACGAGTGCGAGTCGCCAGGCAAAACGCTTTTAGTTGAGCTTGGTTTTTATAGCTCGCTGGCACTTGTGCCAGAACATTGGCACCCGTGCCCTGTACGAACAGTGAAAACAATAGAACCACTGCAATAGTTAAAGCTTAGGACAGATTTATAAAGTTTTCTGAAGAAATTTTCACGATCCTGTGAATAGACTTCAAGACATTATTATGCGTAACTTGTTCCTGATTCTTCTTCTTCTTCGTAGCCTTACAGCCCCTTTCGGACCTTCGCTTAGAGATAGTTCGAGTATCTCATTATCATGATCTAATGTATCGGCACTCCGCAAGGTGATATGATGATTATCACGCTTTGGCCGTATGTCCGTCCACCCAGCTGCGATACATTCTGACTTTAAACCAGCACGTATCATAACTGAACTGGCTTATAGACCGTCCGAAGAACCACTCGAACTAAATCTCGTTGACGCCAACGAAACTTAAACCAGAGACGTTCGGCTTACGGGCTTAGTGCTCTAACCACTAAGCCACGCGGACTACTAACTAGTTCCTGATTAATCAATTGAATTGAATGGATTTCAAAACGCCGTAACAACTGTGAAATACATTATGGAATCGTTGCTAAACCAATTTGTCCATTTTGAAAAAGTGGTGGACCGTCACTTATTAAATCAATTCTAACTAAAACCGGGAAAACTGATTTGAAATCGATTCCAGAAAAATTATTATCCTTTTCAGGGAGTTTTGAAGTAAATTTTCTTATTTTTTAAGAGGGTTTTTTTTTAAATATTTACTAATATTCGAGAAAAAAGGCATAACACACGATCAGATGAGAGTAGAAATCAAAATTCGGATGGAAAACATTTAAAAAGCAGTTAAGGGTTGAAAGCATGCGTCGAAATCTCGAACTGGAGGATCAGATCAGGACAGGACAGCAGTAATAAATAAATCCTTTGCCAATGCGCAGAATCCGCAATAAGACAATTTTAAATGTACTCACCAGTGGATGCAGGGACTTGATAAACACTAATCCACAAACGTATAACAGCTGACTAGGATGTTCATTGGCCATATGCTGTCGAATCGTCAACAAATCTGTCGTTCCAAACGAACAATATACGCAATCATACAAAGCTGAATTGATATCCATTGGCTCCCGACGCGAATGATCCTTGACAATGTGATCTAGCAGCAAATGTTTGACGAAAACTAATTTACGGCACGCCGAGAAAACTGAAAAATTCGCAAAATTTAATACATGATATCGTTGCAACTAAACCTACGTTCCAAACACTTACATGGGCATGACAACGGCTTAACATTTCTCTGTCGATAGTCCAGAATTTCCAGCATCTCTGTACTAAATGTATGTGTTTGACCAGAACAAACAATTATCTTCAACGACTTCTCATCTTCATGGAATGTCCGCTGATGCATTTGTACATTATACGCAGCACAGCTACGATAGAAACATTTCGAGCATTGATAGCGTGACGCTCCGTGAACTTTCCCGATATGATCGACAAGTCCGTTGGTATGAATGAAATGTTCCGAACAGTAGCAACAATATAAGGCACTGACATCTTCACTATGATTTAGTTGTATATGGAATTGTAGATCTTTTTGCGAGTTGGTTGTAAACACACAATTAGGTCCCATACATTTACACAAGTTCTCCAAATGGAACTCTTTCAGGAGCATTTCACAAATATCTTTGGTTTTATAGCAATCGGAAGGATCGTTCTTGATCCATGGTCGAAGCAGTTTTGATGCATATGATTTTTGCGGAAGGTGATCATTGACCAAATGCAAAAATTCTTTATCGATTGATAAGAATTTTTTTGATCCTTTCTTTCGACAAGCAACACACTGTCCTGTCCATTTGTGCCGATGTGTTCGCATATGCTTTCGAAACTCTTCCAAAGAATCGATTGGGTTGAAATTGCAATCCAATACGAAACAGTAGAATTTAAGTTTATTTAAGCCAGTTTTTTCGATACCGATGCTCTGCACTCTAGTAATGTTTGGGTTGGAATTATCAACACCTTTGAATTTTACTTTTCTGTTGGTAGTCGTCTGACTGGATGAACCTGTGGAGGCCTTTTTCTCTTCTACCGCTGGTGGTTTTGAGTTTTCTACGACGGGGATGATGGCGGCCTTGGTTTTGCCCCCAGATTTTACGTCCGACCCTGAACTGATTTCCTTTATTCGCAGTGGTGTTTCAGTTGCCATTGCATGGATTTCGGTGAAAATTTGTGTTCCTATATCCAGCGGCTTCAAACCGTCGATACTTTGGTCTAAAGTTTCACTTTTGGGAACAATATGCAAAGATTCGTTCATAACTGTTGGCTGCGGCGCAGCTGCAGTTACGGATTGTACAGGTAAAGCTTGGAGTTCTTGAGGCTCAGTCAAAGTGTCCTCAAGGGATTTCCAATCGATAGCGTCGATAGCATCCATAATAAATTCATTTTTCACATACTCAATAGCTTCACCGACTGGTGGCGGACGCGGTGTATCGCTTTCTGGACTAGGAGCGTATTCGAAATTATCATAAGCATCGTAATCATCATCTTCTTCGGCAATGGCTTCATTACCAACTTTAATGTTATCACAAGCTTCTTCTGCAGCTTTAGGGTTTTCTTCCGGTTCACTTTCATCAACTTTGAAAAGCGTTATGGACACATAGTCAGATGTCTTAACTTGTTGTTGATCATGTTCACTTCGAATATGCTTGATCACGTTCGCACTGTTTAATTGCGTGTAATTGCATTGAATACAAACATATGCTGGAATGACTTTGTTGCTTAGATCATATCGGTAAACGTAGATGAATTTTGCTCCTTTTTCGCACTCAGTGTTGCAATGCTTTAGAAGATCTCGTTTCCGCGAGTCGCGAGTTCCACAACAATCACACTCGTAGGCAAATTCTCCCGTGTGACTAGCGAAGTGCTCCATGTAGCGTCCAATTGGACATGACATCTCTTCGCTACAGAAAGGACATTTTCCAGAATATTTTTCGATGTTTGATTTTCGAACTGGTTTTACTAAATTGGGATTTTCTTTAAGCGCTTCTACTTGACCCAATTCCAAACGTGCCACATACACTTCGTTCTCGCGATGCACATTGACATAATGCGAGATCAACTCTTCGTTCTTTTCCATCTCTTTGCATAGCAAACAATTCTTTTCACCGCTATTACAATGCATTGACATGTCTGTGTTTTTAGGGATGCGCTTTTGTTTTTTCGATCCTCCTGCCTCGGCCTTCTTTTTTCGTTTATCGTCGTAAGGCATTTCTCGGAGCGGAGTCAGCAAGTTGGCTTCAGTCAATTGTTCTGCCATTTTTAAGGCCGGAGAAGGTTTCACTTTTGTCGCTGTGTTTGCTTTACCTAATTTTATTATCCCTGCGACATCATTAGTTATCTTGTTGCGAAGAGCACTGGGCTCGACGTTCGGCGATTTTGTCTTGGGCGATATTTTCGTTTTAGGTGGGGAGGAAGAGGGAAAAGACGAAGCATCGTCTCTATCCGAGTCTGATGATGATTCAATTCGGTTCCTGAGACGACTTCTGGGTCTACCTTTGCGAGGCTTTTCTGGGCTTTTCGGTTTGCAGAGAGATGCCATGCTCTTTTTGATGTCGGAAACAATCTCTTCAGCAGTCATATGCACTGGTCCACTGCCATCTTTCGAGAGAGCATTTTTACGAGGTTTTTTGGTTTGAATAGGTTCAGGAGATGATTCTGGTGACTCCGGATCTTCGATAGGTTCTCTTGGCGTCGTGCTTTTTTTAGCTTTGTTGCCCTTTGAAGATGTTGATGTTTTCGTTGGTGTCTTGCTCGCAACCTTATTCGCTTCGAGAAATTTGGCAATTTGTTGCCCAATGATTTCTTCAAGTTTCGACATCTCTACCATGACAAATTTCTTATCATGTTTCGACGATCCTGACCGAGGGGCATCGTCGTCATCGTCCAAACTTCCACTTCCTGACGACAATAAATCATCCTCATCTGAATAGTCGTCATTATAGTCCAAACTTTTGGATGGTTGGGTAGCCGGTGGCAGTGCTACGGCTGGAGTTAGACGAGGGATTGGAGGTGGAGGAGGAACCTCATCTAATTTAGGGGCAGGCGCAGGAGCAGGCCGCATACGATTTAGCCGAGGATCCTTTGGGCTAACATGTGCAATAGGCTGCTGCATTCTTTCGTAAAAATCAGTTGACATCATAAATGTGTTCGGCGGCGGATAGTATTCCATGTTAGGTTGACAATATTCTGTTGCAGGTACCCCACTGTACTTTTCGACAGCATTCCCAATCAGTTGTGAGAGAATGTCTTCAGATATCCCAATTTCTCTTTCTAGCTTTATTTTAATCGCGTGCAATTCATTCAAATCTTTCTCTTTCAGTGCTTCAACACTCTCCGCAGTCGGCTCATTCTCTTCAGGAGACGGTGGCTCAAAGTCAGTACCTCCAAAGTCATTGCTACCAAATTCATCAGTTAACCCATCATCCGATAGTTCTCCTTTCGATGAAAACGGTTCTCTTTTTGATGAAATCGGTTCTAGTTTAGGATTTGAAGGTGTAGTGGCTTCAGTGGGCGGAGCAGACTTGCTTTGATTTTCAGTAGGTTTGGATGAGATAACCTTTAATGGAACAACAACATCTTCGTCGTCATCATCATCATCAAGAAGAATTACGAGATGTCCTTCATCATTAACCGTTGCTTCTACTTTGGGTCGTTGTGTTGTAACTTCATGTTTCGGTGACCTTTTAGGATCGTTGCTTATGATAGGCGGGGGTGGAGCTTCTATCACTTCATCATCATCACTCACTTCAATAGTGAAGCCTACTGCATCGTTTTCCGCCTCCTTAGCTCTCGATTTTTCAGCTTCTTTTACTTTAGATTTTTCGGCTTCTTTTACTTTAGCGTTTTCATCTTCTTTCGCTTTAGCGTTTTCATCTTCTTTCGCTTTAGCGTTTTCATCTTCTTTCGCCTTAGCGGTTTCATTTTCTTTCGCTTTAACATTTTCAACTTCTTTCGCTTTTGTGTTTTCGCTTTCTTTTGTTTTAGCATGTTCTTCTTCTTTCGCACTAACTTTAGATGCTGGTGGCCTTTCATCATCATCGGAATCGGATACATCGATGACAGTTGGACAAACTATTGGTAAATTAGTTTCAGCCTTGGTATCTTTTTCAATTGTTTCAGATATTGGAATTAGAATGAGATTTGGGTTTGGTGGGGGTGACTTGGGCTTGGTGACATTTTCAATTGTTTCGGATATTGGAACTTGAATGAGATTTGGATTTGGAAGATGTAATGTATCTGACGACTCAACAGCTTCTGGTAATTCAACAAGAGTTACTTGACTAACGCTGGGAAGGTTTTGCGAAAGTGGTAAATCTGACTGAATTACTTTTGAGAAATCTGTGGAACTCACTTGCAAGTTTGCAGCTTGTGATGATTTTGTTGGCGACTTCGAAGCTCTTTTAGGTAATGTGTGTTCCTTCTTTGGTGATCGAGATAGGCGCTTTGAAGGTGACTTGGAACGTCGTGGCGGGGATCGTCTCGGCGATCTCGAACGTCGTCTTGGCGATATTGAGCGACGTCGTGGTGATATAGATTTACGCCGTCGTGGAGATATAGATTTCCGCCGTCGTGGAGATATCGAACGTCGTTTTGGAGATATTGGACGGCGTCTAGGAGATATCGAACGACGCCTAGGAGATATCGAACGGCGCCTTGGAGATATCGAGCGTCGTCTAGAAGATATGGAGCGGTGCCTTGGAGATATTGAACGCCTTTTTGGGGATATCAAACGTCGTCTTGGACTGTTGGAACGTCGTCTTGGACTATTGGAACGTCGTCTTGGACTGTTTGAACGTCGTTTAGGAGATCGAGATCGTCTTCTTGGAGATCTTGATCTGCGTCTTGGTGATCTCGATCTTCGTTTAATAGGCAATCGTATCTTCGGTGACCTGGATCTGCCTCTTCTGGGTTCAACTCGTGGTATAGGTGACCTTAACCGTCTCAATGGCGTGAGTCGAATTGGTGATTTTGAACGTCGTTTTGGAGATTTCGAAGACCTTCGTGTAGGTCTCACTCGTCGACTTGGTGATATGGAGGATCGCCGAACTGGTGATCGTTGCGATCTTCCTGGTGATCTTGACGACCTTGGAGATATTTTCGGAGACTTTGATAATTTTATTGGTGATTCTGCATCTCTTGTTTTCGCGCGATATACTTCAGGTGGCGTTATAGAACGTTGTCGAGTTGGAGGTTTTGGATTAAGTTCTTCTTCCAAAGCAGCTAGCTGAGCACGTAATCTTCGTTGCAATTCGTATTTATCATCTTCATTGTATTCTTTTTTAATCTCCTTGTCCAATGGCTCTTTACACTCTAACCCCATTTCAACATTTTCATTAAATTCTAACTTTATTGCTGATGTTGGTATCATTCTGTCAAGACCGATTCGACTCTTTTTAGCGCGTTGATATGTTTCATACGGTTCGTCATATTCTGGTAAATCAGAGCTATCAGAAAATTCCGATTCAAGATCCACGCTGACATTCCTCACTATGCCCTGTTCATTAACATATCTTATTGGCGAACGCGCTTGTTCCTTGTTACCAACCTTGCGCTTCTTGCGTTTATGGTTTTTCTTGCGATGCCTTTTACGTCGATCAACATTCTCTTCGCCTGGTTGGGAAGCTGCATTGGCTTTCTTAGCTAAGAGCCTAGCTCTCAAATCATCTTGATCGATTTCATTTTTGATTGTTATCTTAAGAGGTGGCATATTTGTTTTATTTGTATTTGACTGAAAATTCAATCGAGAAGTTATCGGGGCACTTGGGCGATCGATTGGTTCTTTTTTTATTTCGTTCGGTGAAACTTTTGGTTGTGGCATTGGCGGTTTTTCGGTGATTTCACCCGATTCTGGATCGCTAATGTCACTTAAGCTGAGACTAAGACAGTCTGACTCACTGACTTCACTTAAATTTCTATTATCAGTCTCCGAAGCGTGATGGGATGTTGAGGGTAGTTTAGTATCATCTTTCAAATCAGAAAGCTTTCGTTCGAGCTCCTTTCGTCGACTAACGAAACCTTTCAGGTTGGTGTTTGTACTGAAGGCAGCGACAACACGTTCAGTTTCTTTGGGTTTTGTAGACTTTTCCTTGGCATCATTTGAATCCACAGGCGGAAGGGAATGTTCGTCTTGTTTACCCTTTTTTGATGCGGCTTCGGATGTGGCTTGCTCTTTAGATTTCTCGGGCTTTGAGATGACTTCCGAACCTATTGAGTCTTTTTTGACGGTAATTTCTTTTTGGTTATCTTTTTCTTCTAATTTACGCTTGCTAGTTTCGTTTGAGCTCAAAGGGTCGGTTTTAACTGGCTTTTGGCTTATTGCAGTTTTAATCGCTTTGCCAAACGACGCAACAACTTTAACTACCTTTGTGTCTTGAGGTGAAGTTTCCACGCTTCTGGTTTGAAATTTTATGGCATCTTGGCTTGCATCAAGAGGTGTCATCACATGCCTCAAACGATCGTGATATTCGGCTTGCATGATAGCAGCTAAATTTGCTGCTTTCGGTTCACCTTCCATGTTGGTTGAACTATTCGAAACCTCTTCCATTTGCATGACACTGACCTTATTTCCAACTTGCATGGTTGACTCGGTTAAAAATGTTGGGGACTCAGTTAAAAATGCTGGAGACTCGTTTTTCATCAAACTTATTTCAGAAAATGCGGACATTTTTCGTGTTTTCACTTGAGACGTTGAAACGGTTTCCTTGTTTTCAGATTCTATAATTGATGATCTAGTCGATTCCTCACTCATTAAATTTTCTGTAATTCTTGGCTCATCACGAACAGGTGTTCCTTGACTTAATTCGGTATTTTCAACGATTTTGCTGTCTGTATTTTTCGATTCTAACTCAGTTAGATTTGGAAGTTTTTCGTTTCCATCCAAATTAGGCTCATCACGTAAAGGTGTTCCTTCGTGCGAAGGGATTTTCGCAAATGATTCACTTTCATTAATAGATGTGTCAATATCCATAGATGAAATTTTTGAAAGGTTTGCGAGTTTTTTAATACACTCATTGGATTTACAGATAGCTGATAGGTCAGGTTCATCTAGTACAGGCGTTCCTGGCCTAGTGTCGATATCATCGGGTTCAGAGATCTCTTTTTTAACTGGTAGTAAATTTGAATGACTAGTTGGTTCGTCAGTGGACTTGGAAATGTTTTGTTCACATTCCGGAATGAGGCCGTCTTCAGGCTTAGGACTTGCAGCTACTTTTTCATTTAAGCTCACCAGGTTTTCATCATTTTTAATTATATTCTCAGCCGAATTCTGGATTAATTGGTTTGGAGTTGTTTCAGGAGATTTTAAATCTACTGATTTTAACACGGGTAAGTCGTTGATATTTTTATCTTTGTCCAACGTTTCATCAAATTTCAAGTTTTGTACTAGAGTTAAGGTGACCGGTTTAGCGTCAGTATCTTTATTGATTGTCGGAGTTTTAATCTGTTTTGATTTTTCCTTCGATTGAGTTGTGATTTCATTTTCATTCAGTGTTGAAACTACGTTGGATGAAGAAGGAATAGGGTCTGAAACTTTTTCGACACATTCATTTTCGTCTGTTTGTAATGCATTATTCGGATCTTGATCGGGAGATTCTGTGATTTTTGTAGAAATTTCAACAGTATCTGGTATTACTAAAGAATTCAAGTCTGATTTAAGAATATCTGTTGATTCTTGAAGGGATGGTTCGAGGATTTTGGCGGTACGTTGATTTTCAGTTTCTGGTGCGGTTACCTTCAGGTCTACGCTAGAGCTTTGGTCTTCAGTTTGCGATGCGGCTACCTCCAGGTCTAAGCTAGGGCCTTGATTTTCGGGTGACGTTGCAGAAAATTCTAGCTCTATTTTAGGGCTAGAGACAGCTTTGGTAGCCTTATTTTCTTCGATTATCTCTTCTTTTATTGGATATTGGCCGGAAGATTCAAGGCTTGCAATACTTCTTTCTTTTTCTTCAACCGTTTCTGACAGTTTCATATGTGATGTTGGACTTTCTACGACTTCTTCCTTATCGTTTTCCATTGATTCTTCGCAGGGTTTCGATGTTTCAGGTACAACTTGAATTTCATTGCTCAATTCTACTTCATCTGTGATTGATTCAGAGTCCAAAATTTTCGAACACACCGCAACATCCACCATGTTTGTATCGACAGATTCGGAGGGGATGTGGGTAGTTTGCATTTTATCCGGCTTTGGAGATTCTATTTCCAAGGCTAATCGAGGACTACGTTGGTTTTCAAGAATGTCAGGAGCTAGATTGGTTGATTGATTTTTTGTAGTGTCAACAGCTTCATTCATTGATTGGATTACTAATGCTTCATCAGATTCCTTGTCTACAGACATTTCAGTATCCATCAACTCCTCATCTAACAGACGATTGTTATCTTCTTTTTTATCTGATATGCCTTTCATTTTATTGCAAGATGCACTTTCAAGAAACTTAGGAGTATCATCATGAATGCTCGTAGTATCCTCATTAATTTCCGCTGTATCTTCTGGTAATTTTACAGCATTTTCGTGAATTTTTGCAGCATCTCTAATAATTTCCGCGGTGTCTTTTGGAATATTCTGAGAGTCATCTTGAATTTTTGCAATATGTTCTTGAGTTTCTAGTGTATTTTCTGGGATTTTCGCAGTCTCTTCCGGAATATTCACCGGATCTACTGGAATTTTTGTAACATCTTCGTGACTTCTCACTGCATCTACTAAAATTTTTGTAGCATCTTCTTGAGATTTTACAGTATCTTCTTGTATTTTCACAGCATCTTCCTGTATTTTCGCAATATCTTCTTGAATTTCTACTGTAGTTGTTGGGGTTTCCCCAGCGTCTTCTTGAATTTGTGCAATATCTTCTTGGGTTTTAGCCCTATCTTCTTGAATTTTCGACACATCTTCTTGAATTTTCGCCGTATCTTCTTGAATTTGCGTTGTGTCTTCTTGAATTTGCGTTGTGTCTTCTTGAATTTGCGTTGTATCTTCTTGAATTTCCGCCATATCTTCACGAATTTGCGTCGTATCTTCTTGAATTTTCGCCGTTTCTTCTTGAATTTTCGCTGCATTCACTGGAATTTCCGTAGCATCTTCTTGAGATTTCGCTGCATCTGTATGAATTATTGCAGCTACTTCTTGAATTTTCACAATATCTTCTTGAATTTCCATTGAATTTTTTGGGATTTTCACAGTATCTTCTTGAATTTTAGCAACAAGGTCTTGAATTTTTGTAGTATCTTCTTGAATTTTTGCTGCATCTGCTGGCATTTCCGCAGCATCTTCTTGAGTTTTTGCCGCATCTACTGGAACCTTCTTAGCATTTTCTTGAAATTCCGCAGCATCTTTTTGAATGTTTACAGCATCTTCTTCAATTTTTTCAATATCTTCTTGAATTTCTATTCTATTTTTTGGACATTTCGTAGTATTTTCTTGGATTTTTGAAACATCTTCTTGGATTTTCGCAGCATCTTCTTGAGACTTTGCTGCATCTACTCGAATTTCCATAGCATTTTCTTCAGATTCCGCAGTATCTTTTTGAATTTTTAGAGCGTCATCTTGAATATTCACAATAACTTCAATTTCCATTGGAATTACTGGAAGTTCCTGAACACCTTCTTGAGTTTTGCCAACACCTTCCTGAATTTTCGCAAAATCTTCTTGAATTTTCGCAGAATCTTCTTGAATTTTCGCAGAATCTTTTTGAATTTTCGCACAATCTTCCTGAATTTTCACTGTGTCTGCTGGAATTTTCGTAGCATCTTCTTGAGATTTCACTGCAGCTACTGGAATTTTCGTAGCATCTTTTTGAGATTTGGCAGTATCTTCTTGCATTTTTACAGCGTCTTCTTGAATTTTTACAATATTTTCTTGAATTTTCACAGCATTATTTCGAATTTTCGCGGCATCTTCTGGAATTATGACGGAATCTTCTTGTATTTTCGATACCTTTTGTTGAGTATTTGCAGCATATTCTTTCCCAGAATGTTCATGAACTTTCAAAGCACTTTCTTGAAGTTTTGCAACATCTTCAATTTTGGATGAATCTTCTTGAGTTTTCGTAACATCTTCTTGAATATTCAAAGCATCTTCTTGAATTTTCAAGACATCTTCTTGAATTTTCAAAGCATCTTCTTGAAGCCTCGCAATGTCTTCTGGGATTTTAACAGAATCTTCCTGAGCTTTTACAACACCTTCATGAATCTTCACAGCCTCTTCTAAATTTGATTGTTTAGAAAGGAGGCCTTTTGAAGTTACACTGGATTCATCTCTTTCGGTACCTGTTATTCCTATTGATATATCTTCTGATTCTGAGACCTTTGCTGCTACATCAATTTTATTATCTGATTTAGCTATCGAAAGATCGGCTTTGCTATTAACCAAATTGATTTCATCAACGATTTCAACATCCATCGCTTCTTGCTCGGTCGAATTCAAAGTTTTGATGTTGCTATCATTTCCATCAGACAGCAAAACAACTTCTAAACTTGACGAATCTTTGTCGCTTATGCATACAATATCGTCTGTACTATGATCAATGCTGACAATCGAATCTGTCGAAATTGAAGTATCAGCGCAAACATCTTTGATTTGTTTAGAATTTTCCGCGAGATTCTCTCGTTCTTTAGAAATTTCTCCTTGAACCTTGTGGGGTTCTCTAGTTGACGCATCGGTGTCTATTGAAGCACTATTTTTTTCACTGAATGTCACGTCGAAGGATGTATCGATTACTAGCTCTGGAGTGGTATCGGGAAGACTTACAGAGGAATTATTTACCACTTCCTTTTGGTCCTGATCACTTTTTGAAGTATCTTTAAAGCTGTCTATCTCAGGCAATACCACTTCAAGTTTTTTAGGGCTTGAAGTTCTGAAATTCTTTTGACTGGTGCTGGGTGAAGATTTTTCTACAGCATCTAAAATTTCGTTATTAATGTCAACATTCTCGCTACTTTTTTGCAACTGTTTAACTGTCCTTTTTTCTATTTTATCCTCGGAATCCATAGAGGCTTCTCCAACGCTGTTGATTGGTATTACTTCCTTTTCATCTCTTTCCTTCGATAGAAATACTGGGGCATTTTCAATAGTTTGATGAGACGCTTTTGGTGTGATTATATCTTTCGAAATATTTACTGGACTTCGGTCACCAAGCACAATTAAATCATCTTTTTGGATGCTTTCTTGCATATCCAGTTCATTCTTTTCCGAATCATTACTCGAAGATCTTTTTAACTTAACACTCAATCCACCGGATTTCACGCCAATATCCTTTTCCATTTCTTTAGCTTTACTAATTTCCTCTTCATCATCACTCAAATCAATAACATCAGGAAAATCGGAGGAATCAATATCAACTAAATCGACATTTTTCCCATCGTCTTCTGCAATAGCTTGACTTATCTCGCGATCCAAACTGTCCTCATCATCATCTCCGCCTTGAAGTAAACTGCCCGGAGGCAGATCTGACACACTGCTATTTGATTTGAAGGAATAATTATCCAAATCACCCAACAACTGATCACTTATATCTGCATTATCAGCAGCATCATCCATGATTAGACCTTTTTCATCATCATCATCTACAGGTGATTCTTCTGTTCCTAAATTTCCACTTAACATATCTTGAACGAATGATGGAATTTCGGTCAAATGAACTTTATTAACAAAAAGTTCAGCCGTTTTTTTAGCGGCTTTATTCGATTCTTCCGAATCTTCCTTCTTTTCATCTGGTTGGTTGAGGTTTTTTCGAAGTGACGCTATTATATCAGCCAATCGATTGTTTGCTTTCTTTGTTAGTTCTGCTTCAGATATGACTTCATTTTCACCTTCCGGTTGACAATCACTACTCATGGTATTTTCTGATGGCATTGTGGATGAAGTTTCGGCATTAGAGCTATCGAAACTGTGTCTTATATTGCCACCTGAGGGCAAGGTTTTAGGAGACTCAAATATTGCAGTGTCCTTTGAAGTTTGGCTTACGGAGTTTTCATTGTTTTGTTTTACTACAACGTTTCCATCTGGCACCACTGCTGGCTTGTCTGAAGTCTTACAAAGATTTTCCATCCCAACTGGCGGCATGCCAAAGTTCAAAAGCGGAAAAGGAAGATTTTTAAGTGTGGGTGTCGATACTTTAGATTCTTGCTTATCACTATCCTTTTCCTTTTCCATAGAAACCTCTTTATCTTTCTTCCCAAATAATTCCTCTTCAAGTAATTCCTGTGCCCGTGTGTTAGATAAATCGTTTGATTTGGCCAAAAAAGTATCAATTGAATCATCCTTTCCGATATCAAGCGACAACGACAGTTGTGATGCACTCGTGAGCTGCTTTAATTGAGACTCAATCTCATGTAGAATGCCACGACTTTCAGCTATCTTACTGGGATCGAATTGAACTTGTGGAAGCTTAGCTGGAATTTGATCGATCTTCTCTTTAGTCGGTGCCGGAATATCCTGCTCATCATCATCATCATCATCGATACAAACAATTTCATCGTTTCTCGGAATAATATCGATAACCATTAAAACTTCTTCAGCTTCTGATTCACTTTTGTTATTATCAGTATCTGCATTTTGGGGACTAGCAGGTTGTGTAGAATTTTTATCAAGTTGTAGCTCATTCACTTCTTTCACTTTGACTATTTCTTTTGAGATCGGTGACGGTATTTTTTCAATATCAGGTTGTTCACATTTCATTTGGACTTGTGGAAGAATTTGTGGTGGGGTGACATTTTTTGATGGCTCAGGCTCGGAATCAGAATCGGAGTCAAGTAAAATTATGGTATCCGAGTTTGGTATAAATTGAATATCGTCATTATCATTTGTATCGGAAGTTATTTTTTCTGTTTTTATTTCAGACTTTATTATGGTCGTATTTTCTGGAGAAATTGATTCTTTACCGGAAATTGAGGCATTATGCTGCGGTGATTTGTTGTTGGTAGTTACTGCATTAATTTTACTGCTTGGAATATCCTAATGAACAGTTTAATAAATTTTTGATTAACAGAAATCGCAATAACGAAAAATCTATAAGTTTAATGGGGGATTTTTAAGTTTTAAACAATAAAATAACCAAGCTCCTACTCTACCCCAATTATTTTTTACTTTGAGGACGCAATTATTTACTTTGCTTTATTAACACTATCCATGACAAATTAGAAGACTCAATTTACTCCTCCTTAAATGTATAAAAATCCAATAAAAAATTATTTTCTTACTTACCTTAATAAATTTCTTTATGGCTTCTTCCGTTTTCAATAGTATTCCCATAGGGACTCTGTAACAACAAAAATGCAGAATAATAAATTAGAGAAATGAAAAACTCGTCAACGTTTTTCTTAATTAATTCTTACTTTATTTTTTTATTCACGATATCTCTTAATTTCTCTAGACGACCGCTTACTAAACTATCCTTACGATTACGTGCATCGGTGATGCGTTTTTCTAAAGCTGGTAGATAAATTTGTAGTTCAATTATTTTCGCTTCGTAATCGGATTCCATTTTGTATTTGGTTGACGGTGGATATCCTGTAAGGGAGGAAAAAATCAAAATTAAAATAATTTTCAAAACAAAACGTTGAAAGTCGTACTATAAATAAAATTTGTGTATATATTAATTAAAACATATTTTGATCAAACTTCGTGAGGCTTGCATCCAATCGTTTTGCCATAATCGGAGCGTTTGGAAGTGTCCAATTCTAGTGACCAAGCTCCGATCTGGATTATAGCACCATTGATAGGATTTTTTTTTTAATTTTCAGATTACGGAACAAGGTAAAGTGACGAAAATGAATCCACGAAAGGATAGTGCTAGTGTCGCGGAATCGATGAAAAGATGAGAGAAATTTTGTGGAAAGAAACCGTTCAAAAATTTTGCCAAAACATCAAGGTAAAGATATCGTACAAAAATTTATATTTTGTCTAACATAGAGCCGGACAGAGAGGATGTTCACGCATTTTCAAATATCTGGGAAGGTACTAAACGAATCTGTAGTGTTGTATAAATGTTGTTAAAGGTCCGCAAAGAACAGCAGCGAGCTATAGCAACCGAACTCGCTGGAAATAACCATGCTTGTGGACGCGTACGCGTGCTTTCAGCTAGCTATCTTCGATGTGAAAGAATGAATCCTTTTTCCCCAGCACAAGGCGCACTACAAAGAAATTTACCGCATACGATTTCCCAAGATCGAAAGGTCGAGTCCATGACTGAAGGGAATGGAAAAATTTGGGGGCGCGATAAGGAGTTTGAGTAACGCTGATGTAATACTCCTCAACGGTGTATTACATCACGGAAGAGAAGGGAACAGAACTGATGGAATCAGCTAAGGCGATTCACCGTATGCACGGGATGGGAAGAAGGAAAAAGATAAGTTTTGAGGACGGATCGAGGAGTGGCTTCGAAAATGCTGGCGCGGACGGATCGACGCGAGGTTGTCGGTCAACATGTCACATCATCGCCTGATTTCTATTTTGTTTCGCAGGTGAATGTTCCGAATTAGTGAGAACGCGCGAAAACGAAAGGAAGAAACACATTCAAGAGTGAAAATTCTAAATTCTTGACCAAACCGCAGTCCAGAGCAATAATGAAAGGCTTCGGCCGTAATTCCTGTCAACTTTCTGTGGATGGCCACACATGTAGTTGTTGGCAAGTACGGGTGTGTTTCTTTTGTTTGACTTGGTGTGAAACCGGAGTAAAGCGCAGCGTTTCTCCGAAAGAGTTTGTGTTGGCTATATCCATTGACCATGCGTGTCTTCATAGTCCTCTATAAACACAGTGAACAAAACACGTTTCTTAACTATACACGAAAGCCTTTCTAACCTATCTCAACACCCACCGGATAATCAAACAAAAGACGGAAAATATACAAGTGGAAATTGAAATGTGATGCGGATATGTTATATGTATTCTGATAAGATTACAATATACGCAAGGAAAACTGTGAAAATATGTGAAACCTTATGCCCTAATATTTTTTTGGTGAAAAAAATGAGTGTAAACGATGGAATAAAGGATTTTCCATTAAGGACATCATAATTTTATTTGCAGCAATGAGATGATAATAAAGGTTTGAATGTCCCTTAGAAAAACGGAAACGTTACGGTGTAACGGAACAAAAGTGGTGAGGAGACAGTGTCTTTCAACTTTCAACTGCATAAGCAAAAATTCAAAGGAACTGTGTGATACTCGAGGAGTTGACGACATTTGAAATTTCTCGCAAGTGTGGCTGCATATTACGTGCCAAGAGACAGACAACATCCGCTCCGTTATAATAAAACAATAGCAAAACCTGTTAAATATAAATTCGCGCGAAAACTACTTAACGGTATTAATATGTAAATGCGACAAAATAGTGCGGTCGCTTCACAGAAATAAGTTGATAGTAATAAATTGTTCGGTAGTAATTTGCTATTAAAAAAAAAGTTTTAGGATATGAAAGTGCATCAGGTCAATATTATGGTGGGTAAATTTTGAGTAGAAATTACGTTATCATTATTCAAACATTTCATACATGATGCAAATATTCTCTTTATCTTGAGAGGAGATCGTAGGACAAAAAAGCCACGGTTTTGTCTAGTTTTTTCAGGATTTTTACTTGTCTCCTCGACATTTACCGTTCTTACACTTGCGCTTTGAACATAATAAAAACACACATGCAAATGTGGCGTTTGAAGACGTTTGCGATTGTTCCACATTGGAATATATGTGTTTGTGCGGGTGATTTTCTGAACAATATTTAACTTTGGAATACAGTGAATGGCTATGAAAGTGCATCAGGTCAATATTGTGGTGGATAAATCTCGAGTAGAAATTACGTTATCATTATACAAGCAAACAGCCACAGTCGCCTTACCCAAACGGCACATAACGAAGGGGTACCCTAGACATTGGAACTAGTGTTGTTCACATCGATCAACTCCCTTCTCCCCCACAATCTTCGGTATAATCAAAACATAAAATAGGGCAACGGCAGGAAACATTCGCTTCATGGGCATGATTAGTGACATAATGGATGGTTACTCGCGAAGTTTACGGACAAAATCGACATATAACAAAATCGACATATAACAAAGCCAACATCGACTCCTTGTGTATGTTGGCAACACAGTGACGTCGACAACGTCTGTTAAAAAATAGTACCAATACGAGAGGATCTATTCGGGCACATAAATCTCAATCACCAAATTCTGCATCCACAAGATTTGAACGAAAACGGATATCGGACCAAATAATTTATTGCACCCCGGAAGGGAACGAAGTTTTATATGACTTTTGATGGAATCAGCAGAACGTCCGTACTCCAAAGAGCTCATTTGTCTGAACCGATAAGAAGGAAGTTAGCATGGTCGTGTATGATTTCACATAGGCAATATATGAGTCATAGCATCTTTCAACTTAATTTCTACAAGTCGATCGTGTCAACATTTAGGGAACCAGCAAATCAAAATTAATCAGTTGTTAATTTTAACAATCAGTTTCAGCCATCACCACATCGTCAACGGGCGCTCGTCGAGGATGCTGGTGAGTAACTGTTTGTTCTTTCGATAAAAAAAATTAAAAATTGTATTTATGTGTAACGTACAAATTTTAATTAATTGCAGTATTATTTAATCTAATAGTTTTAAGAATTTGTAACTGGAGAAGGACCGTTTGAACATTTATTCAAAGTGAAGAAGTAAGACCTTTCCACTCCTTTGGTTAATCAGTACTTAGTTTTTTCATGTTTTTTTTTTCAAATTTAAACAAAAAAAAAACGTTTAAGGAATCATCAAAAATTACTGGTATAATTTTAAAGAATTCAGCTGAAGATAATTCAAACATATTTAAGACGAATAATTAACCTCTTAAATTATTTTGGATTGAAAAACTATAAATGTCGCAAATCTTTGTTTTTTTTTGTTAATTTTAATAAGGAAAATATGATGATCTACGAACACGATTGCACAACTGAAGTTACGACAGGCTAAGAATTATAAATCATCGTCAATAAGGATTTTTAAGTCATTAGATATGTTAGAGGGACTTTGCTAGCGCACGACAGAAGAAAATCAATCGATTGCACACATCCAGTGCATTAAAAACTTCAATCACCTGCTCCATTTTTTTTGTAAAAAACTAAAGTAATTAAGATAAGGATGTATAATGAATAGAATGGTAAATTAAACCATAAATCCGGTCTTTCCATTCCGTCAAATCTGACCGGGTATACGACCCGCAACGACGGAAGGCTTTCCGGATAATATAGGCTCCACCGTTTTGTTGTGTCCAGGGGCTCTTGCCGGGTAGGGTGGCCTTCCGCACGCGTGCACTTTTATGGTGTAGGGTTATGTTATTCGATCACATAATTCTATAACATAAATCGGTCACGTCTAACATATATTTCTCTTTTGATGGGAAAGTTCATGCAAATTATGTTTGTATATGTTTTCCACTCAAAAGTGAAATATGTTATATGGCCACGTTTACGTTTGGATCTTGATCCGGTTGGGGGGGTGCGAGGGGGCACCACCTCCATCTGGATGCCCCACTCTTATTTGTGGGCCATAAGGATCGTTGTTAATGACGATGTCGCCGCCAGTGCGTCCGTTTTTGCTCGTCCCAACTTGTTCTCTGAACTAGCAATTTCAACCCTTAGTAGATTACCTCGGCCTCGACACCTGTCGATCGGCATTTTTCCACTTTTAATTCGTGAATGCGAATTTTTTTGTAGTGGGTCCTTGTGCTAGGGGGGAAAGAACCCGCCCCACGACACCGCAACGCTAGCCTGCCAGCGCATCCACGCGTCCCCAGGCAAGGCCAATCTCTCCTGTATATGGGGGGACCCCTTAAAACTCTGAAAATTTTTTCAACCCCAAAACTTTCTAGAAGCCATAACTTCCAACCTTTCCACAAAGTTTCGTGGCTGTAGTTTCGGAGAAAAGCTGCTCTGACATACAGACGGACACAGGTACCGATTTTAATAGTTTTGTATTTTAGTACAAAACCCTAAAAACAAAACATAGTACTCACCCACTCCTTCGACGAACGCTCGTCGGGGGGGGGGGGGGGGCTAATGTTTTTTCTCGATAGTGTACAATCTCGATGAACACCCTTCAAATTTTTCTAGCCGGATTTAGAATTTTGAAAAATAAGCAGGCTTCATCCGATATGCCAAAACCGAGATAGAAAATGTAGTAATCGAGCAGTCACACAAGCAAACCTTCAAAAACCTTCCTACCTCCTATCCGAAATTTTAATCGCAGATTTAAAAAAATGTTTTTAATTACTCCCATTCATAATCGTAATTTATAAAGTAGTTTTCTTATTATTAAATGTAATTTTATATCAATTTCCTTTACATTAAAATTAAACGTTTCCCTTTATATTCTTCATGTGATTTAACTTTCTATTTAGAATCTTTTTCATTTTTCTTTACTTCAGTTAATTTTTCTTGAAAAATTTTTAAATCTGCCAATTAAAATTTTGGACATGGGAACACTGATTTAGTGCACCCCAACGGGGTGCAATCTAACAAGGCTGAGCGAGCAGCTGATGGATTTACCCTGTACACGGGAATCGAAAGAAAAAGACAAGTTTTGGAAGGATCGTGGAGTCTACTTACGACCTTCACCCGGCAAGCACGCGAAGAACGGCCGGGTTGGAAGAGTGCTCGCGCTTGATCGGGAAGACATTGAAAAACTCCGCTGTGTCATGTGTGAAGCTTGTTGTTAGTTCGTAAATATTTTCCCTAAAGTATCTTTAACAATTACCGGTGTAGTAACAAATTACAGAAAATACTGAGGAACGCCATGCAGGGACTCGGAAAACCCTGCGAGATTATTACAAACTAACACCTCAAAACTAACCTTTTCAGGCACCTTACTGCCCGATGCCATACTTTCTAATTACACTTTCCATAACTGCAAGCAAAAAGAAAACAGATACGTAAAATGTACAAAAACAGATTGTCAAGGGTCTTGCGAAACAATGCAATGCTTTCTATGTGGTTCCATAAAACACATAGCAACAAATAGAAACCGTCCAAAATGGATAAGATACAAAAATGAAGTTAAATTCAGCTTTACGTGCAACGTATCGGTGTTTGAGGCAAATAACATCCTAAACAAATCATCCTACAACCCAAACTTCTTTGACCTTTTGAAAGATAATGAATCAATGGAAGATGTATTCCCACTGATTAACAATAAAGTCGGAAACAATTTCAGAAACACAAATAAGTCAATGAACAAAATCATCTCAAAAACACAATGCTCCCAGGCTCACCTCACGACCAGGCACTTCAACTGCCACTAAAATCTCTGTTCTAAAAAGTTCTCAACAAGACCTTTCATTTGATTCCATATTGGCTTAGGTAAAAAAATGTTAAGGTTCAGTTTCATATTTGAGGAGGCCCCACTTAGAATTTTTTTTTTTGAATTATTAAATATTAATTCATTATTTATCACCGCCTTTCTCCTCGTTATCTTCATTCTCCCCGCATAGACAACGTTTTTCCCCATGGGGGTGCACGCAGTATTACGCTAGCCGGTCTAGGTGTACCACCAGGCCGAAGTAATCCTACTTTTTAATTTCTACGATACCGAACAACACAGTATTTTTGAGCAAGGACTTTGGTGGAAAGGACGAACTTTAGCTTGGTTAACTTACTCACTGAATTTATCAAACAGACCGATATGGATGGAGTTCTAAGTATGAGAAGTAAACTAGTAATTTATTGTCTTATTGATTTTTATCAAGTTCAAATATATTCCAGTTCAACTTAAGTTATATTCACTGAGATCTAGTTCATAGTTAATTACCAAGTTCTTGGTTTCTGGGTCATAGCTTATGATTTTAGTTTTATATGGGATAATCTAATTTATGCTGGGTTTGTTTGGAGCTCTTTTTAGAATTGATATTTCCTATACTATTATCATCTTGCGCATGTTGTTGATTAGTCTTTTATTAGAAAGAACCCAATTGCTCTTCCGAGCTCTGGGTTCTTTCTCTGGGTGTACCAATATATGTTCAATGCATCTCAATATGTAATTTTTCATACTTGTATTATTGTATGATAGGCTCACTGGCAGTGTACCCGCCTTGCGTTCATAATACACGGGTTCAATTCCCAGCCAATTTTTTGGGTATGTATGTCTTTTTCCAACATAAGAAGTTTAATTTGCTCACTGCTTTTTATAGTCAGTAACTATTCTCTCTGTCAATCGTAGTAAATACCCAAATAAAAAAAGCTGAGTAAGCAGGAGTATGCTCCTACTAGAAGGATTTTGTATCTAACCTAGGAAATATAGACATTGATCTTCTTATTCATGAACTCGACTCATGGCTTGAGATGAGGAAAACCTCAATAATTTACTCAAACTCCCGTTTCAAGCAATATAGCATATAGCATTGAATTGCCGAATGCTTACAGATACTCATAATATACAACCTTTTTGCAATTTCTATATTAATCCCATCAGATCTGCAGAAGTTACGTCAGTGCTAAGCACGAGATTTTTGGCTAGTCGCATATTGTTGTCGTATTTCAAGAAAATTCAAATCCCTCTAATTTGGTTAAACATTGTTAGAATCTTTTGATACTTACTAGTTGTAACATACTTATAAATAACTACCTAGATGTTGAATTTCATTGAATTTATTTCGGAACTACTTAGAAAAATGTAAAACTGACAACTCATACTATTATCAACAAAAATAAGCGCGCTTCGACTTCTTCTTCTTCTTTGTAGCACTACAGCCCCTCTCGGGCCTTCGCTTAGAGATAGTTAGAGTATCTCATTTTCATGAACGTATTGATTTTTTCGGAAGTTGGTTTGGTCAGTATCATGCTCCCGTGTGCTTGCTAAGCTATATGATCTAATTAAATCAGTACATATCACAACTGAGTGAACACTCGTAGTCTGTCCGAAAAACCCCCTGAACTAAATCACGTAGAGCAAATTTGTCGTATAAATTTACATTAAGTTGATGTGAAAAGGGTGAAATGATCCAATTGAAAAAAAAGTTTAGCTGATACAAGTACTTACAAGAGAAATTTACCTTGAATATAACTTGCAGATACAAAAACATATTGAGTTTGCAAAAGTAGAAAAATTAAAATTAACTCCCTCACCTCTGAGCATGGTGGTCGCCATTACCGGTGTGTATCTAAGAGTGATGGCCTGAGGAGAATTAGTGCACACGTCGAAACCACCTTCTTCTAACATTTTTCTTCTCTAATAATTTTTCAGAAAAATTATTATTCAAAATATGCAACTCATTTGTGTAGCTGCAAACAATTCCATAAAAAGTAATTTAAAATGCTATCGGAGCCATCCGAAAGAGTGATCGATATCCGCGCGACGTTAGAAAAGCTTCAATGTAGAGCAAATTTGTCGTATAGATTTACATTAAGTTGATGTGAAAAGGGTGAAATGATCCAATTGAAAAAAAAAGTTTAGCTAAATCACGTTGCTCCCAACGAGATTTGAACCTGGGACCTTCGGCTTGTGCGTTCTTGCTCTAACCACTAGGCCACACAGACTACATTTCGACTTTTAAGGTTTTTTTTGTTGTGCTTCCATGATTTTTTTTCAGATTTTTCAGATTAAAGGTTTTGAATCGTGAGGGGGTTACATGAAAATCTCGTACTCCCCCTCACGTATATCTCGACACTGTTTAGGCAATTGTAAGACTTTAAAAAAAAACTCATTAAGACCTTTTATATGACACCCCATACGACTACCTTTGATGAAATAAAAATTTTAAGGATCGGCTCCTATATTAGAAACCCTAAAACTCTCAAAAGGCCATCACTTTTGACCTCTCCGAAAAGTTTGATGGCTGAGCTTCTATAGTTTCAGAGAGAAACTTCTGTGGCACATACACGGACGGACCGAAACAAGTCATGATTTCAATAGAGATATTTTAGTACAAACACAAAAAAAAAAATTCTGGGTGTTGCCATAAAATTTTGATTTAATGATTTAAAAGGTCTAGCATGACAAATATGCCTAATAGAGAATGTATAAATCTAAATTCTAGTGACATGAACTAAGCCAAATACATATAATTTATTTGAAATTGTACAGAAAATCCATAGAAATCGTTTTTGAAGAAATTCTCCAGCGTCACAAGCTACAAGCTCTCTATGGGTGGAATTTTTCTTGTAACCAGTGTCAATTTTGATTATGTAAAAATTTGACATTCAGGAAAAACGCTCAAAATTGAGAGCAAGATTAATTTTATGCAATGTTGACAATTGCTGGTTCAAATGAGGCGAGGGAAGGACAGCTCAAACACTCTGTGAAAAAAAACCGATTAGATTAAAGGAATCACTTTCAGGCAAAGAATGTTTAGAAGATCTACTGGGTTGCACTCCTGTACATTTTAAGGTAAGGTGAGGTGATACATCATAAACTCTGATCCTTGTCTATGAAAAAGCAGGATATTCCAAAGAAAATTTTGGTGTATCAACATATTGAAGTACAGAAGGAACTTGAATTCATAACTCTACATTCTTCGCTCCAAAACGTACTGAGAAAAGACAGCAACGGTCGCAGGGCTGGAGTGTTGAATTTCCGCAGAGACGAAAAATGATGGATGATTCTTGAGATATCAAGGATTTTTTGGTTTCGGCTTAGCAAAGTCATTAGATGATTTGATTGCCGACAGCAACACATTGGTCCAGCATCAGAGGGAAGAGGTTGCATTCAAAGATCGGTTCACAAGTGGTGGTATTTCTTCAGTTTGGCAGTTGATTACCCGTCACTCCTCACCTATGATCCGTGGCAGTTACTTAGTAATGGCATCTATGAGTACTTCCGTGTGCATTTCAGTGGCATTATTCTTGGATTCATTCCAACAAGATTAAACCTGCTCTAGTTCCCGTAGTTGGTAGTTTGTTCCTCAAATGAGACATGCTTTTTTGGATGAAAAAGACAACAACGGGAGATAGAGGACGTTTCATTAGTTGCGTAGGTTGGAGTAAACCAGCCATTCGCCCTCATAAAAATGCATATCCATCAGCTTTGAGTTCAATACTTTTTGGAAAACTTAAGGAAATCATTCATCTGACCATTGTTAGTGGGAATATTTCGTATTAGATATTGAAATAGATATATGATTATCAGAAAAAAAAACCAGTAACGTTCTACTTCAGTACGCTGGCCGTCTGTTATGACTTCGATAACACACATACATCGATAAAAAGTATGTTGCACAGTTGTTTCGATTTAATAGTTTTCGTAGGATTCGTTTGAACTGACCCAATTATTTTTCAATCTATTAAAAGCCATGTAACTTCGGGTCACTCAAGTTCTCTAAAATCTGATTGATAGCATTTTAGGTGAGGATTTCATCAACATCACACATTATGTCTACTTCTCTTGGCAATCGCTTGAAATTTTAAAAATAAATCGGTGTGATATATTTTATTTCTTTTAAATAGCAGATTATCTTTCATTTGTTATATTCGCCCATTTCATGCGCCGCGTTTATTCCTCACTATGCCCTGTTTTCCATGAAAAAATTTTAAGAATGAGAAAAAGGTCTTTAGGCAGCACTCTGTTTGAAATTATTTGAAATAATTTGAAGTAGTAGGAGATTGCTCCTCTCAGAACCAGGTCTTCTGACTATCAAAACTTAACTCGTCATATTTCACCCTGCACCCATCGATGCAAATACTGGTAGTAAAAGATCAGTTTTGAAAAATTCTGATCAACACCTTTCATTTGATTTAAAATGAGCTACCTTCGATTAAAAAAATTGTTTTTAAAATGACTATGGGGAAATCCTTTTAAAAACGTTATGAATTTTTATTTGTATTGAATCTATAAAGAGGGCATCATTTTTGGCCTACATTCAATATTTAATCATTCTAGCTTACATGGTTTGCAAGAAAATTGCTGCGATGTACGGACAGATGGACGGAGAGACGTCACAATTTTAGTAGGGTTTTGTAAAATGCACATGTCCTTACTAATTCGCTGATTTGAAAATTTCATTTCAGGATTAGCTCATCAGGAGATGTTACATTCTAATATTTCACTCTCATTTAATGTTTTGTTTTGATTGGATTACCCAAGGTTATGAATATGAATAGGTTTTATTTGTATTCGAAATTGGCCAATGATTTCTTGCTATTTTCAGCTGGAATTGCCTTTTTTATTTGTAACTAAAACGATGTACAGCTTCGATCATTTACATTTTGTTTCAAGATTTCTAAAGGGACTTTTCGTTAAAATTCATTCCACCCAGGACTGATTTGTACCTTTATTGAATGCAGACTAGAATATATTCACAACATTTTCATTTCTTTTTTGTAAATCATGGAATGTTGGTCCATCTAAGCAGAAATGATCTCATTCATGGTAAGATTTAGCCATTATTCATGTTTCAAATTTAAATCAAACATTGGATCTATCGTTGAGTAAATTTTTCTCATACCTTGCATGAGTTCGATCGCTATTGTTGAACTTATTCACGCAGATTTTGACGTAGAGAGAACTAAAACTGATTTTTGTAGATTGGATTTCCCACCTTCAAAGCAAAATCTAAATTTCAGACTGGTGCAGGCATGATCAGAATAGCAAAATTCAAGAAGGGACTTTAGAGAGATTTAAGCTGCGATTACAATTTGATTTCACTCTCATCACTTTCAGTAATTTAAATATGATTTGATATAATTGTTGAACACCAACAAAATAATCGCGGAATTAAATTATCATATAAGAGATGCATTATCATCGTCCTTATCTTAGTAACTTTCCTGTTGATCATTATCAATAAGACAACCCCCAAAAAATAGAATAAAGATTACGCCGGGTTTTGTGTTATGTACTCTGTCGAGTGACTTTAATGTAGCTGCAAGTCAATAATTAGCATTAGAATTTCAACACAGCGTACACTGATTTGAATATTGCCAATTAGTAGTTTGAAAAAACGCCACAATCGCTTGAGTAAAGTTTCCAACTGTCAATTGCCAGGAAAGAAGACCCCATTGTGCAGTTTGAACCATCATGCTGTGAAGAATTTCATTATATCCTCGTTTAACTATTGCATAAGAATTTAAGGAACCATGACAGCCGCCAGCAACATGGCACCTACAAATATAGAACAAAGCCAAATTTTTTACAAATAAACAATCAAAAAAACGACTAAATTACACATCATTGATTTAAATGTACTAAACAATAATGAATATTTATTAGAATAAAAAAATTACGACCGAAATAGTTTCATATTGAAGGTGAGCTAACAAAAAATGACAAACGAAAAATCCGAAAGTATAATTCGAGTACCAAAATTATGTTCCCAATAGTCTCTATTGAACTGAGTGAAAGCTAGAAGAGATCTACAATCGAAAATAATTCTGAAGGCAATCTCATATTATAATTATTAGAAAAATGAAGGAACAAAACCGGGAGAAATTCTTTTTTAAATTTAACAAGATAGCTCAAAATATATTATTTTTTGTAAGCTATTGTTCCGGGAAAAGCCTCTGAAGCCGCGTTGAACATTGAGTCAATTCGCTGATGGTTCAAAATGTTGAACGGAGAAAAATATTCGATTCAAAATGAATTTATCCTTTAATTTGAAAGCGTCCACTCACACAGAACCCTGATTCAGCGTTGTTTTGGTGGTTGAAATTTTATAATGGAGCTCTGCACTTTTTTAATGTACGCATAAATTCATTAAATTCAAAGATTGATATTTTGTTTATATTTCGGGGAAATCCTGAATAACTACTAAAAATTCTAGATATTTTTCAAGTATTTAATGAAAGTTCTTTAAATATACTTTTATTTTCGGACAAAAAAGATTGATTTTGAAAGATTACAGAGATATGCTCAAATAAATTCTATTAGAAAACGTTATCGCTTCAAACTGAAATTTGGCAAAAACCATGTTCTTTAACGGCCCTAAAATCAATTTGCTTGAAAAAATAGTCTAATAGTCTCAATCATACTTTGCCATGCATACATTAAAAACGTGAATTCTGCAGTAAAATATTTCCTGGAAAAGTCTAAATAATAAATAAGAGAACAAATAAATATAAAATCTAATGCATTCAGTGTGATATCCTAACTAGCAAATTAGATGTCTATGTACGTACATCGCAAATAAAACAAAAAAACGTGATGAAAAATGTAGTATGGCGTATCTAATCGTACGAAATTTACTCTTTGATGAAAACTTAACATTCAGATGCGCCAAACAAAAAATACTCAATATTTTCATAGCTCAAAAATTTACCATGTTACCTTTGATGACGATTACCTCCAAATCACCTTACGCGAAGATAAACCGACAGGCTCATAAATAATATCTCAAAATGATCATTAGACTCAAGTTCTTCCTTTTCAATTGAATTGTCTCTGAAGCATATTTGTATTTTATCCACTCGATCGTATGACTATGCCAAGCCAGCATATATTTTTGTTGCATGTTCATTTAATAATTTTCGAGAAATATCCAGTAAACTCTGGTTTATTCGTTTTGACAATACTAAGTCGATAATATTTAGACTTTTTGTGATTTTTCAGATTGATGCATCCTTAAAATTATACGTGACCATGATGTACCACTTACGTGAAAAATTCACTAAAAAATGAAAAAAAGTATATTAGAATATTTTGTCGTAAAATTTTATGTTAGGTCATATACATTTTTAATATTAAAAAATTCAAATGCATGTAAAATTCATTGAATTTCCCTCTGTATACAACCAACATTCTTTACTCATTTGCATATTCTATTTATTTTTAACATAAAGCATTCACATTGCCAAATACTTGTGTTATTTTTCTTTTTAAAGCCTTTTTTGTGTAAATGCAATCACGTCACCAATTCATTCGTTCATGCCATTTAAAAATAGTTGTTTCAAACATTGAATGACATTATTTGGTAATACTAATCATGTCCTCACCACTATATAATCAATGATGATTAATTTGTGTTAATTTTTCGTTTTTCATATTTCCCTTTGAATTATATTTTGTGCCTGATTGCAATGAAATTTGCTCTATGCATATTTTTTTTAAATTTCTCATGAATTATAGTTAAATCTTTATCTCATCAAAAAAAAAAATAAATCATTCATTCTGAGTATTCCCTGTTTAAGTAAAAATTCTGTAGAGTTCTGTAGAGAATTACAAGTAAATTTTCAAGGGCGTTATTGCAGAATATACACAACTAAAACTTTAACGGAAAATAACTTCTGCAGAATTTTTGTTTCAATCATACCAAGCACTTTACATTCATCTTCCATAAATCACGAGCTGAGACAATGAAGGACGAGCCTGTATTGGATTTCAAGGGAATTTCCAATGGAATCAGGTGAGTAAAATCAGAGAATGTTGCATAACAAATATATAAACTACTCCGAGAAAAATTTAGAACTTTTACAATATGATCCTGAATAGAGCAAGCCCTTTAAGATAAAGACAATTCGATCCAACTGGCGTAAAGAGAACAACAAAATATGGAGAACATGATGATAGTGGCCAAATGATTAAGCCTCCAATCCTGAAGAACCAAATTCAGATAAGCAAGTGTCGAGCTTTTATGAGTTCATAGCAAAAGAGTGACATTTTTAGAGAAAAAACCACAAGAAATGACGTATGGGCCACACGAGCTTCTTCTGTACTTTTAAGGTCTCACATGAGATGCTTTAGCAAATCTCAACCAGATTGATCTGAACTGTTAAGAACGAATTTCAAGGCGGTTTTAAACATTTTATGAGGACCTAATAGTTATCTCACAATTTATAAAAAAATTATCTATAATGCCACAATTATATAAAATGATGCTATTATAAAAAATTTGCAGGAACGTTGGCCTGATGAAAGTTTTGCAAGGATTTTTAATGTTCGAAATATATATGCATATAAAAGATGACCCGTAAAGGTAGTCGAGTGGAATATCAAATGAATAATCCTGGAAAGATCTCTTGGAATCAAGTCTTGAGCAGACAGTGCCAATGGCAAAAAATATACTGCACGCATTATAGTGGTAAATTTACTATTTTTTAGCTCAAGGATTTCTAATCGTGAGATTTTTTCCCATTGCTTTTGATGAAAAGTATAGGCAATCATGCTAGCAATTTAGTAAATGATGCAGTTGGTGAGCATATAGCTGTTGGATTTCCGGAGTTAAGAGGACCCCAACGAGGGTTCGAGGAAACAGAAATTTCGTTATACTGTGATCACGATAACGATAAGTAGACGAAAAAAATTTAACTGAGAAACGCTTCATTAATTATTACTGAGACTAGAGTTTACGTTTTATTCCGGATATGTGAGTCCTGGCTCAGGCGAGGATTAGTATTGTGCTATGATTAGATTAGAATATTAAGAGGTTAGTCCAATTTTAAATGCAGGCATGGATTTCGAAATGTGCATTGGCGAAATTCGGCATGTCAGCAAAAGTAATTAAAAAATAATGCTTGAATTCAGAGGCTTTCTCTTAGACATCCTGAAGTTGCCTTGACATTTATGAGCCTGTACTTTGAGATTCCAGATTCAGTTCGAACGTAATCGTAGCCATTGCAAAATTGACAAGATTTGTCATCATGAATTTCAAGAACTCATTCAGTTTGCTGAAGAGTGGTACTCAGAATTTCTTATCCCATCTTCTGTCGAGAGCCAAACAGAACTAAAGGACCCCCATGCAGGTCCTTCTCCTTCCTCTCATCTGTTGACAGTTTCTATATGAGCCTCGCCTTTATCCCTCCATTTTGTAAGCTTATTACGGAGATAAGTGCAGTAGTCGTAGTTTTTGAAAAATAAACAAACAATGAATCCGTTGATACAATTTGATTCTCTTGGAAAGTTTAGAAAATCCATCAGGATTGATCGTTAGGACTCTGACACTGTCGGCCAAGACAGCACATCGTTACGCGGTTTCAAGGATTCAAGGACGTCGATGGACCGAAACAACTGGAGGTACTGTCTGCGGGGAGCCAAAGCCAGTGAGGAGCTACAGTGCTAAAACGACGACTGTGAATTAAAAAAAAACACGAAACTCATGATGGACATCTAGACTCTCCGATTTTTGCAACACTTTTGCACTCAGAGGTCTGCCTGTGACTTTTATCAGATTTCTCGTCTCAAAGATGTCTAACCATGATTTATCATATGAAATTTGCACGGACTCCAGCGGCTGCGATTTTCAGTTCCCATTCCTAAAAATGTTCAGCACAATGTCTTGCATGTGACAACCGCATTTAATCTTTGTATAGAATAGCCAACTGATATCCATAACTCAAGCCATCAAATGTCGCCGAAATTTTTATTCACAAATTTGATTTCATTACAGCTCCGACAAACTATCATATTCTCATCAGGCATCAACTCATAGACGTATCAATTAATGCAACCACTTGTTCGACATAGATTTGCTTATGAATATTTTTTGTCTGCATCGTACAATCAATTTTTGTATCTGCAATTTACATTTAAGGGTTACGAATTTTTTATTATACGCCTTCTTGTTGGTGGTTTATAGAATATTTTCTAGGAAACTAGAGAAGCTCCAATCATCAAAATTTGTTAACAGTTCAGAGATGGTATTATGTACAATGCAAATATTTCATTCAAAAAATTTTTTCGATGCATTTTAGGGAGCCTGATCTATTAATCTCTTCAAGTACGGATACGACCTTTAAAAATTTCATCAAATTCTCCAATAGTGTATCAAATAATAGATTTTGAAAACAAAATGGCATTAATACAGGGTGGGCCATAAGGGTGTGGGTGGGCCATAAGGGTGTTGGCGGTTTAAATATTCGATTTAAAAAAACTACGAAACATAACACAAATATATTTGTATTGTTAAAAAGTAGAAGCATAGGAATTTTTAAGACTTAAAAATAATGTTGTCCAAATGGCTTCCCTCGGCTGCTTGGCACGTTACCGAGAAATTGAAGAATTAAATCGCCAACACTGATATGGCCCACCCTGTATATTAATGAAGTGAGTGGTGGAGTGAGAAACATAATATTTTGCCCTCTCTTCTTCTCATGTGCATGGAATTAAAATCAGAGGTAGATTGTTGTATGCAAGAGAAATCTTTGAAATCGAAATTCACGGTTTGCTTTTTTTCATAATTGTATAATTAATCGTTTTCCCAAATGGAAAAATAAAGGTGCCTATAAATTTAGTTACACGTTATAATTGGGTAGCCGAACAAAGCATTTTAAACTGACAAATTAAAAAAAAAGACACATTTGACGAAATTATAGCCATTCAAGTTTCTACGATACAACAATAAAATACGATTTGAAGATTCTAATCTTCTTTAAGGCTTAATTTATCGCTTCATTTTCGTGAAAATTTCAGAAAAGTAATAAATCAATGGATACAGGATCACGAATTTAACATGCTGGCTGCTTTAACGCATTCACTGCAATTCAGGGTGTCTAACGATGGATGTTTATCGAACAAAATTTTGGTATAAAGATTTATTTTCAGACATTTCATTCTACCTTTTTTTGTGGTTGGGAGGCGAATGCCAGTTAAGCACTGAGTGCGCGGGGTCCCATGCACGCGAGCACTGGACTACCCATTAAACACCTCCCCTGTCAATCTGTCTACCTTAATCGGTGATCAACTGCGACGCACTGATGGTTGCATGAAAGACCGATAGGGATTTCAATATATTTTTTCGATTAGTAAAAACTGTCAAAATAGCGCTCGAAGCTTTTTTGACCTTCATACAGGGGTCTAATTTCTTTGAAATCTTTCGTTTCGTGTCGCTTTTTCTACCGGAAACTGTCTTTGCCGAGAGAGCCGAACAATCCTTCAACAGAGATCCCATTTTCTTATCTTATTCCACCAACCGCGTCTTAAAAATTCCAGGAACTGAGCAACGGAAAAATTTAATTCTACAGCGTTTACTTGGTTTTCATATTGGTATCTGTCAGTCTTTCTATCCTTTGTTTTTCCATAGGTTTCACGTTCACTACCGATTGTAGCTATCGCATTCTTATGCTCGTGGAGACTTTTAAGTCCGCCAAACGCTTTATACAGCTCATTGTTGTATCTTATTAGCCATCGTTTGCCTTCTTCCGATTATTCCGATCAGGACCTGAAGGTGTTCCAAATATTCCATATCGCACAACCATAGCATCATGTTGCACTTTTTCCTGGATATTCAGATGGCCTTTAATATTGTCATATCTGAGTAAAATATTATGTAGACAATTTATAATCCATTATATTTTAACAGGTTCGCTGCCATCATTTTCTATGGCTCATCAGTCCAAGGCCGACGCCTGGAGGCGTCGGCCTCCAGGATCAATCACCACGGTTCTGCGATATTGTTCGCCAGTTTTTCACTGCTAGCAAAAATCTCCTATCAGCTTCTATTGAATTTTCCTGTCGTACTCTCCCACTGGGCGCCTTCCATGTGCTCTACCCCTTAAAGTTGTTCTGGCGAGCCGTCGCTCCTCCATTCTTTCTACATGGTCCGCCCTTTGTAATTTGCGTAGCTTTACGCATGCCGATACAGGTGGGTCGTTATACGATTCATTCAACCCATCGTTGTAATGAATTCTCCACTCTATTCCTCGTTTCACTGGGCTATAAATTCTTCGGAGCACTTCGCGTTCAAATATGGCCTCTGTTATTTTAGAGTCGTTCGTTAGGCTACATATTTCAGTTACATATATCAGCTTATACTAAGATGCCCTGATAAGAATTATAACACGTCGAAACAACTCATATTTTCCGTAGAAAATAGATTTTAGATTTAATTGTGTTTAGATCTAATTTCAAGTTGTTTGCCACTATCATGGTTATCTGAAAAATGGTCCAAAAAGCTACCTGCGACGTATCCGTCTAAGCTAGAGTAGTATAGACACGATATGATTTTGTATAACTTGGGCACAAAAAGGATGAAAGTGGTCGCTTTGTTTCGCAGATTTAAATACGAATCTTATCTTTTCTGTGCAAATCTCTGGAGCTGAGAATGACAATCACGTCGTCCGACCTTGTTTTTTTCGACGCGTTTTCTACTCAAATTGGCTCCTAGGAATATTAAGTCATTCACATTTTCAAGGTGGGATTCCCCTAGTGTCAAGTTTAATCGTGTTCTTCCTGCTTTGAGCCATGAGCTCAGTTTTAGTTTCATTGACTATTAGGCCTAGCTTTTTTACTTCGGACCCTTAGCGTTTAGCTACGACAAGTTAGCCGCATTACTATCGCAATTTTCACATGCTTAAATGGAAGCGCACACACTGAGATGTAGTGATTAGATGGATGAGTCCATGCCAGACATGGGTGCCGATATTCTGGCACGATGTTCAACGAGTTATAAAAAATATCAAGCCCAGCTTCACGACCGCGCAAGCGTGCTTGTCGGCTAACTATTTGCGGGGTCATATGGGTGCGTTTTTGTCGCGCCCCGAAGCTACACTAAAAAAAAAAACATTTATCACACGTACTCTATTCTGCTCTACAAGATATTCCGATAAATTTTTAGGATCTTTAGAAATGTTCAGCTCAATTGACACATTTAAGCTAATTAAAAATTTTTGTCGCGTTAAAGTTAAAGGACACGGAAGCTTGAGACGAACGCCAACATTGTACAAAAAGTAACCGTTACTTTCCCTGAGGAAGGCCGTTACATTACAAGGGGAATGTCAAATCTAAAGACGTTAAAGTGGCTGAAGTGGAAAACTCATTCCTGCCTGAATGATGGAAACCTGAAGGGTGTAGTTGACTTTAACTCAGTAAAACAACAAACTAAACAATTTCGACGGGGTGAACAGCTTCTCTCGTTGGAGCAGCCACCCCTGATCACCACGGGGCTGCTCGAATGATCAGATTTACAACAAGGTAGTCACTTCGATGCCGACCCAGACATGGAGACTGAAGGATTTTGCTGAAGAAACAATTGTTTCCGCATTGGAGAGATGGTCGTTATACTTTTAAGCCCTTTCTCCCCCCAATATCAGTCCCTGTCCTCTTAGAACGTATACTAATACAAACCGCTAACCGATCATAAAAACAAAACCGGCTGTCCGTTCAGGACTTATTGATGATGCGGATTTTATCACTGCCGGTCATCGGATTAGCTCCCAGTCAAAACGGACGCAATTCCCAGTAGTGTATTTGAAAATCCCAGGCACCATGATTCTGTTTAAAATTGGATCTGTGCGACATCAAACTATATAAAAATTTGCAAATCCTTTCTGCCGGCAATGTTCAGGTATGTAATGGTCTATAACATCTTCGGCAAGATCAGGCGACTTAGCCACCACGAACGAAGAATTCCAGATGATGCTAGACATTATCAAGAGGAAAAAACACAACCCCAGAAGGTTTATCGGTAACTCTATCTCTACGTTACTAGACCCTTATGCTATGTTAATGTAAAATTGTGAGGGCAACAATGAAAATTTAATTGGCTCGTCTGCTGATATCAAAAATAAAAAATCCCCGTTGGCAGCATCAGCCGGAAAGGTAAATTTCTGGTATTTAGCGTAAGGTTTCAAAAAGAATTTGGCTTGCCTTCTACTAGACTTCTTACTGCAATTTTCGTAGCACCACATGGGTATTTATTAACATAAAAAGAATCTGTAGACGTTCGTATTCAGAGACCCTTTATAGAGGCGCCAATATTTTGCTTATTAAATTGAGTTGCACACGTATGGATCACATATTGAAAATCGGCGGAAACTAAACTGTTATAAACATAAAAATACAGGTTTCGTCCTTCCCACAGGTGCTGCTTACACATTTCACAGTGGTTACCACACAAAGGTGATACGAGTAGTTTCAAAAGATTTCCATAAAAGTTTTATCAACACTTGCGTTGCCATTAATATATACATTTTCAATTCTTTTCTGATCCATTAGGGGCCGTCATTTTGAATTTTTATTGAAAACGGCTGCTAAAAATTTTAAGCTGTAAATGTTCGACTTTTGTATTTGTCATCGGATTTGCATGATTTTTTGCAGGTTAAATTAACTTGACTAAATAACTTATAATTTCAAGTTTCATCGGAATCTGTTGAGAAACTTGGCTGCTAGAGGGCTACAGAAATAAAAAAAAATGTTAAGCCACCCCCCTGCATGGGGAGACCCCCCTTGAACACCTTAAAATATTTTCTTACACTGCAAATTTTGAGAGGCACCACTTTTGACCTACATAGAAAATTTCCTCATTCTAGCGCTTGTGGCTTGCGTGAAAACTTGATATGATGCACGAACGGGCAGACAGACAAGTTGCGATTTTATAATTTTTTAAGGGTATTGTTAAAAATATTTTACAATATCCTCAAAATGATCTGCTTTATAAATACTTCCAAGTTAAGTCATTTAAAACGTTTCCATGAAAAATATTCATTACTTCTGTTGCTATTAAAATAGCGAATTACGCTTACCTTCTGACCTCTGGGGGCCAGCATTTTGAATGCATGCATTTGATTTTGGATTATTTTAAATCTTTGTGTGCTAGGATCTCATCAATCAATGTGCCAAATCTCGTTCAAATCGGAGTTTCACTATAGACAGGGCAAAAGTATTTAATTTTTAGTGAAAATGGCAGCTAAAAATATTAGGTTTTAAATTTTCGACTTTTTTATCTTTCATTCGATTTTAATAATTTTTTGCATAATACAAGAACTTAGTACAGAGATCCATAACCTAAAGTTTCATCAAAATCCGTTGGAAAATGTGAACGCTAGAAGGCCACAAAACCTGAAAAAAAAACGCATTTTTGAACCACCGCCATTTTGAAATTTGCACATGCATGATCACCAAAATATCAAAGTCTTTAGATCTAATTGATTTCTATCATACATCGAATCAAAATTGCGGATTTTAGAAGTTTTTTACATGATTCTTTAAGTACTTATAGTTTTTATCAAACTACCGAATTTCATTAACATTGGTTAAAAGCTTTGGTCATATATAAGGTACTCTCCGCAATAGGTAAATTTCTCGATAAATTTACCTAAAATGTGGGGACTCTAAGGCGAGTGTTGTTTTCCCTTTCGGCCCTCACGTTGGGCGCCATTTGCAATGATTTTAGCTTCGTCGCTTCATTCATGATTTAGTGAAGGAAATCTAAATCGACCTCTCATTGGTTAGAGACGCGGTGAAGTCTTGAGGCGCATTAACGAACTATGCCCATTAGATCCTGCATGTTCGTATCCTCGCAGTCTATTAAGAAGGTGACTACTTGTCTGCCAACTAGTTCGAAGAGGAGTTTCGTTCGTGGGTCTTGAAGCGAGTAGACTACGCTCGAATACAATCTTTCAGCCACCGATTCAAATTGCAAATTTCGACATTACTTTACTGTAGCCTTTCCGAGGCTTCTAATAACTCAAAGGAGTACAACTTCCAACTTACGCGTTCCCGATCTACGTACCGACAAGGTGTCAGACGTAATCTACTTTAACATGCAATATTTCGAACCGAAACAACCTACGCTAATTGAAACCAACAAAATGCAAATTGTAGCTACTAAATTTTTGAAATCTATTTCAAAAATATAAAATATCCTAGTGAACCAATTTCATTTGGTAATATAGTTATTTTGTTTACATTAATTACAAAAATATTCAATTGCAAATTAACTATACTATAAACTTGTACCACACAATTCTTGCATTCTAGTGTCAAAGTTCACGGTCAAATCAAATGCACTTAATTGAAGAAATGGTAAAAAAAGATCAACTAACAAATATTTCTAATTTTATTCTTCTTTTTGGTTCAACTTTTATTATTTTATGTGTAAGCAGTGTAAATTTACTTAAAGAATTTTTGCATGAAATTTGTTTGTTCTAGTTTTTAATACTTGAAAGACGATCACTGCAACATAAAATTATACTAAATATTGAGCATTGTAGAAGTTGTGTTTATGTTAGTTTTTGCAATCGGATGAAATTAAAATGAGTTGCTAGATATAATAAGATAATTAATGGATATTATTTCTTTTTAGCATCAATTAACTCAGTGTCAAAAATTAGCTCATTTCAAGAGAACATTACAAGTATTATGAAGTGTATATTGAAAATAATAAAATAGTGTTTAAAATGAACATGTATACCGTGTTATGGCATCATTTATTCACCCCGGACACTTGCCATCATGAGCACTTGAATCCCGAGGCAGACGCGAATATAGTAAATGCATATTGCATTAAGCATTCCCATCAATTGAGCCACGACAGATTCGAGAAAATCTAGTTATCGATAAACATGTAATATATGGAAAATAGCTTGAAGTAAATTTTCCTTAAACATATGGAAAGTGATATGAAAAGTAGCTTTAAGTAAATTTTCGCTTCATGTTTAGAAAAGCTAGGGACCGCCAGTAGCAGCAAGACGATTGTCGGAATGGTTGGAATTAAACCATCCCGAAGATGCACTGCGAACAAATTCTGTATTCTGGAGCAGTGACGATGCGACAATTATTATGATTGCTCCAATGGCACGATACTTGGTCAAACAGGCGAATTTGGGGGGATACATGGGATGACCTGCAGATAGATATTGTCGTTGACAACATCCACGACCCGTCGGAAAAAAAAATTGCAGTCGTTTTCTACGAATCCAAGGATGAGATCTAAGGGAAAGAAATAATCACACTCATGAACGAAGTCATTCCATTCTACTGGGAGAAATTGAAAACGAAAGTGAAAGATAACAATGGAAATTTCGTTCTTCAAAATGTGCGGATGTTTACTTAGCTGGCATTTTGAATTCTTTGAATTACAGGTGCAAAAAGAACCTGATTGAAAACTACCCGGGATTGGTACTACGAAACATATCATATTATTCATGATTGTAAACTGACCACGAAACACCGAAAAGAACACAACTCACTAATTTCCAAACAAACATACATTACCAGTAACTACACATTGTACGAATATAATATACAATCATACCTATTGGAAAGTGCTCAAACGCTAGGAAATGATATCGTCGGAAACAGAAAGGTTAGGATTCACAATAATGAATAAATATATGGGAAAACATAAATAACCCGAAATGCCAGCTATTCAAATACAAAACATCAGGTAGTGGAATATGGAAACTCACCACATGCATAAGATTACAAGTGTATGAAGTGAGGAATGGTTGATGTATATGGTACAATAATGCAATTTCACCTGAGGCACTTTCTAATGCAAGTGTAATAACACTGCATCGAATGACCTCGACATTGAAACGACCAACCACTATGTGCGAGGAAATCAAAGGCCAAAGTTAACGGATGTGGATCTGTTTCCATGAGTTTGTGTCAAAGTGGATTAGTGAAAGAATTCAATTTGATTTTGGAAGCTTTCTCATGGCATATTCTAGAGCAATGTCAATCAAAATAGTTTTTCGCTGCTCGGTTTCCAACATGGGGACACGAAGGAAGCAAACGTCTGAAAAGGGATTGAAGTACGCAACAGAGACGAAGATAATTCAAAAGCAGTTATCTGAATTACCCATATCCCACAATTCTATACTGAGTTGCTTTTTTTACTAAACGCTTCGCTTGCGCTCTACTCTAGCTAGCAGATACTTCTCCATCGTTTCTAGTCTATTGCAATTGGCAGTCTTACACATACGGTTAAACGTAGGCTGTCATATATATCATACGGTTATTATAATAACAAAGTCTCGACTATATTTCATAGGGAATATGAATTTCAATAGTAGCCGATGGTTCACAGATCAACAACTCAATCTCATAAGACCACATTCAAGCAGAACCATTTTAGGTTCAATAATAACACAAACATTGCGAGGGACGGTCTGGGTATGGGACATTCAATGCTCTCAATAATATCAGAAATATTCTTACAATCTGTGGAAGATGTCTTTATACCCATAATTTTTGAAATACAATCTATTATTTTACAAACGATACGTGGATGACTTTTTCAGCATCATAACTCACAAAAAGTTGCCAAAACAAATTACTTACATACACATATAAATGAAATACACCCAAATATAAATTTCACCATAGCAAAAGAAACAAACGGACAACTATATGGACCTAACCTTGACACACGATTAAACTTGATTAGCCCACAAAATATACAGAAAACCAACCACAATGATCGGTTAAGATACACTTTACATCTAACGTATCAATGGTGCAGAGACTCCTCTTCATCCCCATGACTCCTTTTAACTACTCCCAACGAACTAAAGAACATTTACAGAATAGCTAGTAATAACGGGTACAAACAATATGACACTGGCAAATGATACTTACAGCGGTACGGAAGTTTTCCGTTGTCATATGAAATTTTTGAATTTAAAAAGTATCCAAAAATGAAATAAAAATTTAATTAGACGTCTAGGAAAGTGATTAACTCTCCTATCATCAACCAATTCTGAAACTAATATTCAAATAATTTTTAGTTTTTAATTTTATCCATAAAGGATCTAGCTCGGGTATGGGAGGAGATTATCTCACCTGTCCTTTTGTTCTCCTCATACTGACAAACTTTTACTCCCGTTTTAAATATAAAATTACAATATATGAATATTTAAAAAAAAAAAAAAAAATAGGGACAAAACCGTATAGTAAGACAGAATTTCAAAGGAAAGCACTAAATCAACATTAAATGGCAATCAATGCAGGAACGAAGTACGAGACAAATATTCATATTAGGCTGAACAATAAAATTAATGATTCATCTGTAATTGTTTAGTGAACATTTATGGATCTTGGAAGATGTAAATTTTATTTTAATAAAATAAAAATTGTGTTATAACAATTTTATGTAATTTGAATAAATGTTGAATCTAATCATTAATCAACATAATAAATGCTGAATCCAATAATTGATTTAATCCCTTAATTTCTATAAACAAAAATAAAAAAGTGACACGTTGGGGCCATTGTATCATTTTCGTTTCTTGATTTTTGATGGTACTTATTTTTTTTTTTTGATTAATCTTAAAAAATTCGCCTTCTCTTCATTTTAACTATGATTTCGGAATATATTATCACTTCTGTTCAAATCTCGTGAGTAAAATTGTTCTTGAAAGGAGCAACAAATCAACAATTTAAACGATGCCATTGATACTGAATTTCATTCTGGTGTTTTTTCCTTATTCAAATTACTAGAAATACATTAATTTTAGAAGACGATAAAACACGTATTATTAAATCCTTTAGTTTTCAAGCAGAAATCCTCATAATTAGTAATCGTCCTCAACAATCGTTTTCTTGAATAAGATTTAACAAATAAATTTATAATCTTTCTCACTGCGTCCAGTCCACAAAATTCAATTACTCTTCATTGTATTCAATTCAAAATTCAAATTCTTATTATTTGCATTCAATTCATAAAACTCGTATCTTCATATTTTTATTTAATTCGTAAATTCAATTCTTTTTTTTGTTCGTAAACAGATTCCTTTAAACATCTCGTTTCAAAAGCTTTTTACTGACTGATTTTATCTTAAACTCTCAAAATTTTTCTCTCTTATGCCTCCTATTTTGTGTATATATCAATTGTAGTATAATAAAATGAACTTATTTCAAGTATGTGTGTAGTGAATATATGGGAGACAAGTGTTTGCGATGTGTATATTTGAATATTACGATGAATCATTAATTTTTTTAAAAATAAGTTTACACTTTAAGTTAAATAAAATCATCGTGTTACACAGGACAGACTCCAACTATACGATGCACCTATAAAAACACGCGCACGAGCCTGACACTATGAGAAAGTCTACACGAATGAAGCGAAGCACTGAGACTTGACATCCTAGAAAGACTTGAAATATATAATCGCAGAAACATAGAAGATAAAATTATCAACGAGCAACTTATTACAAACTCCGACGCAATTTTCTCAGTACTACACCATATCCTCTGATGAAAAGGAAGCGAGATGGACCTGAAAAGCGGACATCCAACAACTCAAAAGAATAAATACCTAATATCCTTCTACATGGCCTAGCCTAGGGCCTATCCTGCTTAAACCATCCTACACTTAATAGTCATTTCCTTCCACATATCCTTTAAACATAAAGACGACTAGAGTCAAAACGCGTCTGCTCATTCAAAAAAGTAACGATCGACGGCTTTCCAAGATTTAAAAAAAAGTTTTTTTTAGCCTATCTTAGGGCCCAGCCTTCACTGCATCAATACTCATGTAACAGCACAGGATGAATTGCCAAGTACCTAGTCTATATTGAACATCTTCCGCGCAAATCCACATCTGCCTGCCGCCAATTTGAGTTTAAACTAGCTAAAATTGTCTTGTTTCCTTCCAGACTCCTCGTATCAAGATTTTCTTACAATTCTCTGGATCTGTCGCTGCCAATCGTCGTCGTACGAATGAGAGCGATCCCTTTGTTCGCCGATCCCTCGTCAACTTCGTTTCAAACGGGGATTTGTTAAATTATTGCTCGGGAGAAATGAACTTTCTTTTGCCTTGCGCGATCCACCAGGGGCATACAGGCTATTGACTTATCTGGCAGTTTAAATTTCCCTTATCTACTTTATTCGCCCATCAGGTGTAAATGACAAGGTGATTGATAATTTGTTTGTGTTTTGACTGATTTGGTGGTAGTGCAAATTTATTTGCTGCTTTCCCTGAAAATTTTATTTTTTATCACATTGTAATTCCTCGTGTACTATCGCTGTTTGTTAGTTGGGCTCAGGATAATTTATTCTCAAGCTGCTTTGTTTTTCTAGTTCAAATGTGATATTTTAGGACTCAATCATGTCAGTTGACGATTCTCCTCGCGTACTATCGATGTTTGGTAATTTGCCTCAATTAACTAGGATAATATATTCTCAAACAGCTTTGTATTTCTAGTTGAAAGATGATATTTGAGGGCTGGATTTCAGTTAACGATTATAGTAACGACTACCGCCGCACGTCCACCGAATTTCGGTGGGCTGACAACGAAGATGATTTTGAAAAGTTAAAGGGTGAAATTGATACTGCCCTCAAACCGGAGCCAGAAGAAACAAAACCAAAATTGAACGCAATTCCTATAGAAAGTGGAACAAATGGTAGATGCCATGCTGTGACGCGATATACTCTACTCTATGCTACTGTTCATCATGGGCATTACAATATTGCCAAAATGATTCTTCATGTTTCTTATTTGAAAATTTATAACGGTTAGTATTGAATAAAGCGCTTTTGACTCTTAACTTTCAGTAAGTGCTATGAGCATAACGTATAATTGATTTCATTATTGTTTACTTGTCCCATCCACCTATAAACTTCAATATAAAATGTTTACGAAATTATGGTGAAACGAGTCCATATCGAACTTCTTTGCGATCGATTTAACTAGCATTGCGAAAACAATTAAGAGGTGTTAAATGAAATTAAGAATAGATGACAAAACCAAGTATTCCTTCTTGAGGGAGTCGCATGAAAATTTATTTGTGTAATTTGCCTTTCTCATCCATTACTTCCGATTCTTTTGTCATAACAAAGGAAGCTTGTCCTCTCCCTGGTGTACTGAAGCTTGCGTGTACTGTTTGCATTCCTGATTGGAATAAACATAAAACGACGAACCGTCTTGTGCTACCAGTAAATATTTCTAAGTTTTCTTGGACAGTTACAAATATCTTTACTGTATTAATTTGGAGCTTCACCAAGTTACCACATTATTCGTGATCAATTCTCACCACATATTTATCGGGAACGTTTTTTGAATTCCCCTTGATGCCGCAATTTCCATTAAAAACAATTTTGCCAACAAAATATGGTCCAGTTTCGATTTGAATTTCAGATGCTTGAGGAAGGCATTTTGTCGCCTGAGCAGACAATTCTTTGGTTGGGGTAATGATAGTTTGTCCTTTAAATGCTGATTCCGGTCCCACTTCATTGTCACGAACATCTCCTCTATCGCTGATCTTTTGTAGTTTTCGTTTCAATTGAAGTTTGATATTAAAACTTGATTTATTTATTTGCAGACTTGCGCACTAATTATGTTACATGCATTCAGATATGTTACTTTAACATTCACTGCAATCATACAGTCTGGGTGGAACATGTACACACGTTAAAATATGACAGTGGACTTTATAAGTGAATATTCTCGGACCGGAGTGCTTCACATGCTTGGATCATAAATTAAATTTTAGTTTCATTAACCACTGGGCCGGTTTTATTCCCTTCAGACTCTTCCTTGGCAAATGCAGTTGACAATCACCTGTTAACGAATTTTTGAATTCTATGGTATTTTTAACCCGACTTTCAATGGGAAAAAAGGTTATAATTTTCACGTGTATATTTTTCATTTATTTTCTATTTATCATCATCTATAGTTCAAAAGTCCCAAGCCGAGCCTTGTCCTCCAGGATTGATCTCTCTAATCATCAAGGTTCTGCGGCCTCGTTCGCCAGTTGACCAATCCTAGCAAGGATCTGCTGTCAGATTATATCGTGTCTCCCCTTAGAATCCTCAGCCTTCCCGCCGCACGTCTACCTTGTGCTCTACCCTTTAATGTTCTTTTGGGTAGCCGGTTTTCTTCCATTTTTTGTATGGTCCGCCCATTGCAATTCGCGCAACGTTATCCAAGTGAATATAGGTGGTTCGTCAAATAATTCATACAACTCATTGTTGTAACGTAGACACCCTGTTCCTTGTTTCACTGGGCCGTAGATTTTCCAGAGCACTATGTATTCAAATCGCCCTACATGGTCCGTTTCACTTCCATATAACAGCACAGGTTTGACTAGTGATTTGTAAATACGGAGCTTATTTTGACGGTGCATAATCCTGGATCTTTGAATGGGAAGTAAGGAGTCATGAATTTAGTTTTAGTTTCTTTAACTTGTAGGCCAATTCGATTTGTTTCAGATACTGGGCTCAGGAATACTCCTTTGGCATCTAAGATTGAACGTGCCATAATATCGACATCATCAATTGTATGGACTTGAACATTAGTGATCCAGAGTTTTCAGCTGGTGTTTTCCTGATGACGTGTTCCAGCGCAATTTTAAAGAGCATCCTCTTGTTTTAAGCCTGATTTCATTATGAACCTATCCGTTATTTGGCCGCTAACCTTGACCTGGGACTCTGTGTTTAGCATCATGACCGACCATGCGAGCTAGTTTTGTTGGGGCACCAACATCAAGTACTACTTTGTACAGCGCATTTCTATCGAAACTGTCATATACTTGCTTGAAGTCTCTAAGTAGTTGGTGCACATCGATTTTATATTCGCAGCACAACAGAGAATATTTGGTCTATTTTAGACCGTCCACTATGAACTATAATACTTTCATCTTTCTCTTAGTAGCACTGCAGCCCCTCTCAGACCTTCGCTTCCTGCAATAAGGGCCTGAACTCTCTCGGTCCGAGCAGCGATGAACTGTCTTCGTCGACCGAGTCAGACCAGTATTTCTTCGGCTTCCCCACTGGGTTCCACCATTCAGTTCACCAACGAAGACCTTTTTGGTTATCCATTGTTCGTCCATACGATTCATGTGGCCAGCGCATTCCAGCTTCCGCAGTCTTATTTATATAATCGTTGTTATCTCCGGCTCGTCAAAAATTTCATACCGCTCATAGTTGTATCGAATTAGCCATTGGTCCCCGTTTAGCTTCGCTCCGATTATTCGCCTCAGAGCCCGTCTTTCGAAAGCGCTCAATATGTTTGCGGATGCTTGGGTTAAGGTCCATCCCACTCACAGCGTATCACAGGTCTTATTATAGGTTTGTCTATTTGGAGCTTTGATTTTCTTGTTTGTAGCTGGTCTTCAAGATCGTCAAAACTGAATAAAATATTTTATTTGCGAACTGTATTCTTCGGCGTATTTTGTCTCCTTCATTACCGGTTCTCGTTATTTTGGCGCCTAAGTATACAAATTCCCCCACATTTTCGATATTGTATTCGCCAAGCGTGATATTTTGGGAATTTAAAGTATTTCCCCTCGACTGCGTCATGAGCTTTGTTTTATTTTCATTGATTTGTAGCCCTACTAGTTTTGCTTCGCTGTCGTGTTTCAGGAACAGTTCTTTGGCGATTGTTAACGACCGTGACAAAATGTTGATGTCTGCCTAGGCTACTATTTGGCTCGACTAATATAATAACGTACTTCTAGTATCGACATGTAGCTTTCTTATGACATATTACAGAGCCAAATCGAATAGCAATGGGGCCAGTCCATCTCCCTGTTTTAGTCCGATATTTGTGTCAAAGGCGTCGGTATGTTGGTTATTGATGCCGATTTGGAAGGTTGTCGATGTCATTTTGGTAAGACAGACTAATTTGGCTGGGATGCCAAAGCAAAGAGTTATTTGTTACAGAGCTTTACGATAAATACTGTCATATGCTTGCTTAAAGTCAGCGAAAATTTGGTGCACGGTCTATATTGAACTCCCAGATTTTCTCAAGTACCTGTTTGACTGTAAACAATTGTTCTATCGTCGATCTACCAGCTCTAAAGCCACCTTGATGCTTCCCCAATAATACTTTTATAGTACAGATTTAATTTTCTTTCTATGATTTTGAACAGCACTTTATAAGACGATGCCTTCTATAATTTTCACAACTTACAACTATCCCCCTTTTTGTGTACAGAACATATTGGTAAGTCCAAAAAGTAATAAGCCTTTTTTTGTCATTTTTCGATTGAATATTTCTTTTACTTAAAATGGATTTTATTTAAGTACATATTGCCCATTACTATCTATGACCTTTTGCCATTTTTCGGGTAGAGCCATTAGTCCATCTGTGGTTTATCGGTGAAAAACTTGGCCGTGATTTGCACAGTCCCTCTTTTTGAAGTGAATTTCTTTTCATTAAGGAAGTTTTGCAGAGACCGAAACAATTGGTAATCTGATGGTGCAAGGCCTGGACTATACGGTGGATGCATCAAAACTTCCCAGCCAAGCTCTGTCAATTTTTGCCGAGTCATCAAAGATGTGTGTGGTCTGGCATTATGATGGAAGACAACGCCCTCTCGATTTATCAATTCTGGCCGGTTTTTTTTTAATTGCTTGTTGCAATCTGGTTAATTGCTGACAGTTCAGAGCCAAATTGAGTGTTTGGCCAGGTTCTAGTACCTCATGATAAACAATTCCCTTCCAATCTCACCATACACACAGCATAACCTTATTTGGTGTCAATCCTGGCTTTGAAGTGGTTTGTGATGATTCACCTTTTTTTGACCATGAACTTTTTCGAACGACATTCTCGTATCATACCCATTTCTCATCGCCCGTAATGATTTGCTTCAAAAATGGCTCGATTTCGTTGCGTTTTATTAGCATTTCGCAAATGAAAATTCTGTCGTTCAAATTTTTTTGTGTTAATTCACGCGGCACCTAAACGTCAAGCTTCTTTGTGTATCCAGCCTTACGCAAATGGTTCAAAACTTGTAGGTGATGGATATCCAGTTTCTTAGAAATGGCATGGCTGCTTATGTGTCGGTCTTCTTCAATTTTTTGTAAGATTTCATCGACTTTTCAATGATAGGTCGACATGAGCGAGGTGTACCTTTGACATCAAAATTTCCAGAACGAAAGCGAGCGCACCATCTCTTGGCTGTGGCTTTTGATAAAGTATCCTGACGGTAGACACCACAAATTTTTTCACGAGCCTGTGATGCATTCTCATCTTGATCGTAGTGATATTGTAAAATATAAAGAATTTTTTTCAGAAATTTCACTCATTTTTAAATGAATACAACTTTTGACACGAATGACGAAACTGTCCGTATGAAAATTTTAGACTGGAATGTCACCTTTCAAACGCATGTCAGTTTGACTCAATCTGATGAGTATTGCCCGACTTATGACAACGTACACCATCCGGTGACAAAAACGGCTCAGTACTTTTTAGACTATCCAATATACTTTTTCTCCAGTCCTCTAGTAACTGCTCCTCTAACCATGTCCTGCATATTTTATGTATGTTTGCGAATAACTTTCGAACAAGCACAGGTAGTCTTGTTTTCACTGCAGTATCGGATTTTTTTTTTGAGGCACCATTCGAAAGACCTGGGAACAACTTTAGAGGACAATTGAAATTAAGGGTTCTGCATTTCGGAGTGAATTATGGCCTAGCTGATTGACGAATGAGTCGATTTGAATAATTATGAATTCATATGAAAGGCAATCATTGAAATAAAATTTATCGGAACGACATTCAAAGCCAATTATGTAATCTACGGACTATATGATACACTATATTCTAAAAATTTAAGATTAATATACATTATACGAAATACATGCAATCGTTTTCATTCTTCTATTCATCGGTAGTGAATAACAATCAGGTTTCGTTACTTTTTACATTGATACTTATCTAGTCGGGAAAGCAATGAATAAATGATTCATGTTCAGTTACTTGTTATGACTAAGGACTACATTTGATTAATTTATTTGCTTTACCAACGTTATCCATAGCATTTACATTTAAAACTTATTAGATATAAGCCAAAAGTTCACTATTTTGTTGCGTTCTTTGGATTAAATGTAACTTTTAATAGTCAGTTGATTTTTTTGTCATTTCTTCTATCAATGCATATTATGTAATAATTATCATTTGATGCAAATATATTGTTTTTCGATTGATTTTTAATGGTAATATTGTCTAAACTTAAGAGCGCCAAGTGGGCCTCTACTTGTAAGAAATATTTTTAAATTCTTCGTACTTCTACAGATGAACATTTTACAAAAAAGGATTTGAAAATCATAGGAATTCTTTGGTTGAAACTCATTTGCTCAATATATTTGTTCTTTCTACATAGTAACAGTGAATTTTAGCTAGACAAGAAACTAATTTTTCAGATTTCCTTTGAACTAACTCTACAGTCTTTTGAATATAATTTATTCACATTTATGACTCGATAAGGTCTTAAAAATTATTTAAGTACTAAGTTTGACTCATAGAAGATTAAATTTTGTAGTTACTCACTTTTGAAAGCAGCGAAATTGATTCGGCACTGATTTAACAAAATTTATTTCATAATTTTTAGAGCTTTCTGAAGCCGAGTTTGTTTTCTAGTCTTCCTATTTTACTAGTATCTAAAGAACTATCAAAGTAGCCCGATCGCGATGATAATATGAGAATTGATTATACAATTTTCACAATTTTGTGGTCTGTTTTATCTGCCTTACGAAATTACGCTCATCTTTTTTTGATGAAAAAAAAAATGATCATTTATACGAGAATTCTTTTATCTAAATATTTTTTCAATCACGAATCGACTTTTTTAAATGTTTCCATTACTATTTCACTTTAAGAATATGATTTTAAATATGTTATTCAATTTTGAGAAGTTGCGAGGAAAACAGCAATGTGTGGTACAATGGGAAGCAAATATAATAGGAGAAATCTTGTTGTAATCGGTAGAAAGTTCAAATGGCTATAACTTCCATTAATATGATTCATAATGAATAAAAAGACCTTGTATGGACTATACTAATACCAAATTTGGTTCAACCTAAAGGTACAAAGTTTACAATTTCATAGGGGGATAGTTAAAGTTTATAAAACAATTTTACTAACAAAGTTGTAAGAATTTCGATGTCCTATCGCGAGAGGATTGGGTATAAATATTTTACTTTTCATCCCCATGGACCTCTCCATGCAAACCCTATTTTGATCATGACCATTCATTTGACACCCCAGATGACTACCTTTGATAAAAAAAATTTGGGGTTATTCCCCATATTGGGCGACCTCCTGAATAACTTTAGCATTTTGTTTTCACTACTTTGCATTAGGGACATAGCAATTTCGTATCCTTAAATGAACGCACCCTTAAATTTTTTGAATAAACTGTCAATGTCAAAACGTTATATAAAGTCAACATTTTCATCATGAAGCTCATGAACCAGCAATTGGGCTCTGGCAAAGCTTGAAGAAAATGAAGAATTTCATCGAATAATTATCTTCAGCGATGAAGCTCATTTCTGGCTCAATGGCGTTGTTAATAAGCAAAATGTGCGTTATGATCAGCAACAAACCCCCATGTGCTTCTTAAGACACTGTTGCACCCGCCAAAAATTACTCTTTGGTGTGGTTTTTATGCTGGAGGTGCTATCGGGCCGTATTTTTTCGTGGATGAAAACGACCGTCATGTTACCGTCAATCGAGAGTGCTCTTGTGTTTGTGGCCAGAATTGGGTGAACTTGACATCAACGATATGTGGTTTCAACAAGACGGTGCCACTAGCCACACATTACGCCTCACAATTGATTTGTTATGTCCTTAATGGGAAATCATACATACATTAATTTTGGGTCAACCGTGAGTAAGTTCTGAATAACCATATTTTTTAAATCGGGTTTGAATAGTTTTCTTCAAAATATTTCATATGACACACCACTCGACTGTCCTTGTGACGGCAGTTTTAAATCTATGCATAAGGGATCTTTAAATATTCTAGATTGATTTCAACGTATCTACGTCTACCGAAAGCTCAGGAAAAGCTCTGGCCAATTTAAATTCTGAAAGCAAGTTTGAAATTAATTGAAAAGCTTTACTAGCTTTATGTATTATAATACTGCGGCCACGAAATTCGGGTTGCAATATAAAAACTCAACTTAAGATGATAATCCTAATTAAAACTCGCAGAATATGCTCTCTGAAATCTCAACTACCTAAAATAAAGCTAAATCTAGCACTGAAACAACTAAGAACACGCATTCACGCAATCGATCGATATTCTGAGCGCCCTGCAGCAGCATCTTCCGCATTCTGTTGAAATCGAGCTTCCTCACGCCATCCATTCATTCGAAACTTCCCACAAATAACACCAAATCATTAACTAAGCCGCCACAAAATCACATTCCGCACGGCCGGCGAACAATTTGTAACAATTGTCGAGCCATCGAATGCCAAAACTTGATTAAACATAATGCAATAATTACTAACCCGACTAATCGATAAATTCGCACTTTTTTCTTTTTATCAAACAACTTAATCCATCACTTTTTGATGAAAATTAAAAAACGCACAATATGGCGGACAATTATTAGTTTCTACTTCGTATGAATTGTCTTTACACATTCTATCTCCTCACTTCACTTTTCATTGAACGAATGAACTCGTGTAAAGTCGACGCGCCATTTATATATACTCAGCAATTCTCAGCTTGCGAACAAAGGTAGCTGTTTGTGCTGAATTCATCCGTCGAGTGAACGCATGCCGGCTGAATGAATGCTTATAGGGGAAGATTAAGTCGCTGAATCTGATGTCAGATCAACCGGATTTGTTGCGTGTTCATTTGTGTTACATATCTCTATCCACATCCTCCGATTTCTGTCATGAGAATTTTAGGTGGGAAACAGGATGGCGTTCAAAGAATTCTTATCTGTAGTCGCTAGAGGCAGCGCAGGCAAATCTGCGGTTCCAATCCATGTGCGAAGACAAGACGCGAACAAGAAAGCAAACTTGTTCTTGCCGCGGAAAGAGCATTCGGTACATACAAATGTATGTAAGTTGACTGTGGGTCTGCTATGTACACGTGCTGTTATATATGCACTCATATTAGTTGCAAAGAAAGACGTATGATACTAAATGCAGTCCGTTTGTCAAGTAGGTAGAAACAAAGTTAAAATTTCGGTAAACTGTTCTTGAACTAGAAGGTTTAAGTTAAGATGAAATTGAGTTCATTGTATAAAGCGACTGAATTGTATTGTCGCTTGATGGGAGGATGAATCATGAAACTCGTCGTTCATATGTTCTAGCGCGGGAACAATCTGCTCTCCGGTAAATGGGCATGGAGGAAGATAACGCGCAAGCAATATCGCGACGCGATGGCGAGAAAAATTGCTTGTGAAAATGAAATGAAGGTTTGACTTTGTTTTATTTGGTTTAGCTGTACTTAACGTGACGTTTATTCATGTTCTCTCACGATTATACGGGAGGGTATTTCGCGTCGAGAATGAATTCGGACTTTGTATGTTACATGGGATTTGCTGAGTTTGCATTTTACCATTTTGAAAAACTGTAACTGGCTTGTTCACTTGAGTATAGCAGCATTTGCTTTGAGTTGTGCTTTGAAAGGCATTTTTAATAGGAGAAACAATGTACGAGTAATGGAAATTGAATTAAATTCCGGGGATGTCATCAATTTAACTGTTCGTACACGTTGCAGTATGGGCTTGCCATTGTTATTTAAATTTTGGATGATGTTTAAGAATATGCATACCAGAGTTGAATAATTATTTATGAGCTACCAAAGCATTGAGTTAATTAAAACTTCAAATATTAAACAGAGAATCCTACAAAACTGTTTACTTTTTAATCGAAATTATCGATGAAAAATCAAATCACAAGAAGTGTTTGGGACGATTAAATTTTTGTAAGATGCAATTCCAAACTCCTTTCCTGAAGAAAACAATTAGAATTTTGTAAACAAAAGATACATAGTAATTCTACGTCAAGTACTCTTTGCGTACACATGTGCTTGAAACCACTCCTGTCAAAAATATTCAAAAATAAAATAAATTAATAACTGGAAATTTCTACCGAATATAATTCTACTTCGATTCGTAAAGAAAACCGAAGAACCCAAGAAAACTTCAGGTCCGCTGGTATGTAGGGGTAACCTGGGGAAACGACGAATACGAAACTGGCGATAGTCAACAAAAGAAAACATAATGAAGAAAACTCCGCAGATGGCGGATGCAGGTTATAAATAATTGCGGAAAATCAACAAATAATCAAATTTCAAAAAGAAAATGATGAATTAGGCTAGATAACAATCCCTCAAAGATTTATTCAAGAAAGGGATGAAGCCAAGCAATTAAAGAAGTCCTAAGTGCTGGTGGCAGCAACGAGGGTCAAAACTATTTTGCAGCGCTGGACGGATTAACCAAAGAAATGGAAGTCGAAGAAAGCATCCAAAGTAATTCTTATCAAGGCAATGACTTAAATTTTATACAGTATTTTAAAAATAAAAATATGGTGAAGAAAGGCAGAAAAAGTTCCGCCAATCAGTGTATTCGGCCAAAGCGGAAAAGACATAGTCCGGCTATTGGCAGCCGAAAATGAACTAAACAATTTCGAGATCAAAAGAGTTACTGCTGAAAACTAGCTATCGAAAGAAAATCACTGTGTAGTGAAAGAAGATAGATGAATGTCCAAGGACTGCAGCGATGGTCTGCTGCCCCGGCGAAAGAGGATGGTAAAATCCGCCGAGATTGACCTTGTCTGGGGACGCGTGAGTGCGCTGGCAGGCTAGCGTTGCGGTGTCGTGGAGCAGGTTCTTTCCCCCAGCACAAGGACCCACTACAAAAGAATTTCGCAATCACGAATTCCTGGATCACAAAAAAAGTCGACTGAAGTCGAAAAAAAACGAGGTAACAAAAAAGGACAAACTGGACCTTGGGAAGACAGATGGACTTAAGGGGACTTCGTCGTTACCCGGCGATTCTTATGGCCCACAAATAAGAGTGGGGCATCCAGATGGAGGTGGTGCTCCCTCGCACCTTCCCAACCGGATCAAGAACCAAACGTATACGTAGCCATGTGTTTCCCATTTGAGTGAAAAACTCATACAAAAGCACTTCGTATGACTCTTTCCCTCAAATGAGAAGCACAAACGTAACCAATTTATGCTATAGAGTTATGCATTGAGATCACATAACCGTATATCATAAAAGGGCACGCGAGCGGAAGGCCACTCTACCCGGCAAGAGCCCCTGTTAAGCGGCAAAAACGCTGGAGTGCGCCCGATGGCTAGCCTATGTCAGCGAAGAAGCCTGTCATCGATGCGGGGCCTATACCCGGTCAGATATGAGGGAATGGAAAGATCGAGTTTATCTTTTCGATTATCTTTCCATCTTTATTCTATGATAAGTTACCAGCAACATGAAAATGCCAATTGTGTTTAGTAGTAATTGCAAAAATGAATTCATACATATAAATAACCGAAAAAGGTAAATTTTTGATAAAGAAAGAAAATAAAATTTATAAAAGATGAGGTAATTGAATAAGCTTCGAAGGGGTCTGGAACTGATCTTAATTTTGAATGTCAAAGTCAAAGTCAAAAGCGCTTTATTTAATACTAATCGTTATAAATTTTAAAAGAATATAAAGCAAATTCCAAACAATAACAATAAAAAACTTAATGGCCCAAATGGCTCTCTAAATTTGTACGTTATCATTCATCACATTAAAAAAAAAAAGCTATAGAAAATTCAAATCAATGGATTATTACATATTTTTACAATTCAATTGGAAAAAGGAGAAAAAACCAACCAACACTATTCTAAAATTATTTATAATCTTAACACTACAGTGAACTTTGATCCTACACCTAATATGTTTTAACTTAATTCTAATAAATACTATCAAAAACTTTATCTTATACTTAAAAAAATCTATAACAATGTTCCTAACCTAAGCGTTTTACCTTATCTCTAACCTAATATAATAAACATAATATAAACCTAGCCTATACCTAATTTTTAACAAAAATAAACAACACTAAATGTAGCAATAATGAGATGAAACTCAAAAACTAAATAACGAAAAACACCAAAACTGAAAATACACACGAATAATTTAGACATTGTCATTCAGCCACCAATACCTAGATTGCCCCGTCTCAACTCGATCAGCTTCAACGAATCTAGCAAATGAGTATCTCCATTGGAATTCTTGGTCTCGTGAACTCAAATTCGGAGGATATTTTATCTTCTTATCAGTGGCCCGTCAATATATGTGATATATGATTGGGACGCCGTCAGAATCAAAAACATATCGATTCATGTCCAAATACACGAATGCTTCTGGAGGAATGAAGCCAGTAGCGAGGCAAGTCGCTATATACCCGTCTGTAGGGTGGAACGGCTGTGAAATCCAAGGGTTTTCACTCACAGTCACAGATCTTGCGATATGATTCCGAAGAAGTTTCAATATGAAGATATCGACTCTAGTCACTTCAGCAGTTTGATAAATTTTTCTATTCGATATACGAGTATAATGTTTCCAATCAGTCTCAGGCTTTCTGTACAAACCAGTACATGCACGAAGACATTTCCTTTCGAAAACTCTTAATTTTTCCATAGTACTAGCGCTCTGGTTGTACCAGATCTGACATCCATATGTCAAAACTGGTCTAACCAGTGTCTTGTAACAGATAATTTTGACCTTTTGATCAATGTATCTGGAATGAAAGAGTTTTCGAAGGGCCATGACTACTTTAAGTGCCTTACTGAGCATGATTTTCACATGTTCAGTATAGTACAGATACTGATCGAGATAAACACCGAGGTATCGAACACAGGATTTATGTGGAACCCGTTCAAGACTACCCTCACCAGCCATGATGTGGAAATCTTTCCAATTACGTTTCAGGTCTTGACTGACCCCCGCAGCGTTGTCCGAAATAAGATTGTTTCGCACTTCTGCGCATTGATTTTCATTCGCCAATTGTCAGTGTACAGCTGTACATCATTGAACATTTTTTGGAGATTGCTCTGAACTATTGTAGCTTTTCGGTTTGCCGTATAGATGATCAGATCATCAGCAAACGCTACCTATGATCGCGTTGGCGAGACGTTAAAATCAAAGCCGTTCAATAGCTTGCGAATAAAGATTGAAAAGAGCAGAGGCGCAGTAACTGTTCCCTGCTGTAGACCATTCAAGACCTTGAACTCGCGCATTGTTGTCAGATTTCCATCAGTTACGACAAACGATTTCCCGTATAACATATTACACATCATGGCGACAAGGTGTCTGGGGAACTTGTCCTGAAGGAGTTTAAAAATTAGTCCATCTAACCATACCGTATCAAAGGCTTTCTCCATATCAATGAGACATGCTCCAACACATTGTCTATCATTTAGTTTCCAACAGATGTCTGAGGTTACTTTCGTTATTGCATGTGTGGTCGAATGCCTGGCACGAAAACCAAATTGGCAATTCGGCATCAACTCATTTTCCTCAATGTGGGCGTTTAATGCTCTGTTGAGTATCACTTCAAACACCTTGCTGATGTTAGGCAGCAAGCTGATTGGGCGATAGCTTTTCGGACATGAAGATTCTTTTCGTTTCTTCAAGATTGGAAATACCTTAGCCTTTTTCCACTCATTTGGGAAATATGAATTGCTCAACATGTTGTTGAACAATATGCAATAATTCCTAATAGCAACCTCCGGCAAATGTCGGAGAACTACATTTGGAATACCATCAGTACCACATGATTTCTTGTTGTTTATCCTGCGAAATATGAAACACAAGTCTTCATAGCTGACAAAACAATCAATAAGATTCAAGCTCGGTATGAGGTCAGATGTTAATGTTTCATTGAAATGAAGAATTGATTGGCCGTTCAGGCTTGACTTGAAGTCGGAAACTTTTGCTTCAACGATTTCTGAAACTATTTCATTCCCTCTCTCAGGGTTTGGTAGATGAACCAATTCAAAATGTGTTCCAATCAGGGCAAGTTTATCCAATCCTTCACAAATGATCCTGTTTCCATTTCTATCCGGAGTCGTACTATCAATTTCGATACCAGCCCTCTCGAGAAGATTTATCTCATCACTAGTGACTTCAAGATTCGATATCTTCACTCGAGACTTCTTGCGGAATATGCTATTCACTTTCGTGAACACGCCGTCTGGGTCCTGTGGGCTAATACCCCTCAATTTTTCCGCCCATTAATTGCTGACCTCACTCCTGAAGTATGACCGGATTAAGTTCCGGACATTCTTCAGATGTAATTTCAACAAAGCCAACGAGGGATGGTTGTAATCCAAAAATCGTCGATAAATATTGTTGACGCGTGTGAGAAGAAGGCTTTTCAATCTTTTCAACCTTGCGATGGTTGGTGTTTCATATCCTTCCATATTGTTTCGAAGTTTAATCTTGGGAACTACTTTCTCAATCGTTTCCAACGTCAGCTTCTCTAACTTCGACAAATAGACATCTATTTCGTCGTCAGTTAGATTCCTGTCATTAGGAACCATTGAGCAAGAGTTGACACCATCAGAAGGGGGACATTGCTTCTGGTACTCGTGATTAAACTTCTTTTGAAACTTTCCCCAGTCTGTTTTTTTGAAGTTCAATCGATGATTTTCGTGTTGAACTGGGATGAGGAAGAAATCATCCCTGTGATGATTGATTTCCATTACGATTGCGTTATGGTCGCTATCATAAGGAAGCACCTGCAGTTTCCGTTGAGGACTATTAAAGTTGAATTCGAGTCTTGCGTCAGCAATGCAGAGGTTCAAATATGAATTTGTCCTAGGGTATGTTGGGAGCTCCGACCCATATAGATTGCACCTGTATTCAATCTGGTTCTCTGTTATCCACGATTTCAGGAATACACCTCTTGGATTATTGGTGGCGTTCAGCCATGATCTATGCTTGGCGTTCAGGTCACCAGCAAGAATATAATAATTATGAAGCCTGTTCAATTCGAGTATTTCAAACAAGGAATTGAGTTCCTCCTTGAGCCTGAGAACAGTTCCACCAGTTGCATAGGCAGAGATAACGAAGAGGTTATTCCCACCTGGCAGTGAAATTTTGATGAGGGACACTTATAGAAATTCAAAGCTTTTGAATTCGACTTTTTCAATATTTTGGAAACAATAGGGTCTTCGAACCAATATCCCGGTGTCACCTCCCCCATCACCTATTACCCTATCGTTTCTTACGAATTCAAAATCCTTGAATGTCATGGAGTGCCATGAATTGAGGTGGGTTTCGATGAGAAGCATGATGTCAGGCTTTTGCTTAACAATGAATTCAAGGAGATAATCACGCCGATGTATAGTAACAATGGAGTTGACGTTGATCGAGATGAGACGAATCCTATCCATGGGAATGTGACTGGATGACAAACTATTTTGGAGCATGTTGACCTAAACTTTGAAAAACGAAATTGATTTTTTGGTCTTGCATATTAATTCTATCTGAAAGCGATTCAAGTTGCTGGTAGATTTTAAGAAGCAGCTCATTATTGCCACTTACATTATTTATTTTATTTATATTGTTGTCTGCTGGTCCTCTGGCAGCAAGTGCAAATGATACCCCGGGTTTGATGAAGTTGGGAGGTAACAGATTCTGATTTACTTTGGTTTGCTTTGGTGAAAATTTAGCTCTTGCATCTTGATACCGAGGGCATCCTCGGTATGATGCTGGATGACCAAATATACCGCAATTAACACAACACGATTTTTATTTTGGCTCCATCTGAGCCAATTTGCATTCACCAGGGGCGTGGATATCTTTGCACTTAACACAGCGATAGTGCATTGCACAATTGGCAGCCGAATGACCGAATCTTTGACACCTGTAACACTGGTTGACCTCAGTTTTTTGGAGGCGTTCCCACCTCACAACTCTAAGTTTAAGTACCTTACCTGTTGGAGGGCACTCGGACTGCTGTCGTTGGCAATTTGGACTAAATAAAATGGTAATATTTTACCTTCTACAGTTGATCTCCTTGTAGCAAAATTTTTCACACACATGAACTTAACAGCTGGTGCTGCTTCCTGCAACATCTCAAGAAGATCAACTATATTCTCCCCACAGTCCAGGCCCTTCAACAGGAAGGTCTGATTTTTTTCCGCCTTTGGCGTATATGTGAAGTGGGGAGCTTGGACACTATTAAGAGCATCTTTCGCCTGTTTGAAGTCAGCCAGTGTCTTTGTCTTGATCGAGAGCTTATCACCGGTCACTCTCTTAATTTCAAAGTTTTCGATTTTATGTTCGGCTGCCAATAACCGAACCATATCTCCTCCACGCTGTCCAAAAACGTTTATTGGAGGAACTTTTTCATTTACCTTATTAATTTTATTAGGAGGACCAGCAGACACACCGGTTGGCTTCTTCTCCTTTTGCTTATTTTTGAATTTTAAATATTTAATGAAATTATTATCGCTATCAATATTACCTATCTTATCGTTGCTCTCTATCTCGACGTCCATTTTTTCGTTTATTGCAGACAGCGCCGCATAATAATTGGCGCTGTCGTTCGCTCCTCCTGCGCTCAGGATATTTTCCGCATCATGGATTGTCTTGCTCATATCTTGCGATTTCGTTTTATATGTTGGTACTCCTTTCCCGTTGGTCTTGCTTGTTGTTTCCTGTTTTTCATTCTTCTTAGCTAATATGGGCTCTTCTTTGCCGGACATATTCTGTGGCTTCGCTTTTTGTTTGCTCCCATTTGACAAGGTCCGGACTATATCTTCCAAACTCTGTATCCGGAGTTTTAATTCGTCATTTTGTTTCGTAACCCTTGCATTCTCCATGGTTACTTTTTCATAATCTTCGCTTGAAATCGTAATTCGCTTTCCATGCTCACAATTGTCTTGTTCATTTTTCCGCTTGTTTATTTTATCATTTGTAATTTTCAAAATGCCTGGCTCTGGGTCCCGCAGCGGTGGGAAGCCGTCGGGCTCCTCCATCCCCCCGGTGAAAAAAACTTTTTTTCTTTCTTGAAACTTTCTCGCAGGTAAAGTCCAGATACTCGATAAATTGTTCGAATAGTTCGACGATGTAATAAGTTTCTTTATAAAATTACTTTCTAATTGACGTTTTTAAAAATTATTTTAATTTATAAAAATTCTTGACAGGAGCGAATTAAAAACACGTCTACACGCAACGAGTGCTAGACGTAGAATTCTTAATTTTGAATTGTACATATCGTTTCTTCTTTTGGTTTTCACATTTAACAATTTGGTATTGATACGTACGCAACGACTGCTTCCCCAAAACTTCATAATTTTATGTTTTTTTTTTATAGCAAATCAAAATAATCTAAATATCGAACGTCAGTTGTTTGGAGGGTTTTGTTTACGTTTCTCTTTTATTTTATTTTTTTATAAATTAAAATTTTTTAAATAAAAAATTAAATAGTAGAAATAATATTTACGATAATATAGATAATAAATTTCAATATCAAAAATTTAGAAAAAAACAAAAGGGTACTCACCTACATCCTCGTCGGGCGCCCGCTGATGATGTGGTGGTTTCACATTGATCGTTGCTATTAACTTCAAATAGGGATACAAGTTTATAATGCGCACTTATAGCCCGCATAACTATGTACTGCATGCCAGACACTATCTTTACAGTAAGGAAATCTATTTGGACTATATTAGGGAGTTAATTTTTACACTTGGAGATGCTTTACCGAGTTTCAAATGTTTAAGATGATTTTGAGTTTTATATAATTTTGGTGGGAAGGCAATGCGAACGTGGCAAACTGTGTAGTGAGTTAAAGTATCGGATAACAGCAAGATAAAACCTAATCATTAAACAGAAAACTGGATACCCTCCGGCTTCTTGCCTCTTTCGTAACACAAGAAGACTGCGTGCACATTACTAAACGACTCGAAACCAAACTCCTTAAAGTAAGCCGCAAAGTACTCACAAGCCGTTCCTATTTCTCCCAGTTCCAATGTCCTCAGCGCTGGTTGCGCCACATCAATTTCTCGGTCATAGAAAATTATCAAATTTTTCAACTTGGTACTACTGTATTTAGCCGTTAGTGCGACATTATGATTTTCGTCATTGGCCGAAATTTCATCAAGAAATCTAAATTCGGGTATGATACTATTTCCAATGCACTTTTCTAATACTTCAGGGGTTTGTATTTCAAAGGTATTATTTTGACTGTGTTTTATCGTTCCGTCCGCAATCGAAAACAAGTCCTGATAGCAAAGCATTTGCCTTAAACGTCACTGAATGCTGGCTTCTTCCAGCGAACTATTATATGCGTCACAAGTAACCGCTAAGTTAATTTTTGTGCCGACAAACATGGTTTCCACTACAAGAAATGAACTCTTTGACACAAACCAAAAATACGTTCCACCTCACATTTCACCCAAGTAATTATCTTGCCAAAGTATACTAGTTTCAAGATTATTTCTTTGATTATTGGATAATACCATGGAAAACTCGTAATCAAATCTTCCCTGCTCTAAATTTTCATCAACGGCAATCTTTTTAAAAATTATCTCGCAAACACCATCACACCATCGCTTAAAATTTTAATGGGAAGCGAGGGATCACTTTTTGTTGAAGTTTTGCTCATGGGCCGGTATTGTGGGGAAGAATTGACTCACTTGCACTAGAACAACACCACAGAACTAATCTGCAACTACGGAAAATTTAAGCAGTGTAGGGTTTAATTTGGTTTTTATATATTCGCGGATTATGAGAAACAGCAACCTTCGCACATACTCATACAGAAGGCGGTCAAGAAACGTTTGTCGTTTATTGGGTCGTGAAACCGTACGATTCACTGCACTGCGGTTGCCTTTATGGGACCTCACTTTTTAATTAAATCGTAAGAACTTGCCAACGCGTATTAACTAAAACGCGATGTTAATAACTTCACATGACACCAATCCAAATTGCGAAAAACTTCTCGAATTAAAAGAAAGGGTATATCCAACGAAAATTTCGCCAATTTGCCGAGGTTCTTCACGATCTCTCATGAACTTCTTTCCTCCTTTTTGCGTCGTGACTTGACCACCGTCCTTGCAAATACCTTCCTTACATCCATTTATGCTTTCGCAGTCACTGCACGCACTAATTTCAGGCCGAATCCCGGGTTGTACATGCAAAACTGCATGGGACGTCTATCGACGTTATGTCTACGTTCGCGATGACAGCGCTGTAACTACTTTTTTTTTGTGGTAGGGAGGTGAATGCCATTTATGCACAAAGTGTGGGACTCCCATGCGCGACTGGACTACCCACTAAACACCTCCCCTGTCAACCTGAGAACCCAGCCTCGAACCATTTGACACATTCCTTCGGGCCAGGTCTCGTTTTGTTACGCCGCGGGGTGCCTTCCAGCTGGGGAGTCCCTTTCCTAGCGGGAGGGGAGAGGGGAAGAGCGATCCCCCAGCGCCCCCGGCTGCTGTGAGTCCCTTTTATATTTTAGGACTGCCCGAGCATAGTGTGCCACCTGGTTCCATTTGTCAACCGATTCGAGCATCACCGCAACTATATTATCCGGGGTGAGCTCTCCCGTCTCCCTGTAGAGCCCTGTAGCCTGAGCCCTTTTCAGCGATTTCAGTTGACCACCAGTACACTGGGGGCTTGCCGTGCCAGGGTCTTCGATGGGGCATAGAAGCGCAGCAAGCAGTCGTAATTATGCTCATAGTTGAGTTTACCACGTCTTGAAGCAGCTATTGAATGCATGTAAAAATGCTGATCGATTTGTCCACAAATGTAAAGTTATGCCTCCGCGCGGTATAACAAAAACTCGCAGAACTGATGGGCAATTCGGGGAGACGGCACTTTTCGACTATTAAACTTCGCACGGTTGCGTGCTTCAAGGTCGTAAAAGGTAGAAATGTAGGTAGACCCAAAGACTCTTGTCGAGGTGAAGAGGACGTAAGCCACTAAAAGGTTCAATGATGGCAATATCGCGGGCAATAGAGTTTCCTTATAGTTCGTGGGTCGCAGCACTATGGGGAAAGTTTAATATCTTTTCCGATGCTTCAAAAGTGGGACCACGTTTCTTTCACGATGTTTAAGATGCTGTGAACTCAGAAAATTGGTCGAACTATTGAATGGCTGTTGGTTGCACACGTTCCGACTATTTTCACTCTTTTCTTTTTTTTTAGTGATGGAAGATTTTTTTCGCCGTTTTCCGTACGAATTCTGTCGTGAAAGGCACTTCACCAATGGTAGCGATGACGGACCAATTTTTACTTTTCCTATGTACACAACGGCGAAATCTTTTTTGTTCCTTTTTCGCGAAATTCCGCGTTAGAGTCTCGGCAAGCTGTCTACCCGGAGGCGGAGATGACGCGCACGGTGATTTTCTTCCAAAAAAAAACCTTTTCTTTAGCTTATTTAAGTCGACTCGCCCTCCGTCCCAGAAGTTTCCGGACCTTTTCTTCTTTGCATTACCGTGTATACGGTAAATCGCATCAGCCGAGCTCAGTCTAGTTAGCTTGCCTTCCGTGATGTAATACAACGTTGGGGTGTAATCAAAACTGACGTTAGATAGGAAGCCATATGGCAGCAGCGCTTACTACCATACACATGACCATTAGTAGGCCGACTTTGCTGGCTAACTTACATGGCGATATATGAAGAATTATGGAGGTGCCAACGAAAATTCGAAGTTTTGTACGGTTTCGAGGCGGATTTCTACAGTGAAATCCTGATGGCCCGCGGAGAACACAATAGCGCTCGTAGTGAAGTGAAAATTATTTCTGTTCTTATACCCGTTTAGTTTTTATCGCCTTCCAAAGGGAATTTATAGGAGTTTGTTTACATCTCAACGCTGAGCTATCAGTCAAACGTGCAAAACGTGTGCTTCATTTTAGTTTAGGAGTACAGTAGGCTATACAAGGTGAATTTATACCGTGCACGGAATGCGTGCCGCACGTTTTTTATTCGGAAAATAGTATATATTACGAAATATAAGCATTTGCTAATGCCGCGGTTGGACGACAGCTACCGGAAGCTTGTCCATAGTAGGCCGACTAGTACATATGCAAATTGCTACCATATGGCTTCCTATCTAACGTCAGTTTTGGTGTAATAGATCAGCGTTCGTACACTCGAAATTTCATTTGGCAGATTTAACATTTTAAAAACAAAATTTTACTGAAGTAAAGAAAAATGAAGAAAATTTTAAATAGTAATAAAAATTAAATCTCATGACGAATATAATTAAAGGGGAACATTTAAATTTAATATAGAGGAAAATTGATATAAAATAACATATAATAATAATATTAGGAAAGCAAAATATTTTATAAATTACGATTATGACTGTGAATAGTTAAATATTTTTCTAAATCTGCCATTAAATTTCGAATAGGAGATAGGAAGGTTTTCGAGCTGTTTGCTTGTGTGACTGCTCGATTACTACATAATATTGCTGACACCATAGACAATGCCGAGTCAATAAAAGAGCAATTGACTGATCAATCATCAGTTGTTGTTTCATTAGCCTAAGTAATAGAAGTCGTAAATAAACGTATCAGAAAAGAAATGGCGTTTTCTTTTTTTTTTGTTAAGAACCGCGACTTCTTATATTAGTCGCGTGAGACATAAGACGGCTTCATCCTTGCCGAGGACAGTCACGGTCCACATATAAGTGAGGGGCATCCAGGTTGTGGTGGTCAATCAATCCAAAATGGGTGCACCAGCTCGTGATATTGAAAAGGGCAAGAAAATCTTCGTGCAACGTTGCGTGGAATTTCATAGCTTAGAGACTGGCACAAATACAAGGTCTGTTTGAACGTAAGACTGACTGGTCAAGCTCCGAGTTTCACCTACACAGATGCCAACAAAGCGAAATGAATTACCTAGAACGAGGACACATTGTGCGAATACTTGGAAAATCCAAAGAAATATATTCCCGGTACAACGATGATTTTCGCTGGTCTGAAGAAACCCAACGAACGTGGCGATCTCCTTGCGTACCGTAATTAACCTATCTATTAATAGCGAGAACCGATAAACAAAATAATTCAATTTAAACAAACAAAAATTTATAATAAGGCGAAATCAACTGCCCCGCATTATTTGAGAAACATTTATTGAACATCTTGAATAACCAAATTTATAGGAAGACTTTACAACTATTATTTGTATATATGCATCATAGTCTTTTTGAATTAAAACTTTGAACGGTATGTGTATGTGTTTATGGAGAAATAAAAATTAAAAAAAACACCCAACAAACAACATAATAAGGGCAAAATCGAGACACAGCACAAACAGGTAAATGTAGTGTTATATAAACGAAATGTATGTACATCTCTCAATCTAATTTAGTTATACAAACGTTTAGAAGATGGGAATGCATCCGTTGGATTTGAGATTGCAGAGAGATATGAATACACACGAAAAATCATAATATTTATTTTATATATCTTATTTTTAAGATAATTATAAACGGAGAAAGAAAACAATGCAACAAGAATCACCTGTTGCACAAAAGCCACAGAACCAAGCGATCGTGGTAACAAAAGACCACCGCCCAAAAGACCAAAGGGAAACCAAAAGGAGAAAATGAGATGGAAAAGTGAATAATAACAAAAATTAAGAAAAACAGAAAGAAAAAGAAAATTTAAAAAATGATTGGGATGATCCCATTCCGGCGCGAGAAGGAGAGGTGAAAGTCGGGTTTCGTTGATGACGTCTAGCTTGGTAGTTGGCGACAACGGGAGTTGCTTGTTGATCGCGAACGGCAACGGTGGTTGCGAGAACGTAAAGAAATTTCGCATGATGGAGAGGCAAGCGGAGAATAAGATAAAGTTTTTGATTGAATTTTATTAGAATTAGGTTATAACATATTAGGTCTAGGATCAAAGTTCACTGTTGTGTTAAAATTATAAATAATTTGAGAATAGTGATTGTTTGATTTTTTCTCTTTTTTCCAATTGAATTATAAAATATGTAATAATCTTAATTAATTTGAAGTTGCTATAGTTGTTTTTTGATGAAATGTGTGTAACTGATAACGTATAAATTTAGTGAGCCATTTGGGCCATTAAGTTTATGTACTATTATTGTTTGGAATTTGCTTTATATTCTTTTAAAATTTATAACGATTAGTATTGACTAAAGCGCTTTTGACTTCAGACTTTAAGGGAAGCGGTGTGAGCGCTTTTTGGTGAATGGTTGTTTAAAAGGGAGGAAACATAGAAATTTACCTGGTTTCTCGCATCGCGTAAATTTGTAGCGAGATATAAATCAAAATTCAATTTACAACCTAGCCTTGGCCCTCAATTAACTGTGAAATCGCCCACCACTGTGATCAAACGTCGCGACGGGAAAATTTGCACCTATTACTGTAAACAGCAAAGTGGAATTTATTTTTATACATTTGTGCGGACGCTAATTTGTTGATTTCGCATGGCCGGTCGCGAATTTCATACTATATAATGTTCGCGCGAAAACTGTTACTTAGTAGAACTTTGAGTTATTACGCGTGACATTGTATTGTGTTTCACAAGCAAACTGCTCGAAATCCTTCCTATCCTCTACTTGTGATTTTATGTGGCAGATTTAGAAAAGTAATTAATTATTTCCATTCATAATCGTCATTTGTAAAATAGTTTTCTTTCTCATTATTATTATTAAATGTATTTATATATCAATTTTCCTTTAGATTAAATTTGAAAATGTTTCCCTTTAATTATATTCGTTATGAGATTCAACTTTTATTGCTAATTCAAATCCTATTCATTTTTCCTTACTTCGTTAAAAATTAGTTCAATTAGTACAATTTAAATCCGCCACGTAAAATTTAAAGTGTGCGAACACCTTACCGGTGTACTAAATTGGGAATGAAATGAGATTAGTACAAGATGGACGATTGTCAAATATTTTGTTCGCTAGGATGGGTGAGGTTTTGCGTTCATGAGGTGTGCTGGTTGAATATCGTTTGGTTTCTCCTACCGAATGAATGGTTTTGCATTGAAGCCGCGCTACGCCACCGTATTTGTTTATGTCAGCGTATGTATTCGCGAATATAGTTGTTCGTTGAAGTGGATTTATAATTCGATCCTCGATTTCCAGTCGATTCGGGAATTCAGATTTTCATCGGCCAGTGAGTGATCCTGTTTTGGTATTGTATGGAATTTCTGTGATTAATAAGAGCTAAACAAAATTCCAGCATTGCGGGATATTATCTGCGCTTCATTTCCAATGTCTGTGGCTACAGAATCTGCGCACTGTTCAATCGGATACATTATCCCGGTAAATGGATGCGTGAAGGAGATTATGATGCATTTGTATCGGAGGCATCGTGAAAAGTCAACATAATTTACATGCGATGTTGACCGCTGACTAAGACACTCCTTATTTACGTGATCTCCACGCATTATCATGTTCACGTGAGTTAGTGCGAAGAAAAGCCTTCATCTTAGTCGAGAGAAAAATAACTGTATATGTGTTCCTTTGTTCTCAGTGGTGAGGACTGTCTCGATTAACCGGGAATCGCTTTGTCGAAGTTGGGGCTCGTTTTCCGACGCGGAAGAGGCAACGGTGCATTGATCGATCAGTTAACACCTGGATGAAAACGGCAAGAATCGTTTGCTGCGATAGAAGGAGTCTGCTGCAGCCACAATAGTGGGCATAATATCCAAGTTAGCCAAGACCTAGCAACGTGTACATGAACAAATCATTTTTACTATCGAGCAACAGGAACACATCTTTGATATCTAATATCTTAGCTAGTACGAGTATGAATGCGCTGAATGCGACTGTAACTACTTAATTGTCGAGAAAAATTTTTTTTAATAGTTCAATTTATTGTTGATATTATTATTTCTCATTTAAATGTTTGCTAAGATTTCAGTAACCTGATTATGTTTCTCAATTAGTTTCATTCAGACAAAATTTAATAATTTCACGAAACCCTAATTGAACACCAGAATCAATAATTGAACGAAAATTGTCGTACGATTCCATTAGCTCCTTCGGCAATGAATTATTGCTCGATAGGTTTAAAATATTCAAAATTTATTCGGAATTTAAAATTTACATAAGACGAACGTTTCTCCTTTTTGGCCAAAAAGCTAGCATAGACCCTTTTAAAATCCTATCATTTTATTTGTCTTCTACCTTGGAATTCAGTAATTATACGATGGTATTTAAAGAGATAGATTTTATTGATGCTAATGAAACTTATCATAATTCCGGATCATATTCTATAGCAAACGTTTGTTATATAATGACAAGTCCAAATCATGGCACATCCATCTGGATGCCCCACTCTTATTTGTGGGCCATAAGAATCGTCGGGTAACGACGAATTCCCATAAGTCCGTATGTCTTCCCCAGGTCCAGTTTGTCCTTTTTCGTCTGCAATTTCTAACCCTTAGCTGGTTACCTTCTTTTTTCGACTTCGGTCGACTGTTACTTGACCCCGGAATTCGTGAATGCGAAATTCTTTTGTAGTGGGTCCTTGTGCTGGGGGAAAGAACCCGCCCCACGACACCGCAACGCTAGCCTGCCACCGCACTCACGCGTCCCCAGACAAGGCCAATCTCGGCGGATCCCAATATCCTCTTCCGCTGAGGCAGCAGATCATCGCTGCAGTCTTTTACGGACATTTAATCTCACTCATTTCACTACATCCTATGTATGGAAAGCTATCCACATATTTCAGATTGTAGTCTCCTAAGGTCAGGTTTAGTCGTACAGACATGTCTTTCCTTGTTTGGGTCATGAATTTATTTTTAGTTTCATTGATGAGAAGTCTGATTTTTTTCGTCGGCATATGCTACTAGTTGCGTGGACTTTAAAGAAGCGTGCCCGTAGTGTCTGCTGGTGTTTATATAGAGCAACAATGGGGTAAGCCCATCCCCCTGTTTTAGACCTGAGTTCTTTAGGAAGCTTTCATTTTATTTCCATTAACTTTGACCTGAGACTCGGTATTTACCCTTGTTACATTGGTCATGCGGGTGAGTTTGGCTGGAACGCCGAAGTCAAGTATTACTTTGTACAGGATATTCCTATCAATACTGTCATATGCTAGCTTGAAGTCTACAAAGAGCTAGTGTACATCGATATATTCCCAGCACTTTTGATATCTGGTCAATCGTTGACCGTTCACTTCGAAAACCATCTTGGCACTCTCCAATAATATTTTCATAATAAGGCTTCAGTTTTCATTAAATGGCTTTAGACAACACTTTATATGATGTGCTCAATAGAGCAATCCCTCCGCGAGATTAGGATATATCACGCGAAGGATCTACATCACTAACTAACCAACACTAGCATAACCAATACCTCCTGGTAATTTAATGCCTTTGCGATTGTCCGGCCATGTACGAGTATCCTGTATTTACGTCTGTAAGTCCGTCTGCACCTAGTTTTAAAACACTTGCGTTTGTTCGTCCGCCCGCAAATACGTCGGATGCCTTCAGCTCCTTTTTCAAAGTCCTTGGCGTCTTCAGGATTGGAAAAATTAGCTGCCCTATAGTAAGTGCTTTCTGGGTCGCTACAAAATGAAGCCTAGGAAATAAAATTCAATTTTTATCTCCCCAGCCATTTATTCAAATTTGAAACATACATTGTGACAAAAAAGTACCCGGAATTTGCAAACAAAACACAAAATATTTAATTATTTATCAATATTTATTTTGCCGCCTTTAAAGTAATTCCCATCAGATGCACTACACTTAAGCCAACGATTTTTCCAGTCCTCAAAACATTTTTCATAAGCACTTTTTTGGATGGCCTTCAGCTCCTTCATCGAGTTTTATTTTACATTGTGATAAAAAAACTACCCGGAAATTGCAAATAACTAGCAAAATATTTAATTATTCATCAAAATCACACGGAGCCAAATCTGGTGAATATGGTGGTTGATTGATGCTATTTGTTGCGTTTTTGGCTTTAAATTCGGTCACAATAAAAAAAATCACAAAAATTGTAATGCACTACTGAGGTGTACCGACTTAAGCAGCTGCTGTAAACAATCTGGTTGACAGATCGCGCTCAACAAAATACATTTTTTTGAAATATCATTTCCGGGTACTTCGTTGTCACAATGTATATCAGTCAATCAGCGATGGCGCAAGGCTAAAAATTTATGTGGGCAAGATAAGCTTCGCGAGACCCAACAATGACACAACTGGAAGAATATCATGGAAACCAAACAATTTTAAACGGTTTTTTTTTTTATACGTACAAAAGCACGCATTTTAATTTAACATAAATAAATCAGAGTCTCATCAGCAAGTGTTTTTTCAATGTGAGTTAAAATTGAAAAATCATTAGTTAGACACTGTACTCGTATACTACTTTCATAAATCGGTGAACGGAATTCTATTATCTGACCATTCTATTCCTGCTCTTTCAAGATTATACCATTTGCTGGGCTAGACTTTAATAGTGAAAATTAAATAAACAGAAATTTTCTACTTTTTGCCTTACTAAACACCTTAATAATTGCATTGTAGTCCAACTTATATGCTACGAGGGCGGTTCAATAAGTACCCGTGCTCGACAACAGAGGGCGTTCCTGAGGGAAGTTGGTATTATTATCGTATGCTGCCATCTTTCAAACGACGGTAAAATAAATTTCAGACTCATTGATAGGATAGTTTGGATTTGGCAGCCATTCGAGTAAGACATGTTTCGTGATTTTCGCTAAGATAGAAAAAGAGCAGTATCGTTCGGTAAGTCACTTTTTGTTTTTGGATGGAAAAAAATGCGAGGAGACAAAAGCAAAGTTGGACGCTATTTATGGGGACACTTCGCCGTCTATATCCACAGTTAGATATTGGTTCAATGGATTTAAACGTGGGCGAACATCAACTTTTGATGAAGAGCGACCAGGACGCCCGTCAAACGTGGTTACCGAGGAAATCATTCAAAAAGTCTATAACATGATTCTCGCTGATCGAAAAACGAAAGTGCGCAAAGTAGCAGAGGCCAAAGGTGCGTCGACCGGAACGGCAATTAATTTTTTACATGATAAAATGGCGATGCAAAAATTGTCGGCCCGTTGGGTGCCGCGATTGCTCACGGTGGATAGCAAGCGGATGCGGCTGCTAGCTCCGAAGCAGTGTTTCGAGCAATTTAAGCGAGATCCGAAGGAGTTTTTGCATAGAGTTGTCACCGTTGATGAAACCTTTATTCATTATTACACACCAGAAATGAAGCAACACTCAAAACAATGGATTTTTCTCGGTGAATCCGCTCCAAAGAATGCGAAGACGATCCCACCGGCCGGAACGGTCATGACGACGATTTTTTGAGATGCGAACGGCGTCACTTTTTAGAAAAAAGAAGAACGATCGCTGGACAATGCTACAGTGAGTTATTGGACCGCTTCGAAAAAACTTGAAGGCCACAAGACCGAATTTAACGAAAAAGAAGGTGCAGTTCCATCGTGATAACGCACCGGCACATTCATCCCGACATGAAGAAATGGCTCGCGCGAAAAAAATTCAGCTCAAACAAGGAAGTCATCGCAGAGACGGAGGCGTATTTTGGAGAGTTCGACAAATCCTATTTTTTGAAGGGGTTAAAAAATGGCAGGAACGTTGGGAGAAGTATATCTTTCTAAAAGGGGACTGACAAATATTTTGAAAAAATTGTGTCTTCATTTCTAACGCGGATACTTATTGAACCGCCCTCGTATATCAGCCTAAATTAATAAAACTCCTAACGTTGAAAGTCTTTGTGGGCCCATTGTTTTTCTTAAAAAGTTTGGTATAAGCTTTTATTTCAAAAAGCTCCTTTCAAGGGAAGGTATTGTTAGTAAAATTTGAATTATAATATAAATGTTTGGGTGAATGTCCTTTAAGTTATCCTCGGTTATGTATTGAAGCAGCTATGTTTCCGACGCAGGCGTGCAAATTCGGCATAATTGCTTGCAGTTCTTGATACAATTCATAAGATTGGATGTCACTGCTCTCACGCACTTGTAGAATCAACCGAAATCAGAATCGGTTGCAGGTACGGAACTCCCTTGATAGCCGTTGCCATGTTCATCAACACATGTAGCATTTGGCCTCGCATACGAATAAATACTCACGATTCTTTCTCAGAAGCAGCGGGGGATGGAAATAACCTTATAGCCGATTCAAACCTGTTTTGAGAAATTTACCATAGTCTTTGGATCAAATTAGACGGCGCATCACGTATGTCTTACATAGACCGGTTTCTGTAGTCCGTTGTTAAGTGTTGACTAGGATACATTGCGACTCATGATGGCGGGTTCATGATGTGCATAACATAAAATTTTGCACATGATGAGTTGCATAAAAATTGCATATCCAGTCATGATAAAAAGATGTTCCCACGGTAAAGAACACTCATTATTTATATCGTTTTAAGCTTGATATTGATTATTGAAACGATCTGCTTGCCCATTATGCAAATTTCCCAGCCCAAACATTTAGTGAGATATGCATATGTTGGTATATGCCATCGGTGTGCTGGCGTTCTCCGAAAAGGTTAAGGAACCCAATAAGCGCAATTTAATTATAAGTTACAATAGAATTGTAGATATCACACCGAAGATAGGAGTGCAATTGTTATGTGAGAGACAACATTGAGGGCGTTTGCGAAAGAATACTGTAAGCCAAGATGATCTCATCCCTCTTAAATGCCTTACTGTTGTTGAGTTGATCGTTCTCACTGTTTCAGTATACTATACTATGGACTAGACAATTGATGCGTAACACCAAACGCTAGCAATTCGAATGGTTTCATTCACAGCCTTCACTGGCATCAATTGTTTTCAAGCTTTTACTTAATTAAAAAAAGGCTCTCGAGCGAGAGGCTGTAGGCGGTCGCCCACATCGCCCACGCCTTGCGCCGCCACTGCAGTCAATGTCTAACGTGAAAAACGTCGTATAAATGTGAAAACACACTCTCGGAATGCGCCCGAAAGACGTGTCAATGAGCTGGAAACGTACTCGATGCAGAGGTTCGATAGGAAGTCGACCTTATTTTTCTGTACGTGGTTGATTTTTTTCGCATTGTCTTCGTTTTCCTGGGATATTAGCCCTTCAAAAACATTAATGTAACGACAACATAGACTAGATATATTCACCAATCGACGTATCTAGTGAAAATCACACTTAAATCAGTTTTTTCGCGTCTGTAGAGTAGTAGCCCAAACACGAGTCTAACATAATAGTCCCTCTTCTGATACCGCGGCAGTTTCATGAGGGGAAAGAACCCGCCCTGCGACACCGCAGACGCTAGCCTACATGTGAATACATGAGTTTCTGGACTCAGTGAAAATGAACACCTGTTTCACTGAGGCAGCGCAACATTGCTGCAAGTCCTTCACAGACAACTTACCACACACAAACACTACATATTTTATAAAATTTGAGATAAGCTAACGCCGCCTTAAATTGTGGCGATTTGCAAAAGAATTGGTTCAGTCTGTTGAACCCTAAATTTCGAACTTCTTCTGCAAAAAAAAACTCACCTTACACAGAGACATCAGAACTTTGATTGGCGAAATACTCGGTGTGACCGAACGCGGTCCTTTCGCAACCCGAAAACTAGGAAAAAGAAAACGGTATTCTGTTTACAGTTGGAATATAGCAATGGATGCAATGAAAGAGGAGTATGATGTTGCTGAGACCAGATTGCGACAGCCTAGACTTGTCATCAATGGACTAGAAAAACAATACGCAAATAATGAATTAAGAAATGAGATCCAGGCATTAAATCCCAATATAGAGGAGCGTGATTCTATGGAACTTGTACATGCTAGGCGAACGAGAAATGGAAGGTGGTTGCACGTCATCCAGGTAAACGGGAGTATGTATAAGAGGCTTGCGAATAGATACATTAATATAGATTATGGATCGTATTTTGTGAAGGAGGACTTCAACGTAACGAGGTGTTATAAGTGTCAAAAATACAACCACAAAACATCAAAATGTGAAGGGGAGCAAATATGTGTACAATGTGGAGGAAAGCATGACCTAAAGGACTGCAAAAGCACGATTGAGAAGTGCTCGAACTGTATTGGTAACAATAACAATGCTGATCATTCTCACAGAGCTGACTCTGTAGAGTGTCCGGAGCTTCAACGCAGAATATTGATCGCCAGGAGGAGCACCAACTACAACTTTGATGATTGCTAATCTTTCTAATCAATCAAGTGGAACAAATTTAACACTTATGTATGCCAATATAAGAAGCTTGAGACATAAGCTAAGTGATATTCAGATTTACCTGCAGCAAAATCCTGACATAGATTTGATTATTTTCAATGAAATCTGGATTTACCCAGAAGAAGCACGGTTTTACAATATTGAAGGATATAATGCGGTATTCTCCTGCAGACCTGGAAGAGGTGAAGGTACAGCAATGTACGTAAAAAATACAGTTAATTTCATTACGAAGAGAGTGACGCCTGATAAGTATAACGTTATTATAATTGAAGTACGCCATGCAGGTAAAAAAATAAAATTAGGGACGTACTACAATCCCAATCGTATGAATGCGCAAGATTTTTGCACAGTACTAGATACATTATTCCCAACTGAAAAAAATTTAATCACAGTAGCGGACACAAACATTGATGTGCTAACGGAATCACCAGAAACACGGATTTATAAAGATACGCTAGAAACGAATGGAACGGTAATCATAAACAACAACCAAATCACTCGCCCAGTGTCAAATACCTGTCTGGATCATATAGTAACCAATGATTTAAAAGTCGCTGAAAGCATGACATACATATTTGAGGACTGGCCGGAACTGGATCATCGTGTGTTAAAAATTGCTATTCAAGACCAAACCCTGAACAAACAGAAGCCGACCTACAAAACGTTCAGATTTCTAGACAAGGAGCTCTTTAAATCAAACATACGAGAGTTACTGGAAAAGCGGAAACCAAATAGTATTATTGAACTCAAAAATATCATCATATCTGCTAAGCAAAGTTCTACAATTGAGAAAAAAATCAGGTGTCGACAACGGACTTGGATAACGAAAAAAGTAATTGATACAAGTATTAAAAAAAGGAAGGCATACATGGACTACAGGAAGAACAGTGGAAACCGGGCTTTCAAGTTTGTGTATATGCAAGCGAAAAAAGAATCGAAACGACTGGTGAAAGAGGCTAAATTCTTATATTTCTCAAGAAGAATGGAAACAGCGGCTGACAACTCCCGCGAAATATGGAAAATAATAAATGAGGTAAAGGATAACTCTTCAACCCAGGGTATATCACAAAACTTTCAACTGAATCCTGATGGGCCCTCTAACACATCGTGTCCACGTGACGCGGCGAACTCATTGAATAACTTTTTTTCAACAATTGGTGGAAGAATCACTAAAGAAATCGTTGCCAGTTCAGCAGGCAATGTAAATAATACAAATATCGCAATAAATTCCATCTTTCACATTCATCAAACAAATAAAAGGGAAGTCTTAAATGTAATCAATGAATTGAAAAAGAATACGGCGCCAGGCATTGATAGCATCACGATGAATGAGATTAGTATAATAAAGGAGGACATAGCCCAGATTATAGCAAATTTTATAGACGTGCATATTAGGAATGGAACTTTTCCGGAAGAAGAAAAACTTGCAAAAATAGTTCCTATATTTAAGGGTGGTGATCATCTTGACCCGAATAACTATCGCCCGATTGCGCTGCTGACGGGATTTAGTAAGATATTTGAAAAAATACTAAACAATCGATTAACATCATTCTTAGTTGAAAACTCTATCATAAGCCAACATCAGTTTGGTTTTCAAAAGAACAAGAGTACTTTGGATGCCCTACATTCTGTTACACGTTTCATCAATCTAGGACTTGACAGAGGTGATTATGTCATCGCAATTTTTGTGGATTTGAAAAAAGCATTTGATACAGTTGATCATGATCTCTTGCTTCGTAAACTTGAATCGTATGGTATTCAGGGTAGTCCTAAGCAGTTGTTTAAGAGTTACTTGGAGGGAAGATCGCAGAGAACTTTAATCAACAATGTCCTGAGCGACCATGCACCTACGGAAACAGGAGTTTCCCAAGGCTCAATACTGGGCCCAACTTTGTTCCTGCTATACACAAATAATCTAAATACATGTGGGCTGACGGGATATCACACATTATATGCTGATGACACAGTTCTACTTTATTCAGGACGAGACAAAACTGCCATTGAGAACACTATCAACGACGATCTAGGAAAATTCCATCAGTGGTTAATTGGAAACAAACTAGTATTGAACACATCAAAGACAAAATGTATTGTTTTTAAGCAAAAGAACAAAGGAGACATAGATGTCGAACTAAATATTAACGGCGGAAAATTGCAAAGAGTGCTAGAAATGAAATATCTTGGCCTTATCATAGACCATCGTATGACCTGGTTACCACACATAAATAGCTTAAGAAGGCAATTCGCCCCAAAAATAGGATTTTTAAGAAGATATGAGGATTTTCCAATGCACATCAAGAAACTTGTTCTAAATGCGTTTGTCCTGGCGAAATTGCATTATGGAGTACTTATTTGGAGTCAATCAGCGAAGCAACATTTAAACAGTATATCCAGGCTGCTGACCAAAGCGTATAAAAACATTCTGAAGCTGCCAATGCTTACTCAAACTAGTCTGGTTTACCAATTGGCAAAATCATTAACCTTTAGTCAAATTATTATTATGGAGAAAGCGAAGTTTATCTACAGAAATTTAATAACTAATGGATCGGAACGAGCGCCATTAATTAAGGTATCACAGATCAACCTACATAATGCGAGGAATGCAAATCAATTCGTAATACCTTTTGCCAGAACGGATCGACTAAAGAACGATGCAACGAATGATGCTCTGCGTATATATAACAATCTACCAGAAATTGTTAAGGAAGCAAACTCACTTTTGGTATTTAAGAAAAGACTAAGGGAGCATTTAATGAGCACTGATTGAAGCGTGGACCTGTAATTCTGCTTTCATGAGCCCAGTATCTTAGGGCGTTCTTTTTGACCCTATCGGCGAGATACTGTAGTGACAGTTACTCAGAGTTTTTTTTTTGAATGCGTCGTATGATATTGAATTTTTTTTATCTCTGAGAGCTGATCATGATTTTCTGGACTAGATGTTCACGAAAAGGACTAGATCACATTATATTGTGTGCCCCCTTATACCGATGTGTTAAACATTGTCTGGGTGGCACAAAGGACCAAGCGACGTAATGTGAATGCAGATCGCACGAGCGTTGTGCGCCGAAGAAAGAGTGATGGAGAGAGTGGTAGGGAATGGAGGTAATTAAAAGAAAAAACAAAAAATTTATGTACTGTTGTGTGTTTTCGTTGAACGCCCTTTTGTCACAATTGCGCTCTGTAAATTCCTTTTTTTGTGATTATCGTTAATATTTAGTTTCTTTTGTATTTTCAATAATAAAAACTCATTTTGTACCAAATAATTACTGTACGGTTTATAATGACTTGCCTGAATTCGTAAAATATCCTTCACTTTTAGGTGCTTGAATAATTCAACTTTTTGGGGCCAACGCTAAAAAGACGATATTCTTTTGAAAGCTCATAATATAAGCTACAAAAGCCTAAAACCGTTTTTTTTTAATATTCGTTCATTGTAGAGGACATTTTTTAAAGAAATTTAGTTTTTTCTGCTTTTTGGACTATTGTTAAATTTTCATTAACTACGGTTTTAAACTTTTGACTTTGGAAACTGCTGGATCATATAGAAGACACTTCAAAAAGTTAGCCCATAATTTTTTGGGAGCCTGGAAATTGACGGCCTTATTTATAAAAAATTGGCTACATTCAGATGCTGTACTAACATTTTATGCACAAATCGTATTTGCCTCCTTCCTTGTACTTCAACACAATGATGTTATATCGAATTAAAATTGGGCGCTAGATATTTCTTGACTTTTGATATTTTTGAAGGTGCAATTGGATATTTTTTTAAATAAAAGAAAACCTTTTGGAAGCTTCCATTGGATTCATTTATTAATATTTCTTGCTTCAATGTTAATCAAAATGTGTATTTTTATAGCATTCATTTACATATATCAATGTAAATTTAATTTGCTTTAACAATTTCCAAAATAAAATTTAAGATTTCCACAAACTTGTATCTGAATATTGTGAAACGCATCTATTAGTTAAAATAAGTAATGGAAAACTGTGTTATACATAAAAATTATTTTATACCGAACAATTTAACTTTAAATATTCAAATAAGTCTAATTAAATTTACTTCACTCACTTTTATTCAAAGCTTCCATCCTATCGAAATGATATCCTTTGCACTTTAATATTTTTAAAGACATTTTAAATTCACAAATTTATAATATTTAATTTATGTATATATAGTGCTAAGTTCTGGTTAATTATTGTACGAACAAAATTCACTGTTTTCACTATTAACTAAACGCCAGCACCAACGTTCACAAGGAGTTCAAATTTCACCATGAACTGACCTAAACAATCCAACTCCATGAGGTATTTAAAGCACTCGTGATTTTTAACGGTCAGCATATGAGCTCTGTAGAAATATGAGCGCATTTCACACTTTCCTATGTATACCCTTTTACAAGTACGGAGTACATTTTTACGCAAAGGAATCGTGGTAGTCTTAGGTTGAGGACTACAGACTACAGGAACGAATCTGGAACAATAAATTTCAGACCTAGAGCAAATTTTAGTAATAAGCTCACTCATCAGCATAAATCTAAATACTTGAGCTGTAAATTGGAATTGGATTAGTTGGTTATGCTCGCATGCTTAAAGATTTTGTTTATACTAGCAAGATTTTGAATTTCAGTATGTCCACGTTTTTAATTTACTTTTCCATCATTTTGTAACGACGAAGCCACTTTTATTAAGATTGCTAGTATGTCGCCATAAATTATAATTTGTTTATTTAAGTTAGAAGAACGATTCGTCCGTAATTGAAGATTCTAGTCTAGCCCGCGTTGAAGTTTCGAACTGACCTCTTCATAATTCGGATGGTGTGATGTGTGAAACTTAGGGGTTCTTCGCTTTTCCTTTTTCAATTTTACATATGTTACATAAGGGGGTAGTTGGTTTTCCCAGGCCTAAGAAAAGGAAGTCTTGTAGGCGAATGTGGCATATTTTCTTTCAAGCAATCATGAGTAGAAACACCCAAGCATAAATATTATGGCCGCATTCCTTTTGGGTCTCTTGTGTGCACGACTCTTTTGTATGCATATTAAGGATCTGAAAATAGCCATAAATTATTGAAAGAATTTTTTTAACACATGTAACACGAGCGCAAAGATGTCTGGGATTTTAGGTTTAAGGAAAGTGAAATAAATATTTTAAGGATAGAAATCAACGGGGATTCAGATTGCAAAATGGGTAGCATTTGAAATCAATTAAAATTGAACGAGTAACTATACCAGAATATGTATTTCCTCCAAAAGAATGACGAAATTGTAAGCCACACGACAAAAAATAGTTCCAATGTCCTAAAGAGAGGAGTTTGAGCTTGCATTAAATTTGCTTAGAGAATAAATTTAAAAATATTTTCTGTTTTATTGAAACGGCTGGAGAAATAGTTGATAAATCGTAGTACTTGAAGTAATGACAACTAAAAATTAAAAAGTTTTTTTTTTTTTTTGTGGTAGGGAGGTGAAGGCATTTACGCCCGCCGAGTCTGGCAGTGTGGGACTCCCATGGAGGATACCCTTTTACTACCCTCTAAACACCTCCCCTGTCAATCTGAGAACCTAGCCTGGAACCGTTTGACACATTACTTCGGGCTAAGCCTCATTTCTCTACGCGTTTAGGCGCCACCGGGCTACAGGGATCCCTTTTCCAACGGAAGGAGGGGAAGGGATTTCTAGAAAAGAGACCCCTTGTAATGTGACGCCTACGCCCGGGAATCGGAGTGATTCCGATCCCGAACCCTGGCACCCGGCCAGATATGTATGGCTTCGAAGTGCAAGCAGACTTCATCTTTCGTGCAGATATCATTGCGCCGAAAATATTTTTCTTCAAATATTTATATTTGTGGAGAAATATTTTCTGTCAATGTGATCCGCTGAAGTTAAACACTGATACATTTCAAAGCATATCTATCTGGCAATGCCTCCCACAGTTGCCATCCAAATGTCAAAGAGGCAGAAGGTTCGCGGTTAACTGTCCGTGGAGTGAATACATAAGCATCACTTTTATACAAGATCGTCGCCCAAAGAAAAAAAAACGGTATTTCGTGAATTGACAACGATAATTTCAAGCAACAAAATTTCGACTAAAGTTCAGAATTTAGGCTAGTTGCAAAACGGTAGTACATACAACCTAGTGGTTGGCTAATTTTATTTAGTAGCAAACTGGTGATTCTTTGCGTATAAAGCGCGCGGTTCTTTGCGTTGAGTGAGAAGTCTCGCGAGGGTTAGCGGATTAGCGGTAAGTCCGAAGAAAATCAGCGTGGTGGGAATATACAACGCAAAATAAATTTATTTCCAGGAGAGGGTGAATCTTGTTGGAATTTCAAGTCATTTTAATTAGGAATATCGACTTATTCGGCTTTTAATGTTTCTATACAGCTGAACCGAAATCAAACTATAGCAGCTGGGTCGGAGATGTCAAACAAGAAAGGGAGAACAATTCTTCGCCCATAGCGAGCGATATTAGAAATTTCAGCGGTGGCGGAAAGAAAAAAGTCAATTCTGATAAATGGTCACTATTGACCAAAAAAGGAGTGAAGTTAAAGTGATCTCGAGGTATGTAAAGATGTATAAAATTTGAGAATGGCAAGGAGACTATTTTGAAGTACGAAAACGATGTTCTAAAATCAAAGACTGTAAACGGTGTTGCTCCGAATTTATCCTCGATTAAGAACTAAACCAAGCGCAAAAGAACCTAGCAGTGAAATCGAAAATTGTTAATACAGAAAACTTAAACAAGAATAGCAACAACTTCAATAAACAGACAAAATCACACATTCAAATGCAAATTGCGACTCAATAGAATGAGTGACGGTTTGAATAGTTATCCATATAACAACTCTTTCAATTTGGCAGACAAATAACGATGCTGACCACGATAAATGTGTACTATAAATAAATATTTTATTTCGCCCATCTCGTTTTCAAATTTCCCTTTGAATCGATGAAAAGAGCGCGAAAAAAGATAAATCGAAAATCGTAACAATTTTATAGTAATTTAAAATGAATTTGTCTGGAAATTTTCAGTTCTATAGTAAAATTTACAAGAACGTATCTGTTCTCGCTTCTCCACCAAAAATTAAAGGAAATCCCTTTATTTGAAAAGACACTTTTCTTTACAACAATGTAACATGAGAATTTTGATAAACGATAAATGAAGACAATTTTTTTTGGATATTAAAAAAAAAATGAATCATTTGTTACTGAAATACATTCAAAGGGTCCACATAAAAGTATATTAATTGGTCGCAACCGTTAAAAATTTTGTACATCGTTTGGCGTTTGCTATTATTAAAAATGAATTTTGGGAAATTTCAAAATAATTAGATAAAATAAAGATTTGGATCGAATTTCGATTAAAGATTAGAATAATTCTGTGTTGAAGCTTGAAAAATTGTTTGCATTTGTTGTTCAATTCACTGCATAGCAGCAAATTTAGAGGGTTTGATTTAAAGCTACGATATCTAACCGTCTCATGCTCATATTGGGAAAGACAAGAAATTTGCAGCGTTATCGTATTCAGCTTTGCAAGAATTCACCCAATTTATCTCTTTGATACATAAAAAAAATTAGAAAAGTAAATACATTATAAAAACATGGAATTGTGCACACCTCAATTTTAATTCTTTTGGAAGTGTGCTATGTCATGCTTTTGTGAAAAAAACCCATTCGAATCATTCAGTGTTCGCACGTTAGTTTCAGTGCGAATTTCTGACAACAGATTGTTGGGTTGTTGAGAGCACCATTATTAAGTCGTTAGGTTTAGTTAATTATGTAGTTTTCCACATTTTTGTTTTGTTTTGTGACCGCATTAATTACTTTATGTTGTATTATCAGCCAATATAGAATTGGTAATTGTTTCCTTTTTTTTCGATGATTAATTTTTAGTCCGAAATAATATTTGGATAATTAATTTTAATTTTACTTAGTACGTACAATGAATGTTGATGTGAAGAATTATAAATGGCTTAGTTGTGTACACTTCGAAACAATGAAATTTTCCGCATCCACTGATTGCATTCAAATAGTCAAAGAAAATACAAAGCTTAAAAAGTAAAACAATTTGTGGCATGCAACTTTCCCATTTTTATACAAATAAAATAAATTTAATTGTAATTATTTAATAGAAAAAAAATAATATGCAAAATATCAAATAATTACTACGCTTCAACCTCATTTTCGTTAAATATTGAAGAACAGAATTAAAAAAAAAAAAAAAACAAAACTTTCAAAAAAGGAAGAACGCAAAATAACATTTTTTTTTTAAAGTCTAAGTCTCAGAATTAAAGGAACCAAATTGCATACATGTTGCCTTAATGCCATTAAATATGAAATAAGATAAAATCAGTCTCTCAGTTTTTTTTAATTTTAATCCGTAAAATTAATGCATGAATTAATAAAAATTAAAACAACAATAGTGATAAAATACTGCAAATTTATACAACTTGAATTTTTCGCAACAAAAAAAAACCAATTGACAACAAAAAAAGAAATCAAAAGTCCGAAAACAATATTTTACTAAATTTTAAATATAAAAAAGAAAGTCCAAATCAAAGCTTGATGTAAAGCTCACTTATATATATATATATATATATATATATATATATATATATATATATATATATATATATATATATATATATATATATATAAATTTAAATTATATACACACAGACCGAAAAAAAGAGACGTCTCTAAATATTGTATTTTAATATAAAATAAAAAACAAACGAAAGATATGTTATTGAAAGTCATTGTAAGACGATTAAAGTATGTTTAATTCAACAGAAAATATGAACGAATCAAATTTATAGTATGTATAAATATATATTCTATTGTTACAAAAAAATACCCCATTTATAAAAAGCAAAAAAATCAACAAAAAAAACTAATTTTGAGCTGAATATGTTCTCTACATTTGTTGCTAAGTACATAGGAAAAGATAATTTAAATTAAACATGAAGTACTAAAGAAGCCATAAGCCTTTCCGTTCCGCATGCTCTTTCTTTTGCAGCGGAAGTGATGACCGAGGGTAAGTATATCTTGAAGAGGGTTAGGTTTTCATAATCTGCGGATGATTGATTTCTAGTCGGTTACGGTCCGCGGTACCCTTGTTTGCGCTCGTTTTTTTTATTAGATTAGGTTATTTTGGACTTGAGGTAGTTTAGCTTATTTTCTGGTACCGCGTCGGTGATTCGGTAACGCGCCTATGGTGATTTTGTAGTGTTTTGATTTTTTGATCTGTGGAGAGATCACATCCAGAACTAACGTAACGTAGGTTTCCTGTTCTGGATGAGTAGTTGTTGACGCGTTTGTAAATCGGGCATGTGAATCGGTGGCTGAGTTACGTAACTCGGACTTAGTCTGCTCGCGTAAGACCCGCGACCGAAACTCCTCTCCGAACTAGCTAGCCTACAAGCAGCCACCACGGGGTAGACTAAGTGTGTCCGGACTTGTTGACCTGAAGGGTACAGTCCGTTGTCACTTCCAAGACTGCACGTCTCGAAACGATGAGAGGTCGGTTCTAATTGCGATCGAACGAGACGGAGGTAGGAAACTGTTACAATGTGAACCGGTGGCTGAGTTGTTGTATTTCGGACTTAGTCTGCTCATGTAAGACCTGCGACCGATCTCATCTCCGAACTAGCTACCTAGCCAGCAGCCACCTCAGAGTAGACTAACTTGTGTCCGGACTTGTTGACCTGTAGGGTACAGTCCGTTGTCACATCCAAAGACCACGTCTAGAACCGATGAGAGGTCGGTTCCGATTTCGTTCGAGCGTTTTGAACAGAAAATCGATACACAATCACTGAACGTCACATAATCAGAAATTGAATGATTTGTGGATAGAAACGGTGTAGAGGGAGTTGCGCCAGATGCATACGTTTTCAAATTTTTAACATCTGCTCGAGCGAGATTAGTTTGGGTGAATCCTGACCGCAGACCTCAAATTTTTACGACCACATTGTTCACACTCGGAAAGAACATTTCAAAGAGGTGGTTAGGTGGTTTGAAAAGTTTTTGCAAAACTTTTGCAGAGTTACCAGAGACGATCATATAATTCTGATTTTACATTATCCAATAGTCGCTAATTAATTCCATGCGATACGTCTAATTACTGTGGCCGAAAGAAATACCGAAATCCGCAATTAATTATTCAAATCATTGTCAACATTTATAACTTTCGTGAGGATTACAAGTAAAATTTAACAGTAGATAATTCAAATTCCAACGATAATAGCGCCCTCTCTTGTAATTCGCATGTAGCAGGGCTATTATTGTGTAGATACCAAAACTGACGATAGATACAAGCCATATGGTAGCAATTTGCATATGCATTAGTCGGCCTACTATGGACAAGCTTCCGGTAGCTGTCACCCAACTGCGGCATTAGCAAATGCTTATATTTCGTCATATAGACTATTTTCCGAATAAAAAAAGTGCCGCACGCATTCCATTCATGCTATAAATTCACCTTGTATAGCCCATTGTGCTCCTAAACTTTCCAAGACGAGCAAACGAAGCACACGTTTTGCACCTTCGACTGATAGCTCAGAGTTGAGATGTAAACAAACTCCTATAAATTTCACTTTGGAAGGCGATAAAAACTAAACGGGTATAAGCACTGAAATAATTTTCACTTCACTAGGAGCGCTATTGTGTTCTCCGCGGATCATCTGGATTTCACTGTAGAAATCCGTCTCTAAACCGTACAAAACCTCGAATTTTTGTTGGCACCTCCACAATTCTTCATATAACGCCATGTAAGTTGGCCAGCAAAGTCGGCCTACTAATGGTCATGTGTGTGGTAGTAAGCGCTGCTGCCATATGGCTTGTATCTGTCGTCAGTTTTGGTAGATACTATATGAATTAATCAAATATGATGAAATAGTAATTTCGTGAGCTAGGCATCGGGTGAGCTCACCCCTTTTTAGGGTTTTGTAAAATAATTTTACAAAACCCTACTAAAATCGCGTCCTGTCTGTCCGTCCGTGTGTCACACCGATTTTTAACCCAAATGATAAAAGCGAGAAACATCAAATTTTGTATGTAGGTGTAAAGTGGTGCCCTCTTCAAAGCTCAACTACAAAAAAAAATGTTATAAGGTATTTAAGAGGGGTTCTCCCCATATAGGCGAGTGACCCCCGAAAAAAAGAGGTTCATCAAAGATGGCCGATATGGGTATCAAATGAAAGGTCTTGATGAGAATTTTCCAAAACAGGTCTTAAACTGGAATTTTTTGCTTCAGGGGGCGCGCAGGAAGAGGAAATATACGAAAATTATTGTCTCCTCCTCACGATTGGACATCTGTCATCGCTTCCACCTGGATATACTCTTGAGAACTCTGCAAATTCGTGGATGCGAAATGTCCTTGTGCTGGGGAAATGAACCCACCCCACGACAATTAAATGCTAGCCTGCCAGCGCATTCACGTGGCGAGCACCAATATCTTCACTCGCCGAGGTGGCCGACCATCGCTGCAGTCCTTTACGGACAATTAAATCCCTCAAATTTCATTACAGTAAGCTTCTCTTATTCTAATTAAAACAGTCTATGCTAAAAAAAGCACCGAACGCAAGATAAGGCACCGCATAACCAAGCTGAACTATCGAACCGATCTGTCATGGATTATGAAAACCCTACCCCATCGGTGGCATACTTACCCCCCCGTTGTCGTTACCTCCTGAAAACAAGCTACTACTTGAAAGGAATGCTTTTTTTCTAGCAATTCATTTTTTCAATGAAAACTTGCGTTATTTATATATATCAAATTAAAGTACGTATACAAGCCACAAAACTTATTAGTATATATAATTAAAAGTATTTGGATTTTTCATTTTGTACGAGTATTCTATAAAAGCAAAAATTTGAGGTAATCAGAAACAATGGAACAATGATGAACCTGCCCCTGAGTTTTATCTACCTAGTGGTTGTTTGGGCATATCGTTATACTTAATTTCAATCGGATACCTACTATCTTTTTCGTTTTTTCTTTTATTTTCTCAATTAGATCTAATTGATCACAATTATCGATAGTTGTACTACCACTGCGCGAGTGGACTCAGTACGCTTTCGTTAGCTATAAGATCACTTTCGTTAGCTACAAGATCACGCGTACGAAATCGGCACTTTAGTTCACTGTTTTTATTAAAAATTTACAAAATTTCCATCCGCTTTGACACATGAGTTTTCTCGCCATTTTCGCGCCCTTTTCGATTTTCTTTTGCTTTGACGTTCGAGTTTTCCGTGAGAGTCGTTTGTTGTATTGTACTCAAACTGTTTCCCGAATGATAACGAAGGCGCGATCGTGTGCACGTGAAATGAAATTTCGTTGGTGTGCGCAGGTTTCAGTGGGGGAAGTGATTCTTCTTAAGAGAGGAAAGAAAAACCTGACGGGTAACAAAGGGGAAGGAGAAGCAGAGGGAATCATATAATTTCGAGAGCGTAAGTTATTTATAACTTATTTATGTAGCAAATTTGCTTCTCACATGGACGAGTACACAGATTCTCGTTGCTTGTCCATTTATTTATATGTCTTTGCTGACATCCTTACACAATTTGCTAACCAGCTGACAAGTGTCAGATGACAGATCTCTGTCACTGAACCGCCACGTGAAATCGTTCATCTAATTGCAAGTCTGGTCATTCATTTTATACTCTGTGTTACGGTGACGGTGCTACGTCAGTTTGCGAAATAAACAGAACGAATTTTGCAACGAAATCAGGAAAGCACCTCTCATTGATGTAGTCCCGGAACAGCAGATAATCGTCGAGAAATTGTGGGTCCATGACGGAAGGCTTGCAACTCGAGACTCCACGCAGTGACGAGTGTAACAAGGACAAAGTGCTTTGCAGTAGAACAGTTGCTGTTTCGTCCCACAGATTGTAGTGAGCAATGCTTCAAGCAGGAAATGGAATGAAAAATAAATTGTTCAAAAGATATTAATAGCTGAACTTATAAATAGGTATAATAACTCAAATTGCACTGAATGTTTATGAAGAAGAAATACAAGAAGAGCTCCTTGCCTCACAGCGCATGTTCTGATCATGGTGGTGTAAAAGTTGTTAAATCAAAGTAAAACAAGAGTATTATCAAAAACAAACCGACTATTAGGCACCGACCTGCACTTTCTGAAATTTTTTATCAGTTCAACACATAGAAAAGCATGCTTCCAGCTTTGAGATTGAAATCAGTATGGACTAGTTGTTTCAGAATTTTATGGATTATCCAATTATAAATGGAAAATTTAAGAAAGAAAATTGTAATGTGACGCCTACGCCCGGGAATCGAAGTGATTCCGATCCCGAACCCTTGTAACCGGCCAGATGGGTATGTCCTCGAAGTGCCAGCGGACTTCATCTGTCGTGCGGATATCGTTGCGCAGAAAATATTTCTTTTCTGTCCAAATATTTAGATCTGTGGATATAAATATTCGAAATATAAAATTAATCCAAACCCCGACACATTTCGAGACATATCCATCTGGAAATGCCCCTCCACCGTGGCCATCGAAAAACTATGCCACTGGCGACAAATGGAGAGGCACATTGCCGCCATGTGGCGTGCCATTCCACACACAGCTGTTTTGTCCGGTGTGACAAGCGGTGGATTTTGACAGCCACATGGAGAGGTTACGAGTAGACAATTTCTTAAACATAAGACGCGAAAAACACCTCCGAGGCCGGGAAAATAATTAAAAAAAAAAAAAAGAGAAACGAAAAAGAAAGAAAAAATAGTGGTTCCCACTCAAGTGGACAATCGTCCGAATTACTTTTTCGCTTTATTGCGACTTCGTAACACATCTGTTGCGCGGGGTGCCATTGAACGCGGGAAGAGTGGCAGTCACCAGGTAAATCGACAAATATTTATGGTCCTCGACTGATTTGTAAATTTTTTAGCTTCAACTAGGGGAATGCGGATCGCGATCGCGCACCGTTGCGCACGTGACAGTTCCCGGGTACTCCCGGACACCACTCCGGATTGCGGATGGCTGCGCCTCCAGCGGCACCATCTGGGTATCCCACGTTGGGCGCCATTTGTAATGATTTTCAACTTTTCAGATCGAACGCGGAACCGACCTCTCATCGGTTCTAGACGTTAAGTCTGAGTAGTGCCAACGGATGGTACCAACAGGTCAACCAATCCGTGCACCGTAACCCATTCGCGCGGTGACTGCTTGTCGGCCAGCTAGTTCGGAGAGGGTTTCGCGTCGCGCGCGGTACGCGGTACCTTTGATTGTTTCGTCATTTCATTAGAGTAGTTTTCGTCGTTTTAATTTTGAGTAGCATATTTTTCGGTACCGCGTCGGTAATTCGGTAACGCGCCTATGGGATTTTGTAGCGTTTTTGATTTGAGATCTGTGGAGAGATCACATCCAGAATTAACGTAACGTAGGTTTCCCGTTCTGGATGAGTAATTGTTGACGCGTTTAGAAAACGGGCATGTTCAGGTGGCTGAAATATTGTAATTGAGCGTAACCCATTCGGAGACCCGCGACCGAAATCCTCTCCGAACTAGCTGGCCGACAAGCAGTCACCGCGCGAATGGGTTACGGTGCACGGATTGGTTGACCTGTTGGTACCATCCGTTGGCACTACTCAGACTTAACGTCTAGAACCGATGAGAGGTCGGTTCCGCGTTCGATCTGAAAAGTTGAAAATCATTACAAATGGCGCCCAACGTGGGGCCTAAAACATCCTAAGGGGGAAAGAACTTCGCGTCTTCTGACGAGTTGGTCCTTTACGGAGGATGTAAGGTACTCTGGTACTCGAGTCCCACTATCAGGAGCAGTGGAGTTGTGTGATACACACTAGAAGTCGCTTCACGTGAGTAGTAGCTTCCGCTCTCCTTTGATTGATTTTTTTTTCGCGACAGAATCCTTCCGATGTGTTGTCCCAGGTTAACCCCTGTAAGGACCTTCTATTTTCTTGATGGAACTGCCAGCCTGATGGGTTTACCTATCAGCATGGACTCTCAAGAAAATAGAAGGCTACCTTGCCTTTATGTCGCGGAAGGATTCTAATTATTTCGTATGCGTGATAGACGAGTGGTATCGGTTCAACGTTCGGTGGCGTATGCTGGAGTTGCGAAGCCCGGAATGCTTCCACGCGTCGGGAATTTTGACCGCGTACTAAAATCGTTACGGTAGCTCTACCACTTGTCTCGTCGAGTCACTTTAACGTAGTTTAGAGACGGTTTTTTGTAATGTATGTGGGTTTAGGGGATAAATTTTGTAAATCGACCGAAAGCACCCTTTCTTCGGCAGATTACCACGCACTCTCATTTCCCGTTGGAGGAGTCGACCACTGGAAGGGAAAGTGTATATCAAATAATTTTTTTCTACCCTCTAGATATAGCTCGCCACTATCGGCCACTAAACTAAGATTAAGCTTCTGTATTTATATATTAGGGGTATAATAATAAGTATCATATTTTATATATTTTAATTTTTCCAGTCATATTAGCACCACATTAAACCCACACGACAATGGCAACGAAGCGGACCCCAGAAAAGCGGTGGACCCGGTCCAAAACGGTCCAACCCGCGAACTGTGGAATCTGTTTCGAGGACGTAGTGGAGGGCGTACACAGCGTGCGATTGGATTGTGGACATCTATTCCATCGTGCCTGTGTACAACAGCTCCTCCTCACGTCAGAGAGTTGCCCATTATGTCGGCGACCCATCGAGCGGTCTGCCCTAGACGTCCCCCTCGGAACGCCCCTACCAACGCGCGGAGCAGTGGCGAAAGGAGTTCCAGAGGCCGAACAGTCCCAACCACTTTTAGACCTGCAAGGAGCCGTAGGCGGTGAAGTTCCGGCCGCAAGTGTCGTGTCCGAGGTGACACCCATGCCTTCCGCCCACTCCATTGACACCCTCGTGGCGTTGATGAGGGATATGTCGGAGAGGATTGGCAACCAGGAGGGAAAGCTCCAGAATCTCCCTGTGAGCCAACCACCCAGTCGCGTGAGAACTCCGCTTGGCTGGGAGCCAAATCCCAGTGTGGCGATGCCCCCCTCCCGACAATCCGAGCCATGGGTCCCACCTCCAAGGAACTCAGGAATGGATCCCAGAGCTCCCGAATATAGACCACGACACAGTACCGGACCTCCGTTGGTACCTCCAGCCCCCGAGGCTGTTCAGTACAACAGGTCAATCGAGGATGTGATTCCCCCCGGGAACGCATTGACACTTTTTCGAGACCCGACGCCTCGTATCATGGAGAGTTGGCGCCTGAACTTTACAGGGTTCAACGATATGATATCGGCGGACCGGTTCTTTTCCGGATTCAGGCGTTGGTATCCAGCACCCTGGGAGGTGATTCCTCGGCCTTCCTCCGGCATGCACATCTTTTGTTCAGCGGCGACGCTGCCGACTGGTACTGGAGCTTTAAAGAATCAACGCCACGTCCCACTTGGCACTCTTTCAGTGCAGCCTTCCGCAATCGATTTGAGGATGGCTTCACTGAGAGAGAGCTAAGGGAGCAAATAAAGAAACGGAAACAAGGCGCTCACGAACCGTTCGACCAGTACTACACAAGTATAGTGAGATTGAGCACTCGCTTGCGAAATACCATGCCCGAGGACGAACTGGTAGAAATTATCAGAGAGAATATGCGCTGGGATCTCCAGAACAGCCTTCTGCATTTTCCCATCAACACCATACAGGGATTGCGCCTCCATGCCTGTAGACAAGAACACTTGGATGAGCGGCGTGGTACCTTCCGTCCACAACCTCGCATAACGGGACCAAATCCCCGAAATCATCACACCGCGGAGTTGATGGCAGCTGACCACCTGCTTGCTGATCCAGTACCAGTACCGAGGAGCGGAGCACCACCAGAGCTTGAGGACCCAGCCTTGATTGATCGACCCTCCCTTGAAGCAATTACAAGCCCGACGGTCTGTTGGAACTGCCGACAACCGGGACATCGGTTCTATGCATGTCCAGCGGAGCCGACGCTTTTCTGCTACCGCTGCGGGAAGGCCGACACATACGCACCTGACTGTGCAAATTGCAAAGGGCGAAAAAACTTGCCACCGAGTGCCGCGACCACCCGTCGGCACTCCTAAACCCCGGACGAACCAATTTCGACCCCATCACTAGCTATGACCAAGCTCCCAACATGACTCCAACTCTGCTGACTCGCACCGCTAAACACAGTTCTCCCGAAGTTCCACAACCGACGCCGTCCTTCGCCGAGGCCAACGCGCAAGGGAATGATAGCGAGGCGAAAGTTCCTTGGCATGTAAAACCTTTTCATGTCAGGCTGCGGAATTACTTGGCTACTCGACAGCGCATCTTCCATGAGGAGTTGTCCACAAATGTCCCACCGCGAAGCAAGCGAGCCACGCGTCGGATGCGGAGCTTCTGGAGAAAAGTCAGGCAGTCGAGGAAAGTGTTGAAGGACATTTACTTAGACGAATTATTGAGGGATGATGTTCGGCCAAATGCGTCAGTACACCTCCTGCAAAAACGAGTGTCAGGCTCAGTGGATACGGGAGCCAGTGTGAATTGCATATCTGCCGAGTTTGCAGGGGAGGTACTGGCAAGGCACGCGGACCAAATCCGTCATTTCACCTCCTGGTTAAGCACGGCGGACGGAACTCGTCACTCTGTAGTGGGAAAAATTATGACGGATGTCACCTTTAAAGGAGTAACTAAACCCATGGAATTTTTCATCATACCTCAGTTAACCCAGAATCTTTACCTAGGAGTGGATTTCGTTCGAAAATTTAACTTGGCCCCGGCACTATTTCCCGGTACGACCCTGGAGTCCGTCACCCCAGCTCCTGACCAATCTCAACCCACTAACTTACTACGACATACTCTGGATGTAAATCAGCAACTGCGTCTAGACTCGGCTATATCGGCTTTTCCATCGCATGAGAAGGAAGGTTTCGGGCGGACTGCCCTGGTGTTCCACACGATAGATGTGGGGGACGCTAAACCCATAAAACAGAGACATTTCGCCATATCTCCGGCGAAGGAAAAATCGTTATATGCCGAAGTGGATCGAATGCTAGCATTAGGCGTAATCGAAGAATCACAGAGCGCGTGGGCGTCCCCAGTCACCCTAGTTGTCAAGCCGAACAAGGTCCGGCTATGCTTAGATGCTAGACGCTTGAACGCCGTCACAGTCAAGGACGCATACCCTCTACCGTTGATTGAAGGCATTTTGAGTCGGTTGCCTAAAGCCCACTTCATCACGAGCTTAGACCTCAAGGACGCCTTCTGGCAAATTCTTTTAGACCCCGGTTCAAAGGAGAAAACAGCCTTCACAGTCCCAGGTCGGCCCCTATATCAATTCGTGACCATGCCATTTGGATTGTGCAATGCCCCCCAAACAATGACGCGCCTTATGGATAAGGTGATACCACCTCATTTGCGGCACCAAGTTTTCGTTTACTTGGACGATCTGTTGCTTATAACCGAGACCTTTGACGAACACATCGACCTGCTTCAGGAGGTGGCTCTACACATCCGGAGGGCAAGATTAACCATCAACATAAGGAAGAGTCAGTTCGTGATGACGGAGGTGAAGTATTTAGGTCACATCATTGGGCATGGCCACATCAAGACCGATCCGGAAAAGACTCAAGCGATTGACGTTTTTCCACTACCCAAGACCACCAAACAGTTACGCCGATTCTTAGGCTTATGCGGATGGTACCAGCGTTTTGTACGTGACTATGCCACCATTACCACTCCTTTGACCGACATGCTGCGTAAGGGACGTAAATTCGTCTGGGAAGAGCCCAGCTTGCGAGCCTTTGAAGAGCTAAAGAAGAGTCTGACGACAGCCCCCGTACTGCACAGCCTGGACTTTGACAAACCGTTCTCAATCCATTGTGACGCGAGTCAACATGGGGTGGGAGCAGTCTTAGTCCAGGTTGCACAAGACGGCGAGGAGAGACCTATAGCCTTCATGTCTCACAAGCTGAACCCAGCCCAGCGAAATTACACGGTCTCCGAGCAGGAATGTCTAGCTGCGGTGTTGGCAGTGAAACGCTTCCGAGCCTATGTGGAGGGACACACCTTTGAAATCGTTACGGATCACGCTTCTCTGAAATGGCTCATGAGCCAGACTGATCTCAACGGCAGATTGGCCAGGTGGGCACTGAAATTACAGGCATTTGACTTCACAATCCGCCACCGAAAAGGAAGCCAGCATGTAGTCCCCGACACCCTATCCAGAATGTTCGCCCCTGAAGGAGCCGAGTTGGTCCAAGAGGACGACAGCCCCCAATTGATCGATTTGGACCATCCTGCCTTCAAGTCAGCAACCTACACACAACTGATTCACACTATCCAGAATCAACAGCCCCAGCTTCCTGAACTGCGGTTGACGGATGGATTTATTTATAAGCGGATGGGACACGCATCCGGAGACCCCATACAAGAAGAAGAACAGTGGAAGTTGTGGGTGCCCGAAGAATTAACCACTGATCTTATCAGACGGGCTCATGACCACCCATCAAGTGCACACGGCGGATACGGTCGTACACTTAGGCGGTTGAAAACTTGTTTCTTTTGGCCTAAGATGGCACAACAGATAAAAGCGTACGTAGCCTCTTGTGAGCTATGCAAGTGCACTAAAGCGCCCAACACCATTCTTCGGCCACCCATGGGTAAAGTTGAGGTCCCCGAACGCGTGTTCCAGCGCTTGTACATTGATCTTATCGGTCCTTACCCTCGATCTGCTTCTAGTCACACGGGAGCTGTCGTGGTCCTGGACCAGCTCTCTAAATTCCCTATCATAGAACCACTACGTAACATGCACGCTGGACCTATAATCAGCTTCTTGGAGAACCGAGTCTTTCACATGTTTGGAGTTCCGGAGAAACTTGTCTCCGACAATGGGGTCCAGTTCACCTCCAGCAAGTTCCGGGACCTAATGTCCAAATACGGCATCATCCACCAACGAACTGCCGTACGCTCATAGCGGCCATCCGCGCCTATATCCACCCGAATCAGAAGGACTGGGATCGCAAATTGTCCGCCATCACTAGTGCGCTGCGCTTGTCGTACCACGCCACTACCGGCATTTCGCCGTATTTCGCAGTGTTCGGCCAGTACATGATCTGTCATGGGATAGTGGTTCCCACTCAAGTGGACAATCGTCCGAATTACTTGTTCGCTTTATTGCGACTTTGTAACACATCTGTTGCGCGGGGTGCCATTGAACGCGGGAAGAGTGGCAGTCACCAGGTAAATCGACAAATATTTATGGTCCTCGACTGATTTGTAAATTTTTTAGCTTCAACTAGGGGAATGCGGATCGCGATCGCGCACCGTTGCGCACGTGACAGTTCCCGGGTACTCCCGGACACCACTCCGGATTGCGGATGGCTGCGCCTCCAGCGGCACCATCTGGGTATCCCACGTTGGGCGCCATTTGTAATGATTTTCAACTTTTCAGATCGAACGCGGAACCGACCTCTCATCGGTTCTAGACGTTAAGTCTGAGTAGTGCCAACGGATGGTACCAACAGGTCAACCAATCCGTGCACCGTAACCCATTCGCGCGGTGACTGCTTGTCGGCCAGCTAGTTCGGAGAGGGTTTCGCGTCGCGCGCGGTACGCGGTACCTTTGATTGTTTCGTCATTTCATTAGAGTAGTTTTCGTCGTTTTAATTTTGAGTAGCATATTTTTCGGTACCGCGTCGGTAATTCGGTAACGCGCCTATGGGATTTTGTAGCGTTTTTGATTTGAGATCTGTGGAGAGATCACATCCAGAATTAACGTAACGTAGGTTTCCCGTTCTGGATGAGTAATTGTTGACGCGTTTAGAAAACGGGCATGTTCAGGTGGCTGAAATATTGTAATTGAGCGTAACCCATTCGGAGACCCGCGACCGAAATCCTCTCCGAACTAGCTGGCCGACAAGCAGTCACCGCGCGAATGGGTTACGGTGCACGGATTGGTTGACCTGTTGGTACCATCCGTTGGCACTACTCAGACTTAACGTCTAGAACCGATGAGAGGTCGGTTCCGCGTTCGATCTGAAAAGTTGAAAATCATTACAAAATGTATGTTTTGGCGCTGATATTTTCATGGGGACATGAAAAATTTCAAACATGTTAAATTAAGACTATTTTTGGAAAAAAAAATTGATGCAAACAATAAAAGAAATCGGCTTCAAATGGGAATAAATTGAACAAAATGCTTAAAAATATACTCCCATCATAATTTCATTAAATTTCTATTCAGCCTTTTCGTGCTATGTGTATGATTTCACATTAGTTATCTTGTTTTCGTTTTTATTTATTAGAATCAGATTTTTTTTATAGTTTGCTAAAACGGTACTAACTTCATTCCTTTTCAGAAGGAATTGACGGCGAAGGTGAGTATGCCACCGAGGGGGTAGGGTTTCGAAAATCCGCGACTGGTCGGTTCCGTGTTGTGGTTCGGTACGCGGTGCCATGGTTTCGCTTTTGCGTTTCTAGTTACAGTAGATTGATTCGATTTTGGATTCGAGTAGCTTATTTCTGGGACCACGTCGATGAATATTCGGGAAGGCGTGGTTTTTGGTGGAGGATGTTTTCTGTTGGTTTTTTTTCTTTGGACTCGCCGCATGGTCCGAAAAAAGCTGAAAAGAAGAAAGAAGGTCGTTGGAAGTTGATTGACGCGTTTTAAACCGGGCATTTGAATCGGTAGCTGATAGCTTGTGTTCCTCGGAACTAGCTAGCCTGCCAGCAGCTACCTCGGGCTAGACTAAGGGTGTCCGAATTTGTTGGGTACAGTCCGTTGACACGTAACTAGACGTCATGTCAAAAACCTATGAGGTTGGTTTAACTTTCCTTCGGGAAATCTCGAACGAACGCGAACGTCTTAAAAAAATTCGTTATAAGTATCCATTATCGAAAACCATTTCGAATTTTTCCTCAAGTATGCAGGATGACCAAAATTGCAAGCAATAAACGTTAATAGTTGAACTCAACTTAAACACTTTTCTTCCACTGAAACATTCTTAATGGGAGCACTTGAATTGAGTAAATAGGCACTTTAATGCAGCGAAATTTTCGGATGCAATTTCGGACTTGTAAACATACTGATTACAAGTACAAATTGGTTGGGAATCACTCAAGCACCCGCTAATTGGAGGATACGGTCATTGGATCAATACAGTTGGAGGCGCCTGTTGCAGGAAGCGAAAGCCCGAGAAGGGCTTTAGTGTTGGGAGGAAGATTGTAGAGCACTTTGTTGAGCTCTAAGTATTATCAGCAGTAAGTGTATCAATCTTTGCTAGTTTTTCAGCAAAGTGTAGTAATAGAGTAGTCCTCTAAATAAACTGCTCGAAACCCTCCATAATACTGATCCAAATTTTAATCGCAAATTTGAAATATTTAATTATTCAAATCTACAATTCAAATTTGGACACGGCAACACCTTTTAACGCAGCTCATCCACGAATTGCATTGCCGAATGCAACCTACACAGACGGATGAGCTTGCTCGTCAACAACCGATGGGGGTACCGTTTCACCTGGATGCCCCACTCTTATTTAGGAGCAATTAGTATCGTCGGTAACGACGAAGTCCTCTCAAGTCCCGTCTGTTCTCGTCCGGCCCAGTTTGCCATTGGCTTGAGCAGTTTTTAACCCTTAGTAGGTTACCTCGGCCTCACCTCCGGTCGATACGGATCTGCAACTCATAACTGAATGCAATATTTGTTTGTAGTGGGCCCTTGTGTTGGGGAAAAGAACCCGCCCCACGACACCGCAATGTTAGCCTGCCAGTGCATTCACGCGTCCTCAGACAAGGCCAATCTCGGCGAAACCCACCATCCTCTCTCGTCGAGGCAGCAGACCATCGCTGCAGTCCTTTATCGACATTTTATCTAGCCATTTTCACTACAGAAGGCCCCGGAGATCTAATGAATATAAAATTTTTCTTGTAGATAGTGAATAAGATACGCATTCAAGTGTGGATAGATTCCTCGGAATTCGATTGAGACGTGGTCTGAACGAAAATAAAAATAAAAGAAAGCATTTAATTTTCGTATGAATTTATTATCACTTTTCATATTTACATAGAACTAATTCATAACATAAACATATCATTTTTTTCATTTGTGAGATATAATTGAAAAAATTATTATTCATATCCATTAATCATACTTAATTTATCGACTTATAGAAGTAAATTAAGTCCTTTCTCATCGAATACATTTTTCAGGACAATGATAACTAGCATACAAAATACTTCTTAAACGCAATGAAAAAACAGAAAATAATAAAATTAAAAGGAAATGAATCAAATGCTTAAATTCTACTTATCCTGGATTCCAATCATCAATAATTGAATCCTTTATAGTCTTGCATTTCCATTGCTTGGTTTTACTCAAGAGACATTCAAAATCATTTTGACTTGCATCTGAGAGTACTATGTTATAGAATATTCTTTTTTTAGGTTACTATTCAATGACTTTTCTTTCTTTCTTTCTTCATTTGGTTCTTTTTCGAATCAGTTGTTTGGATCTAGAATTTATAAATTTTGTAACAGTAAATTTGTTTTTAAGCGATATGAACACAACAAAATTGGAATTAAATTTAAAATGCAAATACTTAAATTTAAAATCAAAATTAAAATAATTTGTGTTGTTTTTTTGACTAATTGGATCAAATAATATTTAAAATCATAAGTTGTGTAATGTGGTGACAATATTAACAATCAAAAAATAAACCAAGCGTAATCAAAACAGAATGCAAAATTCATCTCAAAGGGGGGAATTTGTTTAGAACACGGTGCCATTACATTTTAGATTACCAAAAAAAAAGGATGCAGTGCACAAGAGCAACCAACATTGGTGTTAAAGTTCACAAGGAACGTTATAATGACAAACATACAGTTACTTCAGATTCATTGACTATCCTTCTTCTTTGCGCTTTTCGCATCAGTCGTTTTCTCATTCGATGCCGTCGCTTTTTCGTCGTCATCATTCATTGGTTTGAGGGCAGTTCCAGGATTTTCTTTTTCATTAGAGCTGCCCGTCGGCGTCGTAGGACGTGATTGTGAGTCAATTCTAACTTTCTGTAATTTCAAGGTGAGTTGTTTTTTAAATACTTTGTGGAAGTCTTTAGCGGGAATCTTTACTTTTACTCCGTTAACAATAACATTCGCTATAATGTTGTCCAAGCTTGTATATTCGGACGTATTTTCGTGGGAACTGGAAGAAGGTGCGGGGTCGGCAGCTTCGGCGGGACTGGTATTCTGCTCTTTGGTTATTTTAACAGAAGAAGTATCCCCGGTATTTTCGGTATCGGCTGGTTTCGATTCAACGATATCTGTAGAATCATTCTTTTCAACTTTTATAGCATCATCCGAGTCTGGGGCTTGTTTTTCATCCTTTGCTTCCTGAGAGGGTAGAAGTTTATCCTCAGAAGAAGACGCTATTGAATCTTTCTTCATTTTATCGTCACCACTAACATTTTCGTTTGGCTTAAATTTCTTTTTCGGCTTTGCAGAAGTATCATCGTCTTCAGTATTTTCTCCTTGAGACTCTCCACTCGGATCATTTGATGCCGACCTTTTGATTCGTTGCTTGTTTGCTTGACTATCCTGGAAACTGTCTTTCGAGCTCTCACTGCTATCAACTATGGCTACCGCAGAGTCTTGAGGCTTAAGGGTCGATTCATTTGAGATGGCGGTTTTCGACAGGCTCATTCCAGCTGGTACAGTCATTTCAAATAAAACAGTTGGTTCGGCTTTACGAACATGCTCCTGAATCTTAGCCATATTACCGTAATGCGTTCCAAGCAAACGGAACTTCTCAATGACAAATCCATTAGGGAAAATCATCTGCAGCATTGTGAAGGGCCATTCTTTTTCACTAACTCCCGGAGGTTTCATGATTTTCTTATAAGCGTCGAAGTTGCCGTTGCTGAGTTTGTTTGAAATGTGCTTCAATATGTTCGTTTCGAGCGGCGAGCAAAACTTGCACGTGGGACATTTGTACATCATTCCCTGCAGTACAGTGCACGGCATGTTCTCTTTTACGCCATGTTGTCGTTCGCAATGGAAATTCCAAGAGAGCATATCATGCATGACCAAGTTGCAAATGTTGCATTTGAAGAATTGCAACGGCCTGCTATGCGCAGCGAGTTGGCGCACATATTCTGATGTCAAAGGTGTATATGGTGCGTCTGGCACTGGCCATTTATTGGAATCTGTTACATGTGGGGTATGTCCGATTTTGTAATGCTCATCCAATTCCGCGATTTGGTCAAATGTGAAATCACAATGTCCGCACTTGTTTTCGTTCAGAAGATCACGAGTTGCAAATTGTTCCGTTGAATGTTCGAGGAAATGATGGATCGCTAGTTCACGATAATCATTGGTTACATAACATTTCGAGCATCTTAGGCGCCTTGAAACAGTAAACCATGGTGACTGACCTTCTCTCACTTCGGTGGTGTCCTTAGCAGACGCATTGGCCGGTATTTTATGGGATCTCTCCCAATGACTTTTATAGGCGATTAATGTCTTGAAGTCCCTTCCACAGTGGAAACATACAAACTTAAACAAGATATTCAAGATGTCCTTGTGCTCCGGTTCGTCCACATGATTGCCGGCAATGTGAGCGTGGAGAGTGGGTAAATCTGGAGTGGAATAGGAACAAACGCGGCAAACCGGTGCTATCTGCCGAGAATTTGGAGTTTCAATTGTCTCTACATCATCAGATACTGATTCGTCCATTTCAATGATATCGTCGTCATCGAATGTGGTATCAGTCATGGCCATTGTTATGGGCGACGCCGACTCCTCTTCCATTAGGATTCCACGAATGTTTTTCACTTTGTCTGGATCTCTTCGCCAGAGGGGCGTTGTATCGGCCGTCTTGGCTGCTGCATCGCTTATATCATCGATTTTCGTGGAGAAGCAAATCACCTCGGTGACGGAATTGGGATGTTTTTTCTGCGCATGATCGCTAATAGCAGATACTATGACACCACCAAACGTGCATTTGCTGCACTGAAATCTGTATTTGACTTGATGCTTATTGGTGAGATGTGTCGTCATTTGGCCTTGGGTGGCAGTTTGAGCTTTACATAGGGTACATTGCCATTTCATAACGGGTCCAGGGGTTGGTGCTTTCATCATAACCTCCGATGACGTTTTTTTGACTACGTCTTCGCTTCGAGTAAAGATTAAGTATGTTACATTTTCATTTGGATGTTTATCTGATATATGCCGTTCCATAACCGATTTGTGGAAATGGAGATATCCACATCGTTTGCAATGATAGAGATTTGTATCGTGAAACTTCATGTGATGAACAATTTTGTCAGCGCAAATTTTGCTGTTGCAAATTAGAACATTACAATGCGGGCAGGAGAAGTTCCGTTCATTAGGATGGAGAGAGTTTATATGTTGCTTATACATAATCTCTGTAGAGGTTGCAAATTTGCATTCACCAACGTTGCACATGAAACGCTTTTGACTAGCAACGAAGTCTGGTATAACGTGTTCTATACGACGAAGTAAGCCATCTGGAGTAGTGGCGTCTGTACTAAGTAAAGGCAAGGGTGAACCTCCTGATGTGCCAGGTCCATTTGTAGCTGGTGGAGGAGGTTTATTTGCATGAGAGCTGCATGCCAAGTTCGTCATTTTATCAAAATGTTTCTCTCGAGAGTTCAGACAAGGAACTGGATTTACAGGATCTATACTGGCCACATTCACTTCATTTTTGTGGAACAGAAGATGCCTGTAGAGATTAGTACGCACTTTTGTTCGGTACTGACATGTCGCACAGTACAGCTCATCGAAGAAAATCGCCTGACGCGGTAATTGCTCGATTTCATCTGGTGTAAATGATTTTTTCATTGAAGACCATTTCTTCCGCTCCCACATTTTCAACAATCGATCACCAAATCCAATCACATCCACTGCTTTCACGCTATTCGGGCACACGAAGAAGAAATCATTTTTCGGATTAACACTACCCTTTATCAAAGCATACGTTATAATCGTTGATTTGCCTTTCATCGAATGTACTTTTCCAATATGCGAGGCTAGAGCAGCAGCCGATCGAGACGTGCTAAAGCATAAAAAGCAGAAATAACGATGTTGTTCATGTTGAGCATAATGATTGAAACATTCTGTCGGCGTTCTGAACGTTTTCTTGCAATGATAGCAGTTGAATGGTGGCATGTGTGTCACTGTTAAATGTAGTTTAAACCCAGCCTGTCCGTTAAATTTACAATTTTCAGCGCCACATTTGTACAATTCACTCGGATGTACGCCTGTTTTTTGTGTTATATCCATGGCTGCATTCAAGATTTGGGTGTTTCGATCGACGTTGCTTGCATCGGATGAAAATGGATCGAAATTCGTTTCAAGTGAAGTTGATCCTGCTTCAGTTAATGAGGACGATGGCGTAACATTATCTGACTCGATCGGAGGTGGTGAGTTTTCTGGTGGTGAATCGACTGACGGTTCTCGGGATATTGGTAGTTTTTTTGTAGCTGATGGTGGTGATGAAGTGTTTTTCGAGGCATTCGCTAACCATTGTACGCCGTAATTGTTTAATTCTGCCTTTGTGTAGGGACACGGAATGAGGAGACTTTGGTCGACATTGTCACTAAGCAGCACTACCGTAATATTTGGCATCACCTTGCCGAAGAATTTTTCCTGAAAAAAGAAATCCGGTTTTATTATTTTATTTTTATTGATGGCAAATTGAAAATTATAAATTACATTTCACAAATGGAAAGATAATTATTTCTGTTCAAAATAACATGTTTAATTTAGACATTTTATTCAGTTGTAATTTCAATATCATTTTAGTATGTTTTGTGTTGCAATGGTTGGCAACATTGTAAGAGATAGATATCTTTAGATGTTCCTTGGTCAACTGCCAATCAAGGGTTTGTTCTTAGTTCTTGTAAAACCAGCATTGTGGATAGTTCAATGTAAAGTTCCTGACTAAGTTATCTGTATTTTCTTTAAAAAACAACTGTTTCAATTCAATATTCACACTCCACGGGCCAATCACAATCTCTCAACCGGTTATGGGCCCAATGTCGCGTGTGGGAACTGAGTATTAAATTGTGAGTAAACTGAACAAAGAACTTGACGCCACGTGAGTGCTATCGGGTGTTTCTAGTGGTAGTTCAATTAGAAGTGCGCGGGAAAATCGTGATTGGAAAACGGTTCGTGCAACTCAGGAAACAGGTACGTTCTTAAACAATTTCAGTTGCAGAAGTTTAACGGTGAAAACTTCCAGCTATGGAAGTACCAGCTGGAAATAATCGTTCGGGCAGAATCGGGTATGAAAAACTTGGTAAACAGAACAGCCTGGGACACTTTGAATGCAAAGGCTATGTTACTAATCTCGTCAGGAATAGAGCTCGAGCAACTTCAGACAGTTTTAGCATGTGAGATGGCACAGCGGAAATTTGGGCTCGTCGGAAAACGATTCACGAACAGAGATCATCAGTGAATAAGTCGCCTTGAAGCAACAATTTTTCAGTTACAGAATGTCAGAAACAGACTCGATTGCGCAACACATAAGTTGAAGAACTAGCACAGGCGCTAGCAAATGTTGGTGAATCGGTAAACTATTTTGACAAGATGGCAAAATCGCTAGGAGGGCTGCCATATAAATACAATGCTTTTGTGACAGTTTGGGATTCATCTTATGAATCAAAACAAACATTTGATAATTTAGCAGCGAGAAGAATAAAGGCTAACACAATCTGAAGATATGGCAACAGCGTTTGCAGCTGTGCACATCAAATGTAAACAAAGAGCATCAGCGTCGGCAACTGTAATAATCAAATAGTCGCCTAAGCAAACTGCTCGAAAACTAACATAATGCTGATCCAAATTTCTGGCCGTCGGCGCGCGTGGTTACAATAAACAGAAATAAAGTATACAACTAAGACATAACTAAGTGTTTTTATTTACTGGTGCCTATTTCATTTTACATAAACTTATTTTGCTACATGGGGGCTCAACCGGGATATTGAGAAGTTTTATGTGAAAATTAACAGGTGTTCGACACGCCAAGAAAAAAAAACAGTGACGCTAACCGTGTTGAAAATCACGGAATATGAGCGAAGTGGAAGAAGATGGCTCAAGGTGCCGCAATTAAAAGAAATATTAAAAGCAAAAGACCTTAGTCTATCGGGAAATAAACCCGAATTAGTGAAACGCATTGCCCCAGCAAATCCGTCGGGACAGTGGATGGTGGAATTTCTTGAAATGGCGGAAAACAATTCAGTGAATGGTGCGTCGGACGAGGAGGATGGCATTTATTCAAGTACGTTAGTGGCGGAGACTGTCCGTGATATAAGCGCGAGAAAGAGTTAGCCGAACGGGAACTCGCCTTGGCGCGTCGCAAAATAGAGACGTTACGGCGAATGTGATAGTGTTAGTGGTGACAGTGGTAGTCGTACCGAGAACAATGCAGACGTGCATGCCGACACAGAACACTCGCGGGTAGTGCGCTCGAGTTCGGTGGTGCACACTACACCCAAGATAAACGTTGCGACACTAGTAGACCTTCTCAATGTTTTCGATGGAAAGACGGATATCTACGAAACATGGGAGAAGAAGGTTTTGTTTTTACGACGCGCGCATAAACTCGAAGATGATACGATGAAAATATTGATAGGAACACGGCTAAAGGGGAAAGCAATGGAGTGGTTTCACTCCAAGCCGGAGTATATTGCGTTGTCCCCTGACGAACTTTTACGGGAATTGAAGAAGATGTTTTATCGCCGACAAATAAAATTAAAATCCGACGACAATTCGAAGATCGGATTTGGGAGAGAAATGAGACATTCTGTGACTACGTACATGAAAAAACGATTGTCGCGAATAACCTTGGCCTGGACGAACGAGAAATTGAAAGCTATGCCATTGACGGTATTTCATATTTACAATTGCGTGTCGTGGCTCGTTGAAAGGGTTTTGGGTCAATGTCCGCTATACTACTTGCGTTTGAGGAAATATCCTTGCAAGATCGGAAAGGCTCAACGAAATCAGACGAAAATGCTGGTGCTGAAAAACGTCCAAGCGGTATAGTGTTGAAGCGATGTTACAACTGCAGGGATAAAACACACCTGAGCCGTGAGTGTCCGGATAAGTTGAAGGGGTTGAAGTGTTTTCGGTGCAACAAGTTTGGACACACTAAAGCACAATGCCAAGGAGCACAACAAAGAATTGAACGGGAGGCAGATGGAAAACACTTTAATGCCTTAAATACAACGGACAGGCAAGCGAAAGGATATTACAGCTATGGTCGACTCTGGCAGTGATCACACAATGACGAGCAGCACCTACGAAAGTCTGCATGCACCTGCGTTGAAGGCGTCGACAGTCCTCTTCGACGGCATTGGTTCAGTTGGTTTGAGAACGCTTGGTAGCTTCACTGCACCGGTATGTGTGGATGGATTTAATTTTGTTTTGCAGATGCACGTTGTTCCGGACGATTATGTGGCATCCGATATATTGCTCGGAGCAGAGCTGACAAACTCCCTTGAAGTGCGTCTAAGAAATGGCAATGCTATATTGGAAGAGCTCAACGCTGAATCTCATACGGATAAGCTCGAAGCAAAGAACAACTTCCAAGACGCAGTGAAGGAGATTATGCGCATAAACGTCGTTGAAGAGCCCAGTTGCAGTTGCCGCACATTAAAGACCGAACCATAGGCCGTAGGTTAAGAGATTTGATTGAAAGCTACAAACCGCGACCGACAAAGAATACCGGTGTCGAAATGAAAATTATCCTAAAGGACGATATTCCAATACAACAAAATCCAAGACGCTTGTCGGCGGAGCAACGCTATATCGCGAGCGATCTAGTCAATGATTTGATCGAAAGGGGTGTGGTGAGACCTAGTTCGTCAGAATATTCTAGCCCAATAGTACTAGCAACGAAAAAAAAATGGAAAGATTAGAATGTGTGTAGAATATCGTCTACTAAACAAGAAGATGATAAGAGATCGTTTTCCATTGCCTTTGATCGAGGACCAGCTGGATAGATTGCAGGACGCCACCGTATTCACTACTCTGGATTTAGAAAATGGATTCTATCATGTGCCAGTTGAAAAGAACAGTGTAAAGTATACGGCATTCGTTACACCGCATGGGCAGTTCGAATTCTTCCGCGTTCCTTTTGGTATCTGCAACTCACCGGCAATTTTTCAACGACACATCAGAGCAGTATTTAGAGACCTGTTGGCGGATGGAACTGTATTGTCTTAGTTAGATGATTTGATAATTCTGGCCAACGATGAACCAGATGGTTTAGAGAAACTTCAAAGAGTGTTCAAGGTCGCAAGTGCACATAACGTAACGTTTAACTGGGGAAAGTGTATATTCCTGGAAAAGAGAGTGGAGTACTTAGGATATATTGTCGAAAACGGCACTATTATGGCAGGAAAGGAAAAAAAAATGATGGCTGTAACAGAGTTCAAACGGCCAAAAACAGCGAAGAACGTACAACGTTTTTTAGGGCTGACCAGCTATTTCCGTAAGTTTATTAAAGGGTTTTCGACTATAGCTGCTCCACTCTCTAATCTGTTGAAAGACGGAATAAAGTGTGATTTCGCAGAAGACCAGGCTAAAGCGTTTCAACAGCTGAAGGACATACTCGCACATGGTCCCGTTCTCAAGCTGTATCGAGTCGGATCCGAAACAGAATTACATACGGACGCGTCTAAGCAAGGACGCGGTACCATACTTTTGCAGAGAGTCTATGAAGATGGAAAGTTACATCCAGTTTACTACGCGAGTTGGAAGACGACGCCTGCAGAGGAGAAGTATACGAGCTATGAATTGGAGATTTTAGCCGTTGTGAAAGCATTGAATAAGTTTCGCGTTTATTTGTTGGGTAATTACAGATTATATGTGTAAATACACATTATATGTGATTTAATAAAATAAACATGAATACTTGTTATTAAAAAATCCTTGTTTTTTCACTAATTTTAATAGGTTTTAGAGATAAGGAACCAATCACCTAGTTTTGCATACGATCAATGTCTTTTTTTACACGGTTTTTTCTAGAACCCATCTACCGTGTAAAAACAGAATTAGGTGTAGTTTTATTAACTTAAATCCGCTTTCAGGAGAATTTGAACTATATTTCAGTTGGTAGGATAACTCAAATTCTACCAACAAGATACTCCGAATCACCCTCAAATGGCAGGCAAGTATTTTGATATGAGCGAGTTCGATAGCAAGGGCTGATAATCTACAAACGATTGTGAACTTTTACTTTTATGCATACGAATCAACTAAAAAGTTAAAAAGCAAACCCTTCAACGTCCTTTCAGCTTAAACAATTCTTCAATTTCTACTGTGCATAGGTAAGCTTTTTTCTTACTTTAAATGATTTGCGTCTGCAATGCGTTAAGAGGAGGATGCTCTGATTTAGGTGGTTGATTGGGAGTATCCTTACCAAGAATTGGTTGCAGAGTGGATAATCCTGGATTCTGCCCATGACATCCAGGAATCGAAGCAGAAAAGAATCCCTGACTTTAAGATTTTTTTGGGAGGTATTTTCTTATATTTTACTAGATGTCCCGAAGAAAATGGTAGTGGGTCCCTGAGAAGCTGAAAAAGTTCAGAGCTGTAAATGTGTTATTGACAATCCCAAACTTCGAGCCGGTTAAGAAAAGAAATTTCCATCAGCCATAAATACATCATTAAACTACGACTAAAAACATCCTAAGCGTTCCTTAAAATCTATGATGAGGTAGTGATTTGCAGCCCTCGAAGCAACGAGGTTGATGATTTGCTAATCATTAATGGCTTCAGTTTTTCTGTGCCGGTAGAATTTCCACAAAGGAGAATCGCTAGCCTTTCTTTACTGTTTTCCCCCATGACATTTTCATTCTTAAATGTAAATGTTTTGTCGAGAAGACATTTAAAAAAGAGTCCGGTTTCGTCGGCGTTTAAGACATCATTGAGGTCGTATCCATTCACTAATCCTTGCAATTCACTCTTCCATTCTTTGCAAAGTTCTTTATTCGCACTTTCACCGCAAATTTTCTTGAAAGCCAAGTCATGCCTCTTCTTAAAATTTTCCAACCAGCCGTTGCTAGCCTTAAAATTATTGATTTGCAGTGACCTAGCCAACTTTTCGGCTTTTTCTTTCGGTATCGATCCACTCTCACTAATTTTTTATTTCGGCACTGTTTAAACCACGTAAGCAAACACTCTTCTAATTTTGGGAATTCAGGGATTCTTTGTCTTTTACATAAAAGACTGGCTCCCGATTCTTGTTTTTTCAATAGTTCCGCTTCTTTTTCTAAAATCATCGAAAGTGTACTTTCGTTTATTCCGAACTGAGCTTCGACATCTTTCCTTTTCAGACCACTTTTCACTGCTCCGATTGCTTTTAACTTATCAGCATAAGTTAAGTGTTCGCAATGTTTTGCGATCGAATTCATTTCACTTTACTTTTTTAATCCCGGTATGCACACGCCGTTTCCTAGAAAATAGTCTAAACTTATCACGACCTGATTAACACGAGCATGCACTAATAACTAATTTTCGCACAGCTTTTTTCATAAGCACATTCACACGAATGAGTGGCTGATAGATGCTTTAACTTATAGCGGTTTGGTTAAAAAAATCGTTTTGAGTTACAGAGGTCAAATGCCTAAATTTTTCGTTTAAGTTCTGGAGGTTTTGTATTTTAAGTAAAATAGATTTTGGCCTCTGTGGGGAAGGGTACGCCAATTTTTTTTAACTAATAGAGGTTTTTACTTTATCGAGGGTTAAGTTATCTAGGTTCTACTGTATATCATTTTTTTCTTCTTACCTGTATATTTGCATTTAATTTATCTGATCGTACACAAGCAAACATTAGCTTGGAAGCATGATGATTGGCCAAATGTTCCATTATTTCTTTCGTTCCACTAACACCATATTTACAGTAGACACATGCAAAATAGGAAATTTTATGTTCCGCTTCCAAATGCAGTTGAGCGCAATTTTTATTAACCATATCTTGTCGTGGTTTACAATGTGCGCATTTATAGCCGAACAAATTTTCATTCATAGTATGTTGAGTTATATGTTCAGCAAATGCTGATGGTGAAATGAATTTAGTTGGACAATCTGTAATGAAAATTAAAAAAAATAATCATAATTAGAGTTATGAATTAGGTTTTTATATAGTTTTATACAGTTTATAAATTAATATTTAAACAGTCAATTAATTGTTTATTTGATATTCGCCTGCCAATTCAATTTTTTCTTAAAAGCCGTCGGGCCTTGCATGTTTGAGTGAGCGGACGGGTTTCGACTCCTTTGAGCTATCTTCAGTGTCTGACAGTGAAGATGGCTCAAAGTAGGCGAAAGGCGTCTGCTCACACAAAGAAGCAAGAAGTGACGCATTTTCTTCATTTGTTCTGGATACACGTTTAACCCATTATACAGCGTCTCCTTTACTGCTGCAAAAAAGAGAGCCTTGATTTTACTGCAGGGATATTTGCCTTTAAATGGAGTTGACTGTTTTCCGAATTTCTATTGATTCTTATGTTTAAGAGTCATAATGATGAAGGGATGTTCTATTCGTTGTTATAAATCGAGCTTTAAAATTGACCAAAATTTTGTTGAAACAATTTACTGATTTATTTTGATACCATAAGTGCCATTTTGTGAGCATGAGCACTCTGGGAACCCGTCGCCAATGAAATTCTATGTTTACAGTTTATCAAATGACAAAAAGCGTTGACTATCCAGCATTTTTTCCAACCCATTTTCAGGGTTCCTCCACACTTCCACGTACTTTCAGGGGGATAAATCCCTAATAGTGCGAATTGCATTATTAAGTGGGCCCTTTATAAGCTTCTCAATTTTCCAGTAGTGTTTAGCGTGCACCTTGGGTGGTGTGCAGATTCTTGCTCGGGATCTTCCCTTCCATTGCTAAGCAATACGAGCCTCGTTATTTTTCAACATGCTGGAAAATGCTTTCTAAAACATTGGATACAAATAGAAAGGTTCGAACAAATTCTTCACTGGCCCGGCGACCTTGAAATATGCGAGCAGCATGGTCTCATACAAAAATTTGTTTTAAACGAAAACATAACAAGCAATTGATAGTACCTGAAGTAGTATGGTGAATTTGTTCGTGATATGGAGTTTGTCTTTTATAGTACGTGTACCTATATTGTGTTCCAAAAGGCATGCATTGAATGCACTGTGCAGTAAATTAGGGCGAAGATCGAAAGCCAGTAGTGCTTGGAAATGTTTACAAAGCACATGAAATACAACAGCAATGGAATGCTACCTCGATGAACTATAGCAACCGAGCTCGCTGGAAATGATCATGCCTGGGGATGTGTACGGTTAATTGCAGCTAGCTGTCTGCGTTGTCAACGGTTGGGTTCTTTTCCCCCCAGCACAAGGCACACTACAAAAATATTCATCAAGCGTACGAACTTCAGATCTCAACTAAAATTCGAGGCCACCTCCGCCTAGGATGTCCTAAGACCGTTTGAGAAAGGTGGAGGGCTCTCCGTGACTCCCTCAACCATAAATCCGTAAATCCAAGTCAGACACTGGGAAAAGCAGAGAAATCCGCTGCAGCTTCAATACCACCACAGGAGCCAACCACGAGACTCAGCGCAACGGAACCTCATGGAAAGGCTAACTTCTCTAGACAGGAACAGAAGGCAACTCAGGCCACATTGACTGAGGAACCGAACTCAGGGAAGGCAAATCAGGTCACTCCGCTTAAGGGGCTGGACCTTAAGGAGGCAAATCAGGCCGTACTGCCTGGGGAGCCGGAGCTGGACCCGGAGAAGGGAAATCAGACCACATTGCCTGTACAGCTGAAACCGGAAAAGGAATCCATGTAGCCTAAGGAGCTAGACCTTTCTGTTATGGAGATCAGCTCTGAAAATGAGGAGCACAGTAGTACTTATCAGGTGGGGAGAGAAGTGTCGGGGCTGGAACTCGAGTGCTCAAATTTCCAACAATGAGCGGGGAAGTTATCCGAATAGCCCAGGCGAATCTTCATCACGCCAGAGCCGCTTCCGCGGTTCTGGCTAGAACATTCACAAAAGAACAATTAGGAATAGCACTGATCAGAGAACTCTGGAATTACGGAGGTCAAATCCGAGATTTAAACACTTGGGATTCCACATTGATTTCAAGTAGGGGGCAGGATCCTCCCAAGGCAGGCATTATGATCAGGAAAAACACAAAATACATGTTTCTTTCAGATTTTATGACGCGAGATCTAGTTCTTGTAAAAACCTCTATTTCGATAGAGGCCAATACTCGCGACACAGTTATTGCATCAGCATACTTCCCTCGAGACATAAGTCAAACTCCTCCAGTGGAGGCAAAAAGGCTGGTGGAGCATTGTGAGAGGAGGAATCTACCCATCCCAGTTGGGGTAGCACTGAAACCAACAATAGAAGTAGGAATCTGTTTGAATTCATATTGAAATCGAATATGATCATCCTAAACGTGGGGAATACACCCACTTTCATCACAAGAGCAAGAGAGGAAGCTCTGGATATTACTTTTAGTAGTATAAGCATTGCCTCCATGGTAAGAAGATGGAGGGTATTGGCAGAGCCTTGGATGTCTGACCACAGAACTCTGATTTACGATGCGGAAGGTCTGACCAAAGAGGGAATTTCACTCAGGAGCCCTTGAAGAACAAATTCGGCCTAGTACTAAACCATTTTCGAAGATAACCTACAACACGTTTCAGTGAAGAGAACTCCAAAATATCCTCTGAAGTTGGAACATGCAGTAGAAGAACTCAACGAGGCAATAATTAATGCCTACCAAGAAAGCTGCTCTATTCGCGCCACAAAGAAGGGTAAGGAACCCTTCTTTATGGCGCGAACGAGAGGCTAGCGTAACTCAGATTGGAAGTACGGAAACTTAGCTAAACGTATCAACAACTGGGATGCATACCATAGGGCTCTAACTAACTATGACAACAAAATCCGTAAAGCAAAACGTCGCACCCTTAGGGCCTCTTGTGAAAATGTTACGGAAACCCCTGGCGCAGCGAGGCTCCGTAAAGCGCTAACAAAACAGGGAAACAACCTAAATATTGCACTAAGTAAAGCTGACGGCAGCTATACAGAAACCGAAGAAGAGAGAACGCTTCTTCTAATGAAGACCCATTTCCCAAGGATTGAAATTATAAATGAAGGGATTAACGAAATGGAATCGCTTGTGAGGCCGAGTCCCACAACATGGAAGGAGGCTATCACCATATGTACGAAAAAGCGTATAAGATGGGCATTTAAATCACCTAGTGAAGATGGAATACACTCAGTCCTTATTCAGAAAGGACACAATCTACTGATAGCCTACTTAATGCGAATATACAGAAGTAATCTAGCTTCGAGAAGTATACCAAAGCGATGGAGAGAGTCAAAAGTGATCTTCATTCCAAAGGTGGGTAGAAGTGACACCACCAACCCAAGGGCATGCAGACCAATCAGCCTAACGTCTTTTATACGCAAAACGATGGCGGAAGTAGTGGACAATTACAAAGGGTGTTTTTTTAGAGGTTAGAACTCTATGTTGTATGGTGTGACAGCTGTCATGTGTTTTATGGTTAGTCTCGTTAGCCATTTTATCACGAATAGGTTCTATGGACCGGTGGTGTATATTTCCGGTATAGTTCGTTAATGTCATTTGGCTCCATATTCGAATGGTGGAATTTAAAGGGTGTTTTCCGAGGTACACAACTTTAAGTTGGCAATACTTTTAGTGATACGCAGTTTGTGACAGCTGTCATGCGTTTTATGGTTAGTTTCTTTTGCCATTTTATCATAAATAAGATGGAATGGAAGACAACATTCGAAGCGCTATTGGCGAGATACGGCCCCAATTATTGGCTAGAGTAGGGGCAAATTGGACCTCTCGCCGGTCGTGGCGCTCACATGCCCGTAATCATATTCAGATAGAAATGGCAGATAATTATCTTTCCAATAAAAACGGCAATCAAAACAATTTATCCGTATTTTATTTCATTTCAAAGTTGTAAACCTCTAAAAAAACATCCTGTATAAGGGTAACGGCACTTACGAATTATCAACTACACCCCAACCAACATGCATATAGGACGGGCAAATTTACAGAGACCACACTCTATGCACTAACAAGGAAGATCAAAGAATCCTTGGAGCACAAAGAAATTGCACTGGATGCATTTCTTGACATTGAAGAGGCTTTCGACGATTCAAACTATGTAGCGGTGAGGCGAGCACTAGGGAATAGGCAGGTAAATCCTAGTCTACCTTATTGGTTGATTCAATTGCTCGCGACAAGAACTGTTGCATATAAGGTGGGAACTAGAACCATCCATATGCGTACGATACGGGGTTGTCAACTGGGGGGTGTCCTGTCATCTCTACTGTGGACGAGCTGATATTCTGAAAAGTCTTTCTGAAAGTGGTATAACATTTCACGCACACTCGGATGATATCGTCACTTTAGTCCGAGGAAAATATGAAGGAGCACTGTGTGACATCATGCAGGGAGCACTTCGTATTATCAGTAATTGGTGCCAAAAAATTGATTTGAACCTTAACCCTGCCAAAACCACGCTGGTACCATTTACAAAGAAGCGGAAACTGGACCAACTTCTCACCATAAGCTTAAATGGAGTGGAATTAGAGTTCAAGAAAGAAATAAAGTATCTTGATATCCATCTGGATAGTAAGCACACGTGGAATCGACATATTGAAGTGGCGAAAAAAAGGCCACAAGAGCCCTGATGTTGTACAGGAACACGGCAGGCAAATCTTGGGGATACAGCTCAACTATATTGCGATGGATGAACACTATGATGTTGAGACCAATCATCACCTACGGGGCTATTGTCTGGGTCGACAAGGTTCAGAAGCGCACAACGAGGCAAGCACTCAATCATATTCAACGTCTGGCCTGTGTCTGCATCAAGGGAGCAATGAGGTCGTGCCCAACGGTGACACTCGAAAAAATATTAAGTCTATAACCCTTGAGTATGTGATAGCTGGATCCGTTACGAACAGTGTGGTACAGTTTTCGTCGGGAGTGCATGTTTCACGCGCGTGCTAAGACTATGAGTGAACGTCATGTGCCGACCACCGTTGTGCAACGTATTGTCCTTCGTTTGTTAGTGTGGGAAGGCGTTAAAACTATGGAAATTTTTCGTTAGTGAGCGTCTGAGTAGGACTGCTGTGTTTAAATGGGCCAAAGCATTCAAGGATAGTCGCGAAACCGTCGAGAATGAGCCGCATGATCGTCGACCGCGAACCAGCATCACACCAGCCATACTTTTACCGCGTAGAACAACTCATTTTGCAGGACCGTAGGATGAATGTTCGCGACATTTCAGCTGAACTCGGCATCAGTATTGGTAGTGTAGAGTCTATCATCCAGGAATACCTTCAATATCGCAAAATAACGGCGCGATCGGTTCGTAAACTGTTGAACATCGAGGAAAAATTCACGCGGTTGGAAGTTTTTCGCCGCTTGCTGACGCGATACAAGGTGGAGGGGGACGGTTTTTCAACACGAATCTTCACTACAGACGAGACATGAGTACACTATTACACTCCCGAAAGCAAGGTGTCATCTAAAGAGTGGAGGAAGAAGGAGGAAGGGGCGCCGATCAAAGCGAAGACAACCAGGTCCGCGGGTAAAGTTATGCGTACTGAGTTCTGGGACCGGCGGGGCATGCTGTACGTCGATTCCCTGCGCACCAAATACTAGTCTAACCTTCTGAAAACACACGTGAAGCCCGCTTATCGCTCGAAACGGAGGAGCATTCTAGTATGAAGTGCGATTCTCCTCCAGGATAACGCGCACCCTCATACCGTGCGTTTCACGCTCGATACAATATCGGAATTAGGGTGGGAGGTACTGGAACACAACGATACAAACCGTGCATCAAACTAGGCAAGAATCAACTTAGGATCCTTACAGGGTTCCTCATTGTAAACTCGGAGGACATCTTAAGAAAATGGGTCTTAGGGAAAACAGCGCATGCAGGTTCTGCAGGTTTGCAAATGAAAGAACATCTTTTGACTTGCTGCGGAGCTGTTTCACGAAGAAAGAGAGACGTTCTGGGAACTTACTGCCTAGCTGAGGAGCAACTTGGACTCTCGGAGTCAATGAAGATCATCCACATTCTGAGAGAGGTTGGTCTGCTCAGGGAACTCTAGGTACTCCAATGAGAGTGGGACTAATTCTGTCAAAGGTTGAAGTACAGGACACCCACTTCACTCAATCTACAATGTGTGTTCTTCGAAAGAAAACTTTTCGTTTGAAACCATATACGAAGAGTTGTTATCCGATGTAGTTATACGACTCGACAATGAAGAGCATAAATAAAACGTTTTTTTGATTTTCTTTTGGACCATGAATGATTGTGGATAAAACGTGTTCAATGCTACAACTCAACACAAAACAAGAGAATTCATTGCGCCGAGTCCTGTTCCATGGAAAACTGAAGTAGTATCCAACCAACAAGAAACTAGAAAACTCGTTTCTGAATTATCCACTTTTCTGTCAGTAGGATCGTCGATATATTGTGGGAAAAGAGTTGTGTAAATAAAAATACTATTTTCTTGGATATCTCTAAGTTTTTCAGCGTTTACAATATCAAACCGCCATACTGTGCCGCAGACAGCGTCGGCGCATAGAACATCTAATAATAAGTGATAAGACTCATTGCAGAGTTTACCAAGTCCGCAGCAGCTACTCTTCAATTCCTCGAAGGGGAATGAGGTGGCCTTAGTTCATCTCTCCTAAGGGCGTCGATGAACCTTCTCAAATCCATTTAGTTGGTTTTCTATATAGTAACTGATGAACGGGTCGTATGCCGAAGTCGACTGTAGCCGATCTCAAATGCAATGGCCTTTTTCTGAAAGCTTTCCAGTATTTTTTACCTGTGCGTTCAACGCAACTATCACATCATTTTTTACTTTAGCACTACAACACCTTTCGGGCCTTCGCTTAGAGATAGAGTATCTCAATATCTTGACCAAATGTATCGGCACTCGAGAAGGTAATATGGTCAGTACCACGCTTTGGTCGTATGCCCGTGCACCCAGCTGCGATATGTTCTGACTTAAACCAGTACGTATCATAACTGAACGGGCTTAATTGATACGTTGATCGAACCGATTACACAACATGTCTTTGCCTATGTGGATTTTGCGTGATACGTTTGAATATGTCTGTCGGTTGATATGCTAAACAGGTCACGCTTTTCGTCTGCTTTTCGCTTTTGATTTCATCTTTATTAACACTATCTGTTCAACATTCAACATTCATATGAAATTCATCATGCGCACCATGCGATAAAATTCACGCAGCTCATCATTTCTCCAAATTCACCATTCCACATACAATATTTTATCTTCATATTGTTTCAAATATATCACATTACAAAATTTGTTAAAGTCAACATTCATACAAAATTGTTTATCTAAACTCATTCTTACAAATATATCACATTTCGAAAATTCTTAAATTCATCATTCATACAAAATTGTTTATCTAAACTCATTCATATATTGTATCAAATATATCATATGCATTCTAACATTTCATCACTTTTTCTATAATGGAATTTTCTTGTGACATGTATCGTATCCCATTGCTTTACCTAAAATTTGTTTACGTGGACAGAAATTTCATGGTTGCACATGGGAAAGAAAAAAACCGTTACGTGGCATTCTTGCACATGTGCACACGATCATGAAATGTGATACGATACATTTGAAAATGAAAATTTACGATACATTTGAAAATGAAAATTTCTTGAACTTCTTAGGAAATAATTGTAAGCAATTTTTATGTATAAAAGACAAATAAGTTGGAAAATAAAGTTACTTGTTGCCCGACAACGGACCGTTAGTATCCCTTGTCGTTACCCCTGGTGAGACTGCCAGGGGCGTTGTTGGGTTGGTGGTGGTTGGACTGCACGGTTCAATCATGCAGCTCTTGGCAATTGGTGTGTCTACCAATTGCCCTCGAGTGCATGGTTGTTCCGGGTTGGCCGGCACCTAAGGTGATGTCCGAGCGGTCCGGTCATGTTGTTCTGGGCAGTTGATGTTTCGACCAGATGCCATGGGATGTATGATTGGGTCGGGTGGGCCAAGCACCAACAATATGGGTGCAACATGCAAAGGGCAATAAAATTGAATTTGCGTTTCTGCCGACCTCAATGCCCCTTCCGCACTTTGCATGTTGTACCCATTCTTCCTCCCTTGACCTGTTTGGGATTTTTGCTCATGAGAATGTTCTCAGAACTCAGTAGGTTGATCAGGTGCTTCTACCTGGTCTACTTTGCTGACCTCGCAAGAGAACGTCTCATGAGCCTCTCATGTCACCTTCTCCTAACCCCAAACACTATCCTATTTGGTATTTTTCCCTTCCTGTGGCAGTTTTTCTTCCCTGTTTGCAGCCCACTTGGCTGCCTTAGAAAGAAATGAATTGAAATAGTGTCGCTAGGAATTATTGTTCCTCGCTGTGCTGGGGAAAAGGGTTGACATTGTAAAGTTCAAGATTCAAAACCCTAATTATGGACTAACGCACTATATAGTAGAATGCAAAAATTAATGGATAGCAGAAAAGGATAAAGAATAAAATAATCATCAAAAACTCACCTGCACATCTGATCGGTTCAATATGTCGTTCAAGATACGATCGAATTTTTTGGTATTCCTTAAAACTCTCGCGAGTTTCGCCGATACAACCGAGAATAATTTTCTTGCATTCACTATGATATAGATCCAAATGTGTTAGAACATTTGTCGATTCGCATGATCGATAAAGACAATACGGACATTGAAAAATATCGTAAAGATGCTCTTCCTGGTGATGCGCTGCCAAACCTTCAATAGATGATGCCCATTTGTCACAGTAGCAACACAATAAATACATATCTTTATATTTTGGATCTTTATCGTTGTTCAGATGAGATCTCAAATGTGTTGTGAATTGTTCTACACAATTTGTTACATAATCACACTCATATCCCATGCATTTGTATTTTGAGTAGAGATTGATGTCGCGAAGTATCGCTTTAATGACTGCATCTGATTTTTTACTGACGTCCTTTGTCCATGGTGTCAATATGTTATTTTGAGATGATTCGATAGCAGCTTGCAACATCTTTGTAAGTGGTTGCGCGAGAATGGTGGTTGTTGGTGAAGATCCTGGTTTGGCGATACTCGTAACACTGGCGATTTTAAGATTCGATGACGCTAACGATGGACTAGAAGCTGGAGAGTTAATTGAAACTTGCTTTATTAACAGGATTCCCGAAGTTTGTTTTTCAGGGGAGGAGACCACTGGCTTCCAAATATCCGAGTCCTTGTTCAATGAAATGGCGCTTGTTATCTGTAAAGGGGGCGGGGACGAGTTTTCACCTTGTGATTGATTTTGAGATAATTGATCGCCCGATAACCGTCGGAGCTTTATAACATTAGCCGTCGCGGAACTGGATCGAAGAGTTTCGACCGGAATATCGGAAGGACGTTTCGGACACTTGACGTGAACCTCTTGCAAATGTTCAAGTTCATCCTTTAGTTTGAGATTTTCGGCAACTTTGACGTTGCCTTTACAGATACGACAGAAACCACTCCAAGCTAATGTAGGATGCTCATTGATATGATTTTGAAGACCTTCTACAATGTCCGCATACAAGAACGAACAACCGTTAACTAGACAGTGGTACTTGATTGTGTCGGGGGTTTTTCGAATATATCCCAATGTGTCAACTCTCAGCATACCACTAATGTCCACTTTTTTTCTATCCACACTTCCAACTTTGAGTTTCTCATCGCTTGCATTTTCACTGCTTTCCTTATCGCTTGCTTCCTCGGACTTGCCTTTTGATTTAGGTTGCACGATTGATGCATATAGTCGACTTAAGGTGGCATAAATTGTTTTGTTTTTCTTCATTTTGTTTTCAGCCGGTAGACCCTTTGATTCTGAATCAAGACATGACGGAGAGGGCGGTGTCTCGATATCCTCCCAATCATCATCATCGTCCAAAATTTCTGTCACATCAGACGCTTCGGGTTTTTTTACTTCTGTAGTTTCTTGTTTGTTATCAGTAGTTGGCTCGTCTTTTGGAGGTTCTTCCTTTGCATCATTTTGCTGGTTTGCAGTTTTTGATTCGTCCTCACCATCGGATATGATAATAACATCTGAATCATCTGAATCCTGCTTCTTAGTCTCCTCTGCAAGATTGGTGTCTTGGTCTTTTTCATCTGAGCTTTCGCATTTTAGTACGTTTAAGGATTGATTTTCTTGTGGTACTTCTAACAATGGCGAAACAGATTTTTCAGGTACGTTTTCAACCGACCCCTCTTTGATTTTGGCTGGTTCTGGATCGGCAATAATTTTTTCGCTTGCGTGAGGCTCAACGTTTGGAGGTGAGGCTCGATTGAAACGTTCTGACAAACGATCTGCCATTGATTTGGATTTTTGCGGTGTACTTAAAAATGAAGAGTCGCTTTCTGAAACGTCACTAACGGACTGTGACGAAACATTTTTCAACTTTTCATTAATACGATCGGCAACAGACATAGTGGCTTGTCTTGGAGGCGATCCAGTAGCGCTGAATGAAACGTCACGCATAAATTGTATTATATTAGTGTCGAGATTGATGTCGTTCTGTTCATTAGATACGAAAACTTCACGGTTTTTCTCGGCATCAGTCACTTCAGACTCATTTGACGCTGAAGGTTCATCATTTGCATCGGATGCTGCATCTTTTTGAGCTTTTACCGACCATTTAAGCAGAATGATTTCTTTAATTAAATTTTCATCTTCCATATCATGCTGCGTGCGTATATGACTTTGTACTCGTTTCAAACTCATTTGCACGTAGTTGCATAAAGTGCATAAATGCGCACTAATTTGCTTGCTTCCTCCCATATTGGATCGCACTCGAATAATTTTTCCATCGGCGCATTTGCTAGCAATATGTCTTTTACATTCCCACATCAAATTAAAATATCGATTACAAGTAGTGCATTTGTAAGCATACTCGCCCGTGTGTCTTCCAAAATGTTCTACCCAACCTGCTGGTGGGAAGGCATTGGATACTTCACAAAACGGACAAGCATATTCGTAGGTTACCTTTCCATACTTCCTTATACATTTAGGGGGGGCGGTGCCATTTTCCTCTATTAGTCGGGCTTGAGTTTTTGGCGGTAAACGTGAAGTCAACACTTCCGATTCGGGATGTGCATTAAGATAATGATTGGAAAAGAGACGGACTTCATTATTACATATACCACATCTTGATGCATATTCACTTTGTGAATGCATTTCCGGATTGATATTCTTGACAGGCTCTGCGCTACGAGAAGTTTGCGTGTCTGTTTGGTTGGTTGATGGAGTTTCATCGGGTTTAGTTGGACGTCCTCGTTTTCGCTTTAGCAACACAATTGGTTCCAATTTTGGAGCTTCTTGCTTTTCAGGGGATCCCGATGCTTCAAAGTTAATTTGTGCGTCCAACTTTGGCGCTCCTGGTGATGTATTTATATTTCCTCCAAAGTTGTTTTTTTCGACAGTCAAAATGCCACTATTTGGCTGCTTGTTACTCTTTTGCGTGTTTTCATTCTCTGCATCTACGTCTTCTGTGGAAGAGTCAAATATCTCAATTGATTCTTCATTCTTTTTTGCCAGTTGTTCCTCGCTGCTTTTCTCTCCGACAACGATTTTGAGTACCTCCTCCCCTTCCTGGGTTTCATTGTGATCTGCCTTTTTTTCACTATGTTCAGTGTCTTCTTCATGCTCATCGTCACCATAATCATCGTCTCCAGCTACATGAAACCCATCACGAGAATCTTCATCTTCTTCCTCTTCATCATCTGTCGTAGGTTTACGCGGGCGACCTCTTCCTTTCTTTTTCTTTTTATTCTTATTGCCTCGCCAAAACACACCACCCTTACGGTTTTTCTTCTTGGCAGCGGCTGCGGCTTTAGCTGCCGATCTTGCGGTATTCTTGGCTGCTTTTTTCGATTGTACTTTGGCAGTTGATGAAGTTGAAGGCGTACTCAATGGTTCATCTTCTTTATCCGTTTCAATTTGCAGTTCATGTTCTTTTTCGCTTATTGCCGTGCACATCCTGCGACCAGTGGCAGTCAATACACCTTGACAGATAAACATATCACGAATATCTTCGTTCAATCGATCCAGTTCGTTTTTCTTCTTTTTCGGTTTGGCTGCAGTTTTAGGAGCGTCAGCTTTAGCGCCCGCTGCGGCATCGACAGGCTGCGGTTCGGGAGTGGATGGCGCTTCAGGTTTTGACGCTTGGGACGTGTTCTCGTTGCAAAGAATTTGCTTAACTTGCTGGAACTTAGTAGTGTCTAAAACTTTCTCCAACATTGCCAGCACTGATGTGGTACTCATTTGGGTAGGGTTGAATAAGTTCAATAAGAACGATTCAAGCCACTCTTTAGTGATTTCATCCTTTTCTTTAGTCGCAGTGGAAGTGGACGCGGTAGCAGGGGGTGCACTTGCTTCGGTTGTACTGGCTGTTGGCTTATCTTTCGGCTCCTCACTCGCCTCTTTCGCTACCGACGGCTCTTTTTTAGCACCTTTTTTGGCAGCTGCGGCTTTCTTACCTTTGCCACGAGCCGCAGTCTTAGCTGTTTGACCTTCCTCTTGAGGTTCTTCCTCTGGTTGCGGTTCAGCAATTGTTGTTGTACTGGTTACTGCGCATTCCTGCGATCCTTCATCGACCGCTTTGACTGGGGTTTTTTGTTTACCCTTTTTCGGTGGTGACACAGACGGTGTTTTTGACTTCGCTGGAGTACCAATCTCGAAACCAGGATAATTCGGATTTGACATTCGTGCACGACGCCTACCACCCTCAATTATGTTCTTCATTGATATATCACTATTGATAATAGTATCGGGAAGCTCTTCTTCAGAGCCGTCGTTTTCATCCTTTTCTTTATCAAGCGTTTCTGTCTTTTTGGAACCAGAAGTTTCCTCATCGCCAGTTTTTTCCTCATCGCCAGTTTTTTCCTCATCCATCTTCTTAGCTTTTTCAGGTAATGCTTTCTCCGGAGCCGATTGACTTTTTCGTTTCTTTTGGTTTGTTGTTTCTTCACTAGATATTGAATCGTCCTCATCGATGTCCATTTCATTCGATTTGTGCGACAAATCTGCTTTCGTTGCACTAGTTTTGGCAGTCTTTTTACTTGCGCCCGTCTTTGAAGCAGGAGAAACTTTAGCATCTTTTTTGCCTTTTCCTCTGGAGGTTATCGATTCATCGCTGGAGAGGGAGTCATACTCTCTATCATCCCCAAAATCGTTCCCTTCATCGCTTGAAATATCAGATCCACCATTATCCTGGCTCTTTTTAGTCTTCGCAACTTTCTTAGGCGCTGATTCAGACAGTTCCCAATCTTCATCATCAGAATACCGTTTGTACTGTTTCTTACTCTTTGAACCTTTAGATTCAGTTTTCTTAGGTGGCGGTGATTCCGGCTCATCCCAATCTTCATCATCTGAATACCGCTTCGATTTTTCTTTGTTCTTCGGAGTCTCAGCTGGTACATTGACCGCCAAATCATCATCATCCCAGTTTTCATCAGACTTGTTGTCTTTTTCAGGTTCTTTTTGATTTGTAGATGTAGTAGTTGTCTGACTTGTATCATCGTCCCAATTCTCTCCATCATCCCAATTATCTTCTTTTGATTCATTCGCCTTTTGCGTTTTATTTTGATTCGTATTCTTCTGCGCATCAAAAAGCTGTTTGTTGTCTTTGTTATTGTTGGCTCCTTGCGCGACAGCTGGTTGATCCTTTTTGATTTTCGGGATTTTGAAGCTCTGCACCGCACCAGCGCTAGCTGCCTCCGGTTTGAAGTTTGTGTTTCGGTACATTGTATCAAGGACGCTTGGTGCAGGTTCCTTGGTGAATTCCATGGGTTTGACAGTGGCCTCCAAAGGACTTTGGCCATAGTATGATGAATTCTTTTTGGAATCCGCCATATTTTGTTGAGGTCTTTTGTGTTTTTGTTCAAAGGTTTGTTTGAATTTTCGGTACTCGCCGTAAGTACGAGGCGTTGTTTGGGGAGCTGAATGCGGTTGTTTGAAAGGATTTGTTGCTGGTGAGTTCATGTACAGTGGCTGGGATTGCATCAAAACTTGCGGCATATGTGGTTGAAATTTTCCGAAGAATTGCTGATTGTTACCGTAGATAGGACTGTTATGGTTATCAGCCATTGAGTGGGGGAGTTTTGGGTCCATGAAATTCGCCATTGGTGACAAGGGGCTGCTCGGGCTGTTCATGTGAGACATAGGAGTTGGTGGGCATTCAGGAGCAAATAGGTTCATTTGACGGTTTCGTAATCGTGGATCTGAAGGATTAACGCTCGGCAAATGATTGATGCTACGTCCGTCATCCATTTTCGAATGCATGTCGGCGTAGTCATTTGGTTTTGCCATTGGTGTCTCACGTCTGGGATGTGGATTGTATTTGTAAGCCAGTCTAACTGGTGGTTCAACTGGTTTTGGGTCTGTATGGTCTGGTATTGGGGCCTCAACTGGGAGAGGTTTCGTAAGGATCGGTTCGCGGTTAAGTCTTGGATCAATTCTGTTTGCATTACGTGGATCCACTCTCATATTATTCATTTGATCGGCAACGTTTCCAATATTGCGTGGAATATTCCTTGGATCTGCTCTTGGATCCATACGTGGATCCTTTTTTTGGTCAAACCGTGGATCAATTCTGGGTGGGGGCACTGGAGCTGGAGGCGTTACCGGTCGAGTTGGCAGCGGTGGCGGAGCTAAAGTAGGCAGCGGTGGCGGAGCTAAAGTAGGCAGAGGTGGATTGATCGGAATATGATGTACGGGCGGTGGAACTGGTTGAGGAGGAAACGGAGGAGCGCTGTGATGCGGTATCGGAGCATTTGATTGTTGAATGTCAGGCACTTCCATCAGATCCTTCAAATCGTCCAGTGTTAATGGAGGACTTTTCAAAACTTCAGAGGCAAATGAGCTTCGAACTTGCACTCTCGGTCTTGACGTTGTCGGATAATGATTACCCGAATAATTCGAGGAACTTTGAGCACTGTAAATGCTTCCACTCGATGATGGTGGCGGCGATTCATATTTTTTCCATAATTCTTCATCAAAGCGATTTGGACGATCTCGATTTGGCGATCGACGTCTAAACAGTTCCGGGCTGCACTTTCCACCTGAGGAGGGAGTCTGATGTCCGCTGCCTTCACGATGAGTATGATTGTTGTGTTCTCCTCCACCTGGTCCACTTCCTCTGTGTTGCCGTGAACGATCGAACAGTTTATCATCTTCATAGGCGTTACGACTAAGAGAGTAAATCGAACCCCTTGGCATTGGAGGTGTATGTCGTCTTTCAGTCGGTATGACAATCGGGTTGTGAGGCGTATAGTTTGGCTCCTGATTAGACGGGCTGGCGGGGGCTGTTTCATCGTCCGGATTATTTGAGAGACCGTCCGCCGCATCATTAGCTGACGGGTTTTTTGAAAATCCAGGTGGCGGTAAGTCACTCTAATTAAAGGATAATTAAGAAAAATAAAAGTTAGAAAAATAACAATGAAAATCCACATTCGAATTGTGTTAATACTTACTTTTTCAATTTTCTCGCATAATTTGACGAGAACAGCTTCACATTTTTGTAGTGTTTCCAATTTCAGCCTGTTTGGAAAATATTAAAAAAAAAAATTAAAATTAAATCTAATTCGTACAGCTAAGTTATGTCATTACTTACTTTTTATCCTTATTTGTTAGCAGTCCATAAAGCATTTCAACTTTATTCAAATGTGATTCCCGTTTTTCATCTTTATTATTTTTCATCTTTTTTATAAGACTTTCAAGAAATGGGATATATTTTTGCATATCCGTAATTTTCTGTTCATATTCACTAGGGTCAGCCATTTTGAATGATTTTTATATCGATGGCTGATTATCTGAAATGGAGAAATAAGGAAAAGGTTAGAGTTTACGCTACCAATTGATAAGGTTTGATTAAAAAGATTAAGATAAAAAGATGGGGCTATTTTGAATAGCTCGAGAGATTTAAATTAACAGACGAGTATCATATGAGAAAATCTTTAAAATCAAAAAGAAAAGCTGTAATTCATGTTTATGCTTTTCATTTCAATTATTTTAATTTTACTTTCATATCGCTTCGAAAATCAATTAACAATTTTCATTTGCGTAATAATTTTGCCAAAACTTGATCGCAGCTTTTTTCGCACACAGCCGCAAGCATCGCTTTCACGTTCCAAGCGTCTCTTTTTAATCATTATCTTCTTATACAGTAATACAACTCAAATTTACGACCCTATTTTGATATCATCTCGATCGAAGATGATTCATCTGTGTTTATTGTTGGTGTTTGTTGTCGATAATTGACTCGAGAAGTTCCATAATAAATGATGATTGTTTTGGATGATACAATTCATGTTAACACCCACAATGGCGATAGTAACTGTCATTCAGGTCAAGTACAGTCACACCCCGAGTTTACATGATAGGTGGCGCCGAGCGACAATCGCGTAAGGCAAATTCACGAAAGTCGGGGTAGAATTTCATCTATAAATATGTTAAAATTATTTTTAATTGGGGCCGCAGACTAAAGAAAACTATAATTAAGAAAAGAATAGTTTAATAAAGTCTTAGATAACACAAATGTATAGCAAATTATATACTATTGTAAAATTGAAAACCGAGGTTATTTTGATGCGGAAGGTTTCACTAAATCTAACAAACTGGTCTGAAGGCTACAAAATTTGTAAAACAGCCCATGAACTTCTTTCATGAGTTTTTATTATATAATACCTACTATTTTTATTTTAAAACCCAATAAACTTGAATATGTAACAACCAACACTGAAAATATTGAATACAAAATCAATACTGACTCATCAGGTCCTGAATTTGGCGTATACAAATTTTTAATATTCATGACATACTAATAAAAATATATTTTTTAAAGTGATTATGTTAATTGATTTGAGCGGCATCTATTGGTCGCCATAATATTCCCTTTCCAGTGACAACGAAATGTTGTTGTTGAGAATGTTACCAGGCATGCAATGCTGTTGCATACGGTGGCATTTTCAAGTGTTGATTTGATAGCGATGCGGTGCTGTTGAGCATACAACGCGTTGTCGAGTATGCAATTGACCGCCATGTTGAATATGATGTTGTTATCCCTAGTGCGGCGTCAAAAATAAATTTCTACCAAGTACCCCTCGGTCAGTATTGAATGTGATGAGAATGATGAAATTGACGATGTGGGGAGCAATTCCAAACTAGAAATACTGATTCCTTGATCAGAGCTCGAATTAAGCGAGGATACATTGTCTTCTGGTATTGATGAGACTGCTGTCTTTAGCAAGTTTTTCGGTATGCTGTTGCGTGTTATTTGTGTACGAGTATATGCTGCTGTTGTTCCATTTAAACAATTTGCTGAGCTGGACGATTGTTGTTAATTATGATGATGGTAATGTATTACAATATAGTCTTTATAGGTATCGCTGATTGAACCCATATTCGTTACAGTTTCAGCTGCGGTACTCAATGCAGCCACGGATGATCAGAAATTGCGCGCGTTACTTGTTGGGGTCACCAATGTAAAAGAAATCCATCGACATCCTTCGTTAATTTTTTGTATAGTACGTTTTTTTTATTTTAAAATCCAATAAACTTGAATAATTAACAACCAACACAGAAGATATTGAATAATAAATCAATACTATTCCATTAGGTCCTGAATTTAGCGTATTTATAAAAATTTGTAACATTCATGGCATACGAATAATTTTTAAAGTAGTTATGTCAATTGATTGTCGCCATAGACTTCTTTTTTTCGCAAAATTTCCTCTATTTATCACCCCTTTTTATTGGAGTGGAGCCATCTGTCAACTTTTCAACCGTCATTGGACCTTCTGTTTGAACTGGGTCTAAAGAGTCAAGCTCTTCAATGTCTTGCTGCTGCTCATGCATTTCTATGAGCTTATTTTTTGTCAGCTCCTGATTTGAATGTTATCACTATACACATCTGAATTTATTTACCTTCAATTACATTACCGATTTTGTCGCGCCTGGGCACTGGCTCTGGCTGGATTTCATCGATAAAATAAAAAGCACACCGCTTTTTTCCAGACGCCATTTAAAGTTTTTTTTGTCAAATTTTGCACCAAATTTGTCCAATGATTCTCCCCACATATAAAACATTGAATTATTTCCAAAAGTCTTTCTCAGAGAGTTCGTTGTTTTGCCTCATAGCTTCATACAAATGTGCAAACGATCGTCTCGCGTAGTAAGCTTTGCATGTTATGGTAACTCCCTGATCAATTGGTTGAAGCAAGCTGGTTGTATTTGATGGCAAAAATACAACTTTCACACATGGGTCAAAATTAGTTATTGACCTGGTGTGTTGTCAATTAATAGCATCAATTAAAATTGAATTTGTTTAGATTGGCAATAAAATTCTATTATGACCCTCCTGACGGACAGATAAACGGAAGAACGGACAGAGAGACACTTACACGAAAAGAAAGACAGCAAAGGGAGGAAAACCTTAAAAAAAACCCGAAGGATAGGATTCGAACCAGGGACCTTCGGCTTACGCAGCGAATAATCTAACCACTACACCATGTGGACTACTTCCTATGAAACTAGCTTTACATAATTAAGAGAGGTGGATGGAAAAGAAATCAAATGTTGACCGGAGAATACACGCTCTAAGTTGCCTCAATCTTCCCTGCCAAGCTCGCTTAATTTTTACTTTAAAAGAAGCTCATGAAGAATTATTTCTTAACATCTTTGTAGTTCTAGCACAACAGTCGGTCTCAAACTTTGGCTTTTCATCTCGCGAAATACAAGCGTTACTTCAAGCTATGTCAATTTAATTTTTAACTAAGTTTTAACAGGAGATTTTCTCGAACAATTAATTCATTTGCGTTCTGCTGATTTCGACGAAACACAAGAGGTACCACTGCTATCTATTAAACAAAATTCTCATATACTTCTACTTTTGACGTAAGTTTTCTAACCACTAAGCTATTCGGACTAGTACAGGCCATCGTGGCGGCAGACTTATCGGTAGTGGTTTATTTAAAGAGTTTTATATGAAAGTGTTGACAATATATACACTATTAGTTCCAAGGATGTATGTTACTCTATATTACTTTGTTTCGAAATTCAAGTGGTTGGAATCAAACAACAGAACACGTGTAAGCCAAAAGTTTAGGTCTATTGGAAGTTATTTCTAAGGGTTTAAAGCCTCCTCCCACATTTTACCAAAAATACTTTCAAATATTTATTGCCATCAAGGTTGATCAGTGAGGAAACCGAAGCTACACAGACATGCTTCTTCATTGTTTACGAGCATTTTTGTATAGCTTTTCTTACCAGAGACACCAGAAATGTGATATAATGCTTACTTTATGAAGTTTATGTTACAATTTCAGAAGCAAGCTACCAGATATGGAGAGCAGAAAGGAAGGCGAGCTTCATTGGCAATCCGAAAAGAGGTAGCTCCGCTATTGAGACAGAGAAGAGATTTTCAAACTGGTTGGAAATCAAAAATTGTATCTAATTAATGTTGAATCGCTGGCGGGCCAATAAGGGAAAGCTTAGGGAAATTATATTCGTGCGCTGAAGAAGTTCGAAGTAGAGGTACGAGTAGGCTGGGCTGGTAACGTAAGAGACCCCGTCAAGAATATCTAAGATACCTTAAAAAATTATCTACAATTGACATCAATCATAGGGAGAATGACCACTAACCGAGACAGGTAGAAATCGGAGAATGATATGCAATCATTGAGCGAAAAAGTCTCTGCTAGTTTTCTTTGTAATCAGAGAAAATAAAAGGATCCGGAGAGTCGTTCATGGGGTATTATATGATGAACAATTGCTACACATGCTACAGTTCCACCAGCGAAGCCGCGAGAAAAATAGCCTTAACCTGAAACACTTCTTAAGCTCCGGATAATCCCCGATCTTTACGATACTAAAACTTAAGAGTGAACTTTTTGCACGCAAAAAATGTATAGCAAGTATCGTCTTTCTCTCTTGGGCAAAACCGACAATGTTTATTTTCTTTGTGGTAGGGAGGTGAATGGCCATTTACCCACAGAGTGTGGGACTACCATGCTCGCAAGAAGACGACCGGACTACCCACTAATTATCTCCTCTGTCAACCTGAGAACCCAGCCTGGAACCGTTTGAAATATTACTTCGGGCCAGGTCTCGTTTTGTTACGAGGGGAAGAGGAAGTGCCAGACAAGCGATCCCCCAGCCCCAACCCTCGGCTGCTGTGAGTCCCTTTTATCTTTTGGGACTGCCCGAACATAGTGAATGCTTTATAGTTTGAGGACAACATGTTATTTGTCTTATATTTAGAATTCACGTAATAGATAATAATTTATTTAGTACTTACATGCTATGAGATGAAGAGATTATGATTAAAATATTATAGACAAACATATTGGATACCTCGCGTACAAATAATCGAATCATTGTAAGCAAACTGATTATAAAAGCACTGGCAAACACTTTTTATCGAATCTAATATTGATTCCAATTTCACTGCACTACTATGTGGTATCCTCGTTCGCGTCACTGCACTTTAATCATTCCGAGATACCCAGGTTTGTATTTATTTAATAAATTTAAAAAAATCACCAACATTTCTTTGCATATCGTCGTTTTCTAAAATTGCATCCCGATTCCAAACTCAATTGTATATCTATTTTTTTCACCAAATAAATAATATTTCACAAATTCAACGATATTTAGAGGTTCAATTTGTAGTCTAATCATGTTTTTCCCGTATCAATGTCAGGTCCACATAGTTGAGTTGTCGACAGCGTAGAGATCAATGGTGCAGAGTCTACATTCTACGTCCCTGACCTCTACTAACTACTCCAACAATCTAAACAATATTTACAGAATAGCTGGTAATAACGGATACAAACAACGTGACATTGAGCGCTTATTACATAATACAAACAAAAATAGGAGCAACAACCGACTGAAACACACAAGAATGACCAAAAATGGATTTCGTTAACATACGTATGCAAAGGGACACATACATTATCAAACTTCCTTAAGAAATATCAAACTTCAATAAGAAATATGAAACATCTTTAAGAAATACATTCAAAACCTACAACATTATAAGCAAGTAGAAACCGAAACTGAATAACACACCAACAAACGAGAGTGAAACAAATATAAATGATAATTTAGCTGACTAGATAATATACATAGTATGGCGTTTATAAGATGGGGAACCAACTTAGCGGCCACGTTCAGTTTTGTCCTCAGGACAACCATGACTAAGCAAGAGGTGCATTTATCTGTCGCGCAACACATCATAAAGTTTTTAACCAATGAAGGCGTAAAACAGTCCGACATTTTTACTCGTTTAAAGGCGCAGTTTGGAGATACTACGTTGTTTCAGAATCGATTGTATACGTGGGCCAGATCGTGTCGAAACGAAAGTCATGACCGACCTCCAAGGACAAGTCTTACAGATGAGAACATCCGTGCCGTTTTACTCTTGATTTTCCTCACGATCAAACAAACAGTGAATGTGGCCTACTAACAATGGATAAACTGGAAGAAATGGGCTGGGTAACACTCGAACACACTCCTTATAGTCCAGACTTGTCCCCCTGTGACTACTTTTTGTTCGCGCCTTTGAAAGAATCACTTGGAGAAAAACAATTCGAAAGCAATGAAGAAGTTGAGGAGCACGTACGCAATTGGCTAACAACTCGCCCTAAAACTTTTTATGAACAAATAAGCTTCCAAAACGGTCGCAGAAGTGTGTAGACAAAGCAGGAGACTATAGCGAGAAATGTTGATGATATGTTCTGTGTATTATATTATTCAATAAATGCAAAAAAAAAATCGTACGAACTGATATACAAGGATTGCGACATAGTATATACAGGAAGGGCAACACGGAAACTAACAAACTAACTAAACAGCACTTACGGTCTTTCTTATAGAAAAGGAAGATTTCAATACGCGACACATTGCAAAACCACGAACGCACGCCTGATGTTATGACATTGTTACACAAACAAAGCAAAGGACCGAGGCTTGACATCCTAGAAAGACTTGAAATATATAAACATAGAAAGACAGACGGTAACATCATGAACGAACAACTTATGACAAATTCCAACGTAGTTCTTTCAGTACTAGACCACACCCTCCGATGAAAATGGAAGCGAGACGAACCAAAACAATTGGACTTCAACACAAAAAAAAATCTTAATATCACCGACAACCCTCTACCTGGCCTAACCTAGCACCTACCTGATTAACCCACTGTGTTAATCGAGTATTTAGCCCCGTGAACCACTCGATAAATCAGCAATGCGCCCACTGCTTTCATCCGCAATGCGTATGCTGTTTTAGCGGCAATATTATGCCACAAAGTTGGTGCAAAATAATGCGTCGCTATACTCAGCAGATATCGATCAGCCCTACACTATTTCCGATATCTGCTACTACTCACCACCTGATGTCTTCAGTGTGCGGAGTATAAATCTGTCACTGATTGAGCACTTGGCGTCGGTAGGGTAGTGTCGAATTTGCGAGACTTCCTCTGACGTCGTGCTCGGCCTGTCAAGTTTTCCGCGAGGAATTTGAAGTTGTGCTCGACATTGTTTTGCGCATGTTAAGTTCATCGGTCGGATTTCAGTGGTGGACAAGTTCAACAAATTTGTGCCGAGGCGTTCCTGAATTCCGTTGTGAGTGTCGGATCCGTCCTCGTTGCCTTCGTCGTTTTGGTCGTGGTCGTCGAAACAGCCAATTCGCCACCCGCGCACGCATTTTGTTACTGAACGACCATACAGAGAGAGCCATCGGTTGGAGTCCAGAGACGCGACTTGGAGGTGAGGGAAAGCAAATACGCGCCGGGGTGGGCCGCGAAATTAAAGAACCACATAACATTAAGCAGAGATGTTTGGGAAGCTGGTATCCGCTCAGGCGAATAAGATACTGATGCCATTGTTCTCTTGGACGTCAATTCCGGCGAGCGCTAATATCTTCGCTCACCGAGGCAGCAGACCATCGCTGCAGTCTTTTACGGCCTTGATGAACTTCCAAAAAACTACGAATGGCCATTTGCAGTGATCAACTCACTAAAGGACTGCAGCGATGGTCTGTTGCCTCAGCGAACGAAGGTATTAATGCTTGCCGGAATTGGTCTTGTCTGAGGACATGTGAATGCGCTTGCAAGCTAGCGTTGCGGTGACGTGGGGCAGATTCTTTTTCCCAACACAAGGCCCACTACAAAAAAATTTCGCATTCACGAATTATTCGATCATAATATCTCGATTCTACGATGCCGAAGGGATGAACTGTAGACGCGAGACGATTTCGTCCTTACTCTGAACACTTACGACACCCAACTAACCCACCATATGCCCATATAAAATCATTTTCTTCCACATCTCCTTTAGATACTGAGCATGACTCAAGTGAGCCGAAACGTGTATTCTTACCAAAATGAGCAAGGCTCGACGGTTTTTCGAGATACAAGAAAATTGGTCTACGGACATAGAACAAATAAATATTTGACTATTTCCTATATTACTTGTTTTTTTTTTCGAATGGAGATACCAATTTGAAATTGATTTAATACGGAAAATTTTATTAAAAAAAAGGATTAAATTTTATTTTTTGGCGATCAGTTTTTCCTTTGTTGTATACAAATTATTTACATAGTATATCGAATTTAGCGAAATAACGTGTAGATCTTTTCGACACATTCCTTGCATTCCTAATCTCCCTTCTAATAGACATTATTTTTCAGAAGTTACCGAACACATTAAATATAAACTATACAATTATCATTTTCGTTGTGCAGACAAAAATATCTCGCAATCGGACCAGTTATTTTGCTTACCATTTTTAATTTTATAGCGGACTTTGAAGAACTGTAAGGCATATTTTATATTAGTTTCAATGTAATGCGAGCATTTTTAACTCTCTAAAATTGACTTGACTAATAACCGTGCAAGATACCGGCATGTTGTTTAAGCTTTTGGGGATGACTTTTCCAATCTCACTCCAGGAAATCAAACAAATTCAACTCACTATCAAAATAGCGTCGGTATGATGGATTCTCATGGTCAAAAAACGATAGAATGACAAAAATTATCGGTTGAATTAAACAAAGAGGATGGTTTTCTGTCGAACTATGAACTTACCCAGCTATCATGCATTTGGATCAATATCAAATGCATCTTTAGGTCACGTTTTAAGACTCGTCCGAAAAGGTTCGATCTGGAGTGTGTGATCGAGTTATCGGGAGAGTAGCGTGATCAAGTAATATCGTTTGAAAGTCAGAACAAGTTGAGCAGCCAAGGGTATATCCTTTTCAGAAGGATTCTATACTTAACCTATGATATGCAGACCCCATTTAGTTCAAAATAAGTCATTTAGGCTCTATTTTAAGCGGCCGGCATTTTGATGGAGTGTTACAAATATTGACAGAATAAGATGTCAAAGAAATTCGTCAAAACTGTGTGTCCGGTCCGATGGAAGGTCCATATAATAGCAAAATCATGTTGTAATCGGAGAAAATTCAAATGGCTATCACATCCGTAAATATGCCTCGATTATTTTGCAAACTTACAGAATATCAGGAGCTTACATAAGACCATTTGTCTACCGAATTTTATTGAATTTAAGAGTACCTCTGCTCGATATTGAAGAAAATGTGAAACTCACACAAAACACTATTACTAACGAATTTTAGTGAATTTCAATTTCTAAGGTATCTGTTGTTGCTAAAGTCACTACCTCCATGATTTTTTTTTTAACAAATGCCCAACCTCGAGGGGGGTGAGACACAAAATTTCCCATGAACTTCTCCCCGGTTTAGGATCATTTTTGAAAAGTTCTCATCAAGATCTTTCATTTGATATCCCGTATTACTTTTGGTAAAGTAATTTTACGGGTACCCTCCTTTATATGAGAAGCGCTCCTTCCAGAATCCTCGGATTTTTTTAATGTCTTAAACCAATGAGGAATATACAGGGGCATATCAAGTCTACAGAGTTCTTTGCTTGTAGCTGTTATAGTTTCGGAGAAAATCGACTGGGGCAAACAGAATGGTGGATATAGATAGCAGTTTTAATAGGGATCTTCTGAAATTTGTGAAAAAACGGTTAAACTCACTATTTAGTGTGGTATTTTAATTTTTTAGTTTCTTTTTCTAGTAATGAACACAATTTGGCTAAGATTTATTTTTAATTTGAAACGGAAGCTTTTTCTCTGATCTGTTTAAAGTCCTGTGTTCTACTGTGCTTCGAATCTTTTATTATTACGATTTTCCACTATTAGGATCAGGCGATCGGACACTTTACGATATTCAAAATTTATTGTTGCATAAATATTTCACATTTAATTTTTCGGAGGTTGGTGTGAATTCAATTAGCTCTTGAATAATATGAAATTATCGGAAAGTATTGTAACTTTGAGTTCTCTTTATGCAGAAACGACAATTTTCTCATTTTTATTACCCACGACAAAATGGCTTCCTTATTCGTATAATTTAAACTACAGCAAGAAATTATTCTCCTGACTCCAAAAGAATTTATCTGTTATGAAAACCTTTGTATCCACTTTTGAGCGTCGTTTATCCATACCAAAACCAGTTCAGGCTTAATTTCGGCTACTCCGTTTTCTTCTTTTTATTCTACAAATACTTATCGAACATTCTTATCTTCACGCAGGCACGGAATAAATTTTGGAAGTCGGAAAAAAAAACAGGCTGGCACGTAAGCGCACGGACACCAATTTAATAAACTCACAGATAAAATTATTCAGTCCTTTCTTATGCAAGCCACTCTCCTGTATCTTCAGATTTTATTGGTCTCTTTTTAACAAGAACAATTGAAATCTACTAATTTGGAGAAAATTATAAGAATAATTAAATAGGGAGAAAAAACTGAACGAGGAACTAACCAACAAACTTCACGTCCGACGAACACGAAAAATGAAATAAATGCGTCGCGCTCTCGAATGCGCTCGGTGGGAAAAAATTTCTTACCATACCCTAATCGCACGAAAGCCCTCACACCTCATTTGCCCCGCACTCTACGTCCCTCATTCCACATCGCAACACCATTTCGGCAAACAAATGAAGTTGGTGGCCGCGGATGGGATGGAATTGAAATTCAGTTGTTCTCTGTTTCTCTATTTCACGCTCTCTTTGTACTAAAAATGTGTACTAAAGTGAGAGACAAAAAGATAAGCGTTCGATAGGTGGCAGCAGATGTGTTGGATTTGTGCTGCCACATGCAGGGAATTATTGATGTTGAATATCTGTGTGATATTTTAGGAGTTTTCGCGAGCAACCTCACTAGTTTGTTGCCTCTCGAAGTGTATGGGTGTTAATTGTGCTAGAGCAATTTTTGAAAATTAAATAGTTTTTCAAAACGCAGCCAGAAATTAATATTTAATTGAAAATTATCATATCGTTGAAGCAATTAATTCAAACAATTTATATCGAATATCATAATTTTACTTCGATACATTGCTTGAAAAGCGAAGTATATCTGAAGACAACTTCGGGACCGCCGGTATGAAGGAGTCCGACAGCTTCCCGTGATTGGGTGAAACGTCCAATATTAAGCGGACGACAATTATCAACAAAAGAAAATATGATTAAGAAAAATTCGCAGAAGGCGGGTGTAGACTACAAATTATCGCAAATAATGAAGAGATGTTCTACGCCAAGAAAGCAAGGAACTGAAGCTAGGGATACAGTCCCTCGAAGAGCTAGTTAAGAGAGGGATGAACATTCAAAAACCGCACCAGTTAAAACAGGTCCAACACGAATCGAAGGTTAAGAAGAATGTGAAGCAAATGATTCCGGGAGAAAGTTTAAGTGCTGATGGCATTAATGACAGTCAAAACTATTTTGCAGCCCTGGAAGGATTGGTGAAAGAAATGGAAATTGAAGAAGTTGTCGAAGGAAATTCTTATAAAGATAGTAATGTAAATTTTCTTGAATATTTGAAAAATAAGAGCAAGGAGAAAAATCAACTCGCAGTTCCTCAAAAAAACCTACCAACAAGAAACATAAACTAAACAATTTTGAAATTATGAGAGTAAACGCAAATAAATTAACAATTAAAACGAAACCACTGGCTGACTTTGTCAGCCACAGATATTCTGGGGAGGTTCCCCACCTTACCTTGTGAATATATTTTCCAAATATAACTCCTTCTTTAGCGCATATATGCTGAGCACCGCTGGTGAATTCTTGGTGAAGAAAGATGTGGGCTTTACAAAGGCAATGTACTGTTGAGAACATTCAATAAATATAATGTTACATGTACAAATAATTCTGCGAGCTACTGTCGCAATTGTTTTCACAACAATTAAGAACACGAATTTACTCGAAACCACGAGAACCCAACAAGCATGAACAACATCTGAAAGTGAGTCACTGCTCCATTCATTTGCAGTCGCTCGAATGTTCCCGCGAACTCGCCAATGTACGAGAACTGGGTTGAATGACTACAGACCCTATATAAAGGCGAGCTGGATGAATGGGGGGATCATCATTCATTCGACCGCGATAAGAACTGCGATAGTATGTGGGAAGCGATATTATTCGAGTAGTAGAAAAGTGATTTTTGTAATAGTGAAGTGATTTAGAAGAGAATTGCGATAAGAAATTTATGGACAAGTGTTAGATTTTTCATAGTGAAAATTAAAATTAGTGAAAGTGTTAAATTGATCATTGTGCACTTTTGTAATTAAAAAAACTCTTTTAACTTAAATTAAAAGACATTGCGTTTTCACTTTCCCGGAACATTAAAATTATTGGCCGCGAACCATAACACGCGACAATACACGTTAATACATCCATCATAAACTATGTAGCTCAAATGGTACACCAAAACCCAGATAACATAGCATCTGCAAGGGCGCTAACCTCTTTCAACACGGTAACAAACTTTTCAATCGCTAACTACACTCCACAATTGACAAACTGGGATATAGTAAAACCACACATACAAAAATCCAGTAATTCGTTCTAACAAAACTGAACTGCTTTGGATGGAACTCAATTTGAAGCCAGTATGTCATCAATAGGATGCTCCGTTTTGTTTAAGACAGTAGAAATTTAGATGCAACGAATGGCGGCATTAATTTTACTAAGGCAAAAGAAATAATAAAATCAATTTAATTTTAAATCTATATAATTTTATGTATAGAGTAAGTATTCCCTCTTCATCAGCGTTTAACTATAGTTAAATACCCATGAGAAATATATATATATATATATATATATATATATATATATATATATATATATATATATATATATATATATATAATAGGGATACCGGTTAATTCGTGCGGTTGTTTTTGAAGCTTTATTGTGAAAAAATGGTTACAAATTTAATATTCGAAGTATTGTCCATCGCTAGCTATAACTTTTCTGGCAATTCACGTATCCCCTCTCTGAAAAAATCGGCTGGCTTCTCGCTATCCAATTTTTGACTTCTTCATAATTGGAGAATTGCTGGTCCGCCGGGCCATGTTGCACTGATCGGAAGAGATAGTAATCGGATGGCGCAAGGTCTGGACTATACGGCAGATGGGGTAGGACATCGCATTTGAGCGTTACAAGGTAGGTTTTAACGACATGTGTAACATGTGGCCGGGCATTGTTATGTTGCAAAATTACCTTGCCGTGCCTTTATTCATATTCCGGCCGTTTTTCGCGCAGTGCTCGGCTCAAAGGCATCAATTGTCGTCGGTCAACTTCCCCTGTTATTGTTTCATTCGGTTGCAACAGCTCATAATCGATCACACCCAGCTGGTCCCACCAAATACACAGGATAACCTTCAGGCCATGAATATTCTGAACGGCCGTCGATGATGATGCATGGCCGGGGTATCCATACGTTGCCCGACGTTTTGGATTATCGTAATGGACCCACTTTTCATCGCCAGTGACAATTCGATGCAAAAAACTTTTTCTTTTGTGCCGTTGAAGCAGTTGTTCACACGTGAAAAATCGGCGTTCGACGTCTCTTGGCTTCAATTCATACGACACCCAATGGTCTACCTTCCGGATCATTCCCATTGCTTTTAGACGATCGGGAATGGTTTTTTGAGCGACGCCGTGATTTTGCAAGTTCTTCTTGCGTTTGGGATGGATCTTGGTCCAGCAATGTCTCCAATTCGTGATCTTCAAACTTTTTTGGCTATCCAGGCCGTTCACCGTCCTCCAAGTCAAAATTGCCACGTTTAAACCGTGCAAACTACTTCTGGCACGTACGCTCAACTAGAGCATGCACACCATACACTTCCGCCAAAATACGATGACTTTCGGCAGCCTTTTTCTTCATATTGAAGTAATGAAGAAGTACTCCCCGCAAAAACACATTATTTGGCACAAAATTCGACATTTTCAGAGTAAAAAAAAGTATTGTTTATGCTTCAGCTAAATGACACATACTGATTCTGAAACTATATGACAGTAGCTTTCCAACACATATTTGGAATGGTGAATCACTGGAATAAAAATCAAGTTACGCTATCTGTTAGAAAATCACACAAATTAACCAGCACCCCTATTATATACGAGTATGTATATATTTAGGTTATATATTTTCTCATCTGTATTTAACTATGGTTGAGCGCTGAAGAAGGAATACTTACTCTATACATAAAATTGTATAGGTTATATCAGTTATCATTATTTCTTTGGGGGTATTTAAAAGAAAAAGTGTACGTCAACAAGCCAAGAACAATTCAAGGGCTGAAGGATGAGATAATTCAGCACATTAACGACATTCAACCATTGAAAATATGGACCATCGGATAGAAGTATGCCACCGTAACCGTGCCGAGCGTTTGGGCGATATTTTGTTTCACACATAATTGCCATAGATCCTTCTATTATAATAAAAAATATTAACATAATTCTCTGAAAACTTATTGCGTTATTTGCAATTAACATCGTGCGTTTTGGTTGGACCACCCTTTATATATATATATATATATATATATATATATATATATATATATATATATATATATATATATATATATATATATATATATGGAGTGTCCAAAAACATTTGAATTTAAACTGCGCGCGTCGAAGGATTTGGAGAATTATTTTTTTTAGGTTGGTAGTACTGTCAGTGACAACTATGTCAAATTACATGTCAAAATATTCATTCGTGTTTGAGATACGCGTCGTTTTGTGAGTTACTAAAAGTGAGTTTTTCGTTCTTTGCGATGTCGAAATTTGTTGAATTTGCATTAAATTTTATTTGCGGAATCAATTTTCTGCTGCGGATACGTTGAGGATGGTGCAGAAAGCCTTTGGTGATGAGACTTTGTCTAAAAAAATGTCTACAAGTGGTATAGTGAGTTCCAAGCCGGCCGTGAAGGTGTCGAAGATGAAGTGCGTCCTGGGCGACCATCAACCTCTTCTCTTCTTCGATTATCGTGGTGTTGTGCATTATGAATTCCTTCCGCCGGGCCAAACAGTCAACAAGGAATATTATTTGAACGTTATGCGTCGTTTGCGTAACGCTATCCACCTAAAAAGGCCGGAATTGTGCAAGGACAATACTTGGTTTTTACACCACGATAATGCACCACCGCATACTGCACTCGTAATTCGTGATCATTTCGCCAAAAACTCAACCCATATCGTTCCGCAACCACTGTATTCACTTGATCTGGCGCCGTGCAACTTCTGGCTGTTCAGCAAGCTCAAAAGACTGCTCCGGAGACACCGTTTTGATACGATAGAGGAGATTCAAGCCGCATCGAAGACGGAACTGAAGGCCATCCCGGAAACGACGCGTATCTCAAACACTAATGAATATTTTGATATGTAAATTTGACATAACAAAGATGTCACTGACAGTATTACCAACCTAAAAAAAATAATTCTTCAAATCCTTCGACGCACGCAGTTTAAATTCAAATGTCAGGTTATTTTTTGGTCACAGTATAACAATCTATCAGAAATGGTTAAGAAAGCAAACTCACTTTTGGTATTTAAGAAAATGCTAAGGGAACATTTTATGAACACTGATTGAAGTGTGGACCTGAAGTTCTGCTCGGTATCTTAGGGCATTTTTGACCCTATCGGCGAGATACTAAAGAGACAGTTACTCAGAGTTTTTTTTGAATGCGTCGTTTTTAATTTAATTTTTTTTTTAAATCTCTGAGAGCTGATCATGAGTTTGGACTAGATATTCATGAAGTGATTAATTCACATTATTTTGTGTGCCTCCTTATACCGATGTATTAATATTAAACATTGTCTGGGTGGCACACTTGACAAAGCGAAGAGATATAAATGCAGATCGGATGAAGAAAGAAAGAGTGGTAGGGAATGGAGGTAATTAAAAAAACCCCATTAAAATCGTCACCTGTGTTCGTCTGTCCTTCCGTCCGTCTGTATGTCACAGAAGTTTTTCTCTGAAACTCTAGAAGCTACAGCCAGATCGGAAGTTATGACTTTTAAAAAGTTTTGGGGTGAAAAAAAATTTCAAAGAGTTTTAAGGGCATATAGAGGAGTGACTCTCAAAAAAAAATTTTCATCAAAGGTGGTCAAGTGGGGTTTCATATGAAAGGTCTCAACATCTTTTCAAAACAGGTCCTAAAATTACTTTAGCAGTGTGTATTTTTGTACCTTTTTATAATTTTTTACAACTTATTTCTTTGGTTTCATAAAGACTTGAGGTCATTATCTAGCCAGGGTTTGAAAAACCTATCTTTTTTAGGGTTTTGTAAAATAATTTTACAAAACTCTACTAGTTTTGCGACCAGTCTGTCCGTCTGTCCGTCCGTCCGTGTGTCACAGCAGTTTTTCTCGGAAACTACTTAAGCTAGAAGCATCAAATTTTGTGTGTAGGTGTAAGGTGGTGATCTTTTCAAAGTTCAACTACAAAAAAATGTTTATAAGGTATTTAAGGGGGGTCTCCCCATATAGGAGAGTGACCCCCCGAAAAAAAAATTTCATTGAAGGTAGCCGATATGGATATCAAATGAAAGGTCTTGATGAGAACTTTTCAAAACAGGTCTTAGTTTGGCAAAATTTGCTTCGGGGGGGCGCACAAAATTTGTGTCCCCTCCCCTCTCACCTGTGACTCGAAAAATCTGAAAAAATCAGGAATGTAGGCCTTGGTGAGTACAACAACAACAAATACGTTAGAAGTCGCAATTCACTCAACTTTGTTAGTAATAGTATGATTTATCGATTTTATGTTTCCTTGAATAAAATCTTAACGGTACCCTTAAATTCAATGATATTCAGTACATAGATGTTTATTTTAAAGATTGATTTATCCTGAAAGTTTCATAAAGATTGAATCATATTTAGCGAAGTTATAGCGGTTTGAATTTTCCTGTATTAATATGGAACAATATGCGCCGCATTTATTACTATGGCAACATATGGCTATGGAACAACATGCGCTTTTTACCGACTCAGACACTACAGGATTTGCATGAAAATTTCAGGAATGATAGTTGTCATGTATTTCTTTGAGAATCGGTTCAGCTAGTTGTATCAGCAATCGTGAAACAAAATAGTGGCTGTTTTAAATGCGAAGATTGAATAATTTTGAGTTATTTTCCCAACTTCAACGTTCAACCCTGAAAAAAAATTCATCAAACGTAGCCGATATGAGTATGAAATAAAAGTTTTCATGGGAGCTTTTCAAAACAGTTGTTAAACTGTTAAACTGTTTCTTGATTTGATTCGATCTGGTGACTGCATTTTGAAAATTGAATACAAAACCCTTCTGACATGAGCGTAGGTCTGTTGACCCAACTTGTTTTATTTTAGGGACAAATCTTTCAATTGTGTCAAGAATTATTTGGTAAAAAGTAGATAGAGTACTGTCTTTGTCTAGCATTGAAAGAATAACCAGTCCAGTTGAATATGGATAGAAAATTGTTAATGCTATAGAAATCAGCATTTTGAAAGTCAAATACAATTGTGGTATTGCATGAAATAGAATTGATTTTATCAGGAATGGACTATTCAATAGAAAAAGCAGAGTGATGCAGTGTGTTACGAAAAAGGCGCTCTTTGTCAACAGTTGGATAAACCACTACCTCGACACATGAATTCGTAAAAATCAGATCTAACCAATTACCGTTTGGATTAGGTACTAGAGCAACTTGCTGCAAACATTTTGCCATAAAAAGTACTCATTGAAGTGAAATCTCTACAATCGAGAAGATTTACTGGAAGAAGAAAATTGTCTTGATCGTCGACTATAAAATTTAAATTTGGTCGATTAAAGTTTCCGGTAATAATTATTTTATCATCTTTATCATCAAGATTTTCTATAAATTCGGCTACAATATCGCAGATTTCATTATAGATAGCTTCACTTGAGTTAGAAGGAATATAGAAAACACCAATGTAGAGGGAAAATTTAACGAACTTAATTTGAACCAATTTATTTTGGAATAGATTATTCGACGCAGTACATACAACGTCACTAGAAAAAGAATTGCCTACAGCGACTAAAACGCCATCTCCTCGTATCTGTCCAGTGCTGCGATAATCTCTAAAGATGCTCCAGTTGCTGCCTAAAATTTCTTCATTTTTGTGAGACTCGTCTAACCGTGTTTCCGTAAGGATGAGGACATTAAACTGACAAGATTTTGCATCAAGAAAGAGAAACTTAATGCGAATACCGCCACAGTTATAATAGAAAAGTTTAAGCTGAACGGAGATTCTATTGGGAAAGAAAAAATTTGTGGTATTGTTCTCTTGTCGTTTGCGTAACGTGTGAAGCATATGTTCCCAGGTCTTTTATGGCTTGTTCTGAAGTAACCCCTAGTTCTTCATTCTAGCGAAAATAGACAGCCCGGAGGGCATGGATATCAATAGGAAGACATTCTCTTTGAATTATAACTTTAAGGCGCGTCTTTGTTTTCCCATCAGTGCAGGCTCTATCAGGGGCTTTATGCAAATAGGATAGATAAATATGGACGCACTCATAAATTTTATGGTCTTTAAGCCTAGAAATGAGATACCTTTTTTCAAAATCACTATTTGAGATGATTGTAGCCTTTACTGTTGGTGGTAAAAGTGGATCTAAAAACGATCGGTTTTGGTTATGGGTTCGGGAAGAGGAATCATTGAAGCTGTGGGTTGGGGAAACAAGAGGTTCCTTCCTTTCTCAAACGGGCTTAGAGTTAAGAGTAATCTTATTATCACACGCTTTGGCCGTGTGTCCGTCCACCCAGCTGGTATACGGTCTGATTTTAAACCGGTACGTATAATAACTGAACGGGCTTATAGTCCGTCCGAAGGATCACTCGCCTGCTCCACTGAACCCCAAATGAGCCACCAAACGAGAACGCGACTTGGCAGAGTGACTTGCTAATTGGAGTTTTAGGCGACCTAGACCTTTTGATTCTAACGTCACATCTCCTATCGAACGACCTCTATTTTATCTCAAAACGAAAGAACTGACTAATACCACACTTTGAATCACAGTCATATTGTGTGTCGGGAGTGCATGTTTCACGCGCATGCTACAACCATGAGTGAACGTCAACTGCCGACACGTTAAAAACACATAAATTTTTCTGCGTTTGCGAAATCAGTTCGATAGTGAGTGCCTGAGTAAGGCTGCTGAGTTTAAATCGGCCAAAGCATCCAAGGATGGTCGCGAACCCGTCGAAACTGAGCCACATAACCGTTGACCGCGAGCCAGCATCACACCAGACAACATTTGCCGCGTAGAACAACTCATTTTGGAGGACCGTAGGATGAATGTTCGAGACATTTCGGCTGAACTCGGTATCAATATTGGCAGTGTCGCGTCTATCATCCACGAACACCTTCAATATCGCAAAATACTGCGCGATAGGTCCCTAAACTGTTGTGCTTCGAGCAAAAACGAGACATTGGTGGACTCCCGTCTAAAGAGTGGACGAAGGGGCGCCAGTCAAAGCGAAGATAACCAGGTCCGACGGTAAGTTTATGTGTACTGTATTCCGGGACCGGCGGGGCGTGTTGTACGTCGATTTCCTGCACACCCAACGTTCCATCAATGCATCATACTACTCTTACCTTCTGAAAACACACGTGAAACCCGCTTATTGCTCGAAACGAAGGAGCATTCCAGCACGAAGTGCGATTCTTTGCCTGGATAACGCGCGCCTTCATACCGCACGTCTCACGCTTGATACAATATCGGAATTGGAGTGGGGGGAACTGGAACATCCTCCCCTACACACCGGATTTATCACTCTGCGACTACCACTACCGAACTGATTTTGCAAACGCAGAAAAATGTCCGTGTTTTTAACGCTTTCCCTCACTGAAAAACTAATGACAATACGTGCAACAACGGCGGTCGGCACTTGACGTTCACTCATGGTCGTAGCACGCGCGTGAAACATGCGCTCCCGACGAAAACTATGCCACACTGTTCGTAGGGGACGCAGCTATCACACACTCAAGCCACGACCTTCAAAACATACATGCGTGCCATCTACAGCGTTTGTCTCAATCATATTTGAACCGCTCTCGTACTTATTATTCCCTAACTACTTTCGCTGACTAGGGACCCTTTTAATAATCCGCCAGACATCTCGCTGGCAACTCCTCATACTTTTCGAAATTGAAATTCTCAGCCTCTGCCAGTTCTTCAATCATATGCGGTGCATATTCTTTTTCACTCCGAATCTTCCAGATAACTAATCCGATTCTGATATCCAACTTCCCAATTTCGACCATCTGTTCCATTTGTTGTTTCGCCAATACCGCTCTCTCGGCTTCCCCAACTCTAGGAAATATGAAAGCGATCGTTGCGTACTGGTCCCTTATTCCTCGATTTAACGGCTTGTCCGTTTCAAAATTGAAATAATAAAAGTGTTAATGCACTTTCACTGGAAAGTGCATCGAGGAAATTTCAGCTTTGCACCGCGGGCAAGAAGCATTTTCAATCCCACACGTGCAGACATATCTGTGTGGTGAGTTTCCATGTTCTTCATCTTCCAGTTATACCTTTTCGTGTTTGTTTATATCGCGAGTTTATATTGCAGTTGCCGCGAAATTGCCACGATTTCGTACGGAGTGTTGTGTCTCGATTTCAGTGAACGGGCTCTTGAATCGCAATGCCTTAATATTGCGTTGGGCTTGAAATTGATAGCTTGATGGTTCAAGGATTTGAAGTAAAACTTTTCATTCTGCTCTTTCTATTGCTATTCTTCTTTATTTTTATTATTGAGGATAGGAACGATTTTGAAACAATTTATGCGTGAAAAAGTTAAAATCTGGGCTGTCGTTAATATTAAATGTTTTAGTAAAACAATTGAAACACTTAGTAGCTTTGATAACTTTGTGCGGAGAATGTGGCTTTAACTAGGTGATTTTCAACTCCTTGGCCGTTTTGGCCGAAATTTCGATTGATATGTTTGCGATTTTTTTCCCGTGCTACATCATTATCTTTTTCGTACAGATCACGATCAGTTTGCGCCATGTTATTTTGAGAGTTTTTGTAGTTCTTCAGGTTACCGCCATTTTATTCATATACTATGCGGGACGGGACAAACACCGCTGCTACCAGACAGGCATGTTCTTATGGTCATTGTGCGTTCTATTCATACACTGAGCGGAATGGCTCGTTGCGTCTGACAGGAGAATGTCCAAATTCTCGCAGTAAATTATCTTGTCATATAATTTTGGCTACTTGCGCGCATACTTCCCCCTCTGTTAATTGTTTACCGCCTCCAGCCTCATCTCGACACTCTTCTGATTCTTTTGCTAAACATGAAGGATTTCCAGGAATCGCTTGTATTTTTCACGTTGAGTTTAGAATTGGTTCTTGATCTTATTCATAAATGAAATGGCGTCATTGAGTTAGGCAGGTTGATACTATTTTGCACCCGACTCTCCTTGCATTTTTGATTGGCGAGTTTGTGAAATGTGATGTAGATTATGGACTTGGTTGTTAACATTATTTTCGCTGTTGGAGTTGGTGGTCCTATCAAAAATCCCTACCGGCCGCGCTATACTTCGTTCCTGGTCACGAGAATAATTCAGCGGACCAAATGTGATTTACTGATGTTATAGTTGTGATGGGGACAACATCATTTGGACTCCTCGTTATTCGTGATGGTTCGCAGTCTTTGGCGGTTTCTAGCTATTCCTGAGAGCTCTTTTAGTTAAAATTAAATTTGTCTAATAGAGTACGTGTGGAGCAGTGGGTTAGGGTACACTCCGCTTGCGCAGAAGCTCCCAAGTTCAAACCTCGGTGGTGGTATCGAGTTTGAGCTTCTGAAGCTACTGTTGGACTATCAGCCCACCCAGCTGTGATGGGTACAAATTGAAAAATTAGGTAATAATCACATGGTCGAGCGTGATATTGACCATATCACCTCGAATCCCGTTACGGCCATGGAATGAGATACCCCAACCGTAAATCTCAACGCCAAGGTTCGGATTCGGGCTGTTGTGCGATGGATTTTTATTATCAATCTGGAATGAACCAACCTTCTTCCATACCATATTTTTGAATCACAATTTATTATGTGCAGTTTTGATAAGAAATATAACGCACTTACCTGCATTCTTTGTTTTTAGCACTGCTTTACGAGATTTGCTGTATGATCTTGAGAATTGTTTGATTTTCATAGAGATATTATAGGAACGATAAACTACGATAGAAATATTTCATCATACGCGATATATAAATACAAATATTTCATTGAATTGTTTAAAACTTTGCCATATATAAATTTTAGAAGAATTTTCATGTAAGCTTAAGCATCAATTTAAAGAAAAGTGGGCTGACGTTCGTTTGCGCTGACCACTAAAATTTATTTCATTATTTTCTATGATTTCTCCTTTTCGAAAGATCTTTTAAAAATATCAAATCCAAAAATTTGATGGAGCGCTAAGTTACTAATCAAGTTCATTTTCAAGAATTTCCCAAAAACATATTTTCACATATGGAACCACCGAGGAAATTCCCTTTTTTTAGTACATGTGCTGAGCTGTTCATATGTGGGTAACACTAATATGTGGCGATGAGTTCATTTTCTTCTATATATCCATTGCTGGCAGTCGCATGTTTTGGGCTTGCTCCGTTTCGCTACCTTTTCATTTCTTATTCCCCTGATTCTGTTACTTCGAAGTGTAATTTATCTTTTCTGGCGTTTTAAGTAGTTGAGAAAACACTTTTGGCTAACAAATGCATGATAAGATACTTTTCTATAGATAAGATTGATTTTCACTCTTCTTTGGGGGGATTTGGGTTGTGGCATGTAGTTCGACATGTTCGCGAGCCGCGAAGAACACAAAATGGAGAGTTGAGACAAAAATATTATGCAGTTTAATGTACACTAAATCGAAGAAAAGAGTCCCCTTTAAAGAGGGAATCTTTAAGATACACTGATTGGGCGACTTGAACTGGGAAATGGGTCTGGAAATTATTCTGTTTGTACAATCTTCAAGTGGAAAAATTAATTTATTCCTTTTCATAAAACTACATTCACTTAGCTTTGCTGTTAGATATCACGAAAGGGAGTGCGGAATTTAATTTATGGTTGTGATTGAAAAGAATTTAGTGTGAAGATTGACCTAGTTGGACTTACGGTGAAATTATTTGTGATACGTGCGTGAAATGTGGTTTAATGTTTATACGATTTTTCCGAAGTGGTGATTGATTAAATACCCAACAGTGACTCCATGTTTGTGCGTCGATGAAATTAATTAATTTTTTCTTTGCACAGAACTTTGAACTTCACGCCGAGTGGGTGAAATATTAATTTTTTTTTTTAGATTGATCGATAGTGCTGAGTGTTTTAAATAGAGAAATTTAATCACCAAATACACTTGAATAATTTTAAATAACTACTGACACCGCCTGGTTGAATTACGCGACACTTACTGCACATTCGCGTTTGAGGTTATCGTGTTAGTGGGTAAATGTCAAGTTGCTGTCACAGAAGAAATCGATCTTCAAAAAGTTATTTGTGGAAAAAATTTATGGTGGTGTGAAGTGCACGGAAGGTCCTGAATATTTATAATGGCATTTAAAAATTCCCGAAAAATCCTATGAGTGGGAAGAGTGGGTGGAAATGTGCTAAAAGATAGGACTTGGCAGTTGCGTCGTCTTTACATTGAACGTCTTCGTAGAACAAGAAATGTCACAGCCTTCCTGGTCTTTCGAATGGTGGTATTACCTCTGTTATCTGAGCAAGTATCCAATAATAAGCCTCGGTACCGCAAGGAAAGACAATCAGGATGTTAGAGTAAATATCCAATAATAATTTCGTGACTTTTGTGAAACAAGGAGTGATATAAAATGAAGCTTAAGCAGTGAGAATATAGGAAAAAGGATGATTTAGATAAAACTATATTTTATGATCCTACAACAAAACATTTTGTGTTGAGCTCGCGAGAAAAAAAAGGGAAATGCTAGGGGAATGCATCTAGAGCAATTAGAGACACTGCTCGTTATTGACCTAGAGTGGCGAGTTTCGAAGTTGAGACCAAGTTGCAGAATACTTTTGAAAAGTTCGGGTATCTGTTTCGTTAAGATGTCTCTAATAACCTTCCAAGCCCAAGTCTGATATGACTTAGGGGTTTCAGATGCGCTATATCATCTCAAGTTGCGATCATAAGAAGATAAATTTTTTAGTCCTAATATAAATGACAGATCGCGGTGTTGGTTTGGCAGAAAAATCACGGGAACCCAGAAATACTATCAATGAGGATACGATACCATGCGGCAAACCAATTCTGCCGCGGCGAGCGATCTAACCGCTTTTAGAGCAGATAATTCGATATACAAAAGTGAAGAAAAGAAATAAAATTGGAACTGCAAGCGAAGTTTGAAGGAATTTATAGATTTAGAAAGGAAAATAATAGTTATTACTAATCTAAACTGATAAGCCGGGAGTTGGACAGCAATGAGTTAAAATAAACTTGATTAAATTTGATACCGTAATCAATGAAGTTAATATTCAGAAGCAGAGGATGGTAATTAAATACCACTTTATATAATATACTGTTTTCAGCTACAACCGGGGATACGATTTGTGAATAAAGCAAATAGAATGCCAATTATAAACTACAAAATGTAGAGAATAATTGGCTTTTTGTATGGCTTATTATTTTCAGATAAAAGGGTGAGATGAAATGAAGCTACAATCCCTAAATCAAATGAACCCAATTGTAAAATCCGTTTATTTTCAGAGATATTTAGAGCATTCCTCTCAATCTAGCCAAATTCCAGTCCGTGCGGACGACACTACATCTTGACACGATCATTTACATCCACCAAAGAAATGGCCTTAGCAGCAAAACCAAACTTAACAAGACGAAACCAGAAATAACAAAGTTGTAAAAAAATCTCAGAAAATTTTTTGAGGTAGATGAATAATGAAATCTTCAAAATACCATCACAGCTCACTTACAAATCATTTTACTCGGTCAGCTACGAACACACGAAAACAAAGCTCCAAGTATACAAAACCATTATTGAATTTGTTCTACGTTTTTGAAAGATATGTGATGCTAGCTAAATCTCCCGTCAATATACAATAAATGACGGACTAGAAACAATATGTAGGATATATAGCTATAGATCATCTTCCTGATCCTTTAATAATCTTTTACTTTAGAATCTTCGTCTAGAATTCACTAGATCGCTTCGATCTTACCGCGTTTAGAAAAAAATACGCTTAAGATCTATAGGTTTCGCTCAGTAGCCAGCCGATATAGATCTCACCAAGTTCAAAACAATTTTCACCGTAAGCCTTATATGTCCACCATCCATCGAGCCATTTCGATCTCATCAAGTGCAAAATATGTCTTTTTAAGTGACGATGGCTTCACCAATCATCCACTTTATCCCTTAGATCTTGCCAAATTTAAAACAATTTTTAGCATGCCAAAGATGTACAAGCAAACAAGGGAGCTATTCGCGGATAGTCTAATCGGGGAGATGTTTGGATCGGTTGATACATGGAACCATATGGCATATTATGTCGGGGTTGTTCTAAAATAAAAACACGCAACGAGCTATGGGTGGAAGTGAAAGCGCCAATTAAGACCGTAGCAGAACAGATGATCGGACATCAAGCCCGATGCAAAAGAAATGATTGGTTTCATGATGAGTCCCAGAATGCGTTAGATAAAAAGAATCAGGCGTACAAACAATATTTAGTTAGGAAAACCAGGACGAAGAGAAAACACTATGAAAATCTCAGTGAATAAGATAATTAGAATCAAGAAAAGGAAATACTATGAAGATCAATTGAATTGCATCCATGTGTCTAGCGAGCTTCAACACAAGATAATCATACAAAGTAGTGAAAAGCCTGAAACGAGGTAATCAGCCCAACACCACGTTCTGCGTGATGATATCGGGAACATCATCTTTGATGAAAACAGGATGAAAGGAAGATGGAAATCATATTCCAAGAACCTACTTAATTCTCTGCACAGCTCCCGAATATCAGAGACTAAAAAGAGAGCTTCCATTGGCCGAACCAACTCTGGATAGTCTGTAACACCATCAATGTCCAAAAGAATAATAAAGCGTCGGGCATCGATGAGATGCCCTTAGAGCTCACTAAATATGGCGGCAGCGAAGTTCAGAAAGCCATCCAGCACATTTTGCAACAAGAACATATGCCGAACGAGTGGAGCCAACCAATGGGCTTTTTCAGACGCAGCGTTAAAAGTGAGCGTTAAACAGGTTATATGGGCAAGAAGAGTGAGAGGCATTGAGGGGACCTGATGGTAAAAACAAGCCAACATTTTTTAGGGTGAACGAGCGTAACGCACATACACAAACGCATTTTGGTGATCATTAGGTGGGGGAAATTTTATACAAACGCCGGTAATCATTTCGAATTGAACATTCGGCGAAGAAGGTAATCGTCATGACACGATTGCCTTTCTTCAATTTGCGTGCAAAAATGGATGCGTGGACGAGAGAAGCTACGCGTTATTTAATAAATTTATAAAAGCGGAGGCCATGTTCAATTTCAGGAAACAACACGACGAATATCACGATTTCAAGAAAGTTAAATTGCCTATTGTAAATCCATAGAAAATTAACAGAACGCATAATCTTCATAGAATCACATTATAATAAGCAAGTTTACAACACATCAAGAAAAATAGGCGACTAAAAAAGATATTCAATTTTGGAATATATTTTTCAGAAAGCGGAAAAACACGGAGGATTAAAATAAATCCAATAGAAGTTTGAACCGACAAACTTTAACAATCATAAAATACATTTTTCATTCCAGTTTTTATTACATCGTGCACAATTCAAGGCTAAAACATCATTCTCAATCGCTTATCCCTCTGTCTTCGCTTTCATGTTGTCCGCACGATGTTTAACGATCAAATGATCCTTTTGACACATACACTCGCAACACGTGTATCGTATACAAAAATAGGTTGGCTGAACTATGCAACGTGTAAACATAAGGGCGTAAGCGCGAAACCTGTTTGGATATGGGTTTTTACCATTCCCGTGTGAAAAAGCCCAATTATATTAACTATCCAACCTCTCAAGTCCGCATCAATAACCAACTCGTCGGTCGCTTTGACACAAATATGGGACTGAAGCAGGGAGATAGGCTGACACCATTGTTATTCAATTTGACTTTGGAATATGTCATAAGAAAGCTACCTGTCGATACAAGAGGTACGTCAAGTGGTAACCTACACGGACGACATCAACATTTTTTCACGGTTACTAACAAACACCAAAGAACTTTTCCTGAAACTCGACAGCGAAGCAAAACGACAATCAATAAAACAAAGCTCATGATGCAGTCGAGGAAAAATACCTCAAATATCCAAAATATCACACTTGGCGAACACAATATCGAAAATGTGGGTGAATTTGTGTATCTAGGCGCCAAAACGACGAGAACCCGTAATGAAAGAGACGAAATACGCCGAAGAATACAGCTCGCAAATAAAATATTGTCGCGTGTTATGGTTCGCGGCCAATAATTTTAATGTTCCGGGAAAGTGAAAACGCAATGTCTTTTAAATTAAATTAAAAGAGTTTATTTAATTCGTCAAAAATGCACAATCACTTCACTAACCATTTCACAACTTTAATTTTCACTATTAAAATTCAACCTTCTACTTGTCCATAAATTTCTATCGCAATTGTCTACTTAAAATCACTTCACACTCAAACAATCAATATCCCCTGTACTTCGCATATCGCAGTTTTCTATCGCGGTTGTAATGAATGATTCCCCCATTCATTCAGCTCGACTTGATATAGGGTCTCTAATCATTCAACTCAGTTCTCGTACATTGATGAATAAGCGGGAACATTCCAGCAGCGTAATGAATGGGCAGTGACTCACTTTCAGATGTTGATAATGCTTGTTGGGTTCTCGTGATTTCGAGTAAATTCATTTGCTGATGTTCTTAATGATTGTGAAAACAATTGCGACAGTAGCTCGCAGAATTATTTGTACATGTAACACTGCCCCCCACCTCAGTTCTTTTCGCCCCGAAAAGATGTGTCACCAGTTGTAGTCAATTCTCCCTGGGTGTAATATGGGGCAAGACGGTCCAGATGCACGATTTTCATTTTGGCTCTCGATTTACGGTGTTCCTGTATGCGATATACGACGTCGTTAATTCGCTTTGTGACCCGGTATGGTCCCTCCCAATTATGTTGCAACTTTGGAGACCTACCCTTTCGCCGTTGCGGGTTATATAGCCACACGAAGTCATCTTGCTGGAAGCCAGTAGAATTGGCCTTGAGATCATACCTGGTCTTCATGCGGTCAGTAGCCGATTCGAGGTGTTTTCGCACTGTCCGATGTATCTGGTTCAACCGTTGCCTTAGATCAATTGCGTATTCCGAGATCGTTTGGGGTTTCTCAGGGGGTGTTCCGAACTTTATATCGGCTGGCAGACGAATAGTCTTTCCAAAGAGGACTTTGGCTGGGGCTTGGCCCGTCGATGCATGTTCGGCAGCTCTGTACGCCATCAAAAATAGTGGGATATGTCGGTCCCAGTCCCTTTGGTTCTCGTCAACCATCTTGGCCAGATGTTTATTTAGCGTGCCGTTGAACCGTTCGACCATTCCATCGGATTGGGGATGCAGCGGTGTTGTCCTCGTTTTCCGTATTCCGAGCAGCTCGCACATTTCGCCAAAAACTAGTGACTCAAAGTTTCGGCCTTGATCCGAATGTAGTTCACCAGGTACGCCGTACCTACTGACCCAATTTAATACTAGCTGTTCAGCTACAGTAGTTGCTTCCTGGTTGGGAATGGGGTAGACCTCGGGCCACTTGCTGAAACAATCGGCTACAACCAGCGTATATCGATTTCCCCAATCGGATTCAGGAAAGGGTCCTGCGATGTCAACAGCAATCATTTCGAATGGCATGCCCACGTTATAAGTTTGCATTTGTCCTCTCAGTCGTCGCTTTCGACCTTTGACGGAAGCGCAAATCGTGCATCGACGGCACCAGTCCTCTACGTATTCTCGAGCGTGGAGCCAGTAAAACCTTTCCCGCAATTTCGCTGAGGTCTTGTTAACACCAAGGTGGCCTCCCGAGGATCCTTCGTGCATTTCCTGAACCACATCGTGGATTCGGCTTTTGGGAAGTATAGTTTGCATCCTATAGGAGCTGCCATCCGCCGTTTCCCATTTCCGCTTGAGTATGCCGCCCTCTACCTGAAGGGAGTTCCATTGTGCCCAATAGCTTTTCAGGGTTGCGCCATGCATTGAAACGTCTTTCCACTCCGGTCGCCCAGTTGTCTCCTTACATACGAGCAATGGTCCGATATCTTCATCGGCTAACTGGGCATTTCGAATCTCCTCCGCTGACTAACCTTCATCGAATTCGGCCGTTATCACTCGCAGATCAACGGGCGGCTCCTTTTCCTCCATCCGCCGGCAATGCTTGCAGTTAGCTGGACATGGATGACGAGATAGGGCGTCAGCATTTCCATGAACTCTGCCCTTGTGAAGTAGTTGGGGCCTCACTAGGTCTGGTCGGATCGTCGATCGGGTTGCACTAGTGTCGTTTGTTATCGTGCAATGTTCTGCATCAACTTGACAAGGAAGGCATCTGTCTGCTTCTCCACGATGTTGCCTTGGCACGGTGATGGGGGTGCTGGGGATGTCGATCCTCCTAGCTAACGTTTGCCCCACGAAGTTGGCCTTTGCAGTTTGATGGGCCTCTTTGCAGGTGCCTTTTTTCTCCGCAATCCCAGCATCTAGGCGCACCATTCACCTGCGGCTCTCGCTCATTTTCCACGCGCTTACACCTGTACTCGTGTGCCACTACTTCACGGACCCGGGCAGTGGTACGAGTCGCATTTTTCGCTGCCTCATAGTTCAGACTATAAACCAATGCGTCCTTAACCGTTTGCTTTTGAGCTAATCGCACGGCTTGTTGCAATTCCTGGTCCTTTAAGGCGCTGATGAATGCTTCTGTTGCTGCGTCATCTCGATGTTCCGGGTCGTACGCTGGGTAAGCCAAAAGTGCCAGTCGCTCAATGTCTTGGGCTAGCTGCTGTAAGGTTTCGCCAGACTTCTGCATCCGATTCCGTAGCTGTGCCCGATAAATCTGCTTTAGATGATCGTCTCCATAACGCATGTCGAGCGCACTCATTATAGCATTCGGGTTTGAGTGCAATTCATCGGGGATCGTCTGCACAAGCTCGGCAGCTGGGCCTCTTAGAGCAAGAATCAGTGCAGTTGCTCGTTCCGGCTCATTCCAGTGATTTACCCTTGCGGCAGCTTCAAACTGGGTCTTGTAAATGCTCCAGACCATTTGCCCATCGAATATTGGTGCTTGCACATTTTTGGATGTGCTTTGCGCTGCGGTTATAAGCGGGGCTGGTGAAGTGGTTACTACTGCCTTCGCTGCTTCCAATTCTTTTTTCACTTTTTCCATCTCATGGTTTATTCTCTCTTCGATCTGGCTGACCTTTCCCTCGACCTGGCTGACCTTTTCCTCGACCTAGTAAACCTTTTCCTCGACCTGGTCAACCTTTTCCTCGACGCCTTTAATTTGTTTGTTCAAGTGACCGACCTCCGCTTTTATTTCGGTTGACTGTTTCTCCAACTTCTGTGTGATGTCTGCCTTGATTTCGATCGCTTGTTGGTCCAGCTTCACTGATTGTTCATTCAACTTCGCTGATTGTTCATTTAACTTCGCTGATTGTTCATTTAACTTCGCTGTCAGACTAGATGACATCAGCATTAACATTTGCATTAGCGCATTTTCTGGCTCCTTTGATTTTGGTGTTTCTACTTCTCCACCTTCTGCGCCTTTTTCCGCATCTGAGAGCTCACCCAAATCCAGATTTCCGCCTTCCGACTCGATCGCGTTACGCAAGCGTGCAATCAGTATGGCCTTTGTACCTTGCGTGGCCAGATTTGGCTGTTCCAACTCCTCTTTGAGCTCCGATATGCTCAATTGGTTAAGGTTTAGATGTAGGTTTCCTGGCATTTTTATTGTTTCGGCTTTTTTTTTCCACCAGTTTCCAAGTTAGATTTCACTATTGTGCATTTTTCTTTTTTTTATGTTTAAACATTTTCACTTCCAAAATTTTACATCCCACTTCTGACACCATTGTCGCGTGTTATGGTTCGCGGCCAATAATTTTAATGTTCCGGGAAAGTGAAAACGCAGTGTCTTTTAAATTAAATGAGTTTATTTAATTCGTCAAAAATGCACAATCACTTCACTAACAATTTCGCAACTTTAATTTTCACTATTAAAATTCAACCTTCTACTTGTCCATAAATTTCTATCGCAATTGACTACTTAAAATCACTTCACACTCAAACAATCAATATCGCCTGTACTTCGCGTATCGCAGCTTTCTATCGCGGTTGTAATGAATGATTCCCCCATTCATTCAGCTCGCCTTGATATAGGGTCTCTAATCATTCAACTCAGCTCTCGTACATTGATGAAAAAGCGGGAACATTCCAGCAGCGTAATGAATGGGCAGTGACTCACTTTCAGATGTTGATAATGCTTGTTGGGTTCTCGTGATTTCGAGTAAATTCATTTGCTGATGTTCTTAATGATTGTGAAAACAATTGCGACAGTAGCTCGCAGAATTATTTGTACATGTAACAATATTTTATTCAGTTTTGAAGTATACAAATCTGTGATGACCTGTGCTATGGTATGGTGGTTGTGAAACATGGACCCTAATCCAAGCATCCGCAAATATATTGAACGCCTTCGAAAGGCGGGTCCTGAGGCGAATAATCGAAGCGAGGCTGGACGGAGACCAATGGCAAATTCGAAAAAGCCATAAGTTGCATGAAATTTTTGATGAGCCGGAAGTGTCAACGATAGTAAGACTGCGGAAGTCAACATTTTATTACAATTTTGTTAAAATTATTGACTAAGCCGAATCTTGCATGTATTTTCATTATTCATCTTATCTGAAAATTTGGAGAAGATCCAATCAAAAGTATAGTGTCTGGTTCGATGGAGACAATGTAGTAGAAAAACCGAGTACGACTTGTGTAGTTGTAGAAAATTCAAACAGCTATAACTTCTGTAAATTTTTTCCCACCCAAAAACAAACAACAAAACAAAGTCAGTCGGAGCTAGGTCTGGTGGGTGTTGAAGCAATTCAAACTTCAATTCGTCGAATTTCACCATTGCGACCATGTATGTGTGGACCCGTGCGTTGTCTTGATGAAACAGTACTTTCTTCCTCGCCAAGTGTGGTCGCTTCTTCTTGAGTTCCGTCTTCAATTAGTCCAGCAGCGCAGCGTAATAGTGTCCGTTAATGGTTTTAGCTTTTTGAAGGTAACCCCATAATTACTCCACGGTTGTCCCAAAAAACTGTTGCCATCACTTTTTCGGCAGAAAGGACGACCTTCGCCTTCTTCGGGGCTGGTTCCCCCGCCACAATCCACTACATTGACTTAGTCTCCGGAGTATGTATGGTGATGGATCCAGGTTGCGTCGACAGTAATTAATCTTTTGGAACAGCTGAAAAGCTTTTGGTCGATCGTCAATAAACACGGCACCCATCGCGCGGATAATTTTCTCATGCATAAATCTTCATGTAAACTCTTATGCACCTGTTCAGTTGATATCCCACGAGCCTCAGTCATTTTCTTAATGATTATTCGGCGATCTTCCATCACGGTTGTGAGCACTGAACTGACGATATCTTCCGTTGAAACAGTTTTTGGACGGTCCAAAACGTTCATTGTCAAAAATACGTATGCGATATGGTCAGTACCACGCTTTGGTCGTGTGTCCGTCCACCCAGCTGAGATACCTTCCAATTAATTTTAAACCAGAACGTGTCATAAATGAACGGGCTTAAAGCCGTTCCGAAGAATAACTCGAACTTAATATCGTCGCCAATGAAACGCGAGCCAGGGACCATCGGCTTACGGGTTGAGTGCTCTAACCACTACATCACGCGGACTACATGTAATGACACTAATGCTGTTTTAATGGTGGAAATATAGAATTTACAAATCCTATTATTAGCAGAGTTCAACGGATTTCAACCTCTATGTTTTTGGTTATTGGATCTATTTCCATGATTATTTCACCTATAAATTGTAGGTGCGTATCTGCAGCTTATCATTAATAAATGCAATCAAGTTTCAACAGCATGTACCTTAAATGTTGAAGTTCGGAAAAAATAGCCCAATTTTATTCAATATTCTCATTTAAAACGACCGCCATTTTGTTTCACGATTACTGATGTCACTCATTGAATAAATTCTCAAAGACATTCATTATCATTCCAGAAACTTTCATGCAAATCCTAGCAAACCCTAAGTGCCTGAATTGATTAGAAATACATATTGTCCCATAACCATGCATTGTCGTAATACAGGAAAATTCAAACCATTATAACTTCGTTAAATACAGGGTTTTCCAATAAGAGGTGTTATTTTGATATTAAAAGAAAAATGCCTTTTCTTAATATAAATGATCGGATGTTTATTTCATTATGAAGAGGAAGGTATGCCGTTAATAGTGGGAAATAACATCAGGCAAATAACCACCACGACTACGCTTACAGGACCATATCTTTTTCATGAAACTTTCCATAATTAAATCGCAAAGTGGCTGCCCTATGTCCTCGATAGCCTCACTAATTTCATCTTTGAGGTCTTGAATCGATGCTGGGCTGTTGGCGTAGACCCCAAAGGTAGAAGTCACAAAGTGTCGGTGTCACAAGATCTCGGTGGCCAATGGTAATCACCTCTTCGAGAGATAACACGGTCCGGAAACTTTTCACGTAAAAGATCAATGGTTTCGTTGCTTGTGTGGCACGTAGCGCCGTCTTGTTGAAAGTAAACGTTGTCCAGATCAATACCATCCAATTCCGGCCATAAAAAATCATTAATCATCTCTCGATAGCGCAATCCATTCACCGCAACTGTTGCTCCAGCCTCATTTTCGAAAAAGTAAGGTCCAGTGACTCCGCCGGACCATAAACCGTACCAAACAGTCACACGTTGAGGAAAGACGGGTTTTTCAACAATAACTCTTGGGTTTTCCGAGCCCCAGATGCGACAATTTTGCTTGTTGACGAAGCCACCGAGGTGGAAATGGGCCTAATCACTCAAGATGATTTTTCGATGGAATTCCGGATCATTTTCATGCATTTCAAGGACCCAATCAGCAAAGACACGACGTTGTTGATCGACCGGCTTGAGCTCTTGTGCTAACCGAATTTTATAAGCCTTAAGACCCAAATTTTCATGCAAAATACGGTGTAATGACGTTTGTGAAATGCCTAATTCCAAAGAACGACGAGGAATGGACAAACCTGGGTTGTCTTCAACACTTTCGGCTATAGTAGCAATATTCTCGGCTGTTCTTGAGTGACGTGCACGGGTTTTATTCTTCACATCACTAAGTTGTCCCAACAGCTCGAATTTTTCCACCAATTTATTGCGGTCCGACAAGGTGATTCACGACGACCCAATAATGTTCGAGTTTTACGAACCGTCTCTGCCAAATTTTCACCATTTTTATAGTGAATTTTAATAATTTCAATGCGTTGTTGAGAGTGTATCATTTCATTTTTATTAATGGCGTAGTTTTTTTGTCAAATGTCAAAAAACGACAACTTCAAAAGTGACATCTACCGAAATAGCGGGCTATTCAAAATAACACCTCTTATCGGAAAAACCTTTACATTTGGAATACCATCAGTACCACATGATTTCTTGTTGTTTATCTTGCGAAATATGAAACACAAGTCTTCATAGCTGACAAAATAATCAATAAGATTCAAGCTCGCTATGAGGTAAGACGTTAATGTTTTATTGATATGAAGAATTGATAGGCCGTTCAGGCTTGATATGAAGTCGGAAAGTTTTGCTTCAACGACTTCTGAAAATATTTCATTCTCTTTCAGAGTTTGGTAGATGAACCAATTCAAAATGTGTTCCAATCAGGGCAAGTTTATGCAATCCCTCATAAATAATCCTGCTTCCATTTCTATCCGGAGTCGTACTATCAATTTCGATACCAGCCCTTTCGAGAAGATTTATCTCATCACTAGTGACTTCAAGATTCGATACCTTCACTCGAGATTTCTTACGGAATATGCTTTTTACTTTCCCGAAAACGCCATCTTCTCCTGAAGTATGAACGGATTAAGTTCCGGACATTCTTCAGGTGTAATTTCAACAAAGCCAAAGAGGGATGGTTGTAGTCAAAAAATCGTCGATAAATATTGTTGACGCGGGTGAGAAGAAGGCTTTTCAATCTTTTCAACCTTGCAATGGCTGGTGTTTCATATCCTTCCATATTGATCCGATGTTTAATCCTGGGAACTACTTTCTCAATCGTTTTCAACGTCAGCTTCTCTAACTTGGTCAAATAGAGATCTATTTCATCGTTAGATTCCCGTCATTACGTTGAAGACTATTAAAGCTGAATTCAAGTCTTGCGTCAGCAATGCAGAGGTCCAAATATGAATTTGTCCTAGGGTATATTGGGAGCTCCGACCCATATAGATTGCACCTGTATTAAATTTGGTTCTCTGTTATCCACGATTTCAGGAATAAACCTCTTGGATTATTGGTGGCGTTCAGCCATGATCTATGCTTGGCGTTCAGGTCACCAGCAATAAAATAATAAGTATGCAGCCTGTTCGAGTATTTTGAACAAGGAATTGCGCTCCTCCTTGAACTTGAGAACATTTCGACCAGTTGCATTGGCAGAGATAACGAAGAGGTGATCCCCACCTGGCAGTTAGATTTTGATAACGGACACTTCAAGAGATTCAAAGCTTTTGAATTCGACTTTTTCAATATGTCGGAAACAATAGGGTCTTCGAGCCAATGTCCCGGTGCCACCTCCCCCATCACCTATTACCCTATCGTTTCTTACAAATTCAAAATCCTTGAATGTCATGGAGTGCCATGAATTGAGGTGGGTTTCAGTGAGAAGCATGGTGTCAGGCTTTTGCTTAACAATGAATTCAAGGAGATAATCACGTCGATGTATAGTAGCAATGGAGTAGACGTTGATCGAGATGAGACGAGTCCTATCGATGGGAATGTGACTGGATGACAAATTATTTTGAGGCATATGAAAGCCCTAAACGCTGAAAGACAAGATTAATTTTCGTTTCTTGATAAGCAGCTCATTATTGCCACTTGCATTATTGACCGCATTTTCTGCTGGTCCTCTAGCGGCGAGGGCAAATGATATTCCGAGCTTGAAGAAGTTCGGGGCTAAGACACTGCGGTGAAGTTGTGTTAGCTTTGGGACAAATTTTTCTATCGCATCTTTATATCGGGAGCATCCTCGATATAATGCCGGGTGACCAAAAATACCACAGTTAACATAGTATAATTTCTCTTTTGGCTCCGTCTGAGCCAATTTGCACTCACCGGGAGCATGAACGTCCTGGAATTTGACGCATCGATAATGCATGGCGCAGTTGGCAGCCGAATGTCAAAATCTTTGACACCGATAACACTGATTCACTTCTCTTTTCTGGAGGCGTTCCCACCTCACCACTCGGAAGTACAAGTATCGTATTTGTTGAAGAGCACTTGGGACTGCTCTTATTTTAAATCTGCACCAAATAAAGTGGTAAATTTTGTTTTTCTACCGTCGACCTTCTTGTCGCGAATGTTTTAACGGCAATAAATTCAATTCCTGGTGCTTCTTCCTTGAGCACCTGAAGAAGATCGACTGTATCTTCTCCGCAGTCCAAGCCCTTCAACAAAAAGGTCTGGTTCTTCTCACTTTTCGGTGTATAGGTGAAGTGCGGAACCTCCGCAGAATTGAGTGCATTTTTAGCAGAGTTGAAATCAACCAGTTATTTCATTCTGATTCTTTTAATCTTGAAATTAGTTAATTTATTTACGGCTGCCAATAGCCGAACCATATCCTTTCCGCTTTGACCGAACACGTTAATTGGCGGCACTTTCTCTGTATTTTTGGCAACTTTTTGAGAAGGACCAGCAGAACTGCGAGCTGGTTTCTTCTCCTTATTTTAATTTTTCAAGTAAAGGATAAAATTATCATTATCTTGATTAACATTACCTTCAATATTTTCTTCAACGTCCATTTCTTGTTGGAGTCCGTCCAGCGCTGCATAGTAGTTTTGGCTGTCGTTAGGGCCTCTAGCACTTAGTATTTCTTCTGGAATGACTTGTTTGACAGCTTTCTTCGCCTTAGTTTCCGTATTTATTTGCCTTACCGGTTCTGCATCTTGAGCTTTCTTCCCTCTCTTGTACATATCTTCGAACGTTTTTTAATCGTAATCTCAATTGTTGATTTTCAGAAGAAGTCGACTCAGTTCTTGTTTGACTTCGACTAATTGAGTTTTAAGCCCACCATCTGCGGAGTCCTAGTTACTCGTGTGTCTTCTTTTATTGACGATTTCCGCCAATTTCGTATTGCTACTCTCCCCGGGGCCCCCCAACGGAGGGAAGCCATCGGGCTCCTCCATACAGCAGTCCCGAGTTAGTCTTTGGCTTATTTGCTTTTGTTGATTTATCGAAGTAAAATAATATTCGATATGATTCAGTGGGTCGATTCTGTAGTAATCGAGCAGTCATACAAGTAAACTGCTCGAAAACCCCATCTCCTACCCAAAATTGTAGTGGGCCTAAACAAGCTTGGCGTGACAGCACCAATGCAGCAGATTTCCCAGCAGCAGCGAAATATTATGAATAATAGCCAAGCAATATCAACAATAACGTAGGTTCAAATAACACCAATGTGATAAATATCATTGGTGCTGCTTCCCATCAACCATCAGTACTAACATCTGGTATGAATCACCAAATGAATTTGTCTGGAATCAATCCAAACGCAATTCATCTCCTAACGGTGACTGTTACACCGAAATCACAGCCGGAGATTGTTCAAACGATGCCACCCTTGATCAGTGTGAATGCTACGCCTCCAGTTCCCAGAGTTCAAACCATTCAATTGACGCCACAACAGCAGCAACTACTGAAAACCGTACAAACGCAAATTCAACCAACCTCGTCACGGCTACAAAACAAGAATCTTCTGGCCAATCTTAATATCCCGTCAGACTTCAACCCAAACAATCCAATTTACAACAAACCAGCTCCTCAAACAGTCCAGTCATCATCACCATCGCCGACTCAAGCACCTAATCCTCAACCTCTACCATACCAAGGGAAAATAATCTCTAATTCCACATTAAATACCAATAAATACAATGCAGAATTTTCATAATCCAGATCAACGTAAAAAATTCCTGTTCACATAATCCAAAACACAGAATTAAATTCGTATCCAATGATTACAACATGGTAGCAACATGAATGGACCAACTTGATCCACATCACAATTGCAGCAGCAAATATAAATGCAATTTACAGCAGCTGAGCAAGGGGCTCGCCTTCATCCACCGTAACAGCGTGACGCCACGGTGGACGACGGACAAGCAAGAAGAAAAACTTGCTTGAGCACGAAAAACCACCGTTGTGACTGGGAGACTCAGCTGGGAAGGGAATAAGACGAGAATCTGCTGGAGACCGCGGGACTGCGTGGACGACGACGAGAGCGAAGTGGATAGAGAAGTCTGTTTAATTATTTCAATTTTTCAATTAATCCGCTAATGAAAAAAAAAACGCAGAATATGAAAATCGGTAGCATTGTCGCGTAAGAGGATGTTCGAGTTTTGCACGCGAGAATGTGTAGTGATCGCCTAGTGAAAACGACCAGATAAAAATTTGTGCCAATCCCGCTCGAATTGGAAGCACCGCTAATTATATGCGGTGATATACATGGGCAGTAAATTGGGGCGAAAAGGAGATTGTAAAGATGCACCAATGTCGTCGGCGGTTATAGACCAAATACAGAAAAGTACAAGGGGATGACTGGACTTCGGTGCTATAGGATTCTATGAAGTGAGAGAAGACTAAAAAGTCACGGAAACTGGTGCAAGAAGAGACGACGTTGAAAATAAGAAAGGAGAAGAATATGTCGTCCTTCTATTACTTAGAAATTGATTGAAAGAGGTGATGTGAAAATGGCTTGTTGGATTGTTGCGCGGGACGAATTGTTTTCTAGCTGGAATCAACAGTAATTGAAACATATAACCACAAGAAGCTCTTACTACCAATATTAATTGCTAACAAATGAGAATGAAACCGCCCCTTCCAATGGAAAGCATGTTTGCATCGTATGAAAGAAGCTTTTGTAAAGATCTGAAAGAACGTTCTGATATAACGCTGCGTCTATGGGCCGAACAGTGTGAATTTACTTTGGTGCAAAGTTTCCGTCGCAGCCATCAAATTATCATTTTCCATCGCCGCATTTGGGATGAACATACTAAAAATTGCGACAATTGGATTTCGCAGACAGCATTACAAATTTATGGAGTTCTGAGCACATCCGGTACGAGGCCTCTGATGCCCATTGCACTGGAAATCGATTGGTTGCAAGGGGGATATCAATTTTCACTAAGGCTTATAGAGGTTGCGATTATAACTGGAGTAACTTGGGTAAGGGCTGAAAAACAGAGGAGAGTCGAGGTTGTGCATTGGCAACGGTTGGACGCGGTGCGGTGTGTTTTACGTATATCGCACGAATTACTGAGATTTTTATCTAAATACCAATATATTAATTCGGGGGAGTTATTTTTGTACATTTAAGTGGAAAAGATCTAAATTATCAGTGCAATTCCTTTGATTCCTGTTTTGAAATCGCGATAGTGAACGCTGTCCGTTGCTTCCACTGAAGAAATTTTTTGTTGGAATTCAAGAACGTAATCGAATCGTAACCGTGCGTTTGCGCTTGCGTTTCACCTTTCCAAACTAATCGACTTGAGTGTTTGCGCAAATATTACTGGCATATAAATTTTTTCAAGGGGAAGAAATTAATGGTAGTCGGCTTTTGAAAAGTGTAATTCTGTTGCGGTGCTGAACAGTGGCGCCTGTGTGAATATTGCCTTCTATCATCGCGTCTTTACGTCTGCAATGACGCGTATTTCATTTCGCTGTACACGAGTATACTTTCCATAACGGACTTATTTTCTATACACAAAAGTTACCTTTCGTGCAATAGAAAACCTAATGCAGGGACACAACCTAAAGATAGCATCATTTCTGTGAAAATTTAAAGCCGGTTCAATCAGATCTTTCATCTGCTGCTTACTGTACATCTAAACAGTTATCGTTTTGTGTTTTATTGTGTCCAGAAAAACACCAAATTCAAGATTCAAATTTCGTAATTAAGCTTTTTCGATGAGTGTTTACAAATCCATGATTTACGTATCCTTAGCTGAAATAATTACATATGTACCCACCCCATCTACGAGCGCTCGTCGAGGAGGATGGGTAAGTACCCGTTTGATTCCTTTTAATTTTTTTTAACATGCATTTATATTTATATGCAAATTGATTTTTATTTACATATGGATTTTATAAAAAAAAAAAAATAAATCTTAAATCATCGTAATATGTTTTTTCACAATATAATTTCCTTGAACGACGGGTACTCAAACAAGTAAAACGTTCATTGTATATAGTAAGGCACTGTTAGAACTGATAATCACTAGTTGATGGTGGGTTAGTCTGTGTGGTCTAGTGGTTAAGAGCATGAACGCATAAGCCGAAGGTCCCAGGTTCAAATCTCGTTGGGAGCAACGTCATTTAGTTCAGGGGATTTTTCGGACAGACTACGAGTGTTCACTCAGTGGTGATATGTACTGATTTAATCAGATCATATCATAGCTGAGGAGGCACACGGTGGCATGGTACTGACGAAACCAACTTCCGAAAAAATCAATACGGTCATGAAAATGAGATACTCTGACTATCTCTAAGCGAAGGCCCGAGAGGGGCTGTAGTGCTACAAAGAAGAAGTAGATGGTAGACAAAATGAATTAATGCTTGAGTGAGAGTCCTTAAGACGAAAAATTTGTTTATCGTCGAGTTATGGTTGTTGTGGTGAACTGCACCAACCTCGAGACATTAGGCTCGGCCAATGTCTCGAGCATTACTAACGCTTCACACATTGGTTCTCGTAGGTATACTGCATCATGCGCAAAGGCTTGAGAAGTAAGTGTATGCGTGAGTATGCCATATACTTCGTGCTCGTCCACTTAGCTTGGCATTGACCAACCCACAAATCTGGGGTAAATGGAAATAATACACATAGAAAATCACTTCTCGAAAAGCTTAAGCATTGTTGCTAGTCACCGATAGATGGCCAGGTGAAAATTTCCCATAACAATCCACTGACCTAATTTACTATTAATTAATTGTTATTTTAGTTGACTAAGCAAAGAGGTAAATGCACCCAATATGCAATGCAAATGAATGAGAACGAAGGTAAACTTGAGGTAAGCATTATTTTTGTATAAATATTCATGGCCATCAACAAACCAAACACTCTTGATACTACGCTTGTCCTACTCAAGGCCTTTGCCCGAGTAGAATCGTCTCAAGGCATTTAGCCCGAGGCTGACAAATTCAAGAGAGTACCAGCCAGGATCCAGGTAGCCGGACGGAAAGCAGCCCTACGCGCACCAGCCAGCTATTCTGCAGCCCATACGTTCATCAGCCAAACAACGTGTCTTGCCGTGCTCAAGGCCTTTGCCCGAGCAGTAGTTTCCCTAAGGCATTTCGCCCAGGGACGAGCAAGTTGACGTGATTCCGATCCAGCGATCGTGCGGACAACACAACAACAACGGCAACCAATTGCCCTACTTGACCGCCAGGAGCCATCACGAATCGCCAGCAAACTCACCGGCACCACGCAGCAGCATCGTGCGGACAAAACAATTCGCGCCACTTCGCCATCCGCAACGAATTGACCAGCTCACACCGCCAGCAGCCACTACGACCGACACGCATCGCTAGCAAACCAACCGGCACCACACATTAGCATCGTGCGGACATAACAATCGGGCCAAATCGCTATCGGCAACCAGTTGACCAGTTCGCACCGCCAGCAACCGCCACAACCGACATACGTGGGCGGCGACTGGACAACCACCACCAGCAGCCTGTGATGACGATGCAACCACGTCCGTCGCCCGAGGTAACAATTGCTGCGAGGCCCGGAGCGGGTCCGAGGCCAATCACGATCGACGAGTACGGGACACGCTTAATCAAGCCGCTCGATACGACGGTCGTCGCGCCGGAAAAAAACCGGCCAAGAGGTGGGCGTATTGTTGAGTTCCGCCGCAAGAGCAGTGATCTGCGCCGATTGGCACGTCTTGCGGTTACCAAAGCGGAGCGGGAGGAATTTAAAGCAAAAAGCAAAGCGTAGGAGTCGGATTTCAAGGTAGAACAGCGCCGTAAACACTTTCAAATTGTAATTGTAATTGATAGATAAATAAATGTATTTGATGGAGAAAACGTGTGTTTCATTGGTGAAGCTTTGAAGTGGAGTTGAGTGTAGTTTGCAGGTATTCCGGAGCAAGCGAGTGGATACGCGTACGCACCGAATAAATTCTGTCAGGATGATTCAGTGGGGAGGAACAATGGATGTGAATAATAACAAAAAGAACGAAAATATCAATTAAACAATTTATTTGGCAATCAATTCACGGCGGATGGCGGACCTCGACTGCCTCATGTCGAATGACAGTATCGTGGTGTATGTCATGTTCGGTGCGCTTACACAGACAACTCGGCCATTCCTGCAACGGCATCGTCCTCGATTTCGTCACTGCTGTCTTCGTCATTGGTTTCTTCGTCGGTTTTGATTTCCGGTGGTTTTGAACACCACGGTCGGATCTTGTCAACGGCGTAAACTGAACAAAACGGCTTTTGTGAAATTCGTAAACCTGGTATATCCTCGATAAGGTACCGGTCCTTGCCAAGAATGCGGGCGATCATATAGGGTCCCTTAAATTTGGGTTCCAACTTTCGACTCTCCCAGTCGAAACAGCTTCGTTCTCAATGAGTACAATATCGTTAATCATATATTCTTTGGGCGAAGAATGCTTTTTGTCGAAACGTTCCTTCCAAGGCAGCCGCTGATTTTCAATATTCTCCAAAGCTGTATTTCGTTTAGTTGCTAGGTCCACGAGTACTGGTTCTGATTCGTTTTTGTTAATAAACTCGTCTTGCAGAACTGAGATAAGATTATTATTTGTCACATATCTGAGTGTAAAATCGAATATGATTTCGTTTGGACTGAATCCAGTAGTATTATTCCTCTGCGTATTTATATTCCATTGCAGCGCGGGTAGAAAATCGTCCCAATCGTTTTTATTTTCGGCGGTCGTACGTAGATAAGACAATATGGTTTGGTTTGCACGGTCCACTTGTCCGTTTGCACGCGGATTGATATGAGTAATTTCATGTGACTGGCAGGACGCAGCAAATTTTCGCGACACAAATGCGGAACCACGGTCGGTTATAATTCGCGTAGGCAAACCGAAATAGCTCGTTAGATCAATTAAAATATTAATCACGGGTTGCGTAGAGGTATCCCGGACGGGTTTTGCCACTAGATATTTCGAAAAAGGATCGGAAATTGCAACTATATACATATTGCCCCTTTTGCTACGTTTGAACGGTCCAAGGTGGTCGATATGCAATTGACGGAATGGTATCGGTAACATCGATTCCGTATATAAACGTCCTTCAGGCTTTCCTGAAGGCGATTTATTGTAGCAGCAATTAACACACGAGTCTATATAGTCTTTTACCACTTTACGCATTTTAGGAAACCAATAATTTTGTTGGATGCACCCCATTGTCTTTTCAACCCCGAAATGTCCGTAATTATCGTGAAAATTTTGCACTACGCGTAGTCTGACGGATTTTGGCATCACTAATTTTAGCTGCTCGTTAACCTTTCGATACAAACGGAAATCTTTTAGTTCATATTCACTTTTGATTTGTTTAACACGTTCATCTTTTATTTTATTTTGAATAACGTTCACTATGTGCCGGAGTTGATCGTCTTTCCAGCGCATAGTATAAATCCAATCGTCTGATCCACTTGTTATAGCCATGAGTCCTGCAACTTCAGGATCTTCGGGCGGCAGCTCGGGAGCTCGGCTGAGTGCATCGACATGTGCAAGTCGTCGTCCGGGTCGGTGCACAAGCTCAGCATCGTATTCAGTCAATCGTAACATCCACCTGGCAATACGAGGGATCATTTCGGTTTTTGTCTTCATATGCGTTATCGCTGAACAATCGGTAACTACACGGATGGGTTTGCCTAGAACATAAACACGAAATCTGTCTAGACTCTCGACCACAGCGAGCACCTCAAGCTCGTAGCTGTGATAACGGCTTTCGGCTTCGTAACAATGGCGGCTATAGTAAAAGACGGGTTTCCAATTCTTTCCATCCATCGGCTGCAGTAATACACCAGCAAGTCCGACTGTACTGGCGTCAGTGTGTATTTCGTGTCGTGCGTTGATATCGAACAGCGCCAACACTGGTTCGTTGCATAGAATCTCCTTGAGCTTCTGGAACGATTCGGATTGGTCACTTCCCCATAGAAAGTGTTTCGATCCCTCCGTGTATTTTCTCATCAGTTGAGTGATCGGTTTCGAAATCAGCGAATAATTGGGTACGAATTTTCGGAAAAATTCTGTGAGTCCGAGAAATCGTCTCACTTCGGTTACATTCCTCGGCGCTTCAAAGTTCTTTATCGCGCTAACCTTTTGTTCTCCCGGTTTCATGCCTTCATCGTTGACAATATGTCCCAAGTACTCGATTTCGTCGGCAAGAAAACTGCACTTATCAAGTCTCATTGTTAATCCGTAAGATTTCAAAAGTTCTAAAAATTTTCGGAGCGACGATGGACCAGTCTCTATGTCTTTGCTCGGTAGAACTATATCGTCCAAATACGTAATCGCTTCTCCGGGCCCCATTTTTGAAATGATCTTGTTTATTAAGCTTTGAAAAACTCCCCGCGCGTTCACCAGACCAAAAGGCATGCGATTGTACTCATAATGTCCATTATGAGTAACGAAAGCGGTGTACGGTTTCGACGTTTCGTCCACTTCGATTTGATGGTAGCCTATCCTTAGATCAAGCGTGGTGTAATATTTGTTGCCTGCTAATTTAGCAAACTGATCCTCGATATTCGGCATAGGGAATAGTTGCTTAATCGTTTTTCCATTTAATTGGCGATAGTCCACGCATAAACGATTTTCGCCGTTTTTCTTCTCTATGAGAACGATAGGCGGAGCATATGCGGATTCCGATGGACGTATAATATCGGTGGCGAGTAGTTCGTCTATGATGTTTTCGACGGCTTGTCGTTTTGCATATGGGAGTCGATATGGTCGTTGTGTAACCGGTTCGCGTGTGTTCAACGATATTGCCATCTTTACAGCCGAACATTTTCCCAATTCGTGTAAATTTGTTGCAAAAAGTATACGGAACTCAGACAACAACGTTTTTACTTGGTTTTGTTCCTTGGCTTTTAAGGATGTTCCCAATTTTAATGCCTCGTCATTTTCCAACCAGCATTCTTTCCCTCGAATTACCAGCGATTGTCCGTCTCTAAATAGCACGTCCCGACCTAATAGCATTTCGTATTCGATACAATCATCCTCGACAACTAACACATCTACGTCGTACGTCTTGTGATCAATGTTCATTGAGACGATTACTTTGCTCGTACATTCGTATTTACCACCCGCAAATCCGCACAGAACAACATTGCAAGGAACGATATCACCTATAGTGTTCGCCAACGACGCTCTCATCAACGTTCTATTGCTCCCCGGATCCATGAATGCTCGAATCTCACGACCTCGTGTTGACACCACTTTGATGATTGCCTTTCCATTTTCATTCGTCTGGATTTCGTACGTTTTCACGCTATCCGGCGCAGATCTCATATGCGGGCAGTCGGTGGTTTGATGAGTGGTACGATTGCATGTTGCGCATCTTGCACGGCGTTGCGGTTGTGGACAACGGACGGAGATATGTCCGGGCTTGAAACAATTATAGCAGACGGGTTCTTTCGGTTTTCTCGGTAATGACCGTGTTTCAGGCTTACTCGTAGGACTCGGCGGACGCATGTCGTATGATTGGGGTTTCGGTTGGAAAGATTTATTTGAACGGCAAGTGTCGGTATAGCGTCGAATAGCTGATAATAATTCGTGGCAAAAATTAAATTGTTGTGCCGATGATATTTTCCCGAAATCGATATCGTTGCAACCATTTATCACGTATTTTATGATTGCTGCGTCAGGCAATCCACCTTTCCGGCCTAACGCTAGAACTCGATAATAATATTCCTCCATCGATTCGGTAAAATTGCGTTTCGTTTCAGCCATACGGAGATGAATATCGGCTATGTTCATGAGACACGGAAAATCTGTAATAAATTTTCCGACAAACTCGGTCCAAGAATTAAAAACTGGCGACACACAAACTGTTCGGACGTTAAAGAATCGGCGGCAAACGGGTGAAACTCCGGCAACACATCGGCAATGTCGCGAACATTCACAGACCCGATCTCGCTCGTCGGTTGATATACATACGAGTACATGCCTGTTGGCGGTTGAGCGAGATGCGGACCCGTCGGAGCGGAGGCATTTGTGACCTGCATGCGCGGCTGGTGATGTGAAGCAAACGAAACATTACTCATCATCGGTCCATGTATATGCGAAGGCATCGTGTATGCGAGTGGTTGAGTCATATTGGTCGACGACGGCAACTGCGGTGGCACATACGGTTGTGTGTGTGCGTTCGTGTTTACACTTCCACTTATGAACGATTGAACGTTTTCGTCCACGCGTCGTGAAACTGTTTGTGTTACTGGCGTCGAAACGCTTTGTGGCACACCAACACTCAAATTTTGCAGCTGACGGACTGTTTCTTTGAGTTCGCGGACTCTCGGCAAGAGATCACTATCTATCCCTGTCGCACTTTTATCACCCAATTCGGCGAGGCGTTGAACCAGCATGGACTTGTTCCCGGCGGTCGCCAATCCATTATATCGGCACTTCTCGCGCAGCACTTTCACTGTCAAACCATTTAATTCGGTTATCAAATCCATCATCCCACTTCTGAACTGTCAGGATGATTCAGTGGGGAGGAACAATGGATGTGAATAATAACAAAAAGAACGAAAATATCAATTAAACAATTTATTTGGCAATCAATTCACGGTGGATGGCGGACCTCGACTGCCTCATGTCGAATGACAGTATCGTGGTGTATGTCATGTTCGGTGCGCTTACACTGACAATACGAGTGGGTATTTTGGTGCTACGTGCAGCGGAACTCACCCCAGGTTGGTTAGGCCTTCGTAATAGTCCTAACATGGTTTTAGAATTTTTGCCTAAAAATAATAATAAAAATGTTTGAGTAAATTATAAAATTGGTTCTTCCATTCGCTCTATCAGATCGGGTTTAGGACCCGCACCGGTGGTAGGCTTATTCGCTTATATGGGCTAGCCATCGGGCGCGCTCCACCGTTTTGTTGCTTTCAGGGGCTCTTGCCGGGTTGAGTGGCCTTCCGCCTAAGCGCCCGTTTATGGTGTAGGGTTATGTGATCCGATCACATAATTCTATGATATAAACCGGTCACGTCTATATTTTTCGTTTGATGGGAAACCTCATGCAAAGTACTCGTATGTTTGTATGAGTTTTCCACTCAAAAGGGAAATATATGGCCCCGTCCACATTTGGATCTTTATCCGGTTGGGCGCGTGCGAGGGGGCACCATATCCAACCGGTTGCCCCACTCTTATTTGTGGGCCCTAAGAATCGTCGGGTAACGACGAAGCCTCCACAAGTACGTCTGTTTTTACCCGTTTCAACTTGTTCTCTGAGCAAGCAATTTTTCCCTTCAGTTAGTTACCTACATTTTTCGACTTCGGTCGACCTTTTTTTGAGACCCGAGAATCCGTGAATGCGAAATTCTTTTGTAGTGGGTCCTTGTGCTGGGGGAATGAACCCGCCGCATGACACCGCAACGCTAGCCTGCCAGCGGATTCACGCGTCCCCAGACAAGGCCAATCTCGGCGAATCCTACCATCCTCTTTCGCTGAGGCAGCAGACCATCGCTGCAGTCCTTTACGGACAATTTCATACCTACTTTCACTACACCAGCGCTGCATAGTGATTTTGGCTGTCGTTAGGGCCTCCAGCACTTAGTATTTCTTCTGGGATGACTTGTTTGACAGCTTTCTTCGCCTTAGTTTCCGTATTTGTTTGCCTTAACGGTTCTACATCTTGAGCTTTCTTCCCTCTCTTGTACATATCTTCGAACGTTTTTAGTCGTTATCTCAATTCCTGATTTTCAGCTAGAAGTCGACTCAGTTCTTGTTTGTCTTCGCCTAATTGAGTTTTACGCCCACCATCTTCGGAGTCCTGACTACTCGTGTGTCTTCTTTTATTGACGATTCCCGCCAATTTCGTATTGTTACCTTCTCCGGGGCCCCCAACGGAGGGAAGCCATCGGACTCCTCCATACAGCAGTCCCGAGTTAGTATTTGGTTTATTTGCTTTTATTCAATTATTGATTTCGTGGGTCGATGGCTTCGACGATAAATGCTTTTTCCGATAAAATCAAAATTTACTTTTGACTGACTTGCAGAAAAATTAATTTAATTTTTTGAAACTGACTTTTGTGATAAATTAATTAATTTTTAAAATTAATGACAGTAGCGATTAAAAACACGTCTACACGCAACGAGTGCTATACGTAGCATCCACGCCAAGGTTCGGATTTGGACTGTTGTGCGATGGATTATTATTATTCTGGAAGGAACCCTGTGTCATACCATATTTTTGAATCACAATTTATGATGTGTATACGTTAGTTTTGGGGAAAAATATCACGCACTTACCTGCATTCTTCGTTTTTAGCACTGCTTGACGAGATTTGCTGCATGATCTTGAGAATTGTTTCATTTTCATAGAGATATTCTAGGAAGGATTAACTAAGATGGAAATATTTCATCATAAGCGATATATAAATAATAATATTTAATTGGAATGCTTTAAAATATTGCCATATATAAATTTTAGAATCGTTTTCATGTAAGCTAATGCATCAACTTAAAGAAAAATGGGCTGACATTCGTTTGCGTTGACTAATAAATTTTTTTTTTGATTTCTCTTTTTTACAAAGATTTTTAAAAAATATAAAATTCAAAAATTTGATGGAGTGCTAAGTTATTAATAAAGTTCATTTTTAAAAATTTCCCAAGAATATCTTTTTACATATGGAACCACCGCGGAAATTTCCTCTTTTAGTACATATGCTGAGCTGTGTAATATGTGGCGATGAGTTCATTTTCTTCTTGATATCCATTGCTGGCGGTCATATATTCTGGGCTTGCTCCGTTTTGCTACCTTTTCATTTCTTGGTCCCCTGATCCTGTTACTTCGAAGTGTAATTTATCTTTCCTGGCGTTTTAAGGCGTTGAGAAAACCCTTTTGGCTTACAAATGCATGATAAGATACTTTTCTGTAGATAAGATTGATTTTCACTTTTCTTTGGGGGGATTTGGGGTTGTGGCGAGTAGTTCGACATGTTCGCGAGCCGAGTCACGAAGAACACAAAATGGAGAGTTGAGACAAAAATATGCTGTTTAATGTACAGTAAATCGAAGAAAAGAGTCTCCTTTAAAGAGGGAATCTTTTAGATACACTGATTGGGCGACTTGAACTGGGAAATTGGTCTGAAAATTATTCTGATTTGTACAATCTCCAAGTGGAAAAATTAATTTATTCCTTTTCATAAAACTTTGCTGTGCTGATAGAATCACGAAAGGGAATGCGAAATTTAATTTAGGTTTGTGAAAGAAAAGAATTTAGTGTGGAAATTGACCTAGTTGGACTTACGTTGAAATTATTTGTGGTACGTGCGTGAAATGTGGTTTAATGTTGATACGATTTTTCCAAAGTGGTGATTGATTTAATACCCAACAGTTACTCCATGTTTGTGCTTCGAAGAAACTAATTAATTTTTTCTTTGCACAGAACTTTGAACTTCACGTCGAGTGGGTGAAATATTAATTTTTTTTTTAGATTGATCGATAGTGCTGAGTGTTTTAAATAGAGAAATTTAATCACCAAATACACTTGAATAATTTTAAATAAATACTGACACCGCTTGCTTCAATTACGCGACACTTCTCTGCACATTCGCGTTTGAGGTTATCGTGTTAGTGGTTAAATGTCAAGTTGCTGTCACCAAGAAGAAATCGATCTTCAAAAAGTTATTTGTGGAAAAAATTTATGGTGGTGTGGTGTTCAACAAAGATCCTGACAATTTCTAATGGCATTTAAAAATTCCCGAAAAATCCTATGAGAAGGAAGAGTGGGTGGAAATGTGCTAAAAGATAGGACCTGGCAGTTGCGTCGTCTCAACATTGAACGTCTTCGTAGAACAAGAAATGTCACAGCCTTCCTGGTCTTTCGAATCGTGGTATTACCTCTGTTACCTGAGCAAGTATCCAATAATAAGCCTCGGTTCCTCAAGGAAGGACAATCAGGATATTAGAGTAAATATCCAATAATAATTTCGTGACTTTTGTGAAACAAGGAGTGATATAAAATGAAGCTTAAGCAGTGAGAATATAGGAAAAAGGATGATTTACATAAAACTGCAAATTTTAAGATCCTACAACAAAACATTTTGTGTTGAGCTCGTGAGAAAAAAAAAAGTGAAATGCTAGGGGAATGCATCTAGAGCAACTAGAGACACTGCTCGTTATTGAGACCTAGAGTGGCGAGTTTCGGAGTGCAGACAAAGTTGCAGAATATTTTTGAAAAGTTCGGGTATCTGTTTGGTTAAGATGACTCTAATAGCCTTCCAAGCCCAAGTCTGATATGACGAAGGTTACAGATGCGCTGTATCATCTCAAGTTGCGATCAGAAGAACATAAACTGTTTAGTCCTAATATAAATAGCAGACCGCGGTGTTGGTTTGGCAGAAAAATCACGGAAACCCATAAATACTCCTATCAATGAGGATAAGATATGATCCGGTAAACCAATGCTGCCGAGGCGAGTAATCTAACCGATTTTAGAGCAGATCATTCAATATACAAAAGTGAAGAAAAGAAATAAAATTGGAAACCCACGCGAAATGTTTATGGAATTAACAGATTTTGAAAGCAATTAATAGTACAATAGTTACTAATCTAAACCGATAATCGAGGGTTGGACGACCCAGATAATCGGGAATTCAGTGGGTTAAAATAAAATGGATTAAGTTTGGTACCGTAATTAATATAATTAAAATCCAAAAACAGAAGATTATGATTACATACTGCTTAATATATTCTACTTTCAGCGACCTCCGTGGGTTCGATTCGTAAATATGGCGAAAAGAGTTTCAGTCATAAATTTTAAGATATAGAGAAAACTTGACATTATGTATTTTCAGCTTATTCTTTCCTGATAAAAGCGGTGAGATGAAATAAACCTATAATCCCTAAATCAAATGAGCGTTCACTGTAAAATCCGTTTATTTTCAGAGATATTTATGAGAATAAAACTCAATCTAGCCATATGGTAGCCTGTGCGCATGACACATGACATCTTGTCACGATCATTTACATTCGCCAAAGCAATGTTGCTGAAGCTTACTCCTAGCAGCGAAATAGTATGGCTAAACTTACAACCGATATAGATCTCACCAAGTTCAAAACAATTCGTCACCATAAGCCTTATAAGATTTGTCCACCATCCATCGAATCATTTCGATCTCACCAAGTTGACAATATTTTTTTTTTATGATGGCTTCACCAATCATCCACTTTATCCACTCAGATCTTACCGAATTTAAAACAATTTTTAGCAAGCCAAAGATATACAACGAAGCAGGAGAGCTATTCGCGGACAGTCCAATCGGGGAGATGCTTGGATCGGTTGATACATGGAACCAAATGGCAAATTATGTCCGGGCAGGTCTAAACTTAAAACAAACAACGCTTTGTACGACGTACAAAATATTTTCAAAGATCTTAGAAAATAAAGTCAGTATTATTGGGGAGTATCAAGGTGGTTTTAGAGTAGGTTAATAGATCGACGATAGAACAATTGTTTACTGTCAAGCAGGTACCTAAGAAATCATGGGAGTTTAGCATAGACGTACACTAAACTTTCGTTGACTTTAAGTAAGCAGACGACAGTATTGATCGTAAGGTACTGTACCGCAGGGGGAATGCCGGTCGACAAGAGCACTCTTGGAGGCTAGCATTCTTTGGGGAGTTCCGCCCCACGTACCCGAGGAAATTCCCGCAGGGAGAATGCCGGTCGACAAGAGCACTCTTGGAGGCTGGCATTCTTTGGGGAGCGCCGCCCCCACAGACCCGAGGATATGGGGGGCGCCGTGAGGTTCCCTCCTGGGATGACAGGTAACGACTCTGATTGGATCTGGACTACGCTTTGGACAACGAACTGGAAATGACGCTTTGGGCTGCCGGATGTGATGGTTTGGACCTAGCTGCTTTGCACAGTAGCGCCGAGGTGAAACTCGTGTGTGAACTGCTCCAATTCAACTATCATACCGTCTCCGACCCGTTAAAACCTTGGCAGGCCTCGGAGTACGTTCGAAGTTCGCACCATTGGGTTGGTGGTGTAGGTTCGGTTGAGACGGACTCCCGATTAGCGCTGGTCTGGCTCTGAGCACTTGTAACCATAAGGGCTTGTGCCAACCCTCACATGGCCTCCCTGCTCTGCAAAGATAACCATGGGACCAAAAAGGCGACTACTCAGACGAACGGAGATACCGGCTCCAAGGCGGGACCCAACAAAACTGGAGCAAACAAAATCAAAAGACCACGAATACCCAGAAAAAGAAACGAAAAATAATAACGACGACACAACCAGCGGTTGCAGCCACGATGTCAACAGTACATCGCGAGCGGTACTAACAACGACAAAAGTGAAGACTTACACAACGACAGTGAAGACGGACGAAAAACGGAGAATACAGACTGAGATTCCTGCGGCGTTCGGGCGCAGCAAAAAAAATGTTGCGAACGCCCGAGCGTCCTATTAAGGAGAAACGGGAAACTCTGCAGGACACTTCAGGTGTTCGAGCGGTGGGAGATAACATAAAGAGCACCGAAAATTCGATTGTCACTGCTGCGATCGTTACCGAAGCGACCGATGCAAGGGTTGCAAATCCCGACATTGCAACGAAAAATCCAGAAGCCAACGAGAAGATTACGGCACTGAAAGCAAAGAGTGACCAGACACCGCGTGAATGCACCGCCAAAGTTGAAAATGTGGCGGAAGTACTGCACTCGGAAACGGAAAGCGATAACCTCTCCCAAGGATGGTTGCAAGGTACAATTGCGGCCCAGCGATATGAAGAAGAAAGACTACTCCGAAAAGTGGGAGATGTTCTGAAAAGAATACAAGCTGCATGCGACTCTCCAAAAATCAGCAAAGCAGCAAAGAAAGGGCTCGTTGAACTAGAGGAGCTCCTAGATCGCATAGGGCACTATCGGAGGAGCTGGTTAAAGGCCGAAGACGAAGAGAATGCTAAAGAGGCGCTTGGGGCGAAATCTAAAGGCGACACGCAGATAGCTCCACCATTAAACGTCAATAAAAGAATGGCGTCTAGCCCAATCAAAGGAGATCGGGATAGAAGAAGGAAGGAAGAGGCACTTGATGGGCGTGGAGCACCAGATCATGGGTTCCAGACAGTGCTTACAAAAGGAGCGAAGAAAGCCGCAAAAAAACTCCTTCAAAAAAAGCCAGAAAGTAAAGTTCGTACGGATGCCCAATTACAAAAAGGACCTGATGCAAAGCAGGAGAGGCAGAAGCCCCGACGAAGACCCTGGCAGCAGGCACTGCTTGTAAAGCCCCAAGATGGCCAATCCTACGTGGAGGTACTGCGGGACATCAAGGGAAACCTAAGGCCCGAAGACACCAATACTACCATTAAAGCAGTACGACCAACGCGGTCGGGCCACATACTGGTCAAATTCGGAGCAGAGGCCGGCAATAAAGATGCATTCTGTGACGCAGTAAAGAAAGTCCTCGGCAAAAGCGCAACTATAGCCCCGCTCGAGCCGATGGCAACGATCGAAATACGAGACATAGACTGCGTGACGGATCTGGCCGAGGTAGAAGAGGCCATCAAAAAGGAGTTCCCTAGCGTGGGAAGGATCAAAGCGAGACTGACACCAGAAAACAACAGGGGACAACGCTTGGCCATAGTTGACTTAACCGAAAAGGACGCCGAACAATTCCTGAACAAGGGCAAAGTACGAATTGGGTGGGTTGTCTGTAGGATACGGCGAAGAGCAACGCCTCTTCAATGTTTCAAATGCCTTGGTTATGGTCACACCACACAAGTACGCAAAGGACCCGATAGGAGTTCTCTGTGTTACAAATGCGGTGAAATGGGATATAAAAGAAAAGAGTGTACGACGGAGGCACACTATATTCTTTGCAAGGATGCTGACCCAAAACCTGATTTTGGACAGGTCTTGGGATCAGGAAAATGCCGGGTGTTCCAGGAAGCCCTCGCCAAGGCAAAATCAGAGCTCCGATGACCCGCATCCTGCAGCTAAACCTACACCGCAGTTCAACCGCCCAAAATCTGCTTGAGCAGTTTGCGAGGGACATGAAAGCCGACTTCTTGCTGCTGAGTGAGCAACACCATAATAAAAGTCCTGCATTATGGTACTCTGATGAAACTGGTACTGCCGCTATCTGAGTTCGGAACAGTGACTTTCAGGCGGAGAGTTGTGGACGGGGGGATGGTTTCGTGTGGGTCCGGTGCTCAGAAATCACCTTCTTTAGTGTGTACCTAACGAGTCAATATCATCTTTCCAAGCCAAGCTTAATGCTTTGGAGGGCGCTGTCTCGAACGCAGGGGGCTAAGTGCTCGTTGGGGGCGACTTCAATGCTAAAGCAATCGAATGGGGCATGCCTCAGACGGATCCGCGGGGAAAACGAATCCTGGAAATGGCGGCCAGGACGGCCCTCGTCGTACTAAACTCCGGAAACACGCCGACTTTCCGCCGTATTGGCTGTGAGGGAACCATACCGGACGTGACATTCGCCTCGGAGTCCTTAGTACGGAGGATACAAAACTGATTTTATTAGAGGACTACTCAGCCAGTGATCATCAGTGCATTCTGCTTGAGATAAGTGATGCTGTCTCCCGACGTCCTTGCTCTCGGCCTTCTACAACTGGATGGAAAATCGGAAGGATGGACGTCGAGAGGTTTGTCAAGGTTCTCACAGCAGGTGAGCCGCTGCAGGGAGCTTCGGAGGGGACGGAAGAACTGGCAGCTCAAGACGTGGTCAACTCTACTATGAGCATAATCACGACTGCTTGCTGCGCTTCTATGCCCCGTCGAAGACCCCGGCACGGCAAGCCCCCAGTGTACTGGTGGTCTACTGAAATCGCTGAAAAGCGGAGGGAGTGTCACAAGCTTCGGCGTGAGGCTCAACGGGCGCGGAACCGTGACGAGGCATGCAACCAGGTGGCAGCATATAAGTCGGCCAGGAAATGCCTTCGCTAACTGATCAACAGTAGCAAGGCTCGCTGCTGGCAAGACCTAGTGGACAATGTGAACAAGGATCCGTGGGGCCTTGGCTACAAGCTGGTCATGGGGAAACTTGGTGCCCTACGGAAGCCTTGTATACATGACGCGGAACAGATGGACGCGATAGTGCGGGGACTCTTCCCCGCCCATCCCGTCCGTGTCGACGCTGTCCATGTTAAAACAGCAGTAGAGTGCCCACTCTTTACACAGCTGGAACTGGAGGAGGCAGTCCTCTCCTTGAAAGCGAGGAAGGCTCCAGGTCCAGATGGTGTTCCAGCTGAGGTGTTGCGGCTCGTCTATCACCATTGTCCTGACTTGCTGCTCAGCACATTCAACGCTTGCCTACGGGACGGGGTTTTCCCGGTACGATGGAAGGTGGCGAGGCTCGTGCTGATCAGCAAGGGGAAGGGAAATCCCGAATCGCCGTCTGCATACCGCCCGTTATGTATGCTAGACACGGCTGGGAAAGTGCTAGAGAAACTCATCAAGGGAAGACTCACTGACGCGATTCGTGCTGCTGGGGACCTATCTCCTCGGCAGTACGGCTTTAGAGCAGGACGTTCTGCCATTGATGCGATTGCAGAGGTGGTGGACGCGGTCCAAAAGGTAGAGGCATATAGTCGCACCAAGCGACGGATCGTCCTGTTGGTGACACTCGACGTCAGGAATGCCTTCAACTCCGCTAGATGGGTGGATATTCTGGACACGCTGGAAAACTCTTTTCAAGTTCCAGAATATCTAATGCGGCTTTTGAGGAACTACCTAAAGGACCGAAGCCTGCTCTACGACACGACACAGGGCCAACGAAGGATGGAAATTACATCGGGTGTTGCCCAGGGATCTATCCTTGGTCCGGATCTGTGGGACGTGTCTTACGACGGGCTACTGAGACTTGAGATGCCAGATGAGTCGCGCTTGGTCGGCTATGCGGATGATGTTGCGGCTCTGGTCGCTGGACGCACCGTTGAACAAGCGCAACTTAGGCTAGGCATGGTAATGCGCCGAGTGAGGAACTGGATGACTGCTCGCGGGCTCAGTTTAGCACTGGAGAAAACCGAAGTGGTCATCTTGATAAAAAAGAGAATCCCTAGAGTAAGGATGATCAGCATTGGCGACTAACGAATCGAATCGAAACCAGCGGTGAAGTACCTGGGGCTACTGATCGACTCGAAGATGAGTTTCTCTGAGCAAATCAGGGCAACGTCTGAGAAGGCTGCTTCGGAAATATCGGCCCTGAGTCGACTTATGGCCAACGTAGGGGGACCCAGCCCATCAAGAAGACGCCTCTTGATGAGTGCTGTAGGGTCAGTGCTACTGTACGGAAAACGTTTGGCACAGGTACAGAGAAGGGGAACACTGAGAATTGCATTTTCGTATCCAACAGTCTCCGACTCGGCGGTGAGAGTGATTGCAGGCGTGATACCTGTCGCCCTCCTTGCTAGAGAGCGCCGCACTATTTACCTGCGCCGAAACGAGGATGCGAGGGAGATAGCTGCCCGCGAGGAGAGACAGCGCTCGCTCAACGATTGGCAGCAGTCTTGGGTGAATTGCGCGAAGGGAAGGTGGACTGCGCGCCTCATCCCGGATGTGAGACCGTGGCTAAATCGAAGGCATGGTGAGACTGACTTCTATCTGACCCAGCTTTTGAGCGGGCACGGGTGTTTTCAGTCTTACCTGCACAAGATCGGTAAGTCACGGTCTCCCGATTGTCGGTTTTGCCCAGGAGAGGAGGACAATGCCTGTCACACATTTTTTGCGTGTACAAAATGGGTCAGGCTGCGAAGGGAACTCTACAGGGAGACGGGAGAGCTCACCCCGGATAATATAGTTGCGGTGATGCTCGAATCGGTTGACAAATGGAACCAGGTGGCACATTATGCTCGGGCAGTTCTAAAATATAAAAGGGACTCACAGCAGCCGGGGGCGCTGGGGCTGGGGGATCGCTCTTCTGGCATTTCCTCTTCCCCTCTCCGCTCCCGCTAGGAAAGGGACTCCCCAGTTTGAAGGCGCCCCACGGCGTAACAAAACGAGACCTGGCCCGAAGTAATGTGTCAAACGGTTCCAGGCTGGGTTCTCAGGTTGACAGGGGAGGTGTTTAGTGGGTAGTCCAGTCGCGCATGGGAGTCCCACACTCTGTGCATAAATAGCATTCACCTCCCTACCACAAAAAAAATACTTTGCTTTGGTATCCCAGCCAAATAAGTCCGTCTTACCAAAATGACAATGACGTCAGCAACCTTCCAAATTCCACATCAATAACCAACTCACCGACGCCTTTGACACAAATATCGGACTAAAGCAGGGAAATAGGCTGACTCCAGCGCTATTCAATTTGGCTCTGGAATAGGTCATTAGAAAGCTACCTATCGATACGAGAGGTACGTTATTGTATAAGTCGACAAGTGTTAGCCTATCCGGATGACATCAACATTTTGTCACTGTTGTTAACAATCGCCAAAGAATTTTTCCTGAAACTCAACAACGAAGCAACAATACTAGTAGGGCTACAAATCAATGAGCATTTAACAAAGCTCATGACGCAGTCGAGGAAAAATACGTTAAATACACAAAATATCAGACTTGGCGAACACAATATCGAAAATCACCCACATTTTCGAATTTGTGTATCTAGGTGCCAAAATGACGAGAACCGGCAATGAAAGAGACGAAATACGCCAAAGAATACAGCTCATAAATAAAATATTTTATTCAGTTTTGACAATTTTGAAAACCAGCTGCATACACAGGAAAGCAAAGCTCCAAATATATAAATCTGTAATAAGACATGTGCTGTGCTATGGGTGTGAAACATGGACCCTAACCCAAGCATCAGCGAACATATTGAACGCCTTCGAAGGGTCCTGAGGCGAAAAATCGGAGCGAGGCTAGACGGTGACCAATGGCAAATTCGATAGAACCATAAGTTGAATGAAATTTTTGACGAGGCGGAGGTGTCAACGATTGTAAGACTGCGGAAGCCAACATTTTATTGCAATATTGTTAAAATTATTGACTAAGCCGAATCTTGCATGTATTTTTATTATTCATCTTATCTGAAAAGTTGGAGAAAATCCAATCAAAAGTATAGTGTCTGATTCGATGGAGACAATGTACAATAGTAGAAAAGCCCGAGTACGACTGTTGTAGTTGTAGAAAATTCAAACGGTCATAACTTCAGTAAGTTTATTAAAACTTATAGAATATAAGGACCTTATATACGACTATTTAAATATCTAATTTCATCCAATGTTATGATACCTTAATTTTTTTTTTGCTTTACCACTTCAACCCTTTTTGGACCTTTGTTTAGAGATACTTACAGCATCTCATTATCTTGATCGAATGTACGATGGCCATTTGAAAAATTTCCGGCCTTTTAAAGAAAAACACATAATTCAAGCTAAACAAAATATTTCATGACATAGCCTCCATACAAGTCAATACACCTGAAAAATACAGGTCTTCATGTAAAATCTTATGCACCCGTTCAATTGATATCCCAGAAGCCTCAGCCATTTCCTTAATGATTAATCGGCGATCTTCTATCACGGTTGTGTGCACTGAACTGACGATATCTTCCGTTGAAACAGTGTTTGAACGTCCAGAAAGTTCATCGTTAAAAATGCGTGTGCGACCGCGTATGAACCCGATCACCCAATGTTTCACGGATGTAAATGAGTGCGATGATTCACCATACACGGACTCTAACTCTTCTTTCATTTCCCGAGTTTTTTTCCGTTTCAAATAGAGGTACTTTATCAGCGCGCGATACTTGATTTTCTCCATTGTTTTCAACAAACGTCAAATGTCAACTTTGGAAGGGTACCATGTGTCTTATACTGATCGGAATGACTTGAATTATTTATGGCATACACATGTAAAGGCCATCTATTGGTTGGCAAGAAAACTTGAATGTACCATGACTTTTTGCCGGTAAGGCCGGAAACATTTCAAATGACCCTCGTAACGGCAAGTCGGGACGGTGATATGGTCAGCCCCACGCTTTGGCCGTGTGTCCATCTACCCAGCTGCGATAACTTCTAATTAATTTTAATTCAGAAGGTGCCATAAATGAACGGGCTTATAGCCGGTCCGAAGAATCACTCGAACTAAATCTCGTCGCCAATGAGACTCGAGCCAGGGATCTTTGGCTTAAGGAGTAAGTGTTCTAACTACTACACCACGCGGACTACATGTAATGACACTAACACGGATTTAATGACGGATATATTAAATTTACAAATCCTATTATTAGCAAAGTTCAACGGATTTTAACCTCTATCTTATTTGTTCTTCTTCTTCTTCTTAACACTACAGCCCCTCTCGGGCCTTCGCTTCCTGTAAATAGCGCCCTAAACTGTCTCGGTCGATTGACCGCGTCCTCTAATTTCGAAATCCGAGCAGCGATGAACTGTCTTCGCCGACTGAGTCAGACCAGCGTTTTCTCGGTTTCCCCACTGGTCTCCGGCCTTCAGTTCTCCCAACAAATATCTCTTTGGGTATCCGATGTTCGTCCATACGATTCATGTGGCCAGCCCATTGTAGCTTCCGAAGTCTTACAATCGTTGTAATGTTCAATTGATATCCCAGAAGCCTCAGCCATTTCCTTAATGATTAATCGGCGATCTTCTATCACGGTTGTGTGCACTGAACTGACGATATCTTCCGTTGAAACAGTTTTTGAACGTCCAGAAAGTTCATCGTTAAAAATGCGTGTGCGACCGCGTATGAACCCGATCACCCAATGTTTCACGGATGTAAATGAGTGCGATGATTCGCCATACACGGACTCTAACTCTTCTTTCATTTCCCGAGTTTTTTTCCGTTTCAAATAGAGGTACTTTATCAGCGCGCGATACTTGATTTTCTCCATTGTTTTCAACAAACGTCAAATGTCAACTTTGGAAGGGTACCATGTGTCTTATACTGATCGGAATGACTTGAATTATTTATGGCATACACATGTAAAGGCCATCTATTGGTTGGCAAGAAAACTTGAATGTACCATGACTTTTTGCCGGTAAGGGCGGAAACATTTCAAATGACCCTCGTAACGGCAAGTCGGGACGGTGATATGGTCAGCCCCACGCTTTGGCCGTGTGTCCGTCTACCCAGCTGCGATAACTTCTAATTAATTTTAATTCAGAAGGTGCCATAAATGAACGGGCTTATAGCCGGTCCGAAGAATCACTCGAACTAAATCTCGTCGCCAATGAGACTCGAGCCAGGGACCTTTGGCTTAAGGAGTAAGTGTTCTAACTACTACACCACGCGGACTACATGTAATGACACTAACACGGATTTAATGACGGATATATTAAATTTACAAATCCTATTATTAGCAAAGTTCAACGGATTTTAACCTCTATCTTATTTGTTCTTCTTCTTCTTCTTAACACTACAGCCCCTCTCGGACCTTCGCTTCCTGTAAATAGCGCCCCCAACTGTCTCGGTCCATTGACCGCGTCCTCTAATTTCGAAATCCGAGCAGCGATGAACTGTCTTCGCCGACTGAGTCAGACCAGCGTTTTCTCGGTTTCCCCACTGGTCTCCGGCCTTCAGTTCTCCCAACAAATATATCTTTGGGTATCCGATGTTTGTCCATACGATTCATGTGGCCAGCCCATTGTAGCTTCCGAAGTCTTACAATCGTTGAGACCTCCGGTTCGTCAAAAATTTCATACAGCTCATGGTTGTATCGAATTCGCCATTGGTCCCCGTTATTATTTGTTATTGGATGTATTTCCATGATTATTTCACCTATAAATTGTAGGTGCGCATCTTCAGCTATTCATTAATAAATGCAATCAAGTTTTAATAGCATGTACCTTAAATGTTGAAGTTCGGAAAAAATAGCCCAATTTTATTCAATATTCTCATTTAAAACGACCGCCATTTTGTTTCACGATTACTGATGTCACTCATTGAATAAATTCTCAAAGACATTCATTATGATTCCAGAAACTTTCATGCAAATCCTAGCAAACCCTAAGTGTCTGAGTCGATTAGGAATACATATTGTCCCATAACCATGTATTGTTGTCGTAATACAGGAAAATTGAAACCATTATAACTTCGTTAAATAATATTCGACCTTTCTGACATGTTCAGGAGTGATCAACCTTGTTGGTAGCCACTTGTGTGTGAGGGCATCCTTACGATTTTATTCAAGAAAATGTAAAATTAATAAATCATACTATTACTAACAAAGTTGAGCGAATTTGAACTTATAATGTATTTGTTGTTGTTGTATTCATAAAGTTGTCAACCCATAATTTTTTCCAATTTTTCGGATGAATGGTGTCCAATCGAGAGGGGGATACGCGAAAATTTCATACATTTCCCCTTCTCCTGCCCCCTTGACACTGATAAGGTAAGTTGAAGACCTGTTTTGAATAGATCTCATTAAGACCTTTCATATGACCCCCCCCCGCTTTAGTACCTTTGATGAACAATTTTTTCTAAAGTCACCCTCTATATGGGGTAGTTCCCCTTAAAATTTCTGAACATTTTTTTCACCCCAAAACTTTGAAAAAGTATCAAAAGTTTCATGGTTGTATTTACCATAGTTTCAGAGAAAAACTTTCGTTAGATACAGGCGGACAGACGAACATAGGTCGTGATTTCAATAGAATTTTATATTTTAGTATAAAACCCTAAAAAGGCTCACAGCGGCCAGGCACGTTGGTGTTCGCTTATTGGAAATCCCAAGCAGAGATCTGCTGTCATATCGATTAAATCTTCTCATTATTTCCTTGGTTTCCCAACTGAACCTTTCCCTTGCACTCTACCCTTCAACGTTAATCTGGGGAGCCTGTGCTTTTCCATTCTCTCTACATGTCCTACCCATTGTAGTTTGTGCGTAGCTTTATGCATGCGGATACAGGTGTGTCGTCATAACGATTATACAACTCGTCATTGGAACAAAGTTTCCACTTTGCTCCATGCTTTACTGGACCATATACAAGAATCTTTCTGAGCACTTTATTTTTGAATATGTCCAGGGTCTTTTCGGAAGTCTAGGTTTCACACACATATAGCAGCACAAGTCTTATGAGTGATTCGCAGAGGCAAAACTTATTTTCTCTGTGAATATCTCTGAATCAACATAGGAATTACTGAGAAGTAGGCTTTGTTTGCTGCGTTTATCCTTTCCCATATTTCATTTTTTTAATGCCCTTTCGATCAAGATGGAATCGGGAAGTATGGGAAGCTATCCACACTTTCCAGATTATAGTCTCCTGAGGTCAGGCTTTATGGTACAGGCGTGTCTTGCCTTGTTTGGGTCATGAATTTAGTTTAAGCTTCAATGACTATTTATATAGAATATATCTCACTTAAAACCACACTTTTCACCTTAACCACTATAAACGCCACGTTTCACTATAAAAGCTTTGAAAGCTTTTTCGCGTATGGATTTCGAGTACACTACACTTTACAATAAACCATTCACTGCCACTATTCACAAAATAACACCGTTCACACAATTACACTGTTCACAGAAACTCACTATCCACTGAAAATTGATAAATCGTCCTGGTAAAATGTAAAATTACCAGTTTCTTAGAAAACCAGTTCTGTTTTCATATCTTTTTTGTCTTATATTTTGAATCCCACTTTTGATTTTCGTAATTTAAAAGATCCATCCATCCAGTGCAATGGCAAGACTATTCAGACCTTCTAGATAGTTATGAAGAAGTGTCGTGTGAAAAACTATGAAGCACCTTTTTCATTTGGTGGATCGATTTCTGGCGAAGCACATAAGAGAATGGATGGTTTGAGTTTCAAATATTTTTACATTTCTGATACTTCTTGCCTTTGTACTTATCAACTTAGCATCCTTGATTATTTTTCGTAAGTTTTAAATTAAAAATTTCCAAATGATTATAGAATAATTTTTTTTTAAGTTTTTGACTCATTTCCATCAGTTTTCGTATGATGTAAACCTCCCTAAAGAATCTAGCGAAGTCACCCTTGTGCCAATAATCTGCAGCCAAACCGTTCACATCGAATTTGGGCTTTGGTATTATATGAGGAAAACTCCTACGGTGAGACGGGTGGTAGCTAACCTACGGATAAAAAAATAAGCAGAATACTGTCAGGATCAAGACAAATTAGCTGCCGCGTGAAGTGAATTCTAAAGAAGCAGGCGAGCTGCTTTGAGGCTATTGACAGTGGCAGCTGATCAGGTGTTTCATTCATCACGCCAAAATTACTTATTTTTCGCCCCTTTGGAATGCAATGACTTCCTTCGGAGAATTATTAAAGTCTGATATTCATTTTAAAGTTGCCAGGATCTCATGTCTGCAAACCATAGTTTCATCAATAATAAACGTGGTAGAATTGAAAATTTAGTATGCGTAAACATTTTTTTTTGTGTATCTTCGGAGCCCAACAAAAACCTGTCCCCATTCGATCCCGCACCAAGCATTCCTACACAGCCACAAAACGAAGCCAGTCAGCTAAACATCGGTAATTATTTCTTTTATAGAAACACAAAAACACCTAGTTCACTACATATGCTTCAATATATTGTGTTGGCGATGAAACCTAGCAATGTCTACCATCGCTACATAAGATTTAAACCAGTGCACATCAGGACTAGAAGCTAGCATTCTATATATATATTGTAACATGTCCACACAACTCTGCGAACTACTGTCACAATTGTTGTCGCAACTGTTAATAACATCGTGATCAACAATGATTGAAAAGAAGCAACCAAGAAAAATAAACGAATGACGTCAAAAGCATGCACTCGAAAGCACAAGAATGGACCAAGTAGATCCATGAGCAATATCTGAAAGTAAACAAGTCACGTTACTGCGGATATTTAGAATTTCTCTAATATCCCAGGTAGTTTGCCAATATACGAGAAATGGATTGAATGACTAGAGACTCTATATAAAGCCGAGCTAAATGAATGGGGGATGTAATAGTAGTAAAAGCTGCGATAAGAGTAGAGTGCGAATTGAAGGCGATATTGATTTATAGTGAAGGAAAAGATTTTCGTGATATACTTGAAGACCTTTTAAACATAAATTGATAATACAAGTGAAAAGTAAATGAAAGTACGATTTTTATAGTAGGGAAATTAATTATTGTGCATTCTTAGTAGATAAACTCTTTTAAGTTAATTTAAGAGACAGTGCTTTTTCACTTTAACCTTATCGGCCGCGAACCGCAACACACGACAGTGGTGGCGAGAAGTGAGAAAGAAAATTTTGAAGGCGAAAACTTTTAAACATTTTTAAAGTGCACAGTAGTGAAATTTAACGTGGAAACTAGTGGGGAAAAAAAGTCCAAATAATAAAAATGCCCCGAAGCTTACATTTAAAAATTAATGAATTAACCGTGTCGGAGCTTAAGGAAGAATTGGAACAGCGAAATCTGGCTACGCAAGGTACAAAGGCCACATCGTTATACGCTTGCGTGCGGCGATTGAATCGGAAGGCGTGTACCTGGAGTCGGGTGAGCCCTCAGATGCGGAAAAAGGCGCAGAAGGGGGAGAAGCACAAACACCAAAATCAAAGGAACCAGAAAATGCGCTGATGCAAATGATGCTGATGCAGCACGAGCAGCGAAACAGTCATCCAGTTTAACTGCGAAGCCAGACCAGAAGCTAGACCAACAATCATTCGAAATCAAGGCAGACATCACACAGAAGCTGGAGGAGCCATCAGCGAAGCTAGACTAGCAGGGAGTCGAAATCAAGGCAGATTCGCAAAAACAGTCAATTCATTTGAAGGCAGATTAGCAAAATCAGTCCACCGAAATAAAAGCGGAGCTCGGTAGCCTGACCAACTAAATTGAATGCGTTGAGGAAAAGGCTTACCAGGTCGAGAAGAGAATCAACCATGAGATGGAAAAAATGAAAAAGGAATTGGGAGCAGCAAAGGCTGTAGTAACCACCTCACCAGCCCCGCTTATAACCGCAGCGCAAAGCACATCGAGAAATGTGAAGCCACCAATTTCCGACGGGCAAACGGTCTGGAGTATTTACAAAACCCAGTTTGAAGCCGCTGCAAGGACAAATCAGTGGAATGAGCAGAAACGAGCAACTGCATAAATTCTTGCTCTAAGAGGCCCAACTGCCGAGCGTTTGCAGACTATCCCCGTTGAGTTGCACTCAAATTCGGCTGCTATAATGAATGCGCTTGACATTCGTTATGGGGACGATTTGAAGCAGATTTATCAGTCACAGCTACGGCATCGGATGCAAAAGTCTGGCGAATTCGTGCAGCAGCTAGCCCAAGACATTGAGCGACTGGCACTTTTGGCTTACGCAGCTTACGACCCAAAACATAGAAATGACGCAGCAACAGAAGCATTTGTCAGCGCATTAAAGGACCAGGAATTGCAACAAGCCGTGGGTTTAGCTCAATAGCAAACGGTTAAGAATGTATTGGCTTATAGTTTGAACTTTGAGGCAGCGAAAAACGTGACTCGTACCACTGCCCGAGCTCGCGAGGTAGTGACAGACAAGTGCCGGTGTGAGAGCTTGGAAATTGAGCGAGAGTCACAGGTAAATGGTGTGCCTAGATGCTGGGATGGCGGTGAAGAGGGGCACCTAAAAAGAGACTACAAGTAGCGAAGAAACCCGAGCTATTGTGCTGGATATGCAACTAGGAGGAGATCCAGACCGAGTCAGGAGCCCAGAATGGAAGCCCTCCAAACTGAGGGGTCGGGAAACGTGTAAGAGCCTTTGTTGGACAGAGGTTGGTTGGGAGGATCGACGTCCCCAGCACCACCATCACCGTGTCAAGACTACATCTTGGAGAAACAAACTTATGCCTTCCGGGTCAAGTTGACAGAGAACATTGCACCGTAACAATCGACACTGGTGCAACCTGATCGATTATCCGACCAAACCTAGGGAGGCAACAACTACTTCACAAGGGTAGGATTTTCTCACTACGAACAGCTACAGAAGAAACTGCACATGTCCATGGGGAGGTCAACCTCTAGATACAGTTGCGTTCCGGCATAATTTTCTGGTCGCGAATATTATGGATGACTGTATTCTCGGAATGGATTTTCTGCGACCACATGGAATCACGTTGGATTTGTGCAGACAGGTATTGAAATGGCGGAATGTCGAAATATTGATGGGAGGATCCGAGCGTCCAAATTCCTAAGATGAATGTGGTATTATGTGCCGACACTGATGTACTGAAATCTTCTGAGAGCATTGTATGAGCCAAGCTTGATGGTGATTGAGGAGACCACCGATCTTATCTGATAGAGCCAACGAAGACGTTGGCAATGCGCAGTTTGATTGTAGAATGAAGCCTTGTAAATCTACAAGGAACGGATGCTTGTGGTAGAGCCTGCGTTGTTAAGCACTCTAACCTCTAACTCTTTGGAAGCTTCTCACGACCGTCATTGGAAAAGGAGGCAAGACACAGACAAAGCCCGGGAATTTACGTCTGCAATTTTGAAGCAGACCAAATTGCCAGTGCAGCTATTCAAGCAAGCCTTTGAACTGGGCACAAAGTACAGTGACATCTTCTCAACAAGCCCGGACGAGTATGGTAGCTCACGTCATAGATACACAGGGAGCCAAGCCATTCGACCAGCACCAAGACGTCTTCCCATAGCCAAACAAGGAGAAGTTAGCGCATTGATCTCGGATATAGAAAAACAAGGTGTTATGGAGCCTTCTGTCATTCCGTGGGTCACGCCAGTAGTTCTAGTAAAAAAAAAAAGGATGGTAGCACCCGTTTTGGTGTCGACTATAGGCAGCTTAACGACGTCACTAAGAAAGATCGTTACCCGCTTCCACGCATCGACGACATCATGGACACTTTAGCCGACGCAAAATAGATTCTTACACTCGATCTAAAGAGTGGCTACTGGCAGGTAGAAAACGACAAGAAGACCGCATTTTCAGTTGAGACAGGATTGTGGCAATTTGTGGTGATGCCCTTTTAGCTTTGCAACGCTCCAATCACCTTCGAATGCGTGATGAAATACGTGCTACAAGGCCTAACCTGGAAAACCTGCTTGGGGTACCTAGATGACATCATTGTTATCGGGAAAACGTTTGAAGAGCATGTACGGAACTAAGAAGAGGTGTTTTCCGGATTGCGACTGGCGAATCTGAAACTTAGTCCCGACAAGTGTATCCTTTTCGCAGCTGAAGTAAAATACCTGGGATTCATTGTATCAGCAGAAGGGCTCAAAACGGACGCTGAGAAAATTGAAGCCGTGAAAAGCTGGCCAACACCAAACAACAAGCGGCAACTACGATGTTTTCTGGGTCTGGCAACCTACTATCGAAGATTCGTCAAAGATTTTGCCAAAATACTAAGTGTCTCCATCAGCTAACCGAGAAAAATCGTCCGTATGTCTGGAATGAAGTGCAAGGTAGCCTTTGAAGGAGAAATTGTGTGAATCACTCGTGCTGGCATATCCAAAACACGGAAAAATGTTTGCAGCTGACACCGATGCGAGCAACGGCGGGATTGGAGCTGTATTCTCCCAGCAGATCGATGACGAAGAAAAGAGTCCTCTCGTATTACAGTTGAGTTTTCTCAAAAAGTGAGAGGAACTACTGCGTGACCAAGAAGGAGCTATTGGCTATAATAGAGGCCACCAAGCAGTTCCACAAGTACTTATATGATCACGCGAACAGATCACGCATCGCTGAGATGACTGCTTAATTTCAAAAACCCCTGAGAGACAAGTAGCGAGATGGATCAAAAGATTGCAGTCAAACGACTACGAAATTGTTAATCGGAAGGGCGGAGTTCATGAAAATGCTGGCGACCTATCTCCTCGTCCATGTCCACCTAATTACAAGCATTGCCGACGGATTAAGGAAAAGGAGCCGACCGTTGATTTGCGAGTGATAACGGCCGAATTCGATGAAGGTTGGTCATTGGAGGAGATTCGAAATGCCCAGCTAGCCGATGCAGACATCGGCCATTACTCGTATGGAAGGAGACAACCGGGCGATTTGAGTGGAAGGACGTTTCGATGCATGGCGCCACGCTGAAAAGTTATTGGGCATAATGGAACTCCCTTCAGGTGGAGGGTGGCGTACTCAAGGGGAAATGGGAAATGGCGCACGGCAGCTCCTATAGGATGCAAACTATACTTCCCAAAAGCCGAATCCACGATGTGGTTAAGGAAATGGTCGAAGGATTCTCGGGAGGCAACCTTGGTGTTAACAAGACGTTAGTGAAATTGCGACAAAGATTTAAGTGGCTGCACGCTCGAGAAGACGTAGATGACTGGCGCCGTAGATGCACAATTTGCGCTTCCGTCAAAGGTCCAAAGTGAAGACTGAAAGGACAAATGCAAACCTATAACGTGGGGGTACCATTTGAAAAGATTACTGCTGACATCGCAGGACCCTTCCTGAATCCGAATAGGGAAATCGCTACACGCTGGTTGTGGCCCATTATTTCATCAAGTGGCCCGAGGTCTACCCCATTCCCAACCAGGAAGCAACTATTGTAGCCGAACAGCTAGTGTTAAATTGGGTCAATAGATACGGTGTACCTTGTGCACTACCTTTGGATCAAGGCCGAAAATTTGACTCACTAGTTTTTGGCGAAATGTGCGAGTTGCTAGGAATACGAAAAGCGAGGACAACACTAATACATCCCCAATCCGCTGGAATGGTCGAACGTTTCAACGGCACACTCAATAAACACCTGGCCAAGATGGTTAACGAGAACCAAAGGGACTGGGGCCGGCGCATCCCATTATTTTTGATGGCGTATAGAGCTGCCGAACATGCATCGACGGGCAAAGCCCTAGCCAAAGTCATTTTTGGAAAGACTATTCGTCTGCCAGCTGATATAAAGTTCGGAACACCTCTCGAAAAACCCCAAACGACCTCGGAGTACGCAAGTGAACTAAGGAAACGGTTGAACCAGATACATCGGATAATGGGAAAACACCTCGAATCGACTACTGGCCACATGAAGACCAGGTATAATCTAAAGGCATCTTTCACTGGCTTCCAGCAAGGTGATTTGGTGTGGCTATATAACCCACAACGGCGGAAGGGTAGGTCTCCGAAGTTGCAGCATAATTGAGAGGGACCATACCGACGTCGTATGTCGCATACAGGAACACCGTAAGCCGACAGCCAAAATGAAAATCGTGCACCTGGACCGTATTGCCCCATATTACGTCTAGGAAGACAACTACCACTGGCGACGTATCTTTTCGGGCGGAAAGAACTGAGGTGGGGGCAGAGTTACATGTCCAAACAATTCTGCGAGCTACTGTCGCAACTATTAATATCGTATGTCTGAAAGTGACGTCACTGCGGCTATTCAGAATTGCTCGAATATTCCAGGTAGTTTTCGTCATAACATTCGCCAATATACGAGAAATGGATTGAATGACTTGAGAACCTACATAAAGCCGAGCTGAATAAATGGGTAGGTAAGTAAAAATTGCGATATGAGTGGAGCACGGATTAAAGCCGATATTGATTGATAGTGAAGTGATTTTCATGGTACAGACAGTTGGAAATAAATTGATAGTGAAAATTACATTAAAACTCAATTTGTAAAATAGTGAAATCATTGATTGTGCATTCTTAGTAAATAAACTCTTTTGACTTAATTTAAAAGACAGTGCATTTTCACTTTCCCCGAACATTAAAATTATCGGCCGCGAAATATAACACGACAATATTTTATTCAGTTTTGACGATCTTGAAGACCAGCTGCAAAAACAGGAAAACAAGGCTCCAAGTATACGAATCTGTGATAAGACCTGTGCTATGCTATGGGTGTAAAACATGGACCCTAACTTAAGCATCCACAAACATATTGAACGCCTTCGAGAGACGGGTCCTGAGGGGAATAATCCAAGCGAAGCTAGACGGGGGCCAATGGTGAATTCGATACAACCATGAGCTGTATGAAATTTTTGACGACCCCGAGGTCTCAACGATTGCAAGATCGCGGATGCTGCAATGGGCTGGACACATGAATCGTATGGACGAGCAAAGGATACCCAAAAAGAGAACTGAAGGGCGGAGACCAGTGTTGACGAAGACAGTTCACCGCTGCTTGGAGGACACGGTCAATAGACCGATACATTTGGAGGCACTATTTGCAGGAAGCGAAGGCAAGAGAGGGGCGGTAGTGCTACGAGGAAGAAGAAACTACAATTTGCATCGGATCTCAAAATTGTCAGGTAAGATCAATAAGATGAAAATGTTTCAGTCTACTCAGTCAATATCTGTAATACTGCTACAAAACGAAGTAATCCGCGAAGTGTAGTGGTTAGAGTGCTCGCTACGTAAGCCGAAAGTCCCTGGTTCGAATCCAGTTGGTGACGAGAGTTGTTTGAGCGATTCTTTGGACGGACTGTTAGCTCGTTCAGTTATGATACGTACTGGTTTAATATCAGAATGTCTCGCAGGTGGGTGGACGGGCGAACGGCCAAAGCGTGGTTCTGACCATATCACCTTCTCTAGTACCGATACATGCGAACCAGATAATGAGATACGCCAACTATCTCTAAGCGAAGGCCCGAAAGGAGCTGTGGTGTTAAAGCAAGTTATAAAACGACAAAGTGCAGTAATAATGAATTGAGTTAATTCACTATTGGTGTCTGTTGAATACAAAACCCTTCTGACAGGAGCATATTTCTGTTTATTCAGCGTGTTTTATCATTGGCGTGGCAGCTGGAGGATATACTTCTTGCTCGTTTCTCTAGGTTTGATTTTTGCTGATATGTGAGTTCACCGTCTTCTAAGGGAAGATATAATCCAAGTAATCACACTGCCATGAATTTGAATTACTCGATCACATTGTAGTGCATTTTTTTGAACTTTTTAAGCTCAGTTTGATAATTATTTGATTTGAATTTTTAGCGACAATTTCAGGAAACAGGTAAACGACCAAATTTGTATAGCCATAAATCCTTGCAGAAGAACTTATTTGCTGACCCCTCGTTCGACCCTTTTGATGGCAGTTCTGTAGAGGCTTAAGATTCGAAATGGTCCCAGCAGAAAGACTGAATAATTTCTTTTTCACTTCCCGTAGCGACTCATTTGCAATTAAATAAAATGATACGTTCATGCACGGAATTTTGAAGAATTTTTGGGTTACCCTCAATCCCAAACTAATAGCACCTAGAACTGAGGGATATTGATTTTCTTGTAGCATTTGGAGTTTCCAAAAATAGCACAGGTAGCCTGTTTAGGCTTAGGGAGGTAAAAATTTATTTTTGCTTGTCGATCGTTTTAGGATGGAAGAATTCTTACACACCGGACGCGGACATAAAATTTCCAGGCACACATCAAAAATATTTCGGCTCATCAGACCGATTTATCCCAACGATTTATTTCTAGTAAAAAATTTCAGAGAATCATTAAAATGGCGTTGGGACAACCGAAACGTGGTTAAGATGTTATGTACCCAGTCACATCGCCACCACCACAGAATAGAAATCACTCATTCGCATCTCCCCACAACTTCCCTCAGCACCACAACGCAATAAATTCACAATCTCCATCTTGAAACATTTGAAAGAGTTCAATAATAACCAGGAAACAAAAATTCAACTCACCTCCCTAATGAAAAAACACAAAAATTTCTATAATCAATGCAGAAATACACAAAATACGTCGCGCTATTCGTCTTAGAACTGAACGCACGAAGGTCGTCCTCAACGCGACGCTGTGAGTTCGGTTCAACTATTGCACGCTATCACTTGCCATTGTTGCATGCGATACCCACGATATTCACGCACGATACACTCACGACCCGTCGGCATAAATGTCAACACGCGGGACGGTGAGGGAGGCAGCGTCGGCAATCGCAGTGTGCGGCACCCACATCAAACTTAACACCGTGAGTACATCAAATGTCTAAGGTTTACATTTTCTGGGAATTTGCACGCGAGTACAAGGCACTACAAGCAATTATCCATTCACAGTGAATTTATCAATTGTTTAATTATTTATTAAAACTGAAATATTCACTTTGAAAGTCACAGAACGCACGAAATTGATGGATATTTGCCGGGTGCACGCTCCCTGGTCGGTTTTTCGATGAACTCAAATGAAAACATTGAAAATTTGCTCTCGCGGACTTGTTGTGGCGGCAGTTTATGTTGTCGCGCTCTCTCACTCTCTTTGTACTAAAAACAGGAGGTTGAGTGTTTCAAATATCCGGCAATAGGTGCCGCGGTGAATGGTTGGGAAATTTTAGATGCTAGTTGTCAATGAAGCCGTGGGAGGGATGGTGGTGAGCTGTAGCTGTAGTATATTGCGGAGAAAGTCTTATGTAATCGAATTTTATAAAATGATTACTGACCGATTATAAAATTAATATAATGTGAATTACGAACATAGCCATTACCTTGGCGAGATACTGAAGTGACAGCTACTCATAGTTCAATGCATCGTATTATATTGAATTTTTTTATCTCTGAGAACTGATCATGAATTTAGACTAGATATTCATGAAAGGATCAATTCACATTATTTTGGGTGCCCCTTATACCGATGTATTGAACATTGTTTGGGTGGCACACTTGAAGCGACGAGATGTAAATGCAGATCGCAGGAGCGTTGTGCGACGAAGAAAGAAGGATGGGGAGCGTGGTAGGGAATGGAGGTATGAAAAAAACACTAAAAGGATAAACTCGTGTGTTTGGAATCGAAGAATAGGTTGTGGATCGGTATTTGCGAATGTCGTAGAAGTGTTATTATTGGTCAAGGATACAACAGGATAAAAAGGATCGGTAAATTTCATTATCTGGGAGGCACACTTGATGAAGCAGCGATATGTGAATGCAGATCGCACAAGCTTTGTGCGACGAAGAAACAGTGACAGAGAGAATGGTAGGGAATGAAGGAACTAACAAAAAAATAAATTATGGACGCTGAAATTCTATACCCAATTCAAGAATTGCGGCTGCATAAATTATTTTTCGGCGTTACCATATAGCAAGTAAATCCCAGCAAAATTAGTCCGTCTTACCAAAATGACAATGACGTCGACGACCTTCCAAGCCCGCATCAATAACCAACCAAGGGGAGCAAACATGTGCTAAGTGTGCAGGAAAGCACGAAACGAAGGCCTGTAAAAGTGATTTCGAGAAATGCTTCAATTGCGCGGGTAACAGTAAGAATGTTGATTACTCCCACAGATCAGACTCTACTCAGTGCCCAGAATACCAACGTAGGATAATGATTGCCAGGAGGAGCATTGACTTCGACTGCAAATGAATTGTAACGATACAAACCGACTAAGTGGCAAGCAACTGACTCTCCTATATGCGAATATTAGAAGCTTACGGCACGAACTAAGTGACATTCAGATTTATCTGCAGCATAATCCCAACATAGATGTGATCATACTAATGAAGTCTGGATTTATCCTGAGGAAGCTAAATATTTTAACATTCAGGGTTATCATTCAGTTTTCTCCTGCAGACCCGGTAGAGGTGGCGGCACAGCAATTTATATTAAAAACTCAATAAATTTCACCACTAATCGTGTGACCCCTGATAAATATAATATGATAATAATCGAGTTAATCCAAGCTGGTAAAAAAATAAAAATCGGCACTTTCTACAACCCCAGCCGTTTGAACGCGCAAGATCTTTACTCTGTTCTAGACAACATATACTCAGCAGAAAAAAATTTACTCATAGTAGCTGACACAAACATTGACTTAATCACCGAGTCCTCAGAATCAAGGCTATATAAAGATACTCTCGATACAAATGGTGCTGTTGTTATTAATAACGAAACAATTACTCGTCCTGTTTCGAATACTTGCCTGGATCATATAGTCATAAATGACAAGCTTACTGCGGAAAAAAATAATTTCAAAGTAGAGAACTGGCCAGAGCTAGACCATCAGGTTCTAAAAATAAGCATCCAAAACTTCAACCTTCATAAACAAAAGCCTAGTTACAAATCGTTTCGATATGTAAACAAGGACCTCTTCAAAACGCATCTTCAACGAGTATTGGAGACCCAGAAACCTACTAATCTAACAGAACTGACAAATATGATCTCTGAATCCAAACGTCACTCGACCATCGAGAAAAAACTTAGATGTCGCCAGCAAACTTGGATTACGAAACGAGTTATAGAAGCCAGTATAAGAAAGTGGAAGGCGTATACGGATTTCAGACGGAACATGGAAGATCTGACGCTTAAGTACATATATATCCAAGCGAAAAAAAAATCAAAGCGTCTCGTAAAGGAAGCAAAATTTTCATATTTTTCCAAAAGATTGGAGGCAGCGGCTGATAATAATCGCAAAATATGGAAAATAATAAACGAAGTAAAAGATAACTCTCTTACCCGGACTTTTTCACCTGATTTGCAGATCATTCCAGTCTCTCCGCCTGATTCTTCGCAACAAAATGAAGCAGCAACAATTCTAAACAACTTCTTCTCAACTATTGGTGAAAAAATAACGAGCGAACTCGGTGCTCCTCCAACAAGTATAAGGAATGATACAAATACCTCGCCTAGATCCACATTTCACATCCATCCAACAAACAAAGACGAGGTGCATAAAACCATCGAGGCAATGAAGAAGAACACTGCTCCAGGCAGTGATAACATAACAATGGATGAAATTATGCTCGTCAGAGACGAAATAGCAGGTCTCCTTGCTGACTTTTACAATGAAAAACGGGACGTTTCCTGAGGAGGGGAAGCTAGCGAAAATAATTCCTATATTTAAGGGAGGTGATCGTTCGGACCCGAATAACTATCGCCCGATTGCGCTTCTTACAGGATTCAGTAAAATTTTTGAAAAAATAATTAACACCCGTTTAACATCGTTCATTGTGGATAATTCTATCCTAAATTCCCATCAATATGGTTTTCAAAAAACCAAAGGAACACTTGATGCTTTGATCTCAGTAACCCATTTCATCAATGAAAGGCTTGACAATGGAGACTATGCTGTTGTCATTTTTGTGGATCTGAAGAAAGCGTTTGATACGGTCGACCATGACCTTCTGCTTCGTAAATTAGAACCATATGGTGTACAAGGCAAAGCGAATCAGTTATTTCACAGTTATCTAAAAGGTAGATTGCAGATAACAGAAGTCAATAATTTTTTGAGTGACCCAGCACCAATGAAATCAGGAGTTCCACAAGGTTCCATACTAGGCCCCACTTTGTTCCTATTATACACGAATAATTTGATTACATGTAGACTAAATGGGCATTACACATTATATGCTGATGATACAGTACTCCTGTATTCGGGATGTAACAAGAATGCCATTGAAGACTCCATCAATGAGGATCTGAAAACATATAGTTTGTGGTTAAACGAAAATAAACTAGCGCTGAATGTAACAAAGACTAAGTTTGTTATTTTTAAACAAAAGAACAAGGAAGACATTGATATTGATATAAAAATTAACGGCGAAAATCTGCAAAGGGTATTTGAATTTAAATATCTTGGCCTAATCATTGACCACCGTTTAACTTGGTTCCCACATATAAACAGCTTAAGAAGGCAATTAGCCCCCATAATCGGCTTATTACGTAGGTACGAGGGATTCCCGAGGAACATCAAACAACTGGTTCTAAATGCATTCGTATTGTCGAAATTACATTACGGAGTGGTAATCTGGAGTCAGTCATCAAAGATAAACATTAATATCATCTCCAGGATGTTAACTAAGGCATATAAAAATATGCATAATCTCCCAAGGTTCACGTCAACAAAATTAGTGTACCAATCGTGTAACGCATTAACTTTTAGCCAAATCATTATAATGGAGAAAGCTAAGTTTATCTTCAAATGCTTAAACCTCAACTTGTCCCCACAAGTGCCATTTGTTAGGGTATCACAAAAGAATCAATACAATGCTAGGAACGCAGACCAATTTGTTAAACCATTTGCAAGAACAGATCGTCTAAAGAACGATCCTACAAATGATGCCCTTCGTATATACAATGATCTTCCGGAATCAGTAAAAGAAGCGAACTCACTTATGATCTTCAAGAAAAGACTCAGAAACTATTTAATGAATAGCGATTGAATCTCAGCGCAGAAACTTTCAACATAGCATCTTAGGGCAATTTTTTTTTATTTTTTATCCTATCATCGAGATGCCTCAAGACACAGCTAGCCTTATGATTTATTATTATCTGACCAGTAACTTCAAAATAGCATCTTAGGGCATTGTTGACCCTATCGTCGAGATACTTGAAGAAACAGCCATTCTTTTAACTCAGAGTTTTTTTTACTGCGTCGAATTAATATTTTTTTACCTCTGAGAGCTGTTAACGAATCGGACATGAAAAGATTAACAGGATGACCACATATATTTTGTGTGCCCCCTTATACCGATGTTTTACACATTGTCTGGGTGGCACACCTGTAGAAACGACGAAATGTGAAGTGCAGATCGCACGAGCGTTGTGCGACGAAGAAAGTGTGATGGAGAAAGTGGAAGGGAAGGTGGTATAAAAAAAAAAAAAATAAACTCACCGATGTCTTTGACACAAATGTCAGACTAAAGCAGGGAGATGGGCTGGCCCCATTGCTATTCAATTTGGCTCTGAAGCACGTCATAAGGAAGCTCCTTGTCAATACGCGAGATACATTACTATTCAAGTCGAGACAAGTAGTAGCCTATGCGGACGACATTAATATTTTGTCACGGTCATTAACAACTGCCAAAGAACTCTTCCTGAAACTTGACAGCGAAGAAAAAGTATTAGGGTTACAAATAAATGAAAATATAACAAAGCTCGTGACGCAATCGAGGAAAAAATACCTCAAATACACAAAATATCACACTTGACGAATACAGTATCGAAAATGTGAACAAATTTGTGTATTTAGGTGCCAAAATAACGAAAACCAGTAATGAAAGAGACGAAATACGCCGAAGAATACAGCTCGCAAATAAAATATTTTATACAGTATTGACGATCTTGAAGACCAGCTGCATACACAGGAGAACAAAGCTCCAACTATACAAAGCTGTGATAAGACCTGTGTTATGCTATGGGTGTGAAATAAGGACCCTAACCCAAGCATCCGCAAATATATTGAACGCCTTTGAGCGACGTGCCCTGAGGCGAATAATCGGAGCGAAGCTAGACGGGGACCAATAGTGAATTCGATACAACCATGAGCTGTATAAAATTTTTGACGAACCGGAGGTCGGAAATCGCTGAAGCCAAGGACAAACTGAACCTGGAGTAGACAGACGGACTTAAGGGGACTTCGTCGTTATTGACGATTCTTATGGCCCACAAATAAGAGTGGGGCATCCAAATAGAGGTGGTGCCCCCTCGCTGACAGCTATTTCCGCGTTCCGTAACACACTTCGCGCTGCTTCGCAGTTTTTCACTTGCAATAGTTGCACGTTTCCCGTTATGCGTCAAGACAACTTTTGGTCTCGGTGCACTGTGAACTTGAACCATTAAACACCCTTTACTGGCCAGAGGCGAACATTCCACAACGAATGCCTTCAAAAACTAACAGAATGCAAAATAATTGTCGAATGGTGCTCGCGTGACATAACGGTCTCGGATCACAGGTTCGAGTCCCAGGAATCCAAGGATTACGCGCAGTGGTTAATTGATCAAATGGTTCGATTGCGGGTTCGAAAGCGGCTGAAATTCACCGCTAGAAGTTCGTCCACGCGGCACGTTGACAATTGAAGGGATTCTGCAGGTGCAGGCAATGTAATTATTAGGAAACGCTATCGGCACAGCTACTACCTAATTTTGACAGAATCCGCGCGGAAACTATGCGATACTTGGGTCCATGGTGCCTGGCGTGAAGCGGATCCCACTATAACTTGATTTGTGACGACCACAGATCCAGGAATTAATCTAGCGTTGATAGTTTTCACAAGATTTGCACAAGCAAGACGTGGGAACGTGTTACCGTCTAGCAGGAGCTGTGAAACGCCAGCAATAACGGGGCACACGACGGCGAGGGTTGAGCGATTGTATGAGGCCGCACCACGGTGACTGCTACGCTTCGAATGCTATTTTGACTGATTTGTGTCCATAGACACGAACGGGCACTATTCTTACGCACGTAGTCTTTCACTTTCACGATTCACCCGGTCCGCTAACCACTGGATACCTCCAATTGACGTAGACGTCACTCGCATCGCTCAATTCTTTTCGCCAATCTAATACACCGTTGAGGTGTACTAGATCAGCGTTTCCCATACTTTTAATTTTATGTGGCAGATTTGATATTTTTTTAAAAACTAAATTCAACCAAAGTAAAGAAAAATGAAGAGGATTTGAAATAGTGATAAAAGTTAAATCTCATAACAAATATAATTAGAGGGCAATATTTAAATTTAATATAAAGGAAAATTGATATAAAATTACATTTAATAATGATAATAAGAAGGAAAATTATTGTACAAGCTACGATTACGAAAGGAAATAATGACATATTTTTTCCAAATCTGCCTCGAAATCTTGAGTAGGGGATAGGAAGGTTTTCGAGCAGTTTGCTTGTGTGACTGCTCGATTAATACATTCTAGAAGGTATTTAAAAAAAAGACCCCTGATTCATCGCCATTTAATATTTGGTTCGGTAAGAAACCGCCATCTTCAATTATTTTTATCAATTGTTTTGGGTTGCTATTTGCAGCATTTTCATTTGTTGGTGCTATTTCGCCATCTAGTTTGACGTTATGATACGCATGTCTTTTCTGAAATCGCGTGTGATGAATCGGCCCTACGCTACTGCCGACTCGCACACATGTCCATCGCTACCATATGGCTTTCTATTGAACGTCAGCTTTAGATGACATTCCCATCCTACGTCGGCTTGAGTCGAGGAATGTCATCCGGGCCAGACGGCAGGATGGTCCAACGATAGATGGTTTTCCGTGAAATCAGCGCTGGCGAAGTTAACCTTAAAATATTCATTGAAAGTGTATGTCACTCGCTGTAACAACTTTAATGAAAAAAAAAAAAATAAATAAAAAGAAATTGAACAGTTAAATTTCCATTAGATTCGTAATTTATTATTTGTATAGGTTGAGCCGTATATTTCTTTTTTTTTTTTTAATTTTCTGTATTCACCAAGCGTATATTGATTTCTTTTGTTTTGTGATGGTGAGATAATGTCTTTTCACAATATCTGAAGAATAATCAGGGTCCATCTAACCAATAATTTAAAATTAAATTATTAGATAAACTATTTCAAACCTGAGCAAAATTTATAACTCAATTACGACAGTCGAGACCAGCAATAACATTGAAATATATACAAAGGTTAAAGCATCGCCCTGCCATATTGGAAGTGATTTGCTCGGCTTTGCCCCTGATCAAGTTATTATGATTTAATTTCTACTAAATCGGTAAGAAAACAAAGATCCCCCTTTGTCCCTTTGTTTTAACCCAATTTTGCATGCAAATTGCAGACGGCAGGATGGCCTAAAGAGGAAAAAAGAGTTGTTGTTTATCTTTCACCACGGGCGTGCATTGGGAACCAGTCGAGGGTGAAAATGATCTGCCTGCTCTTTATCCATTCGCGCAGATTTTCTAGTAACGCCATTCCAAGCAATAGGAGCTGTGCTATCTTCGATGAACAACACGACAAAACGTCTGGGGCCCCCATGTGCACTTGCAAAGGGCGTTGGAGTTTGGCCTCTTCCACTCGTCTTGTGAACATTTTCTGGACTTTGGAACCGATTTTGGATGAATCGATTTTTAGCAGCGGCAGTAAGTACTCACTTTTTTTGCATGAAGAGAGGAGCATTCTTTATAAAAAATTGATTTGCGGTGCTCGTGGATATTATGTGGACGAGGTGTGCCAAATTCAACTTGTTTTGAGTTGGTACCCAGCTGCGCCAAGTGGATGTACTATCAAAAGGAAAAGATGGCAAGTGGTGATCGAAGACTCGATCAGCTAATCGCGGATTTCGAGTGACTGCAGCGGAAAAGTTGAGAACCATATCGGTGTTAAGCTCACTGGGAACCCCGAGTGTGTAATACATTGCGAATAGTGCAACGAGAATTCTCGGCCCCAAAGTTTCCATCCAAACCTGGGACATCATGTCGAATATCAAAAGGAGTCAATGAAGTTCCCATCAAGGAATCAAACCTCAGCTACTTCATTTTTCTGAATATTTGAAGCAACTTTCCGACTTCTTATCAAATTTTAATGAACACCCACTGGTGAATTTCATCGCGACGAGTGTAACAAGATTACATTTTACGATCATTCTAGTTGGCAATCAAAACCTTCACTGCTCTACTAGTGTGTTTCTCGGAGAGCTCGCAATGCGTGTGGGCATGTAGAGATAAGATTGCAGTGCTTAATAATTGTATATATATAGTTAATGCAATACTCAACATCAACAACAACACAAAGGAATTTATCTGCTAGAGTTCAACTAGCATTTGCTTGGAAAAAGAAACTGTCGTGCCGTAGCCGCCTTCTATTTAAGTGGCTAAGAAGTGCTGTTTAAAATTCAGCTGCGTTCAAATGTTTCCGCGCCCTCAAATATTACTAGTGACCAAGCAATACAAACATCTCGATACCAGCGTAACTGATAAACAAAAAAATAAAAAAAAAATATATGAGGAATAGGAAGGTTCCCAACTTCAACGGCGATTAGGGCAAACATAAAACAAAAAATAATCTAATTATTACAAAGACTCTTGTGGTAACTAATAGTGATAATCGTTATAAAGTTAGGTTTGAAACGTTCTTGTTTTCTTTTCCTTAACAACCTGCTTTCACATCCGTTTACTTACATTAATAGACATTGAACCAAATTGAAAAAGTTATAACAATCCAAGTTAATGTGGTATGAATATTTTTGTAATTAAAGCCAAACCGGAAATCAGGGAATTTCCATTAATAATGGTTAAAGGTTAAAGTAAATAAAAAAAATAATAACATGAATTGCTAAAATAAACAAGCCTTTCCTTTCCAGCCCGCCCGCTTTTTTTCAGCAGGAGGGAGAGTGAACGGTAAGTATGCCGCTAAGAGGGTAGGGTTTTGAAAAATCCACGGATGTCCGGTGTCGCGTCGCGTGTGGTATGCGGTACCTTTATTTGCCTTTTTTTTCTCTTAGCGTAGCATTCGTCGGTTCCGACTTCGTTCGTACGAGTTTAGACGAAAAATCATTACACGTGTCAGCCACCCTTCACTGGTGCTATTGTTCTTATAGTTGGTTCATTCAAATTCAAATTTCTGAATTCTTGTTAGATTGAAAAATTCATGTAAACAAAAGTGAATTTATTCTTATTTTTAAACCGTGTTATTTCAAAATCGTGTAAAACAGGATCGTTTAGAAAAAGAATTGGGTGTATGAAGATATCGACTCTCGTCGCTATAGCAGTTTGATAAATTTTTCTATTCGATGCATAATGCTTCCAATCTGGTTGTACCAGATCTGATATCTATGTGTCAAAACTGGTCTAATCAGGGTCTAATCAGGGTCTTGTAACAGATAATTTTAATCTTTTGATCAATGTTTCTGGAATGAAAGAGTCTTCGTAGGGACTACTTTTTTTGCCTTTTTTGTGCTATTTATGCATAGAGTGTGGGACTCCCATGCTCGACTAGACTACCCACTAAACACCTCCGCTGTCAACCTGAGAGCCCAGCCTGGAACCGTTTGACACATTAATTCGGGCCAGGTCTCGTTTTGTTACGCCGTGGGGTGCCTTCAAGCTGGGGAGTCCCTTTCCTAGCGGGAGGGGAGAGGGGAAGAGGAAATGCCAGAAGAGCGATCCCCCAGCCCCAGCGCCCCCGGCTGCTGTGAGTCCCTTTTATATTTTAGGACTGCCCGAGCATAATGTGCCACCTGGTTCCATTTGTCAACCGATTCGAGCATCACCGCAACTATATTATCCGGGGTGAGCTCTCCCGTCTCCCTGTAGAGTTCCCTTCGCAGCCTGACCCATTTTGTACACACAAAAAATGTGGGGCAGGCATTGTCCTCCTCTCCTGGGCAAAACCGACAATCGGGAGACCGTGACTTACCGATCTTGTGCAGGTAAGACTGAAAACACTCGTGCCCGCTCAAAAGCTGGGTCAGATAAAAGTCAGTCTCACCACGCCTTCGATTTACCCACGGTCTCACATCCAGGATGAGGCGCGCAGTCCACCTTCCCTTCGTGTAACTCACCCAAGACTGCTGCCAATCGTTGAGCGAACGGTGTCTCTCCTCGCGGACAACTATCTCCCTTGCATCCTCGTTTCGGTGCAGGTAAACAGCGCGGCGCTCTCTAGCAAGGAGGGCGACAGGTATCACGCCTGCAATCACTCTCACCGCTGATTCGGAGACTGTTGGATACGAAGATGCAATTCTCAGTGCTCCTCTTCTCTGTACCTGTGCCAAACATTTCCGGTATACCTCCTTGCTGAGAGCGTCGCCCCATACCTCTGCTCCGTACAGTAGCACTGACCCTACAGCACTCATCAAGAGGCGTCTTCTTGATGGGCTGGGTCCCTCTACGTTGGCCATAAGTCGACTCAAGGCCGATATTCCCGAAGCAGCCTTCTCAGCCGTTGCCCTGATTTGCTCAGAGAAACTCATCTTTGAGTCGATCAGTAGCCCCAGGTACTTCACCGCTGGCTTCGATTCGATTTGTATATCTCCAATACTGATCATCCTTACTCTAGGGATTCTCTTTTTTGTCAAGATGACCGCTTCGGTTTTCCCCAGTGCTAAACTCAGCTCACAAGCAGTCATCCAGTCTCTCACTCGGCGCATTAGCATACCTAGCCTAAGGTGCGCCTGTTCAACGGTGCGTCCAGCGACCAGAGCCGCAACATCATCCGCATAGCCGACCAAGCGCGACTTATGTGGTATCTCAAGTCTCAGTAGCCCGTCTTAAGACACGTTCCACAGGTCCGGACCAAGGATAGGTCCCTGGGTAACACCCGATGTAATTTCCATCCTTCGTTAGCCCTGTGTCGTGTCATAGAGCAGGCTTCGGTCCTTTGGATAGTTCCTCAAAGGCCGCATTAGATATTCTGGAACTTGAAAAGAGTTTTCCAGCGTGTCCAGAATATCCACCCATCTAGCGGAGTTGAAGGCATTCCTGACGTCGAGTGTCACCAACTGGACGATACATCGCTTGGTGCGACTATATGCCTCTGCCTTTTGGACCGCGTTCACCACCTCTGCAATCGCATCAATGGTAAAACGTCCTGCTCTAAAGCCGTACTGCTGAGGAGATAGGTCCCCAGCAGCACGAATCGCGTCAGTGAGTCTTCTCTAGCACTTTCCCAGCCGTGTCTAGCATGCATAATGGGCGGTATGCAGACGACAATTCGGGATTCCCCTTACTCTTGCTGATCAACACGAACCTCGCCACCTTCCATCGTACCGGGAAAGCCCCGTCCCGTAGGCAAGCGTTGAATGTGCTGAGCAGCAAGTCAGGAACTTTTTTTGCCTTACTGAGCATGATTTTGACATGTTCAGTATAGCACAGATACTGATCGAGATGAACACCGTGGTATCGAACACAGGATTCATGTGGAACTCGTTCTGAACTACCCTCGCCAGCCATGAAGTGGAAATCCTTCGAATGACGTTTCAGGTCTTGACTGGCCCGCTGCAACGTTGTCCGAAACAATGTTTTCTTTCGCCAATTGTCTGTGAAGAGCTGCATATCACTGAACATTTTTTGAAGATTGCTTTGAACGATTGTAGCTTTTCGGTCTGCCAAAAAGATGATCACATCATTACCAAACGCTACCAATCATCGCGTTGGCAAGACATTAAAATCAAAGCCGTTCAATAGCTTGCGAATGAATATTGAGAAAAGCAGAGGTGCTGTAACTGTTCCTTGCTGTATACCATCCAAGACCTTGAAGTCGCGAATTTTCGTCAGATTTCCACCAGCTACAACAAATGATTTCCCGTATAACATTTTGCACATCATGGCGACAAGGTGTCTGGGGAACCTGTCCTGAAGAAGTTTAAAAACTAGTCCATCTAACCACACCGTATCGAAGGCTTTCTCCATATCAATGAGACACGCTCCAACACATTCTCTGTTGTTGAGTTTTCAACAGATGTCTGAGGTTACTCAGACAGTTTCCGTTGAGGACTATTAAGGCTGAATTCAAGTCTTGCGTCAGGAATGCAGAAGTCCAAATATGAATTTGTCCTAGGGTGTGTTGGGAACTCCGACCCATGTAGATTATGCAGCCTGTTCAATTAGAGTATTCCAAACAAGGAATTGAGCTCCTCCTTGAACTTGAGAACATTTTCACCAGTTGCATAGGCAGCGATAACGAAGAGGTTATCCCCACCTGGCAGTGAAATTTTGATAACGGACGCTTCAGGAGATTCAAAGTTTTTGAATTCGACTTTTTCAATATTTTGGAAACAATAGGGTCTTCGAACCAATATCCCGGTGCCACCTCCCCCATCACCTATTACCCTTTCGTTTCTCACGAATTCAAATTCTTTGAATGCCATGGAGTGCCATGAATTGAGGTGGGTTCCGGTGAGAAGCATGATGTCAGGCTTTTGCCTAACAATGGATTCAAGGAGATAATCACGCCGGTGTTAAGTAACAACGGAGTTGACGTTGATCGAGATGAGACGAATCCTATCCATGGGAATGTGACTGGATGACAAATTATTTTGAGGCATTTGAAACCCCTGAATGATGAAAAGCAAGATTAATTTTCGTATCTTGCTTATCGATTCTTTCCTATAGAGAAATTAAGTGCTGTAAAATTTTGAGAAGGAGCTCATTATTGCCACTTACACTATTTACCGTATTTTCTGCTGGTCCTCTAGCGGCTTGTGCAAATGATACTCCGGCTTGAAGAAGTTCGGAGCTAAGACACTGCGGTGTAGTTGTGTTTGCTTTGGGACAAATTTAACTCTCGTATCTTGATATCGGGAGCATCCTTGATATGATGCCGGATGACCAAAAACACCGCAGTTCACACAGAACTTCTCTTTTGGCTCTGTCTGAGCCAATTCGCACTCACCGGGAGCATGCACGTCCTTGTATTTGGCGCATCGGTAATGCATGGCGCAGTTGGCCGCCGAATGCCCAAACCGTTGACAGCGATAGTCAGGTTTGATTTCTCGTTTCTGTAGGCATTCCCACCTCACCACTCGGAAATTCGAATATCTGATTTGTTGAAGAGCACTTGGCCTGCTCTTATTCGATATCTGCACTAAATAAAGTGGTAAATTTTTTTTCTACCGTCCACCTTCTTGTCGCGAATGTTTTAACCGAGATACATTCGATTCCCGGTGCTGCTTTCTTGAGCACCTAAAGAATATCGACGGTATCTTCTCCACAGTCCAAGCCCTTCAACAAGAAGGTTTGGCTCTTTTCGCTTTTTGAGGTATATGTGAAGTGTGGAAGCTCCCCAGAATTTAGAGTATGTTTTCCCAGTGATTTCGTTCTGATAGTCAACTTTCCGGAATTGATTCGGTTAATCTCAAAATTTGTTAATTTGTTTTCGGCTGCCAACAGCCGAACCATGTTCTTTCCGCTTTTACACATTTATTGGCGGAACTTTCTCTGTATTCTTGGCTATTTTTTGAGGAGGACCAGCAGAACTACGGGCTGGTTTCTTCTCCTTATTTTTATTTTTTAAATAAAGTATAAAATTATCATTATCTTGACTAACATTACCTCCATTATTTTCATCAACCTCCATTTCCTGTTGGAGTCCGTCCAGCGCTGCAAAGTAATTCTGGCTGTTGTTAGTGCCTCCAGAGCTTAACACTTCTTCTGGGATGACTGGTTTAACCGCTTTCTTCTGCTTAGCTTCTGTGTTGATTTGTCGTGCCGGTTCAGTATCTTGTACTTGCTTCGCTGTCTTCGTATGTTTTCAGTTTATTTTTAATTCTTCGATTTCAGCTTGAAGTCGACTCACTTATTGCTTATCTTCGACTACTTGTGTCTTACGGCCGCCATCTGCGGAGTCCTGGGTGCTCGTGTGTCTTCGCTTGTTGACACTTGTCGCCAATTTCACATTATTATTCACCCCGGGGCCCCCAACGGGGAGAAGCCGTCGGGCTCCTCCATACAGCAGTCCCGAGTTAGTCTTCGGTTTGTTTCCTTGGGTCGATGTCTTCGACGATAGATGCTTACTTAATAAAATCAAAATTGGCTTTTGACTGGGTCGTGAAAAATTAATTCAATTGGCAAGCTGACTTTTGTCAAAAATTAATTAATTTTTAAAATTAATGACAGGAGTGATTAAAAACACGTCTACACGCAACGAGTGATAGCCGTAGAATCTTTAAAAACACGTTTGCACGCAACGAATGCTACACGTAGAATCAATCTTTTCGGGTTAAAGGCATTCAAACGATAGAAGGCCAAGAAGAGCAGAAATGAAATTTATCCTCCTTCTGTACTCCTTAAAACAGAACAGTACGAGTAGTCTCCAATGGAGTATTAGATAGAGCTAATTGTGATACCGCGAGAAGGCAGAATTTGGATAAATACGTTTACACAATCTACACACATACGAACAGTATACTATATACTATAAGATGGGCCTTCAACTATGTATTATCTACGACTATACTATTTGGCTTCGGTGATTTGACAAAAACCAGTATATTAAGGGTTTTCGCACTCCTTAATGTAATAACTTCATCTTAGCTCTTTTTTTAGAAAGTCTAATTACGACTTTTCATTCAACATCAGTACCAATAATAGGGGCACTTTTGGTGGAAAACAATTTTTTAAGTATCAGAAAATCTAGGAAAACTAATCTTGAGGCTTTGATTGACCATTTTAGCAAGTTTTTGCATGTTAGTACGAAATTACCAAAAACGGAAGCAAACTTTTTATAATCTTAAACGGTGAACCAGGTAAATCCTCGCAGAAAAATTGAATAAACTTCATAAATAGAACCTGAAAAAATTAAATTTGACATTCAGGTCAAGCAATTGAAAGGTTCATGGTGGATAAACTTCCTACAAAAGCGATAGATTTTACTGTGTAAGTAGGAAATAAGTTAGTACATTAAAAACACTTTAATGCACTTGGCTAGATTTTTAGAGCGTTCTTGCAATAATTTAAGTAGTTTGAACAGTGGGGTTTACTTATGATTTCGAAAAAATATGAGTTTAATTGCTTGTATGTAAGAAAAAAACCCCTCAAAAAGTTCTTAAAATAATCCGCACCTGTTGACGATCCTTTTTCCTCACTAAGGTCTCAAACTTTTAACCTTACGGCTGTATCTGCTGTTTTGATTGTTTTTTGCCAATAATTAAAACTCGAGGAAATTTTAAAACTTTAAGTAAAGTAAAACGAGAGTAAAATTCAAGAATGTTTGACGTATATTTCAAAACAAACTCAAAAAATTATTTTTTTTTCTGCAGTTAGATTAAAATAGTTTTTTTCCTTTCACAAGGTAGCTCCAATTGAAGAATACTTGCAGCTGTAAAATAATTTCTGCCTCAGGCAATAAGTGAAGATTCACAGAGTTTCCCTTTAAGCGATTCAACTGTAACTTTAATTTATGCATTCCAGCAGATAACTTGACTATTATCTGTTTTCTGATGCGCTGACTGTCTTTGAGACGCATAAGCCGAAGGTCCCAGGCTCAAATCTCGTTGGCGAAGAACGTGATTTAGTTCAGGGGATTTTTCGGACAGATTACGAGTGTTCACTCAGTGGTGATATGTACTGATTTATTCAGATCATATCATAGCTGAGCAGGCAGACGGGAGCATGGTACTGACCGAACCAATTTCCGAAAAAAAATCAATACGGTCATGAAAAATGAGACGCTCTAACTATCTCTAAGCGAAAGCCCGAGAGGGGCTGTAGTGCTACAAAGAAGAAGAAGAAGCTTTAAAGGTTTGCACAGTTAATTCTTGCCCTTTTGAAGCGCCTAATATTTAATTGTATAAATTCGCCTAAAATCAAGATGTTTTTGCACATCGTCAATAAAAACAATGTGATCTAGATGTTTTGCTTCCTTTGAAAAGGGATTACATTTCTTTAAGCTAGGGAAGGATTTGTAATCGGTATCACTGATTGCATGGTCATAAAAAAGTTAGGTGATACCAGACAAGAAATTATTTTTCAAAAGCCTAATGATCATAAGAAAACCCACGTATACTATGGAATGAAAAGAAGGAGTGGCTTGGTAAATAAAGTTCTAGATTCTTCTACCACCACTACAGTTCTATTCAGACCTTCACTTAATGAAAATATAATCTCAAACTGTCTCAGTCCGTTGAATCCAGTTTCTGAAAGCGAGTAGCGACTAACTGCCATCGTCTTGAAGGAGTTGATGCAGCATTTTCTTTTCTCTCCCACTGGTACTCCACTTCAGTTCTTTCAAAAAAACTTTTTAGGTACCAGTTGTTTGTTTAGACACGACCCATTAGGCTTGTAGTGTTTCTTCTTCTTCGTAGCACATCAGTCCCTCTTGAGCCTTCGCTTCCTGCGAATAGCACCACCAACTGCCTCGGTCCATTGACCGCGTCCTCCAATTTTGAAATCCGAGCAGTGATGAACGACCGAGTCAGACCAGTGTTTTCTCGGTTTCCCCACTGGTCTCCGCCCTTCAGTTCTCCTGACAAATATCTTTTTGGTCATCCGTTGTTCATCCATACGATTCATGTGGCCAGCCCATTGTTTTATTCTCATTGATTTGTAGCCCTAATAGTTTTGCTTCGCTGTCGAGTTTTAGGAAGAGTTCATTGGCAGTTGTTAATGACTGGGACAAAATGTTGCTAAAATCCGCATAGGCTACTACTTGGCTCGACTTGTACAGCAATGTACCTCGTGTATCGAGGGGTAGCTTCCTCATGACGTACTCCAGAGCTAAATTGAATAGCAATGGGGCCAGCCCATCTCCCTGCTTTACTCCGATATTTGTGTCAAAGGCATCGGTGAGTTGGTTATTGATGCGGACTTGGGAGGTCGTCGACGTAATTGTCATTTTGGTAAGACGGACTAATTTGGGGTGCCAAAGCATAGCATTATTTGGTACAGTACGTTATGATCAATACTGTCGAATGCTTGCTTAAAATCAACGAAAATTTGGTGTACATCTATGTTGAACTCCCAGAATTTTTCAAGTATCTGCTTGACTGCTATCAGAAAACTCAAATTGTAGCTTTTAAGAAATTTAAGAGTTCCATTTTGATTTTATTGTCAAACACGTAAAATTTATAAAACGTACTGTTACAGGGTAACGCCATGTAGGTTACATTCGTGACGACCACGAAGGGATCTTGGCATGAGTTTACGTAACCAGCCGCGAATAAACGCAAACGCCACGAGCAGAAAGTGTAAAGTAACGTACTCCAAAAATGTCTTTGGTATTATAAATTGGTACTAGTTTAACTCAACAAATTCATCAAGTTCAACAACATGCACGGCACCAAATCCAATCATCTCTTTATCATCAAACTACAACCACAACAATTTTGCAAGCGGCACAACCTGGACAAGTAATCGTTAGTGAGGATTTTTTAGAGCATGCAACCTTAAGCTCCAATTCAGATGCTGCGGGCAGCGTAAATGTGATAGATTTAACAGCCAATGATTTAAGGAATCAACCTCAAATCCTGAAATTGGTGAGCGACGGTAATCGCGGGAATACATCGATTCATTATCGAATGGAGGCCACGCGCATGGAAATCCAAAGTTAATCATTAGCAATGTAGCTGTCCTAGCGAAACATTCTCTCAGAGGTAGTCAACCGACATTTAATTTTCCTGAATGCCAACGGAATATCATATTTGACCACAGCAAATAGACTCGACAATGGAATAATAAACAGACTGAAAGTTTCAACTTGATTCGCATGTAGATAGTTTTACAAACCCAAACAATCTTTCATTCATCTTTAAAAAAAAAATGGCTTCGTTTGGCAATGCATATAAACGAATACTCGCAATTATTGCACTAAAACGAATACTCGCAATAATGTACTAAAACGATCGCACAATTTTATGTTCGAATTGTTTAAAAAAACGTTAGAATAAAGGCTTTATAACACAAAAAAGGAGAAAATGAAACAATTAATAATTCCCGGATTTTATCGCTAATGAAATTAATAGATCGGCGAATTGTTTCAAACGAACATGATTAGAGTGAATTCAAATACAATGAATTATAAAGGGATAATCAACATTAATAAAGTGACGAATATCATAGAGTATTCAAAATCAAGCGCAAATGGTAAATGGTGGAATTGAAACAATACGAAACAACTTCGTACATCTGATCAGGAGTGAGATTCCATGAACACCCAAAGATGTCGATTCTAGTGGTGGGAAACTACCTAGCCGACCACACGCAGTGGGATTTTTAAGGTCTTCGACCTCCCCGAATACGCCGTTGGCTGACAAGCTAATAAAAGGGGGCTGGAAGAGTGTCCCGTTCTTCTTGTTGGTGAAAGAGTTTTACGGTGAAGAGTTGCTAGTGGATACACGGAGCTACGAGCGAGCGGAGAAAAATACATCAGGGAGATTGGTAGTATCTGGCGGTTCTATCGAGGAAATCGGATCTGAGTCCAAGAATATAAATCAACGAGCTTGGCAGTGGAGATAAGAAATCACTCATCTGGGGATCCCCACATCAGCGGAATAACCAGCGTAAGTGCTGGCCAACCTTTTTTTTGTTTTCTTTTATAATAGATCTATTTTCTGGTGGATTTTTAACATTATATTTTCGTTCGCAGTGTTAGTAGATTCTCCTGTGTTATTTCATAATATTACAACTGTTAACGTTAACGAATAATAATAGTAAGCACATTTGGGTTGTTTCTTTTACTTTCACTAGTGAATTTTTCCCGACTTGTAAACTTTCTGCTCGTCAGCGGGGCCGAGAAGAGCCTGACCGGAGCACCCCTTGATAACGCGGTAATAGTACTGTTATTAACAAAGTTGATCGAATTTTGAGTTCTGAGGTATTTGTTGACATTGTATGGTTAATGTCTTGTCTCCATGATTTTTTTCAGATTTTTCAAGTCAAAGGTGCACAATTGCGAGGGGGGAGGGAACACAAAATTTTTGCATATTTCCCCTCCTTGTTTTCCAGAGCCCACTCCCCTATACGGGGAGGCCCCCTTAACCACCTTAAAAAAATTTTGTGAAGACACTTTCAAGAGATCATCACTTTACACCTACTTAGGAAATTTTATGTTTGGAGCTTATGTGGCTTGCGAGAAAAATCACTGTGGCACACGGACGGACGGACGGCCGGCCAGGTCGTGATTTTAGTAGTGTTTTGTAAAATTATTTTACAAAACCCCAAAAAAGTCGTCGGGCTCGTGATATTAAAACTGTCAATGAACAACCGAAACAGCAAATCTGGTTCAAAAGAGTGTTTAGTAAAACAAATCAGTATCGATGAAGAAAATGAAAATGAAGATGTGGCAGAGGAGATAATATTTTCGAGTTCAATGAAAATTCCACTGAAACGAATTCAAAGATCTCTAGTATTAATGCAAAGTCTATTTAATCCGTACAAAAAAAGTATTTTCAATTTATTTCAATAACGTGAAGTACTTCCGCAATTTGAAAATTCAATTACATGAATCAAAAAATTGTGAATAAAAAAATTCCGATTCTGTGAATTAAAAAAAAAATTTTTTCTTATTTAATGCAAGTACATGAAACCTTGTCCCTGTGTTGCGAGCGAACAAACACCACCGATATACTCACGCTTCGCCAATAAAATTATACAAGCAAGCACATACGCCCATTGTTATCAAATGTTATACTTGGCGTCCAATAGGCATATGCAAAGATCAATCCGCTGCCATTTTTGTTACATAACCAGTATACCCTGTGTATACTGGTATGAACTGGGAGCTCGAATTGATGTGTATCTTCCGAGCTTCCGGGGAGAGATCTTTCTGTAGGACACTTACCTGCTACTCTATCCATCTAAACTAGAACAACAAAGGCAAAAGTTTATTTCACAGAATGAACTTTATTGCACTGTCCTTATTTTAAAAAAACATTTATAAATAAAGACCGAATTGGTTGATTACATCTTCACGTGCTAAATTATTTTAAAGCTCTAACTATTAGTGTTGGGTGAAGCGCTTTAAGTTGTAGCACTTCACAGGTGAGCGCCAGCCTGAAGAGGGAGCTAATGGATCGAGTTGGCTACACGGCGTAAAACGCCAAAAGACCGATCGAGGATCGCGGCTCAAGCCAACACCTTGTAGCGGCTCTAACAATTAAGGTTATCCAACATTTAAAATCAAAAACCAATATGAACCGCTGTAAATAAATTCACATCTTATCTTATATGTAAATAGTAGAATAGTTAGTTCCGTCCGAACCAGCGTATAATGTACATCGTTATTCATAAATAAATATTTTGTAACGAAGCGTCTCTTTTATTTGACTATTCCCTACAAAGTGGTGACTCCGCGTTTAAAAACATAGTAACTTCTGACAATTACTATAATGGCTACTGGTAGTGGAGTTCCTTAATTATTTGAAAAAGACGATATTTTACCGTCTACATGGGATACCTCAATTCAACTTGTAGCGGCTTCGATTAAAAGTGAAGTATATGAACAAGTGACCGACGTTTTGAAAGATGTAGGTGACGCGAATAAATACGAAATATAAAAAAAAACATTTAATCTTGCGATATTCGGACTATCCGGAAAATCAGTTAACGCGTGTCCTAACTGATTTAGAACTAGGAGATAAAAAACCATCGTAATTATTCCGGCAAATAAGATCGTTGCCGGGTCGCAATTACCCGATGATGCTATTCGTGCTGTGTGGTTGCGTAGATTATCATCGCGTTTTCGCGCCATTTTGCCTGTATTCGCGAAAAACGATATTAATATGTTTGTGAAAACTGCGGATAAAATTTGTGATGAGTTCAGTATGGACACAGTGACTGCAGAAGACATTAATCCAAAAACAGACAACAGAGTGTTAAATCAAATTTTGAAAAGACTTGAAAATTTAGAACTTGCTAGCAGAAGACAACCGGGTCATTTTCGATCACGATCCGCGTCATAATTGCGTTTTAATTCTTCAGAAGGAAAGTCTTCGAAAAACAGAAATTGCTTTTACCACGAACGGTTTGGTGAAAAAGCCCGAAAATGTCGTCCACCCTGTTACTTTCCAAAGCCGTCCGAAAACTAATTTCACCGCCGTCATCGTCAACGGTCAGCGGTGGTGACTCGTCAAAGAACCGTCTTATAGTTGCAGACAGGTACACCAGCATCACATTTTTAGTCGACACTGGAGCCGACGTCTCAGTCATTCCACGTGACAAAATGAAAAATAAGGAGCACATATTTAAACCTACGGTGAACGTCTACTTTCGTTGAATTGCGTTTGTATTGCCGACGTGTCAAGACCCATATTAGGCATCGATTTTCTCCGGGCTCATAATTTCTTGATTGATCTGCGTAGGAAGCGACTTATAGACAGCGAAACGAAATTGGAGACCATCGCCAAAATAACAGCAGAAGGAATGGCTACAGTTTCAAAAATATTCATAAAGGACGAATTCCATCGTATATTGGCCGAATATCCCAGCTTAATTAATCCAGATACTAAGAAACAGGAAGAAGACCATCCAATAAGGCAACCTATAAAAACAAATGGACCTCCAGTTGCAGAAAAGGCTCGTCGTTTGGCACGGGAGAAGTATGCTGCTGCGAAAAAGGAATTTGAGCACAATGTTCAAATGGGAATATGCCGTCCATCGAGCAGTCAATGGGTAGAAGATTTTACGCACAACCTTCATGATAAGACCATATTTTCTACCATTGATCTAATTCGAGCGTATCATCAAGTTCCTGTTGCGGAAGAGGATGTTTCAAAAACCGCAATAATAATGCCTTTTGGACTCTTTGAGTTTTTTACATTCCATTTGGACTACGGAATGCTGCACAAACTTTTCAAAGATACATAGATTTGGTGCTACATGGTCTTGATTTTTGTTATGGATGATATTCTCGTCGCGTCATCGAATCCAGAAGAACATAAACCTAAGGATTTTCTTCCACGAAATGTGGAATCCGCATTAATATTGCCAAATACGTGTTTGGAAAGCCGGATGTCAAATATCTTGGATATTTGCTAAAAAAAAGATGGTATCCAACCACTAAACAGCAAGGTCGACGCTATCAAGAACTGTTGTAAGGCACGAACAATAGTCCAACTAAGAAGATGCTTGGGCATGCTCAACTACTATGGAAATTTTTAAAAGGAGCAGCTAAAACTTTAATGCCACTAAATTTCCTTATCGTGAGCAGCTAACGAAATGACAAAACAGAAAATAAGTGGTCCGTAGAAGCTGAAAAAGCATTTGAAAGCAGCAAACAGCTCTTGGAAACAGCTACGCTTCTCACGCATCCTGCTCCGAATGCATCATTGGCACTTTCAACCGACACTTCAAATATGGCAATTGGCGCAGGGGAAACCTTTAGGCTTTTTCTCAAAGAAGCTCAGCAATGCTCAAATTAAATACAGCAACTACGAAAAAGAATTGCAAGCAATTTATTCAGCTGTAAAACATTTTAGAGACAAGCTAGAAGGAAGAGCGTTTGTGATTAAAACATACCATAAACCTCTAACATTTGCGTTTGCACAGAGCTCCAGTAAAGCGTCGCCTCGTGAAGCCCGACAACTAAATTACATTTCGCAGTTTATAACGGAAATAGTTTATATAAAAGGAAAACGAAATCCCGTTGCGGATGCTTTGTCTCGACTGGATGTTGTATTGACAGTTGCAACGCTGGATATATCAGACAGTGCAGTGGAACAGGCTACGGACACGGAATTAAAGGATATCCTGAACAATACAACATCACTAAAATTAAAACGGATGACACTTCACGACAACATTGTATATTGCGACACATCAACTGGAGAGATACGACTGTATATTTCCAAAACACTTCGACAACGTTCGTTTGATCCTATTCACCGCATATCCCATCCAAGCAGCCGTGTAACCAGCCGACTGATTAGAAAAAGGGACGTTTGGCCTCAAATGTCGAAGAATATTGCAGCTTGGTCCCGAAGCTCTCTTCAATGTCAACGATCGAAGATTAGTCGTCACGTCATACAACCTCCATTGCAATTTGCATCTCCTGACAAACCGTATCATCATATTCATATCGATATCGTAGGAACGCTAAACACCTTGCAAGAATATAAATATCTTCTGACAATGGTCGATAGTTTTTCAAGGTGGCCGGAGGCTATTCCATTTAAGGATACAGTGGAACTGGAACTGGAACTGGATCAGCAGATTTGGAGCACCTTGTGTTGTAACTACAGATCGAGGTAAACAGTTTGACTCCACTCTATTTCGAAATCTATCTCATCTGACAGGATACAAACACATCAAAACTACTGCCTATCATCCCGCATCGAATGGTAAGGTCGAACGATGGCACCGAAGTCTCAAAGCAGCGTTAATGTGCCATGAAAACAAAAACTGGTTGCAAGTATTACCAATGGTCCTTCTCGGTTCGCGGACAGCATATACAGAACATCTGAAGTGTTCTGCAGCGGAAATGGTGTACGGTGCCCCACTAAGATTGCCCGGCGATTTCTTTGTTGAAGACATGAATGCAGGTAATCCTATGTTGTTCATTGAAAAATTCAAGCGAAACATACATCGTCTACGACCGGTACCTGTGGAGCATCATCGTGCGGACAAAATGTTCGTGTACAAAGACTTGAAAATATGCACACACGTTTTCTTAAGGAGTGATGCTGTCCAAAAACTACTGCAACAACCTTATTCTGGACCATTTGAAGTGCTAAACCGTCCTTCAGAGCGAGTATATACGCTGAAAATAAATGGAAAGAAAGTTAACGTCGAGCGGTTAAAGCCAGCATTTATCTTCAATTCGGTGGAATATGACGAACCGCATCCAGGCCCACCAGCAACAATCAACAATCCAGAACGAATCGACAACAAGCAGCAGCCCACGACCAATACTAAAAACATATCCTGGCCCTAAAACAAAAAAACTACAAATGAAAATTTAAATTGTCAATCAAATATGTGACACCAATTTTGAATGGGAGGTATTGTAGCGGCTGTAACAATTAAGGTTGTCAAACATTTAAAATCAAAAACTAATATGAGCCGCTGTAAATAAATTCACATCTTATGTTATATGTAAATATGTATAGTAGAATAGTTAGTTCCGTCCGAACCAGCGTATAATGTACATCGTTATTTATTAACAAATATTTTGTAACGAAGCGTCTCTTTTATTTGACTATTCCCTAAAACCTCACCCCTCACCATTTGGTTGAACACTTGAGTCTAAAACTTCAATCGCGCAATTATACGTACGTTTAAACTAACGGGTAGCAGCACGCTCCCCTTTTAGACTCGAACAAGACTGCTCTTCGGTATTCCATCAAGTGTTTATATAAGGTCCCAAAACGAGGTTTTGTTCCATATTTCGCCGAAAGTTGCCAAATATGCAACATGTGAGCTCCCATTCCACGGAAGTTCTTACTCCCCATCTCCTTTGTAGATTTTTACGACAAAATTGGGGAAATTGAGCGAGGATGAGCTTTAGTTTCATCTTTTCGCTCTCTCTTCGGCTTTACTTCGTTGGAGGCATACTCTAAAGCTTTTGCTTGATCGTAGTGAAGCTTATTATGTACGTCGTTCATAATGTGATGGCTTGTATAAAGTGAATTGCGGATTGATCTTTGCGTATGCCCATTGGACGACAAGTATATGCTTTGATAACAATGGGCGTCTGTGCTTGCTTGTATAGTTTAGATCCCTATTAAATCACTCCCTTTCAACGAATATATGTATTATACATTGTTACTTAAGTCCAATCACCTTTTTGACAGAAAGAATTCACATCCATGAATTGCACACATTGCCGAATTTACCCTTCCGCTGTTGAGGCTATGATACACGTCTGCACAGCAAAGATCTTTCTTTCGCTTGTCACTTTTTAATGCTGAAAACATTCAACGATGGCAAAATTCAATTTTAGAACATAGAGTATTTTACACTCTGCAGGTTACACTTATGCTTTTAAATAACGATGTTTCAATAGTACTTCGGATTACCACTGCGAATCAGTTAAATAGTGACAGTAGTTAAAAGAAGAATTAAGTTATGAATTGTCGACACTTATAGAGAATATACTTGTATACGATCACCGTTTTCCACTACTCGCCGACGTCAAGCCCTGGTGCAGTCGCAGAAATTTCAGTTTTTTTAAATTCATTCACCACCCGCCGACGTCAGTGGCTTTCAGTCGCAGAGATCTGTCATCCAACCTTATCAGCTGGTTGGGAAATTTATATATAGGGGTGACAGACCCCTGCGGAATATCGGTCCGCGGGTTATCACAAACTTGGGGTTCACTTTCCATCCAAGCCAAGCGGTCGAGCTATTCCGAGGGTGATGGGACTGTTGCAGCTCCTGATGAGAAGAGCTCATCAACGTCGCCGAAACTATATTTTAGTATTAATATAATATTTGAAGATTCCTTGTTGTTTCTTTCTTGGGTCCGCTAGTTCGAAATAAAGAAAACTTGGCTTAAACAAAACTGCTTCTTTTATGTACCCCCTTCGTAAGTAAGTTAGTCCCGGGATGGCAACTTCTCTCCTCTAAATTTGGGCATGAGCTGTGGCATATAGAGAGTCCTGAACCCTCGATCTTTGCAAATACCTTTTTATGGTTAAGCTGCAACTCTGAGTGCGATTTAGCAAAACATTGAACTGTTTTCAATTTTGACGTTTCATCGACTACGGCTTTTAACACAGCGTGTAGAATAGGCGTTATAGTCAATACTGTTGTGTTTTTACCAGGAGAAGTGCGCAGGTATTTTGTTCTAATACTTTTATCATTTCTAACACTTCTAATGACCAAATAAAAAATAAAGCAAAAATCTCCACTAAAAGCATAAAACCAAACGCATTTTTGTTTTATTCATTATATTTACAATTTTATTCTGTTATTTATTCTTGAATTACACCTACAAATTCATTATAAATCACATTACGATCAAAGGAAATAAACATAAACATTATTCTAACATATCTAGCTCAAACCAGCAGGGCTAGGTTTGTAGTGGTATCATTTTAACATTTGTTTTATTTTGTGTTCTGTTACTTTTGTACTTCGGACATATCTTTTTAAGTACTCTCATACATAGCAGTTATTGATGGAATATATCTTAATATTATTCTTAGCACTAACAAATATCGACTTGCTTAGTCACAAACATAAATAGTAAATAATTAAATAAAATAGATAAAATTAAAAAAAAAAAAAAAAAACATAAAATTGAACGTAGAAAAAAATTGATAACTATTGAGCTTGGGTGATCAATTTATGTATAATAATTGCTTGTAGAAATGTTGCAATTAAATTTTTTATAGAAATTACAATAAACAGGGGTAATAAAACAAGTATAAATTACATAGAAAGTATGACTTGGATAGAGCAGAAATTGTAAAACTAGAAATAAATTCAATATTACACGTGTTTTTACAACTTACGGTAAATGATATGGTGGCTCTATTTTAATTACATACAGAATACAACTAATATATATTCTGATATATTAATTTTGATTTAGTATGTACTGGTAATTAAAATAAAATATTTTACAATATTTCAAATATAATATTTGATTTATATTGATTTTGACATGATTTTAAGCAGTGTCTTAGGATTTTCATTATTTTTGGGAGTCGTAGAATCTAAAAAAATCCAGTAATAAATACTCCAGAACATCCATTTATCTACCCACCAACCCCATATCTATAACTGTCAAGTGTTTTTTTCTCAATATAAGTCAAATACTACATGTGTTGATCAATTTCTAAAAATAACATTTTTTCCCCTAAATTCATTCATCAAAATCACAGCCTGCTACTTTCCAATGGCCTTATATTATCTGGAGTTGGAATTGGTTTTCCGTTACGATGATGATGGTGGTGGTGTCCATTTAGGGTTGCCAAATGACCGCTACCAGTTTCATCAGCGAAAGTCTTGTTGTCATGTCCTAAGTCACGAGCGATTGTGTTCAATGTGTGATTGGGTACTGCTGATTGTGGTTTTTTATCCTTCTTCGGTTCCATAAAGAACATGGTGAGGAAGAAGAGGACGGCACCTAAAAAAGAGAAAAGATAACACATAAGAAAAGGTTCGACATTTCAGTTTGGCATGTACTTACTGACTCCATAGAATCCAGCATAGAAAATCATAATAGATCCACGATACCCAAGTGTCTTGGCAACTGGATCAACCAAAATTGGAAGGTTTCCACCAACGTTGTTCATTACGAACAAGAAAACACCAATTGTGGTGGATCGTACTTGTACTGGAACTATTTCCACAACAACTGCAAATACAATTCCGAACCACATCTCAGCAAAGAAGTAGCTGATACCAAGAGTAATCATAGCCCAGACAGGTTCAAAATATACCGATCCAAATGCAGGTGGTGTTGAAATCAGTTGACTTAGAGCCAGAACTAAAACTCTTGATTTGATACCCATCTTGGCGACAATTTTATCGGATACAATTCCACCAACTACAACACCAACACTTCCAATACCAATAGTGACAGCAAACAACCACCAACCCAGATCCACATCGGGGAAGTAGGTGTTATAGTACAAGTCAGCGTTGTAAGCGAAGGTCATACCACCACAATGTCTGATAGATGCGGCGATCATCAGTAGAATCATTCTGGGTTGAGTAAGCACTTTCCACAGTTTAACTTCTTGATTGCCCTTACCGTCATTCTCTTCTCCAATAGCTTGTCTTTCAGGTTCTTTTAAGGTCGTACCAGTGATAATACCAACAATTACTGCAATAACACCAGTTCCGTAGTAGCACGCGCGCCATCCAAGATCAGCAATATTTAATTTAGTAATGTAACGTCCGACTGGGAAAGCAATACCATATCCACCGTAAATACCCCAATTGAAGATAGCCATGACCAAAGCACGTTTGTCTTCAGGGAAAATGTCTGACATTATACCTTGTGCCAGAGGATTGCAACCAGATTCACTGAAAATTAGAAAAAAAAACACCAATAAAAGCTATATTTGAAAAGGATATTTTGTGTTAGCTTACCCAGCTGCCATAATCATCCGAAGAACGATGAGATGCCAGTATTCTTTGACTGAACCCTGAAGGATTATAGCCACTGAAAATACTAAGGTACATGCTGTTAACATCTTAACTCGGTTGTATTTGTCCGCGACAAATCCCATAAAGACTCCAGCGATTGTGAATACGGCAATGAAACTTGGACCAGCTAAAAGCTGATAATCAATTCCAAGTCCATTGTAGTTCCATTCGCAGTATGTGGTTCCATTGATATTGAGTTCTACGCATCTGGAAAGGATAGTTTTTAGAAATTGTTTTTGAAAATTGATTAAAATATATGTAAAGAGTGACTACGAGTATTTGTAACTGCAAAAATTTCTTATATTTGCAAATATAAACTCAGTATACTTTTTGTGCCTGGCGCTAGATGGCACTATGTTGAGACAAAAGGGAGAAAAACAGAATGTGAAGCATATTGTCATCTGCTGTTGACTTTCTATTCCAAGTCCACAATATGCTTACTTCGAATGAAAGTCTATTTGCAACTATTAACAGTTTATTCACCTAGATTTTCCAACAAGTATGCGGTTGGTCGGTTGACAGTTCCAGTGAATTAAGGAGAAGAAAGATTGGAACATATGATCGTTCTTCTCTACAATTGTTCTCTCTTATAGCGATTAATACACCAACTACTGAATAAAGCTACGGTGTTGATCACTAACAACGATGGAAGCAACAAGAGTACAAGATTTCCTTCTTCCTGCTTCAGCCGGCATTGTTAGACCGCGACTAAATTATTTCAACCGTTTTATGTACTTTGTGTGGGTAATAAATCATTGTTATGTTTGAAATTGTGTTTTGTGTTCACTTCATAGACTATGTGCCCATATTTGGTGACCCCGAAGTAATTGGGTGGAGAAGAAACGCTAAATTTAGACTTGAATACTTTTGTGTAGTTCGCGCAGTGACGTCAAGAAAAATGGCTACCGAAACTAACATGGAGATGCTGAAAACTCATAAAAACGTGAATGCGCCAGCACAAATTGCGCCTGGGCCTTCCACAAGCAATTTATTTGTCGAAGCACCAAGGATAACATAATTCCCGACGTTTTATAAGGCGGATCCAGCGTTTTGGTTCGACCAAGTTGAAGCTGCATTTCATACGCATCACATAACACAGAACAAAGCAAAGCTCAAATATGTGATTCAGTATGCAGACGCCAATATTCTACCGCACGTCATCTATATCGCGCGGAATCCTCCAGTTGAAAACAAGTGCGAAGCAGTGAAGCAACGAATTTTGACGGCGTTTGCGGAATCCACCGAGCCTAAGTTGAGGCGCTTATTACAAGGACTAAATTCGGATGGAAGCAAGCCTTCACGTTACCTACAGGATCTTCGCAATACTGGAGGGGAGCAAGTAAGTGATGTAATGCTGTGATCGCTGCTCCTGGAATAACTCCCAGAAAATATTCGGGTCGTACTTGCAATATCGAGCGAGCGCGACATTGAAAAATTGGCGGATTTGATGATCGAACTTTAGTAGCCTTCCGGTGTTGCGGCAGTCAACAGAGAGTCAACAAATAATATTTTAGCTCAACTAGTGAATCGAATGGATCGCCTGGAGTTGCGTACTCGAAACCGTTCACGGTCCAGACCTAGGATCAGAAGAGGCCGATCAAATTCACGAGCCAATGACGGCTTTTGTTTTTTTCATAAGCGTTTTGGAAAGCGTGCCCGGAATTATCGTCCGCCATGCCAGTGGACAGCCAATGATAAAGCGGATTCGGGAAACTAAATTTGTCGTCCCGAATTACGGCGGCCGTGGACGACCAACTTCACCTTAATAATTGTCGGCTAATAATTCAGGATCGGAAAAGCAGGACTCTTTCCCATGTCGATACTAGAGCCGACATTTCAGTTCGGTCGCGGGACAAAATCACAACACTCCAGGGGAATTGGACTATATGCCGCGAATAACTCTCCGATTAAAAAGTATGGCCTGAAGATCTTGACATATGATCTCGGGCTTCGTAGACCGTTTGCTTGAGAATTTGTGGTTATAAATGTAAGACAACCAATAATCGGAGCAAATTTTTTTATTACATTTTGGCTTGATAATAGATTTACGTCAAAAAAAGGTAATTGACAGTGAAATTAAATTAGTGGCCAATTCTACTATTGCTACAAGTAAAGAAAACTTGGAGTACTACGATCTGCTGAAGGATTATACCGTTTTAACTCTGCTAGCTAATACCTGGAAGGTTATAGCTCATGGCATTTACCACCTCATTTTAACGAAAGGCCCTCCAGTTGCAGAAAAAGGTAAGACGCCCAACGCATGAGGAGCTTAGAATAGCAAAGGCAGAATTAGAGTTTATACTGCGACAAGAAATTTGTCAGCCCTCAAGCTGTCAGTGGGCAAGTCAACTATACCTATTCCCAAAGAAAGTCGCCCAGTGGAGACCATATGGTGACTATCGGCGTTTAAATGCAATTACCATCCCGGATAAATATCTCATCGTCTTTGCTCGCAGACTAAGTGGATACACCGTATTTTTCACGCTCGAATTGATGCGGGCATACCATCTAGCTCCGGAGGCTCCTGAGGATATGCCATGGCTGATAGTTATAACGCCATTCAGATTATTCGAGGTGATGACTTTTGGTTTGCGTAACGCCACGCAAACCTTTCAGCGCTACATTGACTACGCTCTATGAGGCCTGAAGTTTTGCTATTCGTACATTGACGATATCCTGGTTGCTTTTAAGACACATGAAGAACACCGCGAGTATTTGAAAGCCATCCTGGACGGACTGCGTGAGCATGGCCTATCTACAAACTTAGAAAACTGTACGTTTAGGAGACCGACAATTGAATTTATTGGTTACCTCATCGAGTGGCAAGGTACAAAGCCTCTCCCAACAAGGATTGAAATGATCCTCAACCTTAAGTAGACGTTAACTGTCATGAATTGCGCAAATTTCTAAGAGTGACCAGTGTCTACCAGAAATCGCTGAAAAATGCAGCATCCATTCAAGCACCTCTCCATGGGTTTCTCTTTGGAGCAAGAAAAAGGAATAACCGTGTCATTGTATGGAATCCACAAGCAGGTGCAGCTTTTGAGAAATGCAAGCGCCAAATTACCAACGTTTTTGACTTGTTTTATCAAATGTCCTTTCGTAGCAGGAGAAACAACTAATAAGCTTCGCACCTCTCTACATCGTAAACTTTGTATAATTTCTACTTTGCCTTGTTATCATCAAAATGTCCGTGGTTTGAGGACCAAGACTTCTGAACTTCGTATCTCTTCCATTATATGTCCGCATCAAATCATCTGTCTAACTGAGACATGGCTGACAAATGATATTTATAATAGTGAACTCCTTCCCAATCACCTGATTTTCCGTAGAGATAGAGAAAGCGTTGTCTGATGGTGGGGGCGCTCTTGTGAGTGTACATGTCTCTCTAACTAGCAACTCCTGTGAGGCTTTTATACCTTCGCTACCAGTGGAGTATATTATTGTGCAAACCTCTCTTTTTGATGCTCTATTGCTTCTCGTTTTGTGTGTTTACATCCCATGTAGCAGCTCTGCCATGGTGTAGGACGTTTCGTTGCGGGCTTTATTTTTACTCACTTCTCATCTTCCCCTGTTTTGTTCTGCGGGGATTTTAACCTTTCTTCCATTATTTGGGATGATGATGTCCGGAGGTAATTTGTCGTTTGCCCTTTCCTGGTTTCTCTCCATATGCTCCTTCACCCAATTCAATACTAGTGCAAATTCCAATAATAAACTTCTCGACCTTATTTTGTCCAACTTGCCAGCCTCTTCTTTTGTTGCATCCACCTTACTCTAACCCTTCATTAATCCAGATCCTCACCATCCACCTCTCTTCATGGAGCTTTCTATCTCCTCTCCATATTCTCCTAGAAATAAATCACCTTGCCACTATAACTTTCTAAAAGTGGATCTACGTAGCATGGATTCTAGTATTAACGCAGTTAACTGGTATTCTTTCTTCAGTAACCTTAAACTTAAACAATGCGTTGGTAAGTTCTATCTGCTTCACTTGTCCTTAATTACTCAATTTAGTCCTTTGTTTCCTCCAACGAGGCCTAAAGATGCTCCTTGGTTCAACTCAGATGTTGCCAAAGCCATTAAGGTGAAGGATGCATCCCGAGGAAAATTCCTCTCCAGTAGCTTCCCTAACGACCTTGCCATTTACAAGCAGAGACGTGCTAAGGCTAAGAAAATTGCAAAGCTTGCTATTCGTGCTTACGTCAACCATATCGAAGTTGCACTTGAATCCAATCAAACTCGCACTTTCTGGTCTTATGTTAAATCTTTAAAGAGTTCTCATCATATATCAGCGAATTTCAGTTACGATGGCATTACGTCATCTACCCCTCAGGAGTCCTGTGAACTCTTAGCTTCTTTCTTTTCTTCCTTTTCTGCATTTCAAATGCTTCTTCTTTCCATCCTTCTTCTTCTTTTTCCTTCTCCTGTTGCGCGATTCGTACCAATCCCATGCAGGTTGAACCACTCTTAAGGAGTCTTGATACCAGCATCGGTGGTGGCCCGGACGGCATTCCAAACTTCTTTGCAATATAACTATCTTCGTCGCTCTGTGTTCCTCTTTCATTTATTTATAATTTGAACTTAGCTACTGGGGTTTTCCCTTCCCTGTGGAAAATCACCCATATCCTTCCTATCTTCAAATCTGAGGATCGTAATTCCGTTTGCAACTATCGTCCTATATCTCTCCTTCCTTGTTGTGGGAAGGTCCTTGAAAAGATCGTTCTTGATACTTACTATACTTGCACCCTTAGCAAAACAACAACATGGTTTTGTCAGAGGTAGATCTACTCTTCCTAACTTGCATTCTTTTGCCCACCACATTGCTGCTGGCCTTGACCATCAGCAACAAATAGAAGTTGTTTTCACGGATTTCTCTAAAGAGTTTGATTCTGTAGACACTTTTATTTCAGAAACTTAAAGAGCTCAATTTTCTGTACTTTTGGCTTCTTTCCTATGTTTGGGATCACCGTTGTCTTGTCACTGTTAACTCTTGCTTCTCCTTCACGTTTTGCCCCAGTTCAGGCGTACCACAAGGTTCCATACTTGGCACCGTTTTATTCCTACTTTACAAGTATGTCAATGATCTTCCCTCTGTTATCACTTCTCCCTGTCTGGGTTATGCTGACGACTTTCAGGTCTTTCGGGTAATTGACTCACAACGTGATGTTCTTACCTTGCAAAGTGACCTATAGCATCTAAGTGAATGATGCAAATCAAACAATCTCTCCTTGAATGTTTCCAAATGCCACCAGATGACATTCTCCTGTAAAAAATATTCTTTTCCATCCACCTGCTGTCTTGGTGGAATCCCTTTGTACAGTGTGATTTTGATTGTAAATTAAAGTTTGACCTCCACATAGCCCAAGTAATCAACAAAACCTCTCGCCTTTCAGGGTTCACTTTAAGATCCACTTCCTCGTTCCAGCATGTCGCCTTCTCGATGTGCCTTTACCTTTCATTTATTCGCAGTAACCTGGAATACTGCTTCCAAATATGGAGGTCTCAATACAGGAATCATATTGATGCTACTGAGTTGGTTCAATGCAGATTCCCACGGTCTCTTTTCGTCAAACTCAACCTCCTTTACGTTCCCTATAGCGACCGTCTTCGTACTTCCCTACCTTTGAATCTAGACGATGCTTTCTTGTTGAATGCATCTTACACAAGCTTTATCACGATCACTTACCCCAAACTTTAAGCAGTTACATCAGAACATTGGATATTAGTCGCCCTAATAGATCCTCTGATCAATTCCTTGTTCCCTATGCACATACTAATACCTACTTTCACTCTCCCTTACTACGCTTGCCCCGTTTGCATAACCAGCTATGTCTTGGTCCTCTATCGCAGTGGCTTGCCGTTTTTAAAACTTCAATTAAAAAAAATTATATTAACAATTAGTAAACTTGGTCATCCTTATAACTGCTCTTTTTTCATCTGTTAGTTACTAAGTAAGTAATTACACTATTTTCTTTTATTTTCTATGTCTTTGATTCCTTCTTTAACATTTCTTCACATGTAAATTCCTTATAATAATAGCGGTAGCTCTAATTTGTATTAAACTTGTAATTGGACTTCGGTCTATCTGTTAGGTATCAAACCTAAGTAAATAGATAAATCAATAAATAAATAAAAACTGTTTCATTCCAGCGGGTGAGCTACGAAGAAGCTTTTATGTAAGAAGAATGTGCGGCCATTCATGTCAAAAGACATCTTCAAATGTGGTAGGACATGTCTCGTGTGTCTGCGAAATAAAATTGGGTGACATTCCAATCCTGCACAAGGTCATATCAACCAGACACTGATTTAGTCATATACATATTGACATCGTTAACCACTAAATCAGTCAAAAGGACATTCGTATGTTTTGACGATAATAAATCAACTGACAAGATAGCCTGAGGCTTTTTCCTCAAAACTACCTCAGCAGACGAAATCGCCACTGCGTTTTATGCTAACTTGATTGCACGCTTTGGAGCCGCAAGCATTCTAATGTCAGACCATGGATCCCAGTTTGAATCCATCCTATTTCAATTATTAAAACATTTAGCGGGCTTCAGAAAAATCCGAACAACTGCATATCCCCCTGCGGCAAACGAGATGATTGAACGTTGGTACCGGTCTTTGAGAGCCGCAGTTATGTCTCATAACAATCCTATCTATCGTCCTACTCGGACTGTGTACGAGCATTAGGGTTCGGCCACATTGCGATTTTCCTGTCGTAACCAGCCATTTTTAAAACGCAAATACGAACACACTGCGACAAGATTTGCGAAGGAACTTCAGGCATGCGCAGAACTAATATGCTCATTTGAAGGTATGTCTTGCCAGGAACACATGCGCTAACTCATTTGTGCGCTATGCAAGAAACCTCCGTGCACGTCAGCGTCAAATGTCCAAATGATGTGCGCCTGCGCGAGTATCACAAAAACTACCTACTAAACTGGTTTTACGAAAAATCGCGAATTCCTGCGACTGCCGACCTGGACAAAATTGTCGAAAATCGCAGTGTGCGGGCTTCCATTTAACCATGTGTAACTTGCGACAGAATTGCGTCTATATAGTCGTAGTCAGATGCATCCCTTAAAGATGACATTGGCGCAACAGCTGCGGAGCTTGTGTACGGGCCTACTCTACACATTCCTGTTGAATTTGTCTTCGAGGAAGATATGCCGTTGAATCCCGAATTATCTGTTCAAAAGTTTCGTGGACATATGAGAAGTCTACGACCCGCTCCAATATCACATCATGACAAGCGCAATGTCTTTGTACATAAGGATCTTGTGACTGGCTCACGCGTTTTTGTTCGTATCAACTGAGTGAGGAAGCTATTGGAGCCTCCGCATGAAAGACCATACAAAATTGTCAAGTGGACATACGAAAATGTATTTCAATTGAAAATAAGCGGAAAATTAATCACCATTATCACCGGTCGAGTGAAGCCATCATACTTTCAACTACTGATCCCAACGACAATCAGTACTTGAAGGAATATGAAAGTTCGGATTCGAAGAATGTCAAATTTATTGACGAGGTAAAAACAACCGTTGTCAGTTGTCAGACGTTCAACACATTCAGGAGGAGGTGGTGTGGCGACAATACATCTAGTACAAAATACAGCGTTCACGACCGCAGCGAAAACGGAAGGAGGACATGATTTTCTTCTTCCTACTACAGTCGTTATCATTAAACTGCGAATAAATTTTCTCAAACCTTTATATGTTTTTTTAAATAATGAATTATCGATAAATTTAAAAATGGCAAGATTTATGTTGACGTGAGAGGTTAAGCGCCCACAACTCTCATTCGTCAGCTGAGCCCGGATGAGTCTGGACGCGTTCGTCCGTATCAATAATTAATATCTTACGTGTAATGTCTCTGTCACATTTTTGTGGTCAATGCAAGTGATCACTGTGGCGCTAGAGACAGATGGTAAGCGATTGTTTTTTCAGTCATTCACTTTGTGGTCCTCAGAATGTGATTAACTCGAATGTGTACAGCGCAACTATTTTTGTATTGACGTTTATGCAAAGAATAAACTGTTGGTGATCAATAGCTCTTGAGTCTTTGTACTGATATGCTGAGTTAGGGATACCACATGATTTGCAATTGCTGACACGTATTGAATAGATTTGTAACCACCATTATGGACATGATTTGTTGATTTTTAAGTTCAAAATTGTGTTTTTCTTGGACCAAATCTCTATATCTCTTGAAAACTACGGTAAACTGGACAATTCTGAGCAATTCAAATAATTAAGGGAATCTACGAGTATTTGAGAGCTTCACATGATACGACTATTCCTCAATAGTTTCATAAATCATAAAAAAACAATTAAAATTCAAATACTTACTCGGTAGCATTCATAACTTCACCACACTGTACAGGTATTTCATGTCTGGTAAATTCACTATTATTTAGTTGACAAGCATGATCACCATAATCCAATTCAATAGCAGTTTGTTTTGATGTGACACCAATCAAATAATGGCCCAGTTCTCCCAGGATATAGCCAACGGTTAATACCCCTAAGGCATACCAGTTGTATATGACACTTAGTTTCTTCACAAGAGGTAACATTGTTTATATCTGTTTGGTAGCAAGATGTATCTGCAAAAGTAAAAAAAAAAGCATTTAAATTATTTATTAAGACATTAACCAAATGCAAATTAATAAAATAGAAAATTTATCACTTAATTAAATTTATATTAAGTCATTATATCACATAATTAGGTGTCGACAATTATTTAATAATTTTCTAATAACACGTCGAAATTTATTAGATATTGTTTGTAATTAAATTGCATATTTTTCTGATAGATTAATTAGCTAAATTTAATTATGCAGAGGTTGGTGAATTAATTAAAATATACTTTGGTTTACACGAAAAACCATTTGTTGTTCATTTCTTCTGGATTGCATTCTCTTGAAGACAGACTTGTAAGGTTATTGTGGCACCTGGTTATGGCGATGTTGTTGAAAATATGAAATATAGTTAAGGTCAACTGCTTATTTAAACGCTCATAACAAGATGATGTAATTAAAAGTACTAATGAGGTGTTCATAAATTGTAGTTATTTCTGCGGGAGTTTTAATCCCACGGTCTAATTTGTTATCGTTAACAAAGTATTGTTTTGTAGTTTTCATTGGCACGCGTTAGAGTATGTTTAATTGTCTAATTAACTTATAACTAGTTTCTGAAGAAAAAGTTTTATCAATTTGGCAAATGAGGAAATAAAAGTATATTGAACATTAGGCTATAAGCACATAAATTTTTTAAAATAAGTTTAATCAATTTTTCGGAATTTAGTATATATTACAAAAGCTGGAATTTATTTTTGGATAAGGAAGGGTGACAATGTTAATTGAATCATCCGGACAGATAAATATGTAAGGGTTTATATTGGTAGACGATTTGAAAACCATTCTTCAGACACAGCAAGTTCTTTTCAGGACTATAGATCGTGTTCAAAAAGAATTATATTGACACATTCGATAAGACATAGTCTCCTAAAAAAAACCATAACTCATGGTACTCCTGCTACATCAGCAGCATTTATGTTTCCAAAAAATCGATTAGCCTAAATTATCCAGTGTCAAGAAGAATACTCAGGAAGTGGTTACCAAAATCCTAATCGTATTTTTCATATGTTGACCGCCAGAATTGATTAGTTATAATTTTATTTAAATACAATTAATTAAAGATCTTTGAAAACTAAAAAACCCAGGTAGGCAGCTGTTGTTTTGCACATTTTCCTCGCTCCACTCCACTGAACTATTAAGTTTTCTCAATCCGTTTTATAAAATTATTAGCTTAATTTTTATTGTATCACCCGTATCTCTAGCGGTAAAGTTTAACTAAACCTATGATACCATAGAAGCCCTTTTTGAATATTTGTGCAATAAAATCCCACATTGACTTACTCCAATACTTCAAGTTTATTGCTTTGTTTAATATTTCTGGACCAGATTTTATCTTACAAATCTAACCTTCAAAATGAGAACAGACGCGTATGAGTTCCTACCATCTTTTTAAGTTTAACCTTATTAAATGGTGCAGTAAATCAGTTCCTGTGAAACGACCAGCCTAAAGTTATTTTGGAGCAACCAAAATAACGGTCTAATTAACTTGGAAAATAATTTCTCTAGCATTTGTCAGTCACTCGTTTTCTAAGTAACATATCTGTCATTTAAAAGACTTTCCAATATTTAAGTAGATTGTCCAGTATTTCAGTAGATCACTTAGTTTGTCAGAAGATTACCTAGTTTTTCTGAAGATCGCTCTGTTTTTCAATGGATTGCTTAGTATTTCAAAATAGCCGAACTCAATATTTTGCATAAGTGAAAATTGTATTTTTTTTAAAATACTGGGCCTACATTTGTTGGTCTAAGAATCTGCTAGACTGTCTTGAGAATTTGATGTATCGATTATCCCCCAATATTCCATTTGTTTTGGAACATCTCAGACTGTTGAAACCTTTGTTCTTAATTAGGCATGTTTTTCATGTAAAACTACAACCTTGGTTAATATTTTATGAGAAAAAGTATCGTTCTCTTTTCCAACTTTAAGCAATTGAGCTTAACAAAGTTTCCTATTTGATATATATTTGAAAAAATGAAAGCCAGTTGGTCTGTTGGCATTGAGAAGTTTGCCAAATATTCGAGTCTTAGAGGTGAGGCTATGTTTTTTTGAACTTTTACAGCAAATAAGCACTTTTAAAGGGATTATTGAACTGATAATGTCAAATTCACTGGAACCGTTCGACACATTACTTTGGGGCAGGTCTCGTTTTGTTACGCCGCGATACGCCTTCAAGCTGGGAGATCCCTCTTCTAGTGGGAAGGATGAGGGGAAGAGGAAGTGCCCGACAAGCAATCCCCCAGACCCAACACCCCCGGCTGCTGTGAGTCCCTTTTATCTTTTAGGACTGCCCGAACATAATGTGCCATCTGGTTCCATTTGTCAACCGATTCGAGCATTACCGCGACTATATCATCCGGGGTGAGCTCTCTCGTATCCCTGTAAAGAGCCCTTCGCAGCCTGTCCCATTTTGGGCACGCAAAAATGTGTGGCAGGCATTGTCTTCCTCTCCTTGGCAAAACCGACTTACCAATCTTGTACAGGTGAGACTGAAAACACCCATGCCCGTTCAAAGGCTGGGTCAGTTAGAAGTCAGTGTCACCATAACTTCGATTTAGCCACGGTCTCGCATCCGGAATAAGGCATGAAGTCCACCTTTCTTCGTCCAATTCACCTAAGACTGCTTCCAATCGTTGAGTGAGCGCTATCTCTCCTCGCACCCTCGCTTTGACGAAGGTAAATAGCGCGGCACTCTTTAGCAAGGAGGGCAACAGGTTTCATGCCTTCAATAACTCTCAGTGCCGAATCAGAGACTGTGGGATATGAAGGTGCAATTCTCAGTGCTCCTCTTCTCTTTACCTGTGCCGAGCGTTTTCGGTATACCTCCTTGCTGAGAACGTCGACCCATATTTCTGCTCCGTATAGTAGCACTGACCCTACAGCACTCATCAAAAGGCATCTTCTTGATGGATTAGGTCTCCCTACATTGGCCATAAATCGACTCAGAGCCGATACGCCCGAAGCAGCCTTTTCAGCCATTGCCCTGATTTGCTCAGAGAAACTCATCTTTGAGTTGATCAGCAGCTCCAGTTATTTCACCGCTGGCTTCGATTCGATTAGTATGTCTCCAATACTGATCATCCTTGCTCTAGTAATTCTAAACTGAGCCCGCGAGCAGTCATCCAGTCTCTCACTCTAAGCATTACGATGCCTAGCCTAAGTTGCGCTTGTTCAATGGTGCGTCCAGCGACCAGAGCCGCAACATCATCCACATAGCCGAAACATCATCCATATAGCCAATCAAGGGCAACTCATCTGGCATCTCTAGTCTCAGTAGCCCGTCGTAAAACAAGTTCCAGAGGTCTGGACCAAGGATAGATCCCTGGGCAACACCTGAAGTAACTTCCATCCTTCTTTGGCCCTGTGTCGTGTCGTAGAGCAGGCTTCAGTTCTTCAGGTAGTTCTTCAGAAGCCGCATCAGATATCCTGGAAATTGAAAAGGGTTTTCTAGCCTATCAATAATATCCACCCATCTAGTGGAGTTGAACGCATTCTTAACGTCGAGTGTCACCAGCAAGACGATCCGTCGCTTGGCACGGCCATATGCCTCTACTTTTTGGACCGCGCATCTCTGCAATCGCATCAATGGTGGAACGTCTTGCTCTAAAGCAATACTGTGAGGAGATAGGTCCCCAGCAGAACGAATCGCGTCAAGGAGTTTTCACTTGATGCTTTTCTCTAACTTTCCCAGCAGTGTCTAGCATGCATAGCAGGTGGTACGCAGACGGTATTTATATCGGGTGACGCGCGAATACGATTTTGTTGATTTTGATTGGTTGGAAATGCAGACGGGTATAAAAAGAAAAATAGCCGCCAACTAAAAGAGTTTCAAAGCGCACTTAGTGGCTAAGGGATGTAACCAAAGAAAAGGAGTGGATTACGATGACATATACGCGCCAGCATGCAACTTTAAAACAACGCGATTGCTTGTTGTTCTAAGTGTTGAAAAGAATGAAAAGAGCGCCTATTTTCACAGCGGTTTAAAGGAACCCATATACATGACGCAACCAGAAGGATTTGTAAAAACAGGACATGAGTATTTAAGGTGCAAGCGAAGAAAATCAATATACGGGTTAAAGCAAAGTGGAAGATGCTGGAATGATCATTTAAACAAATCTTTGACGCACCTTGGGTTTATTCGAAATGAAATCGACTCTTGTGCTTACCAATCATTTGCAAAAGAGGGAACTCCGTGGATGACATGACTGTCATAACGGAAAATGAAACGACGAGAAATAAAGCACGTATGTTACTTCAAAGTTGCTTTAAGGTCAAATATCTCAGAGAAGTTTCCCAATTCCTTGGTGCGTAATTCGAAAAGGAAAACTCCGGCTATATCTTAGTATCACAAAAGGATTATATCCATAAACTACTTACTCAATTTGGATTTCAGGATGTAAATGGAGTGAGAACGTCGATGGAAGTCAAGGCAAGCTTCGAAGAAGGCCATCAGGAATTTGTGGATCTCCCTTATTGTGAGCTCATGGGTTGGGTCTTTTATTTATCACTAAAGTCAAAGTCAAAAGCACTTTATTCAATATAAATTGTTTAAATGTTCAAAGAATATAAAGCAAATTCCAAACAATAAAAATACTAAAACTTAATAGCCCAAATGGATCTTTAAATTTTACGTTATCAATTAAAAAAACTAAATAAAAAAAAAAACAAAAAATATCCGATCCAAATTAATAAAAAAGCAACTACGACTATTCAAAAATTAATTATAATTTTAACACAGCAGTGAACTTTAACCTTACACCTAATATGTTATAACAAAATTCTAAAAAAATTCACTTAAAGACTTTATCTTATACTAATACATGGTAACACGATATTCCTAACCTAAACGTTAAACGTTATGTCTAAGCCTAATATAATAAACATAACATATACCCATCCTAAATATTGAAGTCTATTTCTAATTTTTAACACAAACAAATCACAACAAAACAAAAAAATAACCACGACTAATTTAGACATTGTCATCCAGCCACCAATACTCCGATTGCTCCGCCCCAGCTCGAACAGCCTCAATGAATCTAGCAAATGAGTTTCTCGGTTGGAATTATTGGTCTCGTGAACGCAAATTCGGAGGATATTTTATCTTCTTATCTGTGGCAAATACAGGAATGCTTCGAAAGGCATAAAGCCAGTAGCAAGACAAGTCTCAATATATCCGTCTGTAGGATGGGACGGCTGTGAAATCCAGGGGTCATTGCTCACAGTTATAGGTCTTGCGATATAATTCCGAAGAAGCTTCAATATGAAGATATCGGCTGTCGTTACTTTAGCAGTTTGATGAATTCTTCTATTCGATATATAGTGCTTCAAATCCATCTCAGGCGTTCTGTATGAACCAGTACTTGCACAAAGCCATTTCCTTTCAAAAATTCTTAAATTTTCCATAGCACTAGCACTCTGGTTGTACCAGATCTGATATCCATATGTCAAAACTGGTCTAACTAGGGTCTTGTACCAGATAACTTTGACTTTTCGATCAATGTTACTGGAATGAAAGAGTTGTCGAATGGCCATGACTCCTTTTTGTGCTTTACTGAGCATGATTTTGACATTTTCAGAAAAGTACAGATACTGATCGAGATGAACACCAAGGTATCGAACACACGATTCATGCAGAAACCATTCTGAACTCTCACCAGCTATAATATGGAAGTTCTTCCGATTACGATTCAGGTCTTGACTGATCCCATGCAGCGTTGTTCGAAACAAAATTCTTTTGCACTTAATTGATTCGCATTGATTTTCATTCGCCAATTGTCAGTATAGAGCTGCACATTATTCAACACTAAGATTGCTCTGAGCTATTATAGCTTTTCGGTCAGCCGTATGAATGATCAGATCATCAGCAAACGCTACCAATGACTGCGTTGCCGAGACGTTAAAATCAGAGTCTACGAATGAATATTGAGAAAAATAGAGGCGCAGTAACTGTTCCTTGCTGTAGACCATTCAAGACCTGAAAGTCGCACATTGTCGTCGGATTTCCATCAGTTACAACAAATCATTTCTCGACAAAGTGTCTGAGGAACCTATCCTGAAGTAGTTTAAAAATTATCCATCTAACCACACCGTATCGAAGGCTTTCTCCATATCAATGAGACATGCTCCAACACATTCTTTGTTGTTTAGTTTCCAACAGATGTCTGAGGTTACTTTCGTTATTGCATGTATGGTCGAATGCCTGGCACGAAAACCAAATTGGCAATTCGGCATCAACTCATATTTCTCAATGTGGGCGTTTAATGCTCTGTTGAGTATCACTTCAAACACCTTGCTGATGTTAGACAGTAAACTGATTGGGCGATTGCTTTTAGGGCACGAAGATTCTTTTCCTTTCTCAAGATCGGAAATACCTTAGCCTTTTTCCACTCATTTGGGAAATATGAATTGCTCAATATGTTGTTGAGCAATACGCAATAATTTCTAATAGCAGCCTCAGGCAAATGCCATAGAGTTTTATATTTGGAACACCGTCAATACCACATGATTTATTTTTGTTTATCCTGCCAAAGATGAAACATAAGTATTCATAGCTGACAAAATAATCAATACAATTCAAGCTAGGTATGACGTCAGATGTCAATGTTTCATTGATATGAAGAATTGATTCGCGGTTCAGGCTTGATTTGTTTATCGCTAAGAACGCGCCCGGATTACCGTAACCAAATCGGCACAATATTTTTCAAATTATAATCGAAACCATTCGAATTGGGCTAAAAGGATTCTTCGTTATCTGAAGATCACAATCGTTTACAAATTGAGATACGAGCCCACAGGTCAAAAGCTTCAGCATTTGTGGATGTGGATTGGGCCACCTCAAGGGAGGAACGTAAAGTATCAGCGGCTATGTTATAACGTAAGCCGGATCTCCTCTCCTTTACACTGGAAAAGTATAAAACAAACGATAACCCCTCTCAGTGCGATAGAAGCCGAGTATACAGCGGGGATTGCTTGGATGAGGGAACTGCTCAGATCACTCAGCCTTGAAGATATAATTGGAAATAGCAGTCAAATATCGTGGAACCACTAGGCTGTAATCACACATGCAGAAAATTAAAATAGTAACTCTCGAACTATATTTGCGATAAAATATCATTTTGTATGAGAGAAAGTAATGGATGGATCAATTGAGTTGAAGTACTTGAAGTCTGAGAATAACCTCGCAAACATCTTTACGAAGCCATTTCGTAAGAATCTACTGCTGCAAGTAGCGACTCGTTAACAGGGAAGCTATTCGTAGTGATCAATGTTGGTGATCCTTCCAAGAAGGGGATTGTAGAAACAACGACATTGAAAGCATTGCTCGCATAACAGATGATGGATCAGGTCTGCCAAAGTATCCATCTTTCTCTCTGATAACTATACACCGCCAAATGTGCAATCAATTGTATGTGTTAACTGACTATTAGAAATAAGTTGTACTAAACCCCTGTTACCACCGTTTTTACTATCGTATTCAGAAGAAATAAACAGTTTCATTGACGGGTATAGACGTTTTTACAAGTGAAACTGCCTCCTTCTCAGAGTCGGCTTGCCAGTCGGTTTATTTAACTTGAAATGAATAACAAAATCCCTTCCGAGCCATGGTTACCGCTTTGCGAAATTTCTACAACGTCATGGAATTTATATATACAATCACAGCTGTAAATTTTTCGTCGAAATTTATTTGAATATTCACTTGATTATCGTGAATTAGGAAATTGATATGGAAGGAACTCATCGTTGGAGCAAAAAGACATCGTCTCAAGTATACCGAACCCCAATCATCTTCGCCTTCAGTGACACGGCTGAAGACCAAAAGTTGACTCTACTCGTACCCAGAAAGTATGGAGGAAGTATTAACATTTTCGTAACACCATGGCAGATGGCAAATCTCTTTAAAAAACTAATATCCCAAAATAATACTCTTCTGTATTACAAAATAATACTTTAGTTCCTGATGATAGAGCTCTAAGTAGAATATTCAACGCATCAATGCATGTTGTCGACGAAGATACTATAAACAATAAATTAGAATTACCTTCAACGAATGAAAGCTTGATTTTGTTTTCTTTTCCCTACGTTGACATTAGAAACATTAGACATTAGAAACACCTTCCAAGGATGCGGCCTGCATCACGCTTTGAAACATTCTACCAGTGCTGGGCGGTGGCATCGCATCTCAAACGCTACACGCCATAATTTTTTGAGCATTAAACACGAATAAGCTTTTAACTCGGAAATTATTCCGCGAGCATGCCACATACTAGAAAATATAAATAATGTGTTCAAATGTCATTTATGGCTTGTCACAGCCAACTAGTACAAGTAATTGATCGAGACTCGAGCAAGTCCATTTGCGATGTTTTGGATATTAGTTGGAGGTTACGCTAAGCGCAAATAACCGTCAGTTTGGGAAACTGCGACAAAGAAATATGTTGGCAATTGGAATTTGAACAACGAAAGTTGGATGGCTGTTAGCAAAAGCTATTTAAGGGAGCAGACCGATTAAGTAGGAGCTTTTTCTACCTTGGTACTTTTCGATAGGTAGTTGTGAGTCGTGACTCAATGTTATAACAAAAACCATCAGTCGAGCTAAAGAAAAAGTGATTTGAAGTGAATTAAGCAGAAAGTGAAAGTGTGTGATAAACTAATTATAAACAAATTAAAATGAGGTGATTCGTGACTGAATGGGATTGATTGAAAACATTTGTGGATTAAACAAGTTGGGTAAACAGACCTACGCTCATGTCAGAAGGGTTTTGTACTCAACTTACAAAATGCAGTCACCAGATCGAATCAAATCAAGAAACATGTCAAAGACGATTTTATTGGAGAAAATATGAAATACGAAGATCATACTATTATTAACAAAGTTGAACGAATTTCGACTTCTGAGGTTTTTGGTATTGTTATACTCATTAAAATCTCCCTTGGTAATTATTTCAGATGTCCATCCGCGACGGAGGAAACACATTTTTCATGTATTACCCCCCTGTGCCCCTATGAAAGCAAAAACTGACAGATTAACAACTGTTTTGAAAAGCTCCCAAGAAAACTTTTATTTCATACTCATATCGGCTACGTTTGATGAATTTTTTTTTCAGGGGCCACTCTTCTGTACTGTTATCATCGATTAATGGCCATTTTTTTCGAATCCCAGAATGGTTACAAAACCCTTTTGCTAGGAGCCCTCCCCCACTTCCTTGACTTGTTTCACTTATGAGCATTAATTGTAGGTACTCATCTTCAGTCATTCATTGAATTGAATCAAGTGTTCAAAGCATGCACCTTAAACGTTGAAGTTGGGAAAAAATAACTCAAAATTATTCAATCTTCGCATTTAAAATAGCCACTATTTTGTTTTACGATTACTGATACCACTAGCTGAAACGATTCTCAAAGATATTCATGACACCTACCATTCCTGAAATTTTCATGAAAATCCTAGCAAAACTGTAGTGTCTGAGTCGGTAAAAAGCGCATGTTGTTTCATAGCCATATGTTGCCATAGTAATAAATGCAGCGCATACTGTTCCATAGTAATACAGGAAAATTCAAACCGCTATAACTTCGCTAAATATGAATCAATCTTTATGAAACTTTCAGCATAGATCAATCTTATAAATAGACATTTACGTACTGAATTTCATTGAATTTAAGGGTACCGTTAAGATTTTATTCAAGAAAACATAAAATCGATAAATCATACTATTACTAACAAAGTTGAGTGAATTGCGACTTCTCACGTATTTGTTGTTGTTGTACTCACCAAGGCCTACATTCCTGATTTTTTTCAGATTTTTCGGATCACAGGTGTCCAATCGCGAGGGGGGGACACAAATTTTTCGTGTATTTCCCCTCCATGCGCGCCCCTCGAAGCAAAATTTACCAAACTAAGGCCTGTTTTGTAAAGTTCTCATCAAGACCTTTCATTTGATACCCATATCGGCTACCTTCAATGAAATTTTTTTTTCGGGGGGTCACTCTCCCATATGGGGAGACCCCCCTTAAATACCTCATAAAATTTTTTTGTAGTTGAACTTTGAAGAGATTACCACTTTACACCTACACACAAAATTTGATGTTTCTAGCTTAAGTAGTTACCGAGAAAAACTGCTGTGACACACGGACGGACGGACGGACAGACGGACAGACTGGTCGCGAAACTAGCAGGGTTTTGTAAAATTATTTTACAAAACCCTAAAAAGTGGATACGTAGTCAAGGAACGTAAAAGACAGCTTACGAGGTAAGAAACATAGTACATTCACACAGTATCCTAACCTTTAATTTATCCTGTGTTACACACTTTCTGAATTTTCTCAGGGGCCGGTCAGCCCAGCCGGGGCACATTAGCTGTACTGAGGCCTGTCGTATTTAAAAAATAAAGTAAAAAGCAAATAAGATTTCCGATGCACATGTTCTTTTACGCATTTCAGAACATGGGAGTGCTGCCAGATCCTAATAAATAACTAAAAGATTGCATAGAACGAATTTGTTTTTCTTCAAAGTTATCAATTTTTCAAGATCTGGTAATCGTGAAGTCTCTTATCTTTTACCAACCTACCTGCTAACGATGATTTATGGTTCGCTCTTCGGCTTGTGTTCGGATTTTTCCGGAGGCTATATTGAGTGTGGATGGTATGTGAGTATACTATGGTAAGGAATAGTTGAAGAGGGAAAATTCCAATTTCTAGTTACCCCATTAGTGGATTGCGTCAGTTATTCTAAAGGAAGTCCCCCGGGAAATTTGCGCAATAATCGATGGGCTGTAAGACGGCGGTCCGGTACGGATAAAGCAGTAGACGAGTGGAAGCAAAAAAAGCCGCCAACGTTACCGTGATTCACGTGACAAGAACAAGACAACAAGTGTCAGTCAACGTTAGAGAAGTGGTTGAGTTCGCTAGATGCAGCAGTTTTTTAATGTATGACTTGACATCCTAGAAGGCTTGAAATATGTAAAGATAGAAAGACAAATGGTACCATTATCAACGAGCAACTTATTGAAAATTCCGACGCGATTTCCTCAGTACTAAACCACACCAGTTCGAATGGACATTAAACAACTCAAAAAATAAAAATTCAATATGCTTCTACCTGGCCTAACCTAGGAACTACATGTATAATGCATCCTACACCTGTATAAAGCCATTTCCTTCTATTCATCCTTTATACACTAAAGATGGCTCGAAGAAGTCAAAACGCATCTTTTCACTCGAAAAGGCAAGGCCCGGCGGCTTTTCAAGTAAAAAATCAATATAATACTTTTATTCATATTTTGATGAGGATTTTTGCCACCTTTGGATAGAATGGTTCAACTCGATTGGTAGGTATCGGCAATATTGGTACTATATTTGAGTGATATAACTTAGTATGTAGAGCACTCAAGCTATGGCTTAGTGAATTATATATTGTTGATGGCAATGCAATTAGCTTGACATCAAGGAAGAATATTAGTGCATGATGTTAGATATTGATTATATGGTAGACAGAAATTTTAAAACCAGATAAATCAAACCAAAAAATGAGAAAAATACATAAAGGGGTGTCCAACTAAAACGGACGATGTTAATTGTAAATAAAACAAAAAGTTTTCAGAGAATTATGTCAATTTTTTTTATTTTAATAGAAGGATCTATGAAAATTATGTGTGAAACAAAATACCGCCCAAATACTCGCCATGGCTCCATGGCTCCATATTTTCAATGACCCTGAGGCATAATTGAGGTTCAAAGTCGTTAATGTGCTGAATTATCTCATCCTTTAGCTCTTCTATTGTTCTTGGTCTATTGACGTACACTTTTTCTTTTCAATATCCCCAGAGAAAGAAATCCAACGGTGTCAAATCACATGATCGTGGCGGCTAATTAACATCGCCAGAACGTGAGCTAACACGGCCATTGAATTTCTCGCGCAAAAGAGCCATTGTTTCGTTGGCTGCGTGGCAAGCGGCACCATCCTGTTGGATCAACATATCGTCCAGGTTCATAACCTTCAAATTTATTTAAAATTTACCTCAGTGATGCTCGTGAGATGTTGAATTGTTGGGCACGACGACGAGTTGAGGTAGGCGGCTCTTCTGCCACACTATCGCGAACAACAGCGATGTTTTCCGCAGAACGAACTGGGCGAGCATGCATAGGTGATTTTAAATTTACTACAGACCCGGTTTGCTGAAATTTGTGCACAATTCTCCCGATTGTGGATACATTTGGTAGATTATGTTGACCAAAAAATCACGAAGAACACGAAATGAATTTCAATTTGAACGCCCATTTTCGTAAAAGGCTTCAACAATCTTAACGCACTGCTCAATTGTGTACCACTCCATGGTTGAATTTGTCAAACATTGAAACAAAGAAATATCAAATTAAGTTGGGCGAAAAACTTTACGTTAAGGTGTGACTCATAATTTACATCGTGCATTATGGTTGGACCACTCTTTACTATGAACTGTACTATTGTGAAAACCTTTATTATATCGTAGTGAACATACAGAATTGTAATCCCAATTTGTTGCTATCCTAATTCTGAAGCTGAACTAGGGAGTAAATCCCTGCTTCAGTCAAAAAATAATAAAAGAGAGTATTTTTACGTAAGTTCAGCTATCCAAAATGCATACATATAATCAAAACAATTGAAAGTGACTCAACAACCATTTCTACTTTCACAAGTAAAAGATTGACCTAAGAATGACTTTTTTGCATTCTAGTTTCTCAACATCTCACGCCTTCCCACAAAATTTACAACTTTGTCAAAGTTCATAACTGCTGATGAAATTTATTGTGCGGTCTCTGACCGTAGATCAGGTTTAAATATTTAATAATTCTTCTTACTTTCGCGCAGGGTCGTTTCTTTTGCAATCTTGTATACCTTGAAACCTGTTCTTTACGGACATATCAGGTGATAGTTTCCGTGCTATAACAACTATACATGTGTCCACAGATATAAAACTTGCATGCAAGTATAATTTCGCCGGTTGGTAACGTTAAAAAGAACAAGAAAAAAGTAGTTAAAAAATTCACCAAAGAAAATGCCGAAGATATTAAGATCACAGTATATGCCGATGGCCAAAAGTAAAAGATACGAAATGTATCTGAGATCCGTAACCATTTCTTTTCAAGAGATACTGCCTGTGTCTCATTTTGCAACCCGGAATTTTAGTTTGAGTCGTTAAAATCGGTTTTATTGGTTGGAAATGTTTTTATTGAATGTAAATGTTTTCTTTTTAAATAATTTTATAGTTAATTGATGATGCGAATGGTTCTAACTAATAGAATAGGTAAAAAGTAGGCCAAAGAATCCAATAAAAATCTTTTTCTAGTTTAGTTAATTGAAAGAATACTTTCATGCCAAAACTTCATCAAAAATAATATCTTATTCATGTTGCAGATACGAAAAAAATTTACAAACAAGAATGGGCCACTGAATCCATAATTATTCTTCGAACCATAAAAGGATTCATTGAAGAGTCTCTTGAAATTCTTTGCAAAAGCTACAGTAGGTCCGTTGCTGAATTCCAGTTTACACTTAGCCAAGCAAAAGACGCCCATACATCATTAGTCTCACTAGTAAATCTATCTCAACACGCACCTGAGTAATAAGATTTTTTTCTTGACCTTACAGAGTATCTTTATGACCCAATCTTACAATAGATTCGTATTTACGATTGTACTGTAATCCAGTAGAGCCTCATTTGAGTGATACATGATCAAATTGAAGATGAAACCTTCCTACTAAGAATTTCCTAACGAGCAAGAAATACTCTTAAGAATTTCTGCTATTTTGATTAGAAATAAAATTGATGCTTGCCGCAGACGTAATGGTGTAAGGTTCATGTTAACATCCTATATACGAATACATTGAAAGAACTCATGCATTCTCAACTACAAGAGCAAAAAGATATGTTTTAAACAGACATTAGCATCTCCCCACATCTGGTCACATCTCAATTGATTAATATTGCGTCACACCTATAAATATTATCTGCAAAAAAAAAAATCTTAATACTCATCTAAGTATCTATTGATCTTTGATTCTGTTGGTTTTTTTTTTCTTCTTGCCGCGTTCATGTTGCATAGATATGAGTTGGCGTTTTGTTGCTCCTTTTCATATTAGTACTCGGTACAAGTGTTGTTTTCTTTTCTTCATCTTTTCTCAACTCAAAATTAATAAATTCTTAGATCGCGTGCATAAACATCTTAGCCTTGACGATTGATCACTACAAGATGTCATGATTCTTTTCTAGATATTCAGAATACTTGTAGACGAATAGAATATGCTTATGCATCTTGTTAATGTTTCGTGAAGATGCACACACATAATTAATAGACGATTAAAATGCTGCAAGGTGGAGAAAAAAACATGGAAAGAGGTATTCGCTAATTTGAATAGAATTTTATTAGTATTGACGAAGTAAGTAGGTTCCAAGTGATTTGTTATCAATGAGGTATTCTGGTTAATGGCCACTTGTTGACGAAATATGTTGGAGCTAGTCATTTTTCTAAGCTGTGGGAAAGAGTGAGATTGATGGTCAGACTGACTAGAAATTCAGCATAATTTGATTATTTAGTAAACGATCTCAAAAAAAAAAAAAAAATAAGTAAAATCAATTGACAACACTTAGCAAATAAAAACTCGGTAGCGCCACAATAGCACATCGCTGTATGCGCACCATCAGTATTGAACGCGTTCAAAAGCACAATCGCACATTGCCTGAAAACGCACTCTCAGCATTGAACGCGCCAAAAAGAAGAGATTCGGAACTAGGGATGGAAAGATCGGTGAAAGTTAACCGGTTAAATTAATTCACCGATCGGCGTATTTTCACCGGTTAATCACTCTTACCGAAATCGGTTGACCGGCTAAATGTTTCGGTTAACCGAAAGATCATTTGTTCGCGAATCGTGACGTGAATCCAACGAAAAATTGGAAAAGAAATATTGGCTTTGTTTATGTTATTGCTATGTGCTGCTGCTCTGCACATTGCCATATTTTATCCTCGTTGTCAGATTCACTCCCTCATATTGTCGCAACTCGATTTGTTAGAGTTTCATAACTTACCTAATTCCAAATACATAAAAGACTATCGCATATCATCGTTTCCTACAGATCGTGAAGGAAAAATAATATGAATAATATGCATTCGCATGTATTACAGACAGTTTGTAATTCCCATGGTCCAACGCGGTAAGACTACACCGCCAGACAAAACAATAAAGTTCTATGCGGTGCGATCCCACGATCTAGCATAGAACATGAAACCACGAAAATTCAAACATCGACGTCTTGAACCATGGGAAGATTGAATTTGTTTGTAATTAAAAATGTATTTAAAGTAAAGTGCAATAATAAAAAGTTACCACTCGGACTTATCATTTCGAGCTCATTCATTGGCGACCGTGACAGGACTCTCGACAAACCAGGATGTCGGACCTTACTACGAAACAGTAATCATTGGGAGACCAAATAGAGCGACTGGTGTGGAACTTTGCCAAGGATTCATCATCCAGGAAGACTCAGGAATATCTGGAGCAGCGACAACACCAGCTCAGCCAACTATGGCGGGAATTAAAACGTAACCACGAACTCATCGAGGCAGCCATAGAAAGTTACAAGGAGTCAGAGTATCTACACAACAATTACTACGACGAAATCAAGAAACTTGTGATTAGCCTGTTGGAGAAGTTAGAGGAACTGTTGGCAACATCATCAAAGGAAGAAGCTACTCAAAGGGAGCAACAAGTGGAACTCTAAGCGACATCGTCGAAGGGAGAGGCTGTGGCGGCTCCAGCACTGACACAAACAACGCCACCAGCAATATGAACATATCGAAGGAAACAAATCCTAACACCAAGAGAAGATTGGCATTCTACAGCGAAACGCACGCGACAACGCATCGACAACCAACATTTAATCATCCATATGTTCGTTTATATGATGTTCATTTTGTTCGGACACGACTAAACTTGACTTTTGTGAGAAAGGAAATTTCATTTCCCACGATAAAAAATTGTTGGGTTCTGTCTCCGAACGAAAGCCCACATTGGTGACCCCGCAAATAAACAAAGTGCAAATAAAAGAAAAAGAAGAAAATCTTTCGAAAAAAAACCAGTGAAAAGTGAAAGCGTTTCGAACGAAAGTGAAAATTTTACAAACAAACGCAAAAATACTTCAAATAAAAGGTGAAATTATAAATCAGAAAATATTACATGACTCTGGAAGAAACTAAAGCGGAGCTTGAGGCTATGGAACAACGAATCCACGATCAAATGCAGCAACTCAGAGACATGTCAACAAATCATAATAACGTCGCACGGGAAGCCGAAGTGGCAATGATCAACAACAATCATGTCAAAATACCCGCATTCTGGAGAGAACACCCAGCGCTTTGGTTCGTGCAACTAGAATCAGCTTTTTCCATTTCGAAAATCACCGCCGACAAAACAAAATTTCAACATGTGGTCCTTAATCTCGACACAAAGACTCTCCATCTGGTTTCGGATATTATCTCAACACCATCCGAAACGAACAAATACGATGCAATAAAGCAAATAATCAGCGAAACAAATGAATCAAAACTCAGACGCCTCCTCAGGGGCTTAGAAATTACAAATGGGAAGCCGTCCTACAACAAATTAAAAATCTTGCAGGCGGACAATGCAACGACTCGATCTTAAAAACGATTTCCACAGAACAACTTCCAGAGCAAGTCCGTAGTATATTAACAATAAGTGAAGTCCAAGATCTGTGCAAACTTGCGGTGCAAGCCGACAAAATTCTAGAGGTGTCGAAAGTGGATGGATTTGAGATGGTGGCGATTTCGAAAATTGAAACAAGCACAGAACTACGAGATTACATTGCAAAAATCTCATGAGAGCTTGAGGATTTGAAAAAACAAACGAATTCACGAAAATCGGAGCGCTCGAGATCAAAATCGCGAAATAGAGAAAATTACCAGAGAAAATACGAACCAAAAGGACAAAAATCGAGTTCAGACTTGTGCTACTATCACGAACATTTCGGAGAAGCCGCGCGAAAGTGCCGCGTGCCATGCTCCTATAACAAAAGATAAAATCCGGGAAATCAAATATGCTATTGTCTACATCAACAACATCAAAGCCGGAAGACGATAGCAAAAACATGAAAAAAGAACACTGCCTACATTTGCAAGATAAAACAGGACAACAATACTTAGTAGACTAGTGTTCTTGTGTATCAGTCGTTCCACGCATCTGGTTCAAAACGAAGCTCAAACAATCCCCATTGAAACTCTACGCAGCTAATTCCTCAGTAATCCACACATATGGCCAGCGACTATTTTGTTTGGATTTAGGACTGCGTCGAAACATACCATTTCCGTTCATCATTGCTGAAGTCAAGACGGGCATCATAGGAGCCGATCTCATCTACTATTACGGACTTCTAGTTGATCTGAGAAAACGACGCCTAATCGACCCACAAACTTCCCTCTCGACAACAGGAAAAATCAAAATCACATCAGAGCATGGAATTCCGACTATGATAACAACAGAAAACGAAAACATGGAATTTGGGAAACTGATGCAAGAATTGTTTGACTTAACGAAACTATCAATAAAAAACGCAATAACACAAAACTGTCACGCTGTGCGTCATATCATCACTGAAGGTCCCCCTGTTGTCGAAAGAGCACGCGAACTCGTGGGAGAAAAACGACAAAGCGCAGAAATATTAGCCATGCTCGAAGCCGGCCATATAAGGCCTTCAAAAAGTCAATGGTCATCTCCGCTGCACATGCAACAAAAGAAAACTGGCCATTGGCGCTCCTGTGGTGATTATCGAAAGCTAAATGCCCGAACCGTGCCCGACCGATACACGTCGCCGCTGACACAAGATCTTTTTCCCACGCTTTTCAACAAAAATATGTTTTCCACGATTGATCTTGTGAAGGCCTACCACCAAATACCCATGGCCGAAGAAGATATACCGAAAACAGCCATCGCTACACCCTTCGGACTATTTGAATATTTGGTCCTACCATTCGGTCTTCGAAAAGCCACCCAAACATTTCAACGCTGGATTGATTCAATTTTTCGTGACCTAGATTTCATTTTTTGCTACGTTGACGATTTCTTCGTATTTTCTGACACTCACGAAGAGCACATGAACCATCTTACAAAGACTGAAAGACAACGGGATCACGATAAATAACAATAAGTGTGCATTTGTGAAAAACGAAGTTAGTTTTCTTGGATACACAATAAATGCTGCTGGATACAAGCCACCATAAAAGAAGATAGAAACCCTCATCCATTATACAAAAAAACAATCCATGATCTCCGCAGATTTCTCGGAATGATAAACTATTATCGAAATTGCATACCAAACGCTGCCAAGACTCAAGCACTCCTAAGTTCGTACATCAAAGCCTCCAAAAAGAACGACAAACGAGAAGTCAAATGGACGTCATAAGCAACTGAAGCATTTGAGAAAAGCATAAAAAGCCTAGCCGACATCACACTCACATCGTTTCCATCCCCAACGGCGCCATTGTGTTTAACTACCGATCCATCCGACACAGCAATTGGTGCATCACTTGAACAAAAAATAAACAACGTTCTGATGCCGATCGGATTCTTCTCTCGAAAATTAACCAAACCAGAACGCAATTGGAGCGTCTACGATCCTGAACTTTTGGCAATTTTTGCAGGGATTCGACATTTCCAACATCAACTCGAATGCAGGACATTCGAAATAAAAAACGATCACAAGCCATTAATCTATGCGTTTTCACAAAAATCTGAAAAAGCATCTCCACGCCAATTTACGACATTTAGGCTTTATCTCACAATTCTCGACCAACATAGTCTACGTTAAAGGCAGCGAGAATGTCGTAGCGGACGCATTATCGAGAATCAACACAATTGATATGCCGTCAAAATATGACCCAAAAGAAATTTGTGAGCAACAAAAAAAACGACGAGGAATTATCTGAGTTATGAAAAAACTCGTTATCCCTCAAGTTACAACAACTCTACATCAAAAACTCGCCAGTCTACTGCAGCATCTCCACAGATGTAATAAGACCGTACCTTGCTCAAAACTAAAGAAAAATTGCATTCGGAATCACTCACGGCCTTTCACATCCAAATGGTCGCTCTGCCGCTCGCGCATTACAAGAAAATACATCTGGCCCGGTATAAAAAAAGAGGCATTAAAATGGTCCCGAGAATGCACTGAGTTCCAAAAATCAAAAGTTCATCGACACAACAAAACAACTCCGCAAAACAGCGTCACAGACTCTAGGTTCAATTACATTAACATCGATTTAATCATCCTGCCGCCTGTAGAGGGATATCGCTACTGCCTAACAAGCATCGACAGATTTTCACGATGGCCCGTGGCGGTACCTTTGAAAGAGACCGCAGCACCGACAGTTGCAATGGCAGTCTTCAACCATTGGATCGTTAATCACGGTACCCCTCTCACCATCACGACAGACCAGGGACCGCAATTCGAGTCTACCTTATTTAAAGCCATGACAAACTTTTTGCGAAGTAAAAAAACTAGGACCTCACCATATCACTCTCAGTCGAACGGACTCGTTGAACGACTACATCGTACTTTAAAAGCAGCATTAATGTGCAAAAATGATATTGGCTGGATCTGCGCACTTCCTTCAGTAATACTCGGCACTTCGTACATGCTACAAAGAAGATTTAAAATCATCCCTTGTTGAAATGCTGTACGGCACAACTTTACGTATGCAAACTAATGCGCAGCATCAAGCCCATACCGACAGCTCATCACTCAAAAATAAAACCTTTTTGTCAAAAAGAGCTTAAAACATGCACAAATGTGTTTGTACGCTGCGACCGCATGAAAAGCCCGCTGCAGAGACCATACACAGGGACGCATCAAGTGCTCGAGCGAATAACCGATGATCTTTACAAAATCCTAGTCAACGATTCAGAACAAAACATCTCAATATCACGACTGACTTCAGCACATCTTGAATCAGACCAGGCAAACGAAGCGAATAAAAACTTGAATCGACGAACTCTAGAGATTCCAGAAATTCCACAAATTTCAGAAACTCGGGCGATAACAAAAACTCAAGAAAACGCAACAGCTTAAAAAAATCGTGACGTTTTCCAACAATTCCAAGAAAGTCACTAGGAAGGGGAAGATGTGGCGGCTCCAGCACTGACACAAACAACGCCACCAGCAATACGAACACATCGGAGGAAATAAATCCTAACAACAAGAGAAAATTGGCATTGGAGTTAGTCTACCGCGAAACGCACGCGACAACGCATCGACAACCAACATTGCATCATCCATACGTTCGTTTCTATTATGTTCATTTTGTTCGGACGCGAATAAACTTGTCTTTTATGAGAAAGAGAATTTCATTCACACGATAACAAGTTGTTGGGTTCTGTCTCCGAACGAAAACCCACAAGGCCACTCATAAGCAACTGCCGGTGAAGATGTTTTCTATGGTCAACACCTTAAAAATTTTGATGAAGGCGTTACGACAAGTAATGGACCGTCTCAATAGCAGATTTACATCATTACAACGAACGCAGTTTTTGGAAATGCAGCGAATTACCGCTCAGCGAGTTACCGTCAAGATAAGCACTTCAGCATTTTGAAATAAGCTGTCGTTCCTAGTGATTACGATGCCGAGGCTTACACGAAGATGGAAGAACCGGTCGAAGTTCTTCAAATGAGGATGATGGAAGCTGGATCCTCAACGCTAACATCTTCAAGTGCCACGACGTCGTCAACTCCGATCATAAAGCTTCCACGGATCCAGTTGCCCAAGTTTGACGGAGACTACTTGTGGTGGCAAGAGATCCAGGACTTGTATTGCCAGCTGATTGACCAGAGCAACTTCAGACCTGCACAAAAACTGTTTTATTTAAATGCAAACGTAGAAGGTGAAGCTGAAGCGCTAATTAAACACCTTACAGTGTGCGACAAAAATTACAGTCCAGCTTGGGAACTCATAAAGGAGTGCTATCAGAATAGACGCTTATTAGTCACCTCCATCATACAGAAGCTCATTTTGCAGCCAAATATTAGCCAGGAAACGGCCAATAACATGAAAGGGCTACATGACGTTACGCAGGAATGCATTCGGGGGCTCCTAACGTTGGAGGTGAACGTAGATCAATGGGATCCAATTATGATATTCCTGTTGCTGAAAAACTGGACAGCACTACACATGTAGCATTCGAGCGTTCGCTTTCTTCACCGAGATAGTTGCTATCCATGTACCAATTCTTGCAGTTCCTAGCGTATCGGTTCGAAGCTATGGAAGCAACAGGTGTGACACCGACCAAACCAAAGGTCTCCAAAATGGCCCTAATAGCGGCGGATAGTGGTTGCAAAATGTATAGAGGAGTACATCAACTACATCAATGCAGCAATTAAGTGGCAGCTGTGCTTCAATTGTTTGAGAGCAGGTCATGCAGTAAAAGTGTGCACCTCGCGAAGCTGTACAAAATGTGGGAAGCGGCATCACACACTGCTTCACAATGACACAAGGGGCAACGATGCCATCCCAAAGAAATCGATCAGGGAAAGCAAATCGCTGGCGGTCAAAGGCGAAGTTGACAACTCATCCTATGTTTTGTTGGCCACAGCAGCAGCTTTCATCATCAATCGCAACGGTGAACCTATTCATGCAAGAGTCTTATTAGACTCAGGTTCACAGCTTCACTTAATCACTGAAAGGTTTTGGGCTAAACTTGGTCTCAAAGGAAAAAGAGACAACCATAAGATTAATGGGATCGACAACACTACACAGCAATCTAGACATCGTGTGTTTTTACGTCTGAAGTCTAAGCTATCCAGCTACGAGGCACCACTAGAAGCCCTGGTTATCAGCGAGATAACAACCAAATATCCAACACAAAACTTAGACACATCGAATTTGCCAATTCCTAAGAATATACAGGTATATATATTTGATCCGCACTTCAATCGGCCCAAGAACATTGATCTTTTTATTGGCGCATAGCTATTTTGTTCTCTATTTCGTTTTGCAAAACACTGTGCTAGGATAGGTGGCAATGGGAAAGGTTGATTGTAGTATCGATGCAACGAAAAACATATTTTGTGGCACTTTGACAAACCTCAACAAGCAGCTTGAACGCTTTTGGACTATGGAGGAATTTGAAGAAACGAAACAGAGAATATCAGAAGAAGATAGCCAGTGCGAGGAATTCTTCATATCTACAGTAACAAGAAACATTGAGGGATGATTTGTAGTACGATTACCATTCTCCTGTCCATCTTCAAGCCTGGGAGAGTCGAGGAACTTAGCAGAACTGAGGCTTGGAAGTTTGCTGAGGAAGTTGGACAGAAACGATGAACTGCGGTCAATGCACACAAATTTCATAAACGAATATTTGGCTTTGGGTCACTTGGAGCCCGATCTTTACTCTTCACATCTTGACGCAGCACACAATACACCCCAGTACTACCTACCTCATCATAGTGTGCTGCGCTCAGACAATACAACCACTAAAATGCGAGTAATATTCGATGGACCCGCAAAAATGTCGACAAATTTGTCTCTGAGTGACATAACGCATACGGGACCTGCTCTGCAGAATGAACTGTTTAGTATTTTGATCAGGTCTTGCACATTTAAGTACGCAATGATAGCGGACATAAAAAAAAGTTCCGACAAATACTTATCAACCGTGAAGATAAAGAATACCAAAAGATTCTATGGCGAGAGAGATGCCGATGATCAGCAAGGCATTGCTGGGAGCAGTAAGGACGCTGGACATGGCGGTGTTGCGAGAGCTAGTTTCGAAGGGCCGACGAATAAGTGTCTCGGTAACTTTATGTCTCTTTTCATTTGATAACAAGACTCTCGTTTGTAAGTTTCTAAGGATATCTCAAACGAAAGGGGTATTATTCTGAAATCGCTAGTCTGTCTGTGGGCATCTATTACAGCGCTTGAATTTTTCCCTTTAGGAGGTGGTCACCAGGATAAACAAATCACCAATGCCTTGCTATACATGATGACATGCCGTTAAGGACGCCAGAAAAGGACGGCTTCAAGATATTTTGCAAGGCAATGCAGCCTTTGCCCTCAGTGCCTTCTGAATATACCTGTACTAAGGTAACGGAAAAGAAATTCCTGCTGCTGCGTGCTGACTACGGATGAAAGCTTTCCAATGCGAAGTCTATCGGTCTTACACTGGACTGTAGGACGCATTCGGAGGCCACGTAGTCATATTTGGAAGTAACAGCACAAGTGGTAAGTTTACAATATTATTGTTAAGGATGCAGGTTAGCTATCTTCTGGCCATCTTTTAAAAATGGTGCTTGGAGCGGCCATTAAAGCTGAAACGCCCACGCATATAATCAGGCACCAAATTGTCACAAAAGGCTCGCCTGTTGCTGAACGCCCTTGACGGTTTAATCAAGAGAAATTTAAGATCGCTACAGCTGAAATGCAGTTTTAACAAGACATTTGGCTGGAAAACGCATCTTTTCCATAATTGACCTAGTCAAGGCGTTTTACCATATCCGATTAGAGAAGACTAAATTTCAAAAACAGCGATAACGAACCCTTTTGGCCTGTATGAGTTCACTGCAATGACGTTCTGTCTACGCAGCGCAGCCCAATCGCTTCAGCGGCTTATGGACTAGGTACTTCAAGGCCTCGACTGATGTATTTGCCACGTCGATGATATTTTGGTTGCTTCCCCATCAGAGGACCAACATAGAATGTTACCGGCATCGCCACTGTGAGGGAACAGAGAACCACCGTTATGTACTGGCCCCTTTTACCTCTTCTCGCTTCACGTCTTAGCTACTTCAAAGCCAAGGTTAGCTCGTGAGATTGTCAATGCACTACCACTGGAAAGTGCATCTTGAAGTTGTCTCTCCACGAGCTTTTCCCGCTTAGCATGTGCTGGGATATCAGAGTGGTAAGTTTGCATACTGTTGAGATAGGGGTTGTCTCTGCTGCAGCTTTTGGGACTGTTGTCCCTGTTACGGCTGTTGTTGCCACTGAGGTGTCTGTTGCTGCCGCTGAGGCACTTTTTGGTGCCCCTGTTGCGATGCTTGCCATTGTGGCTTCGCCTGTTGCAAGTATATTCGTGATGAAGATGATGATGATTACGAGCCAATGACAACGTTAGATGTTGAGCATGATGAAGATAGTTGATATTTCTGTTGGAGAGACTTCTGAAGGTAGTGATGCTGCAATAGTTGTTGTTGGATAGTTGTGGTCTATCGTGTGGACGGGCCTGATTGATGACATGACGAATTTTTCTGGAATGGACATTGTAGTTCTGTATAGCAACTCTGCACAGGAAGCCTGTAACTCTTCTTTAAAGCTGGTGCGCAGTCCCAGTAACACGGTGGGAAGGATATCGGGCCAAAAAGAATTGTTAGAGTGACACATAATCACAGCTTTCAGTGTCCGATGCCAGCGCTCGACTAGTTCATTAGACGCTGGATGATATGGTGATGTCCTGTTTTTTGTACTTCCAATAAACTCAGCCAAGGCTTTGAACAGTGCCGATTCAAACTGAGTGCCTGGATCGGTGGTGATTGTTTGGGGCGTGCCAAAACAAGCAAACCAATTGTTAAACAACGTTTTTGCGATGATGGCTGCGGTCTGATCCGTAATGGGGAATGCGTCTGGCCACCTAGAGAATCGGTCGATGACTGTCAAGCAATATTTATAACTCTGCGATGGAACAAGCGGCCCCACGATATCAACGTGGATATGTTGAAAGCGAGCATCGGGCACCAGAAAAGGGTGTACTGGGTTCTTTTGATGGCGAGTAACTTTGGAGCGCTGGCATGGAACGCATGAACGAGCCCAAACGCGGACGTCTTTCTTCATGTCTGCCCACACGAATTTCTGAGCTATAGCCTTGCCTGTGGCACGTGCAATGGGATGCGCTAGCTGATGAAATATGTCAAATACTTAATCATTGCCGTGACTTGGCGTATACTATTCCATCACTTGAGCTTATAGGCTGGCGGGCAAGTTTTAGGGATGTAGTGTTAGAAAGAAGTAGTCTTTGCAGTTCGACATCTCGTTCGTGCTCTTTAATCATTTCAGAATCGTCGATTACTATGGGCATCGTAATTTCTTCCAGCCGTGAGAGCGCATCGGTGACATCATTACTTGCGCCCGCGATAAAGCGGATATCTGTTCAAAACTGTGAGATCTAATGGAGATGTCTGATCTGGCGTGGCAACGTTTTGCTTGCAGACTGAGCGAATGCATACGTTAGCAGTTTGTGATCCGTGAGGATACAGAAACTAGAACCTTCTAAATAGTGCTGAAAATGTCTGATGCTGGAATATATAGCTTGAAGTTCGCGATCATATACACTATATTTACTTTCGGGAGCGGACAACTTCTTCTGGAAAAACGTCAATGGTAGCCAATTATTATTCTGCTTCAGCTCTAAAACGGTGCCTACTGCAACGTTAGATGCATCGGTTGTAAGTCTGAGCGGTTCATTTTCTCGTAAGTGGACTAATAGAACAGCATTAGCGAGACTGTTTTTACAGTTTATAAATGCATCACTTGTTTCTGGGGTCCATTCGATGACGGTTTTGTAATTGCTTTTACGTACAGCACAGTCGTTGAGTGAAGCCTGTAGTACCGCGAGTAGAAACTTATTGTTCCTAAAAACCACCGAAGTTCCTTAACCGTAGTTGGTTTTTTAAAACTTCGGATGGCGTCCACACGTGACTTTGGGGGAATTATACCTTTTCCGTCGATAACGTGCCCCAAATACTCTAACTGGCTGACTCCCAGCTCACATTTGGCAAAATTGATAACAATTCCGTATTTCGATAGACGCTGAAATACAAGTCGTAGGTGCTGTACATGCTCTTCCTTCGTTTTTGAGGCGATTAAGAAATCATCAACATAGCACACGCCAAAATCTAGTCCTCGAAGCACCTCGTCCATGAATCGCTGGAACGTCAATGCAGCGTTTCGAAGATCAAATGTCATTAATGTGAATTCATAAAGGTTGAATGGCGTAGTGGTTGCAGTTTTTGGAATATCCTCTTCAGCTATCGAGATCTGGCGAAATGGTCGGAGCAAATCGATCTTTTAAAAATACCGTGCGCCGCCTATATTCAGTGAGATATCCTCAATGTGTTGCATCGGGTACTTGTCTAGAAAGGTCACGGCGTTCAGTCGGCGGTAGTCTTCAGATGGGCGCCAGCCACCATTTTTCTTCGGAATGTGGTGCAAAGGGCTTGCTCATGGACTTTTGGAATGTCGACAAAATTCATTGTCAAACAGGAATTGAAACTCTTGCCGCGCCACTTGAAGCTTTTCCTGATTTAATCGCCGAGACCTTTCTGCCACAGGGGGGCCTGTCGTTGTAATATAATGCTTCGTGCCATTAGTCGGAGCATGTACAGCTACTGCAAGGTTATTGAGTTCCGGAAGCTCTCTGAGTAGTGGGGCATACGTTAAAGTTACATTCACGGTAGAAATCTCTTTTCGGTTGTATCCCTTGATTTTTCCGTTAGGGGAGGCGTTCTTACTGGGATCTGATAATTTGCCATTTTCGAGATCTACCACCAGCCCAAAATGCCGAATAAAGTCTGCGCCTAGAAAAGGTTGTGATACTTTGGCCACGGTGAATCGCCACTGGAAAATTCGCGGTAGACCCAGGGAGAGGGTTAGAGCTCGGTCACCCTATGTGTCGATGGTGGTTCCACTCACTGCAAATAACTTGAAGGCTGACAATGAATGAGCGGGTTGCTTCCAGGATACTGGAGTGACAGATATATTTGCTCCCGTATTGATGAGGAATCTCAGCTTTGTTTTACTGTCAAAAATTTGGAGGCGACTTTTGGATGTGCCACTAGCTGTCGCCTGTTGGGCTAATGGCTCGATTCGTTTCCCGCCTGCCACTTGAAGAATACACATGGCGGTCAGCAACGCTTTGCTTTGGCGCCAAATCACCGGTGGTAGCAACAAATTTGATTCACCTTGGACAGAGTAGCCGGCCGGTATGATGAGTGGCACGAACTACACGTGGAAGCGACGCTTTGTCTTGAAGGCGCTTGAATTCGGCTAAGCTCTGCCCCTATCTCCGCAATATTTTTCACTAGTTGCTCATACTCTGGCGTTGAGTATGACGTTGCACTATTTTGAATGCATGCTACGTCTGAGGCGGCAACGGTAGTTACTCGATAGTTCTGCTAAATTATCGTTATCATTAGCCGCCAGAATGGCTTGCACATTGAGTGGCAGCTGCTGTAGCTACAGCGTTTTCAACAATTGGTCTGATATAGACTTGCCTGCCGCGCACTAAAATCGGTGCAAGAATTGGAGGGGTCGGAGGTCTTCCATCTCCATGTTAAACAACACCCGGCGCGTTCTTTCCTCCTCCAAACGTAGCCAAAAGCCTTTTCTTTAACGCGTCATATTTGGCGGAACCAGGCGGTGATTCAATAATATCGGCGATATGCAGTAATGTCTGCATTTTCAATTCCGCAATTACCCTTTCGAACTGAGCCGCGTCGGTATTTACTTTGTGTAGGCAAAATTGGGCTTCGATGCGCGTGAACCAAAGGTCTGGTTTGCTATACCAAAAAAGTGGCGATTTGAATGAAACTGCTCTCACTTGCGCACTATTTTCCACTTGCACTTCACTGCCATTTACGTTGAGTAATGTGTCCGGCATCGTCGGGTCATCAATTTAGGAAATAATGCAAGTACAGTCAGATTAGAGTTTACTATCGTTTATTTTCTATTAACTATACAAGAGTAACAAAAGATTTGCTTCACGTTTGTCGTATTCGTTTCTGGGTGTCTTACTCGTTGAAGAAGTAATGATCGACTGAGTGTGCTGCGTCGCATTATACGTTGACGGCCTGGCTGCCACACAATGTGTTTCGATGTGTGTGGTTGGCGTCATTCTCCCAACAACGCCTAAAACGTTCGTCGCCACAAGCTTCTTTATCTTCATTCTATCTTGTGCCCTCTGGCGGTTCCTTTGTAGCTATTGTACTTATTAAAATCTTATTAAAATTAATTTTACAGCTCTAGTTTAAAATAGTACTTAAAAAGATCGAATCAGTTAATTCAATTGGCTTGGTTTTGACTCAATTTGTTGAAGGTTTTTGAATGCAATTCTTAATTTTCCTTGTAATTCAGGTGACGGTGGTTGGAGGAGTGTCCCCTTTCTATATCGTGTCTATCCCTTAACATTCCCCTTTTATCTCTATAACAACTGTTTATATGTCAGTTGAACCATTGTTTCTTGATAAATTAGTGTCATTAGGAACTTTACGGCTTTGTCTTTAGAATACAATTTATTATATTCACATTTATTACATATCTCCATAAAATTGTGCTTTTAAACAAACACGTGTATCCACAACAGATGCAATCTCTCAGATTTATATAAATAATGTGAGTAATTAATTCAAAACATGATTACTTTTCAAAATAAATAAATAAATATTCAAAGCTTAAGTTTAAGTACAATGAATTTACTTGCTTAATTAAACAAATTAATGGAATATTCTACCCTTCAAACCATTTACACGATCTTAAACGAAATATTATAATTTCATTAAAATCGCAGAATATTTACCAATTAAATGTGCATTGTTAAAATTATTGCAAGATGTAAATTGGTAAATTTACGAGTACTTAAAACGCTTATAAAAATCCGAATATTTGTTAAGTGCGATAGTTAGATCCATACAAGTTTTTATTTTTAATAAATTCACTAAAAAGCTACTTTATTTAAAAAAATCATGGTAACCATATAACTAACATTTAATAATATTTTTAAGTATCTGATTAATTAATTAATTCAATAAAATATCTATACTTGAAGCTTGAACAACTCAGTAGCATTTGCATCTAATTTATACACATATCTTTAGTTGTATAGTTCAAGAGAAATATCCGCAATGTCCGCACTTCGTTGATCGATGCAAATTAATAAATGTATATGATCTAACGATTGAATTCTGATACATGTTTGATATATTAAGTCACCGTTACTATGATGAATTTACATAAAATTATATGGTGTGAAAGTATGTTTGCCTTAACGACTGTTGTACAGATGGCAATGTTTATAATGATCTTAATAAGTTGGATTGAATTAATTCCGAGAATATGTAAATTATCGATTTTAGCATTGAATTTAAATAATAGTTTTAAGCGATCCTGCTTAATGCGTCAAATCGATATTTCATAAAGATATTAAGTGATTATTAAAGTTGCGATTCGTACAATTCGTACGCGTGGAATATTTTAAGGAATTATTACAGAAAGCTAATTTGAAGTCCAATAAGGCCTTTTACTTGATGAAATCCTTTTGATACTATACACAGTCGTGCCATAAGTTCTGTCCCTCTTATAAGTGCGTCATGAAAAAATATTTTAAGTAGTGCTGTTTAGTTTGTTTAGATGATAAAGCTTTAGAAATTCGTTGAGTATTACAAACAAGTCATTTCAACACAATATGTCAAACAGTAAACATGGTGTTGCAGTGATCGCGTTACACAAGTGTAAGAAAACACCTAAGGAGATTTTCGACATCTTAAAACCTTTAAAAATAACTTCAAAATTTGTTTATCGCTCTATAAAGCGATACAATGAGACGTCCTCTTCCGATGACAGACCATGAAGTTGTCGCCCACGTGTCACAAGAACGAAAGCAGCCATTGAAGCTGTAGCTGAGAGAATTCGCAGAAATCCTCTCCGCAAGCAAAAAATCATGGCACGGGAGATGAAAATCCCGCGACGGACCATGCCTCGTATCATAAAGGAAGACCTTGGGCTTGGTGCTTATCGAAGAACTACCGGTCAGCGTTTGACAGCGGCTTTACGTCGCATCAGGGCAACAAGATCAAAAAAGTTATTCGAACGACACGCAAGTGGTAGTTACCACCAAATTCTGTGTACGGATGAAAAAATTTTCACTGCGGAAGAGTAATTTAATCGCCAAAATGACAGAGCTTACGCTCACAGCTCTCGAGAAGCCGCTGAGAAAATTTCAAAAGTACAAAGAGGACATCACCCAGCATCTGTGATGGTTTGGTGGGGAGTGGCGTACGATGGCGTTACTCGCTTGCATTTCTGTGAACAGGGGGTCAAAACTCGGGCAGCTAATCACCAAAATGACATTTTATAACAGGTAGTTAAGCCTTTAAGTGATACCATGTTCACGAGAAAGCACTGGATATTTCAGCAAGATTCAGCACCCGCACACAAAGCTAAGACAACACAGCGCTGGCTGGCAGCTAATTTACCGGAGTTTATTGCTGCTGAAGATTGGCCTTCGGGAAGCCCAGACCTAAGCCCTTTGGATTACCGTTTATGGAACATTTTTGAGGAGAGGGCCTGCGCTAAACCTCATCGAAATATTGAGGCATTAAAAACTGGTTTGGTGAAAACAGCAGCCTCGATACCTTTAGAAGTGGTGCGTGCAGCGATAGACGACGGTTCGATATATAGTGTTTCCAATCTGCCCTAGGCTTTCCGCACAGACTAGTATATGCGCGAATTTATTTCCTTTCAAAACTTGATACATTTCCATCATACTAGCAGTCTGATTATAATAGATCAGACATGCATATGTCAAAACTGGTTCAACCAGAGCCTTGTAATAGATAACTTTGACCATTCGATCAATGTACCTGGAATCAAAGAGTCGTCGTGCACTTTACGCGCTTGACTGGGCATCGTTTTGACATGTTCATTTAAGTACAGTGCGGATCAAGATAAACACCGAGGTATCGAATATAGGATTCACCAGCTATAATGTGGAGGTATCCCAATCAAATTTAAGGTCTTGACGGGCCAACCACAGCGTCGCCCGAAACAAAATTGTTTCGCATTTTTATGCATTCACTTTCATTTGGCAGCTGTTTGTATAGGCGTGCACATAGTTAACATTTTTTAAGGTTTCTTTGAAAGACTGATGCCTTTCGGCATGTGTTTCAAAAAATTATCAAATCATCAGCAAACGCCAATAGTGATTATATTAGGAATGCGTACAAACCAAAGCGAATGAATAAAGAGAAGAGCAGAGGCACAATAACTATTCCTTGCTGTAAACCATTGAAGACCTTAAAATCGCGCATTGTCGTCACATTTCCATCAGCTATAAGAAACGATTTTCTATACAACATATTTCACATTATTGCGACAAGCTGTCTGGGGAGCTTGTTCTGAAGGAGCTCAAAAATTAGTCCAGCTAACCATACCGTATCGAAGGCTTTCTTCATATCAATAAGACACGTTCCAACACATTCTCTATTATTTAGTTTCTAACAGTTGGCTGAGGTTACTTTCACTATCGCATGAATAGTTGAATGCCTGGCACGGACACCAAACTTGTAAGTCGGCATCAAATCATATGTTCCAATTTGGGCATTTAATGCTTATTTCAGTACTACTTCACACATCTTGCTGATGCTAGGCAGCAAGCTGATTGGCCGATAGCTCTTGCAGATTCCTTTCCTTTCTTCAAGATTGTTGCGCAGGAATGATCAAGAAAACAAAGGAAACGAAACGCCGTTACGACAAAGAATAAAATAAAAAAAAACGTGTCTACTCGTTGACGGTCAAAAACAGACTGGTTTATTGTGTACTGAACTGAAGAACATGAGATGACTACGTTATAGAATTCAAACAAAGAAAATAGATCAGAGAGAGTAGAGAACGCATACATTAACACTCCCACTCGTTCCTTATCTCTCAAAAGAATACAAATTATTTTATATTTAAAGTATTACGTAGCTTCATAAAGGTTTCACGATTAAGTCCTTTGGTGAATAGATCTGCAAATTGGTCTGAACTACCAATTTGCTTAATCTTGATTTTGCTGTCAACAACCAATTGCCTCGAATAGTGAAATTTGACTTCTATGTGTTTCGTGCGACGGTGAAATACTGGATTCTCTATTAATTTCTTCGCTGCTACGTTGTCAGTATACAAGATAGTTGGCTGTTGTTGCTTACAGCCTATAGATTCTAGAAGTAATCTAGCCCAAATTACTTCCTTTGCCGCATCCTGAATAGCTACGTACTCGGCTTCAGTTGTCGTTGTCGCTACTATTGTTTGCTTCCGTGAAGACCATATCACGGGGCTGCCATTAACCGTTAAAACTACACCACTGACACTTTTCCTAGTGTCTAGGCATGCTGCATAATCAGCATCACCATATGCAAGAATTTTGATAACGTGGAAACAGCGAATGTAATATCGGGGCGTGTACCAACAGGTAAGTACATCAATGCACCAATTAGTTGTCGATAGGGTACATTTGCGACTTCTCCGGTATTTGCCACAAGTTTCGCATTGCTTTCGAATGGTGTTGAGATCATCTTGCAGTCGGACATGCCAAATCGTTCCAAGATAAGTTTGGCATATGCTGACTGAGATATTCGAATAATAGAATCGGTCTCCTTTTGGATTATCTCAATACCCAGATAGCAGCTTGCAATATTGCTTTTAATTTCGAATGTATTGCTCATTTTTAGCAGCAGATCTTCATCGTCAGACTCGAGTCGACCACAAACAAGTCCGTCGTCGACATACAGTACCACCAACAAATGGCCACCTTTGCCAATGTATACACATGGGTCAGCAGATGACTGCATCAACCCAGATTGCTTCATAAAATGATCGAATTTGATATGCCATTGTCGAGGAGCTTGCTTTAAGCCATACAAGGCCTTCCGTAAAAGATGAACTTTGCCTGTTCCATCGTCAAAACCATCAATCTGCTTCACATATATTTCTTCTGCTAGTTCGCCATACAAGAACGCTGTTTTGGCATCGATTTGGAATACTCGATACTTTTTGGCTGCAGCAACTGCTAACAAAGTACGAACTGATTCAAACCGTGCCACCGGTTAAAACGTATCATCGTAGTCGATTCCCTTACGCTGACCGCAACCACGCACAACTAAGCGTGCTTTGAAGCGATCAACAGTTCCATCAGGGTGTGTTTTGATACGATACACCCACCGTGTTGAGATAGCTTTCTTACCACTAGGCAATTCGACCAATTGTCCAAGAACACCATGATCGCTTAATGATTTCATCTCGTCTTTCATACAAAGCTCCCACTTGTTAGCATCGGCACAAGACCGAGCCTCTAATACGCTGTTAGGAATGACAGTATCTGCAATGAAAGCACAACCGGCATTTAGCAGTTCTGCCATATTTACGGAACGAACATGGGATCTTGTCCTTTTCGAAATCGGAGCTTCCTCAATAGATCGACTTCTCGTTCGAATCGGTGAAATATTCGGTAGATTATTGTCATCGTCAATCGCATCGTCAATATCATCAATGTTTGAGCCATCACTGACTCTGATTGGTTTGTTGATAATATCAACGGTTTCTGACGTAGTTCGCTTCGCAACAGTTTGCGCATTTTCGCTCGTCACATATTGAGTTTTCCGTAAATGAGTATCTTCTTCTACAAATACGACGTCACGACAGGTAACTACTTTGTTAGTACCAGGACGCCACAATCGATAGCCTGCAGGCGCATACCCAACTAAACGCAAAATTTCCGCTTTTGGTTCTAGTTTCGACCGCTTCGATTCATCAATCAGAGCGTATGCCTTGCAACCAACTGTTCGTAATTTTGTAAGCTCTAGTTTTCGTCCGTACCATACTTTAAATGATGTAAGACCGCGAAGACGATTGAGCGGTATCACGCAGCGTAAGTTAGCTGCAGTTGATAAAACTTCAGCCCAAGCTTCGTATGGCAAGCCATTACACAACATTGTGCGTGTCGATTCTAAACAAGTTCGATTTTGCCGTTCTGCACGACCATTCATCTGTGGACAATATGGCACTGAGTTTTCCATTTTGATCGAATGCCGTAAAAGTAAATCACGCATTGGTTTCCCTGTAAATTCACTCGCGTTGTCGCATCTGACCCGGCGAATATCATGTCCGACAGATTTAGAATTTATGATCAGTCGTTCAAGCGTGTCGACTACTCTGTCTTTTGTTTTTAAAGGTTCGGCAAAAACACTTCCACTATAATCATCAGTAAATAAGACCGCGAAACGATTTCCTCCCCAAGACGGCACTTTCATCGGACCGATAATATCGAAATGGATAAGTTCTGCGCACTTTGTTGCTCGCTTCTCATTTTTTACATATGGTAGGCGATGCATTTTACCTAATATGCATGACTCACAAAATGTGTTTTCGTTCGCGTCGCAGGTAGAATTATCATTTTTACTGTCTTCTTGCCCTTCGACTTTAATGTTTCCGAACAAATTTCGTTTCAACATTTCACGAACCGCGCGATAATTCGGATGACCCAATCTTTCATGAAGTTGTCGAACACTTACAGACGCGACACATGCATTCGACGGTTGAACTTCTTCATAGTCCATTTCAAATAGGTTGTTGTTTACTTTCCAGGCACAGCCGTCTATTTTACCATGTAATTTCAATACGGCTTTAGATCCTTCGGCTTCGTGTCTAGCACCCTTCTTCGAAATGAACGAACCTAACGACAGAAGTTTTCGTTTTAAGTGCGGTACATGATATACCTCTCTGATCGTTACGAGACCAGCCGGCTTAGATACGAATTGTAGCGATCCCTTGCCAACTGTATAAATTATATGATCGTTTGCTACTGCGATAGGTTTCTCGTCTCTGCATAGCGGCACATAGTTGAACATGTTCGAGCAATCGTTTGTCATGTTGTCTGACGCTCCGCTGTCTAATAGCCATTTAGAGTTGTTGTTGTGTGAGTTAGATGCATTGAATACAACATCTTCAGTGATTGCACATTTCGCATCCGCGCCGTTAGTATTCTTCTTGTTCTTTCGGCGATAACAATTTTTAGCCATGTGGCCAAGTTTGCCACATTCAAAGCATTTTATTGCTTTACGTTTAGGCTTACTTGCATACAATGCTTCGTTTGGTTCGACGTTGTTGGTACCTGCACCTGGTTGCAGTTGGTTTTCGATTATCTCTAATTGTTCACGCAACTTGTCAACGGATAACGAAACTCCTGATGCGGCCGAAATCATGTACGTCTGCTTGAAAGTGGTGAATTTTGCAGGTAATTCGTTGATAACTTTGGCTACCATGTGTCCGTCGGTTATTTCATCGCCAGCTGTATGTAGCCTTTGTTTCAAAACGGACAATTCAGAGCAAAAGGCACCGACACTTTGGCCTTCTCCGAATTTCTTGCCCATAAATGCCTGAGCCAACAAATATTTATTTGTTTCGGTTTTCGCTTCGTACAGCGATTTGATTTTTACGAACATTTCTCTTGATGTCGTACACTCACGAATAACCACGTGATCATTCGCGTTCAGGCCTGCTGATAATATGCGTCTGGCTTTTGCATCCCACATCTTCCATACTCGGAGATCAGCAGCCACTTGAGGCTTAATTACGATGCCATTAGCAACCTCGTCAACACCACACATTTCCAAAGACGCGTTGACTTCGAAAAGCCACTCTTCGTATGTCGCCTTGCTGAGTTTCGGAACAGAAATCTTTTCTTCTTGTCCAGCCATTATCAAATTTCAAAAAAAAAAAAAATCTAACACAAAAGAAACCACAATGAAATACAAATGTCACTTTGTCCGTAAAATACGATCCCGATTTTACACTTATTAAACTTTCGATTTTTGCACTAGAACTGGGCCCATAACCTGTTACGCAGGAATGATCAAGAAAACAAAGGAAACGAAACAGCGTTACGACAAAGAATAAAATAAAAAAAAACGTGTCTACTCGTTGACGGTCAAAAACAGACTGGTTTATTGTGTACTGAACTGAAGAACATGAGATTACTACGTTATAGAATTCAAACAAAGAAAATAGATCAGAGAGAGTAGAGAACGCATACATTAACAAAGATCAGAAAAATCTTGGCTTATCGCACTGATTCAGGAACTATGAATTGTTGAGCATGTTGTTAAACAGTATGTTATAATTTCTAATAGCAAATGTAGTAGAACTATACTGGGAATACCGTCAATACCAAATAGTTTCTTGTTGCTTATGCTGCCAAATATGAGACACAAGGTCGGAGGTCAATGTTTCATTGAAATGAAGAAGAGATTCGTCTTTCAGGCTTGATTTGAAATTGAGATTTTTTGCTTCAACTACTTCTGAAAGTATTTGGCTGCCTCAGTAGGGGTTTGGTAGAGGGACCTACTCTACATGAATCTCAATCAGAGCAAGCTACTGTAAATTGTCAAATAAAAGCCTGTTTCCACCTATATTCGGAGTCGTATTACTCATTTTTATAACAGCCCTATCTAGAAGATCTATTTCACCACTAGTGACTTTCATATTCGACATATTCAGTCGAAAATTCTGTGAAAATATACTACTTACTTCCATAAAAACGCTATCTGGATCCTGTGGGCTATAAACCCCTCAGTTTCTTCGCCCACGGGTTGCTGACTTCCCTCCTGCAGTATGAACGGGTTAAGTTCCAAAAATGCGTGTGAGAAGAAGGCTTTTCAACATTTTCGACCTTACGTTGGTGGTGTTTTATATCGTTCCATATTGTTCCAATGGTTTCTAATGTAAGCCTCTCCAACTTAAACAAGTTGGGTAGACAGACCTATGCTCATGTCAGAAGGGTTTTGTACTCAACTTACAAAATGCAGTAACCAGCAACGAATAAAATCAAGAAACATGTCAAAGACGATTAAATTGGAGAAAATGTGAAATTCGAGGATCATACTATTATTAACAAAGTTGAACGAATTTTGACTTCTGAGATATTTGTCATAGTTATACCTATTAATATCTCCTTTGATAATTTTTTCAGATTTTTTAGATCACGGGTGTCCATTCGCGAGGGAGGAAACACATTTTTCATGTATTTCCCCCCCTGTGCTCCCACTGAAGCAAACTGTCAGTTTAAGAACTGTTTTGAAAAGCTCTCATAGAGAACTTTCAGTTGATACTCATATCGGCTACCTTTCATGAAATTTTTTTTCAGAGGCCACTCCTCTGTACTGTAATCATCGATTCATAGCCTATTTTTTCAAATCCTAGAATGGTTACAAAGCCCTTTTGCTAGGAGCTCTCTCCTGCCTCTTCGACTTGTTTCAATTGTATGTACTCATCTTCATGATACCTATCACTCCTGAAATTTTCATGCAAATTCTAGCAAAGCTGTAGTGTCTAAGTCGGTAAAAAGCGCATATGGCTCCATAGCAATATGTTTCCATAGTAATACAGGGCATATTGCTCCATAGTAATACACGAAAATTCAAATCGCTATAACTTCGGTAAATACTATTCGATCTTTATGAAACTTTCCGAAAAGATCAATCTTATAAATAGTCATCTCTTTGCAAAATTTTGTTGAGTTTAAAGGTACCGTTTAGATTTTATTCAAGAAAACACAAAATCGATAAATCATACTATTACTAACAAAGTTGAGTGAATTTCGACTTCTCATGTATTTGTTGTTGTTGTACTCATTAAGGCCTACATTCATGATTTTTTTCAGATTTTTCGGATGGAAGGTGTCCAATCGCGAGGGGGGGGTACGCGAAAAGTTCGTACATTTCCCCTTCCCCTGCCCCCCTCGGTACTTAAACGACAATTTTAAGACTTGTTTTGAAAAGATCTCATTGAGACCTTTCCAATGACACCCTACTCGACTACCAATGGTGAAAATTTTTTTTTGAAGGGTCACCCCCCTATATGGGGAGACCCCCCTTAAACGCCTTTGAAAAAATTTTCCACCCTTGAACTTTCAAGAGGTCACCACTTCTGACCTTTCTACAAAGTTTCATGGCTGTAGCCCCTATAGTTTCCGAGAAAAAGTGCTGTGACATACAGACGGACGGACGGACGGACGGACGGACGGACGGACGGAAGCACGGACGGACAGACGGACACAGGTCGTGATTGCAATAGGGTTTTGTATTTTAGTACAAAACCCTAAAAAGAGATCTATTTCGTTGTTAGTAAGATTTCTGTCATTAACAACCATTGGACAAGAGGTACAAACGTCAGCGGGTCGACACTGATTCTGGGATCCTCGATTAAACTTCCTGTGAAACCTTGCCTAATTTTTTTATTTTTTTAAATCAAGCCAATGACTCTCATTTTGAACTAGAATGAAGAAGACATCATCATTTTGATGATTTACTTCTATTTATCGTCTGTGGCACGACAACCCAAGCTGGATCTTGGCCTTCAGTACTAGTCTCCTCCAATCATAATGGTTCTGCGACCTCTTTCGGCAGTTAATCATTCCCAGCAAGGATTTGTCAGCTTCTATCGTGTCTTCTCATCGAGATATCGGCCTTTCCGTTGGACGTCTACCTTGTGCTCTACTCTTCGATGTTCTTTCGGGTAGCCGGTTATCTTCTATTCTTTCTACATTTCCGTTGTAATTTGTGCAACTTTATGCAGGCAGATACTGGTGGTTCATCGATTAAGTCATGCAACTTATCATTATAACATAGTCCCCATTTTGTTTCACTGGGCTGTGAGTTTTTCACTTCCAGATAACAGCACAGGTTTAGCTAGTGATTTGTAAATATAAAGCATACGAATACTCTGGACCTTGCAGGGAAATACGCAGTAATAGGCTTTATTTGCTGCGCTTATGGACCCTTCAATTTCAACCGTTTTGGCAGCCATTTTTTTTTCTTTTGGGGCTGGGAGGTGGAAATCATTTGCGCAGTAGGTGTGGGAGTCCTATGCTTGCAAATGATTCACCCTACCCACAAAACACTCCCCTGTCAACATGAGAGCCTAGTCTGGAACCAATTTGCACATTACCTGAGGGAAGTTTTGGTTTTGCTTTGCCATGACGCATATTTAAGCTAGGGGATCTCTCCTCCAGCAGGAGGGGAGAGAGGACGAGGGAGACAAACGACGAGCCATCCCTCTGCCTCTAGCTGCTGTGAGCCCCTTTTGTTTCTTAGGACTGCCCAAACATAATGTGCGACTATTCTAACGAGGGTGAGCTCTCCCATCTCCCTTTAGAAATCTCGTCGTAACCTGTCCCAGCTTTGCATGATAAAATTGTGTGCCAAGCGTCATCTTCCTCGCCTAGGCAAAAGTAAGGCTGTAAAAAACCATGCCCACTCAAAAGCTGGGTGAGATAGAAACCAATCTCATCATGCCTTCGATCAAGCCACGGTCTCAGTTCCGCCCTGCTGTCAATCGTTGATTAGGCACTGTCTCTCTTTACGGAGAACCGTCTCCCTCACGTCCTCGATTTGACGCAAGTAAATAGCGTGGCAACCCTTAGAAGGAGGGCGACAGGTATCATGCCTGCAATAACTCTCACCACCGAATCGAATCGGATACGAAGATGCAGTCCTCAGTGCTCCTCTTCTTTGTACCTGTGCCAAGCGCTTTCTGCACACCTCCTTACTGAGATCGTTGCCTCATATTTCTGCTCCATACAGTAGCGGTGACACTACAGCACTCATCATTGAACGTAAGTCGATCAGTAGCCCCAGGTACTTCCCCGCTGGCTTCGATTCGATTGGTATGTCTCCAATATAGATCTTCCTTACGCTAGGGATTCTCTCTGACCACTTCAGTTTTCTTTAGTGCACTCGTCTCATTATCATACCTAGCCTGAGTCGCGTTTATTCAACGGTGCTTTCTGTAACTTGAGTTACAACATTATCCGCAAAGCTGATCAAACGCGACTCATCTGGCATCTTCAGTCTCAGCAGCCCCTGGTAAACTACGTTCCATAGGTTTTAACCAAGGATAGAACCTTGGACAACACCCTTTGTTGGCCCAGCGTCGTGTCCTAAATCAGGCTTTTCTCTTTTAGGTAGCCCCATAGAAGCCGCATCAGATATTCTTGCATTTGGAAACATCCATCCAGTTGAAGGCGTTGCTAACGTCGAGTGTCATGAACAGAACGATCCATCACTTGGTGCAGCCATATGCCTCTATCTTTTCGACCACGCTCACTACCTCTGCAATAGTATCAATGGTGGAGCAACCTGCACTAAAAGCGTAATGCCGAGGAAATAGATTCCCAGCAGCACGAATTGCGTCAGTGAGTCTTCCCGTGATGAGTTCTTCTAGCACTTGCTGAGCAGCAAGTCAGGACAATGGTGATTGACAAGTTGCAATACCTTAGCTGGAACACCATCTGGGCCTGGAGCCTTCCTCGCTTTTAATGAAAAAACTGCCTCTTCCAGTTCCGGTTATGTTTAGAGTGGGAACTCGATTGCTGTTTCACCGTGGATAGTGTCAACATGGATGGAGTAGGCGGGGAAGAGTGCCCATACTACCTTGTGATCTTTTCCGCTTCATGTATGCAAGGCGTCTATAGAGCACCAAGCTTCTTCATAACCAGCTTGTAGCCAAGGCCCCACGGATCCTTCTGAACATGGTCCATTCAATCTTTCCAGCAGCAAGCCTTACTGTTGTTAATTAATTTGCGAAGGCATTTCTTGGCCAACTTATATGCTGCTACGCAGTTGCATACCTCATCACGGTTCCATGCGTTTGAGGCACCGCCCTACAAAACATTATGACCATGGCGGTACCAGTTTCATCAGGATACCATGACACAGAACTTTTATCGTGGTGTTACTCACTCAGCAGCAAAACACCGGCTTTCATGTCTCTTGCAAACTGCTCAAGCAGGTTTTGGTTGGTTGAACTGCGGTGTAGGCTTACCTGCAGGATACGGGTCATCAAATTTCTGATTTTGCCTTAGCAAAGGTTTCCTGGATCTTGGATCAGCCTAGCTGCTATACTTTTGTATAGCCATGTTTTGTACGTCCCATTTCACCACATTTTAGCATAGGGATTCCCTCTCGGGTACTTTCCATTCTTGTGTTGTATGACTATAGCCAAGGCATTCGAAGCATTGAAGAAGCGCTGCTCTTCGCTGTTCTGGCAGATGACCCGATTCTTACTTTGCTCTTATTCAGAAATTGGTTGACATCTTTTCCGGTCAAGTCAATGATAAGTTGTCCTTAATGGTTTTTATGTCAGCCTCGCTTTGATCCTGCCCACGCTAGGGGGCTTCATTTTCACAGGCTCCTCTACCTTGGCCACGTCCGTGACGCAATCAATGTCTCTTATTTCGATCGATGCTGTCGCCTTGAGCAAGGCTAGAGTTGCACTTTTGCCGACGATTTTCCTTATTGCGTCTTAGAATATTTCTTTATTGTCAACCTCTGCTCCGAATTCGACCAGTATGTGGCCCAATCCGGTTGGCCGTACTGCTTTCATAGCAGTTTGGGTGTCTTCAAGCTTTACATTTCCCCTGATATCTCCCAGCACTTCTGCGTAGGATCCGCTATCTTAGGGTTTCATGACCAGTACCTGCTGCGAGGTTTTTTGTCGTGACTTTTTTCTTCTGTCTTGTGTCAGGTCTTTTTGTGCTGGGCGTCCGTTCGAACTTTATTTCCTTATGGGTTTGGAAGAGGTTTTTTGCAGTTTTCTTCGCTTCTTTTGTTAGCGGTGCTTGAAACCCGTGGTTTAGCGTTCCACGCCCATCAAGAGCCTCCTCTTCATTCTTATATTCCGATCTCCTTCAATTAGGCTAGACGCCATTGTTTTATTATTGTTTGATGGTGTAGCTATCTGCACGTGCCCTTTAGGCTTAGTCTTCCAAGTACAGTACCTCCGCCACATTTTCTATGGTGGCGGTAAAATAGCATAACGATGCTTCATAAGCCGAGTCGCTCCTTTTTTTCTGCCGTGATCACTTTGTGGGCTATAGGATGGTTTGTTATTATTTCAGCACTTAAGACCATTGCTTCGGTCACTTCGGTAGCGGCCCCAGCAGTAATAATTGTCGTGATTGTAACTATTGATTCCGTCACCGTTGTTGATATTTTTACTTATTCCTTTTTTTGGATTTTTTGTAGATATATTTAAGTTTTTTCGGCTGAGAATGCTCCAATATGATTGGAGCCTCTTCGGAGCCCATATCTCCATTCAGCTGTGTAGTCACCTTTTTTGTATTTACAGAGCAGGGAGGCTATGCGAAGGTTGGCACAAACCTTATAGGGACAAGTGCTCAGACCCAGATCAGCGCTAATTGGGAGTCCATCTCAACCGAAGCTACACCACCAACCCAATTTTGCGGACTTCAAACGTACTCCAAGGCCTGTCAGGATTGTACCAAAATGGAGATGGTATCGTGGTGTATTGGAGCCGTGGACACACGAGTGTCGCTTTGGGGCTATCGTACAAAGCAACAAAATCCAAACCATCATGTTCGTCAGCCCAAAGCATCAATTCTATTTTCTTGTTTAAAGCGTAGCCCAGATTCAATCAGAGTCATTAGCTAGCCTCCCAGGAGCAACTTCTTGGCGACCTCCATACCTGCGGATCTGTGGCAGCGACACTCTTCAAAGAATGATGATAGTCTCCAAAGAGTATTCCTATCGACTGGCGTTCCCCCAGCGGGGGTTTGGTGTGTATATCTAGTGTCTTGGAGTAACTGATGTTCTTTGTTTTCAGCTCTTGAAAATGCGGCATTGGTACTCGGACCTTATAAGGTAGTTCTCCAAATCATAAACAACGCCCCGGAATGAGCACATATCGACAATGCTGGTGGCCGTTATTTTTGTATGAGATTTTGATAGATCAGACTGGTGCGGTGCGGGAAGCATATGGAGCTTACTGTGAGGCTTCTGCTAGTAGCAAAGTCGTTCAGGCATTGTCAGCTTTTACTGGTCTTTGCATGAAGGCTGTGCTCTCAAGTTGCTCCTCTTTGCACCGTTTCTTGGCCAATTTTTGCATCGAAGTCATCCAAAACAATTTTAATGTCATTTGACGGCAATCTATAGACAATGCGTTCCAGAGTGATGGAGGATTCGTCCTTGATTGCCTCCTCCTTATTTGCTATGAGCACTCGATAGTTCATAGCTTCAGTAGTTCCAGACATTAAAGAATTTAGTCTTGATTAGAATTGCACATCATCTTCTTTTAAAGGGCTTTAAGTCGGTGACAATCTATTTTCATCTGCTGCCCACAATGAAAGTCACTCCAGACTCACGGGTTTTTTGGAATTTGTCGTTATTAAACACGGTCTGCATTTGCATGAAAAATCCCAGCTGTATAGACCAGTAGAAAATTTTTTACAGAAGCATTAAGTTGAAGCAAGAAGAAGCGAGAGCAGAAAAAATCAAATGACAACATTGTTGGGAGGCACAAAAGACCGAAAATCGAATGACGAAAAGAGTGGAGTCTACAAAATAACATGCCTTGTTTGCCGTAAAATTTACATTGGGCCGACAAAGCGACCCGCCAAAGTCCAGTTCTAAGAATTCATGAAAGAAGTGGAAGCAGGTAAGCGGAATATGGGAAGGAAGATTAACTCAGCGGTGGCAGAACATGCTATAAAAGAAGGGCATGATATAAGCGAAGATGAAATGCAAGTAACTAGGGAGGTACAGCAAACGATTAAATTAGATGCAGAGTCCGTACCGGAATATTCTATCGCCATTATCATCGGTGAATACTTATCTGGGAGTCCAGCCAAAAGTAATGATCTAATTCACTCGTCTGTGATTTTGAAACCTGTCCCCTTTAATTTACTATGTCTCGACCATTCGAGATACATAAGATGTCATGGATTCATAGTTATCGAGACGTATTGAAATCAATGTTCGAAGCAAACTTATTTTTCGTTGACATCCCTTGTCATCAAATAACTGTTTCAATTTATTCCACACACCGTCCACTGTAGTCTCACTCTTGATATGCACATATATAACGAACAGTCAGCTTTGACTTTCTTCATCTCTGTTTCACTGATAGTGGCCGGAACATTTCCATTGTCAATACCCCCAAGTAAAAAAATATTGCTTGTTGCGAACGCCCAATCGTCAAAATTTTCGCATCCTTTGAGTTTTTGCACATTTACTAAGTACCCCGACGTCGACATTATTACTTCCGTACAATAAAAATACTTGATATTTCGTTAAAATGCGACTGGGCCCATAACATAATGAAACTCGCGTGGTGGTTTGTCAAAGACTAAATTTATTGTCATATGATACAGGTGGGTAGGTAAACATAGTTGGTCATAGATGCCGCTAGTAGTATTAAAAATGCATCATTTTGATATTAATCCTAACAGTTTTCTTTTCGTAACTATTATTTTATTGTACTCCTATTCTCATTGTACTATCTAGAGCTCCTTAAAACTAAATACAACGATTTTGCCATGACAGCTGTTTCGACACACCACGTCTTTTTCGAATGACATTTACAGTTGACTGATAATATGCACAAAGTTGCAGTGATCTCACAATTATAAATTCTCTCATTACAATCAATTTGCATTCTCATACCAACCTCATTCTTTTTCCTAACAAGAACAGGTGTTAGTCTGGCAAAAAGCAGCAATTTAAATTTTTCAATTAAATGTCATTTTTCCAATTCCACCTTAACAACTGAACCACCCATTGTAGTCTAGTCATCTACTGTCCTCAGCACCCAATCCAGGTGTTATACATACATTACAATAAATAATTCAGAGTATCTATCAATTGCTTAGCAATGAATAATTTATAAAATAAAGACACTTTTTATGTTGTTAATCTGGAACACTTAATCTGTAATGCTAAATGTGTCAAGTATGATTAAGAAAATGTAAAACAAAAAAAAAAAACGGGGGAAAAAAAATTATTGGTGGTCTCAAGAACAGGTGTTGTTGTATTAATAATTACATTTATTATTCTATTTGTTTACGGAATGTATTAGTTCCGGCCGGATTATGTATGAAATCAGTTGAAAGTCATGCGGTCATGAGAATGTGTAAAAAATGTGTGTTGGTAAAGTATTTAACCCGTTTGCATTGAGTTTGGATTAATTGATTGGAATATTTATGATGTGAAGTAATTTGTAAGGAAGGTGTGAATTTGAGGTATTTAACAGGTCTGAGGGATTATGCTGTTGTGTTGCAGAATAATTAGAGATTTCCCTTGACTTAGCTTTATGCAGAATAATTTCAAAGAAGGTACCATTTTTTGTTAAATAACATTGAGATTGAATTAATAAAAGAATTTAATTCAATTCTTCAAGATTGAGGTAGCTCCAGTAAATTTTCATTTTATTTGAAATATTATATATGTGATGATGAAAATACTTAATCCCGACAATTGCCAATTAATTCAAATCATTCCTACACCGGGTTAATAATTAAATATTTTTCCATTCTTCCTCGTTTGTCGACAAAAACCAATGTCACATGACAGCCAAAGTAAATTAATGTCAATCTAAGGAGACTTTCCAAAGACCTTGCTCTAAAATGGCATCAAAATGTGACTTTTTTTTATTTATTCACTCAAATCTGGCGATACACATCTTAGAGTTTTTCCTCATTTAAAACTTAAATCAATGTTGTCACGCTTGTGTTGCTACTTCCAATTACTTGTTAAGATCCTTTTGAAAGTTTATTATTCAACCCGAGCAATTACATGTTGTACATGCAAACTTATTGCTGGGTTTTTCATCTCAATGCATCATCATCCTCCTCCTCGTGCGCTCTATATATTGAAAACCGCACAAAAGCAATTAGGAAGTAATTAATGAGTGGTACAGTAGCTACAGCATCTCATTTAATGAGATCTTTAATAGTTTAACTAGAGATGACCAATTGCATTTCAATTAGAGCTCGTTAAGATATCAGTTAAGACCGGCATGCATGGGTGATTGTGAATTCACTTTTTATTATCTAGGCGGGAAAATTTAAAACGTAATGGAAATCTTAGATATTTCTCGTTCTTATTTATGTTCTTGCTAATATTGTTATACGCTAGAATGAGTTTGGTATGTTGAGTGGTTTTCTTGTTTTTTTTCTTCCATTGGAATTGAATCATAGACGGATATGACCGACAGTTTGTGGTCAATCTTGAAAGTGATCTAGTCTACTTGTAAGAACTAAGCGACGATACAGGTGTCCCAAGGCCTATGCTAGTGTAAAGTCAGGTTCAAAAAGCAGCCAACTGTTACGTTTGATGTTTTCCATGAATATTAAAACAGGAAACCAGTGACGATAGACAACTGAGTGCCTTGTTTTGGATCATGTATTTTGGCGCCCAATGTGGGTAGACTACGGAAGGTTATGTTTTCTTGGAATGGTATTAAAGGCAAAAGTGTATGTAACAAGACAGAGGGTATGTGCATGTGCAATTTTTCAAATGAATACTTTGTTGGTGTATTAAGAATTAGAGGAGTCTGCATCCAAAAATAAAAAAGTTAAATGCTTTGAATGCAATCACCGTAGACATATAGCAAAACAGTATCCAAAGCGAACGTCACCTAAAGCAATGAGCTTGTTTTGTTTGACAGTTGCACATTCAACATCAGATGACTGGTTTATTGATTTCGGTGCAAGTGGCCATATGACGAATCGTAGCGACTGGATGCATGATTTACGAGTGCCATCAACGAAATTTGTAACAGTGGCTAATAACTGTGCGTTAGATCTCAAATCATTGGCAATGTGAAGCTTCTTCTTGATATAAGACACCCCATGACAGCAGTGGAGGCTACTGTGAATAACGTTCTACTATATATATTCCAGAATTGTGTACGAACCTTTCATCAGTTTCCCAATTAGTGATAACAAGAAAGTCCGTAAATTTCACTAATACTGGTTACCAAATAGTCAGTGAAAAGGGTGACCTTATAGCGCAACCCGTTTTGTGCAATAACGTGTACAAGCTAAAAGTCTGCACAAAGAAAACTTCGTCATTGACGAAAGCGCCGGATGATACTCATACATGGCATACGAGGTTTGGACATGTTGGTCAAATTAAGCTTCCCAGATTGGGTGGAGGCGACAAAGTTGGCGGCGTCAATTTTTCGAGGAAAGAAATACGTAACTGCAATGTCTGCTTACAGGGGAAACAAACTCGTAAGCCGTTTGTTGATAGTCAAAGCAAGGGAACAGATGTTTTGGAATCAGCCCACACAGATGTCTGCTGGCCGATATAGGAAGCTTCGTTCGGTGGCACGTTATATTAAGTCACATTTATCGACGGCTTCAGTGGCAAAACCTTCACGTATTTAATGAACGTAAGTCTGAAGTTCTTCAGACATTCGGAAAGTTTAAGACTGTAGCAGAAAATCATGCTGTTGAGAAGATTAAGATTTACAGATCGAATAACGGTGGCGAAAATATGAATATAACGTTCAGTGAATTTTTGCGCAAGCTAATGAACAGCCGTCTACCAACAACATTCTGGGCAGAGGCAATTAAGACCGATACGTATTTGGTCTACCACTTGCCAATCAAGGGTTTGAAGAAAACTCTAGAGGAAATTTGGTCTGAACATAACCAGATATTCGTCATCCAGATAGATCCCTGGACAACACCCGATGAAACAGCCATCCTTCGTTGGCCCTGTGTTGGGTCGTAGAGCAGGCTTCTGTCCTGCCGCATTAGATATGCTGGAACTTGAAAAGGGTTTTCCAGCGTATCCAGAATATCTACCCATTTAGCGGAGTTGAAGACGCTCCTGACATCGCGTGTCACCAACAAGATGATTCGTCGCTTGGCGGCACTATGTGCCTCTACCTTTTGGACCGCGCTCACCACCTCTGCAATCGCATCAGTAGTAGAACATCCTGCTCTAAAGCACTACTGTCGAGGCGATAGGCCCCCAGCAGCACGAATCGTCATGGTTCCACACCCGTTGAGCCTCACATCGAAGCTTGTGACACTCGCTTCGCTTTTCAGCGATTTCAGTTGACCACTAGAACACTGGGGGTTTGCCATGCTGGGGTTTTCGACGGGGCATAGAAGCTTTGTAAGCAGTCGTAAGCTTCTACTTTTTAGGTGTACCCAATAAGAACTTATAAACATATGTTCTTTTTAGACATCAGTATCGCGTGTACCTGCTCGGTTGCTGTCCATTGGAGTTTAACTTCATTGGCAGACTAGTGGTTCAAGTGATACTAGAGTCTCTGTGTGTGATTCAAAAGTTTACTAATCCTTAACATCAAAGTAACACATCGCGCCTTAAAATAAATAGATGAGAGTGCGTCCATCTGGCTGCGTAGCTACTCCACGAACACCTATCATAAGATACTTGTTACTTGTAAGTTTGGTTAGACAAGTTGGTTTATTCTACCTACCTGATTGACACTAGTCATCGAAACTAATCTCGGAGACGTGGAAGCTGGTAAATATTTGAAAATCTTCCTAAGCCCAACTCTGCGCAGCAACATTGGAATTTTACCCGGAGTAAGTGAGAAAGAAGAGGACCCGTTTTTTTTATATATATTCATAAATATTCTTATAAACTTTACTTTTTTAGGGTTTTGTACTAAAATACAAAACCCTATTGCAATCACGACCTGTGTCCGTCTGTCCGTCCGTCTGTATGTCACAGCACTTTTTCTTCGAAACTATAGAGGCTACAGCCATGAAACTTTGTGGAAAGGTCAGAAGTGGTGACTTCTTGAAAGTTCAAGGGTGAAAAAATTTTTCGAAGGGGTTTAAGGGGGGTCTCCCCATATAGGGAGTTGACCCCTCAAAAAAAAAATTTCACCAATGGTAGTCGAATAGGGTGTCATTGGAAAGGTCTCAATGAGATCTTTTGTAAACAGGTCTTAAAATTGCCTTATGAGTACCGAGGGGGGCAGGGAAAGGGGAAACGTACGATTTTTTCGCGTACCCCCCCTCGCGATTGGACACCTTCCATCCGAAAAACCTGAAAAAAATCACGAATATAGGCCTTAATGAGTACAACAACAACAAATACATGAGAAGTCGAAATTCACTCAACTTTGTTAGTAATAGTATGATTTATCGATTTTATGTTTTCTTGAATAAAATCTAAATGGTACCCTTAAATTCAATAAAATTTAGCAAACAGATGACTGTTTATAAGATTGATCTTTTCTGTAAGCTTCATAAAGATTGATCAGTATTTAACGAAGTTATAGCGATTTGAATTTTCCTGTATTACTATGGAACAATGTGCCCTGTATTACTCGTTCAATGCCCTGAGATACACCAGATCTTCTCACTCAATACAATGGGGGAGACCACCGAGCGGACATACATGCAAATCAATACCCATGAGCGCCACCAGTTAGTAGTAATGAAGGAAAAGCTGGACACCCCATTTCCGCACCAAAAGTACCGACGATGGTAGCGAGCTGGAAGTTAGTCTTTTCTGAGCAGGATGATCCAGTTGCAATGACCTGCAGCTAGTAGCCAAACACGCACAACTGTTGTTTGTGGGGTACGCTCAGCGTTGGTTCTAGTGATTCGTTGAGTCTAATCCATACTATGACTGGAATCGTCTGAAAAATGCCGCATTACGTGAATTTGCTTCACTCAAGAGTGAAACCATTCTGAACCAAAAGCTCCACAGTAAGTGCCGCATGGCGCATAAGACGGTGCATAACTAATACGAAGCTCTTTGTTGTCTATTAGGGGGGCTTAGTCAGCCTGATGTTCAAACAGGAATTTTAGGGAATGTTCTGGGAGGGTATTCAACTTGAATGGTGGGAGGGACTGGTTTTTGCAAGAGAGTTAGAGGCAGTCCACTGCCATTGGAGACTAGCACACTTGCACAAGCCTGATAAACAAGGGATCAACAGAATCAGTGGTATGTAGCGATGATTGATCTCTACTTTTTAGCGTTACTTGCACCATCCTACCGCACAAAGTCCACTATGGATGATTTGGATGAGATCACTATTCCATTACATACTGCGTTGAGTGACGCTCATATGACGGAAGTCTACAAACTGTTGGAATTGTCGGCAGATGGGACATCGTTTTACGGCCTGTCAGGCTGAGGCTACTATTTTTTGTTTCCGTTGCGGTAAGCTGCTTCAAATCGCACTAGCTGCAGGAAGCCAAAAAGTGGACGCCCACACCAGCTAGCAGGACTCGAGACCGGCACAATAATGGATCATACGCCAGTGCCATTTACTGACGATTCCGCTATGACCAGTTCTTCACCGGATGAAAACATAGTCCCAGAAACTTCAATCCACTTGCTTAGCCAAACTGCAATCGACGCCACATCTTCCCAAAGGCTGCATTACCCCGACCACCCAAAGTCGCGACCGGAACCGATAAAATTGTAAACCGACTACAAAGCCCTTATCACGTCAGAATTTGGGAATGTAATGCCACCCGAGCATGATTTTTTACCACGGTAGAGTTCGTTGAATGCCCGCATAGGGCCAATGGCTCAAATCACCATTGGAGGGGGTTTTCGAGGAGACTGCACGCCCAACGCAAAACTTTACGATGTGCAACATCAGTAAAGTAACGGAACATAACACTAGACCATACACGCCTATCAAGCTGATCGGTGAAATCGTTATTGGCTTAATCGACACAGGGGTGAACATAAGGTGTCTTGCTTCTAGCCTCGGTGCCAAAATTCTGTCACAACACCATAACCTGGAACAACTTTGGCACTCCAAAATCAGCCCTGCTGATGGTACAAACACTTTATTCAAGGAGCACTGACAACAGCACTAAATTTTTGACTTTTATATAATACTATCATTTAGTCAAAATGCTTATCTTGAGTTGACTTCATCCGGGAAGGATCTATTCACTCGACCGGTCAATGAAATCACAGTGTCAACAAACAAACACGTGTTGAACAATATCCAGCAACAGCACTTAGTCATCTTCTGTTATTTTGTCATCAAGCCGACTGTATCTAGATGCACGCAAAGTAAATGCGGCCACCTTCAAAGATGCATCCCGTTACCAATCTTAGACGGTATCCTGAGTCGATCACCTATGGCCCATTACGTTTCCAGCCTTGACCTCAAAGACGCTTTCTGACAAATACCGCTAGAAGAGTCGTCCAGAGAAAAAACGGCATTCACCGTAGCAGGAAGGCCACTGTATCAATTCGTGACTATGCCTTCTGGGTTATGCGATGTACCACAAATAATGGACAAGTTGATACCACCAAACCTTCAACACCAGTTCATTGTATATCTTGATGATCTCTTGTTGATTACCGAAACTTTCACTGAATACATCACTTTATGACAGGAAGTCGCTTTACACTTTCGTAAAACAGGTCTCACCATAAATGTGGCGAAAATCCAGTTTGTCATGGAAGAAGTCCGTTACTTAGGACACATTTTCGGTTAAGGTACCATCAAGACCGATGCAGACAAGATTCGTGATATCGATGATTTTCCCCTGCCTAAGACTGACAAGCAGTTGAGGCGTTCCTGGGAGTATGTGGATGGTATTGGCGTTGCGTTTGAAACTATGCTACGCTGTTATTCCCTCTGACTGACATGCTGCGGAAAGGTAAATTCACCTGGACTGAGCACAGCCTCAAAGCATTTGAAGAGGTCAAACAAGCACTGACATCTGCTCCAGAATAACACAGCCCTGATTTAAACAAGCCCTTTCCCATTCATTGTGACACAAGTGAATATGGAATTGGTGCGGCTCTAACGCAATTAACCACCAGCGGGGAAGAAGCTTCCACAGTCTTTTTGTCAGGCAAGCTAAAGTCGGCCCAGAGAAATTACACCATGTTCCAAGCGGGAATGTCTGGCAGCGGTGATGGCCGAGACGAAGTTTTGGGAGTACATTGAAGGCCATCCATTTGAACCCATTGCAGATCGCGCTTCGCTACGATGCTTAATAAGCCAGGTGAGGCTTTAAGGGTCGAGCGCGTCGACCGTGTAAACATGCTCGATAGACCCTAAAATTGTAGGGCTTCGACTTCAGCATTAATCACCGTAATTGAGCTCATATTGTAGTACCAAATTCACTCTCGCGGATGTTCTCACGGTGCAAAATTGGTTCAAAAAGATTATAGCCCACTCGAAATAGACCTAAACAGCCTATACTTCAATTCAGTAACTTACACAGACCTGCGATAAACCACTGTCTCTCAAAAGTCACAACTTCCCGACCTGAAGATGTTAGATGTATATATAGGGTTGTTTTTGAATAGATCTTGTGATTTAACACCTCGCGACTTCTTTCTTTGGGGCCACTTGAAAGAGAAAGTCTACGCCAACAGCCTAGCATTGATTCGAGACCTCAAAGATGGAATTCGTGAGGCTATCGAGGACATAGGGCAGCCACTTTGCGATTTGGTTATGGAAAATTTCATGAAAAGGATATGGTCCTGTAGGCGTGGTCGTGGTAGTCATTTGCCTAATGTTATTTTTTACTATTAACGGCATACCCTTTTCTTTATAATGAAATAAACATCCGATCATTTATATTAAAAAATGACATTTTTCTTTTAATATCAAAATAACACCTCTTATTGGAAAACCCTTTATTTACAAAGGCATCAAGTAAGAAACGGGTGATACTCTTCAGTAGGAAAAATCATGGAGGTTATGGGTTTCAGATGAACTGACACATAACATCATTTCCTGTGCTCAGGATCATCCTCTTAGCGCAAATGGTGGCTATGGGAATCTGCAAAACTTTTAAGAGCACTAAGGTGCCCAACCAAGCGCTTCAACCTTCTATGGGCCAGCTTAACGTCCACTAGCGCGTGCTCCAACGGCTGTATCTATGCCTACTTGAGCTTTACCCTCGCTTGTCCTCGAGTAATGTTGGTGCTATTGGTGAGTTCAGTGTTCCTGAGATCCGTTACACAAACGACGGAGCCTAATTTCGTTCCCGGTGCGGTCTAGTTTACCAGCTAACTCCTGCTTATTGACCACAGTCCAACGCATCTGAAAGGCTTAACCGCACTCCTCTATCTACTGTTCATTCTTATATACTCATACATCTGAATCAGAGAGATTGGAATCGAAGATTGTCTGCAATTACTTGTGCATTGCGTTCGTCGTATCACTCGGTGTTGGGCGTCTCGCCTTACTTCGCCGCTTTTAGTCAACACATGATTTGTCACGACGAATCATACAAACTACTCAGGTGACTAAAATGTTTGGAAGACTCCGTCGTGGTGATGGAACCACACGAAAAGCTAACCAGTTCACGCCAAAGGATGATAGATCCCTGAAGATGGATTTAGTCATCAAGATTTTGATCCGCTTGGAAGGATGCGTGGGGGCACCAAATCTACTCAGTTGTTCAATTTTCGGGTATTAGCTAGCTTTCCTATTGAAAACGGAAGGATGACTTGTGTCGTCAGTAGGGTATGCAGGAGATGAAAAGACCCCCTTCGTTTTGCGTCAGACCGACTTGTACCTTTAACTCGTATGCATGAAAATATTTTTGTAGTTTGGTCCTTGCGTTGATGGAAGGACCCGGCCCATTCTATGGTAGAAAGTTAGCTGCCAGAACGCGTACGGGTTGTCAAGCAAGGGCAACTCAGCTGTCCTTCACGGTTTTATCAACACTTTTAACCCTACAGGCCGATCACCTTGACTAATGTGAGGACCGTTTAAAAGTGGTAACTTTGTACTTGGATTTCTCATGGGTCTTGATACGGTAAATTACACTATATTACTGTACAAGCTTAGATCTATAGGCGTTCCGAACTGTCTACTTTTTTAGCTCTCTTTACAATTACCTGTGTCATGCATCTCTACATGGTTCTATCTTTCATTATTTCACTCCTTCACATGGTGCTTCCCAAGATTCTATTCTTGGGCCTCTTTTATTTGCTTTATGTATTGGTTACCTTTCATCTTAAGTCCAATTTTTTTTATGTATGATGACTGTAATAATCGAGGAGCTATGGCGCTAAAAGCCAGCGCTGCCACAAGCACACAGCACAAACTCAATTTAACAAGGAGGAACGATTGAGTCACCTTCCCCATCGCAACCCTCACTCTTTTTCTTTCCGGGTGAAAAATAAATTAAGGAAATTTCTTTTGTACTGAACTCCCGGGAAACAAAATTCTAAACTTGTTTAAAATTTTAATGTGTAGTGATTTTATTACAATATCTTTTGAATATAATTTAACGAATTGCGGTGTAACGCGGTATACAAATGCTTAGAACGAAACGGTTAGCCCCTTTAATTTTATGAACGATAAAATCATTGTATCATTTAAACCCCTCAAAAATTGTCAAATTTTACCCATTCCAACCATAATCTTAATTAAAAATTGTTTTGTTTGTCGGTAATTAAAGTGTGCCTGTCTAATTCTTCCAATTTTTCTTTTTCCCTAATTACGCCTAATCATTACAAATGAAAATTGCATTCATTTGATAACTTAAGCGAATCTACAAAAGACGACGTAAATTTTAAAAACAACCGAAACGAGTGTGCATTATCACCATCGCGGATCCACCCATAGATGTCACTATTGAACGAAACTTTTCGCGATTTTCCACTACTGTTTCGTTGCTCGATGGTTCGGCCCGGCCATTTTTGACAACTTGGAAAAACACGAGAGAGAGTGAAAAGCGGAGGGGAGAGAGACGTCGGGATAGGGAGCATAGCTTATCAAATTTAACCTATGAATTAATTTTTATTTATTTATTGCTTCATTTTATTATAAAACAAAACGCGTTAAAGGTCGCGAACGGCAGTGGAGGTGGAGTCGAAATTTGAGTGCACGAATTACGCAAATCGGCAAATATTTTCAGGTTTTGCGGGTATACAAAAATTCATCACACGACGCAACTTATATGATTCGGAAAAAGGTGCACCATGCCCACCAGATCCGGCGCGAAGGGAACCAAACCAGCCAAAACATTGTAAACCTGCCCCAAAACCACCAGTAGGCCCACCCGTCGGCGATTCAAAACCTCCAGGCGAAGATAAATATTTACGATTGCTAATTGGACTATTGGCCTTGGGTGGAGCTGCAGCAGCGGCATATTATTTGAGTAATCGAGGATCTAAGAGTAAGTCAGATGGCAAGAGCGGTTTAGCAGCAGGACTTCTGATGCCCGTTAAAGTACCTCCAAGCTGAGCAGACTTACCAAAAGAAGTTCCTTATTTACTAGTTAGTGGTGGAACAGCCAGTTTTTCTGCATTCCGTGCTATCAAGTCCCGGGATCCCAAAGCCAAGGTTTTAGTTATCCCAAATGAATACGAACGGCCGTATATGAGACCTCCGCTATCAAAAGAACTGTGGTAGAGAAGAACACATCAGTTGAGGATACACCAGGGTTGATCAATACACCGTGTTATGAAAAAGGCTGGTTATTCAAAGTGAAGCTCAGTGAAACTTCAGAAATTGATAAACTTATGGATGAGAAGAGTTACGAAGAATTCTTGAAAACGGATTCACACTAGCGCCCGTTTCAAGTGATTTTATTACTAAATTTTGTATGGCATTCGCCCAAAGAACATTTATAGTGATAGGTGAATTATTCGGTCTTAGATCGTTGTCGAATTACATTGTTTTGAATAATTGTTAAATGAGCATTTATTAGCCTTAAATGAACGTAGAGTACCAGCACCCATCGAGCGCTCGACGGAACATGCGGTGAGTCCTTTTGATTTAATTTATTTATATAATAATTAATTCTAATATTTTTCTTATATAATTATTCAAATTATATTAATTATTTTATTTAAATTTCATTTTATTATACTTAATGAATAAACACACTCCCTCAGATTCGGAGTTCCTTTCGGTTGAAAAAGAAAATGTCATAAACGTACAAAACCTAATAAAAAGTGCACATTAGAACGTTTGAATATATTTGAGTTGAAATAGATAAAGGAAGTATTAAAAAGCTCGCTCCATGTTAACATATAGCCACGACTTAAATGTACTGAGAAGATCGTTTGCTTAATTAAAGTATATCCGATATACGAGTATCTTATCAGCAATAATTTACTTATTACTTTCAATCTTTCTATCTTTGTTAAATTTGGATCGATGAGTCTATTATCCACCGCGTATTCTACTTGGTATTGTTCTAGTTTCCTATCAAGTTTTAAACTTAATTACTTCGATACAAAGTTTGTACTTCAAAAACAAGGAAAAAAAAATTAAAATTTATTGTAGGTAGATACGATCGCATTTTAGTCCGGTGCGAATTTAAAAATTTAGTGAAGAAAAAAAAAAAACGTTTTATTAAATATTATAGATTTATTTAGACTTAGTTTTAATTTGTATGGAAATGAATTTGATCTTTGGAAAGATAATTTTTCGGAAATATGGTTCCTTTGATTCGTCGTGGAGAAGCTTATATTAATTATGATAAACAAAGGGAAAGAAAAATAAAAATGATGAATTAAACGTAAAATCGGTCTTTCCCTTCCGTTCTATCTAACCGCGTATAGGACCCGGTACGGTGGCAGGCTTACCCCTCAAAACATGAGCCAGCCACCGGGTAATTAATAATCCTTTTTCTGTTTCAGGTGACGTCATGGGTTGAGTGGCCCAAGCAGAGTGCCTTTTTATGGCATAGAATTATGCAATCCGATTGTATAATTCTATGACATAAATTGTTCACCGGGGTACTCCCCTTCTGATGGAAAAGTTCATATAATTCAACTTGTATGAGTTTTCCACTCAGAAGAGGAATACCTGGCCACTTCAACAAGCTTTCAATGGATCTATTCCGGTTGGGTGGGTATGAAGGGGCTCCACCACCACCCGGTTGCCCCTCTTTCATTTGTGGGCCATGAACTTCGTCGGGTAAAGACGAGGTTACCCCAAGTTCGCCTTTCTTCTCAGGTTTCACTTGTTCTAGTAACAAGTACGTCTCCTTCGGTGAGGTTATCTACAATTTTGCGACTTTGGTCGCCTTTTTTTTTGACCTGAAAGCAATTCGTGAATGCGAAATGTTTTGTAGTGGGTCCTCGTGCCGGAGAAACGAACCCGCCCCACGACACCGCAATGCTAGCCTGCCAGCGCATTCACGCGTCTCCGGACGAGGGCATTCTCGGCAGAAACCGACACCTTCTTCTGCCGGGGCAGCAGACCATCGCTGCAGTCCTTTACGGACTTTATTGAAAACTCAGATTCACTACATGACGTCAAAGAATTTAGAGTTGTGTATTCCCCTCAGGATTTTGACCTTCTTCAAGCAGCTCTAAAAATTGTGCCCCGCTTATATTTCGCTTACCAACTTTCTCTTAATATTGCAAAGTGCATGCATGTCTCCTTTTCCTTTTATTCTAATTTTCAAAGATTAACTTTGTCATTCCTTTGTCTCTATATTTTATAATTCGATTTATTTCTGTTAAATAGAGTGAAATAATAAATAAATAAATAAATAAATAACAAATAATTCGTAAATTGATATGCAAACGACCAGAATGAAGAAATTCTATTCAATTTTTTAAGCTTTGTATATGCTTGGCTGTATCCGTGTTGCTTTTAAACTTTTATTTTTGAGCGTTCACTTTTATTTTTTTAAATCCGGTTTCATTCCGATTCATTGATTGTGCCTCTTATATTCTAGACTTAAATTCGATAAATTCCTATGAAGTAATGAGTACTCCGGATTGATTGTCACATACTGATCAAATTCCTTTTGTTGTCGCTATAATCTCATCAAGTGATATTCAAGAATCAAGAAGTCAATTTTTAATTATCTTCGCTTACCCAAGTGATTTAATTTTTTAAGTGGAAAACTGGTTCAACCTTATTAAAAAAGAAAATTTGAGCGTACTTAGCAACCGTCTTTTTTACTAAAACAGAATTTAATTTAGTATCTGAGCAGCTCCAAAAAGAAAATTCAAAAGTATCTTACGCTACTAAAATTTCTAAAATATCAAAAGTAATTTCACTTTAGCGCCGTCGTAAATTTGAATAAAAAATTCTAAAACTGAAACAGTTATTTATCACTAATAATACCGATATTTTACTGTTCTCACATGATCTAATATTTATGTGCTACAATTTACAACGATAACAAAAAAGATTTAAAATAAAAAGAATTTGAATAGGAACCATGTATCTAATGTAAGAGTATCTATAACTTTGCAGATCAAACATTTCGCATCTGGACCGGTTTAAATTAATGTGTCGTGGAAAAAACTGATTTTAAAAATCTTCATTTCTTAGAATCGGGACAAATCGAATCAATTATGAATAAAAGTTTATGCAAATTCAAGTTCTAAATATGTTAATTCAGTAGGTTGGACAGTTGGTGGAAACTGGAATTCCACTTAAGTAGGACTTGGTTAGGTAACGTGTTTTGACGAAGCTTTCAATTTAATTAATTTTTTTTATTTGCTGGAGATTTCTTCGGGTATTTGTTCTATTTTTTGGTTTTTTGAAGAGATGGTGTAAAAAAATTTGGCAGTCATGGTCAAGATCAGATTTTGCTGGTTGTTTTGAGATTATTATTGAATGACGTGAAACATTGTTAAATAAGTCACTAATTGCTCTTTGTACGTCATTTTAAGACAAAATTACTTACATTACCCTATTTAAGATGAAGTATGACGTTATCAATTTATATTATATTTCGTAACTTATTGAATTTCGCTCACCTGCAAGATAAAGAAAAAAAATATGATTATGTTATTTTGATTATAGAGACAGATACATTAATTAGTTCAATTTTCTAATTTTTTAAAATAATAACTATCAAATTTTGATGCTTTACTGAAATTCAGCGAAATTTTTGAAATAATTTCTCAAATCAGTTAAGGCACTACTTTTGACAAGATGGTGATTGTTGGATATTATTGCCTGATGCAATGTAAAAATGACATTTGTAATCATTCACAATAAGCATTGTAATTGTTAATTGAAATGACATTTGTTTCGAATAAAAGAATGTGTCGGCCTTTTCCGACACCGGCAGTCAAGAAGACAAGACGCGTTTCAATATAGTTCCCTATACATCACAAATTGGCGACGAGGTTATTTTCATGTTTCATCATTTTGAAAAATTGGTAATGTCGATAAGAGTTAAAAATGCCAGAAGACGCATTTAACGTAAGTCAAGTGATAAATCTGGTGGTGGAGGCATCAAATATGCCAGAATTTTCCGTGCGCGAAAACTTTGAGCTATGGAACGATCGATTGGAAATGCATTTTGTTGAAGTAGGATGCAGTACACCAGAGGAAAAGGTTTCCATATTATTAAAAATTATTGGTTGCGAGACATACGGGATCATTCATAGCCTATGCAGCCCACAATTACCAAGCTCTTAAAACTTATGAAGAACTTTTGGAGCTATTTAAACGTTATTACATATGTGCCACTTGTAATTGTTTCGCGAAAGAAAAAAATTTCTATTACGCTAAAAAAATTAGAAGGCGAGACGGTGGCCGCGTGATTTGCCAGAGTGAAACAGTTGTCCATGAATTGTAAATTCGGCAGCAGTATGGAACAAAAATTGCTCGATAAATTTGTGACGGAACTACTGACAAAAATTTTCGAGAAGTGTTGTGAGGAAGACGAGACATTATCTCTCAGTTTTGCTTTCAAAAAAGCCCTAATTTTAGAAACAAAGTATGCTGACCAAACGGGTGAGCCGGCATATTTCATTAAATCGAAACCAAAGCCCAAAAACAAAAAGTTCAACAAAGGTAACAGCAACAAAAATGCAAACGATGAGGCCAAATCGAAGAAACCGTGTCGGCACTGTGGCTGGAAAAATCTCTCGTCGGAGAAGTGTTGTTTCAAGACGTCAAAGTGCTATTTGTGTGGAAAATTCGGACATTTAGCCAACATTTGCTGCAACAAAGCAAATCAGAGGGACGATAAGGAAATAAAATATATACAAAGTGATGATTTTTCGAATAACTTTTGGATTTACAGTGTTGTTGAAGAATCGGATTTCGCATTTTTTTTGCCATCGATGATAACAGCAGGTGGTCTAATTGATATGAACATCCAGTGGAAATCCAAGGCAAGTCATTTTTAGCCGTGTGCGATTCGGGACAGGGTGTTAATGTCAATCGATGTTTTTGATCAAAATTTCAATAGAAGGATTCTTCGATTATGCACAGCAACATTTAACGGCTATGGTGGTGAAACCTTAAAATTGGTAGGTGAATTTGAAGCAAATGTAAAAGTCAACGGCAACATAGTCAAAGGTAAAATAATAGTGACTGATTCTGATAGACCCACGTTGTTAGGCAGGGATTTTCTCCACGGGTTTAGTTTTGAATTAGTTCAGAAAACGTCTAAAGATATAAATTTAATTAAAGAGGATTTTTTCCCAAGCTCTAACGAATACAATGAAATCATTGAGTCAATTAAGAGTGGATTTTTTTTATGTTTTTAAGAGTGGTTTAGGTGGATATAAATTAGAAGCGATTAATCTACCAGTTTTGCCTGATTGCCAACCAAGTTTTTGCAAGCCACGTCCAATTCCTCTTGCATGGAAAAAGGAAATCGAAAATCAATTAGATCAATTGGTGGATTCTGGACTGCTTGACCCCACTGAGGGTTCGGAACGTGGCACTCCTCTGTTTTCAATTTTGGAGCCGAATGGATACAGCATATCAAAACTATCTTTTCAAGAACTTTACCAAAACAAGAAAGAAGGGAAATAGGACGATAGTTTGAGACGGTATTACGATCACCAGATTTGAAGACAGGAAAAATATGGGTGATTTTCCATTGGGAGGGGAAAACACCACAGGATAAACTCAGATTAAAAATAATTGAAAGGAGAACACAAAGTGAAGAAGATAAAGATTTCGCTAGAAAATTTGGAATGCCATCAGGACCCACACTGGTACTGTTGTCAAGATTATTTAAGAGTAACTCAACCTGCAAGGGGTTCGTACGAAAAGTAGTAGAGGAAAAAAGAGCAAGAAGATTGGTTGAAGGAATGAGAATGCTTAGCCCTGCTGAAAAAGGAAGAAAATAAGGAGTGAAGAGCTCTCAAGATTCTTGAGGAGTAGACGATGTCACGCCATTTAGACTAAAATTATCAGGGGCATGAAGAGGGCTCCTTAAAGATTTTACGTACGACCAGAACGCAAGAGTTTGATTCGACATTAACGTAGTTTCAATGTGGTTAACATATGCATGAAGTGCAGAGTCGGCAAATTTTATGGCCACGGTACGACGCTCAATTGGAAGACCACTGGATAAGAATTTTCTGCGGGCAGCATCTTTGGCCTTAATTGCAATGGCAACATCTGAATTAAAGTAAAGAGCACCTTTAGGTTTTCTTTCTGGAAACACTGGAGTAAATTGCGAGATTAAGGACGAAAGAAACATATAGAGCATATCAACACCATTTTCACTGTGGAGATTGCTGAAGAAGGAATATCAATTTATGGCACTAAGACTAGCTTCCGTGCTCTATAAATCGGCTTTTAAAAAAATAAAAGCGAGCAGGTGAGGGATTCTTGAAAGAACAAGAAGATGTGATAGCAAGCTCAATGAAGAGTGGTGAATGGTGGGGATCAAGTTTGACAAAGGATGAAAGAGTCACCGATGCGGACAGAGAGGAAGGCAGCAAGTTGGAAAGAAGAAGATCAAGCAATTTGTTATTGGCATTACGAATAGTGTTGAATTGGGTGAAAGAACAGAGGGAATAAAAGAAGAAAGAGCAAAAGACACGCTACTATTGAGTGAACTCTTCGTTATGTATGGAAAATCTGAGGTTGAACCATAAATTAAAATATTATCTGAATCGGCAACATACTCAACTCTAGATCGCTCTCCGAAATAACAGAGGGTAGTTTTTTTTTTTGTTGGGTGACGAAAAATCACATTGAAAGAGGTGTCCTTTTCCTCCTTATGTAGAGCATATTGGTCAGCTCTTTTTTAGTTGGGCTAGAGGATTATGACGTGCTTTAGCAGGCATTGACAAATAATTTTCCACAATTGATTAATTAATTAAATTTTTTTTGCGATTGTATAAAATAAATTCAAAAAACGCTTGTTTTTTATTTTTTAAAAGTTAGTTTCCTTTTGTGAATCGCAGTAAAAGGATGACTTTAATTGTTTTTTTGGTATGGGATACTGGAGAGTGACGTCAGCCCAAAGTAATCACTCGGAGGAAGATATTAATTTGCCGACAGCAGCCGAGTGAAAATTTGATTAATGAAACGATTGAGAATATAAATAAAATCAGAATATATTTCATTAAACTTTTTCTCTGAAAAAATTAATTTCAGTCCGGTATCATGAAATATGTTATATGATCGTTCAGTTAAAGAGAATTGATTGATTGAAAAATGATTTCTCATTGTTTGCTTTAACCATGGAAATCTATTATTGCCACTATATAATTTTCATGTTAACCGATATGTTGTTTTCTCATCCTCATGAAGAAAATATAATGCATCGTGTTGGGATGATTTGAAAACGAAAGCCAACGAGTGTATATCAATCTTTACTTTATATGCAAATGAAATTCTTATGCTTAGTTCTAGCCTTGCCGAAATATCCATTCATCATCAAATCACTACGGTCAAGTACTATGAGTAGTCAATAGTATAACATGTAAGTGGGGATACATTTGGTACACCAAAAACTGGTCGCATGAGTTTAAATATGACTTTCGATCTTTTCTCTCTTCCCTCAAACTCCATCGGTACTACCATTTCTTCTTATTACCCATCTTTTCAATTAGTAGTGCTTTAACATAGAGCCCTGCTATTTGAATGAAATCAACATTTAATTTTACTAATAGAAACACAGACTTGTTGCAACTTTTGGGTCAGTATTTTTTGTGACGAAAAACAACCAATTAACATATACTAAGTTATTTTTATTGGAAAAAAATATTGTAATTCAAAAAGAATGAGTGCAACAACAACTTTTCTTCTTTCTTCTTCTTCTTTGTAGCACTACAGCCCCTCTCGGGCCTTCGCTTAGAGATAGTTAGAGTATCTCATTTTCATGACCGTATTGATTTCTTTGGAAGTTTGTTTGGTCAGTACCATGCTCCCTCGTGTGCCTGCTCAGCTATGATATGATCTGATTAAATTATTATATATTACCACTGAGTGAACACTCGTAGTTTGTCCGAAAAATCCCCTGAACTAAATCACGCTGCTCCCAACGAGATTTAAACCTGGGACCTGTGGCTTATGCGTTCATACTCTAACCACTAGACCACACAGACTACTAAAACTTTTCTTACACCGTTATATTTTTCAAACATGCATTCAGATTTTCTCAAAAAAGTTAAGAAGTGTTGCCTGCTTCTGGCTCTTGTCTTGCTTCACAATAGCTTTCTCCTTCAATTATTGCAAAACGATCATATCCTGAAGATCTTCGTTATTTTCTTCAGCTCATTTAATACAAATGTTGAAGCTTCGTACTGCGTCTTCATTTTTTATCTTGTTCACTCTTATTTTCAAGGTGCTTTCGTCAAATAACTTTTATTCATCGTCGTCTATCTCTTCAAAACAAATCTCAGCTCTAGTTTCCACAATTCAGTTATCAATATCATCTGATGTCAAACTATCATCAGGCCCAATACGTTTCAGAAGGTCATGTATTGGGTCTATTAAATCTTTCATGCACTGCATTACTGATCTTATGATACTCAGTGGAACGTCAGCCTCTTCCGTCCAATCAGAACTTGGTGTCATTAGTTTTTCCCAGCTTTTTTCAATAACGTGTGATCTGACCTTTGCCCATGCTTCAAATAAATGACATACGGCGTGTTTTAAGTTTATTTCGTTAATTATTTGCTCCGTGTGCGATTCCTCAGAACCTACAATTTTGACCAACAAGCTTTTTTTTTGTAAAAAAGTTTTGTCAACCTAATCACGTTTTAGTACATAGGTTGTATGATTGCAGTGCAGTTCGGTGGGAAGTACATTACGGATATCATACCGTCATCTTTTTCAAGCTGACCATCTGTCGGATGGCATGGAGCATTATCAAGCAGTAAAAGTGCTTTTGGTGGAAGTCTCTGAGCACTTAGAAATCTGCGGACCTAAAGCAAATCTGCGGACCATTGAAATCAATAAATTTAATTTCGTAAATTGAAAACCTTACTTCTGGAACAAATGTGGGATGAAACCAGTCGTCGGATAAACATTTCGTCATCCAAGCTTCACCACTGTTTCTGCACACCACCGGAAAATCTCCAGCATTTTTGAATGACCAGGGATTTTTGGCTTTTCCTATCACTAGGATCTTAACTTTATGCGTTCCGGTTGCATTTGTACGTGCTAGAAAAGTTATCCTCTCCTTATTTGTTTTCCGTCCAGGTGCAGAAGTTTCCCGGAAATTCACCAACGTTTTTTTCTGGAAGAAGCTTCCAGAACAGGCCAGACTCATCTGCGTTGTAAGAGTATATGTGTTCTGGCTTCAATTCCAATTCCTTGATTTTGGAATGGAACTTTTCAACAAATCGGTCAATGGCAGCTGCATTGTTTGACAGCTTTTCTCCACAAAATTTTAAATTTTATGAACCAACCGTTCCTTGCATTGAATCCATTCGAATTTTGTTGTGATAAAATTTTGCCTTTTCCTTTAGCAATTCTGCAGACATCGGTATGTTTTTTGACGTTGATTCAAAAACCACTTATACAGCGCAGCCTCCATTCTTGGGAATTCAGACTGGCGCATCGTTTTCCGTTTATCGGATCCAAATTCTGCATTGGCCACAAACATTTTTTGAAATTGTTTTGGTTTTTCATAATACGGCTAATTGTCGATTTGTTGACGTCGTATTTGATAGCTTTCGAAATCTGTTATAACTTGCGCTTTATCTTTAAATAATAAAAATGTATGTGCTTTTGTACCCGACATTTTCAAATAAACCACGAAATTACCCGACGTTTTCAAATAAAGCAACGAAATTTAAACGAAAATCACATGAACATACCACTTGACAATCACGCGTATTGGGGGATGTATTGGAAAATACTATTCTGCCACTAGACTTCCAATAAATATCTTGTGAGTGTATACAACCGGGCAAGAAATTTTAAAGTATTTGATTTCGACTCTAAAATTGCAACAAGAGTTGCAACTTTAGAGTCTACAATAGAAAAATATTGACTGTTGCAAATTTCGACCATTGTAATTATCGGCGGTTGCATCTATTGAAGTTACACTATATTGTTACATGTACAAATAATTCTGCGAGCTACTGTCGCAATTGTTTTCACAACAATGAAGAACACGAATTTACTCGAAACCACGAGAACCCAACAAGCATGAACAACATCTGAAAGTGAGTCACTGCTCCATGCATTTGCAGTCGCTCGAATGTTCACGCGAATTCGCCAATGTACGAGAACTGGGTTGAATAACTACAGACCCTATATAAAGGCGAGCTGAATGAATGGGGGGATCATCATTCATTCGGCCGCGATAAGAACTGCGATAGTGTGTTTCGTAATAGTGAAGTGATTTAGAAGACAATTGCGATAAGAAATTTATGGACAAGTGTTAGATTTTTTTTTAATAGTGAAAATTAAAATTAGTGAAAGTGTTAAACTGATTATTGTGCATTTTTGTAATTAAATAAACTCTTTTAACTTAAATTAAAAGACATTGCGTTTTCACTTTCCCGGAACGTTAAAATTATTGGCCGCGAACCATAACACGCGACAATGGTGTCAAGAAGTGAGAAAGAAAATCTCGAAAAGTGAAAACATTTAAACATTTTTCAAGTGCACAATAGTGGAATTTAACGTCGAAACTGTTGAAAAAAAAAAAAAAGTCGAAATAATAAAAATACCACCAAGCTAACAGTGACAAATTAATGAATTTACCATGGTGGGTGAGCCCTCAGATGCAGAAAAAAGCGCAGAAGGTGGTGAAGCAGAAACACCAAAACCAGAGGAATCAGAAAATGCGCTGATGCAAATGCTGATGCTGATGCAGCAAGAGCAGCGACAACAGTCATCTAATTTAACTGCGAAGCTAAATGAACAGGCGATCGAAATCAAGGCGGATTTTCAAAAACAGTCCACCGAAATAAAAACGGAGCTCGGCAGCCTGAACAAACAAATTAAAGGCTACGAGGAAAAGGTTTACCAGGTCGAGGAAAAGGTCAGCCAGGTCGAAGAGAGAATGAACCATGAGATGGAAAAAGTGAAAAAAGAATTGGAAGCAGCGAAGGCAGTAGTAACTACTTCACCAGTCCCACTTATAACCGCAGCGCAAAGTTCATCTAGAAATGTGCAAGCACCAATATTCGATGGGCAAACGGTCTGGAGTATTTACAAAATTCAGTTTGAAGCCGCCGCTAGGATAAATCACTGGAATGAGCAGGAACGAGCAACTGCATTAATTCTTGCTCTAAGAGGCCCAGCTGCCGAGCTTTTGCAGACTATCCCCGTTGAGTTGCATTCAAACCTGGCTGCTATAATGAGTGAGCTGGACATGCGTTATGGAGACGATCATCTGAAGCAGATTTACCGGGCACAGCTACGGCATCGGATGCAAAAGTCTGGCGAAACCTTACAGCAGCTAGTCCAAGACATTGAGCGCCTGGCACTTTTGGCTTATCCAGCTTACGACCCAGAACATCGAGATGACGCAGCAACAGAAGCATTCATCAGTGCGTTAAAGGACCAGGAATTGCAACAAGCCATGCGATTAGCTCAAAAGCAAACGGTTAAGGACGCATTGGTTTATAGTCTGAACTATGAGGCAGCGAAAAATGCGACTCGTACTACTGCCCGGGTCCGCGAAGTAGTGGCAGACGAGTACAGGTGTAAGCGCGTGGAAAATGAGCGAGAGTCGCAGGGTAACGGCGCACCTAGATGCTGGGATTGCGGAGAAAAAGGGCACCTGCAAAGAGACTGCAAGAAGCGAAGAAAATGGGGCTATTGTCCAGGGTGGTGGAGAGCCAGACCGTGTCAGGAGCCTAGAATGGAGAACCACCAAACTGCAAGGGCCAACTTCGTGGGGCGTACGTTGGCTAGGAGGATCGACATCCCCAGCACCCCCATCACCGTGTCAAGGCAACATCATAGAGAAGCAGACAGATGCCTTCCTGGTCAAGTTGATGAAGAACATTGCACCATAACAAACGACACTAGTTCAACCCGATCGAGGATCCGGCCGGACCTAGTGAGGCCCCAACTACTTCACAAGGGCATAGTTCATGGAAATGCTGACGCCCTATCTCGTCATCCATGTCCAGCTAACTGCAAGCATTGTCGGCGGACTGAGGAAAAGGAGCCGACCGTTGCTCTGCCAGTGATAACGGCCGAATTCGATGAAGGTTGGTCAGCGGAGGCGATTCGAAATGCCCAGCTAGCCGATGAAGACATCGGACCATTGCTCGAATGGAAAGAGACGACTGGGCGACCTGAGTGGGAAGACGTTTCAATGCATAGCGCAACCCTGAAGGGCACAATGGAACTCCCTTCAAGGGTGATGGTGGCGTACTCAAGCGGAAATGGGAAACGGCGGATGGTAGCTCCTATAGGATGCAAACTATACTACCCAAAAGCCGAATCGACGATGTGATTAAGGAAATGCATGAAGGATCCTCGGGAGGCCACCTTGGTGTTAACAAAACCTTAGCGAAATTGCGGGAAAGATTCTACTGGCTCCACGCTCGAGAAGACGTAGAGGTCTGGTGTCGCATATGCACAATTTGCGCTTCCGTCAAAGGTCCAAAACGACGACTGAGAGGACAAATGCAAACCTATAACGTGGGGGTACCGTTTCAAAGGATTGCTGTTGACATCGCAGGACCCTTTCCTGAATCTGAATGGGGAAATCGATACACGCTGGTTGTAGCCGATTATTTCAGCAAGTGGCCCGAGGTCTACCCCATTCCCAACCAGGAAGCAACTACTGTAGCCGAGCAGCTAGTGTTAAATTGGGTCAGTAGGTACGGCGTGCCTTGTGAACTACATTCGGATCAAGGCCGAAACTTTGAGTCTCTAGTTTTTGGCGAAATGTGCGAGATGCTCGGAATACGGAAAACGAGGACAACACCACTGCATCCCCAATCCGATGGAATGGTCGAACGTTTCAATGGCACGCTCAATAAACACCTTGCCAAGATGGTTGACGAGAACCAAAGGGACTGGGACCGACATATCCCACTATTTTTGATGGCGTACAGAGCTGCCGAACATGCATCGACGGGCCAAGCCCCAGCCAAAGTCATTTTTGGAAAGACTATTCGTTTGCCAGCCGATATAAAGTTCGGAACACCCCCTGAGAAACCCCAAAAGATCTCGGAGTACGCAAGTGATCTAAGACAACGGTTGAACCAGATACATCGGACAGTGCGAAAACACCTCGAATCGGCTACTGACCGCATGAAGACCAGGTATGATCTAAAGGCTAATTCTACTGGCTTCCAGCAAGATGACTTGGTGTGGCTATATAACCCGCAACGGCGAAAGGGTAGGTCTCCAAAGTTGCAACATAACTGGGAGGGACCATACCGAGTCACAAAGCGAATCAACGACGTCGTATATCGCATACAGGAACACCGTAAACCGAGAGCCAAAATGAAAATCGTGCATCTAGACCGTCTTGCCCCCTATTACATCCAGGGAGAATTGACTACAACTGGTGACACATCTTTTCGGGGCGAAAAGAACTGAGGTGGGGGCAGTGTTACATGTACAAATAATTCTGCGAGCTACTGTCGCAATTGTTTTCACAACAATGAAGAACACGAATTTACTCGAAACCACGAGAACGTAACAAGCATGAACAACATCTGAAAGTGAGTCACTGCTCCATGCATTTGCAGTCGCTCGAATGTTCACGCGAATTCGCCAATGTACGAGAACTGGGTTGAATAACTACAGACCCTATATAAAGGCGAGCTGAATGAATGGGGGGATCATCATTCATTCGACCGCGATAAGAACTGCAATAGTGTGTTTCGTAATAGTGAAGTGATTTAGAAGACAATTGCGATAAGAAATTTACGGACAAGTGTTAGATTTTTTTTTAATAGTGAAAATTAAAATTAGTGAAAGTGTTAAACTGATTATTGTGCATTTTTGTAATTAAATAAACTCTTTTAACTTAAATTAAAAGACATTGCGTTTTCACTTTCCCGGAACGTTAAAATTATTGGCCGCGAACCATAACACGCGACAATATAATAAAAATAAATTTGTATGCAAATAAAAAGTAAATTTCATTAAAGTTTTTAAATAGTTGAATCAATTAATTAAGATAATAGGAATCATATTTTATTTCAAAAATGATACTTGAAATATTGACTAGACTAAAGATAATATATATGGAAATATTAAATCAGGTTTTCTATCCGTTCATACTCGTACGGTTGTATCAGTTATGCAGCTTGAACTTATACTTATGTTGAATAAATTTCCTGGCACGATTAGCCAAATGTGACTCCACGGTGTAGTTGAGGTAACTTAGCCGTGTTTGTGAATACAAACTATTTTTCTATAAAGTAATCAATCTTAAGGTTTTTTCTAACTCTTTTGTATTTGAAATGCGTTAGTATATGCTTTGGATTAATGTCACTTGATTTTAGTCAATTACTTTATTTATTTGATATCCGCAGGCCATTTTTTTGTTTTGAGTGATTCTTCGGACGGACTATAAGCCCGTTGAGTTATGATACGTGCTGGTTAAAAGTCAGAACGTATTGCAGCTGGGTGGACACAGGGCCAAAGCGTGATACTCACCATATCACCTTCTCGAGGGCCAATACAGTCGATCAAGATAATGAGATACTCTAACTATCTTTCAGCGAAGGCCTGAAAAAGACTGTTGTGCAAAAGCAAAAAAGGGTCTTGTTTTGTTGAGTGAACAGACGTGTTTTGATTCTTTTAAGTCATCTCCAGTGTCTACTTGAATTTGTTCAGCGCTCAGCTCTTTGTTGAGTTCATAGACTGTCGATCCCATGAAACACTGCTTTCAATGTGAGGATTTTGAATAAGAAATAATTCTTTTTGCAAGGCTTCTTTCATATTTGCAACATTTTCTGAATTATATATTTTCAAATTTCGATACCAAACTCAAGTGTTTCTCTTTGACACTTTTGAAAAAGAGTTTTTCATTTGAGAAGACATTAAGTAGGCCTTTTTGTTTGATTTCTGTCCATTCATATCTCACAGCAAGTTTTCTCTCTCATACCACTATCAAAGTTTAAAGAAAGGTCAGGAGTGATGATCACACGAAAATCTGTTCTTATATAAGTTTAAAAACTTTAATGGGAAACATCCATGGAAGAAGACTGCCCTCTGATCGTTTTTTTTAATCAAAGGAGGCCATGTAGGTCAACGACTGAATTTTTTTTTCAATCTTCTCTATGCGAGCATCTTTTGGCAACGCAATGTACATAAATTTCGATTTTCTTTTAAGATAACAAAATAATTATGAAAACAATTTTTTTTATTGATCCGTTCAGGGACCATAAGTTAATTTTAGCTGTACTTTAATTGATTACGTTATTTTTACAAAGGTGTTTAAGGTAATTAGATATGCTTTCAAGGACCTAACGCTAAATTTCAAATCATTCTTCACATTGTATCTAGGAACAAAGATAGGATGAAAATAAGTAAGAATTCAATTATTTTCGAATTTTCAAATAGTAACGGCCAAGTAGCTAGCGCTCCTTGTTGGTTCGAAAGAAAAAGACATTTCAAATAAATGAATCTCCAGGTAAACATAAAGTCTGGGTACTACAGTCGTTAGAGTACTCACAACGTACGCCGAAGGTTCCTGGTTCGAATCCCGTTGTTGACAACGAGAATTATTTCTAGTGATTCTTCGGCGGACCTTGTATCACTTTCACGTGTGCCCATAAGATAATAAGATATTCTAACTATTTTCAACCAAAGGGCCGAAAAGAGCAGTGGTGCTAGAGCAGAAGCGAAAATTGAACATGTGCTATAACCTGGAAGGGAGCCCATGACCCTGACAAGTAATTCAAAAAAGTTCTGGACATACGAACGTAAAATGCTTAGGACTATCTTTGACAGGACGAAACATAGAATATACAAAAGCTTCTTATATTTGAGCTTTTTATCTTACACTTTTTCTTGTGTAGAACACCAACCCCTACTTCCTTAGCTGTTGATTGCCACCTTATCCAAATGAAACAAAATTAATTACTACTAAATTAAAATCTTATCTCAATTAAAACATGAACTAAACATATGCGTAACCAAGCATATCATACTTTTCTACTATTATGACTAGATTAACAAACGAAAAAATATAAACTAAGAATAATAAAGTAAAACCACACTCGATTCTTTAACCACTTCCGAATAAGATAAATTGACAAGGACAACCACCAACGGCACCATATCTTACTTTAGCCATTCTATGCAAATAAATTAAAAAGCTATTCTAGCGTGAAAGTATCTTTTAGAAGCATGCCCGTAATGTGAATAAGTTTTTTTTGTTCTGTTTAGTGATTGTTTACTGATTGCTATTAAGTCTTATCATACTCGAATATGCTATATATGAAACATTTTTAAGGTGTCATAGTCCATAGTGAGCGGAGATACTACTTGAAATTAATGTAAATCCGAACGAACTGGTTTGATTGTCTTTTTTTCTTGTTAAAGAAATAAAATTCAAATTTTATGATTGTTGTTAAAAGGAAATAATTGGTCATGAAAGTTGATAAAAGTAGTTTGTAAGGTAGTTATATAAGTTTTTGCATAATTTGCAGGAGATAAATTGAAAGATAGGAGTTGATTACGGCTCTTTAAGTGGATATCCACAAGGTTCTAGTCTAGTGGGCCTATTATTTTTTTCTTAGGGAAATTATAATTAGGTAGTGCGTACGTGCCGCGATAATGCTGTTTATTAGTAGTTTGTTTAGGCTGTTAATTAATCCGATCTAATATTATTTAGCTTGTTAAAATAAGAGTAATTTTCTTGAATTATCTCTACATATACACACAAATCCATGCTGTAACTCACTCTTACTTTATTATTGGCATTGAGATAATTGTGAAAAAAAAAAATCATTTGTCTTTAACACGATCTTCACCCGAAACAAAAAACTGTTTAAAGTTTTAAGAGTTTTTTATAGTTATCATTCCTATCTGCTGCAATATATCTGTTCATAAAAACTAGCATTAACAATATACATTTGTTCGTCTGTTTTATCTGAGAAATGCATCATCTAGTTGTTTTGCGAGCCTCTTTTTTTTCATTGTGAAGTAAAGAGCGCCACGATCTCAGTGCAGTGCTTGTAAATTTTTTTATATTTGCATATATTTTTTTAATAGATATTTTATTTTGAATAGAAAATCAAATACTCAAATTGAGAGTTTAAATGGTAAACGATCCGTCAGTTCAGGAAAGATGGAAGAAATACGAAACTGATGACTGACTACATGCTCCTTGAACTTTCCGGGGTCGTGTTTTATAATATTTTTTGTGCTAAATATTGCAAATTTATAATTCGAATGATAATTGTGTGTCATTAATTATTGTTAACATATTTCTATTACATAATTTTGATAAGTATTTACCAAGGCTAATTGCAGTAAAAGTTGAACAAATTTTATATCCTGGTTAGTTGTGGTGTTATAATTTTTAATAATCTTATTTTTTTATTCTTTTTTAATATATTGTATATACTTTTACTCATGCTTGATTTTCCCTTGACATATAAAACTTCCCACCATTTTAATTATTACTACAAAACATAACAGAAATAAATTAAAAACAATGAATTGCGTGTACTCGTACTCGAAATTCTACTCAATTGTGAATTGAGCAACAGTAAAGTTTGTAAGAAAATTATGAATGTTACATTCATGAGTATGCTTTGTATCTGTGAATGAGATGATGTATCTTAAAGATAGCAAATAACACGCACATTAATCATAAAATTGTCACATTATGTGCAACCGACATATGAGTACATGCAGTTGGTTCTATGAGAGCAATGGAATACCGATGAAAAAAAAACTTGCCGACAATGGACAAGTAAATGCAAATGAGTTTGAAGAACTTAAAGATAATTCTCTTATTTATATTAGAAGGGCAAACTGAATTTTAATGCTCCATTAAATCACATAGTTACGCCACCGCATTAGACAGTGTTTACAGCAGTAACATATGCATTTGGTGATGGAGTTAAACCACAAACTACTTGCATTTTTCATAAGATTGGCTTGATACAAGCTGTTACTTAAAGACCATGTACCTGTATTATGTTGAGTGGATATTTCTTAAAGGAATACGTTTTTTGAAGCAAATTGACCTTTAATAGCCAAAAAGCGTGGAATTATATAGTCCAGAAAAATGTTAAGTTCTACTGGTCTCAAATTACAAGTAAAACGTCCGTCTAATAAACGTTATCATGGTCCTATTTGGAATTTTTTTTGTTTAATTAATTAACTAAATTGTACTAAATATTTCACAAATAATAATATTTACTATTGTAAAAATAAACTAAGATAAAACAAAGCTACTTGAAATACAAAGAAAAGAAATTGAACGGAAAATTTTATTCGAACATATAAAGGTCATGACATTTCAAACAAACGAAAACATTTATGCCGCTGAAACTTCCTGATGCCGATGACTGAACTGCACCGTCCTGAAAAACAAAGGGGAAACCCCTGAGTATGTGAACGGAGAAACTACTGTCAAAAAGTGGGAGGTGGCGATCGTCTCATTACTATTAAAAGGTTAAAACATTATTTAAAGGATTCATTGGGAAAATCGCTCAGCGAAATCATCGCGATTTAGAAAGGTACACCCATCTCTTAGACCAGGGAGGCAAACCCATCCTCTAGACACCGGGGCTGATGAGTAGGAAAACCCACACCCTCAAATCAATGAGGAGGAAACACCCTTCCTCACGTTTTCACGTATTGTGCCTTTACTAACTTTTAAAAAAATACGATCAACGCAAAACTAAACGAGACGATCACTATTCTCCACCTTGTCCACTCACTTCAACCTACGCTACATCACACAACAGTCAACGAAAACACTCACTTAAAAAAAAATTCAATTAATCACCAACTGTTCACTTCAAAAACTCAACTGGTAATGCCAGTCACATTTCCATGCACCCCCAAAATATCCAGTCTCATTCCTCCGGGAACTACATCTCCTCATACATGCCGCCACAGATATTTGTAACATAAACAACGAAAACGTAATTCTTATGCGTTTATAAGATAAACAACTCTCTTGCATTTATTAGATAGACAACTCTCATGCATTTACGGATGAAACCCATCATGGCATTCTAAATTCTTGTATTTCAAGCAAACCCTCATTCGCATAACAGATGTTGAAAAAAAAAACTTGCGGACAATCCGACTTACATTTCGGTTTCAGCATTGCTTTGACTTTACAATATATTAATTTGAAATTATAAGTTCAAGTCATAACCTTATGATTTCGGCATCGAAAATAAAACTCGTCATTTTAGATTAGATAAAATGGGTTTTATTTCAAAGCGCTTAAGTTTTTCATTCGTATGTTTTTTATAAAGCATCTTAAGCATGTTATTTTATGCTTTGCTATTATTGGGCGCACTTTTCATACTTGGTATGAATAATCATGTTTAGATAAGACATTTTCAAGTAGCAATTTCAGTTTAATAAGCTCAGGTGCCAGTTGAGTTTCAGCCAAAGCAATATTTTAAATGGTTATAAGAAACATCAAATCGGGTAATGAGAGACTCGATTATTTGGAATCATTAGCAGTTGATGGTTACATTTTATGATAAAATACTCGTACATGTCCACACAATTCAGCAAACTACTGTCGTAGTTGTTGTCGCAACCATTAATAACATCATGATCAATATCGATTGAAAAGAAGCAACCAAGAACATTAAACGAATGACGTCAAAAGTATGTACTCGAAAGCACAAGAATGGGCCAAGTAGGTTCATGATCAATATCTAAAAGTAAACAAGCCGCGTCACTGCAGGCATTCAGAATTTCTCGAATATCCCAGGTAGTTCTCGTCAGAATATTCGCCAATCTACGAGAAATGGATTAATGACTAGAGACCCTATATAAAGCCGAGCTAAATGAATGGGGGATAAAGTAGTAGTAAAAACCGCGATAAGAGTAGAGCGCGAATTGAAGGTGATATTGATTGATAGTGAAGTGAAAGATTTTCGTGATATATTTGAAGAAAGTTGAAACATGAATTGATAATACAAATGAAAAGTAAACTAAAGTGCGATTTGTAAGACAGGGAAATTAATTATTGTGCATTTTTAATAAATAAACTCTTTTAACTTAAGTTAAAAGACAGTGCATTTTCACTTTCCCAGAACATTAAACTGATATCGATATACGCCGACAGTGGTGTCGAAAAGTGAGAAAGAAAATTTTGAAAGTGAAAACTTTTGAACATTTTTTAAGTCCACAATAGTGAAATTTTACGCGAAAACTGGTGGGAAAAAAGCCGAAACTATAAAAATGCCATGAAACTTGCATTTTGTCGTCCTTAATCTCGCAACTTACCCCTGTATTTCCAGCAAGAAGATCTAAAGATGCTCCTTGGTTTAATGCAGATGTTGCCATTGCAATTGAAAAGCTAAAGATGCTGCCCGCAGAAAATTTATAATCAAGTGGTCTTCCAACTGACCTCGCTAAATTCAAAGAGCGTCGTGCCGCAGCCATGAAAATTGCAATTTCTGCCCTTCATGCATATGTTAACCACATTGAAACGACATTAAAGTCGAATCAAACTCGTGCGTTCTGGTGGTACGTGAAATCTTTAAGGACCTCTCATGATTCCCTTGATAATTTTAGTCTAGATGGCATGACATCATCTACTCTTCAAGAATCTTGTGAACTCTTCGCTTCTTATTTTTCTTCCTTTTTCGTCAGGGCTAAGCATTCCCTTCCTTCAATCAATCTTCTTGCTCTTTTTCCTCTATTGCTTTTCGTACGAACCCCTTGCAGGTTGAGCAACTCTTAAATAATCTTGACAACAGTACCAGTGTGGGCCCTGATGGCATTCCAAATTTTCTAGCAAAATCTTTGTCTCCTTCACATTGTGTTCCCCTTTCAATTATTTTTAATAAGAGTTTATCCTGTGGGGTTTTCTTCTCCCAATGGAAAGTTACCCACATTTTCCCTTTCTTCAAATTTGGTGATATCGTCTCAAAATATCGTCCAAATTCCCTTCTTTCTTGTTCTGGTAAAATTCTTGAAAATATTGTTTTGATGTGCTCTTTCCACTTGTCCTCCCAGCTTTAGCAGATAAACAGCGTGGTTATGGCAGAGATAGATCTACCCTTACAAATTTGCTTTCTTTTATCCATCATACTGCAGCTGCCTTCAATCAGCAACAACAAGTGGACGTTATTTTTTCGGATTTCTCTAAAGCCTTTGATTCGATGGATCACTCTCTCCTATTTGAGAATCCTTTAGGGTTCGGGTTCAATGTCCCTATTCATCTCTATTCCTACCTTCTCTCTTATGTTATGAATCGTCAATGTGTAGTCACTTTTAACTTTTGCTTCCCATCTTCTTTTTACCTGAGCTCGGGAGTTCCGCAAGGTTCAATACTTGGCCCCATACTATTTTTACTTTTTTTCAATGATGTACCTTCGTTATCATATCTCCCTGTCTCTTTTATGCTGATGACTTCAAGATTTTTCGAGTTATTGATTCCCTTTTAGACGTGGATATCCTTCAAACCGACCTCCAGCGTCTTAGTGACTGGTGTGAATCAAACCATCTCTCCTTAAATGTTTTCAAATACCATCAGATGATATTCTCCTGTAAAAAATTTCATTTTCTTTCTACGTATAGGCTTGTTGGTATTTCTTCGAGCAATGTAACCTCTTTTAAGGATCTTGGTGTGCTTTTCGATTGTAAACCAAAGTTTGATCTCCACATTGCTGTAATTATTAAGAAAGCCTCCCGCTTAACTGGGTTTATTTTACAATCCGCTTTGTCATTCTAACATATCACCTCACTAGTACGTAGTAATTTGGAGTATTGCTCCCAAATTTGGAAGCACATCGATGCAACGCAGATTCACACGGTCTCTATTCTTCAAATTGAACCTTTCTTACTCTCCTTATGATGACCGACTACATTTCTTGAATCTTCCTACCCTCGAGTCCAGACGACCTTTCCTTGACGAATGTCTTTTGTTCAAGCTTCATCATAGTCTTTTACTTCAAAATGCATGCAGGCAAATTAATACATTCGACGCTGCTCGCCCTAATAGGTCTTCGTTTCAATTTTAGGTTTCGTATGTACGTACTAACACCTTCCATTCTCCCTTACTACGCTTACCTCGTATTTCAGCCAGCGAAGTCTTGGTCCTTTACCACAGTCTCTTCGCGTATTAAAAACTTTAATGAAAAATCAAATTTATAAATACTCCTTTAAGTCTTAATTTTTGATATAATTGATTGTCCGTATATTTGTATTTATCTATTGATTGACTTGTAATTGGACTACTAGTCAGTAAGTTAATTTTTGAAATAAATAAATAAATTTAAAAATTAATGAATTGACCATATCGGAGCTTAAGGAAGAGTTAGAACAGCGAAATCTGGCTACGGAAGGTACAAAGGCCATACTGATTGCACGCTTGCCTGACACGATTGAATCGGAAGGCTTCGGGTAAGCCCTCAGATGCGGAAAAAGGCGCAGTAGGTAGAGAAGCAGTAACAGCAAAATCAACGGAACCAGAAAATGTGCTGATGCAAATTTAGATGCTGAGTAGCAACAACACGACAACGCGCATTCGAAATCAAGGCAGATTTGCAAAAACAGCCAACCAAAATAAAAACGGAGCTCGGTAGTCTGAATAACCAAGTTAACTGCGTCGAGGAAAAGGTTTGCTAGATCGAGGAGAAGGTCAGCCATGTTGAGGAGAGAATCAACCATGAGATGGGAATAATGAAAAAGGAATCGGAAGCAGCAAAGGCAAAAGTAACCACCTCATTAGCCTCACTTATAACCACTCGGCTGCTATAATGAATGCGCTTGACATGCGTTATGGAGACGATCATCTGAAGCAGATTTATCGGTCACTGCTACGGCATTGGATGCAGAAGTCTGGCTGAACCCTACAGCAGCTAGCCCAAGACATTGAGCGACTGGCACTTTTAGCTTACTCAGCTTGCGACTTAGAATATCGAGATGACGCAGCAACAGAAGCATTCTTCAGCGCATTAAAGGACCAGGAATTGCAACAAGCCGTGCATTAAGCTCAAAAGCAAATGTAAGGATGCATTGGCTTATAGTCTGAATTTCGAGGCAGCGAAAAATGTGACTCGTACTACTGCCCAGGTTCGCGAGGTAGTAGCAGACTAGTGCAGGTGTGAGCACGTGGAAATTGAGCGGGAGCTGCAGGTTAATGATGCGCCTAGATCCTGGAATTGCGGTGAGAAGGGGCACCTGCAAAGAAACTGCAAGAAGCGAATAAAACCGAACTATTGTCTAGCGTGTCCAGCTAATCGGACATCCAGATTGAGTCAGGAGCCAAGAATGGAAGCCATTCAAACTGAGGGGTCGGAAAACATGTAACATAAGAATCAACTTCGTGGGGCAGAGGTTAGCTAGGAGGATCTACGTCTCCAGCACCACCATCATGGTGTCAAGACAACATCGCGGAGAAGCAGACTTATGCCTTCCGGGCCTAGTTGACAGAGAACATTGCACCATAACAATCAACACTGATGCAACCCGATCGATTATTCGACCAGACCTAGTGAGGCAACGACTACTTCACAAGGGCAGGATTTTCTCACTACGGACAGCTACGGGAGAAACTGCACCTGTCCATGGAGAGGTCAACCTTCATATACAGTTGGGAGACTTTGCGTTCTGACATAATTTTCTGGTCGTGAACATTATGGAAGACTGCATTCTCGGAATGGATTTTTTGCGACCACATGGAATCACTTTGGATTTGGGCAAATGGGTGTTGAAATGGCGGAATGTCAAAGTATTGATGGACGATCTCAGCGTCCGAATTACCAAGATGAATGTGGTAATATTTGCCGATAATGATCTACCGAAATCTTCCGAGTGCATTGTATGGGCCAAGCTTGATGGTGATTTTAGAGACCACCGATCTTATCTGATAGAGCCAACGAAAACGTCGGCATTGCGCAGTTTGATTGTAGGTCGAAGCCTTGTAAGATCTATAAGGAACGGATATGTGTCAGTTAGAGTCCTTAACACCGCAGACTCAAACACAAGCATCAAAGCGGGAGAAATCATCGGCAGCTGCCAGCCTGTTTCCACCATCATCTCTTCGGAAGCTACGCATGATCATTATTGAAAAAACAGGCAAGACATAGACAAAGCCCGGGAATTCACGTCTGCAATATTCAATTGCCAGTGCAGCTTTTCAATCAGGCCTCTAATCTGGTCACCAAGTACGTGACATCTTCTTAACAAGCCCGGATGACCAAGTTCAAACAATTATGGTAGCTCACGTCATAGATAAACAGAGAGCCAAGCCGATCCGACAAGCAACGAGACGTCTTCCTATAGCCGAACAAGGAGAAGTGAGCGCACTGATCTCGGACATGTAAAAACAAGGTGTTATCGAGCCTTCTGTCAGTACATGGGCCGTACCAGTAGTTCTAGTAAAGAGGAAGAATGGTAGCACTCATTTTCGTGTCAATTATAGGCAGCTTAGTGACGTCACTAAGAAAGATAGTTACCCACTTCCACGCATCGATGACATGATGGACACTTTAGCCGACGCAAAATCGTTTTCTACACTTAATCTTAAGAGTGGTTACTCGCAGGTAGAAACCGAGAACACTACATTTTCAGTTGGGACCAAATTGTGGTAATTTGTGGTGATGCCATTTGGGCTTTACAATGCTCCAGCCATCTTCGAATAACTGGTAGAATACGTACTACGAGGCCTAACTTGGAAGACCTGCTTGGTGTACCTAGATGACATCATTGTTATCGGGAGCACGTTCGAAGGGCATGTGCGGAACTTAGAAGAGGTATTCTCTCGATCGCGACTGGTAAATCTGAAACTTAGTCCCAACAAGTATACCCTTTTTGCAGTTGAAGTAAAATACCTGGGACACGTTGTATTAGTAGAAGAGGTCAAAACAGACCCTGAGAAAATTGAAGCCACGAAAAGCTGGCCAACACCAAACAACAATCATCAACTATGAAATTTTCTGAGCCTGGCAAACTACTATCGAAGATTCGTCAAATACTTTTCCAAAATATCTAAGTGTCTCCATCAGCCAACTGAGGAAAATCGTCTGTAATGTACCTTTGATACCTTGAAGGACAAGCTGTGTGAATCACCCGTGCTGGCATATCCAAAAATCAGAAAAATGTTTGTAGTTGACACCGAGTCGAGTTCTCTCGTATCACAGTCGAGTTCTCTCAAAAAGTGAGGGAAACTACTTCGTGACCAGGAAGGAGCTATTGGCTATAATAGTGGCCGCCAAGCAGCTCCACAAGTACCTATATGGCCAGACCATGCATTGTTGAGATGGCCGCTCAGCTTCATCAGTCCCGAGGCATAAGTTGCGAGATGAATCGCAAGATTGCAGTCATACAAATACAAAATAGGCGAAGTTCATGGAAAAGGGCGAAGTTCATGGAAATGCTGACGCCCTTTCTCGTCATCCATGTCCAGCTAACTGCAAGCGTTGCCAACGGATTGAGGAAAAGGAGCCGACCGTTTATCTGCGATTGATAGCGGCCGGATTCGATAAAGGTTGGACATGGGAGGAGATTTGGAATGCCTAGCTAGCCAATGAAGACATCGGACCATTACTCGTATGGAAGGAGACAACTGGGCGACCTGTGTGGAAGGACATTTTGCTGCATGGCACCGCCCTGAAAAGTTATTGGGCACAATGGAACTCCCTTCAGGTGGAGGATGGTGTTCTCAAGCGGAAATGGGAAACGATGGATGGAAGCTCTTATAGGATGCAAACTATACTCCCAAAAGCTGAATCCACGATGTGGTTAAGGAAATGCACGAGGAACCTCACCTTGATGTTAACATGACCTTAGTGAAATTGCGGGAAAGGTTTTACAGGCTCCACCCTCGAGAAGACGGAGAGGACTGGTGTCAAAGATGCACAATTTGCGCTCCCGTCAAAGGTCCGAAGTGACGACTATGAGGACAAATGCAAAGCTATAACTTGGGGGTACCGTTTGAAAGGATCGCTGTTGACATGGCAAGACCCTTTCCTGAATCCGAATAGGGAAATCGATACACGCTGGTTGTGGCTGATTTTTTTAGCAAGTTCTACCCCATTCCCGACCAGGAAGCAACTACTGTAGCCAAACAACTAGTATTAAATTGGGTCAGTAGGTGCGGCGTACCTTGTGAACTACATTTGGATCAAGGCCGAAACCTTCAGTCACTAATTTTTGGCGAAATGTGCAAGTTGCTGGGGATACGGAAAATGAAGACAACACCGCTTCATCCTCAATCCGATGGAATGGTTGAACGTTTCATAGGCACACCCGATAAATACCCGGCCAAGATGGTTGACAAGAACCAAAGGGACTGCGGCCGGCACATCCCATTATTCTTGATGGTGTATAGAGCTGCCGAACATGTATTGACGGGCGAAGCCCCAGTCAAAGTCATTTTTGGAAAAACTATTCGTCTGCCGGCTGATATAAAGTTTGGAAAACCCCCTGAGAAACCCCAAACGATCTCGGAGTACGCAAGTCAGCTAAGGCAACGGTTAAAACAGATATATCGGGCAGTGCAATAACACCTTAAAAAGGCTACTGACCGCATGAAGACCAGGTATGATCTAAAGGCAAATTCTACTGGCTCCCAGCAAAGTGACTTTGTGTGGCTTTGTAACCCACAACGGCAGAAGGATAGGTCTCCGAAGTTGCAGCATAATTGGGGGGAACCATACACAGTTACAAAGCGAATCAACGACGTCGTGTATCACATACAGGAATACCGTAAGCCAAGAGCCAAAATGAAAATCATGCACCTGGACCGTCTTGGGCGCACAGAACCTAGCTGGGGCAGTGTTACATGTCCACACAATTTTGCCAACTACTGTCACAACTGTTAATAACATCGTGATCAACATTTATTGAAAAGAAGCAAGCAAGAAAGTAAACAAATGATGCTAAAAGCGTGTATTCGAAAGCACAAGAATATACATCCATGATCAACATCTGAAAGTGAACAAGTGACGTCACAGCGTGTATTCAGAATTTCTCGAATATCCCAGGTAGTTCTGGTCAGAATATTCGCCAATATATGGGAAATGAATTGAAAGACTAGAGACCCTATATAAAGCCGAGCCATCGTAGGTAAACGAAGATTGCTAGTCAAGCATTTCGATGCAAAGACTGCTTTTTTGAATGGTGATCTCGAGTATATATGAAGCAACTAGAAGAATATGAAATGAAAAATAGGGAAGGATATATCATGGTATGTAAGCTGAAAAAAGAAGCTCCACATTTAAAAGCAAGCTGCAAATATATGGAACACAAAATTGGATTCAATTTTAAAGAGTGAAAATTTCATTCAGAACACTGCTGATCCGTGCTTATATGTCAAGTGAGACAAAAACAGTGTCGTTTATAAAATCATACATTTCGACGATTTTTTATAGCTGCCAAAGAACTCTCAGCCATCGACAGTACAGCAGCAATTTGACAAGAAAATTTAAAACTAACTGATCTAGGGTTTTTACAAAGATACCTAGGAGTGGAAGTGAGCAAGGACAAGAATGGTTTTAAATGCATAAAGCAAACGAAGTATATTAAAGAAATCTTGGAAAGATTTGGCTGATAAGATGCCAAGATATCACATATACCGATAGATATAGGTTATTTAAAGGCAACGGAATCTCAGCCTTTAATGAAAAATCAAGAATTATACCAGCATTTCTATACCTAGCGGTGAATACAAGACCATATATCAGCGCAAGTGTGACTATACTCAGTCAGTCAAATAAACAGCCGATATCAGTAGATTGGACCGAGGTGAAAAGGATAGCTCGTTATTTGAAGAGCACGAAGGACTACGAACTCATACTCAGCGGCAACGGACAAGAAGAATTAATTGGCTATGCAGATGCGGATTGGGCAGAAAATCTGAGTAATCGTAAATCAAGCAGGAGTTATCTGTTTCAATTTATGAACGCGACAGTAAGTTTTGCATGTCGAAAGCTCTATGATCTACTGAGGCAGGGTACGTTTCTATAGCAGAAGCTTGCCAGGAAGGTATATGGCTGCAAGAATGAATTAAAGAATTCATTCGCGTTAAAAATTTCAAAATGAACATTGACGAAGATAACCAAAATTGTTTAAAATTGATTGATAACAAAAGGAGAGTGACACCAAATTTCATTTTATTAAGGACATTAAAGATAGGAAACTTATGCATTTTTAATATTACCCCACCGAAGAAATAACAGCTGACATTTAAACGAAGCCAATCAACAGGACTTCAAAACGAACATTACCTAAGTAATAAAGTGCATATTATCGTTGAGGGAGGGTGTTAGCATGCAATGAAAAATATGCATGTAATTGAACAGACTGTGCCTAGATACACTTTTGCCCATCAACCATGCTCGTTTAGTCTGAGAGCGATAAGCAGCGACTGCATATCACGTCTCTGCACTATTAAATTTTGGTTACTTAAATGTATTATTTTCCTTTCATTTTAATGTATCGTTTTTCGCTACGTGTTTTATTTTTCTAATAAAATTAAGTGTTATTAAAATAGGACACAAAACATTCATTTCGCCTACAAATTAGCGAGTGAATAATTGTGTATTGGAAGGTTTCTGTCCCTGTTGAGTGAATTTATTCCAACGTTTCATTTCACAATTCTCTACTTTGTGGATGCAACGAATACCTAATACTGCTTATAGATGCAAGAAAAATTAATGAAAATAGTTGGAAGAAAAGAATTAAATCAAATATATAAAACAGATTACTCATCAACAGCTAAAAGAATATTATCACATATATAAACTAGAATTATTAGCATTTAGGTAATAATGAAAAAAAAAATAAATAAAACCAGACAATACTTGCCAAATGTAATAAAGTTTCATTTTCATATTGAGGAAAAACAACCATGCCTTACAATTATTTTCAGCGCGTAATAATAATTGCCTCTATAACAAAATCTCATCCATATTTACAAGTATAATGCAAAATCACTCATTCATAACAAAATATAAAATTTTTATTTTCCTACACCAATCAAATTAAAACGACTTAAAATTCATAAAAAACAGAAATTATTCGGTGAAAAATTTGTTAAGGTCATTTATTTATTTACATATGAAGCAGAAAACATATCTTTTTTATGCAGACGATGATGGTCAAGGTGTTTAGTAATTTACGCGAATTGTTACATCTTGTCGCTGCACAAGATTTAAGATCCAATCAAATTTTGCAACATTTTATTCCATATATGTATCTTAATTTTGTGAGAGGAGGTTAAAAAGTAAGGCCTAAGCCTGACAATAGCTCTGCATAAAAAGAATGTTTGTTATTGGTAAACAAATATGAATCATGGGAAACCCAAATTATTTAACCTCAGTGAATTAAAAATGAAGTAAAATCCCCGTAAAATTCCCACATAACCTTTCGGCTAATTCGAAATACAAATAGAGAGTGCGAATATATTAAAGTGTTAAAAAAACATATGAAAATTTCTACAACACTTGACACCTTACATGATCATCAATCAACAGAAAATCTTTCAAATTTCTCACACGACTTGACACCCATACACATGTCCCTCAAGTCACAAATCTCATATCTCTTGCTAATTATTATCATCATCATACATTCACCACTATCGCCACATCATTGGCGCCTAATGGAAGCACTCTTGTCATTAATTATCTTCTCAGATATACGAGTATATAATGGATACGCCGGTATATTTAGCATGTACATTTGAATTTAACAGCTTAACGCATTTCCCGTGGTAATCCCCCGAAATCCAGGTGAAGTAATTCGCATAGCACGAATGAATCATTCATTCATTTACCTGCCCATTCATTTGTATCTTAATTTGATGCCTTTTCGGTTTATCTGGTTGCACCTTATCTTAAATCATAGCCAACATCACGTATTTTCCCTCCGTGTCGGGTGAGTAAACCCAACAAGTTTCCAATCTAAAATTCCGCTACAAGTTTCATATGAGTAGATACTTAGATATACTTGTAGTACGCAAAGCTACTTGAATGAGTTACATACTTATTAGTCAAAAAAGTACGAGTATCTTTACTTGTATCTAAAGCTACATGAATATGTTCCAGCTCAACTTTAACGGCTCGTATCTTAATGAGAGCTTATGCGAAAGTAAATCACGTTAAGCTTTAGTGCAGCAATTCGTTCCGCATATCAATCATTAACAATGTCATTACCACCAAGTGGGGGTGGAGTACGAGTGTGCATTTGCGGTTGTTGCCGTTGTCGCTGCGATTGGCGAATGCGATTTTCAAGGCGCGAAAGGGTGCCTTATGCGAAATGCTACCGCCAGGCATGAGTGAATGTTTGGCGAGGATTTCATAATCAGACATGATTTACAGGTAAGTTCGTTGAATTAATTGCAAGTTGCAAGACACTGCATCTAAGTTAGAGGTATACAGAATTTTCACTAGCCTAGACCAAGTTGGCTAGGAAATGTTTAGGGTGTGAGCATGATTGGCGGTTCAATGTTTCGGTTTGGATTATTTGATTGAATTTTTGGCGATGAAGTGAAATGTTATTATGAAATTGTTAATTGGAATGAATTTGATTAATATTAATAGGAGATAATTGTTTCAAAAATTATCTGGATTAATCAGACTTTGATTGGCATATTGAAGAGTGTGCCAAAAAAATAAAATAAACATTTTCAGGTTTATGTACCGAGGCCAACGATACAAAATTTGAAGAGTTTTGCTGAAGGCTCTTAGATTTTCTTACAATTTGGCACTAAAAGATAGTTTTTTGATGTTCCACTGATAAGTGTCAATAACAAGTTGAGTAGGCAAGAGAGTGCTCCTACCAGAAGGGCTTTGTAACCATCCTAGGGTTCAAAACTAAGGGCGAACAACGTGAAACCTCTCTGGTCTTTTAAGGCCTCGTCTTCTGGTCCTTCCTCTGTCCACTGGAATAAAACTGTGAGCTGCTCTCCCCAAGGAATCTCCAACATTTTCTCTGAATATTTTTCTACCACTTTTACACCTGCTCTTTTGTCCTGCATCTCCTATCCTGTTAATATACCAAAACTCTAGTTCATTGACGTTTCTTTGCTTAAAACCGATTTCCTTAACCCATAACCCCAACCTTTTCCCCGGTCCAGATGAATTATCAAATATCTTTGTAAAATCTTTAGCATCTTCTTTACCTATCTCTCTGGCTTTATTGATCAACGGCAGTTTAAGTACGGGCATTTTTCCTGCTAACTAGAGAACCCAATTACCGTCCAACATCGTCACTGTCCTATTTTCCAAAATTATCTGAGCGTCTGATACACAACCGGCTTTCAGTGCTTCTTAGCCCTATTTTGGCAAAGGAACAACACGGATTTCTTAAAAGTCATTCTACCTCTACGAACTTGATCGGGCTCACCGATTTCATTGCAAAACTATTGAATAATCGCTTGCATGTTGACGGAGTCCTTACAGATTTTTCAAAGGCGTTTGATACCGTCAACCATGAGCTTTTTTTGCTACACGTATTGCTGGCCCTATTTTATTATGGATGAAATCATATCTATCTTCTTCTATGTGCTGTGTTAGTTACTATGGGATATTTTTCACTATATTTTATCCTCCCTATCCTTCTTATGGTGTTCCTCAAGGTTCCATTCTTGGCCCGCTTTTGTTCCTCTTGTTTATAAATGATCTTCTATCGGGAATCACCTGCCCGTCCCCATTTAAGCAGATAATTTCAAAATATTTCACACAGTTAGGTCTATGCAGGATTGTCAGTATCTTCAGGTAGATTTGAATGCCTTACATAATTGGTGTGCAGCTAATTATCTCTGTCTTAATATTGTCAAATGCAGTAAAATGTCTTTTACCCTTAAATTTTCTCCATTAGCGTTTAGCTCTATGTTAAATGATGACCCTCTCACTGTTGTGAATACTGCTAAGGATTTAGGTGTTACTTTTTATTCTCTGCTCGTTTTGATGCTCACATTCTTGCTGTTACCTCTAGGGCTAATTTTCAGATAGTCTCATAAATTCAATAATATTTCTATTGTTGTCTGCCTTTCTCTTTCCTTGTCCGTCTTATCCTTGAATATTCTTCCGTCGTTCAGTCTCCTCGGTATTCATATCTCGTAAACTCATTAGATAATGTTCAGCGTAACTTTTACTCGTGTCTTGTTCTATAAGTTCAAACTCTCCATCAACCCTATGAAACTCGTTTAGTCTTCCATTGCCTCCCAACCTTGTTGCCCGTCGTATCCATCTGAATCAGTATTTTTTGTATCGACTTTACAACCATCAAATATTTTCAACACTGTCTTCTGAGTTAGCTTACTATCTAGATACACGCTCCTCTCTGGTAAATAATTTCTTTGTAGTTCGGAATCTCGCACAAATTTATATTTTTATTCACCCATTTTACGAATGATTAGGAAGCATGACAAAATAGAGCTTGGTCCTTTTTCTGGTTCATATTTTGTTTTCAAACTAAAATTGAGACTCCTATTTCTTCTTCTTCTTACAATTACAGCTCCTCTCGGGCCTGTCTCGGTCCATTGACCGCGTCCTCCAACTCCTAAATCCGAGCAGCGATGAACTGTCTTCGTCGACCGAGTCAGACCAGCATTTCCTCGGTTTCTCCACTCCCAACGAATACCTTTTTGGGTATCTGTTGTTCGTCCATACGATTCATGTGGCCAGCCCATTGCATACAGCCTATGGTTCTATCGAATTCGCCATTGGTCCCCGTCTAGCATCGCTCCGATTATTCGCCTCAGGACCCGTCGCTCAAAGGCGTTCAATATATTTGCGGATGCTTGGGTTGGGGTCCATGTTTCACAACCATAGTATAACACAAGTCGTATCACAGATTTGTACACCTCGAGCTTTAATTTCCTGTGCATGTAGCTGGTCTTCAAAATCATCAAAACTGAATAAAAAACTTTATTTGTGAGCTGTATGTTTTGGCGTATTTTGAATATTGCGTGAAACTTTTTCTTGGGTCGATTGGTGCAAAAAATTTCAACATTGTCGCGGCATTAGCAGCTTCAACTCTTTCAAGAGAACTAGATTAGAAAAATCAAATGGAAACTCTCGAAAAACACTTGTCTCAATTTCTCTCAAAGTGTCAAGGGTAAACTCAATCAATAGCCGATTTTTTCGCTCTATTAAGAGCAGGTATTGGAGATGAGATTGTGAGTAGTTTTGCTCATACATTGCGCCAGTTGCAGACTCTTTTGTATGAGCTCAGTACATCCGAGGGCTTCGCAACAATTCGATCAGGGAGAAAATTATGCAATATGAAGCAGTCGACTTCAGCGCGATCGTGGAAAAAGCAATAGCGCTGGAGGCATTGAAATTCGACTCGAGGGAGCTTTCTCAGAAATTCTCAACACTCTCAACGACTACATCATCATCTACGGACATCAGCAAAATTGACAAAAAGAAATCGAAACACGATCATAGCGAAAAGAAGAGCCAAAATCATCCGTTCCGCAAGAAGAAACCCCAACAAAAATTCAGGACCGACTTGTCTGCTTTGGGCCTCGATGGAGCCTACCTTTGATGTGGCCATCACAGCCACCTGGTGAACGATTGCAGGATAGATTCCAAGAATTTCAAATGCTCAAGCTACAAAAAACGAGGACACGTCGAGGAGGCCTGCATCCGCACGCGCTTTGACAAGAAAAAGAAGAATCAGTAATTAACTCATCACATTTCGACTACCATCGAGCCCAGAGATTACGACACTTTTCACATCAAAGACGTCCTTCAAAATCAATACCTATCGAAGGACAACGTGTGATTTACCGCAACGGTAAAAATGGAAGGAAAACCAATAACCTTCAAAGTGGGCTCCGGTTCAGGCTATACATTTCTACCCTACAATCAATTCAAAGATTTGGACTTCAAGGCTCCTTTGTTACCAGCATTGATGGAATTTTGTTCCTACACCCGAGATTTGTTCGTGTCTAATGGTAAAATCAAGGACAACGTGGAGTTCAACGGCACAACCACCGAAGAAGAAATTTTCATTGTTCCGGATGAATACTCCGCACTCCTTTGGTGAATTCGCATTCGATGCCTCAACATAGACTGGAATTTCATTGACAAGACCACAAAATACCAAGGACGTTTGATTCAGTGCATCGATGAAAGTGAAATTTTTTCCGAATTCGCAAACATTTTCGAACAGGAGGTTGGTTCCATTCTGGATTTTAAGGTCGCATTAAAACTACGTGAAGAAGTCAAATTTGTGTTTTTCCGGGAATCAGAAGTTCCTTAAACATTAGTAGACCGTGTTGATCAAGAACTGCAGACTCTTGTGAAAGCTGGAATCATCACCAAAGTGGAAACCAGCGACTGCAGGTCACCTTTCGTGGTAATTCCCACAGCTAACAACCGAGGACGACTTTGCATCGACTACAAAACCCGGGTGAACGAGAGGCGTATTACCCAATTTGAAAAATCACGGTCATTCTTAACAGTCTCAGGAACTCAAAGTATTTCTGCAAGTTGCATCTCTGCAAGGCCTACCTGCACATTCCTGTAGACGAAGCATCGAGCCAAATCCAGAGAGTATTGACTCACCGTGGGACTTATAAGGTCAACCGTCTTTTCTTTGGCATCAAAACAGCACCATCTGAATTCAACCGAACTATGGATCAAATTCTGCAAGAAATCTCAGGGACCGAGGTATATTTTGAAAACATTTGCACTCGGGGGAAGACCAAGAGTGAATGTCGCGAAAAATGAATGTAATTTTTTACTAAACGCTTGGAGTTTATGGAGCATTCTGTAGAAAATAACAAGATCTCCAAGGCATCATCAAAAGTCCAAGCAATTTTGAAAATGCTGAGACCGATATCGGCAACAAAAGTCAAACGTTTTTTGGTACTCAAGACTTACTGCGCAAAGTTCATCCCAAATGCATCAATCATCATAGCACCTTTTTGCGAATTTTTAAAAAAGGATACAAAGTTCAAGTTGTCAGTCCAATGTGACGCCGAATTCGTCAACCTTAAAGAAGAAATTACAAGCGAGCGCGTGTTGGTGTCCTACAATCCAGCATTTTTAGTTCAACTAACGTGCGACGTCAGCCCCGTAGGAATTGGCGGAGTACTTTTACACATCATCAATGGTCAAGAGACACCAATTTCTTTTGCATCCAGATCTCTGATACCGTAGAAAAAACAACTCGCAACTCAATCGTGAGGCTCTGGCCATAATATTCTCTGTCGATCATTTTGTTTAATCCTTGCTTAGCCACAAATTCAAATTGGTGACAGATAATCAACCGTTAGCCCATATTTTCCATCAACATGTGAAATTGCCACCCATGACGGCCACTAGACTGCAACGGCAAGTTCTTTCTAGTTTCAATCACCAGATTGAATGCAAAAAAGCATCAACAACAGCAACGCCGGTTGCTTATCCAGGGCTCCAATTGAAGGGCAAGAGCATACAGATAGTTTTATCAACGCTGAAATCCACCAGATTTGCAACCTCGGGGGTACAAATATAGTCTCAACCCTGACATTGACAGGCAAATCGATTTGCGAGGAAAAATCCAAGGACCAGCACTTACAACAACTCCTGAAGAAGATGGAAAAAGGAGGCGACCTGTACATGGACTTCATCGTTGACGATGGCATTATCTTCAGGGGGCCGCGCGTCGTTGTTCCATTATCCTTGCAGTCAGCTATGCTTCAGGAACTACACCGTACATACTTAGGGATCACGAAGATAAAACAGCTGGCGAGACGCTGTATGCACTGGGAGGGAATCGACAAGGACATCAAGCATCTTGTTAGATCCTGCACTAGCTGTGCTAGCGTTCAACATAGCCCTACAAAAGCACCCTTGCATGTATGGAGCGAACCAGAAAAAAACTGGCAACGAATTCATATTGACTACGCCGGCTCGCTCAAAGCCATCAATTTCTGATCATAATTGATGCCAAATCGAAGTGAGCAGAAATCATATAATGTCGTTTGGCTCCGACATCGATATCTACAATCTCAATCTTTAAAGACATTTTTTCTCGGCACGGATTTCCAGACGTTATGGTGCTCGATAATGCGACAATTTTTACCAGCGAGCATTTCCAAACATGTTGCAAGGAATCCAGTATTTTTCTGAAATTCAGAGCACCTGGGCATGCGACGACTAACGGTTTAGCCGGAAAGAATATTCAGACGCTGAGAAATTGAATCATAGCCATGAATGATTATCCGGCGCAAATGAATGACAAACTCCGCAAGATCCTATTTTGCGACCGATCAACACCGTTGAAAAGTGGACGATCACCGGCCGAAATGTATTTTCAATAATTCATCAGAATTCAACTGGACGCCCTGAAATCGACAATTTTCCAAAAAAGTCAACTTCAAACAGGGCAGCTGGGCAACTCAGCTTGGGAGAACGAGTCAAGGCACGGTACTACAGCAAAAACAGAGATCTGTGGAAACCAGGGACCATTATCGCAAAATTCGGTCAACTACATCACTAGGTCAGATTCGATGACGGATATACGCTGGAACGACACATCGACCAACTGCGCATCTCCAAGGTAAAACCTTCAGGTAACCTAGAACGAATCCCCGAAATTACTGACAACGGAGAATCCGAATCAAACGAAACTCAGGAACCGATTGAATACCCTAACCTTGGTGATCTGGTCAACATTTCTGGTCCCGGAACTTCCAGACACGACGAACAACCGGCCCTTGTTGAAATACATGAGCCAATGGATTTATAAGAGGAAGGACATCGAGAGATCACAACCAGGCCCAGAACCCCTACGGCGATCCAACAAGTAACCTCGGCTACCAGTACTTCATTCTGTGACTTCAAGACTTTTCTACATATGTATATCGTTTTTTTTGTAAAACTCAAATAAAATCATGGAATCAATTTTTAAAACTCGCAAATCTAAAATAAAATAAAAAAAAACTTTTATTTAACATTTTCAAAACCATTAATACACAAATCAAATAGATTCCTTAACTAGATATAGAAGATTTTAACATTTGTTTCTCAAACTAGCGTGGGAGACTATAATATCTCAATCAAGTATTCCGAGCTTTTTTGAATGACAGCTGAAAATATTCTCCATTCTATGTATTTGTGTTTTCGAATTGACAATACATTTTTCAAGTTGAGTTTCATAAAATCAAGGTATTAGATCACAGGATTCAGATGGTGTGTTCACAAAAGCAAATAGTATATTTGATAAGAAGTTTCGAGTGAATATTCGAGTTTGAAAGTCACTTGTAGTGAAATATGTCTTCTAGATTATTATAAACGTCCTGATGGATAGATATAGGGACGAACGGACAGATAGATGCACGGACAAAAAGAAAGACAGAAAATGAAGGTAGCAGTCAAGCTGCTCCAAGTGATTGGCAGTGGTAACTTCTAACGAGCGAGAAGCTAGTCGATTTGCTTAAAACTGCTTGCTTTCACAGAAACATTGGTGTCAGAATAGAGACAGTTACGTGTCTAGTAACGTAGAACACTCGTGATAAATGTTTTTCAGTGCAATTTTGTGATGTGACAAGCACCCGCTCCGTATGATCTTGCAAATTGCATTCTACGTCTAGCACTCGTTGCGTGTAGACGTGTTTTTAATCGCTCCTATCATTGATTTTAAAAATTAATTAATTTTTCACAAAAGTCAGTTGAAAATGTTTTTTTTTAATTGAAAACTATCACCGTCGAATTATTCGAACATTTATCGAATAACTGAAATTTATTTCCTGAAGATGTATCAAAAGTGGAAATACGTTCAAGGGAAGTCCCGGAACGATCGTGTCCATCGCCAACGACGACGGGCGAAAAAAAGCTGAAACGAAGATATGATAACAACGAAGAAAAACCGCAAATTTTATCGGTCATCGAGGCCGAGCAGTTAATCAAAGCTAACGAGAAAGCTGTGAAGGTTGACGAAGAAAACGAAGAGCTCAGACTTCGGATCAAATCACTAGAAGCACTCGTTGGAACATTGACGTTCAACAAAGTAAAAGAAATCAGCAAGAAAGAAAAAGGGGTAAATTGAAAAACGACTGAAGATAAGAAATCTAAGAAACCGAAACAAGAAACTGATCAAGAGGATGTCCTTATTATGCAGAGCTTGCTGGACTAGAAGATATCATGAGTATTGTAGAGGATACAGGTAATAAAACTTCTGATGATTGTACTGCTAAGCCAGATACTGGATTTATTAAATACTTCAAAATTAAAGATAGGGAGACAAAACCAAAAGTTTTGTCTGCTGATTATCCGTCAAGATTAACCAAAAAAAAGAAAAAGTCCCACCAATCAATGCATTTGCGCAAACGGGCAAAGATATGGTTCGGCTTTTGGCAGCCGAAAATAAGCTAAATGATTTTGAGATAAAAAGAGACATTGCCGATAAACTGACAATTAGAACTAAGTCACTGGTTGATTTCCAGGCAGCAAAAAGTGCGTTAAATTCTGGAGATGTTCCGCATTTTACATACACCCCCAAAAGCGAATGAAACCAAACCTTTTTATTGAAGGGTCTGGACTGCGGTGATGACAGAGTCGATCTCCTTCAGGTGCTGCAAGAAGGTGCACCAGAAATAGAATTTATTTCCGTTAAATACTTTGCAACAAGGAGATCGGTTGTGGAGCGTAAAAACTTGCCTTATTACTTAGTCCAGATTTCCAGCAAAAGTAGTTCAAGTGCCCTGCAAAAAATAAGGTATTTGAACTTCCGTGTGGTGAGGTGGGAACGCCTCCCGAAAAGTGAGGTTAACTAGTGCTACAGATGCCAAGAATTCGGGCATTTGGCTGCCAATTACGCCATGAAATATAGGTGTGTAAAGTGCAAGGATATCCATGCTCCCGGCGAGTGCAAATTGGCTCAGGCGGAGCCAAAAGAATAATTATATTGTGTGAACTGCGGTGACTTTGGTCCTCCAGCATCATATCGAGGATGCCCCCGGTATAAAGATGCAAAGGTAAAATTTACTCCTAAGCAAAGTCAAGCAAAACCGCATTGTAATACCTACCAACTTCGTCAAGCCCGGGGTGTCATTTGCACTTGCTTCGAGAGGACCAGCAGAAAATGTAAATAAAATAAATAACGTAAGTGGCAATAATGAGCTGCTTCTCAAAATTTATCAGCATTGCTAACGCAAGACTGTATTGCTAACGCAATACACTTGAATTCAGCTTTAATAGCCCTCAACGGAAACTGCAGGTGCTTCCTTATGATCGTAACCATAACGCAATCGTAATGGAAATCAATCATCAAAGGGATGATATCTTCTTCATTCCAGTTCAACATGAAAAGCATCGCTTGCTTTTCAAAAAATTGCAGTGGGGAAAGTTTCAAAAGAAGTTTAATCGGGATAACCAGAAGCAATATCCTCTTTCTGATGATGGCAACTTTTGCTCAATGGTTTCTATGACAGGAATCTAACTAACGATGAAATAGATCTCCATTTGTCGATGTTAGAGAAGCTGACGTTGGAAACGATTGAGAAAGTAGTTCTCAAGATTAAACATCGAAAAAATATGGAAAAATATGAACCACCAACAGGCGATTTTCGGACTACATTCATCCCTTGTTGGCTTTGTTGAAATGACACTTGAAAAATGACCGAAATTTAATCCGTTCATACTTCAGGAGTGAGGTCAGCAATCAATGGGCGGAAAAAATGAGGGGTATTAGTCCATAGGACCCAGATCCCGTTATCACGAAAGTGAATAGCTTATTCCGTAAGAAGTCTTGAGTAAAGGTATGGAATCTTGGAGCCACTAGTGATGAGATAAATCTTCTCGACTAAGAAAAATAATATCTAGCAGAAAGCGTCCACCAACCCAACAAACAAAAAAACAAAAAAGGAAACAAATTCATACGCACCGCATGAAAATGACATACGAAACATACAAGCGCGCTCTATCAACATGTATCGTAAGGAGTTAAAAAATAAACAATACGAGTAAGGTTGAATCCCCCAATTGAATTTCATAACAACAGATGTTGGTATCTGCGGTCGCAGTAAACAACTGGAATGCTGACATGATTTTATGATCGAGGTGGAATGAGGAAAGTAATGTGCAGAGAAATAGTATTGAGGCATTGGACGTGCGGTGGTTGAATTTATGGAATTGAGTTTTTGTTCAGCATGCGGATTCCACAACAAGTTTTTGTACGAAATTAGATTTTCGGTCAGCAGGGTAGGCAAACCTAATGGAATAACTCGATTGAGGTCTACGCATCGTTGGCTTTTTTACCCAATAAAAGCAACGGTTCGTGGTAGAGAGTTTAGTATTTTTCTACAGTGTAGTCATTTCTACGAGTCTTCTATACGCGTCAGTGTCACTAGGTATTGAGCCGAGGACACAGTGCAGTCATTTCTATGAGTCTTGCATACGCGTTGGTGTCACTAGGCGTTGAGCTGAGGACACAGTGCAGTCATTTCTATGAGTCTTTTATAAGCGTCGGTATCACTAGGCATTGAGCCGTGGACACGTACTCGCTCCCAAGGTCTGAGGTTGTACGTACGTTCGCGGAGCCACCGAAACGCGCCCTAAGGATTCCATGCACGATGGCAAGGTGACGGCTCGCCGAAGGCGCTGGAAAAGGAGCACGACGGAAGGTGGTGAGAATGAACGAGTAGAAACATAATTGCAATTACATTGAGAAATCTTGTGAAATACATTGTAAAATCGATGCGTACAGTTGATTTTTATTCCAAAAGGTTTATATTAAAATACTTGGTTGTGTAGGGTTAAGTGGAGACCAGGGTACCACTGGAGGAGGCTAGGGATACACCGGAAACATGTTATAACACATTCACAACGTATTGAACGGCTTTGATTTTAACGTTTCGCCAACGCAATCATAAATGGCATTCGCTGATCACCTGATTATTTATATGGAGGACCGAAAGGCTACAGTCGTTCAAGGGAACTTTTAGAAAATGTTTAACCATGTGTAGCTCTATACGGACAATTGGCGAATGAAAGCTGGGAAAAAAATTTGTTTCTGACTGCGCTGCGGTTGGTCAGTTAAGACCTTAAACGTAACTAGAAACGTTTTCACATTATAACTGGCGAGAGTAGTTTAGAATGAATCCCACACAAATCCTGTGTTTGTTACCTCTATGTTTATCTCGAGCAATATCTGTATTATAATGAACATGTTAAAATCATGTTCAGTAAAGCTCGTAAAGTAATCATGTTTCGTCAACGACTCTTTCATTTTAGACACATTGATCAAAAGGTCAAAGTTATCTGTTACAATGATTCAGAATATTAGTACAATGGAAGGATTGAGAGTTTTTTTTAAAGGAAATGCCTTCATGCATAAACTGTTGTGTATTAAAAGACGGAGACGGATTGGAAACACTTTATATCGAATAAAAGAATTTATCAAATTGTCAAAGTGATGAGAGTCGATACATTCATTTTGAACCTAGTTCGAAATAGCATCGCGAAGATTTTGCAGCCGTTCCACCCTACCGATGGGTATATTGAGGCTTGACTGACCATTGTCTTTATGCCTCCAGAAGCATTCGTATATTTGCATATGAATTGGTATGCTTTTGATTCTTTGGTGTTCAAATTTCATATCATATATATATAGGCGGGCCATCAATAAGACAATAGAATATCCTCTGAATTTGAGCCCGCGGGATCAACGGTTTCAATGGAGATACTCATTTGCGAGGTTTGCTGAGATGAATCAAAGGCTTAGTGGCTGAATGGCTATAGCTAAACTTTTCGTGATTTTTTGTTTTTTTGCATTTCATTATAGTTACGCTTAATGTGTACTTTGTAATAGTAGTTTTATAAGGGTAAGATAAAGTAATTATTGTGTTCTTATGTAATTTTTATTAAAGTTGGTTGATTTTTCCTCCTTTTTTCCTACCAATGTATACTAACATAAATTATGATTTTTGCTAATATTAAAAACAAGGTTATTTTATTTTTTGATTGATTTTTAATGTGATATTGTTTAAAGTGTGCAGAGTTCTAAGTGTGCCATAAAGTTTTTTAATTATTTGTATTGATGTAAAACGTTGATATTTGGAATTCAAAGCTATGTTCCTTTAACCTAATGCTACAACTGTCATTTGTCACTCACTTCACTTCTGTCAATCTGTCTGTCAATAAAATTTTGTTAAAACGTTGGCTAATTAAAATCATATTATTGTCTATAAAACAATAGCATGGTAGCAGAGCGTAGTTCGATTTGAGTGGATCGACGTTTTTTTCAAGAAGATTGAGCAAAATAAATAGCGTTTTTTTTCGAAGAGATTTTCTCGAAACTTGAAGGCGATAGTTGCTGGAATTTTGGTGACTGACAATCATGGAATTTCAAGGTATTGAGAAGTTAAAAGGTTCGGAAAACTGGAATATTTGGAAGTTCATGGTGCGCAATTTATTGCGAGCAACTGAAGGAGCATACGAAGTGAGTATTGGAGAGTTGGTTCAACTGGTGCTGGCAGCTAATGCTAATGCGGATGCGATTGATGCTCACAATACGGCAACGTAAATTTGGGATAAGGCAGATCGCGCCATTTGTCAAATCATCATCAAGACAACTGATTCGAGTGTCATGACTTTGATCGTCGCTTGCGAGACTGCTCATTAGATGTGGAACAAATTGCATGGTATTTATGAACAACAAACAAGGCAAGCTATTCATTCAGTTCAGACTGAGTGTTTCAGTTTTGCAATGAATTTAGCGGATGATATGATAAGTCATATTGCTAAATTTGAAGGTTTGATTCTATGCATGCAGCAGTTGAAAGTTAAGCCCGAGGAGTCAGCTTTGATGGTCAAATTGCTGGAAAAAATACCTGACAGTTTTGAAAGTTTCAGGTAAGCTTGGTGAGCCAGCTGATGGCAACCAAGTTGAAAATCTAGTCCAAAGGTGCAAGTGGAAGTCAACAAGGTGCAAGTGGAAGTAAACAAGGTGCAGCTGGTAAGCAGGCCAAAGATGATGGTAAATCCAACCAGAAAGGGAAGAAGTCGGCTTTCAAGTGCTACGGTGGTCACGGAACTGCCCATTTTAAAAGAGATTGTCTAAATAGGATGAAGAAGAGTGATGTGACGTCTGAAAGAAAGGGCTCGTTAGCGTTCGTTAGCGTTCGTTAGCGTTCGTTAGCGAAGTGTTCAGTGCGGAAGGCAAAAACGAAGCTTGGATCATCGATTCTGGTGCGGTGGAACACATGACCTTCAAGAAAGAGTGGTATTCATTCTTTGAGGCTTTCTCTATTCCAGCAGAGATTCGTATCGGAAACAATTCTGTGATGAGTGCTTTTGGAAGAAGAAATATTGACTTTGAGGCGCTTGTGAATGGCCGTTGGACTTCTTGTCATATGGAAAACGTGCTGTTTGCCCCGGAAGCTAGGAAAAATTTATTCACGGTTACGCGTGCATTGGACAAAGGCCCTGCTTGATGGTGTTGTCAAGGCTCAAGGTGTACGATCTGGTCAGTTGTTCAAGATGAGCGTAAGGTCAAGGAACCAGACACATGCTGTGTGAGTGAGGCTAATCTGGCGGTCGAGGACTCTCTCCAAGTCTGGCATGAGCGTTTAGGTCATCAGAATAAAAGACATTTTGTGAAGATACTCAAGAATCACGGAATTGAATTACAACAGGACGACGAATTCTGTGGATTGTGTGTACAAGGTAAACAACATCGAGAACCGTTTAAGTCACGTCAACAGCGTTCATCTGTGCCAGGAGAAGTGATCCATGCTAATGTCGGTGTTTCACTTGGACAGGAGTCTATTGCTGGTGCCAGGTACTTTGTTTACTTCACGTGTAACTATTCAAGATTTTGTATGGTTTACTTCTTGAAGGAAAAATCTGAAATGTTGCAGCTGGTGAAGACTCGACGAGGTCAACCGGTAAAGGTGTTCCAGTGCGACGGAGGAAAGGAATTTGACAACAAGAAGATGCGAGAACTCATGGATTTCGAAGGTACGAAGATGGTGATTACGAATCCTTATACGCCTCAGCAGATCAAACCGGACAATTGGTGAGCTAGCACTAACCATGCTTGTTAGCAAGGACCTGCCGAAGTTTCTGTGGGCTGAAGCTGTCAACGCTGCGATTTACTTTCTCAACTGAACTGGTCCAAGCTCTGTAGAGGGCAAAACTCCGTACGAGTTGTTCGCTGAGAAGAGTGTTCATTTGAACAGGTTTCATATTTTTGGACCACATGCTGGGTGATGGTGCCTAAAGAACGTTGGAAGTAGTGGGATGCTAAAGGCGCCGAAGCAGTTTTATTGGGTACTCGGAAGGCATTGATGGTTTTTTTGTGTGGAAGAAGGATACAAAGCAGGTGATCCGAAGTCGTGAGGTAGTTTTTGGTCCAGAGCATTCCTCTAAAGTTCTAGCTTTGTTTCCTGTTGAACAAATTGAAGATCCTGTCAAGCCCCGTGATTTTCCTGGAGTCCTGAACTCACCTGAAGCTGCGCACGTGCCTGAGGTTTCGTACCCTGTGTTGCCAGTCGTTCCTGCTGAGCCGCAAATTGAAGAAACCCTTAAGGCTGCAAAAAAACTACTCAACGACGTCTTCGAGATAAAAGCAAACTTCAGAAACCTGTAAAATTGAGTGAAATGTTTCTTGCCGAGTTAGAAGAACCTCGAGACTACAAAGAAGCCATGAAGTCGGGTAATCATAAACACTAGAAGGCTGCGATGAAAGAAGAAATGTCTTCATTGACGAAAAATTCAACCTGGGTTTTAACGGTGTTACCTTCAGGAAGGAAGACAATTGCTAATCGCTGGGTCTTTCGTATCAAACGAGATGCAGAAATGATGGTTTGTCACTAAAAAGTTAGGTTTGTTGCGAAGGGTTATAGTCAACAAGAAGGTATTGATTATCATGAAACTTTCAGTCCCGTAGTTCGATTTGATACTATCAGAGCGATTCTAAGTGTTGCTGCCAAGGAAAGTCTGGAGTTGGCCCAATTTGATGTGAAGACGGCATTTCTAAACAGTGTTTTGAATGAAGAAATGTACATGGATCAACTTGAAGGTTTTGAAGATGGTTCTGATCACGTGTGCAAGCTAATTAGAAGTCCCTACGGACTGATCTTCAAGGTGCTGGAACAACCGATTCAAGGAGATTCTTATCAAGTTTGGTCTCGTCCAGATTGAAGCTGATCCATGTCTTTCCTTTTGTATGTCTGGTGAAGATAAACTGATCATTGCCCTTTATGTTGCTGATGACCTGGTTGCTGCAACACAGAAGAGTGTGATTCAAGAGTTCTTGAGGAAGCTGGAGACGGAGTTCAAGATCACACGTGAACTGCTTGGCTGTTTCCTGAATGTGCTCATAGAACGTGAAGAAGATGATTCAATCCGTTTGAGTCAGAAGGTGTACGCGAAAAATCTTCTTCAGAAGCTCAACATGGCAGAAGCCAATGCTGTTTCAACGCCCATTGACAACTACGTGCAGTTGGAAGAGAAAACTGGTTTGAGAACATCTGCTCCTTACCGTGAAGTTGTAGGATGTTAGATGTACTTAGCTGTTGCTAATCGTCCTGACATTGCGTTTGCAGTCAATTATGCGTCACAGTTCTTGGAAGATCCGAAAAATGTCCACTGAGAATCCTGAGATACGTCAAAGGGTCTACGTCAGTTGGTATCAGGTACGAGGCTGGTTCCAAAGGAAGTGTCTTGAAGGCCTTCAGTGATGCAGACTATCAATCGGATACTCGTCAGTCTGTTAGTGAAATCGTTTTCATGCACAGTGGAGGGCCGATATCCTGGGCTAGCAGACGTCAAGAGTGTGTGTCTCTATCCACAACTGAGGCTGAGTATGTCGCTGCTAGTGAAGCTACCAGGGAATCTGTGCGGTTGTCTTGACTGTTCGCAGAAGTCTCTCCCTTAGACAACATTCCAATTCTTTTTGTGGACAATCAAAGCGTAATCAAGTTAGCGAAGAATCACGAGTTCCACAAGAGCACCAAACACATTGAAGTGAGGTACCATTTCATTCGAAAGGAAATAGTATGGAATGTTGAATATTCAACATTTTTCAAGTGATCAACAACTCGCTGATATCCTGACGAAGCCGCTGCCACGTCTGAGGTTTGCTGGTCTACGTTCTGCCCTTGGAATGATCTGATCTGATTTTTGAATTTAGTTTCTTATTGAGAAATTGAAATATTGTGCTTTAGAGGAAGTATTGATGTAAAACGTTGATATTTTGGGCTCCTGTCAAAAGTTTTCAAAAATTAAATTAATTTTTTAAAAACGTTAGTCCGAAGTTAATTTTTATCGGAAAAAATCTTATATTGTCGAAATAATCGACTCAGGAAATTTCTATCGAATATTTTTACTTCGATTGGTAACGAAAAACAAATTCACAAAGAAAATTTCGCCGCCGGTATGGAGGAGCCCGATGGCTTCCCACCGTTGGGGCAACCTGGGGAAACGACGAATACAAAACTGGCGACAATCACCAAAAGAAAACATAACGAAGAAAACTCCGTAGATGGAGGGTGCAAGCTGCAAATAATAGCGGACAATCAACAAATGGCCGAATTGCAGAAAGAAAATGATGAACTAAGGCAAGAGATACAGTCTCTCAAGGATCTTTTCAAGAAAGGGATGAAGCCTCAAAAGACGCAGCCGCAAAATCAATGGCAACAGGTAACAAAGCCGAAGAAAAGTGCAAAGCAAGTAAATCCAGAGGAAGTTCTAAGTGCTGGTGGCACCAACGAGAGCCAAAATTATTTTGCAGCGCTGGAGGGATTAACCGAAGATATGGAAATCGAAGAAAACATCGGAGGTAATTTTAATCAAGATAATGACGTTAATTTTATTCAATATTTAAAGAACAAAAATAAGGAGAAAAAACCAGCCCGCAGTTCTGCTGGTTCCTCTGAAAAAGCTTCTAACAAGACAGAAAAAGTTCCGCCAATCAACGTGTTCGGACAAACCGGGAAAGATATGGTTCGGCTATTGGCAGCCGAAAATTAACTGGCCAATTTCGAAATAAAAAGAGTTGATGCCGAAAAATTAACTATAAGGACGAAATCACTGGTTGATTTTAAGTCAGCCAAAGATGCGCTGATTTCTGGGGAGGTTCCATACTTCACCTATACCCCAAAAAGTGAAAAAAATCAGACCTTCTTGTTGAAGGGTTTGGACAGCGGAGAGGATACGGTCGATCTTCTTCAGGTGCTTAAGGACGCTGCACCAGATATTGATTTTGTTTCAGTCAAAGCCTTTGCGACAAGAAGGTCGACCGTAGAAAGGAAGAATTTACCACTTTACCTGGTACAAATTGCAAATAAGAGCAGTCCAAGTGCCCTTCAACAAATAAGGTACTTGAATTTCAGAGTGGTGAGGTGGGAACGCCTCCAGAAAAGAGAGGTCAACCAGTGTTACCGGTGTCAAAGATTTGGACATTCGGCTGCCAATTGTGCCATGCATTATCTTTGCGTTAAATGCAAAGACGTTCATGCTCCCGATGAGTGCAAATTGGCTCAGACGGAGCCTAAAGAAAAATTATACTGCGTTAACTGCGGTGTTTTGGTCACCCAGCATCATATCGAGGATGCTCCCGATATCAAGATGCAAAAGTTAAATTTGCTCCAAAGCAAACACAAGTACACCGTGATATCATAACCTTCCAACTTCGTCAAGCCCGGAGTATCATTTGCACTCGCCGCTAGAGGACCAGCAGAAAATGCTGGAAATAATGTAAATAATGTAAGTGGTAATAATGAGCTGCTTCTCAAAATTTACCAGCAACTTAATTCTTTATCGGAGAGGATCAACAAACAAGATTCAAAAATTAACTTTGCTTTTCAGCGTTTAGGTCTTTCAAATGCCTAATAATAACTTCTCATCCAGTCATATTTCCATGGATAGGCTTCGCCTCATATCGATCAACGTCAACTCTAGCGTTGCTATACATCGACGTGATTATCTCCTTGAATTTGTTGTTAAGCAAAAGCCTGACATCATACTTCTCACTGAAACCCACCTCAATTCATGGCATTCCATGGAATTCAAAGATTTTGCATTCGTAAGAAACGATAGGGTAATAGGTGATGGGGGAGGTGGCACCGGGATATTGGTTAGAAGACCCTATTGTTTCCAGAATATTGAAAAAGTCGAATTCAAAAGCTTTGAATTTCTTGAAGTGCCCGTCATCAAAATTTCACTGCCAGGTGGGGATAACCTCTTCGTTATCTTTGCCTATGCAACTGGTCAAAATGTTCTCAAGTTCAAGGAGGAACTCAATTCCTTGTTTGAAATACTCGAATTGAACAGGCTGCACAATTATTATATTTTTGCCGGTGACCTGAATGCCAAGCATACATCATGGCTAAACGCCACCAATAATCCAAGAGGTGTATTCCTGAAATCATGAATAACAGAGAACCAAATTGAATACAGGTGCAACCTATATGGGTCGGAGTTCCCAACATACCCTAGGACAAATTCATATTTGGACCTCTGCATTGCTGACGCAAGACTTGAATTCAGCTTTAATAGTCCTCAACGGAAACTGCAGGTGCTTCCTTACGATAGCGACCATAACGCAATCGTAATGGAAATCAATCATCAAAGGGATGATTTCTTCCTCATTCCAGTTCAACATGAAAACCATCGGTTGAATTTCAAAAAAACAGACTGGGGAAAGTTTCAAAAGAAGTTTAATCGGGAGTACCAGAAGCAATGTCCTCCTTCTGATGATGGCAACGCTTGCTCAATGGTTCCTAATAACAGAAATCTAACTGACGATGAAATAGATCTCTATTTTTCGAAGTTAGAGAAGCTGACGTTGGAAACGATTGAGAAAGTAGTTCCCAGGATTAAACATCGAAACAATATGGAAGGATATGAAACACCAACCATCGCAAGGTTGAAAAGATTGAAAAGCCTTCTTCTCACACGCGTCAACAATATTTATCGACGATTTTTGGACTACAACCATCCCTCGTTGGCTTTGTTGAAGTTACACCTGAAGAATGTCCGGAACTTAATCCGTTCATACTACAGGAGTGAGGTCAGCAATCAATGGGCGGAAAAACTGAGGGGTATTAGCCCACAGGACCCAGATGGCGTTTTCGCGAAAATGAATAGCTTATTCCGCAGGAAGTCTCGAGTGAAGGTATCGAATCTTGAAGTCGCTAGTGATGAGATAAACCTTCTCGATAGAGCTGGTATCGAAATTGATAGTATGACTCCGGATAGAAATGGAAACAGGATTATATGTGATGGATTGCAGAAACTTGCCCCGATTGGAACACATTTTGAATTGGTCCATCTGCCAAACCCAGAGAGAAGGAATGAAATATTTTCGGAGGTCGTTGAAGCAAAAGTTTCCGACTTCAAATCAAGCCTGAACGGCCAATCAATTCTTCATTTCAATGAAATATTAACATCTGACCTCATACCGAGCTTGAATCTTATTGATTATTTTGTCAGCTATGAAGACTTGTGTTTCATATTTTGCAGAATAAACAACAAAAAATCATGTGGTACTGACGGTATTCCAAATATAGTTCTCCGACATTTGCCTGAGGTTGCTATTAGGAATTATTGCATATTGTTCAACAACATGTTGAACAATTCATATTTCCCAAATGAGTGGAAAAAGGCTAAGGTATTTCCGATCTTGAAGAAAGGAAAAGAATCTTCATGCCCCAAAAGCTATCGCCCAATCAGCTTGCTGCCTAACATCAGCAAGGTGTTTGAAGTGATACTCAACAGAGCATTAAACGCCCACATTGAGAAATATGAGTTGATGCCGAATTGCCAATTTGGTTTTCGTGCCAGGCATTCGACCATACATGCAATAACGAAAGTAACCTCAGACATCTGTTGGAAACTAAACAACAAAGAATGTGTTGGAGCATGTCTCATTGATATGGAGAAAGCCTTCGATACGGTGTGGTTAGATGGACTAGTTTTCAAACTTCTTCAGGACAGGTTCCCCAGACACCTTGTCGCCATGATGTGTAATATGTTATACGGGAAATCATTTGTTGTAACTGATGGAAATCTGACAACAATGCGCGAATTCAAGGTCTTGAATGGTCTACAGCAGGGAACAGTTACTGCGCCCCTGCTTTTCTCAATATTCATTCGCAAGCTATTGAACAGCTTTGATTTGAATGTCTCGCCAACGCGATCATTGGTAGCGTTTGCTGATGATCTGATCATCTATACGGCAGACCGAAAAGCTACAATAGTTCAGAGCAATCTTCAAAAAATGTTTAATGATGTGCAGCTTTACATCGACAATTGGCGAATGAAAATCAATGCGCAGAAGTGCGAAACAATTTTGTTTCGGACAACGCTGCAGGGGGCCAGTCAAGACCTGAAACGTAATTGGAAGGAATTCCACATTATGGCTGGTGAGGGTAGTTCAAAACGGGTTCCACATAAATCCTGTGTTCGATACCTCGGTGTTCATCTCGATCAGTATCTGTACTATACTGAACATGTCAAAATCATGCTCAGTAAAGCACTAAAAGTAGTCATGGCTCTTCGGCGACTCTTTCATTCCAGATACATTGATCAAAAAGTCAAAGTTATTTGTTACAAGACCCTAGTTAGGCCAGTTTTGACATACGGATGCCAGATCTGGTACAACCAGAGCGCTAGTACAATGGAAAGATTAAGAGTTTTCGAAAGGTAATGTCTTCGTGCATGTACTGGTTTGTACAGAAAGCCTGAGGCGGATTGGAAGCACTATATATCGAATAGAAAAATTTATCAAACCGCTCAAGTGACAAGAGTCGATATCTTCATATTGAAACTTGTTCGGAATCATATCGCAAGATCTGTAACTGTGAGTGAAAACCCTTGGATTTCACAGCCGTTCCACCCTACAGCCGGGTTTATTGTGACTTGCCTCACTACTGGCTTCGTTCCTCCAGAAGCATTCGTTTATTTGGACATGAATCGATATGTTTTTGATTCTGACGGCGTCCCAATCATATATCACATATACCGACGGGCCACCGATAAGAAGATAAAATATCCTCCGAATCTGAGTTCACGAGACCAACAATTCCAATGGAGATACTAATTTGCTAGATTCGTTGAGGCTGGTCGAGCTGAGATGGAGCAATCTAGGTATTGGTGGCTGAATGACAATGTCTAAATTATTCGTGTTTATTTTCTGTTTTTGTGCTTTTTCTCGTTACTTAGTTTTTCAGATTCATCTCATTATTGCTACATCTAGTATTGTTGTTTATTTGTATTATAAATTAGGTATAGGTTTCAATATAAGGTAATGTTTTTTTTTTTGATTGAATTTATTTAGAATTAGGGTGTAACATATTAGGTATAGGATATAAGTTCATTGTTGTGTTAGTAGTATAAGTAATTTTTGAATAATGCTGATTGGTTTTTTCTCCTTTTTCCAATTGAATCAAAAAATATCTAATAATATTAATTAATTTAAATTTGCAAGTGTATTTTTTTCATTAAATGTGTTTAACTGTTAACGTATAAATTTAGAGAGCCATTCGGGCCATTAAGTTTTTTATAGTTTTATTGTTTGGAATTTGCTTTATGTTCTTTTAAAAATTTATAACGATTGGTATTAAATAAAGCGCTTTTGACTTTGACTTTGACGTTGATATTTTGAATTCAAAATTATGTTCCTTTAACCTAATGCTACAACTGTCATTTGTCACTCTGTTCACTTCTGTCAATAAGCATTGTGTTAAAACGTTTGCTAATTAAAATCATATTATTGTCTATGAAGCAATAACAATTTTAATGTTTTAAAACCTGCTTTGTGCTCTTTGAAAATTTTTAATGATGAAATTAGAAGATTTCCTATGAAATTGAGATTGAGACTAGCTGATACTTCAGGAGTTGAAATTTAATCAATTTGTCAAGAACGGTGTGATTTTCAATTTTACGTTCGCGCCAATCAATTCATCCAATTAAATTCAATAAAATTCCAAATTGAGATGCCCCAATCGTTTCATAAAAAGCAAATAATATTTATCGAATTTCAATTTGATCACAACAACAATTAGGTGTTATATATCTTCAAGTTCAGAGAAGATGAATATCATCAAGTAAATAATTTTTTTTGAATTATTTAATTTATTTTTTGTTTAACGTAATCCAATGAAAAGTTTATTAAATTTGAGAAAATTCAAAAGAATGGAATCTGCTCCCACATCTGTTAGTCTTCTTGGGCTTTAAGAATGGAGGCGGGAAAATTCCTTCCGATCAAAGATTACTCAAAAAATTATTTCAATGAGAAAGCAGAAAAATTCTTCTAGAACCATCTTTAATTTGCTTCATCGTCATCGGGGATCAACAAAAACTTGCTCTACGGGTACAAGTGTTAAGTCTTATTGGATTGAACCTTAAACCGCTTTACTCTCAGGAACTACTCTTAAGATATTTTGATGCACGGTAGAGTCATCGCCAAAATCTACCATCCATAAAATAAGCTACAAAATTTTCCATTAGCACCTATTTTATTTTAAGAAATTGTTCTAAATGTCGAAAATTGATCAACTTTACTGTTCGCTTCTGCAAGAAATTCCAAAAAGTTTGAAAGAGAAAAGCCGCCTCCTAATCCATCAAAAATAAAAGTAAATTCAACATTTTTCAACTAATCTTCTTCCGTTTAACGATAAACAAAATATGCAAAATACAATTGAATTTGAATATTTTTCAATGAAACCGTTGCCTTGTTATTTTCCAAACGCCACAAGCTTGAAAAATCTGATGCTTTTCAAATACCTTTTCCGCACATTCAAAATAATTTCGATTAAGTAGAAAGATCACATTTTAGCATTGTTGAGTAATCTTGCATAATTTTATGTGATAAGTGACATTGAATTTTTTAAATATTATAATTAAGATTAAAATTCAATGTTTCTAACTATGTATGTGAAATCTATTAAAAGTGATAGTTAATAAAAATTTCTGGGTACAAACCTTAAATTTATCCAGATAAAAATCCGTTAATCACTTTTAAAAATTATTTTTAATATTTAAAATTATTTAAAATATCGCGCACAAGCACTTGTTATCCTTTGGCGTCGAACCGATATCACAATGTAAAAGCTTCTCAAAGGGAATCGATCACTAACCACTGCTTCCTAGTGACAGGATGCCTAGAGTTAATATTTTCTACTACAATCTATATGAAAATTAAATTTACTAATTAACACTCAGCCTGCAAACCGTTATTCAGGCTAATTTATTAAAAGTCCCAAAAAACTCCTCCAACAAAAAACGAACGGGCCTGAATGCCCCAACAGTGTCCACTTGTCTTGAAAACTTTTCTTTTCAAATTTCTCAGCTTGAGCTTAGCTTAACCGCCACCGTGTGTGTACGAGTATGTTAACCGTCTGATCGATCCCGAACTTAAGATACAACTGATCAAAAGAAGTTACTGGCGTCTGTGTATAATTCTATCAATTCCTCCATCACGCCCAACACACGACATCAAACTTTAATTTGAAATTCAAGTTCGCATTCACTGAAATGTGGATACAACTCCACCGTACTATTGTGGTGTGTGATCAAAAAGAAGGCGCTTTGCAACGCGCTCCGAACAAGAAAAAAATTGTTTTTTGTATCTTAAAGATATCGCGGGAAAAACTTACTCCAAAGCTTCAGCCAAACAACAAAATGCGGTTCTGTGTGTTTGTGTGCGTTTGAGTGAGGTTGTAGAGGGTGCAAAAGTAGGAAATACAATAAATGCGGATGACCACATGGCTCGGGGCAGGTTAATTTTGTGGTTCATCGAAGGTAAGGTGTCTGGACGCTGTTCATCTTGAGCCCTACTTGAAATACGAGTTCACACATGTAATTCGCGTGTAATGAGAAAATATTCTCCCGAAATTGGTGGAGTTGGAGAAGGGGATGCGCTAGGAAGTTGGATAAATTTATTCGTTACAGGATTCAAGGAAACAAAATGGCAAGTGAAAATAAGTGAGCTTTTAATGTTTCTGGTCATTTTTGCTGCTTCTACGAGTTGTTTCCTTTCTAATTGACTATCGTAGGTTTCTCAAGTTTATCTCGGAGTGCGAGTACACGTTGCAAATTAATTACTTGTTCGTTTTACTTGGAATTGATATGGATATCTCATGAAAACTTCCGCTAATTAAATTTCATCGATTATTCTGCATTAAGTTTTAATAAATATGTTTGTTTAAGTAGGGAGAATGTACATGATAAATCAGACTTTATTTTTAATTGCAAGTGTCACGAGTTTAACGCTTGTTCTGTTTATTTTCTAGGGAAAAAAGATATTAGCAACGGTCCATAAACACGTGGTTAAGTTGGAAGCGTAACAGGTTTGTGAAGGTTTTGTAGAAAATTCTTTAAGGAAATCACATTTTAATTAGATTTAAATTTAATGAGGAAGAAATTTAAGATAACATATAATTGAGGGTTGGTGTTACTCAAAGAATCCATGAAATTTCACTTCCTTGGCATATAATTTATAGGTAGAGCATTCACAGTCCATATAAAGCATTATTTTATGACCAGCTATTTACTATCAATTAGCCCGCAATAATCAACAAACAAGGGCATGTTACAGGGCATCCATTAAAATTGGGGACATTTACAAAGAATATACAGTAATTTTAACTCTACCAATTGGTTCTTTGGGAACATCATCTGTTAGTCAGTTTTCATTTTCTTTCAGTATTTGAAGGCGTTTAAGCATGTCAAATATTCATATATGTATTTTTTGATTTAAGCACTTCCATCTGATTTCTGTGAGAGGTCGGCCCCATGACGGTTGCTGCTACAAGGCATTCTTCGGTAAAGTCTTTTAGAACAGGCTTTCTTTTGATGTGCGTTTATCAAATAAATTTGATTTTAAGATAAGTTGAAGAATTAAATTTCACCTCTTGTCAACCTTAGTACCTAGCTTGGAACCGTTTGACACATTACTTCGGACCAGGTCTCGTTTTGCGACGCTGTGAGGCAACCGTCAACCCGGAGGATCCTTCTTCCAGCGAGATTGAAGGGAGGAAGAGGAATCGCTAGAATAGCGATCCTCTAGGCCCAATGTCTTTGGCTGCAGTAAGTTCCTTTTATCTTTTAGGACTATGCGAGAGCTCTTCTGTTCTCTTGTCGACGTTGCCATTTTTTACATGCGAAAAATATGCGGTGGGCATAGTTGTAATAACTTAGCCGTACGCCACTGACGCCGATCAGCAGATCCATGTATCCAACGCGTTTGACGTCGACGCTTCGGGAGCGACCTTTAAACTACTCGCTGCTACTGAACCGCGATTTGACAGTTGTCAAAAGTAAAGAAGGGTACGTCTGGTTCGCGCGGGATCGGAGTTGCACGTTGCAAGACCTCAGGGTGCTGATACCGGCCAGACCGAAGAAAAAAAAAGGAAAAACATACAACGTGACTGTCAGTGGCAGCCGCCTCGAGTTGGATGCCCCCGGACATCATGCCGGATTGCGGATGACTGCGCCTCCACGTACACCATGTACAGTTTCCCACGACAAGCGAGCCCCTTTGAACGTTGCAAGTAAATTTTATAGTAGATTTTTATTACAGCTTCTAATTATTTTCAAACCAATGGCGGCTCCCCAACGGAATCGGAATTGCAGTGAAACTATTGAAGTGTGAATGGTTAACGTCGGGAGCAGTGGACGCGCCGACCTTACATCAAAGTAACGAGGTGGAGTGGGACATATCCCACTGATACGCAATCGGCAAAGGATGTCTCATGGTGGACAACCTCGCTTACAACCCTAACGTGGCCGACTATGTCCTAATGCAAATAGCTCACTTTTGCCCGAGGGAAACGTTTGAATTAACTGGATGCCATCAAACTTCTAACTTCGGATTAAACGCAATCACAAAATTACGAAGAATTAGCATCGCTGGATCTGGACAAGAGCGAATCTGTCGATATTTGTGATCGGAATACGAACGAGCAAGCCAATAACTCCTCATTGACAATACGACAGTGAAATCTGTATCTGATCATCGGTTCTTACAACGGAGAGTGGTTCTTAAGTGCAAAGGAAAGGGCTATTTGGCGACTGGCTTATATTTTCGTAAACGACGGCGATTCCGGTTTTTAGTTTCAACCATGGTAGTGACAAACGGATATTTAAAAAGGACAAATTCAGTGTGGATTCGTGTGAAAGTAAGTTCTTTATAAATCCTAGTGTAGTCACATAGAACTTTACAGAAATTAACATAAGTAGAAAATTGATGTGGCCCTATTTAAAGACCGTTTTTTTCATCCCTAGAAGCAGTGACAGCAGATGGCATCCTTCTAGGTTAAATTGAACATTTTCAGATACGTCTCTGTAATCTGCCCCAATCGACTAGCGATTGTCGACGTAGCAGCTCCGTATCCCAAATAGTTTCTATAAACATATCCTTACTTTTCTGGGCTACTATGGACATGGTCGTGGGATCGTACAGATCCTTATCTCTATCGTGAATACTACTAAATACAATGCATATTTTAACCAGATATAGTCAGTCGAAGGGAACCAGTGCATTGATTACAACCATTTTTAATCTAATCTACTGTAAAAATGCTGAAAGAAATATTCAGTAATGCCTTTCAATTGTATTTCACAAAAATTTGTTGGAAGAAGTTCAATCTTTAATGTGAAGAATTTTAACATTGAAACTAACTGTTTAGCAATCGAGGAAACTGTTGTGACGTCTCTCACGTGGACTGCAATTTGCATTAACCTCACTTGGCAAACAATTTTTGAAGAGGATTCAAAGACGATTTTTCGTATTCAAGAAAAAGCCTCAATGGGCTTGTTAATGAATTATTATTTTACTCTATTCTCTTTGACGGCTTGAGGAAGAAAGAAAGAACATCGAAAGATCTCCACTGCTTCTTACATGTCAACTGGTATACAAAAGTTCAATGTCTTGTATGTTGCATTAAAAGCGTTCAATGTTTTGAAATAATTTACGTTTTCAAATTCAAAATTTTATGGTAATTTTAATGATAAATTTTATCTATATTCAATCGAGTTGCATTGCGCAACACACTGGGCCTTCAAGGAAACATCGTTTTCCGGAAATTTGACGATGTAACGGACGCTGCGTTCGATGACACCATCAGTTGTACTTATTTCGACATTTCTGATAATTCCACGTCGTCCAGGCATAAGCTTAGTGATCCGAACCATTTCCCAGGCAGATTCTTCTCGTGAATCACCACTAACTCACCAATTTTAAGTGTAGTTTATTCTCGAAAGCCAATTGGTCTTTTCTGGAGGTGATGCAAGTAGTCTTGATACCATTGATTTGCTTGATTTGCTCAGCAAGCTTCCACTTGTCGAGACGACTAGCTTTGAAATTGATTAGTTTTTCAGTGGTTCTTGAGAATACTTCTTTTCCAGTGAGAAAATGAGATGGTGTGAGCGCACGAAAGTCGTTGGGATCATCGGACATTGGTATTAATGGTCGAGAATTTAAAACAGCTTCGATTTTACAAAGCATTGTATAAAATTTTTCGAAGTTCAGAGGTGTATCACTGAGGATATGCTTGAGATGATGTTTCATACTCTTGACTCCAGACTCGTAAATCCCTCCTGCGTGGGGTGCTAGTGGCGTTGTGAATTTCCACTCAACGGATCTGCCATGAAGGAAACTTTTGATTTGATCCTTTGACTGCTCATGAATTTTCTTGAATTCATTGTTGGTGCCATGAAAACACGTACCATTGTCGCTGTAAATTACACTTGCGTGATTTCTTCGAGAAGTGAAGCAATCAAAAGCGGCGATGAAAGCTTCGGTTGACAAACTAGAGACCAACTCAAGGTGGATCGCGCCCGTCGACATGCATTTGAAAACTGCAATATAACATTTTTCCAGCGACGAACTTCTCAAATTTCCACTCTTGATCCAGAAGAATCCAGTATAATCGACTGCGGTACCTGTGAATGGTGGGTGCATAACGACTCTGTCAATTGGGAGATCACCCATAAGCTGTTTTGCTGTTTCAGCTTTTGCTCTGAAACACTTGATGCAGTTGATTGTGACTTTTCTGATGACTTGTCTAGCGTTGATCGGCCAATATTTCTGTCGAATGATTGAAAGAAGCGTTGACTGCGGTGGATAAAGATTTTCATTGTGAAAGTGGCGAACAAGAACTTCAGTGAAATGACAATGAGGCAGAATTATTTGATGTTTTTGCTCATATGTCAATTCGGTACTGGCTTCGAGGCGACCTTGAACTCTCAACATGAAATTGTCATCCATGAAGGGTGTCAAAGCTTTGAGTTGAGAACTGCGAGGGATTTCTTCAAGAAAATTTTCCAAGATTTCTCCCTTTTCCTTTGCTTTCTTGATTTTCTCTTTCCACTTGAACAAAATCTTGTATTCTTTCGAAAAGAATGATTCTTGCAGAATCCTTATGATGGTGAATTTGACTTGTGTTTGCTCATCGATTGACAAATAACCAATGATTTTTGAAACACCTTTTCGAGCGTTATGAATGAAACGCCTGATAAACGCATTTATCAATTTTTTCAATTCACTTCTTGATTCGATTTTTGAGACGAGTGACGGTACTTGTGACACAGTCAATGTTTCCTTTCGCTCAGCCAGAATTTCAGGAGCACCTTTGTCGATTTCAAGGATCGAGTGCGGCCATTCAGATTCACTCAACTGAAGAAAATGTGGTCCATGCCACCATAACTTATTTTCACTAATTTCAGCAGGCAAGGGACCGCGGGAAATGATATCGGCAGGGTTGACTTCACCAGCAATGTGCTTCCAAATGAAACCTTGAGTGAGTTCTTGGATGATCGCGACACGATTGCCTACATAGGTTGACAAAGCTGAGCTGTTTTGCATGATCCATTAAATAACAATCGTTGAGTCGCTCCATAACGTGACTGATTCAATTTTTGAACGAAGAATTCCTAGAATTCGATGTACAAGCTATGACAGCAACAAAGCCGCACATAACTCTAGTCGAGCAACAGATTTCTTGTTTTTTGCGCATAAAAGTGAGACTTGGACTTCACTTTTGTCGTTCATTGAGCGAAGATGAATACAAGAACCATACCCATCTTCTGAAGCATCGCTGAACCCGTGCAAATCGATTTTCACAGGCTTTTGAATAATGCAATGTCGTGGTACTTGGAGACTTTTCAAAGCGGGAAACGTCGACACGAATTCATTCCAAGCTTCTTGAATTTTGGCTGGAATTCGTTCATGCCAATCTGCACTAGTAAGTTTCTTCATGAAAAGCTTGGCGGTAAGCACAATAGGTCCAATGAGTCCAAGCGGATCGTAGATTCCAAAGATGCATCCGAAAAGTTGAGCTTTTGTTAGGGGTCCCTCTTTCATCGGTTGAAAATCGAAGACAAATACATCGTGTTTCGCGATGTAACCCAGGCCCAACGCTTTAAAAATTTCATCGTCACCTTCTGGTAAATTCAAATCTTCGACTGGTATGTCTTTGAGTGCTTCAGGAAAGTTTGAGAAAATTTTCCTGAGGTGCATTCCAGCTTGAGCGAGTATGAACTTGATGTTTTTCACAAATTTTGCTTTCTTTTCGATCGTAGCTACACTGAATTCAACATCATCAACGTAAATTGAATCGAGCAGAAATTGGCATTCTTCGGGAAATTCGCTCTTGAAGATGTTCGCGAGCTCAACGATGCAGCGAGTTGCAAGAAAAGACGCTGCTGCGGCACCAAATGGAACCGTAGCAAATTCATAGTATTGGATCGGTTCATTGGGATTGAAACGCCAAACGATTCGTAAAAACTTACGATCTTCAGGATGTACCCAGACTTGACAGTACATTTTCTCAATGTCACCAAACACAGCACACAGCTCTTCTCGAAGTCGAATTGAAATGTCAAACGATTCTGGCTGCACATCAGGTCCTATGAACATTGCGTCGTTCAATGAAATACCAGATTCAGACTTTGAGGAGGCATTGTAGACTGGACGAAGTTTCGTCGTGTTGCTTGTGAGTTTCAAAACTCCATGATGAGGCATGAAGTAGGTTTTTTCATCCTTTTTGAGCTTCGCTTTAACTAGAAAACCTTTGTCGATTAATTGTTAAATATACTCACAATACAACTTCTGTCGCAATGGATCCTTGAGTCTTTGAGATTCATTTTCATAAAACTGTTTGGATGCTTTCGATAAATTGCTTCCAAGCTGTTTGATTTTGTCGTTGAAAGGAAATCTGACTTGAAACTTCCCGTCGTCCAAGCGAATGGTTGAATTCGCATACAGATCTTCAACGTATTTTTCTTCTTGTGACAAGATTTTCGCCTTCGGCAACTCTTCACGTTCGATGAAACGATTCATTCTTGCAGAAAGTTCATCAGGTTCAGATCGAGAGATTTCAGAAAACGCACTTGCTTGCAGCTGTGGATATGGCATTGCGGACAGAAACGTTGAGCAGCACAAAGAACTTGAAGAATTTCGCTGATTCTTTCTCCCTGGCATGGCACCGTCTACTGTCCATCCAAGTTTCGTCTCATGCAAGACAATCTTTTCGTTGAGATGAATTTGTTTCTTTAGATCAATCTCGTTTCAAACCAACAAGCCAAGCAGCAAGTAGGTTGGTGCTGACACGTTGAAGTTTGGATCAGCAAGGAAAATTCCTTTGAGAATTTTGATTTCATCTTTTCCAATTTGACATGATGGTAAGCTTCCAGTTACCTTGGGTACGATTGCGAATTATTGAGAAAGCTCACATGGTCCGTACAATGAACAAATCGTTGCTTGAACTCCTCTGTGAATGAACATTGGACTTCCTCCTAGCCCCTCGACACGAATTTTGATGTTTACTGATGAAAAATTTCCCCTTTTCGACAAACTTTCGCTCATTTAACTCATGTCGCTACCTTGATCCAACAATGCTCGAGCCAAGAAACATTCGCCATCGTCGTCAAGGATTCGAACCACAGCAGTTTGAAGAATCGTGGGTTGCACCGGAAACAACGTAGACTTTAAAGTGCATGAAATTCCAGCAACAAATGATGCAGCGGCAAAGTGAGATGCTTTTTGCTTAAAGAGTTGAAATTCGTCAGTCGAAGTCGTTTGTGATTGTGATGTGTCCTTTTTTGACAGATGAAGCATTGTGTGATGTTTCTTTTTGCAAACTTCACTAGAAATTGCAGCTTTGCATGATTTTGTTTCGTGTTGAACACTGAAGCAATTTTCACAACGGCGGCGACTTTCAACTGTGAACTCTTTAAACAGATCACACTCGTTCAACTAATGATTTGATTCACACAAGCGGCATTTCGGTGTTGACTTTTCTATCGGTTGACATTTGGCAGTGTGAGTTGAAGCGATTTGCGGCTGTTTAGACTCGCCTTTGCTTTTATTTCCCAGTTTTTGCTGACGTGTAGCCAGATGAGTTGCTTTTTGTGCGTTTGAAGGTAAATTGGAAAGATTTTCCCAGTACTTTCTAGAAACTCACACAATTCGGCAGACGTCGCGTTGACATTGCTGTTGGTTTTGCGCCACTCCTTCAAAGTTTGTTCATCTAAAGCGTTTGAGATGAGATGACGACTACAACTTGAGCTAATGTGTTGTTATCAAGCTTAAAACCTTGGTTTTCCAAAGCTTGAATGTTTGATTGGAAGATATCCATGATTCGTCGAAGCTCCCTCGATGTGTCTTTCTTCATAGATGAAACTTTGAGAATGTTGTTGATGTGTGACGATACAATCTTTCTTTTGTCACCGTAGCGATCGCAAACTTGTTTCCATGCAAACTCGTAATTCTTCTCATCGAATGGTACCTGAGCAATTGGACTGACCTCTCCCGGCGGCAACGATTTTAAAGCATCGCAAAGAATTGAAAATTTTTCGCAATGTGTAATTGGTTGGCTGTGTACCAATGCCACGTAGAGCTGACGGAAGGTTTCCCAATTCTCGTACTTGTGATTGAACTTTGGATTTTCCATTTTCGGTCGAAGCGCTCTATGTTCGCTCAAAACTTGAGGAGTTGATTGAGAAGTTATGCGGTTTTCGATTTCATTAAGAAACCACGCAAAGAGCATATCAAATTGTTCATTGAACTGTAGAAAATCAGCTTCTTTTGTAGTTCGTTGTAACTCATTTTGTTCACTAACAAGTTCACTTAACGTTCGTTCAAAGTTTGCATCAAATTCGCGTTCGAGTGGTTTAAGATTGTCCAACTGAACACGAAGAAACGATGTTGACTGAGTTTCCTTCTTGTAATTGCGTTGAAATTTCGAAATTGCTTTCAACTTTTTTTGAATGAGCCTCTTTTTTGTTGCAACATCAAGTTTCGTTTCATTCAATGTTGAATTGTGATGCACATTTGAATGTGAGAATTCCTTTTCTTCAGATTTTTCAATTGCTCGTATCATCGAAGAAATTTTTGAGATGATTTCTTCAGCGTTTTCATGAAATGCTTGATAGTCAGCTTGATGCTGTGTCAGTTCATTGTCTGGAATTATATCCAAGAATTCATCATGCAAACTATTAAATTTATTCATCGAGGTTTGAATTAATGCATGTTTGGTTTTGAGTTCGTCTAAAGCGATCTCTTTTCCACGACTTTTTGACTCTTCCAGAAAATTTATCACACGCGTGACATTTCCTTTTTGAGCACTTTGCTTTCGTATAAGCCTTTCAAGTTGTGTGGCCATTGTCGAATTTCCTAACCTCTTCTGATTGACGGTTCAATGCTGAGGATTTCCACCTCAGTTGAATATCCGGCTCAGCGGACCAAAAAAAAAAAACTGTTTAGCAATCGAGGAAACTGTTGTGACGTCTCTCACGTGGACTGCAATTTGCATTAACCTCACTTGGCAAACAATTTTTGAAGAGGATTGACAGACGATTTTTCGTATCCACGAAAAAGCCTCAATGGGCTTGTTAATGAATTATTATTTTACTCTATTCTCTTTGACGGCTTGAGGAAGAAAGAAAGAACATCGAAAGATCTCCACTGCTTCTTACATGTCAACTGGTATACAAAAGTTCAATGTCTTGTATGCTGCATTGAAAGCGTTCAATGTTTTGAAATAATTTACGTTTTCAAATTCAAAATTTTATGGTAATTTTAATGATAAATTTTATCTATATTCAATCGAGTTGCGTTGCGCAACACTAACGATTCTTAACTTTTATAAAAAAAAACATAACATTAAAAATTGGAGCTGTTAGCTGCAAAATTTTTCCAAATTGCTCTTTTTGGCTAGGCTCGTGAAACCAAACAAAGGAATATTGTATAAACTGTAGGCCACGAATATCAAATATGTCCATAAATTGTCAACCATAAACCTGTAATGCTACGTTCAATTCAGAATCCTGCCCATAAAAAGGAAATTAGATTTGTATGTAACAGTTAAAGAAAGAAAATTCTTTGTGTTTTTTTAAACAAACAGTGAATTATGGAGTGACACCAAAGTAATTAACGAATAATATTTTGTTTATTCAGTTTAATTAATTTATCTCTCAAATTCTTGTTGGAAAAGATCACTTCCTAATTGAAGAATTACTTGGAATAATATTTATGGAAATTTGATAAAAAGCTCATTTGTAATCCGTTTTATTTTAGATACAGATGTAAGAAACTATACAAGATATTTAATTTTAACTAATCAATACAAATAACTTGAACAATGAAGGCACATTCTACAATTTAACGCCAAAGTAAACTTAATGTAAAAAGGAACTCATAATTTTCTGTAAGAGGCAATGAGCGATAAACACCTTCTGGTTAAAAAATTTTTGTGTGTTTTTGTTACAATAAAATGTTAATGGTATAAGCCAATAATTTCTAAACAACCAAATGCCCAAAATTGTACTCATAAAGATTTTTTCCAAATTGCCTAAATTAGCTTCCACTAAGCATACGAATACTACTTATAGTATCTGGTATATCAATGTCAGACTTATATTTGGTCGAGTATATAGTTTCAGTAACTTTTACATGATGGGTTATAATACAAATTTAACTACAGGTTTACATAAATACACATATTATATTCTATGCACAGGCCTTGATGTTTTCAAAATCATACAATATGTTTCAAAGCAATGAAACTCACCCAAAACGTAAACTAAAGCTATTTAGTCAATTATTTTGTTTATTTGATATAATTCTAGTAACTTCAAAAACATGAATAAAATGCCCTCCTAAAACTAGCCGAATATTCATAAGTTTACCGTGATTTACCTCGCGACTGCATGGTAAACTTTAAAAAGAAAAAAAAGCCGAACAAAGTGAAACGTCCATCAACTAGGAAAAGAATTTGTTTCGGTTCCCGAATTGCTATATTTGTCCAAATCTGGCTTACCTAGAATTCAGTTAATTCGCCAAATATAAGGACATTGTCATATGTCAAATGGTACGTGTTGTTTTCCCACAGCACAAGTGCCCACTACAAAATATTTTCGCTCTTACTATTTCTTAGATAACCGGAGTCAACCAAAAGATGAAGAAGCGATTGACCTTAACTAGGCGTCAATGTCCTAAGTAAACCACCGAAATGGATTTAAAGGAAACGCGATGACAAATAATCGTTTAACCGCGCGCGAGACGTGAGGCAATTTCGTCTTTGCCGAGAACGATCATGGCTCACAAATAAGAGCAGGGCATTTACGTGGTGATGGTACCCCCACGCACCCCTTCCAACCAGATATTAAATCCAAAAATATGATGCCTTGGGCCATATCGGGTGTGGAAGGCCAAGCATCTCGTCGAGAGCCCCTGCAACAAAGAAAAGGAAGAGATCTTACCTGATGGCTAATTCATGAGCGGAGGGGCCAGCCAACATGGCGGGTTCCATACCCGTTCGACGTGCTAGTTCAAAGACTGAATCTTCGGCTTTTAACTAAACATTTTCATTCTTTTTTTAATTCCCATTCTTTAAAAAAGAAAAATAACACCGATTTGGATCAGCTTATTATAAAATGATGATCCCGTCAATATATTGTCGCGTCTTATGGTTCGCAGCCAATAATTTTAATGTTCTGGGAAAGTGAAAATGCACAGTCTTCCTAATTAAGTTAAAAGAGTTTATTTACTAAAAATGCACACTCATTAATTTCACTATTTTACAAATAATTAAAATATTATTTTTCACTTGTTTATCATTCCAACTGTCTATATCACGAAAATCACTTCACTATCAATCAATATCGCCTTCAATCCACGATTTACTCTTATCGCCATTCTACTATCGCATTTTTACTATTACTCTTTCCCCCGTTCATGCAGCTCGGCTTTATATAGTCATTCAATCCATTTCTCGTACATTGGCAAATATTCTGACGAGAACTACCTGGAATATTCCAGCAATTCTAAATGTCCGCAGTGACATCACTTTCAGATGGTGATAATGGATCTACTTGGTCCATTCTTGTACTTTCGAGTACATTCGTTGATCATGATGTTATTAATGGTTACGACAACAATTGCGACAGTAGCTCGGAGAATTTTTTGGACATCTAACACTGCCCCCACCTCAGTTCTTTTCGCCCCAAAAAGATGGGACGCCAGTTGTAGTCAAGTCTCCCTGGATGTAATATGGGGCAAGACGGTCCAGGTGCACGATTTTCATTCTGGCTCTTGGCTTACTATGTTCCTGTGCATTTTGTAACCCAGTATGGTCCCTTCCAATTACGCTGCAACTTCGGAGACCTACCCTTCCACGGTTGGGAGCTGTATAGCCACACCAAGTCATCTTGCTGAAAGCCAGTAGAGATTGCTCTTAGATCGTACATGGTATTCATGGTAGCCGTTTCGAAGTGTTTTCGCACTGTCCGATGAATCGGGCTCAAACGTTGTCTTAGCTCACTTGCGTACTCCGAGATCGTTTGGGGTTTCTCGGGGCGTGTTCCGAACTTTACTCGTATATCTGCCGGCAGACGAATAGTCTTTCCAAAAATAACTTTCGCTGGGGCTTGGCCCGTCGATGCATGTTCGACAGCTCTATACGCTATCAAAAATAGTGGGATGTACCGGTCCCAGTCCCTTTAGTTCTCATCAACCATCTTAGCCAGGTGTTTACTGAGTGTGCCGTTGAAACGTTTGACCAATAAATCGGATTGGGGATGCAGTGGTGCTGTCCTCGTTTTCCGTATTCCCAGCAGCTCGCACACTTTGCCAAAAACTAGTGACTCACATTTCGGCCTTGACCCGAATGTAGTTTACAAGGTACGCCGTACCTACTGAACCAATTTAACATTAGTTGTTCGGCTACTGTAGCTGCTTCCTGGTTGGGAATGGGGCAGGCCTTGGGCCACTTGCTGAAATAATCAGCCACAACCAGCATGTGTCGATTTCCCCATTCGGATTCAGCAAAGGGTCCTTCGATATCAACAGCCATCCTTTCAAACGATACCCCCACCTTATAGCTTTGCATTTGTCCTCTCAGTCGTCGCTTTGGACCTTTGACGGAAGCGTAAATTGTCCATCAACGGCATCAGTCCTCTATGTCTCCTCTAGCGTGGAGCCAGTAGAACCTTTCCCGCAATTTCGCTAAGGTCTTGTTAACACCAAGGTGGTCTCCCGAGGGTGCTTCGTGCATTTCCTTAACCACATCGTGGATTCGGCTTTTGGGAAGTATAGTTTGCATCCTGTAGGAGCTGCCATCCACCATTTCCTATTTACGCTTGAGTACGCCACCCTCCGCCTGTAGGGAGTTCCATTGTGCTCAATAGCTTTTCAGGGTTGCGCCCAGTTGTCTCCTTCCATACGAGCAATGGTCCGATGTCTTCATCGGATAGCTGGGCATTTTGAATCTCCTCCAATGACAAGCCTTCATCGAATTCAGCCGTTGTCACTCGCAGATCAACAGTCGGCTCTTTGTCCTCAATCCATCGGCAATGCTTCCAGTTTGCTAGACATGGACGACGAGATAAGGCGTCAGCATTTCCATGAAATCCGCCCTTCCGATGAACAATTTTGTAACCGTATGACTGCAATCTTTCGAGCCATCTCGCAACTTGTCCCTTACGGTTTTTGAAGTTAAGCAGCCATCTCAGCGATGCATGGTTTATTCGAAGAACTAATTTCTGGCATATCGGTACTTATGAAACTGCGTGGTTGCCTCTATTATAGCCAATAGCTCCTTCCTGGTCACGCAGTAGTTCCTCTCACTTTTTGAGAGAACTCGACTGTAAAACGAGAGGACTCTTTCTTCGCCATCGATCTGCTGGGAGAGTACAGCTCCAATCTCGCCGTTACTCACATCAGTGTCAACTACAACTATTTTTCCGGGTTTTGGATGTACCAGCACGGGTGATTCACACAGGTTCTCCTTCAAGGTCTCAAAGGCTGCCTGACATTTTTCATTCCAGCCATACGGACGATTTTTCTCGGTTAGTTAATGGAGATACTTAGCTATTTCAGCAAAGTATTTGACGAATCTTCAATAGTAGGTCACCAGCCCCAGAAAACTTTGTAGTTGTCACATATTGTTTGGTGTCGGCCAGCTTTTTATGGCTTCAATTTTCTCATGGTCCATTTTGACCCCTTCTCCTGATACAACGTGTCCTAGGTATTTTACTTCAGCTGCAAAAAGAGTACACTTGTCGGGACCAAGTTTCAAATTCGCCAGTTGCGATCGGGAGAAAACCTCTTCTAAGTTCCGCACATGCTCTTCGAACGCTCTCCCGATAACAAGCAGGTCTTCGAGGTTAAGCCTCGTAGCATGTATTCCATTAGGCGTTCGAAGGTGGCTGGAGCATTGCAAAGCTCAAATGGCATCACCACAAATCGCCACAATCCGGTCCCAACTGAAAATGCGGTCTTATCTCGGTCCTTCTTGCCGAGTTCTACCTGCCAGTAGCCACTCTTGAGATCGAGTGCAGAAAACCATTTTGCGTCGACTTAAGTGTCCATGATATCGTCGATGCGTGGGAGTGGGTAACTATCTTTCTTAATAGCGTCGTTAAGCTGCCTATAGTTGACACAAAAAAGAATGCTGCCATCTGTTTTTTTTACTAGAACCACTGGCGCGGTCCACGGACTAACAGTAGGCTCATTAGCACCCTGTTTTTCCATGTCCGAGATCAGTGCGCTCACTTCTCCTTGTTTGGCTGTAGGAAGACGTCTCGGTGCTTGTCGAACCGGCTTGGCTCTCTGTGTATCTATGACGTGAGTTACGATATTCGTTCGGTCTTGGTCATCCAGGCTTGTTGAAAAGATGTCACTTGGTGACCAGATCAAAGGCTCGCTTGAATAGCTGCACTGGCAATTTGACCCGCTTTAATATGGGAGACGTGAATTCCCGGGCTTTGTCTGCTTGCCTCCTTTTCCAATGATATTCGTGAGTAGTTTCCAAAGAGATGATGGTGGAAACAGGCTGTCAGTTTGGAACAGGGGTGGTTTCATGTAACTTCGATGCTCTGGGACCACCTTCCTTAGTGTGAATCTAATACCGAGCGAGCCGATATTATCTTTCCAAGTCAAGCGTAATGCTTTGGAGAGTGCTGTCTTGAACGCAGATGTGTTTATTGGGGAGGACTTGACCGCTAAAGCAATCGAATGGGAATGCTTTTAACAAATCCGTGGGGAAAATGAATCATAGAACCGGTGTTGGAGATGCCACTCATCGTGTTAAATACCAGAAATACGTTGACTTTTCGCTGCATTGACTGTGGAGGAACCATACCGGAGGATACACAATTGGAGAGTATTAGAGGACTTCTCAGTGATCATTAGTATTGTTACATGTACAAATAATTTTGCGAGCAACTGTCGCAATTGTTTTCATAGCCATAAGAACATAATGATCAACAAGCAAATGTATTCGAAAACCCACCAAGCATGATCAACATCGAAAAGTGAGTCACTGCCCCATTCATTAAGCTGCTCGAATATTCCACGTATTTCGGCAATGTACGAGAAATGGATTGAATTACTAGAGACCCTATATAACCGCGATAGTAAAAACTGCGACAGTGTGGAGTGCGAGGTAAAGGCGATATTGATTGAGTGATTGTGAAGTGATTTTAGTGGACAGTTGAATTAAAAATTTATAGATTAAGTGAAAAATAAAAGCGGTGAAACTCTCAAATTAATTATTGTGCATTTTTCCGATTAAATAAACTCTTTTACCTTAATCTAAAAGACAGTGCGTTTTCACTTTCCCGGAACATTAAAATTATTGGCCGCGAACCATAACACGCGACGGTGGTGTCAAGAAGTGAGAAAGATAATTTTGAAAGTGAAAAACTTTTAAACACTTTTAAAGTGCAGAATAGTGAAATTTAACGTGGAAACAGGTGGGAAAATAGCCGAAACAAGAAAAATGCCAGGAAACTTGGATCTAATAATTAATGAATTGACCATAGCGGAGCTCAAGGAGGAGTTGAAACAGCGAAATCTGGCTACACAAGGTATAAAGACCATACTGATTGCACGCCTGCGTGACGCAATTGAGTCGGAAGGCGTGAATCTGGATTCGGGTGAGCCCTCAGATGCGGAAAAAGGCACAGAAGGTGGAGAAGTAGAAACACCAAAATCAAAGGAGCCAGAAAATGCGCTGATGCAAATGTTAATGCGATGCAGCAGGAGCAGCGACAACTGTCATCCAATGCAACTGCGAAGCTAGACCAGAAGCAACACCATCAAGCATTCAAAATCAAGGCAGACATCGCACAGAAGCTGGAGAAACAGACAACTGATTTGAAGGCAGATTTGGAAAAACAGTCTACCTAAATAAAAGCGGAGCTCAGTAGTCTCAACAACCAAATTAAATGCGTCGAGGAAAAGGTATACCAGGTCGAGGAGATAATCAACCATGAGATCAGCCAGGTCGAGGAAAAGGTCAGCCAGGTCGAGTAGAGAATCAACCATGAGGTGGAAAACATGGAAAACGAATTGAAAGCAGCAAAGGCAGTAGTAAACACCTCACCAGCCCCACTTACAACCGCAGCGCAAAGCTCATCCAGAAACGTGAAAGCACGGTCTAGAGCATCTACAAAAGCCAGTTTGAAGCCGCCACTAGGGTAAACCACTGGAATGAGCAGGAACGAGCAACTGCATTAATTCTTGTTCTAAGAGTCGCAGCTACCGAGCTTTTGCAGACTATCCCCATTGAGTTGCACTCAAACTCAGCTGCTATAATGAATGCGCTTGACATGCGTTATGGAGACGATCATCCGAAGCAGATTTATCGGTCACTGTTACGGCATCGGATGCAGAAGTCTGGTGAAACCCTACAGCAGCTAGCCCAAACATTGAGCGACTGGCGCTTTTGGCTTACCCAGCTTATGATCCAGAATATCGAGATGACGCTGGAACAGAAGCATTCACCAGTGCATTAAGGGACCAGGAATAGCAACAAGCCGTGCGTTTAGCTCAAAACAAACGGTTGAGGACGCATTGGCTTACAGTCTGAACTTTGAGGCAGCGAAAATGTGAGTCGTACCACTGCCCGGGTTCACGAGGTAGTGGCAGACGAATGCAGGTGTGAGCGCGTCGGAATTGAGCGAGAGCCACAGGTAAATGGTGCACCTAGATGCTGGAATTGCGGAGAGAAGGGGCACCTGCTAAGAGACTGCAAGAAGTGAAGAAAACCGAGCTATTGTCCAGGGTGTGCAGGTAGGAGAAGATCCAGATCGAGTCAGGAGCCCAGAACGGAAACCCTTCAAACTGAGGAGTCGGGAAACATGTAAGAGCCAGCTTCGTGGGGCAGAGGTTGGCTAGGATGATCGACGTCTCCAGCATCGACACCACTGTATCAAGACTACATCGTGGAGAAGCGGACTTATGCCTTCCGGGTCAAGTTGACGGAGAAGATTGCACCATAACCATCGACAGTGGCGCAACCCGATCGATCATCCGACCAGACCATGTGAGGCAACAACTACTTCAAAAGGGCAAGATTTCCTCACTACGGACAGCTACGGGAGAAACTGCACCTTTCCATGGAGAGGTCAACCTCCAGATACAGTTGGGAGACCTTGCGTTCTGACATAATTTTCTGGTCGCGAACATTATGGATGACTGCATTCTCGGAATGGATTTTCTGCGACCACATGGAATCACGTTGGACTTGGGCAAACGAGTATTGAAATGGCAGAATGTCGAAGTATAGATGGAGGTTCCCTGCGTCCAAATTCCCAAGATGAATGTGGTAGTATATACCGACACTGATGTACCGAATTCTTCCGAAAGCATTGTATGGGCCAAACTTGATGGTGATTCTGGCGACCACCGATCTTATCTAATAGAGCCAATGAAGACGTGCGAAGTTTGATTGAAGGGCGAAGCCTTGTAAGATCTTTAAGGAACGGATACATGCCGGTTAGAGCATCAAAGTGGGAGAAGTCATCGGCAACTGCCAGCCCATTTCCACCATCACCTCTTTGGAAGCCACTCACAACCATCATTGGAAAAGGAGGCAAGACGCAGACAAAGCCCGGGAATCCACGTCTGCAATATTGAAGCAGGTCAAATTACCAGTGCAGCTATTCAAGCAAGTCTCTAATCTGGTCACCAAGTACAGTGACATCTTCTCAACAAGCCTGGATAACCTAGGCCGGAAGAGTATGTTAACTCACGTCATAGATACACAAGGAGCCAAGCAGTTTGACAAGTACCACCAAGCAGTTCCACAAGTACCTATATGGCCAGAAATTTGTTCTTTGAACAGATCATGCATCGCTGAGATGGCTGCTTAACTTAAAAACCACAATGGACAAGTTGCGAGGTGGATCGAAAGATTGCAGTCATACGATGACAAAATTGTTCATCAGAAGGGCGGAATTCATAGAAATGCTGACGCCTTACCTCGTCGTCCATGTCCAACTAACGGCAAGCGTTGCCAACGGATTGAGGAAAAGGAGCCGAACGTTGATCTGTGAGTGACAACGGCCGAATTCGATGAAGATTGGTCATTGGAGGAGATTCAAAACGCGCAGCTAGCTGATGAAGACATCGGACCATTGCTCGTATGGACGGAGACAACTGGGCGACCTGAGTGGAAGGAAGTTTCGAAGCATGGTGCCAGCCTGAAAAATTATTGGGCAAAACGAAACTTCCTTCAGGTGGAGGGTAGCGTACTCAAGCGGAAATTGGAAACGGCGGATGGCAGCTCTTATAGAATGCAAACTATACTTCCCAAAAGCTGAATCCACGATGTGGTTAAGGAAATGCACGAAGCACCCTCGGGAGGCCACCTTGGTTTTAACAAGACCTTAGCGAAATTGCGAGAAAGGTTCTACTGGCTCCACGCTCGAGAAGCCGTAGAGGACTGGTGTCATAGATGCACAATTTGTGCTTCCGACAAATGTCCAAAGCGATGACTGAGAGGACAAATGCAAACCTATAACGCGGGGGTACCATTTGAAAGGATTGCTGTTGCCATCGTAGGACCCTTTCTTGAATCCGAATGGGGAAATCGATACACCCTGGTTGTGGCCGATTATTTCAGCAAGTGGCCCAAGGTCTACCCCATTCCCAACTAGGAAGCAACTACTGTAGCCAAACAGCTAGTGTTGAATTGGGTCAGTAGATACGACGTACCTTGTGAACTACAATCGGGTCATGGCCGAAACTTTGAGTCACTAGTTTTTGGCGAAATGCGCTAGCTGCTGGGAACATGGCACAACACCACTGCATCCCCAATCCGATGGAATGGTCGAATGTTTCAACGGATGTTTGACGAGAACCAAAGGGACTCGGACCGGCACATTCCATTATTCTTGATGGCGTATAGAGCTGCCGAACATGCATCGACAGCCAAGCCCCAGCCAAAGTCAGTTTTGGAAAGAATATTCGTCTGCCTGCTAATATAAAGTTCGGGACATCCCCTGAGAAACCCCAAACGATCTCGGAGTACGCAAGTGAACTAAGGCAACGGTTGAACCAGATACATCAGACAGTGTGAAAATACCTCGAGTTGGCTACTGATTACATGAAGACCAGGTTTGATTAAAGCCAAATTCTACTGGCTTCCAGGAAGATGACTTGGTGTGGCTATACAACCCACAACGGCGGAGGGGTAGGTCCCCGAGTAGCATTATTAGGAGGGACCATACCGGGTTACAAAGCGAATCAACGACGTCGTATACCGCATACAGGAACACCGTAAGCCGAGAGCCTAGCTGAAAATCGTGCAATTGGACCATCTTGCCCCATATTACATCCAGGGAGAATTGACTACAACTGGCGACACATCTTTTCGGGGCGAAAAGAACTGAAGTGGGGGCAGTGTAACATGTCTAAACAATTCTGCGGGCTACTGTCGCAATACTTCTCGCAACTATTAATAACATCATGATCAACGTACGAGGTGTGTTCAAAAAGTATCACGAATTTTGAATTTTCGCGGGTTACGTATATTCGAATTTCGATTTTTTTGTGGCGTTATGTTGGTACTCATGTCTGTCACTTATGCCGACAAGCTCGGCCATTTTGAATGTTCACTTAATTGGTGATAGCTGCTTTACTTGCACGTGTTTTCAATCGTCTTCGATTTTTACTTATAAAAAAAATTGATCAAAGAACGTGTATCAAATTTTGTGTGAAAAACGCAATTAAGTGCGCGGATGCATTCCGAATGTTGACTGTGGCATACGGAGAAGCTACCTTGGACCGAAGCAACGTTTATCGGTGGTACAAAATGTTTTTAGAAGGCCAAGAAGATGTGAACGACGAAGAGCGTGCCGGACGCCCGAGCACTTCAACAACAGACGAAAAAATTAATGAAGTGGAGAAAATGGTATTGGCCAATCGTCGAATCACCGTTAGAGAAGTTGCTGAGGACCTAAACATATCGATTGGCTCGTGCCATTCGATTTTTATCAACGATTTGGGCATGAGACGGGTCGCCGCGAAATTCGTACCAAAATTGCTCAATTGCGACCAAAAACAGCAACGCATGAACATTGCTAATGAGATGTTAAACTCTGTCCGCGACGAACCAAATTTGCTCCAGAGGGTCATAACTGGTGACGAATCGTGGGTTTATGGTTATGACGTGGAAACCAAAGCTCAATCATCTCAATGGAGGCTGCCGCATGAACCAAGACCGAAAAAAGCGCGCCAAGTTCGGTCGAATGTGAAAGTTTTGCTGACAGTTTTCTTCGATTGCAGGGGCGTGGTGCATCATGAGTTCTTGCCACAGGGAAGAACGGTCAATAAGGAATATTACCTGCAAGTTATGCGCAATTTGCGCGAAGCAATCCGCCAGAAACGCCCGGATTTGTGGGAGAACAAAAATTGGCTTTTGCACCACGATAACGCCCCTGCTCACACATCGTTGCTTGTGCGCGACTTTTTGGCCAAAGACAACACACTAATGATGCCGCAGCCACCGTATTCCCCAGATCTGGCCCTCTGTGACTTTTTCTTGTTTCCTGAACTGAAGAGGCCCATGAAAGGACGACGTTACGCTACGCTTGACGAGATAAAGACGGCATCGAAGGAGGAGCTGAACAAGATTAAAAAAAATGATTTTTTGAAGTGCTTCGAAGATTGGAAAAACCGTTGGCACGAGTGTATAATATCTCGTGGGGATTACTTTGAAGGGGACAAAATAGATATTCATGAATAAATAAATAATTTTTGAACACACCTCGTATAATGGGGCAAGACGGCCCAGGTGCACGATTTTCATTCTGGCTCTCGGCTTACGGTGTTCCTGTTCACTTTGTAACCCGGTATGGTCCCTTTTAATTACGCTGCAACATCGGAGACCTACCCTTCCACGGTTGTGAGCTATATAGCCACACCAAGCCATCTTGCTGAAAGCCAGTAGAGTTTGCTTTTAGATCGTATATGGTATTCATGGTAGCCGCTTCGAAGTGTTTTCGCACTGTCCGATGAATCTGGCTCAACCGTTGTCTTAGCTCACTTGCGTACTCCGAGATCGTTTGGGGTTTCTCAGGGGGTGTTCCGAACTTTATATCAGCCGGCAGACGAATAATCTTTCCAAAAATAACTTTCGCTGGGGCTTGGCCCGTCGATGCGTGTTCGACAGCTCTATACGCTATCAAGAATAATGGGATGTACCGGTCCCAGTCCCTTTGGTTCTCATCAACCGTCTTAGCCAGGTGTTTACTGAGTGTGCCGTTGAAACGTTTGACCTTTCCATCGGATTGGAGATGCAGTGGTGTTGTCCCCGTTTTCCGTATTCCCAGCAGCTCAAACATTTCGCCAAAAACTAGTGACTCAAATTTCGGCCTTGATCCGAATGTAGTTCGCAAGGTACGCCGTACCTACTGACCCAATTCAACACTAGTTGTTTGGTTACAGTAGTTGCTTCCTGGTTGGGAATGAGGTAGGCCTTGGGCCACTTGCTGAAATAATCAGCCACAACAAGCATGTGTCGATTTCCCCATTGGGATTCAGGAAAGGGTCCTGCGATATCAACAGCAATCCTTTCAAATGATATCCCCACCTTATAGGTTTACATTTGTCCTCTCAGTCATCGCTTTGGACCTTTGGCGGAAGCGCAAATCTTGCATGTACAGCACCAATCCTCTACGCCTTCTTGAGGGTGGAGCCAGTAGAACCTTTCCCGCAATTTCACTAAGGTCTTGTTAACACCAAGTTGGTCTCCCGAAGGTGCTTCCTGCATTTCCACATCCTGGATTCGGCTTTTGGGAAGTATAGTTTGCATCCTGTAGGATCCGCCGTTTCCTATTTACGCTTGAGTACGCCACCCTCCGCCTGAAGGGAGTTCCATTGTGCTTAATAGCTTTTCAAGGCTGCGCCCAGTTGTCTCCTTCCATACGAGCAATGGTCCGATGTCTTCATCGGCTAGCTGGGCGTTTTGAATCTCCTCCAATGACAAGCCTTCATCAAACTCGGCCGTTGTCACTCGCAGATCAACAGTCAGCTCTTTGTCCTCAATCCGTCGGCAATGCTTGCAGTTTGCTGGACATGGACGACGAGATAGGGCGTCAGCGTTTCCATGAAAACCGCCCTTCCGATGAACAATTTTGTAACCGTATGACTGCAATCTTCCGAGCCATCTCGCAACTTGTCCCTTACGGTTTTGAAGTTAAGCAGCCATCTCAGCGATGCATGGTTTATTCGAAGAACAAATTTCTGGCATATCGGTACTTATGGAACTGCTTGGTTGCCTCTATTATAGCCAATAGCTCCTTCCTGGTCACGCAGTAGTTCCTCTCACTTGTTGAGAGAACTCGACTGTGATACAAGAGGACTCTTTCTTCGCCATCGATCTGCTGGGAGAGTATAGCTCCAATCTCACTGTTACTCACATCAGTGTCAACTACAATTATTTTTCCGGGTTTTGGATGTACCAGCACGGGGGATTCACACAGGTTCTCCTTCAAGGTCTCAAAGGCTGCCTGACATTTTTCATTCCAGCCATACGGACGATTTTCTCGGTTAGTTAATGGAAATACTTAGCTATTTCGGCAAAGTATTTGACGAATCTTCAATAGTAGGTCACCAGCCCCAAAAAACGTTGTAGTTGTCACTTGTTGTTTGGTGTCGGCCAGCTTTTTATGGCTTCAATTTTCTCATGGTCTATTTTGACCCCTTCTCCTGATACAACGTGTTCTAGGTATTTTACTTCAGCTGCGAAAAGAGTACACTTGTCGGGACCAAGTTTCAAATTCGCCAGTTGCGATCGGGAGAAAACCTCTTCTAGGTTGCGCACATGCTCTTCGAACGTTCTCCCAATAACAATGATGTCATCTGGGTACACCAAGCAGGTGTTCGAGGTTAAGCCTCGAAGCACGTATTCCATCAGGCGTTCGAAGGTGGCTGGAGCATTGCAAAGCGATCGGGAGAAAACCTCTTCTAGGTTCCGCACATGCTCTTCGAACGTTCTCCCGAGAACAATGATGTCATCTGGGTACACCAAGCAGGTCTTCGAGGTTAAGCTTCGTAGCACGTATTCCATCAGGCGTTCGAAGGTGGCTGCAAAGCTCAAATGGCATCACCACAAATCGCCACAATCCTTCCTTCTTGCCGAGTTCTACCTGCCAGTGGCCACTCTTGAGATCGAGTGAAGAAAACCATTTTGCGTCGACTTAAGTGTCCATGATATCGTCGATGCGTGGGAGCGGGTAACTATCTTTCTTAATAGCGTCGTTAAGCTGCCTATAGTTGACACAGTTTTTTTTACTAGAACCACTGGCGCAGCCCATGGACTGGCGGTAGGCTCATTAGCACCCTGTTTTTCCATGCCCAAGACCAGTGCGCTCACATCTCCATGTTTGGCTGTAGGAAGACGTCTGGTTCTGGTCGAATTGGCTTGGCTCCCTGTGTATCTATGACGTGAGCTACCATATTCGTTCGGACTTGGTCATCCAGGCTTGTTGAAAAGATGTCAAAGGCTCGCTTGAATAGCTGCACTGGCAATTTGACCCGCTTTAATATGGAAGACGTGAATTCCCGGGCTTTGTCTGTGTCTCGCCTCCTTTTCCAACGATATTCGTGAGTAGTTTCCAAAGAGATGATGGTGGAAACAGGCTGTCAGTTTGGAACAGGGGTGGTTTCATGTAACTTCGATGCTCTGGGACCACCTTCCTTAGTGTGAATCTAATACCGAACGAGCCGATATTATCTTTCCAAGTTAAGCGTAATGCTTTGGAGAGTGCTGTCTTGAGCGCAGATGTGTTTATTGGAGAGGACTTGACCGCTAAAGCAATCGAATGGGAATGCTTTTAACAAATCCGTGGGGAAAATGAATCATAGAACCGATGGCGAAGATGGCACTCATTGCGTTAAATACCAGAAATACGTCGACTTTTCGCTACATTGACTGTGGAGGAACTATACCGGGCGTGACATTTGCCTCGGAGTCCTTAGTTCGGAGGATACACAATTGGAGAGTATTAGAGGACTACTCAGTGATCATTAGTATTGTAACATGTACAAATAATTTTGCGAGCTACTGTCGCAATTGTTTTCACAACAATAAGAACATAATGATCAACAAGCGAATGTATTCAAAAACCCACCAAGCATGATCAACATTTAAAAGTGAGTCACTGCCCCATTCATTAAGCTGCTCGAATATTCCACGTACGAGTATTTCGGCAATGTACGAGAAATGGATTGAATTACTAGAGACCCTATATAAAAGCGAGCAGAATGAATGGGGGGATTCATTATAACCGCGATATTAAAAACTGCGACAGTGTGGAGTGCGAGTTCAAGGCGATATTGATTGAGTGATTGTGAAGTGATTTTAGTGGACAGTTGAATTAAAAATTTATAGACTAAGTGAAAAGTAAAATTGGTGAAATTCTCAAATTAATTATTGTGCATTTTTCCGATCAAATAAACTCTTTTAACTTAATCTAAAAGACAGTGCGTTTTCACTTTCCCGGAACATTAAAATTATTGGCCGCGAACCATAACACGCGACGGTGGTGTCAAGAAGTGAGAAAGATAATTTTGAAAGTGAGAAACTTTTAAACACTTTTAAAGTGCACAATAGTGAAATTTAACGTGGAAATTGGTGGAAAAATAGCCGAAACAATAAAAATGCCAGGAAACTTGCATCTAAAAATTAATGAATTGACCATAGCGCAGCTCAAGGAGGAGTTGGAACAGCGAAATCTGGCTACACAAGGTATGAAGGCCGCACTGATTGCACGCTTGCGTAACGCGATTGTGTCGGAAAGCGTGAATCTGGATTCGGGTGAGCCCTCAGATGCGGAAAAAGGCACAGAAGGTGGAGAAGTAGAAACACCAAAATCAAAGGAGCCAGAAAATGCGCTGATGCAAATGTTAATGCTGATGCAGCAAGAGCATGACAACTGTCATCCAATGCAACTGCAAAGCTAGACAAGAAGCAACATCATCAAGCGTTCGAAATCAAGGCAGACATCGCACAGAAGCTGGAGAAACAGTCAACTGATTTGAAGGCAGATTTGGAAAAACAGTCTACCAAAAAAAAGCGGAGCTCAGTAGTCTCAACAACCAAATTAAATGCGTCGAGGAAAAGGTATACCAGGTCGCGGAGAGAGTCGACCATGAGATCAGCCAGGTCGAGGAAAAGGTCAACCAGGTCGAGGAGAGAATCAACCATGAGGTGGATAACATGGAAAAGGAATTGAAAGCAGCAAAGGCAGTAGTAAACACCTCACCAGCCCCGCTTACAACCGCAACGCATAGCTTATCCAGAAATGTGAAAGCACGGTCTAGAGCATTTACAAAACCCAGTTTGAAGCCGCCGCTAGGGCAAACCACTGGAATGAGCAGGAACGAGCAACTGCATTAATTCTTGTTCAAAGAGTCCCAGCTGCCGAGCTTTTGCAGACTATCCCCACTGAGTTGCACTCAAACCCGGCTGCTATAATGAATGCGCTTGACATGCGTTATGGAGACGATCATCCGAAGCAGATTTATCGGTCACTGTTACGGCATCGGATGCAGAAGTCTGGTGAAACCCTACAGCAGCTAGCCTAAACATTGAGCGACTGGCGCTTTTGGCTTACCCAGCTCATGACCCAGAATATCGAGATGACGCTGCAACAGAAGCATTTACCAGTGCATTAAGGGACCAGGAATTGCAACAAGCCGTGCGTTTAGCTCAAAACAAACGGTTGAGGACGCATTGGCTTACAGAGAGCCGCAGGTAAATGGTGCACCTAGATGCTGGAATTGCGGAGAGAAGGGGCACCTGCAAAGAGACTGCAAGAAGCGAAGAAAACCAAGCTATTGTCCAGGGTGTGCAGGTAGGAGAAGATCCGGATCGAGTCAGGAGCCCAGAATGGAAACCCTTCAAACTGAGGAGTCGGGAAACATGTAAGAGCCAACTTCGTGGGGCAGAGGTTGGCTAGGATGATCGACGTCTCCAGCATCACCACCACTGTATCAAGACTACATCGTGGAGAAGCGGACTTATGCCTTTCGGGTCAAGTTGACGGAGAGCATTGCACCATAACCATCGACACTGGCGCAACCCGATCGATCATCCGACCAGACCATGTGAGGCAACAACTACTTCGAAAGGGCAAGATTTCCTCACTAAGGACAGCTACGGGAGAAACTGCACCTTTCCATGGAGAGGTCAACCTCCAGATACAGTTGGGAGACCTTGCGTTCTGACATAAATTTTCTGGTCGCGAACATTATGGATGACTGCATTCTTGGAATGGATTTTCTGCGACCACATGGAATCACGTTGGACTTGGGCAAACGAGTATTAAAATGGCAGAATGTCGAAGTATAGATGGAGGTTCCCTGCGTCCAAATTCCCAAGATGAATGTAGTAGTATATACCGACACTGATGTACCGAATTCTTCCGAAAGCATTGTATGGGCCAAACTTGATGGTGATTCTGGCGACCACCGATCTTATCTAATAGAGCCAACGAAGACGTGCGAAGTTTGATTGAAGGGCGAAGCCTTGTAAGATCTTTAAGGAACGGATACATGCCGGTTAGAGCATCAAAGTGGGAGAAGTCATCGGCAACTGCCAGCCCATTTCCACCATCACCTCTTTGGAAGCCACTCACAACCATCATTGGAAAAGGAGGCAAGACGCAGACAAAGCCCGGGAATCCACGTCTGCAATATTGAAGCAGGTCAAATTATCAGTGCAGCTATTCAACCAAGTCTCTAATCTGGTCACCAAGTACAGTGACATCTTCTCAACAAGCCTGGATAACCTAGGCCGGAAGAGTATGTTAACTCACGTCATAGATACACAAGGAGCCAAGCAGTTTGACAAGTACCACCAAGCAGTTCCACAAGTACCTATATGGCCAGAAATTTGTTCTTTGAACAGATCATGCATCGCTGAGATGGCTGCCTAACTTCAAAAACCACAATGGACAAGTTGCGAGGTGGATCGAAAGATTGCAGTCATACGATGACAAAATTGTTCATCAGAAGGGCGGAATTCATGGAAATGCTGACGCCTTACCTCGTCGTCCATGTCCAACTAACGGCAAGCGTTGCCAACGGATTGAGGAAAAGGAGCCGAACGTTGATCTGTGAGTGACAACGGCCGAATTCGATGAAGATTGGTCATTGGAGGAGATTCAAAACGCGCAGCTAGCTGATGAAGACATCGGACCATTGCTCGTATGGAAGGAGACAACTGGGCGACCTGAGTGGAAGGAAGTTTCGAAGCATGGTGCCAGCCTGAAAAATTATTGGGCAAAACGAAACTTCCTTCAGGTGGAGGGTAGCGTACTCAAGCGGAAATTGGAAACGGCGGATGGCAGCTCTTATAGGATGCAAACTATACTTCCCAAAAGCTGAATCCACGATGTGGTTAAGGAAATGCACGAAGCACCCTCGGGAGGCCACCTTGGTTTTAACAAGACCTTAGCGAAATTGCGAGAAAGGTTCTACTGGCTCCACGCTCGAGAAGCCGTAGAGGACTGGTGTCATAGGTGCACAATTTGTGCTTCCGACAAATGTCCAAAGCGATGACTGAGAGGACAAATGCAAACCTATAACGCGGGGGTACCATTTGAAAGGATTGCTGTTGCCATCGTAGGACCCTTTCTTGAATCCGAATGGGGAAATCGATACACCCTGGTTGTGGCCGATTATTTCAGCAAGTGGCCCAAGGTCTACCCCATTCCCAACCAGGAAGCAACTACTGTAGCCAAACAGCTAGTGTTGAATTGGGTCAGTAGATACGACGTACCTTGTGAACTACAATCGGGTCATGGCCGAAACTTTGAGTCACTAGTTTTTGGCGAAATGCGCTAGCTGCTGGGAACATGGCACAACACCACTGCATCCCCAATCCGATGGAATGGTCGAATGTTTCAACGGATGTTTGACGAGAACCAAAGGGACTCGGACCGGCACATTCCATTATTCTTGATGGCGTATAGAGCTGCCGAACATTCATCGACAGCCAAGGCCCAGCCAATGTCAGTTTTGGAAAGAATATTCGTCTGCCTGCTAATATAAAGTTCGGGACATCCAACGAGAAACCCCAAACGATCTCGGAGTACGCAAGTGAACTAAGGCAACGGTTGAACCAGATACATCAGACAGTGTGAAAATACCTCGAGTTGGCTACTGATTACATGAAGACCAGGTTTGATTAAAGCCAAATTCTACTGGCTTCCAGGAAGATGACTTGGTGTGGCTATACAACCCACAACGACGGAGGGGTAGGTCCCCGAGTAGCATTATTAGGAGGGACCATACCGGGTTACAAAGCGAATCAACGACGTCGTATACCGCATACAGGAACACCGTAAGCCGAGAGCCTAGCTGAAAATCGTGCAATTGGACCATCTTGCCCCATATTACATCCAGGGAGAATTGACTACAACTGGCGACACATCTTTTCGGGGCGAAAAGAACTGAAGTGGGGGCAGTGTAACATGTCTAAACAATTCTGCGGGCTACTGTCGCAATACTTCTCGCAACTATTAATAACATCATGATCAACGTACGAGGTGTGTTCAAAAAGTATCACGAATTTTGAATTTTCGCGGGTTACGTATATTCGAATTTCGATTTTTTTGTGGCGTTATGTTGGTACTCATGTCTGTCACTTATGCCGACAAGCTCGGCCATTTTGAATGTTCACTTAATTGGTGATAGCTGCTTTACTTGCACGTGTTTTCAATCGTCTTCGATTTTTACTTATAAAAAAAAATTGATCAAAGAACGTGTATCAAATTTTGTGTGAAAAACGAAATTAAGTGCGCGGATGCATTCCGAATGTTGACTGTGGCATACGGAGAAGCTACCTTGGACCGAAGCAACGTTTATCGGTGGTAAAAAATGTTTTCAGAAGGCCAAGAAGATGTGAACGACGAAGAGCGTGCCGGACGCCCGAGCACTTCAACAACAGACGAAAAAATTAATGAAGTGGAGAAAATGGTATTGGCCAATCGTCGAATCACCGTTAGAGAAGTTGCTGAGGACCTAAACATATCGATTGGCTCGTGCCATTCGATTTTTATCAACGATTTGGGCATGAGACGGGTCGCCGCGAAATTCGTACCAAAATTGCTCAATTGCGACCAAAAACAGCAACGCATGAACATTGCTAATGAGATGTTAAACTCTGTCCGCGACGAACCAAATTTGCTCCAGAGGGTCATAACTGGTGACGAATCGTGGGTTTATGGTTATGACGTGGAAACCAAAGCTCAATCATCTCAATGGAAGCTGCCGCATGAACCAAGACCGAAAAAAGCGCGCCAAGTTCGGTCGAATGTGAAAGTTTTGCTGACAGTTTTCTTCGATTGCAGGGGCGTGGTGCATCATGAGTTCTTGCCACAGGGAAGAACGGTCAATAAGGAATATTACCTGCAAGTTATGCGCAATTTGCGCGAAGCAACCCGCCAGAAACGCCCGGATTTGTGGGAGAACAAAAATTGGCTTTTGCACCACGATAACGCCCCTGCTCACACATCGTTGCTTGTGCGCGACTTTTTGGCCAAAAACAACACACTAATGATGCCGCAGCCACCGTATTCCCCAGATCTGGCCCCCTGTGACTTTTTCTTGTTTCCTGAACTGAAGAGGCCCATGAAAGGACGACGTTACGCTACGCTTGACGAGATAAAGACGGCATCGAAGGAGGAGCTGAACAAGATTAAAAAAATGATTTTTTGAAGTGCTTCGAAGATTGGAAAAACCGTTGGCATAAGTGTATAATATCTCATGGGGATTACTTTGAAGGGGACAAAATAGATATTCATGAATAAATAAATAATTTTTAAAAAAATAAACAAAATTCGCGTTATTTTTTGAACACACCTCGTATGTACCCAAAAGCACAAGAATGGACCAAGCAGATCCATGATCCACATCTGAAAGTGACGTCACTGTGGGCATTCAGAATTGCTCAAATATTCCAGGTATGTGGTTCTCGTAACTCCTGCGCTGTGGTAATCTATAAAACGCACTAAGGTTTCTTCAGATCCTTTTTCACCAACCATTGCATTCAAGAGGATTATGATAAATTAGCTGCCTTGATCTCATCCAGCTGGTAATTGGGGTTGAGTTTAGATTGGGTATTACCGGAGAAATTTTATGGTGACATGATATCTTTCCAAATATTCCAGGGCAGCTTATGGAGTTGCATTACCTGTCTTTGAGGCAAATGGATTATCAATGGAGGAATTTCTTCTGTTGTTGGAAATGTAAATCTTATTAGGTGATCGATAACCTCAGTAGAGGGTATACTCGTATCAGTTAGGAATACCTACCCTTCCAAACATGAGTTAACGCAGCACAAACAAGTTGTTAGTTTTAATGTAGGCTCAGAGCTGGTTTTATAATTTCTTCGCTGGACTTACAAGTATATAAATTAATATGAATTATGAAAACTCATTAAGCATTTACGAAATTCAATTAGTGATCAAATGTTTTATCGAAAAACTAGAACACTGTCGGATTCCATAATAGCTTCCAAACACAAACAGTCAATAAATCCGCCAGTTTTCAATGAAATCAAGGTGTCAGAACACGCTTAATCGCAAAGAGTTATGGTTCTAATGCATGCAATAACGAGACTTCCGTCATTAATAGCGCAAAACAATTATGCATGTTGCTTACATACGTGCGAGATACGAACAAGTATCTTTGAAATGCAAATACTCGTTTGGCTTTGAATAGCACCTAAGAGTGTAATTTAATCAGGTTGACGATTTTTTCGGTTATATACAGTCACGACAATAGAATGTTCAAAAGCAATTTTAATTATTCATTCATATCAACCTAATCGTGTTGTATCTTTAAGATCATAAGTGCATACCGACAATCAGATACAATTTGACATTGAATATCGTCATACTTAAAAATTCTTGGATTGAAAGTACACACTTGAACCAGGTAATTGATTCCTACAGACTTCAATAGTTCGCTCTGGTATACTCATAATAGCAATAATCCAGTTCTTAAGCTCACCCAACTAATTGAGCCGCGTCATTAGCGTACTCAACCTGATTCAACTGCAATAAATCACATTAGTCGTGCAATTCTCGGAAATATCAAAACAGTTTATGAAAGGAATTGAATAGTTTCACCCAAAGGCTATGAACTTGAACTAATAGATTCGATTTTGATGAAGTTGCAACACGAGCTTTGGAAGATACTTGTAAGGTGGATTAGTATGCTCACGTTATTCGGAGCTTCTTCAATTGTTCCTGGTACCTACTGGTTTAGCTTTCATTTGCAAATCATTCATTAGCGTATATGCAGGTAACTTGCGCAGGTTTTTATGTTAAATTGAAAGGTGATTTGTGTACTCGTACACCTGGTTAGATTTAAAGCTTCACCGACAGTCACGAGGCTCGTGGGCGTGAATAAATTTTATCTTGATCTTTTGATTTAAATGAAAAAATATAAATATAATTATAACTTACAGACTATTGAATGTTTCATTTTGCTGATTGAAGGAAAACTTACAATTGTATCCACTTTACAAACAATTAATTCAATTTTAGTTTAAAAAGTGTGAAATAATAAATTGTATCTATTTACAGACAGAAGAGTATCTTCCAATTATCACATTTCGAAAAAAGTACTTTCATCAAACACAGAAATTTTCATCTTTTTTACTGAACGCTACCAAAAATATCTTTCGCTAATTAAAACAAGTCAACTTCTCTCCTTCCACCTCACACACCTTCAACTCTGCGTTTATTGATATTTTCCATTATCAAGAATTAACTACTTCCCCATTGCGTTGATTTACTTGTTAAAAGTTCAACTTTCTAAAGCAAACAAATGAGTGTGCATCTTTCTTGGAAGACAATTGAAGCTATAAAATACTACTAAGAATGGAAAATCCACAATTTCAACATTTCCTACTCCTCCAAAAAGGAAATTTCATTCCAACTTGTAACGACCAAAAAACATTTCCTCAGATTATCCGATAAACTATCCGCCCCACATTAAATTAAACTTTAATGCCTCGTCAAAGCTCAAACGGGTTGTGGCCGTGTCTTATGTTATGTTACCGTTCCAAAGAATTTTTACAATTTGACTAAAAGATTGATCATAGAAGGTCAAATACAGAATAATAGATAGGATTTGCATATACAAGACACCAGAAGAAATATTTATTCGTATAAGAGTGTTTGTCCGAGTATCTCGTAGCTGAATGGTTTTTACGCTGGAGCCGCTACAAGTTGATACTTGAAGGTATTGTATGTATGATTTGTTAATTACCCAATCATGAGTGGTGAGATTAGATACGATTAAACACCAGAGAAAAACACGATAGAATGGATATATTGCATTTGCATGCCTATAGCGACTTGTGCGCTGACTAAAAGGAAACTAGCATTTGTATCTTTGTCTTTTAAAGACTTTGTTCGTAGATATAAAAACATTCCACCTACAAGATATTTTGTTGGCTTTTTTAGGGTTTTGTAAAATTATTTTACAAAACCCTACTAAAATCGCGTCCTGTCTGTCCGTCCGTCCGTGTGTCACAGCAGTTTTTCTCGGAAACTACTTAAGCTAGAAACATCAAATTTTGTATGTAGGTTGTATGTAGGTGTAAAGTGGTGTTCTCTTCAAAGTTCAACTACAAAAAATTTTTATAAGGTATTTAAGGGGGGTCTCCCCGTATAGGGGAGTGACCCCCGAAAAAAAAATTTCATTGAAAGTAGCCGATATGGGTATTAAATGAAAGGTCTTGATGAGAATTTTACAAAACAGGTCTTAGTTTGGCATAGTTCGCTTCGAGGGGCGCACAGGGAGGGGAAATACACGAAAAATTTGTGTCCCCCCCCCTCGCGATTGGACACCTGTGATCCGAAAAATCTGAAAAAAATCAGGAATATAGGCCTTGGTGAGTACAACAACAACAAATACGTTAGAAGTTGCATATCACTCAACTTTGTTAGTAATAGTATGATTTATCGGTTTTATGTTTTCTTGAATAAAATCTTAATGGTACCCTTAAATTTTATGAAATGCAGTACACAGATGACTATTTATAAGGTTGATCTATCCTGAAAGTTTCATAAAGATTGTAGCAAATTCCAATGTGAAGTGATGTCTATGAGAATCAACATCAAAAATATCTTGGTCAGCAGTTCGACATTACAGAAAAACAAAATTCCCATATGTTGATTCTCATAGATATCACCACCTAAAGTTCATCAATTGTACATCAAAATTCCTAAAGTTCTTGTTTCAAGACAATAAATTGTACGTGCATCGTGGAGCTGTAATTGACACTTGTTTTGTCTAGCGCGCTTCGACATGTCTTGTCGATTAGCGCTAGACAAGATTTAGAATAGGTGAATCTCGTTGCGTTTGCATTTCTTGGCGTGGGAATTACAACTCTCGATGTACTTAGTTTTAATATAAAAGATTGATACACAAAATAAACTTCACTTGAAGTCGAATAGTCAAGGCGTGTGTTTTCATTTATACTACCTAACAGCAATTATTTTGTACAAGTGTAATGTGACGCCTACGCCCGGGAATCGAAGTGATTCCGATCCCGAACCCTTGCACTCGGCCAGATGGGTATGACCTCGAAGTGCAAGCGGACTTCATCTTTCGTGCGGATATCGTTGCGCAGAAAATATTATTTTTTCCTCTCCAAATATTTAGATCTGTGCATATAAATATTTGAAACATAATATTACTCAAAACCCCGACACATTTCGAGACATATCCATCTGGGAATGCCCCCTCCACCGTTGCCATCAGAACACTATGCCACTGGCGACAAATAAAAATGCACATTGCCGCCATGTGGCGTTCCATTCCGCACATCTGTTTTGTCGGTGGTTGTCGGATTGACAGTTCGACGCCACGAGGAAAAGAAACGGCGGGAAATAGAAAAGTGAAGTGCTGACATGTCGCCGAAAGTCGGTTTTTTACAGAGAATGAAAGAGAAGTGTTAACGAATGTAATATTAAGGCAAGATATATTAAACCGAGGTGAAGTAGAATCAACAAACTCATATGAAAACTCAGAGAGTGTTACAGGTGAGTTCAAATAATGTTTTCTTAATGACTTACGTATGGGCTGTTTCATGTTCATTTACTTCTGGTTCATTTTCATTATGTGTCGCTTCCAAGCTTAATTGTGCACCATTTGGGATATTTTCAATTTTCAATAACTTGTTGGTAGCACATAATGGCCTATACATAGCACTCTACCATATTGGATGCGGAAATTTTAATTTTTCTTAAGGTGATAGGGTAAATGTGTTAACTACTGCTTTTAAGAAACAAATTGCAATTATCAGCTTTACATTTGAAGCGACTCCTTTGCTTCAGAAGAGAATAAGAACATTATGTTGGTATACGGCTAAGCCACCGTCAATGCATATGTGGTTGCGTGCAATGTTTGCATTTGCTTATTACTGCCCTAATAAAATGATTGTCTTGCTGTAAGAAGCATCTTTCAGGCGATTAAGCATGTATCATATTGACAAAAATGTTTGAATAGTTTCTATTTTAAGACTAATTAACAAGGATTTTTCTTTCTTATATTCCCGACCGATTTCTTATTACTATAATATACCACGAAGGGGATGCAATATCTATGCGAACTTACCAAAGTTTCAATAGCTTAGCGACATCGATAGCATTGAGTACCGATACATTAGACAGTTATAGAGAACGAAATCTTGATTCAGGAAGAAAATGTATTGACTTTACAGGCATTGAAATATAAACGCTTGGTCGGTGCCCAATCGTGATGGAATCATTGATGGCTTTCGGAGCACTTCTGTTTTGTGGGCCATGTTAATACCGCGCTTCCACAGTGTTGTTTTTACGGAATATGAATCGAACGAGTTCAGCTAGAACTATTTGAACGTCAATTACCTTTTAATCACGACTAAGGCGTGTTTCACGAAAAAAGTTTAAGATTTCGGGCGCCTGTCTTTGCTAGGAAAACATCAGATTTAATTAATATTTATTATCAAATCACTACCGAAATATAATAAGAAAAGCTTAAATAAGACATTTTCGGGTGAACCGTCTATGTATTTTTGCATATAAATCGATTCATTCACATTTAAAGCCCTAAAGAAAAACTAGAAAGCATTGAAACGTCGCGATTCTTTTGAAATATATAGTTTTATGTATATTGTTAAGTAGAGATTACCTTACATTGACTTTTAAAAATATTTGAATGGGCAAGCATCGCGTATTGTACCTATAGTGGCCGAATTTCCGCGTTCCCAGCAGGCAATAAATTCTGATATAAGTTTTGTACAATATATATAAAAAACTCGTTACGAACTATGGAATAATGGTTTTTGATAGTGCAATCATATAATTGATGATCAAATTGGTCGCGCCATTTTTTTTAAGTACAATATTAGAAAAATGAAAATGTTATTTATGTAATTTGAGATGTAATATGATGACAGACCCCTGTACTTGGTGTCCGTTTTTTTTTTTAATGTCTCTTAATATTCCCGAAGAGTAATCTCCCTCCTTTTGGTGTTATTGTTGTCATGATTGTAGATATTATATACAGTAGGATTTGTATCATATTTCTTCTTGTCGAATGCTGTAAGTGCATAGAATTTCCAGAATAAGTTAATAGTACTTCAAGAATAAGTTCATATTTATGTCTCAATGGTTCGTATCACAAGTTTCATGAGAATCTAGCATTAGTATGAATTGTTTAACATCGGTTCCTAGAGAAATAAAACTGAATTAAAATGAATTGCTAAACTGAACCACGACTTTCCTTTTCAGCGGTTCTTCTTTTTCAGTGGGAAGAGTGAGTGCAGGGTAAGTATGCCGTCGCGAGGGTAGGGTTTCGACAAATCCGCTGAGGTCGGTTTCGCGTCGCGTGCGGTACGCGGTACCTTTGTTGTTTTGTTATTTTATTTAGAGTAGTTTTCGTCGGGTTGAGTTAGAGTAGCATACTTTTCGGTACCGCGTCGAAACTTCGGGAACGCGAAATAAAAATTAGATTTTGTATTCTTGTCTGGTTATAAGAAGAAATACGGAGTAACGTAAAGTAAGTTTCTTCTCCGTATGGTTTTGTTTTGTAACGCGTTTGGAAAACGGGCATGTTCAGGTGGCTGAAAATATTGTAATTGAGCGTAACCCATTCGGAGACCCGCGACCGAAATCCTCTCCGAACTAGCTGGCCGACAAGCAGCCACCGCGTGAATGGGTTACGGTGCACGGATTTGTTGACCAGTTGGTACCATCCGTTGGCACTACTCAGACTTAACGTCTAGAACCGATGAGAGGTCGGTTCCGCGTTTGGACTTTAAAAAAAGTTAAAAATCATTACACAAGTTTACGTACTTGTGCAAAATTAGAACTACTCGTATCCTAGTAAAGAACTGGGATAAGTTGGTGTAATTGGCATAAGGCCAACCGATTCAACACAATTATATTTTGTACAAGTTTATGCACTTGTGCAAAATACAAAACACGCGTATTAGTTATTGCCATAAGGCCAATAATTACAATTAAAGTTACGCCAGTACATTGCACTGGAGTAACGGAACTTGGCATAAGGCCCAAGTTCAGAAAGGTCAAGGCAAAAGAGTCTCGATTCAACATTTAGTGACCTCGACGTGATAGGATCGTAGCAGGAGTTAATCCATCGTTTTTTGAGACACCACATTTTTCGAACAACATGGATCGCTTAGCCAAGCAGCAGACGCGTTTAGCTGCCGAAATCGATGCAGTGATTGCTAACTACAAGAAGGGTCCCGCTGCCCGAAAGCAAAGGAAGGAGTATTTTGAAGAGAGGCTTCGAAGAATTGAGGCATCCTGGGATATCTTCGAGGAAACGAATTCCAAAATCCGAGCATTGAAGAATGTGCCCATGACTCACGAATATTTTTTGAGTGAGCTATATGACACAACACAAACCAACTTCCAGAACTTTCAAGCACACTTCAAGGAAAAATTGCTGGCGTTAAGGCATGCGGCTGAAGATATCCACAAGGAACCAGCTGAGATGTCTCGCGCTGATTCGCCTAGTAGGTCTGACATGACTAATAAGCCCTCACCAACCGATGATGAAAAAGTCCTGCAGCTTATTCGAAGGCATAAAGCACTAGCTGAGTCAGTACGACGATTGGTCGCCCGGCTAGATGTAGCTGAACAACCTCGCCCTTTTTACAAGCTAAAAATGGAGTTGATCAGCAAATATTGGACACAGCTAGAGGGCTGTCATCAAGAAATATTAGAGCGCACCGATGACCCAGTGATATTCGGTTACGATCTCAACCAACACATAAAACTTGAAGAGATCACTCAGGATTGGTTGATTCGACTCAAAATTAAATTCGAAGTGCTGAGACCTACACCTGCACCAGCCCCGTTAGCATCTTCAAGTCCTGGAGTAAACCTTCCAAAAATTACGCTCCCTAAATTTGATGGCGAATATCTCCAATGGCGACAATTCCACGACCTTTTCGTACAGATGGTGCACAATCAAACGATGTCAAACTGCCAGAAGATGTGGTACCTCAAAGCTAACTTGACAGGAGAGGCTGAAAAGCTTCTAAGGAATTTTGCATTGTCCGACGATACTTATGAGTCAGCCTGGAAGACGCTCAATGATAGATACGATAATCGTAGATTATTGGTTGCTGCTCTTATCAACAAACTACTGGGCCAACCATCTTGTGCAAGCGATAAGCCATCAGCCGCAGTCGTAAGATCACTACATGACACGACTCAAGAATGCATTAGAGGTCTAGAAAATATGAACATCAGTACTGAAGGACTCTGCTACTCATTCTTTGTATGAGAAATCGTTAACGAATCCGCGCAGTCTGCAACCAATAAAAGGGTTTTTGTCATTCTTGGAAATGCGTTTTCAAGCACTGGAGGCTTTAGGCAACAAGACCAAAGGCATTGAGGAAGCTCGGAAGAAAACCACAAAGGCTACAGCTGCAGCAGTGGCAACATCGTCATGCTTGGTTTGCAGTCAAACCCATCCGATCTATTACTGCCCAGAATTTTTGAAGCTTACTCCATCAAGAAGGCTCAAATTAGTCCAAACCAAGGGGATATGTGTTAATTGCTTCAAGGAAGGACATCGAGCTGCTGCCTGTACATCGCGAGGATCTAAAGAATGCTCAAGAAAACACAACAGCCTGTTGCACTTGAACAGCGAGTCTAAGCAGAAAATGGAGGTATCCAAGACCTCCAGTGATCCAAAACCAGAAGTCAAACAACGTCAGGATACATCCTCATTATCTCCACAACAAAAGGACGAGCGGTTATGTACTCCTAAGTACTGCTATTGTTAAGCTTACAAGCAGCAACGGAAAAAGCATGGAGTGCCGAGCCATATTGGATCCCGGATCACAAGTCAATCTAATAACTGAACGCATTGTAAGGAAGCTGGGTTTATCTTCTCGGTCTCACGCCACATGCATTGAAAAAGTTGGAGGTACTACTCAAAGGACCCAGAAAAGGGTAAACATTGTATTGCAGTCACGATTGAATGCATACACTACGAACTTAGAGGAATATGTACTCGATAAAATAATATCTCCTCAGCCATCGATGGAATTAAACATATCGGAATGGCCAATACCAAAAAATTTGAAGCTAGCTGATCCAAACTTTCATCATACGGAACGCATCGACCTTCTTCTAAGTGCTGAACACTTCCATGATTTGCTATCGATTGTCCAAATAAAGTTAGGCAGCGAATTGCCAGTATTGCAAAATACACTTCTTGGATGGATTTTGGCCGGCAAGGTCAACACTGATCATACCGCTTCTGTTACTTGCGGAGTTCTTACAGAAGATCAAAGACTGCATAACACAATTGAAAGGTTTTGGAAGCTAGAGGAAGTGACGGACAACAAACCGCATCATACTTCAGCGGAGAAATCTTGCGAAACACATTTCTGCCAGACGACACAAAGAACCCGCGAGGGCCGATTTCTGGTGAGACTGCCATTCAATGACGATCCCGAAAAATTAGGCGAATCTAAGGATATTGCCACTCGCAGATTCTTCGGAATAGAACGGAGACTTCAAAAGAATGCCGAGCTGCAGAGGCACTATAAGGAGTTCATAAATGAATACATCAAGCTCGGTCATATGGTAGAGGTAACCTTGCAATCGTGTGAAGGCTCACGTTATTTTCTCCATTGTGTCCTAAAACCCGAAAGCAGCACAACTAATCTCAGGGTAGTCTTCGATGCCTCCTGCAAGACAACTACAAATATATCTTTAAACGACATACTGCATACTGGACCAACAATTCAAGACGATTTGTTTTCAGTCTTGCTCCGTTTTCGGCTACCTCGCTATGTTTTTACAGCTGATATACAAAAGATGTACCGGCAGATAGTGCTGCATCCTGATGACCGTAAATACTAACTGTTGGTCAGGAGGAATGAACCAAGTCAGCTACTACGTTACTACCAGTTAAACACCGTTACATATGGAACGACGTGTGCTCCTTATTTGGCAACTAAATGTCTGCAAAAGCTTGCTCAGGATCAAATGCAGCATTACCCACTTGGTGCCAATGTATTAAAACAAGATTTTTACGTGGATGATGTCATGACGGGCTCAGATACCTTAGCAGATGCAATTCAAGCGCAAGATGAACTAATCAAAACATTAGAAGCCACTGGTATGAAGCTCCACAAATGGTGTGCCAGCCATCCTCGCCTTTTGCACAATATTGCTCCTGATGACGAAGAAGTGCTGTTGGATTTTAGCAGTCACACTGAAGATTTCATTAAAACGCTCGGCCTAACTTGGCTTCCTAAGGTTGATGATTTCCAAATACGAATCAATATAACCACTAGGGTTCGACTTCTGTGCTCAAAATCACGTTTGGCTCCGATTCGTCCAATAACGATTCCACGGTTAGAGCTATGCGCCGCAAAATTGGGTACGAGCTTGCCCAAAGAGTCAAAGCTGCCCTACAAATGGAGGAGATACTACATTACTTCTGGACTGACTCTGAAATTGTTTTAAGGTGGATCAACGCAACAGCGTCAGCATTCAATACCTTTGTTGCTAATAGGGTATCAAGCATTCAATCATTTTCTGTAACAAAACAATGGCGACATGTGGACTCAAAAAACAACCCCGCTGACATTCTCTCTCGTGGTATTGCACCCACAGAATTGGCAAGATGTAACATTGGGTTATATGGACCACCCTTTTTGCATGTAACTTAGAAACGAAGGCAAAACTTGCATCGATGACAGCATTTGTCAAGGCATCCAATTTTGTTGACGATATTCATCATCGAAACTCCTTCAAAAGATTACAGAGGATTGTCGCATATGTGCTCAGATTCACAGAACGTATGCGGAAAAGACTCACGTCGAATACATCTTTGGCCAATTCACTCACAAGTCACGAGTTATCTAGAGCATTAGAGGTCATTATAAAGTGTATCCAGCAAGATGAATTTCGTGATGAAATAAAGGCCTTGTTTCATCAGAGAGAGCTCAACAAAATTAGTCCAATAGTTGACCTGACACCTTTTCTTGACGAAAGGGGAATACTGCGTGTTGGAGGTAGACTAGAGGCATCAAACCTATCATTTGATGCAAAACATCCAATGCTACTACCGTACAAACATCCGCTGACTAAGTTACTAATGGCTGATATTCACCAGGACAATTGCCACCTTGGTCCACAAGCATTACTCGCGACAACAAGGTAGCGCTTCTGGCCAATAAAGGGAAAAACGTTAGCACGATCTATTGTTTGACAATGCATACGATGCAATAGAGCGAACCCACAGCTACTTTTTCAACTTATGGGAAATTTACCACCTACACGTGTGCAGCTTGCAAGGCCCTTTATCAATACAGGCGTCGATTTCTGTGGACTTATGATGATTCATTATCGTGGGCGAGGAACGCGACCACAAAAGGGCTACATTGCCATATTTTATTGTTTTGCCACAAAGGCGGTGCATTTAGAGCTGGTGAGTGATCTTAGCACAGAAACTTTCCTCGGTTCCCTCAAACGGTTCATCGGCAGGCGAGGCCATTGCAAAAATCTGTATTGTGACAACGCAACCAACTTTGTGGGAGCACATCATCAGCTCAAAGAACTCTCCTTGTCCTTATACTCCGTTAAATCGCAAGAAAAAATTGCAGCAGTTTGTAATGACCGGAACATTGACTTCCACTTTATACCGCCTCGTGCACCTCATTTTGGTGGGCTGTGAGAGGCCGCTGTTAAATCGGCAAAATATTTGCTGCTCAGAGGCACATCAGCAGCAACTTTAACTAATGAGGAATTACAAACACTGGTGGTAGGAATCGAAGCCATTCTCAACTCAAGACCATTATCACCACTACCAACAGATGCAAACGATCTCACCGCGCTCACACCGGGCATTTCCTCATCGGAGAGCCTTTAACCGCTACTGTAGATCCCCTAGCAGAACCACTGAAGGGTGGATTGCTTACCAGATGGAAACTTGTACGCCATATTAAACAAGAATTTTGGCGGCGCTGGTCAGACGAATACTTGAACCAACTACAACAGCGTTCAAAATGGAAGCAGAGCAGTCAGAATGTTCAACCAGGTTTAATCGTTATTATCAAGGGAGACAACACGCCTGTAATGAAATGGCCACTGGGCAAAATTATCAAGGTTTATGGAGGTGACGACGGCTATGTTCGTGTGGCTGACGTAAAAACATCGTCCGGCATATTCAAAAGACCTATCAATAGGCTTGCCCCTCTCCCGATAGAGGAAGTTACATGCGCTGATGAAGAATTCCCCCAGCCTCGAAAACGATCAGTCTCAGAAGACGACATAGAAGCGGGTAGCTCCAGGGATCAACCCAAAAAACGAATCAAGGGAGCATCAATTACATCAATGTTGTTGGCCTGCCTACTTGTTCCTATGGTAAACACGGAACAGATTAAAACAACGTCTATTGGTCCTAATCCAGGTTTGCATTTCCAATCATTGGGTCATGCATGTCTATCATCGAGCGAATGGAAATTGTTGATCTACTATGACTTACAGCCATACTGGGCCGAGTTCTCGATATTACAAAACGGGACGGAGCTGCTGCAACAACTCTGCGATCGAGGAAACTACAAGACTGGTTGCGTACAGCTAATAACCCATTTCAGCCACATACAAAGTGAGCTTATAACCATAAATAAATTTTTGAAGCCTAGATCAAAAAGAGGAGCATTTAATATAGTAGGAAGTGTGGTCAAATCCTTGTTTGGCGTATTAGACGAGGAGTACGCTAATCAAATGTCGCACACAATCAACAGTGTAAAGGGCAATCAGAAAAAATGTTTTACCTTTAAAAAAATCAGACATCCATCATCGATTCGACATTAAATATAATTGGAAAGAGTGAGCAAACCATCCAGAAAAGGTTCATGGCAATAGAGACGGAACTAGACCGATGTCCAATGAAGGGAAGAGTCCCAACAGTGAATCCAGCCAAGATAAGGTCACTAATCTGATCATGACTCTGTCATTTCAAATGACTTTGATCACCTTCAATCTAAAAAGAATCCAGGCCTCCATATTAAACGTAATCACTGATACACAACACGGAAATTTTAATCCGTTGTTACTATCGCAGCAACAATTGAGCGAAGAAATAGCCAACATAAAAGAACATTTACCCGAGGCGCAGCGTCTACCTGTAGTATGTGAAAACTACCTGCAATTATTCAAGGTGGCATCAATTGATGCAAAAATTACGAAAGACTTCGTTATATTTGAATTGGAAGTCCCACTTATTAACGTAGCTACATTTGATCTGTTCAAGCTGTTTCCAATTCCAACACTACAACACAACCGGCTTATGGCAATACTTCCCAGTTCTAATTACTTAATTGTAAGTCCTCATCGTGACGTATACTATCCGCTCACAGAACAAGAATATACGTCTTGCAGCTGGATGGAACCAACGACCCATTTATGTAAACAGTCTCATCCATTATACCATCAGGTGGCCAACATCAGTACCTGTGAAGTTATGCTTTTAAAGGACATACCACCCTCTACCGAATGCGCCTTAACTCATTCCAACAAATGGATTTTCGCTCTTAAAACCCGGACGACACTTCATGTTGTATGTAACGGGAACACGTCCACAATGAGTTTTGGCAGGATCAGGGATTCTTGAAATGGAGCCAGACTGCGTACTCAAATCCGACACTGCAACCATTCAAGGCCACCGCACTTATTTCAGTAAATTTGGAACGTCCTACACAAAGGCTCACATCGGCACAAATAGCGATTCGTTGCTATTGGGAATTCCAAATAAAACGTCTAGCCACTATCAGACATATGCAGCTGAAATCGACGCATTAAAAACTCAACTGCAGGCGCAGGATTTCTCCGATTCCACCGAGCTCGACACGCACGATGTTCATCATTACACGGTGGGATATATCAGCCTTGATTCAATCATTGCTCTCACCGCTTTCCTCACATACAAATTCAAACATCTTCTATGCCGCTCCCGTTCTCGAAGACCCGTTCCTCGACCTCGACGTCACAGCCTACCAGTAAGCCAAGCAGAAGTTTGAACGGACCGTTCAACGCGAGGGAGGATGTAGCAAATTCCAATGTGAAGTGATGTCTATGAGAATCAACATCAAAAATATCTTGGTCAGCAATTCGACATTACAGAAAAACAAAATTCCCATATGTTGATTCTCATAGATATCACCACCTAAAGTTCATCATTGTACATCAAAATTCCTAAAGTTCTTGTTACAAGACAATAAATTGTACGTGCATCGTGGAGCTGTAATTGACACTTGTTTTGTCTAGCGCGCTTCGACATGTCTTGTCGATTAGCGCTAGACAAGATTCAGATGTGGATGCAACATGATCTACCTATTTTAGAATAGGTGAATCTCGTTGCGTTTGCATTTCTTGGCGTGGGAATTACAACTCTCGATGTACTTAGTTTTAATATAAAAGATTGATACAGAAAATAAACTTCACTTGAAGTCGAATAGTCAAGGCGTGTGTTTTCATTTATACTACCTAACAGCAATTATTTTGTACAAGTTTACGTACTTGTGCAAAATTAGAACTACTCGTATCCTAGTAAAGAACTGGGATAAGTTGGTGTAATTGGCATAAGGCCAACCGATTCAACATAATTATATTTTGTACAAGTTTATGCACTTGTGCAAAATACAAAACACGCGTATTAGTTATTGGCATAAGGCCAATAATTACAATTAAAGTTACGCCAGTACATTGCACTGGAGTAACTGAACTTGGCATCAGAAAGGTCAAGGTAAAAGTGATCTATCCTGAAAGTTTCATAAAGATTGAATCATATTTAGCGAAGTTATAGCGGTTTGAATTTTCCTGTACTACTATGGAACAATATGCGCTGCATTTATTACTATGGCAACATATGGCTATGGAACAACATGCGCTTTTTAACCGACTCAGACACTACAGTTTTGCTAGGATTTGCATGAAAATTTCAGGAATGATAGGTGTCATGTATATCTTTGAGAATCGGTTCTGTGAGTGGCATCAGTAATCGTAAAACAAAATAGTGGCTGTTTTAAATGCGAAGATTGCATACTTTTGAGCTATTTTTTCCCAACTTCAACGTTTAAGGTGCATGCTGTAGTGAATTAAGAGTTTCAAATGTCCGTAGAGGACTGCAGCGATGTTCTGCTGCCTCGGCAGAAGAAGATGAAAATATCTGCCGAGAATGCCCTCGTCTGGAGACGCGTGAATGTGCTGGCAGGCTAGCATTGCGGTGTCGTGGGGCAGGTTCATTTCCCCAGCACGAAGAACCACTACAAAAAATTTCGCACTCACGAATTTGGTGGTCAATCTATCACGAGGCGACCGAAGTCGCAAAAAGTGTAGTTAACTACACCGAGAGAAAAAGTACTTGTTCCGAGAACAAGTGGAACCTGAAAAAAATGTGGACTTGGGGTAACCTTGTTGTTACCCGACGAAGCTCATGGCCCACAAACGAAAGAAGGGCAATCGGGTAGTGATGTAGCCCCTTCGCACCCACCCAACCGGAATAAATCCATATTTTGTTGTAGTGGCCAGGTATTCCTCTTCTGAGTGGAAAACTCAGACAACTTGACTTGTATAAACTTTCCCATCAGAAGGGGAGTACCCCGGTGACAAATTTATGCCATAGAATTATACAATTCGATTGCATAACGGTATGCCATAAAGAGGCACTCTGCTTGGGCCACTCAACCCGCGATGTCACCTGAAACAAAGAAAAAAGGATTAAATTGCACCCGGCGGCTGGCTCATGGTTTTAGGGGGCAGCCTGCCACCGTACTGAGTCCTATACCTGGTCAGAATAATCCGAAAGAAAAGACCAAAAATTGGAATTTATTCAAACATTATTATTTCTATATAATCAAAAATTCTATAAACATAACTCGACGATAAACAAATTCTTCATTATTATTCCACCTTTACTTTAATAATTTCAGTGTTCAGCATACGTCGCAGTTAAATAATTGCGTCGTTCTCTTGTGTAAGATTTATTTACTCTAACATGAATTCAAATTTCTTTTTTTTCAAAAATAATAATTTATATTAGAACCTTATCGTACAAATGGGATTATTACAAACCGAATTTTATGTGCTTTTTCATTTGCTTAGCGCAAGAGTCCTATTGAAATTTAGGAAGTGTCGTAAATAACGAACAACATGTGTTTAATAACATTTAAATACTAATATACAAAAACAAAGGGCGTACTCACCTACATGTCCGCGAGCGCTCGAGGAGATAAGTTTTACGGTGTTGCCTTCATCTGGTTGGAGATTATTCATGGTAATAACGATAGATATTTACATTCAGAAAAAGTTACAATAATTATTATTCATGAAAACGTTCAGTATCATTAATGAAAACATGAAATGAAATTAATAGCACTTAAAAAGGTCCTATCAGTTCGACAAGAATCACACTGCTTGAATTTGTGTCCACCTTCAACTTATTGAACATAACTTTGAAGCCCCACAATGGAAGTATTAATGTACTGATTGATTAAGATGGAATGCTGTCCTAATCTTCCGTATTGTATAAATTTGTCCAATGTTAGGAATAAGGAATCGCCAATCATCACACTAAGATTGTTTCTATATACTCTCATCATTTTTCTAGTGAAATCTTCTGTTCCCTTCGTTTAAACTTATTCCCACACATACAAGGTATCAATAATTCACTTTGCGTATCACAATTGCCATCCAACTCGTTACGCTCGCTGTGTTAGTTGGCTTCTCTCTTCCATTGCTGAAGCCCACCTCGTAAAACATTAAATCACCGTCAGCCACATTACCGTTACAAACAGAATGCAACCTGATCTAGTTAAACTTTTCGTGGAAGTCTATAACTCATTACCACCTGAGCTGCAAAATGCAAAATCTTTGCTCATATTTAAAACACTGAATTTGATGCGTTTGTGTCTATATTATGGCTAAATTCTATTTTCTTAGTAAACACTTAGAATTTGAAATAGCGAAATTAAATGTTTCCTTTGAATCAGCACTTTTGGGCAGTCTACAAAGTTTTAACATTTAATTTCCTTTAAACAAACGCACTACATGAGCTTCAGTTTTTTATAGTGTTTTCATGCATTCATTTATGCTTATTATGACGACAAGAGAGTGATCCCACTCTCGAAATCCCTGTTCAATTATGATTTGTGGATTCTCGCAGGTTCCAAAGTCCAATCGGCAAGCGGATGAAGCCAAAACAAATTCCCGTTAATTGCCTTCATTTACGAGTACACCCGTTTTCCATATCGAGCACACATTCACTACACAGCAGTTGCCTTTATGCAACTTCAACTTTTAAATAATTCTGAAAAACTTCCCAACAAGCATTAACTAAGATGCGATGTTAATAACTTCACACGACACCGATCAAAATCGCGACAATCCGACCAAAACTCCACGATTTCTCCTTGGTTCTTCGCGATCTCCCGTCGAGCCTCCTTCTTCTCGCATCGCGACGTGACCGCCGTCAAGGTGTATAGCAGACTCCCCTTTAGACAACAGTCGCTGTCTCTCCAACAGTCAACCTCCCCACCGAAAAGTTCTAGCTGATCAATTCTCTGATAATTTTCACTGTTACGTTTTTTTGTAGCAATTAGCTGATGGATTGTGGCAAAACGGACATCTGAAGTGAATCTTCCGTCTCGCACTCTTTATCAGACTGCTTCACGTGAAACTTTTGTCGATATAACCCCTTCAAGCCACTAACCCCGTCTATATCCCTGAACTTGCTATCATCGCTTAGCGAGCAAATCGAAGATGCTGACGAATCTTCATCTGATAAGAAAGTATCAACGTGGGTGTATTCGAAATATTTCTCTGATTCTACATACAAACTACCCGATTCTGACCTTTCGAATTCAACATCATCCAAACTCCCTGATATATCGAACTGATCGCCGTCCGCATAGTTCTGCTTAATTGGCCGAAAATGGGTGCGATATGAAGTGAGTAAATTGTCATCATCATCCATAGGAGACGAGGAGGAGGCAGAGGAATTATTTACTGATGACTGCAACGAAACACCTGGGCAATCTACAAGCCCAGGTGGGGCAAGAGAACTTGCTGAAGCTGTTAATGGCATTGCAGCTCGATTTTGGTTATTTGCAATCGTTTTTCGATCAAATTTAGGGATTTGATTAAATTGGAAAAGTGACGACGAAGATTTCACGTTGGAATAGTCTATAAATCCACTAATTTTTGAGTGATTAGTAAGACTTACGGTGCTTGCCGTGGTGGTGGTAGTGATGGAGGAAGTGGTAGGGGTGGCGATTGCTTGTTGTAACTGTGGCGGAATTATTGCTGATGTGATCTTGTGATTATTTTCGCTTGTAAAACAGCACAATGATGAGCCGAAATAATCTGGTAATGATACCGGTTGGGAAAGTTGATGGTGCGCATGAAGTTGAGATGTTTGATGGAATAGGTTATTTGGGCCTACAGTCTTATTGGTCGTTGTACCAGCTACTGCATGCTTGAAACCTCCGCCATACAAATGTTTTCCTTGGCCAGCCAAACCTACGCTCGTGGGTGCATTTAGTACCGCTGAAGTTGGGATAAACGGTGTTTCGAATGAGCATTCAGACCATTTGGAGATATTGAATGCATTGGGAATTTCCTTCTCATCATACATATCCGTTGCTTGTTCTTATATTTATATCCTTCTTTGCAATTGAATCATTGGGCACTCCATGTTTGTTAGATAACTTGTTCAAATTATTTGTAGCATACGCCATATTTGAAAGAACTTTACTATTATTTGCAATAGCTGCCATTTGATGTAGATGATCTGAGGACTTCATATTATTCTCTTGGTTTGTAGGCTTCATACGCTTTTCTGAATTTTTCTCATAAGCAAAATTTGAGGCATCACTTTCCGATATACTGCGATTGCGATTCGTTTGTGACATTAGAAAATTCCTTGATAAGGTCTGTTCCCATTTTCCAATTGCCTTCAAAGTCCGTATCCCAGGTTGGAGACGAGTTTCCGCCGTATGAGTTCTTGTGGACACTACTCATACGTCCTTTGTTCAATGTTGGAATAAATGAAACAAATCTTATTTAAGGAAAGGCCTATATGAAACTTAGTTTTGAAATTTTAAATCATTTCATGCTGCCATCAAACTAGTTACAGACCTTGATTCCTTCGTCGTTTATTTTTCCTTTTTATATTTGCCTTGTTATGTTAAATAACTTGCATTGGATAATCACCAGTAGAATTAAGTTAAAGTTCTTTTACTACTCTACTCTGATATTTTAAATTTACAGCGCAACCTCCCTTCAGCTTATTGGTTAATAGTTCTAAATCCATTATTGATGAAAAGGATATTTAAAAATTAAGTGCATCACACGATACCAATCATCCGGGGCTCTGTTTTCTTTTTCGAGAACGTGCTCAATTACTACAATGCTTTGAACACTTGATTCAATTTAATGAATGACTGAAGATGAGTACCTACAATTAATGTTCATAAGTGAAACAAGTCAAGGAGGCGGGAGAGAGGTCCTAGCAAAAGGGCTTTGTAACCATTCTAGGATTCGAAAAAATTTGCCATGAATCGATGATAACAGTACAGGAGAGTGGCCCCTGAAAAAAATTCATCAAATGTAGCTGATATAAGTATGAAATGAACGTTTTCATGGGAGCATTTCAAAACAGTTCTTAAACTGTCAGTTCTTGCTTCAGTGGGGGCACATGAAAAATGTGTTTCCTCCCTCACGTATGGACATCTGAAATAATTATCAAGGGAGATATTTGTGAGTATTTTTTTTGTGGTAGGGAGGTGAAGGCATTTACGCCCGCCGAGTCTGGCAGTGTGGGACTCCCATGGAGGATGCCCTTGGACTACCCACTAAACACCTCCCCTGTCAATCTGAGAACCTAGCCTGGAACCGTTTGACACATTACTTCGGGCCAGGTCTCGTTTTGTTACGCCATGGGGCGCCTTTAAGCTGAGTCCCTTTCCTAGCGGGAGGGGAGAGGGGAAGAGGAAATGCCAGAAGAGCGATCCTCCAGCCCCAGCACCTCCGGCTGCTGCGAGTCCTTTTTATCTTTTAGGACTGCCCGAGCATAATGTGCCACCTGGTTCCATTTGTCAACCGATTCGAGCATCACCGCAACTATATTATCCGAGGTGAGCTCTCCCGTCTCCCTGTAGAGTTCCCTTCGCAGCCTGGCCCATTTGGTACACGCAAAAAATGTGTGACAGGCATTATCCTCCTCTCCTGGGCAAAACCGATAATCGGGAGACCGTGAATTACCGATCTTGTGCAGGTAAGACTGAAAACACCCGTGCCCGCTCAAAAGCTGGGTCAGGTAGAAGTCAGTCTCACCATGCCCTCGATTTAGCCACGGTCTCACATCCGGGATGAGGCACGCAGTCCACCTTCCCTCCTTGCGATTCCTCCAAGACTACTGCCAATCGTTGAGCGAACGTTGTCTCTCTTCGCGGGCAACTATCTCCCTCGCATTCTCGTTTCGGTGCAGGTAAATAGCGCGGTGCTCTCTAGCAAGGAGGGCGACAGGTATCGCGCCTGCAATAACTCTCACCGCCGAGTCGGAGACTGTTGGATATGAAGATGCAATTCTCAGTGCTCCTCTTCTCTGTACCTGTGCCAATCGTTTTCGGTATACCTCCTTGCTGAGAGCGTCGCCTCATACCTCTGCTCCGTACAGTAACACTGACCCTACAGCACTCATCAAGAGGCGTCTTCTTGATGGTCTGGGTCCCCCTACATTGGCCATAAGTCGACTCAGAGCCGATATTCCCGAAGCAGCCTTCTCAGCCGTTGCCCTGATTTGCTCAGAGAAATTCATCTTCGAGTCGATCAGTAGCCCCAGGTACTTCACTGCTGGCTTCGATTCGATTTGTATGTCTCCAATACTGATCACCCTTACTCTCTTTTTTGTCAAGATGACCACTTCGGTTTTCTCCAGTGCTAAGCTGAGCCCACGAGCAGTCATCCAGTCCCTCACTTGGCGCATTAGCATACCTAGCCTAAGTTGCGCTTGTTCAACGGTGCGTCCGGCGACCAGAGCCGCAACATCATCCGCATAGCCGACCAAGCGCGACTCATCTGGCATCTCACGTCTCAGTAGCCCGTCAGAAGACACGTTCCACAGGTCCGGACCAAGGATAGATCCCTGGGCAACGCACGATGTAATTTCCATCCTTCGTTGACCCTGTGTCGTGTCGTAGAGCAGGCTTCGGTCCTTTAGGTAGTTCCTCAAAAGCCGCATTAGATATTCTGGAACTTGAAAAGAGTTTTCCAGCGTGTTCAGAATATCCACCCATCAAGCGGAGTTGAAGGCATTCCCGACGTTGAGTGTCACCAACAGGACGATCCTTCGCATGGTGCGACTATATGCCTCTGCCTTTTGGACCGCGTTCACCACCTCTGCAATCGCATCAATGGTAGAACGTCCTGCTCTAAAGCCGTACTGCCGAGGAGATAGGTCCCCCCCCAGCAGCACGAATCGCGTCAGTGAGTCTTCCCTTGATGAGTTTCTCTAGCACTTTCCCAGCCGTGTCTAGCATGCATAACGGGCGGTATGCAGACGGCGATTCGGGATTTCCTTTCCCCTTGCTGAACAGCACGAGCCTCGCCACCTTCCATCGTACGGGGAGAACCCCGTCCCGTAGGCAAGCATTGAATGTGCTGAGCAGCAAGTCAGGACAATGGTGATAGACGAGCTGCAAAACCTCAGCTGGAACACCATCTGGACCTGGAGCCTTCCTCACTTTCAGGGAGAGGACTGCCTCCTCCAGTTCCTGCTGTGTGAAGAGCGGGCACTCGACTGCTGTTTCACCATGGACAGCGTCAACACGGACGGGATGGGCGGGGAAGCGTCCCCGCACTATCGCGTCCATCTTTTCCGCGTCATGTATACAAGGCTTCCGTAGGGCACCAAGTTTCCCCATGACCAGCTTGTAGCCAAGGCCCCACGGATCCCTATTTACATCGTCCACGAGGTCTTGCCAGCATCGGGCCTTGCTCTTGTTAATAAGCCTGCGAAGTTATTTCCTGCCGGACCTGTATGCTGCTAGCCTAGTGTCTGCCTCCTCCCGTGTTCGCGCCCGCTGGGCCTCTCGCCGAAGTTTGTGACACTCGCTTCTTTGTTCGGCGATCTCGTTTGACCACCAGTATACTGGAGGCTTACCGTGTCGGGGTCTCCGACGGGGCATGGAAGACTCGCAAGCAGCTATGATGGTACTCATAGTTGAGTTCACCAAGTCCTTGGCTGTAGGCCCTCCACTCCCTGGCGAAGCTCCCAGCAACGGTGCGCCTGCCGTAAGCGCGTCAGCGAACCTCTCAACGTCCATCCTCCCAGTCCTCCATCCGAGGGTTGAAGTTTGGGCATATGCACGCAGAGTGGCACCGTCGTGAATCTCAACCACTATATACTGGTGATCACTAGCCGAGTAGTCCTCTAGTACTCGCCAGTTGTGTACTCTAGGTACCAGGGACTCCGAAGCGAGTGTCACATCGGGTATGGTTCCTACGCAACCCTAGCGGCGGAAAGTAGGGGTGTTACCAGTATTTAGGACCAAAAGCGCTGTTCTGGCCGCCATGTCCAAGATTTGCTTTCCCCTTGGGTCGGATTGTGGCATACCCCATTCAATGGCTCTAGCGTTGAAGTCTCCCCCGACCAGCATGTGGCCCTCTGTGTTCGAGACAGTGTCCTCCAGGGCATCGAGTTTGGTTCGAAAAGATCGCATTGCCTCGTTAGGCGTCAGATAAACACTGAAATATGTTATCCCTGAACACCGCACCCACACAAAACCATCCCCGCGTCCATGGCCCTGCACCTGAAGGCGGGCGCTGTCTCGAACCCAGATGGCCGAGGTACCAGATTTGTCAGGGTACCACGCTTGCGAGTCCTTGTTATGATGTTGCTTGTTCAGCAACAGGAGGTCAGCTTTCTTATCCCTCGCAAGCTGCTCAAGTAGGGCGTTTGTGCTTCGGTGCAAATTGATCTGCAGGATACGGATCATTTGAGTATCGATTTGGCTTTAGTTAGGGCCTCATTGAAAACCCAGCATCTCCCTGTCCCCGGCTCATGTTTGAGGTCGCCGGGTACTAGCTTAGCATCCTTGCAAAGAATGCATTTTGCCTCGTTCGTGCACTTTTTCCTTTTGTGCCCCGTTTCACCACATTTGTAGCACAGAGATCTCCTGTCGGGTCCCCTACAGCCATACGCGGTGTGTCCGTATTCGAAGCATCTGAAGCAGCGGATAGGAATCGCTCTTCTCCGTATCCTGCAGGTCACCCAACCTATCTTAATTTTGCCCTTCACCAGGATTTGCTGGGCGTCTTTATCAGCTAGCTCGACAATAGCCATGCGTTGCCCCCTTGTGTTTTCACGTGTCAATCTTGCCTTGACTTCACTTAAGCTGGGGAACTCCCTCCTGATGGCATCCTCTACTTCAGCTTTGTCCGTGACGCAGTCGAGGTCCCTGATTTCCAGCGTGGCCATTGATTCGAGCGAGGCAACCGTTGCCGCATCTCCAAGAACCTTTTGAACCGCGTCACGGAATGCATCTTTGTTTGTGGCCTCTGGCCCGAATTCCACCAGCAGGCCACCGGTCCGGATTGGTCGAACTGTTTTGATGGCAGTTTTGGTGTCGTCTGGCTTGACCGCTCCTTTAATTTCACGGAGGAAATCTGCATAGGTTTGGCCCTTAGTGGGTTTAATAAGCAGTGCCTCTCGCAAGGGTTTGCGCCGCGGTTTGCTTTTTGTTTTCTGCGGTATATCGGGGGGTTCTTTGTTCTTTTCGTGGTTGAGCTCTTTGTCTGATTTTTCTAGGAGTAGCTTTTTGGCCGCTTTTTTCGCTGCTTTGTTTCGCACCACATGAAACTCCTCGCCTGGAGTGTCAACTTTGTTTATGGTCTCGTCCTTCCTCCTTTTCTCACGGTCGCCTTCAATTGGGCTGCCGGCCATTCTTTTGCTGCTGCTAGGACCCACTGATGCCTCGAGGGAGAGCGTGTCTTTTTGGTGCTTTTCAGTTGCAAGCCACCTCCGCCTGTAGAGCGTTATGCGGCCAAAAAGCTCCTCCAGTTCAAGAATGCCATTCTTGACACTCTTGCCTATGTTTTTCTGCACTTCGCAGGCAGCCTTCAGTTGTTTGACGATAGTCCCCGCTTTCCGAGTAAGCCGCTCCTCTTCGGCGCGGTCAAGGGCGATTGTGTTATTTGGCGCCACCTCTTGGGAGAGGCCCCCGTTTCCTAGCCCTTTTGCTTCTATCGCTTGGGTCGCGTTTGAAGTGGCGTCGGCCAACGGAAAAACTTCTCCCTCCCCCAGTCTTACACTGGCCTCTGTTGGTGTCGCAGCTTGATCCGGATTGTGTACGTCTTGCACTGGACGCTGCGGGGTCCTTCTACTGCGCCCAAAGGCCGCAATGATGCCAGGTTGCACAACGCACTCTGCCTTCTTTCGTTCGTTAGTCCGTCTGTGGTCTGTCTCCGATGATTTAACCTGTGATGTTGACTTTGACAGTGTTTCTGGGGTTTGCTGCCTCCCCCCGCAATCGGTGACTTGTTTTATCGGTGTTCTTGCCAACAGCGGTTTTTGTCTGAAAGGGTTCTCCGTGCTGGCGTCCTGTTTGCTTGTAGTTATATCTGTTACAGAAGCCAAGTTTACCACTTCTATAACATTGCAGTCGCTGGATGACGACGGCCGGGAGCCTGCTCGCACACTACCCTCTGCCGCCGGTACTGGGGATCCGACCCCCTGCACCGTAATTTGGTTCCCCTTGTGGACCTGCTTGATTTGGTTTTCTGTCTGGGTTTCCGTTCCCATAGCATTTTACCTACTGCCAGGATATATGGATAATTGATGACGCCATATATTTCGTCATGTCACAGTGAAGATCATTGACACTCAGGTATTTGTCCTGAGACTCTCCCTTCACTGCCGACCATTGTCCGCGGCTGCTTATTGGTTATTCGCAGCGAACCTTTCGAGAAAGGTCTTCCCCTATCCGCAACCCTGGGGACGCGTTTAGTTCCCCGGTCTGAGGGCACTATCGGTAAATCGATAACCAAATGAGTATAACAATAACAAAAACCTCAGAAGTCGAAATTCGTTCAACTTTGTTAATAATAGTATGATCTTCGAATTTCATATTTTCTCCAATAAAATCGTCTTTGACATGTTTCTTGATTGGTGATTGCATTTTGTAAATTGAATACAAAACCCTTCTGACATGAGCGTAGGTCTGTTTATCTAACTTGTTTTTTGCTGGAATAGTTTTGTAACTGTATCGACCCGGCATTCATTAGAACTAGTTGAATGCAGGGTGTAGTCCGTATTCCATTATTTTTGGTTTCTTTTGAAAGTACATAAGAATCTCAGACTCAATATTGAACTGGGTTGGTTGTTCGATTTTCAAAAATACAGTATCCAAAATTTGCGAAATTTTATAAAATGTTTATTGGAACCTTACCATTTAGACCAATAAATAGCGGGTAAAATAGGATTTCACCCCCGCGATCTTTCAATTAGCATGGACTAAAATCTTTGGAATAAAAATAATCAAAAACTCTACATAACAAGTTGAGTAAGCAGGAGAGTGCTCCTATCAGAAGGTCTTTGTAAACATCCTAGGCTTAGAAACAAGTTTTCTAATAGCATGAATCGATAATTGAATTATTTATCCAATACTTGGATATGAAATTGTTCAAATTTATGCTAAAGATGCACAGCTTCTTTCATAAGCACAGTGCAGCCGCCATTTTGATCTAGCTTAAATGATTGTTCTGAACGTTCGGCCAATTGAACATATTCAAATTGAACACTGTTCCTTAAATTTTCGTGAAAATTGAATGAAAACAAAGGCGCCTAGGTCAAATTTAAATATGTATCAACCATAAACACGTGTTATTTTTGTTGTAATTCCATACAATTGAAATCGCTATAACTCACTTGATTGTGATTCGATCTCGATTAAATCTTGTGAGCGTACATATCTTATATCAGTCTTTATAATTGCAACATTTCAAGAATGGGTGAAAATGTGAAATCTAAGAATCACACTATTATTAACAAAGTTGAGTGAATTTCGATTTCTGAGGTATTTGTTGCCCTTGTACTCATAAAGGTCCACATTCGTGATAATTTTCAAATTTTTCGGCTCAAAGGAGTCCAATCGCGAGGGGGGGGGGGGGGTCACAAATTTTTGGTACATTTGCCTTCCCCTGGACCCCCTAATTCATAAAATGATTTTTTTTTATTTCAGGTTATAAAAGTTCTAATCAAGACCTTTCATTTGATATCCCACTCGACTACCTTTGAAAAAAATTTTTAAGGGCCAATTCGTTATAAGGGGGGACCCCTCCTAACAAAATTTTAAATTTTTTGGAAAGACCTTAACTTTTGAGAGACGATCACTTCTGACCTTTTCACATAGTTTCAGCATTCTACCTTCAATAGTTTCTGAGGAAATCAGCTGTGACGCACGGACAGACGGACGGACGGACAGACAGGTCGCGAAACTAGTAGGTCTTTGTAAAAAATTTTTTACAAAGACCTAAAAAGTGATGCCTTGAGATTTTTATGTTTTAAGGGCGAAAACTACTCTTCATTGAAAAATGTTCAAAATCAAAGATTTAATAATAGTCTTGCGATTTACTTTCGGTTACTTTTGTAAATGCGTACGGCTGACTACACAGGAACTTCGAAAATGAAACACGCTAATTAAAACCGAAGACAATCTTCATTTTTCTGTTTAATGTTCAAGTATGCACAGATGATTATTGAATGAACATGTCCGGTTGCTTCGACTGGCTTAATGAACGTTTGACGTGTGTCTCCGACTGTGGCGATCTGACTTCCTGCTCCTAGGCCGTTCGTCTCGAACTATTTTGGCGCTTGTACTTCGGATGCTGCGAAGATATTTCGCGGGCGCGATTTCTGTATTCTCCTTGAACGTTTCACTTGTAGTGGAGGCACCAAAGCGACTCTCTCTCTCTCTCTCTCTCTCACCAGAGACATTCCCATCGTGCGAAGGGAGTGAAAAAATAACTCGCTTGTTGCTTTGTGTATCCTTCAAGTAACTGATTTTGGGGTTGAGATGACTCTTACTGAAGTTAATCAGCTGTTTCCAAATGTGCTGGCTTCAGTTGGTTAGTGGAGAGCGTTTTGTAGTTGCCATTTACATCTGCCACGAATATATATGTGGTTGTTAATACGCTGGACTACCTGATGAGGCTCGTTGTAAGGCTACTCCAGTGGTCTGCGCACAGCATCCACTAGACGAAAAATGAACTTACAAGTGTTCAAGTTCTTGAGTATAAATGGATGGTGAGTCAAAGGTCTGAAAGCTGGGACTAGCTGGATTGCGACAAAAAGGGGATGCAGTTTCGAGAGAAAATCTGGTGGACTTATGTAATGTGTACTCTGAGGTGCATAATATTCATCTGAAACTCGCAGCGAAGTATCAAAAACTATTTCAGCTAATGATGCCTGCAAATCCTCTTTGAATGTCGTTATAGCGCAAGATAAACTTGTGGTGACAACACTTACGTTGAAATGCAAGATTATTTCATCAAATCAACGTCGGTGCTCGACTGCCACAACTCCGCATCACACCAATTTTGATTCTCGACTGCCAGAAAAGCATCCCGCAAACGCCAACATTCGACCGCACGACCGATCAAATTGTTCGTGGCAACAATTAACACTTGAGATTGCGTCCACGTATGGATATCGTAGATGTGCACGGCGTCAGCGTATTCAGGGTCAAAGTACTGCTGATAAGCGCTTCAAGCAACGGGTTGGGTGATCGTACATGTGCACGTTCAGCAGTTTAAAAGGGAACGACCGGATACAAAAGCGAAAAATAATGGTAAACATGGGAATATACGATGTCGTCAGCCGTTGCGGTACCACCACTGGTTTCATCGGCCCAGCAATCCAATTTGCTGCATGTGACGATAAATTTTGAATGCAAGATGTCGTTTATAAATTCCCAGAAAATAGCATGCAGACCCAATAGTGGTTCTGGAGCCGCACGAGAAACTCCGTATTCTGCGAGAACAACTTTGGGGGAAGATAGATGGGTGGGGGAAGAGCGTTACAACCTGTGATCTCATCCTTCTGGGTTCAAGACAGGTGACGAAATTTACCGACAGAATTTAAGGCAGAGTGAAGCGATCTGGCACTACAATGCTAAACTGGACAAGAAGTTCGTGAAGTGTCGGGTCCTATAAGTTTTAAGTCCCACGCGATATCTCATTGCGGACATGTCCGGGAAAAAACTGGGAGTCTACCATGCCAAAGACCTACGATGGTGAAGCGTGCCATTATTTACCAGTATCGTGCCGGAAAAATGTGCCCGGGCCAAATTTGATTTTCGAACGAAGGCCACCCCCAAGTAAAGATTCTGCGTTAATTGGGGTATAATGTAGAATTCCAGAGATTTAGACACCCCTTCAAATGTGACATCCGTCATAATTTTCCCCACTACGGAGTGACGAGTTCCATCCGCTGTGCTAAACCAGGTGGTAAAATGTTGGATTTGGTCCGCGTGAGTCGTCAGAACCTCGCCTGCAAAATTGGCTGATATGCAATTCACACTGGCTCCAGTATCGACCAAGCCTACCAGTCGCTTTTGCAGGAGGTGAACTGAAGCGTGTGGCCAAACGTCATCCCTCAATAATTCGTCTAAGTATATCGCCCGCAAAACCTTCCTCGACTGCCTGAGTCTTCTCCAGAAGCTCCGCATCCGGCGTTTGGCTCGCTCCCTCGCGGAGAAGTAGTTGCAACCACCTCCTCATTGAGGATGCGCTGACAAGTTGCTAGATAGTCCCGCAATCTGACGTGGAAGGGTTTCACATGCCAAGGGACCTTCGTCTCGTTACGATTCCCCTGCGCGGCTACCTCGACAATGCGTGACGTCGGCTGCGGAACTTCAGGAGAACTGTGTTTGGTGGTGCAAGTCAGCAAGGTTGGGGTCGTATCTGGGGCTTGGTCGCACCTAGCAATGGGTTTGATATTGGTTTGTTGAGGTTCTAGGAGTGCCAACGGCTGGTTGCGACACTCGCTGGCAAGTTTTTTCATAACTTGCAATCTGCGCAATCTGGTGCATACGTGTCTGCTTTTCCGCACCAGTAACAGAAAACCGTAGGTTCCACTGGAGAAGCAGAAAACCGGTGCTCCGGTTGTCGGCAGTTCCAACAGAACGTCGAAGTTGCAACTACATCAACGAAAGGTCGGTCAGTAATTGGTTCGCACTCATGCTCCAGGGGTGCTGCACTCCTCGGGACGTGTATCGGGTTATTTTTTACGTGATCCACTATTACTAAATAGCTCCGCAGTATGGTAACGTCGGGAATTAGGTTGTGGACGAAAGCGTCCTCGCTGTTTATCTAGCCAATCTCGCCTATGGGGATGGAGGCGTAATCCCTGTACGGTGTAAATTGGCATATGAAGGAGACTCTTCTGAAGCTCCAAACGCATATTCTCCCTGCTGATATCCACCAGTTCGTCCTCGGGCATGGGTGTTCGTAACCGAGTTCTTTGGCGTAGTATACTGGTATAATACTGGTCGAATGGTTCGTGAGCACCTTGCTTGCGTTTCCTCAGTTGTTCCTGTAATTCTCTTTTGGTGAGGCCCTCATCAAAGTCGTTGCAAAAAGCTGCCTAGAAGGAATTCCAGTCGGGGCATGGTATTAATTCCTTGAAGCTCCAGTATCATTCGGCAGCATCTCCACTGAACATGAGGTGTGCATGTCTAAGAAAAACCGAGAAGTCGCCTCCCAGCGTACTGGTGACTAGAGCCTGAATTCGAAACAGGGACCTGCCCACCGGTGTCGTCAAGTTAAAGCAGGTGAAGCTGACTCGCCACCTCTCCATGATGTGGGGCGTTGGTTCTCGGGTTGGTGTCGTTACATTCGCCGGGCTATAAGGAACCGATTCGTACATTGAAGGTATTAGTGGGGGTGCGGTGCCGTAACGCGGTCGATACTCTGGGGCTCTGGGATACATTCCTGAGCTCCTTTGGGGGAGGTTCCAATCATCGGCCAGTCTAGATTTGGGTATAGCCGCACTGGGATTTGGCTCTCAGCTAGATGGAGTTCTTACGCGGCTAGGGGGTTGGCAGATCCGGATGTCTTTGAAGCCTCTCTCCAAGTATCCGATCCCCTCGGACAAACCTTGCAATAAAGACAAAATCGTGTCGCTGACTGTGTTGTTTGATTGGGCTGTTGGGGTACCTGCCGGTACTCCTGCAACTGGAGCTTCTCCGCCCACGACTCTTTGGGTGTCCGACGGTAGTTGAGGCAGTTTAGCACTCGAGGGTCTTTTGCTACTGCTGCGCGCGTCGGGGCGTTCACTCCGAGGGGGCGTCTAGGGCACTTCTTTCGATCGGGCGTCTATAAAATGGACAGAGATCGGACGTCTGTAAGAGCTGCTGGACACAGGCGCGGTGAAACAAGTGTCCGCACTCCAATCGCATACTGGTTGCGCTCTCTACCACGTCTTTGAAGCAGATCCCGCAGTTAGCTGGTTGCACCGTTTTGGCTTCGTTGCCATTGTTGTTTTGTCTTGGTTTCATTGATGATGATGTAAAGGTATGTATATATAACTCCTAATTAAAAAAAACGTTATTAATAATTTTTGTGGCAGATAGTGGCGAGCTAACTACTCTATCAAAAAAAAAAAACGATGTATTTTGTAAACGCTTTCCTTTCAAGCAGCACTGACTCCTCTATCAGGAATTGTAGCGAACGGTAAGTATGCCGTTAAAAGGTTAGGGTTCTAGGAATCCGCGGATGGCCAGTTTCACGTCGTGTTCAGTAAGCGGGACCATAGTTTGTATTGAGTTTTTTTTCTTAGAGTCGGTTATTTCGCAGTCAAATCAGAGAAGAAGATTTTTCGGTACCGCGTCGGGAAGAAGTAACAGAAAACTCGGGAACGCGAAATTAAATCTGGTTTTTGTTGTTGTCTGAAGGAATGGAAGAAATACGGAAGAAAGTAAAGTAGGTTTCTTTTCCGTATGTCAATGATTTCACGCGTTTGAAACGGGCACTTGATGATGGCTGAAACAACATCATTGAGCGTAATCCATTTGAAAGACCTGCGACCGAAATCCTCTCCGAACTAAGTGGCCGACAAGCAGCCACTGCGAAGTGGATTACGGGTGCACGGACTGGTTGACCGGTTGGTACCATTCATTGGCACAACGCAGACTTCACGTCTAGAACCGATAAGAGGTCAGTTCAGATTTCCTTCGGGAAATCTCTTCGTTCGGGCGATGTGAAATGAAAATCATTACGATACGAGTATAGCACACCTGTTAAAGTATTTGAAGATGATCAAAGCTGCATCTACGGATTATACAATGAAGGAAGCAGTCAACACACGAAGCACATCGACGCTAAATATAAATTTGTTCGAGAACTAGTATCTAATAACATCATCGAACCAGTTTATTGTCCAACTAAAATCATAACCGCTGACATTTTGACAAAGCCATTGAATGCTAATAGATTTACTGAATTAATCAAAAATTTAAATTTAGTTAAAATTAATTGTAAAACTGGGAAGGGGTGTTCGATTTGCAATTTTAACTTTATCAAAATTTGTCAATTTATACTCAAAATATAATATTATCAATTCTTACATGGCAACCCTTTTATTTTGCACCAAACCATTACATTATTATATTTAATAAAACAAAGTTAGTCCATCGCTGACCATGTACGCAAACGGTGTCTCTTTATTATTTTACTTCCACGCAACAAGAAGACGGTTTTTCAATTTTTAAGGTGAATTTATCGAGAGAAATTTAACTATCGCGCTATTGCTAATAATATTATGTTAAATAATTATCGTTTAAAAGACTTCCTGTAGAACCGCATCAAGGAAGTCTTTTAAACGATGATTATTTAATATTCTCAAATTAGAAATCATCATTAAATTTTGATAAAAGTTCACTTAATGTCTTTCAAATCAAAAACGATTCATCAAGTCATTGCGCAATAGTTAGTAAATAAATTGAAAAAAAACATAAAAATAAAACATTTAGCTTTATAAACCATTTATTAACTGTTCATTGAACCGTCACTAAATTCTTGTTATTCTTATTATAGTTACCTATCTACCTACTAATATAGTTTTTTTGCTTTATCAAGGTAACTACAAAAATGTAAAGAAATAACTTTTATCTAAGAATTCTCGGAAAAAACTTGCTTGGTCACCTACTGATTCGAATAATTTATAAATTATCAAATAACGTACAGGACATATGTATATGGCAAAATTGTTTGCAATATGGCGAAAATTTCATGTTATTAACTAACGTTTACGATTCTAAACGACCTAAATGAAGATTTTTTACTATGTTGGTTAGATTTTGTTGCAAAAATATCATTGAAGGTTGGGTTTGAGAAATTTCAAGTCATTCGATTAATTTCATGCGTTGAATCGTTTAAGCTGCATCACTCCACATGTGGTAGATTTATGTTGGTGTTCTTTTACGGCGGTGGCTTGGCAGAAATTCATAGATGATCAGAAATGGTTAGACTGTAGTTTTAAAGCAGTGGTAAACCAAGTACTGCAGTTTAAGTCAAAAGTATCTTAAAGGAACTCGGAGATATTTATATTCGGCATTTAACTTTTGTAGGTTTTTACTGTAGGGAATATATTTAAGAGTGTAACCCATTAAAAAGTTCATTTTATTTTACAAAGCAAATATTCAATTGAATTTGCAATATTTTAGCGTAGCCTGCTTTACTTAAAATATGAATGGAACTTAATGCTAAGTTCTTCCACATTTTGAGGACAGTCAGTTTTCTCTGGCACGTTCCAATTTCGTAAATTATGAACAACACATTAACACAAAGCAATTACAGGTAAGATGCAACCAGGTTTCATAGTCCCCCTGTCTCCACAAATTTCGGGTGACTTCCTATGTACAAATTCCGCCTACTCATCATGTCCTTATGTGTTACCTTGATTCCAACTCGGGCAAGCTACAGATCACATGATGCCACAACCAAAACGAAAACATGTTTTCAAAACAATTTTCACACATGTGACTTTTGCACAATAATTCCAAAGAAGCTTGCTTGCAACGTCTTCTCTTTATCGCGCGGCAACAGAAAATCCCCGACAAGAAACCGCTTAAGATCAATGGACCAAACTGCTTGGATGCTGTATCAAATGGACATCGAATGCATTAACATTTTATATAAATTTATAATTTTTCATGTATCATGCATTCACCGCGAAGAGAAAATTCCATGCAATAATATTTACGATGGAAACCCAGCATCGTCATGTGGGACGTTGATCAGTTTGGGAATTCCCCAAAAAAATGCTGGAACGCAGTCGAACTAGTTAAGGGTTTAATGGTCATTACTACGAGTATATGATACATAAACTGATGGTCGGAAGCTTTACAAACATATCTCTACTGTTCCAGCTGCAAGATTTTGAGGTAGTTATGCTGCCGTGGTTTGTCTTCAATTTCAGAAAGACTTCACTTAAGGTACCAGTTGTGGTGATGGCCTTTCGCTGAAGAATAGGCTCGCCCGCTATCTAACCATGATCTTGAACTTGGGACTGGTTGTTAATATTTTTTGCTGAGTTTGGACCTAATATGCTGTCTAACTGGAATCTTAAGACTCGTCAAGATGGTAATAAAAATAAAAATTGGTTTGGTCATTTTTTTCGTTTCCTCCTTAACCAAAGATTCTAGACAACAATACGAAGAAATGGAATGTTACTAACGAAGCAACTAAGATTAAGATAGTCCAGCAAAACATACGCTTAGAACCGGTTGGTTGTGAAATTTTCAATTTTTTTTAGCTCCGCACCAGAACAGTTTGGCTAAGTTGTTTAGCAGTTTTAGTTTTGGAATTTGAGCTAGCTTATTTTTGACACATTTCGAATGCGTAATTCATTATGCAGTGGTTTTCCTTAACGTCATAACTTCCTAAGATTAACTGATCTGGCGCGAACCTCATCGTAGGTAGGTTGACCAATGTTAGTCACCTCAATTAACGCCGGAATGTTTGAATAGACGTCGGGGATTTTTTATCGTTTATTATGGCTATTTTTGTTTATAGCAAACACAAGCCCAAAATTTGCTCTCTTAATTAAAACACTTTCCATACATTGAAATATTTTTAGTAAAAATGTTACAGGGTTTTACTAGAAATTTGCATATTTTTTTTCTTTCCCACCCAAACAGCGGAAGAAGTTGAAAAAAAATGTTTAGGCCTAAATGGTAATTTTGAAACAAGTTGGATGAAACACGAGCGATCATCATCAAAAGGTTCCTACATTGAATCGGATTTGAAATCGGAAACTATACTTTTTGTCTTTATGTTCATGTTGACATTGGAAAAAATGTATGCGACAAATAAGACACGCTTCCATCACATGTGGTAATTTAGTTTAATGGAAAAAATGGAAATTATTAGAGATGAAAGAGACTTAAGTGGTTTGGTTTGCATTAAAATTTTTGCATAATGTCGTCTGTCTCTGAAGAAGGTGGTCGAGTAGAATTTATTGCTGATATTTATAAAAATTGACAAGCGCGACTACTTCAATTACTACCTACAGTTTTATACAGAATACTTGTATATTTGAGTAGTTTCATGATTGGTTTATGCTAATGTTGGCTTTAGAATTATAGTTTTGTATTTCACAATAAAAACTTTTCAAAACCAGTCAAAATAGGCTCGTCGTTGTCGTATTGTGATGAATTGAATAATGGATTATTTTATTGAGTTTAAGGAAGCTGGTTGAGCTAGGGCCACAAATATTAGTTTATTCTTCAGCTCATTGTTAGAGATTAAAGGATATTATTGATTTAATTTTGATCTCTGAGATAAAGGGTTTTCTACAATAATAAGAGGTGTTATTTTGAATAGCCATTTTTTGACATTTGACAAGTGAAAACTACGCCATTAATAAAAATGGAACAATAAATGCTTCAACAACACATTGAAATTGCTAAAATTCACTATAAAAATGGTGAAAATTTGGCAGAGACGGTTCGTCAAACTCGAATATTTTTGGGTCGTCGTGAAGCACCTTGTCGGGACACAATACAGAAATTGGTGGAAAAATTCGAGCTGTTGGGACAACTTAGTGATGTGGAGAATAAAAACCATGCATGTCGCTCAAGAACAGCCGAGAATATTCCTGCTGTAGCCGAAAGTGTTGAAGAAAACCTAGGTTTGTCCATTCCTCGTCGTTTTTTGGAATTAGGCATTCCACAAACGTCATTACACCGTATTTTGCATAAAAATTTGGGTCTTAAGGCTTATAAAGTTTAGTTAACACAAGAACTCAAACGGGTCAATCATCAACAACGTCGTGTCTTTGCTGATTGCGACCTTGAAGTCCACAAAAATGATACGAAATTCCATCGAAAAATTATTTTGAGTGATGAGGCCCACTTCCACCTCGGTGGTTTCGTCAACAAGCAAAATTGTCGCATCTGGGGCTCGGAAAACTCAAGGGTTATTGTTGAAAAGCCTTTTTATCCTCAACGTGTGACTGTTTGGTGTGGCTTATGGTCCGGCGGAGTCATTGGACCTTACTTTTTCGAAAATGAGACTGGAGCAACAGTTACGGTAAACGGATTGCGCTATCGAGAGATGATTAATGATTTTTTATGGCCGGAATTGGATGGTATTGATCTGGACAACGTTGACTTTCAACAAAACGGCGCTACGTGCCACACAAGCAACGAAACCATTGATCTGTTACGGGAAAAATTTCCGGGTCGTGTTATCTCTCGAAGAGGTGATCACAATTGGCCGCCGAGATCTTGTGACACCTTGCGATTTCTTCTTTTGGGGCCACGTGAAAAAAAGGTCTACACCTACAGCCCAGCGTCGATTCAAACCTCTAAGATAGAATTCGTGAGGCTATCGAGGACATACGAGGTGTGCTCAAAAAGTATCGCGAATTTTGAATTTCCGCGGGTTACGTATATTCGAATTTCGATTTTTTTGTGGCGTTATGTTGGTACTCATGTCTGTCACTTATGCCGACAAGCTCGGCCATTTTGAATGTTCACTTAATTGGTGATAGCTGCTTTACTTGCACGTGTTTTCAATCGTCTTCGATTTTTACTTATTCAAAAAAATGGATCAAAGAACGTGTATCAAATTTTGTGAGAAAAACGAAATTAAGTGCGCGGATGCATTCCGAATGTTGACTGTGGCGTACGGAGGAGCTACCTTGGACTGAAGCAATGTTTATTGGTGGTACAAAATGTTTTTAGAAGGCCGAGAAGATGTGAACAACGAAGAGCGTGCCGGACGCACTTCAACAACAGACGAAAAAATTAATGAAGTGGAGAAAATGGTATTGGCCAATCGTCGAATCACCGTTAGAGAAGTTGCTGAGGACCTAAACATATCGATTGGCTCGTGCCATTCGATTTTTATCAACGATTTGGGCATGAGACGGGTCGCCGCGAAATTCGTACCAAAATTGCTCAATTGCGACCAAAAACAGCAACGCATGAACATTGCTAATGAGATGTTAAACTCTGTCCGCGACGAACCAAATTTGCTCCAGAGGGTCATTACTGGTGACAAATCGTGGGTTTATGGTTATGACGTGGAAACCAAAGCTCAATCATCTCAATGGAAGCTGCCGCATGAACCAAGACCGAAAAAAGCGCGCCAAGTTCGGTCGAATGTGAAAGATTTGCTGACAGTTTTCTTCGATTGCAGGGGCGTGGTGCATCATGAGTTCTTGCCACAGGGAAGAACGGTCAATAAGGAATATTACCTGCAAGTTATGCACAATTTGCGCGAAGCAATCCGCCAGAAATGCCCGGATTTGTGGGAGAACAAAAATTGGCTTTTGCACCACGATAACGCCCCTGCTCACACATCGTTGCTTGTGCGCGACTTTTTGGCCAAAAACAACACACTAATGATGCCGCAGCCACCGTATTCCCCAGATCTGGCCCCCTGTGACTTTTTCTTGGTTCCTAAACTGAAGAGGCCCATGAAAGGACGACGTTACGCTACGCTTGACGAGATAAAGACGGCATCGAAGGAGGAGCTGAACAAGATTAAAAAAAATGATTTTTTGAAGTGCTTCGAGGATTGGAAAAACCGTTGGCACAAGTGTATAATATCTCATGGGGATTACTTTGAAGGGGACAAAATAGATATTCATGAATAAATAAATAAGTTTTGGAAAAAAAATCAAAATTCGCGATATTTTTGAACACACCTCGTAGGGCAGCCACTTTGCGATTTGGTTATGGAAAATTTCATAAAAAGGATATGGTCTTGTAAGCGTGGTCGTGGTAGTCATTTGTCTGATGTTCTTTTTTACTATTAATGACATAGCTTCTTCTTTACAATAAAATAAACATTTGATCATTTATATTGAAAAATGGCATTTTTCTTTTAATATCAAAATAACACCTCATATTGGAAAATCCTGTATTTCTACGTTACTATTGGCCTTCTTCTGCTCCTTCTCATAAATGTAGTGACTTCTTCATTCTAGATTCTAAAACTAAGCAATAGCAGTCCGGACTGCAGAATGCACCAGTGACCTGACAGCGATTGATTGAGCGCGTTCCGGGACCAGAGCTAGAACGTATTTACGTACCTGGATGATATAGTGATCGTGACTCAGGACTTTATCAAGCATGTGGCAATATAGAGGGAAGTATTTCAACGGTTACGAAAAGCAGGAATACGGTTATCAAGGGAAATGTGTCAGTTCTGTCGCCTGCAGTTAAAGTACCTGGGTTACATTGTCGATGAACATGGGTTAAACGTCGACCCAGATAAGGTCGAATCGATGCTTCGGATTCCTTCACCAAACAGTGAAGAATGTCCGGCAATTTTTAGGAATGGTATCATGGTACCGTCGATTTAACTGGCCTCCTATCGAAGAATAAGAAATTTGTGTGGACTGAACTGTGCCAGGAAGAATTTGAAGTCTGTAAGGCAAAGCTGTCATTCGCACCAATTTTGAGTTGCCCAGATATCTCTCGGTTCTGTGAGCGCTGGAGAAGCTGCGGCCATATGTGGAGGGCTACCGTTTCCAGGTGATAACGGACCATCACTCGTTGGTGTGGTTAAATAATCTGCGTGATCCTACTGGTAGATTCACCCACTGGGCGGTCAGACTGCAGCTGTTTGACGTTGAGATCATTCACCGAAAAGGAAAGGAATACCTTGTTCCTGACGCTCTATCACGCTCAGTGCCATTAATAGAAATATTGGCGAATAAAGGGGGCGGCCCGTGATATATGAAGATGAAATAGAAAGTAGAAGCTGAGCCCGAGAAATATGCAGTCTGGTAAATGAGATCAGGGGAACTTTACAAATTAATGCAACGTCGTGTAATGATTTTCGTTTAAAATCGCTCGAACGAAATCTGAACCGACCTCTCATCAGTTCTAGACGTGAAGTCTTGGGACGTGGCAGCCGACTATAAATTGTCTTCAGTATAGCATTATTGTTTGCATTTGCATCTGAATGCTTCATCAAAAGGTTACAAATATTTTTTTGATCTGCAATAGTGTGTTTATCGCCGAGCAAAATTGAAAAGAATATTCTATGGTTACGACATGATTTTAAAGATTTATGAAAAAAAACAAACAACCTGGAAAAGAACTATCAATAAATATTTCTTTGAATTTATTTTTTGATGTTGATTTCATAATAGTCCGAAGGTATAAAAATATATAATATTTATGATAGAGTTAATTATTTTTATCTCTTGATGTTGTATTGCATTTTCTTAACGCATTTTGAATATAGCCTTTGTTTTAGCAAATATTTTACTTTTCATTTTAAATAAACATATTCAACTCATTGATTATATAAGCAAGGAGTAATCAGAAAAGGCTTCAACCGTTCAAGGGCGTCTTTTGTATATCAAAAACCGACTAGAACAATCGGTTATAAGAAAAAATTTGCCGTATAACTATGTATAGAAAACTAAAAATATGTAAATGTTCTTTTATATACCAGCGTTAAGCACACATACATAATTGCATATTTTTCGTTTTCTTTGTATTACAAAAATAAAATTAATATTAACTCGTTCTGTATTTTCATTTCCCTTTTCTTTTTGCTTCGGAAGACAGATTAAATTTAACGCTTAGAAAATTTTTAAAATTATTGGTTGCGTTTTGTGTATTTTTTTTTAAATATTAGTCTAAAGCACTTTATTTTTAACTGGCCAAGAAAAATAATAAAGCGGATTCACATTAATACTAGTTTTCTCTTAATGGCTATTGCAATCAAGTAGACTTTTATATACTTCTGGTTTTCTTTTCTTTTCTTCTTTATCGTTTTTGTTTTTAGTCCTGCAACGTAAATGATTTCTTAAGGGCTAAATCGACTTCACATCTTCCATTTCCTACTCTAAATTGTTATTCAATTTGCCATATTATACGATTGGATCATCGTAAACTACTTAAATATTAGAAAATGCCAATTTAACAGCTATGGATATGCTAAATTAGTAAAATGAAAACTCAACTACTGGATAACAGCACTGCCGAGTCGACTCTTTATGCTTAATGTTATGTTTATGTTTTGGCAATTTAATTGCTCAACTTAGCTTTTACACAATATGTCCTTTTACCAGCCAATGGCATAATGATGCAACAATAAAGCTTTGGATGACATTGTTCTGTTCTACTTTATCATGCTCTCATGCATACTTAAACCACATCTTGGAATATAAGCCTATTTCTTGACAGTCAAGTTTCCTCGAAAAGTTTTTAGTAGATTTTAATATTATTACACTGTGTTAAGAAAACATAATGTCCGTGATGTACACGCGCACATACGAGTGCATGGGCAATGGAAGTTCCTTGTAATGAAATAATTCTGCTCAATATTAGCCAATTTACTATACATGTGCGTATACGAATTGTTAACTAAAAGGATGTATGTGCCCATGCGTAAAGTAATTATAAAAGTTCCTAACTATCATCAATAGTGGCAATTTTAATGGAAACAAAGTATTAGCCCATATATTTTTATCTCAAAGCCTACATTCTAAAGTGTAGTGAATTAGGATGTTCAAAAATGTCCGTGAAGGACTGCAGCGATGGTCTGCTGCCTCGGCAGAAGAAGGTGTCGGTATCTGCCGAGAATGCCCTCGTCTGGAGACGCGTGAATGCGCTGGCAGGCTAGCATTTCGGTGTCGTGGGGCGGGTTCATTTCCCCAGCACGAGGACCCACTACAAAAAAAATTTCGCACTCACGGATTTGGTTGGAGATCCAGAGGCAACCGAAGTCGCAAAGAGTGTAGATAACTACACCGAGGGAGATAGAACTTGTTACGAGAACAAGTGGAACCTGAAAAGAAAGGCGGACTTGGGGTAACCTCATCATTACCCGACGAAGTTCATGGCCCACAAATGAAAGAGGGGCAATCGGGTGGTGGTGGAGCCCCTTCGCACCCACCCAACCGGAATAAATCCATATATATTTTGTTGCAGTGGCCAGGTATTCCTCTTCTTAGTGGAAAACTCAACTACTACAACTTGAATTGCATGAACTTTCCCATCAGAAGGGGAGTACCCCGGTGACCGATTTCCTATACCCAGTTAGAGTCGGGAGAAAGGAAAGACCGAAGGGTATGATATTAATTCATTGTTTTGATTTATAATTTGTTTTTTTTCAGTTTTGAATTGAATGCAATTAAAAATAGAAAGCTAAAATAAAATACACAAAAGCTGAATTTATTTGCTAAAATATACCATAATATTATAAATTGATATTTAAAGATTTAAAAAAAAGAACAATGTACAATTCACGATAAAAATTGATTTAATGAAATAAAAAATTTAAACTTCTAAAACACATGATTTTCTCAGAAGTGATTGAATTTACCTAAGTAGAATATCTGATATTTTTTTTCTTCTTCATTTCCTATTGAAATTGAAACTTATTTAATGTTATTTTTAACTGAGATCAGAATATCTTCTATTTTTTTTTTCTTTTTACTTTTTTATATTGAAAAGCTCAGTAACTGTCGCAACTAGTAGTAGTAGAGTAATCCATTTGTAATGCACATAACTTTAAGTGGGAAAAATGTCACTTCGAGGTATATCATGTCGGAGTTCTATGATTTGAAAATTCTTTCAATTTTACGAGCCTCAACCGAGCGTATATTGTGTCTTGCATTGAAATTCAATGCACAGTAAACTCAATCGAAATTTGGAAATCAAATAAGCTACGCCAACATGGTTTCTTCAAATACGGTGCATAAAAAAAATACGAAAACTACTTATATAATAGAATATATAAAAACGATAGCAGAGAATAAGAAAAATGGTATATTTGATGATTTAAGTTAGTGTAATTATTTGTTACTATGAGAAAGTGATTCGTTAGTCAACAAATTGTTGTATGTCCTTAAGCGAGTCCTGCATTTACGTAATTCAGAGGTAAGAATCATGGTTTGTAATATCAACTTCATTCTAGAAGCATCGGTGGGAACAGATGAATTGAGGAGAACATAAAAATGTCATTATCAGCTCGTGAAACGGATTAAATGTATATTATTTGGTTGATATAGAAACAAATAAATGTCTGTGTTATTTCGACAGAACCGCACTTTTTTTTTTCAACACTAGAATATACGCCAAAAAAACTGCAGAGCGACATAACAGTTGGTACCAGAAGTAGGATGTTCACATGTAAATTAGAGAAACAATTCAGTGTAAAACAGGTCAGCTTTGAGCGTGTTGTTTATTATACACGGATAGTTTAAAAAAAATTGTGAAGTGCTCCGAAATTCTTAGGGCGTAGATTTTGCAAAATGGATACATTGGACTCACGTACTTTGTTGGAATTCATCGTGACGGAATGAGAACTATTAAAACTCAATTCGCGAATGAATAATAGACTGCGCTGCGTTTTTACTTAAAAGGGTTCGCGCGGAAAAACTCAAGCCCTGGACGCAGACTTAAGCTGCTAGTAGCGACGAAGGTAGCCTTGAACGAGTATTAACGAAGAACATAGTAGAGTCACTGAGGAATATGGAAGTGTGATTGCACGATCAGACGGAGAGCCTGCGAGGCAAACTGATAAAGCTCTTGAACAAATATAAAAGTAAAGCATCCTAGTGTAAATTTCTCTAAAATAAAATTAACCGGTTTTGTTGACACATACTCGTACATTCAATGTAAATAATATGTTTTAAATATATTTTCTCTAAACTTTTTTTTTCTATTTAAATAATATGATAGTTTAAATGAACACAATATATCAACAATACTAGCTGCCACAACTAGTGTTTTTTTTTTTAATTTCATATGCATATAAAAACCTTTGCTATTGTTTTAATTTATATGATGCAATAAAAGGGTACTCACCCGCATGGTCTTTCGAGCGCTCGACGACGATGCAGATGGTCCTGGAATTTCGATTCTGTAACATCTATTTTAGAAGCTATTACTTCCTTCAAATTGTACTTCTTATACTTGTAGTAGTCTGGTAAAACACTGAGGCAACAAATTCCTTTTATCACTTCTACTAGAATACACAAATCCGGATTTTTCAAATCTACCTTATAGGCAGAATTTTTAGCAGTAGCTAACTCAGCTATTTTTCCTATTAACAAGTCTCGATCAACTTTATTGTTGAATCGCTTTTTGATAACAATTGAAAAGCTTCCAGCACTAGCAACAAAATATTTATCGATTAAAGAACTGAGTACGTATCTAGTGGCAGGAGAATTTTCTTGATAAATCCTTTTAATAAGCTCAACTCCAATCTCAATCGGATCTTCAAATGCGGTTTTGATAAATATACAATTTTTCACTCCTAACTCTGCAGTGATTCGTTCAGAAGACCGATATTACAACTCGACTCCGTTCACTTCTTATTTTTCGCACGGTAGCAATTGCTCGGCTCGGCTGAGTGCTTTTCCTCGAGAAAATCGCAATTCGACAAAAGATCGGAAAATCGTTGCAACAGTTGAAAGAAAATTGGATTACTACTCTAAGTCGCACAGGTGGCGTCCCCGGATTAACTTTTCGCATTTCTTGCCAATCGAGACGACCACGAACAGCAGCAGGAACTAGTGGAAACCTGACGACCAAATCCTGAATCAACTCAACGTAGCTCGAAGTTGAGTTCCCGACACTTATTAGAACTCGTTCACTTGGCTCGGGGGGGTTCTACACTTTGCGACACTTTCGCCAACACAAACCAGATAGCTCTGAAATTCCGTTCAAGTCCAAGTCGAAACTATTGTGCGAAATCCTGACCGAAGTCACGCCCCCACTAAACACTCACTGGCGATTTTCTTCAGCGCTTTCCACACGATCGAGCGGACGACTCGTTTGTGACGTTTTGCACAATATTTTACGGTGGACGCTACGCTCACCCACAGCAGCGCGCTGAGTGAATTAAAAAGACACTAAGAAGTTCTTCTACACCTTCCGCCACTATTCCCACCTTTATCGCAATAAACAGTGCAAGAACTTTACACTTCCTCTTCAATTTTCCACCTAATTTTCCGTCCGGAAGGAAACTCCTGTCCATTTACTTTTCAAAGCTTCTGGCCGAGTGCAGTCCAGGGACCGTTCTCTCTTTTACGGTACTTGCTTCTACTGCTACTGCTACTGGGTGCCTTGAGAGAGAAATTGCGGGACTCTTGCTGTTCCTGCAATAGGTCTTCAGAAAGAGACCGTTGAGATTAGCTTCGTTGGGATGACTGTAGCGCGTTATCGGGTCCGAACTGCTCCGATTATGGGCAACTATCTTCCTGTACAGGGTGTTGCAGTAATGTAAGCGTAAGTGTAATTATGGAAATTATTACCTGAAATATCACCAGCACCGGCACTAATTTTCACACGTGAGTTACCTCACACGTCTCCTTCACTCAATGACAACTGCCCTGTCAAAAGTGTTTCATCGTACCAGATCAATCTCAAATCGTACCCGTTCGATCGCAAATTGTTCTAGTTCAATCGGAAATTGTTCCAATTCAATCTGCAATCGTACCGGTTCGATCGTTTCAATTGATCTGGGACATTTTATGTTGGAATTTTTCTTTAACCCTTTAACTGCTCGATTATTACAACAGTGCTCTTACATTTCAAGACTGTTTACATACATTTCCGGTAGTCAAACTTATTTTTTTTAATCCAACCAAATTCGAAAGAGATAAATATTTGGAGACGAAGGACTGTGTTTTATCCGTGAAAAATAATGAAATAAATTTCAGTAACGCGTCTGATAAAATAATCTTTGACGCTTCCTTCGGATTCTTTGAGGGCCACAGTCAAGAATCAATAAGAATAAACCAATCCCATCCATTTTCCTTGATCATATGAGCTAACTCAATGATATATTTGCCTTCTTTATATTTGTGACTTGATTCGAATGCGTGTTCATATTTCCAACCAAGCGGAGTTTTACATATATAGTATATCAGCAACAGTATGAAGTCCAGTTAGTGAAATCTGTTCTTCAGCTTGTCCACATACTACGTTTGCCACTGAATTAAAAAGATATGCTCTCTCTTGGCTGCCTTGAAAAGACTTTGATATCAGTTCATCATGACTCGCCAAATGAGCTCGACTAAAGTTGTTATTTTTGTTGAAATGTCTTGATACGTCACTCTTTTTGTATTCTCCTAAATAAAAAAGTCGCTTCGCTAGTCTAATAGCTGAGAGCATACCAACAGCCTTAGGGGAATAATGATAGGAATGTAATGAGTCCACATCACTACCATCATCTACCTTAACTTTTGGGAACAGCTTCATATACTAGGATTAATCTGTCGCGCGACATTGATGGCGAGATTGTGTGCAAATCATATTTTGCTCCGGAAACTATTCCGTCAAATGAATGACGAGGGCACTGCCGATATTTCATCATAAAACTTACTTGCAAGCCTCCAAATATCCGTCTTTACATTTAACCATAACTATGTCATCTTCCTCGACAAGGCAAGCTCCATCACTTGGTTGTCGTGGGGCTTCATGTTTCATCCAACGTCCATTAATAACGCCCGCCCTATTTAGGCTGAACTCCAACTGCACTCCTGAAAAAGATGCCTCCTTGTTTTTTTTGTTTCGTGCTTGTGGAGGTGGACTGTAAGTTGATTCCTTTGTGACAATACAATGACTGGTGAGCACGTGGGTTATCTAAAGAAGTATTCTTACCGGCCACATGCCGCACAAATAATGTTGCGATCTTTGCATTCGCACGGCTTTGTCCGGCAGAAAATGAGAACTTTTTCTGATTCGCGGCTTCAGAACTTAGCGAGCTCAGACAGAAAATTTTGGTCCCGTCTTCCGTTTCTGCATTCGACTTTTCGCACAATTTTCTTACTGCTACGTCAAAGAGAAAAATCACAACGCGTGTATTCTAATCAATGTCCGAAGCACGATGACGTTTAACCAATGTGGCATGGCACTGCAACCATTTTGCCGGGCTCTTCATCTCTTGCGTTTCTCCCAGCTGTCAAAACGCGGTTCAGTGACAGCGAGTGGTTAAAGGGAGCGTTCCGAACCGTCGACGTCAGTAACGACTGGCGAATTATTGTTAGTGGCGTAGGGATGTTTCATTATAGTCGATTTCCGAATTCAGGGGGAAAGACTCTTGTGGGAAGGTAGTTCCGAAACCAGAACAAAGGGAGCTCTTACTAAAGTTCCATGATGACCCAACAGCAGGGCACATGAGAATGACGAGAACGTTCGATTGTGTTGCACATCACTTTTACTAGCCTAAGATGGCCACGGACGTTAAAACATACGTGCGAAGATGCAAAGTTTGCTAGTCGATAAAAGTGGATCGTCAGGTATCTGCGGGTCACATGGTTAGTAGGGTGAACGAGGCTTAACAACCATGGGAGACTCTTTGTGTTGATTTAATTGGACCTATTCCCTGTTTGACAAAGGGGAACACACACATTCTGACAGTCGTTGATTAGTTCTTGAAATTTATGTTGGGATGATACGAGGCATGTGGAGAGTAGATCGCAATCCCGTGCATGCAAGAGAAGGCTAGGGTACTACAGACTATACGGGAAGAAATGATCTAGCGGATGAAGTAGGCGGCTGGGAAAGTCACCGTCCAGTACAATCTTCGAAGATGGCCAGCCTCTTTTAAGGAGGGTGACAGGGTACGGAGGCGAAATTTTGTGCAGTAGGATGCCGCAACATATTTCTCCGCAAAACTGGCTCCAGAATATTGTTACATGTACAAATAATTACATGTACAAATAATTACATGTACAAATAATTCTGCGAGCTACTGTCGCAATTGTTTTCATTAAGAACGTCAACAAATGAATTTACTCGAACCCACGAGAACCCAACAAGCATTATCAACATCTGAAAGTGACTCACTGCCCATTCATGCTGGAATGTTCCCGCTTATTCACCAATGTACGAGAACTGAGTTGAATGATTAGAGACCCTATATAAAGGCGAGCTGAATGAATGGAATCATTCATTCGACCGCGATAAAAACTTGCGATAGTGTGTGGAAAGCGAATTGAAAAGCGATCAAGTAATAGTGAAGTGATTTTGAGAAGACAATTGCGATAAGAAATTTATGGACAAGTGTTAGAATTTTAATAGTGAAAATTAAAATTAGTGAAAGTGTTCAATTGATCATTGTGCACTTTTGTAATTAAATAAACTCTTTTAACTTAAATTAAAAGACATTGCGTTTTCACTTTCCCGGAACATCAAAATTATTATTGGCCGCGAACCGAAAACACGCGACAGTGGTGTCGAGAAGTGAGATTAAAATTTTGAAAGTGATAATTTGAACATTTTTATAGTGCACAATAGTAAAATTTAAAGAAACATTGAAAATGTCACGAAGCCTAAACTTAAAAACTAATGAATTGACCATGTTGGAGCTTAAGGAAGAGTTGGAACAGCTAAACCTGGCTACACAAGGTACAAAGGCCATACTGATTGCACGCTTGCGTGATGCGATCGAGTCGGAAGGCGTGAATCTGGATTCGGGTGAGCTCTCAGCTGCAGAAAGAGGCGCAGAAGGTGGTGAAGCCGAAACACCAAAACCGAAGGAACCAGAAAATGAGCTGATGCAAATATTGATGCTGATGCAGCAAAAGCAGCGACAACAGTCATCCAATTTAACTGCGAAGCTAAATGAACAATCAGCGAAGCTAGACCAACAAGCGATCGAAATCAAGGCAGACATCACACAGAAGCTGGAAAAACAGTCAACCGAAATAAAAGTGGAGCTCAGTAGTCTCAACAGCTAAATTAAATGCGTCGAGGAGAAGGTATACCAGGTCGAGGAGAGAATCAACCTTGAGATCAGCCAGGTCAACCATGAGATGGAAAAAGTGAAAAAGGACTTGGAAGCAGCGAAGGCAGTAGTAACCGCCTCACCAGCGCAAAGTTCATCTAGAAATGTGCAAGCACCAATATTCGATGGGCAAACGGTCTGGACTATTTACAAAACCCAGTTCGAAGCAGCCGCTCGCATAAATCACTGGAGTGAGCAGGAATGAGCAACTGCATTGATTCTTGCTCTAAGAGGCCCAGCTGCCGAGCTGTTGCAGACGATCCCCGTTGAATTACACTCAAACCCGAATGCTATAATGAATGCGCTCGACATGCGTTATGGAGACGATCATCTAAAGCAGATTTATCGGTCACAGCTAAGGCATCGGGTGCAGAAGACTGGTGAAACATTGCACCAACTAGCCCAAGACATTGAGCGACTAGCACTTTTGGCTTACCCAGCCTACGACCCAGAACATCGAGATGATGCAGCGACAGAAGCATTCATCAGCGCACTAAAGGACCCGGAATTGCAACAAGCCGTGCGTTTAGCTCAAAAGCAAACAGTTAAGGACGCATTGGCTTACAGTCTGAACTTTGAGGCAGCGAAAAATGTGACTCGTACCACTGCCCGGGTTCATGAGGTAGTGACAGACGAGTGCAGGTGTGAACGCGTGGAAATTGAGTGAGACCCGCATGTAAATGGTGCACCTAGATGCTGGAATTGCGGAGAGAAGGGGCACCTGCAAAGAGTCTGTAAGAAGCAAAGAAAACCGAGGTATTGTCCAGGGTGTGCAGCTAGGAGGAGATCCAGACCGAGTCAGGAGCCCAGAATGGAAGCTCTTCAAACAGAAGGGTCGGGAAACATGTAAGAGCCAACTTCGTGGGGCAGAGGTTGGCTAGGAGGATCGACGTCCCCATCACCACCATCACCGTGACAAGACTACATCGGGGAGAAGCGGACTTATGCCTTCCGGGTCAAATTGACGGAGAACACTGCACCATAACAATCGACACTGGTGCAACCCGATCGATTATCCGACCAGACCTAGTTAGACGGCAACAAATTAACAAGGGCAGAATTTTCTCACTATGGACAGCTACGGGAGAAACTGCCCCTGTTCATGGAGAGGTCAACCTCCAGATACAGTTGGGAGACCTTGTGTTCCGACATAATTTTCTGGTCGCGAACATTATGGATGACTGCATTCTCGGAATGGATTTTCTGCGACCACATGGAATCACGTTGGATTTGGGCAAACGTGTATTGAAATGGCAGAATGTCGAAGTACTGATGGAGGATCCCAGCGTCCAAATCCCCAAGATGATTGTAGTGGTATGTACTGACACTGATGTACCGAATTCTTCCGAAAGCATTGTATGGGCCAAGCTTGATGGTGATTCTGGGGACCACCGATTTTATCTGATAGAGCCAACGAAGACATCCGCATTGCGCAGTTTGATTGTAGGACGAAGCCTTGTAAGATCTTTAAGGAACGGATATGTGCCGGTTAGAGTCCTTAACACCGCAGACTCAACCACGAGCATCAAAGCGGGAGAAGTCATCGGCAGCTGCCAGCCTGTTTCCACCATCACCTCCTTGGAAGCTACTCACAACCATCATTGGAAAAGGAGGCAAGACACAGACAAAGCCCGGGAATCTACGTCTGCAATATTGAAGCAAGTCTAATTGCCAGTGCAGCTTTTCAAACGAGCCTCTGATATGGTCGCCATGTACAGTGACATCTTCTCAACAAGCCCGGATGACCAAGGCCGAACGAGTTTGGTAACTCACGTCATAGATACGCAGGGAGCCAAGCCGATTCGACAAGCACCAAGACGTCTCCCTATAGCCAAACAAGGAGAAGTGAGCGCCCTGATCTCGGACATGGAAACACAAGGCATTATTGAACCTTCTGTAAGTCCATGAGCCGCGCCTGTAGTTCTAGTAAAGAAAAAGGATGGTAGCACTCGCTTTTGTGTCAACTATAGGCAGCTTAACGACGTCACTAAGACAGATAGTTACCTGCTCCCACGCATCGATGACATCATGGACACTTTGGTCGACGCAAAATGGTTTTCTACACTCGATCTCAAGAGTGGCTACTGGCAGGTAGAAATTGACAAGAAGGACCGAGAGAAGACCGCATTTTCAGTTGGGACCGGATTGTGGCAATTCGTGGTGATGCCGTTTGGGCTTTGCAATGCTCCAGCCACTTTCGAACGCCATCATCGTCATCGGGAGAACGTTCGAAGAGCATGTGCGGAACTTAGAAGAGGTTTTCTCCCGACTGCGACTGGCAAATTTGAAACTTAGTCCCGGCAAGTGTACCCTTTTTGCAGCTGAAGTAAAATACCTGGGATACATTGTATCAGCAGAAGGGGTCAAAACAGACCCTGAGAAAATTGAAGCCGTGAAAAGCTGGCCAACACCAAACAACAAGCGCCAACTACGAAGTTTCCTGGGTCTGGCAACCTACTATCGAAGATTCGTCAAAGACTTTGCCAAAAAAGATAAGTGTCTCCATCAGCTAACCGAGAAAAATCGTCCGTATGTCTGGAATGAACAATGCCAGACAGCCTTTGAGACCCTGACGGAAAAGCTATGTGAATCACCCGTGCTGGCGTATCCGAAACCCGGAAAAATGTTTGTAGTTGACACCGATGCAAGCAACGGCGGTATTGGAGCTGTACTCTCCCAGCAGATCAATGGCGAAGAAAGAGTCCTCCTATAAAAAGTGAGAGGAACTACTGTGTGACCAGGAAGGAGCTATAGGCTATAATGGAGGCCACCAAGCAGTTCCACAAGTACCTATATGGCCAGAAATTCGTTCTTCGAACGGACCATGCATCGCTGAGATGGCTACTTAACTTCAGAAACCCCGAGGGACAAGTTGCGAGATGGATCGAAAGATTGCAGTCATACGACTACGAAATTGTTCATCGAAAGGGCGGAGTTCATGGTAATGCTGACGCCCTATCCCGCCGTCCATGTCCAGCTAACTGCAAGCATTGCCGACGGATTGAGGAAAAGGAACCGCTCGTTGATCTGCGATTGATAACGGCGGAATTCGATGAAGGTTGGTCATCGGAGGAGATTCGAAATGCCCAGCTAGCCGATGAAGACATCGGACCATTGCTCGTATCGAAGGAGACGACTGGGCGACCTGAGTGGAAAGACGTTTCAATGCATGGCGCAACCCTGAAAAGCTATTGGGCACAATGGAACTCCCTTCAGGTAGAGGGTGGCGTACTCAAGCGGAAATGGGAAACGGTGGATGGTAGCTCCTATAGGATGCAAACGATACTACCCAAAAGCCGAATCCACGATGTGATTAAGGAAATGCATGAAGGATCCTCGGGAGGCCACCTTGGTGTTAACAAGACCTTAGCGAAATTGCGGGAAAGGTTCTACTGGCTCCACGCTCGAGAAGACGTAGAGGACTGGTGCCGCAGATGCACAATTTGTGCTTCCGTCAAAGGCCCAAAGCGACGACTGAGAGGACAAATGCAAACCTATAACGTGGGGGTACCGTTTGAAAGGATTGCTGTTGACATCGCAGGTCCCTTTCCTGAATGCGAATGGGGAAATCGATACACGCTGGTTGTAGCCGATTATTTCAGCAAGTGGCCTGAGGTCTAGCCCATTTCCAACCAGGAAGCAACTACTGTAGCCGAACAGCTAGTGTTAAATTGGGTCAGTAGGTATGGCGTGCCTTGCGAACTACATTCGGATCAAGGCCGAAACTTTGAGTCACTAGTTTTTGGCGAAATGTGCGAGCTGCTCGGAATACGGAAAACGAGGACAACACCGCTGCATCCCCAATCCGATGGTATGGTCGAACGTTTCAACGGCACGCTCAATAAACACCTTGCCAAGATGGTTGACGAGAACCAAAGGGACTGGGACCGACATATCCCACTCTTTTTGATGGCGTACAAAGCTGCCGAAAATGCATCGACGGGCCAAGCTCCAGCCAAAGTCATTTTTGGAAAGACTATTCGTCTGCCAGCTGATATAAAGTTCGGAACACCCCCCGAGAAACCCCAAACCATCTCGGAGTACGCAAGTGAGCTAAGACAACGGTTGAACCAGATACATCGGACAGTGCGAAAATACCTCGAATCGGCTACTGACCGCATGAAGACCAGGTATGATCTAAAGGCAAATTCTTCCAGCAAGATGACTTGGTGTGGCTTTATAACCCGCAACGGCGAAAGGGTAGGTCTCCAAAGTTGCAACATGATTGGGAGGGACCATACCGAGTTACAAAGCGAATCAACTACGTCGTATACCGAATAAAGGAACATCGTAAGCCGAGAGCTAAAATGAAAATCGTGCATCTGGACCGTCTTGCCCCATATTACACCCAGGGAGAATTGACTACAAATAGCGACACATCTTTTCGGGGCGAAAAGAACTGAGGTGGGGGCAGTGTTACATGTACAAATAATTACATGTACAAATAATTCTGCGAGCTACTGTCGCAATTGTTTTCATAATCATTAAGAACGTCAACAAATGAATTTACTCGAACCCACGAGAACTCAACAAGCATTATCAACATCTGAAAGTGACTCACTGCCCATTCATGCTGGAATGTTCCCGCTAATTCACCAATGTACGAGAACTGAGTTGAATGATTAGAGACCCTATATAAAGGCGAGCTGAATGAATGGAATCATTCATTCGACCGCGATAAAAACTTGCGATAGTGTGTGGAAAGCGAATTGAAAAGCGATCAAGTAATAGTGAGGTGATTTTGAGAAGACAATTGCGATAAGAAATTTATGGACAAGTGTTAGAATTTTAATAGTGAAAATTAAAATTAGTGAAAGTGTTCAATTGATCATTGTGCACTTTTGTAATTAAATGAACTCTTTTAACTTAAATTAAAAGACATTGCGTTTTCACTTTCCCGGAACATCAAAATTATTATTGGCCGCGAACCGACCCTTTGTGGTGGAAAAGCAAGTAGCAGCGAGTTCCTGCAACCTCAAATACATCGATGGGAAAGATGCAGGCGTGTGGCATGCGAAGGACCTCAAGGTGTATGTCCCGTAAAGATAGAAGAGTAATGAAAAAGATGTAGGTACCGGTAACACAATAACGAGGGGGCACGCACTCTAAGACAAGACAGATTGAAGTAGTAATTAGTGTTTCTCCCTTTCGGAGCACAGAATTCCCGAGTGAAAGAATCGAATTAGTAGCCAGTCTTCGTAGGTTTTAGTTCGTAAAAGACCGTAAGTTAGATAGTAGGGGATGAATGGACAGAATTGGTGTGATCATGAGACGGGAATCGACACGAATATATATACGATACATAATTAAGTAAAGTTCTGAATAATAAAGTGAAATGATATCCATTGGTAGAATGATAGTTAACGTTGATGATGTAGGGTTGCTCTCGATTCGATTTCACTAATCCTTTTTTTTTCTTGTGGTTTCCCCTTATTTTTTTTTGTCCGTCTTCTAAATGGGGGGGGGGGTACTTTTGCTTGGGGTATTCTTCGCTTGAAAGTCGTACGTTCCTTGCGGTTTTATTCCTGGAAGACTTAAAATGGAAGGTTTTCTTAGAACTACTAATAAACGTAAGGAGTCTACACAGATGACGACACAACGTTGAGTAAAATCGGTATGAATTGATTTTGGGTTTATAATTTTTTTCCTTTTCTTTAATTTTTCCTTTCATCTTCCCCTCTCATGTTTTCCTTGTAGTTAAAGTTTTTTTCGTCCTAAGAAGGCCTAAAAGTAAAAGAATGAATGTAGACTTCGACAAGGAAATGAATTAACAAGTTACGAGTAGGGAATGGTTACAAATTAACGGAGTAAGAGATATCAGTAAAGGGAGTTTTTTCATTAGATACAGGGTTTTCCAATAAGAGATGTTATTTTAATATTAAAAGAAAAATGCCATTTTTCAATATAAATGTTCGGATGTTTATTTCATTATAAAGAAGAAGGTATGCCGTAAATAGTAAAAAATAACATCAGGCAAATGATCACTACAACCACGCTTACAGGACCATATCCTTTTCATGAAATTTTCCATAACCAAATCGCAAAGTGGCTGCCCTATGTCCTCGATAGTCTCACGAATTCCATCTTTGAGGTCTTGAATCAACGCTGGGCTGTTGACGTAGACCTTTTTTTTCACGTGGCTCCAAAGGAAGAAGCCGCAATGTGTTAAATCACAAGATCTCGGTGGCAAATTGTGATCAACTCTTCGAGAGATAACACGGTCCGGAAACTTTCCCGTAAAAGATCAATGGTTTCGTTGCTTGTGTGGCACGTAGCGCCGTCTGGTTGATAGTTAACGTTACCCAGATCAATACCATCCAATTTCGGCCATAAAAAATCATTGATCATTTCTCGATAGCGCAATCCGCTCGCCGTAACTGTTGCACCAGCCTCATTTTCGAAAAAGTAAGGTCCAATGACTCTGCCGGACTATAAACCGCACCAAACAGTCATACGTTGGGAATAGAGAGGCTTTTCAACAATAACTCTTGGGTTTTCCGAGCGTCAGATGCGACGATTTTGCTTGTTGACAAAGCCACCGAGGTGGGAATGGGCCTCATCACTCAAGATAATTTTTCGATGGAATTCCGGATCATTTCGTGGATTTAAAGGTCCCAATTAGGCAAAGACACGACGTTGTTGATGATCGACCGGCTTGAGTTCTTATATCAACTAAACTTTATAAGCCTTAAGACACAAATATTTATGCAAAATACGGTGTAATGACAAACCTGGCTTTTCTTCAACACTTTTGGCTACAGCAGCAATATTTTCGGCTGTTGTTGCGTGACGTGCACGCGTTTTATTTTCCACATCACTAAGTTGTCCCAACAGCTCGAATTTTTTCACCAATTTCTATATTGCAGTCCGACAAGGTGCTTCACGACGACCCAAAAATGTTCGAGTTTTACGAACCGTCTCTGCCAAATTTTCACCATTTGTATAGTGAATGTTAATAATTTCAGTGCGTTGTTGAAGCGTGTATTGTTCCATTTTTACAAATGGCGTAGTTTTCTTTGTCAAATGTCAAAAAATGGCAGCTTCAAAAGTGACATCTACCGAAATAACGGGCTATTCAAAATAATACCTCTTATTCGAAAACTCTTTAGGAAACATGATATAAAAGAGAAAAAAAAATGTTTGTGCTGAAAGGATTATCCGCACAAGGACAAAATGTACTTACAAATTCGAGAAACCTCCATGGCTACACCAGTTTTATAACTTTCAACAAGCCGCAACTTCCAAGCGCTTAAGATGAGTTTATGGCTTGCCACATCTTCGCTACCCTTACACTGGTTGTGACTTCGGAAATTGGTTTTGATTTTAGCATGCATGCAAAATATCTGATGCCAAACACTCTAGCCAAGAAGCTCAAATAATTTCCGTTCGACAAAAATATATTTTCATTCAATCCGACGGATGAGCTTAAGCGACAAAAACAAATTTTTATTCAATCCGATGGATGAACTTGAGTGATTATCACAAACCAACACAGCCATTAAAGATTTTTCTTGATGCTAATGAGCCCAATATTAAAAGTCAACTGTAGGGATGAAACCGAGTAATACCCGAGACTTCTTACTATTCCCTAACAACTGTATCCGAACAAATTTTCTATCTCCAGCCACTATCCATCTCGGTGACATTGTCACAGTTCAGTTCCAGAGATTTGTCATCTAACCTTATCAGCTGGTTGGGAATTTTATATAGGGGTGAAATATCATTGTGGAATATCGATCCGCGGGATCGGCGGTTATTACATACTATGCACACTTTCACCACAATTTGGCTAGAAAATGTTGTTTTATTTAGTTATCTTTCCATTATATGCTTGTGCCCCAAAGTATTTGGAGAGCGCTGATTATCCTATCAGCGAAGGATAAAAATCCATCCGTAACAATGTAGCTGGTCCAGCACGGGCAGAGCATTTTCTTTCAAATAGAGCCGATCTGAAAAATTGGAATTTTTCCCATTTAAATGTTCGCAACGGCGCAGAAAACCGTGGTACGGAACATCAACTTAACGCTAGTTATATAATTTTATGATCTAATTTAGAAATATATCAAACATTTTTTCGGGGAAAAATGGTGACAAAAATTCTAGTCAATCTGCCAAGAATGGACCTTTAAGTTGTAGTCTCAATAGAAATATGCTTTTCAGTAGAAAACCTTAAGACCTTTTATGAATGGCTAATAGAGGTCCACATTCTTATCAGAATCTTATGCTGGATCATAAAGGAGAAAACTACAAACGTTAACAAAAGTTTTATGTTGTTTTTACTACTGCCCGATTCTCAGGTAAATTAACTTTCAACAAATATCATAAATTGTCTAAATTACTCGTTAGTTGCAATTTAAGATCAAAACAATGCATTTTTAACCACAATGTAGCCCTCAATATACACCACATTCCCAATCAGTCACAAAGTTGGCAATGTAACATATTGAGCATTTTCCAACTTGCATGCATATATTAACATATGAATGCTACATACCGCCGCCAACAACTATTGAAATATTTTTTCATACCAATATGTGACCAATACAAAACATGCTCCAAATGTGGACAAATTGGCAAACGTAAAACAATTTATGGTTGGAAACTATAACATTTTGTTGTCAACCGAAGCGATTGACATGACTACGGTTTCTGACCTTATAACAAATTAACCGCAAATTAATGCAAATAATTGTTAGGAATTCAAACATAGATACAATGAAACAACTGGAAAAGCATGAATATTTTGAATTGAACTATGTACGGCTTTGAAATAAGAGATGAAACTAAAGAAATCGTAAAGACCGATGATGGTCTACCTCCACTTAAATGAAGAAACATTTTCTCCAAACTTTTTTTGATGATCAACCCCGACACACTATTTAACCAATCCATCAACTTCTTCTTCATTTATGAAATTCCTTGGCTTCAACTCCTAATCAATTGTAACATATAAACCATCTAATCACGTTCTCTCTAGACCACGCAAACGAGTTATTTTTTTCCTTTTATCAAAAAGTTACTATACCTAAATTATCGAAGGAATCATTACGGATGAGTAAAAGATACATCTCAGTGTGGAGAAAGATGCTTTGCAAGAAATTTTCACACAATACAAAATTTGTGTGCAAGTGAACTTAACAAGTATTCACCTGACCTGCATGAATGGCGTACGAGTACCTACGAGAATAAAAGTACATATGTGCAATGTATTATAGGGAGAGTTGTAATAGGTGAAACGTAAGAAGAAGAAGCTTGCACTAAAGTCATAGCAAGAAAATACGTCAATGTATCTATGAAATACGTATAACATCGTCTGCAGGTACACAGGTCTGCAGAAAGGTTATCGAAACGCACGTATGACTTTCCTTTCAAGGTAGGTGGTTTTGACCAGAGCCAGCAATGTCCAGTGGTTAGATTTGACGATGGTGAGATGATATCAGCAAGATAAGCCACGATGCGGAGCTAAGGATAGGGCAGTGAGGAGTTATAGCGGGTAAGATAGTTAAAAAGTTAAGTCAAATGTTAATTTTTAGGGTTTTCTAAAGTATATTTACAAGGCCCTATTAGTTTCGTGACCTGTCTGTCCGTCCATTCATCTGTTTGTCCGCCTATATGAAACAGCAATTTTTTTCGGATACTTCAGCAGTCACAGTTAAGAAACTTTTTATGTAGATCAAAAGTGGTAACCCCCTCAAAGCTTCGATGAAAACATGTATGGAAGTGACCTCTTAAAAAAAAATTTTAGGAGAGGTAGCCGACATGGGTATCAATTGAAAGGCTTTGATGAGAACTTTCAGGATCGAGTATCAAAATAGTGGGGACGGTGTTGAGGGGAGGGGAAAAAATGGTCCCCGTCCTCGCGATTGGAAATCTTGAGCCCAAAACTCAGAAATAGTTAGGAGTATTAGTCATCATGGGTACAAGGGCAACAAATGCCTTCTGAGTCAAAATTTGGTCAGTTTTGGCCGCAATATATGATTTGTAAATTTAAAATTTTTTTCCCACAAAACTTAATAGGGACTCTAAATCTTTCCAAAAATATATGTACTAACAGGCTTTTACTAAAGAGAGGTTGCGGTAAACATAGCCACAGGCTTTTACAAAACGTGGATTGTGGCTATGGCAGTTAATCCTGCAGCTATCAACTCGAAGACTAAAAGTCAGCTGACAGTTGCTGCACGAATTTCGGCGGGAGCTAGATGTCCTCGTGGCCGACGGAATTTTCGGCAATTTTAATAGAAATTGTTGAATTTTTTACAATTTTTATTATAAACATTTAGGGGAACTTTATTGTTGCATGTGAACCTACATCGTTTCCTTATCAGTGGCCTCACTCGACCTATCATTCCAGCGGGGCAAAGTATAAAAGAGGGCAGGTGGGATCGGAAGTTAAACAGTCGCAGTAAATTATATGGAAGCACATTGGTAGTTATAGGTCTTGTAAGAATAGGGCGTGAAATTGGAATCCATGTGAACGCATTCGTAATGAAGATAATTAGGTATGATCCAATCACCACTGCTGAAGAAGCAAAAGCAGCAAATATTACAAAAGTCGAGCTAGATGAAATTTGGCCACATGCTGATTATATAACAGTTCATACACTTCCAACTCCAGAAACAAGAAATTTGGTTTTGGGTGATTTGAAAAGTTTCTGGCCTTACCCGCAAAAAGTCATGGTAGATTTCAGTTCTCTTGCTAACCAAAAGATGGCCTGTACATATGAATGCTGTAGAGGCCACATAGCCTTGCCAGCACACCCAGTGAGCTGTAGCGGAGATGAAGCATACAAAAAAACAAATCAAATCTTCTCGATCCGGATGTTCAAGCGATCAAACGTCTTCACAAGCGCGATCCGTATTTCATTCATCTTAAATAATTTTAATGTACGTTTTGTGCGAAGTTAAGTACACGTTATTTTTGTTAACCTTGCGTTTATTTATGACGCGTCGTGCATAAGACGCTACATAATTGGTGACCTCTAGAGAAATTCTTAACGCACGCGCTTCACAAGAAAGAAGAAATGGCGGAAAAGCGCACAACCGGCGTCATCCAAAACGCCCCATCGGAAAACCCTGCCAGATTTATTGCAAGCCCTGCAATTCCCGTGAAAATGCCAAAACCTGTCACAGTGAAAGCTGTAATTCTTGTTAAATTACCAGCATTTTAGCAACGGCAACCGAAATTGTGGTTCTTATGTGTCGAACCCCAATTCGTGATCAATAAAGTGACATCCGACAACGCGAAATTTCACGTCATTATAGCCGATTAAAAAAAAAAAAATATCTCGCAATCAAATCTATGTTAAGCGCACTATTTTCCAATTCTTCCAAAAGTCAATTAGGCTAAGCTTTATCGAAAGTCAAATTAGGAGACCTTAAATACTCACAGTTTTGGTGAAAAATTAAAGTGCTTGCAGGCGAATAATTGGGAGAAGAGGCCCTAAAGCTTTTCTGGATGTAAACATGCCCTGTCCGTACACGTGAAGTATTGGCAGTAGTGCAGCAAGTGGCAGTAGGATACATAATAGAAGTGTTGGGCAAAATATTGCGCGAACGTAATTTTGCTACGGAAATACATAGCGTAAGCCAGAAAAGCCAGGAACATCAACCAACTTTGAATCTGGCAGAACAAGTCGCAAAACTGACATTGATAGTTGAAGGTCTCCAGTCAAGAACATCACGACACAGGACACGTATACGATAAAGGTTACAAACATGGGCAAAACCAACAGATGGACTTTGTTTTTATCACGAATGAGTCCTATGCAACCCCGTAAAAGTGACAAAAAACTGAATTCCAAGTTGCCGGTTCAAACTATTCCTGGCGACGATATAAATACAAACCGCTTAATATGAATAGTACACGATTGACTCTGGTGCTGAAGTATTCGTCATACCATGCGAGAATAAAAAACTGTTACCGGAGTTGCAACTATTTGCCGCAAACGGAACTTAAATAGAAACGTTTGGAAAGAAAGTGTTAACGCTCGACCACGGACTTAGAAGACAGTTTAAATGGAAATTTTATATTGCAAAAATAACAAGACTGATTTTAAGTACGGATTGCCTAATACAGTTTGAGTTACTTGTGGACATTTTGCATGGAAAACTTGTCTATATGAAAACCAAACTACATGTAGACGCGTTAAATTTTAATGGCATTTTGAGGGCATTTTGCCATAGATCCCACCAGCAAATTCGACCGGATTTTGAGTGACTTTTCGATATTAAAAATGTCAGTTTATGTGCAAAGTGACATAAAACACGAGGTATTCCGCCACATTCTAACCAAAATTCCGACCATCGAAGAACGCCCCAGACGACTACCACCGGACAATTATAAAATTGCAAAGACAAACTTTAAATTCATGAAAGAGAACGGTATTTGCAGACCATCGAGTAGTCCTTGGGCAAGCCCCCTGCTCTTCAAACAAAAGAAAACCATGGCATGGCATCCATGTGGCGATTACAGTCGTCTGAACTAGTTCAGACAGCTATCCGGTGCCCCACATACAGGACATAGCTCAGTACTTAGCGTTCAAGTCAAAATTCTCAACTCTTGATCTTGCGAAAGACAACCATCAAGTACCAGTAGCAACCAAGGACATAGCGAAAACAGCAGTCACAAAACTATTTGGACTCTTTAAATTCCCCGTGATGACATTGGGACTTTGAAACGCTACGCAAACTTTTCAACGGCTGCTGGATTCTGTACTCAGAGGCATTTATTTCATTTTCGTTTTCTTGGATGATATCCTCATCGCATCGTCTAGAATTAACGAGCATGAAAACCATCTCAAACAGTATTTCAACGTTTAGAAACCAACAAGCTACAGCTCACTTCAGACAAATGTGTATTCGGACAGCCCGAAATAAAACACTTAGGACACCGGATCACCTCGGCTGGGGTTGAACCATTAAGGCTACAAACTTCCAGCAACAATCATCGAAATCCGCATATGCCCGGGAATCCTAACTTATTGCAGAAGATTCTTCAAAATCGCAGCATCCACCCTGAAACCGCTAAACAACTACCTTAAGGAACGCCAAAAAACGACAAAAGAAAGGTAAATTGGACTAATGGAAAAATTCAAGCATTTGAAGCAAGCAAGGAAATGATTGCAAATGCGATGAAACTTGCACATCCTATTTCAGAAGCTCTATTTGCACTTGCAACGGACGCTTCAGACATCGCAGTGGGAGCGGTACTCTCCGATGGATATTGGCAACCCCTTGCTTTCTTTTCACGTAAATTTAGCCCTGCCCAACAATAATATAGTACATATGACCGCGAATTACTGGCAACTTACATGGTGGTAATGAACTTCAAATATTCCCTGGAAGACCAACAATTCATCATACGAACAGATCACAAACCATTGACGTTTACGTTTTATAAAAAAGCGGACAAAGCATCTGCTCACCAATGCAGACGATTGTGATTCATTTCACATTTCTCAACCAAATTTGAACACTTTAGCGGGACCAACAACACAATTGCAATCACGATGCTAACAGCAATAGATCTTGGCAAGCTTGCCAAAAAACAAGAAGAGGATGCAGAGCTGAAACTGCCTCAAAGCTCAAACTCATCATTATTACTAAGGCAACTACAGGCAGGCCCATCAAATGAACTCCTTTAGTGATACATTGACAAAAACAATCCGACCGTACATCCCTAAGTTACTGAGACAGAAGTTATTCAACCTGTTTCACCAGCCAGCACATCCAATGGGAAGAGCTACCAGCAAGCAGATTCGAGCAAAGTGAACTTGGCCGAAAATGGACAAAGATATCACAAATTGGGCCAATTCTTGCATGCAGTGCCATCGAACCAAAATCAATCGTCACACAAAACCTATATCGCATCAACTCGACCAAAAAGGGGGACGTTTTAAACACGCCCATATTGACATTGTAAGACCGCTACGGCCATCCAAGGAACAAAGGTACATAATCATGATGATCGATCGATTCGACCGGTGGGTGGAGGCAGTACTCATCAGTGATATTATAGCAGATACAGTAGCACTGCTTTCTACACAGGCTGGGTTTCAAGTTTTGGTTCGCCTGTAACAGTGACAATAGATCAGGGATCTCAGTTTGAGCCAACGCTGTTTCGAGCCTTGTTGCAATTCACTGGATGCACGTCACCATATCATCCTGCCGCAAATGGAATGGTAGAGAGACGGTACAGATGGACCAAAATCTTACCAACCATATCATAGGAACTAAGAACTGCCGTCAAATTCAATCTTGGATGTTCCCCAGCAGAGATGGTAAGAATATGGCGTAACCCTACGATTGCTTGGAGAGTTCTTTTTTGATGAGAATCCTGGTGTGGTGCACAATTCTCCCGATTGTGGACACATTTGGTCGATTATGCTGACCAAAAAAATCACGGAGTGCGTGAATTGCATTTTGATTTGAACGCCCAATTCCGTAAAAGGCTTCAACAACCTTAACGTGCTGCTCAATTGTGTATGTCTCCATGCTCAAATTTGTCGAACACTGAAATAAAGCAATGTCAAATTAAATTGGGCAAAAAACTTGACGTTAAGGTGTCACTCACAATTAACATCGTGCAGTATGGTTGGACCACCCTTTAGAATATACTTGGCATTTTAATCCCATAAAAAATTGTTTCCATTCACGTACAATGCATATTGGATGAATCATATGAAATCCTAATCTGTCAGCATGAAATTCAACCTCTTGAGATGGTCAATAGCTAGACATAGCTCCATGCCAACGTCTTATCAAATGGCAAGAAAAATTTTCTTCCTGCAGCGTTGCACATGTGAGGAAAAAACTCTTACGTGGCATTCTTGCACATGTGCGCGTTGGTCACTACGATAAAATTATACGTTTCAGAGTTTTATAAAGTGTGATACAACGCGTCAAGTGAATTGTCTGAAGTTGAAGAAAAAAAAATGCTTTACAAACGATATTTGGGATTAAGAAGAAGGCAAACATTATCTAAAATGTTTAGGATAAGGAAAAATAAAGTCATTTTTCATCCGACAACGGACGCGTAAGTCTCCTTGTCATAAGTGCCGGTGAGACTGCTGGTGGCGTTGTTGGGTTGGTAGGTGATCTACAGGTGAAGCCTGGCTAGGATGCTGCTATGAATTAAAAATTGTGATAGAAAAGTATGACCCCTGGCATTCTATATACCTTTGCAGGCAAATTCATCGTAGTTCAACAAGCGAGGATCAGGAAAAAACGAAGCACTAGCGAAATCCCAGCAGGAAACCGGAAGGTTCATTGAAAGGCCTTCAATTATTTTACGGAGGACAGGGTGGAACGGAAAACCGTGCAATACGCCAATCAGCGTTTAGCCGTTTTAAAAAGTCAGTAGGAACTTGATGAAGTAAACCACGGTCTTCTTCAATAATTCGTGAAGGAGAACCCAGAGTACTCGCATTTTCATAACAAGTACTCCGAAAAAATGAGAAAGATTGTGGAGCACCACCGGAAAGGTCTACAGGCTCTGCGAAATCCAGCGTGCAGTTCCAAGCAACCATGCAGACAAGGTTACTAAGCGTTTGAACCAAGCCACTAAGTCAATTCAACAATTGGTGTCGAGGGTCGAATTCGCGGAGCGCCCTCATAAATATTATCAATTTCATGTAGACGCGCTACTTCAACAGAGGCGTGATCAATGCGAGATTAATGAGGACGAGAAGGCTGTGAAGAGTCCCTGCAGCAACAATTATAAGGACTAGTTAACGAAGAACTCCAAAACGCAATTATCGCACTTCAAGAGCTCTTGGTGTCCGAAGAAAGACCCGGACAAAATAGGGCTGTAGGGTCTTTGTTATCAGTCAAGTTACCCAGAATTATGCTGCCTTCCTTCAACGGCAAGTATCTGCAGTGGATACAGTACAAGGAGCTCTTTGTGCAATTGGTGCGTTCCCAAGAAATAAGTTATACTTAGAAGGTGTACAACCTGGTCATAAGCCTTCGAGGTGAGGCTAGCACTCTATTTCAACACCTACTGGTAGCCACCAGGAATTATCAGCCTGCCTGGGACTTGTTGTGCCAGCAGTATGACAATAAAAGGTTGCTGGTCGACAGCTACCTGAAAAAACTCACTCAATAACCTGTGATGCAAATGGAATCTGCACTTTCAATCAAGTGGCTCCATGATATAGCCAAAGAGTGCATAATGGCGCTCAAAAGCTTAGGATTGGCTGTGGAACATTGGGATGTGGTTGTTGTGCTTTTACTATGGAAGGAGTTATGCAAAACTACTCATACTCTCTATGACCAATCCTTAGCGAATTCGAAAGACTTGGATAACCTCAAGAATCTTTTGACCTTTCTTGAAATGAGATTCTAATCCCCAAAAGCTTTGAATGGCGAATCCACGGTATGCAAAGAGAAATCTACGAAGGCACGAGGAATTTCAATGCTTACTACTGGAGCTCCTCAACGCGTGTCATGCACTCAACCACATCGCTTATTTTCGTGCAAGGCATTTCTAGACTTTCCTATGAACAAGAGGGCAGACATCGTGTAGAAGCACTGGCTTTGTTTTAACTGCTTAAGGTCCAGACATTCCACAAAGACACGTGACAAAGGGTCCTATACAAAATGCAATAAGAAGCATAACACATTGTTATATCGAGACATAAAAGCCAAGGCCGAGACCACAGGGACAAAGGGTCCATCTCAATCGAATGAAGCTACATCTATGGTGTCCTTATTGGGAATCAACAACAGTCACACATTCTGCTGGGAACAGTTGTCTGTCGCATCAGGGCTGCAGACAGTGAAGTAATTGAATTTCAACTGCTTCTCGCCTCCGGCTCATAAATCAATGGCATCTCGAAACGTGTAGCAGAAAAGCTCAAAGTTCAAAGAACGAACGATCCTAAGATCATCGCAGAGATTGTAAACCACAGTAAGGTTACTCAGAAGAGGGCACACATTCAAATTAAATTACAAGTGGAAGCCCTGATATTGCCAACCATCACTACTGATCAGCCCACCAAGTGCATCAATATTCTGTCTTGGGACCTTTCAGGCCATATAAGGTTCGCTGACCCCACATTCAACGTTCCCGGTCCCATCAAAATTTTGATTGGAGCAGAACATTACTTCAATATGATCAAAGTTGGTCGCATCGTATAGAGGCAAGATCGGCCTGCCCCGCATAACACAATCTTTGGGTAGATAGTGTCAGGAAGAACGATATGTGAGAAAACTACTGCGTGTCACTTCTCCACAAGGGAAGAGGGCGACCTAAAACAACAATTACAACAGTTTTGGGAGGTCAAAACGTTCGAGACATCCACACCTTCGCATTCAGCTATAGAAAAGGAGTGTGAAGGCATCTATAAGCAGACAGTAAAACAAAACAATGATGCCGCACCCCAAACTCCCCAATTAAATGGCAGTAAATGCTCTCAGGGTCGCACATTGAGTTTACTGGCTCCCAAATAATGGGACATTAAATGCCGAGAAATGCTAATAACTGTAAATACATCTACAGCTCTGCTACTAAATCCTACTTACATCTCCTTTGTGGGGACGTAAGAGGGTGAAGATGAATCTTCCGTGCCTGAAAGCGGAATCAACATAATAACCATGCTGCTGGAGTGGAGGTTGGGCGATGGGCTAACTGCCCTTCCCTGGAAAACCTTACATTGTTTGGAAACCTGCAGACGGGCCTTTGAATGGATTGGACTCACGGCAACGGCCTCACAAACGAAAAAGGACAATGGCCTTGGATCCTGAAACGTTAGATTCCTCAATTACCCTGGCGCTATTAAGGACCTTTTACAAGGGGCCAGTCCATACCAATTAGAAATACTGGCAGTCCAGGAAGCAAATTGGACAGGAAACGACATTCAAGAAATGAGATTGCACACTATATTCAAAAGTGGGAAGCCTACTGGAAAACGAGAATTCGGAGTGGCCTTCATTCAAATCACACGTTACTGATTTTAAGGTAGTCAATGAACGGTTGAGTGCCATCCGTATAAAAGCAAAATTCTTCAAAATCTGGCTGATTAATGTTCACGCCCCGACCGAAGGAAATGTTCTTCAATCACCTAGAAAGACTGGTTGACTCATTGCCTACAAACGACACAAAAATAATTCTGGGTGATTTCAACGCTAAGGTTGAAAATGAGCTATCGCATCGGGGAGCGACTGGAGGATATAGTCTCCACAATGAAACAAATGACAACGGCCAGCGCCTGATTGATTTTGCATGTAGTAGAAATTTAGTCATACGTTCGTCATTCTTCCCACATTGACGCATTCATAAAATGACCTGGGTATCACCGGATGAACACACACAAAACCATATCAACCATGTCCTGGTACAACAATGTTGGACCTCGAGCATACGAGTAGTTAACGTCCGTACATACCAAGGAGCAAATTATAACTCAGATAATTACTTGATCTAATTAACATATCGATGTCATAAATCAAAAGCATATTCAGCGAAGACCAGCCCGCTAGAAAAATTCGACATCGAAAGGTTCCAAACGGCGTCCCTGGCCAAAAATTACACGCAGACCCTCAACAACTAGCTGGCTCCCATCTTATCAGGCGCATCGTGAAAGGCAAGCAACCAGCTCTAGGTGGAAGTGAAAGTGGCTTTTAAGTCGATGACAGAACAGACGATCGGACATCAAGCCCGGCGCAAGAGAAATGATTGGTTCGATGATGAGTGCCAGAATGCGTTTGTTATAAGAAGAAAAAAATAGAAAATTAAATTTTCTGTGATCAATTAAACCAGAAAAAATCTGACTATATTTGTAGTGGACTGTATGTTAAGTGAGTTGACTGATGAGCAAATCTAGAGGTTGGGTGATGGACTCAATTGAGGCTATTAGTCTACAACTGATTTTTTAACAGAACAATAAATTGTGTCTTCTGACCTTTATTTATAACAAAACACTTATTCACTAATAACACTGGTAGATTTGTCTGTACGAAAATATTTCACTATAAAGTGTTCACTTGAGTTGGCTGAGATGAAAAAGGATGAAAAAGGTAGCTCAATGATGGCCACTCAGCCACACACAAGTGAGTTGACTGGATACTGTATCTTGTGAGTGTGAGTGACGCTGTGGCGGTATTCCGTCCTTGCCTGTTGCTTCAATGAAGGATTTTTCACTTCATTTGAAGGCTTAGCACCACTTCTTTGTAGATGATTTTGTCGTCTGAACGGTTGTTGATGAGTTTGACTGATTCACTGTAGGAAAAACTGTGAGATGACTGCACAAAAATACGTGAGAGAACTGGAAACGATTCGTCTGCGTGACTATTTGTAGAGTTGTCTGGAGTATACTGGCGGTTTGCCGTGTGGTGAACACGCTTACCGGTGTCGCCAGGGCCGTGGTGATGAATGGTAACCTTGTCGCCCTTTGCTGGCGTCTGATTGGTTACCACCAATAGTCAGGATCGTAGTCTAGTGGTTTGTTGAGTTGCCCAGGAGGGTTAAAAAATATAAAAGATCGAGTTCGTCAACTCGTAACAGCGTTCGACAAAAAGAATCGGGTGCACAAGGATTACATAGGATGAAGAGAGAACACTGTGAAAATCTCAAAAGAGTAGTGAATAAGAAAATTAGTATTTAAAAAAAGAAAAAACTTTGACGACCAATTGAGATGTAAAGATGTAAGTTTAGCGAGCAAGAACAAACGACAAGAATACAATGTAATGAGAAGCCTGAAACGTGGTTATCAGCCCAAAACCATGCCCTGTCGTGATGGCATCAGCAATATAATCCCTGATGAAACCAAGATGAAGAAACAATGGGCATCGTATTTGAAGCACCTCCTTAATCCTCCACACAGCTCCAGAAGATGATTGCGGAGAACTTCTATTGGCCTCACTAACTCTGGATGAAGTTTGCTCCATCATCAAAGCCCAAGAGAATAAAAAAGCGGCGGAGATCAATGAGATTCCAGTGGCGCTCACCAAATATGGTGGCAGCGGCGCTCATAAACCTATTCATAAAGTCATCCAGCACATTTGGCAACAAGTACATATGCCAAAAGAGTGGAGCCAATCAATTATATTCCCTATCCACAAAAAGGGTGACAAGTTACGTGCGAAAATTAGAGAGGCATATCATTACTTTGTTTTTCGTTTAAAATATTTTCAAAACTCCTAGAAAATAAAATTGAATCATACGGTTTCAGACCCAGTAGATCGACAATAGACCAATTTTTCACAGTCAAGGAGGTATTTGAAAAATGCTGGGAGTTTAACATAGACGTGCAATGAATTTTTGTTGGCTTTAAGCAAGCATACGACAGTATTGATCGTAACGTACTATACTAAGTAATGCTTTGCTTTGGCACTCCAGCCAAATTAGTCCGTCTGACCAAAATGACAATGACGTCGGCGACCTCCCAAGTTCGCATCAATAACCAACTCACCGATGCGGTTGACACAAATATCGGACTGAAACCGAGAGACGGGCTGGCCCCATCGCTATTCAATTTGGCTCTCCAGTGCGTCATAAGGAAGCTACCTGTCGACACGCGAGGTACATTAATATACAAATTGAGCCAAGTAGTAGCCTATGCAAACGACATCAATATTTTGTTAAGTTCTAGAGATTACCGAACTTAATGTAGCTTTTAAGTTCGTATTTACATCCATGAATTTCACATTAACACAAAAGGCTCAGCAATAAACTTCATTAAATTTTAAACTTTACATGCATATCCGAATAAGCCGGCCATAATCATAAAATTTATATTTTATCTACCTTGACCGCTAAAAAGTCGCGAAAGTGAAAGTAAAAGTAAATCCCGTGTAACATTTGGGAATATCTGAAAAACAATAAAAGATGAACGTAAATGATGATAATTTTTTATAGTATTTCCATAACCCGATCTGCACCACCTTCATTTTTCTCATAACAATAAATATGTTTGACCTTAAAAATTTTGCATCGCAATACAAGAATGCTCGTTAAGCATAACAAAATCCAAAAGATACATTTTATTTATGTAATCGTCAATACACAAACGGTCTAATTAAGATCTCCAATTAAAAGATTTATTTTTTAATGGTGAAAAGGCAAACAGAAACCAGTTAGTGATGATTAGTTTTCTACCTCATTTGAATCATACTCGCGCAGACCAGTATATGCAGTCTCATATATAATTAACAATTCAGAGAAATTGCTTTGTAACATGTGCCACTGGGTATATCAAGACGTTACCTGATAAGCCTGTTTTCGTTTTGACTTTGAAGTTCGTCACGCGATTTATTTTATATTAACTGAAATTATGAAATTCTACAATAGGAAATTAGTATTTACAACTTGAAGATGAAAACAAAATTTAACGAAGAAACCCCCAATTCCTTAAGAATACTTTTTTCTATCACCTTTGCCTGCAGCATCTTCCAACCAGGTAAAAGACGTAAACCTTGTTACAATAATTTTCCAAGCGTTTGATAGCCTCCATATATATAGAGTCCCCTATAGAAGTCAACATATATTTTGACCAATTTCGGACCCTCTTCCCTCCCTCCCAGGCCGCCCTATCCTTTCAATTATTTCTCTTGTGTTCGGAAGATCTTACCTCAACATTCCGGCGAACCCCCAATGGATGAGGCATAATTGGTCACGGAATAGTAATTTAGGATGGTTTGATTTTGATATGATTCCTTCTATCTCGGGGAGATGGTACATACGAGTATGAGTATATTCACATGTGTTGGCACAGGCATCCTTAACAAAGTGTAGACACAGTATATGCCTATGGCATTAATACTTTTGTGTGTATTCAGCGTATTGTATTTATGCATCTGCTCTTTAAGTTTCTGAGAAATGTGTACACAATATCGTTGTGAATATATGACAATTGCAAATTGGGAATAGGACTAACTCCCCAACAAACATCCTTACGTCAGGCACGAAGCTAAGTCTTAATATGCAAAGAGAATATGTTGCTGTTAAATTTGAATTTGAATTAGAACTGAAACTACATAAGTGAGGCAAGGTAGGGTGGAAGAGGGTGGAGAATAGAATTAAGTTCTATAATATGTGCTATTGTTGGTATGTAATTAGTGGAGGTAAATGTATGGAAATCGTGCTGTTGTGAATCTAGAGTTAGTTGGCACTAAATTAGAAGTTTATCAGGCTTGAAAATAATTGGATACATTGTAATACTGAATACCCTAAACAATTTATTAAGTACGTGCTAATCGAGGTTGCTATTAGGTGGTAATAATGTTACCTACGCTACAAGTATGTGGAACTGAAAGAATTTTGAATTGAAAGTTAACTGGCAGGCGATTACTTAATTACAAAACAAAAATGAAATTATTGTTAATTACTTTAGAAAATTATTATGATGAACTTTAAAATTTTTTGGGGCTAAAAGTACCGCAGGTAAGTTGTGCTGATCATTATACTTGAGAGAAGAGATAGCTACGAGGTGTGACAATTAAGTAATGAGACTAATTTTATTGCTGCGCTTGTGGTAAACCTGCGACCTTGCCATTCCCTTCCCCTTCTCCGGCACTCCCCTCTCCATTGATATATTTACTATCGCTCTAGCTTGTTTAGTTTGCCTGCTGTGTCATGTTGAGTAGACGTGTGTTGTGGTGCTTGTCACGAAAATGGAGAAATAAATCAAGAGCCACGCGTTACGATAAAATTTTGCACCAGATTGGGTGAAACAGCTTCGGAAACGTACGCTAAAATTGTAAAAGTGCATGGTGATAGTGCTCTTAGTCGTGCCCAGGTGTTTCGATGGCATGCAGAGTTTAAGCAGGGGCGTAAAAGCGTGGAAGACGGCGCGGGGCGGAAGACCAGTCGAGGTCTAAAAAGATAGCTTAACTAATGAACAGCAGAATTTGTAACACCGAATCAAGAATAGATGTTAAAAATTTCAATGGATTAGTTGTGAATTTATCTCAGGAGACATTACAAGAAGATGAACTGGAATTGCTAGATCGTGGCCTCAATTTCTTAATCAAGCCTCTATCACCACCTGTAACTGACATAATTGCAAATATTGAATCTGCAATCCAATACAAACCAATAGACATCAAAAATAAGATCAGAGAAAAGCAACGCGCGTCATCAGCGAAGCTAAACAAGACGCTGCTAACAACAAATCAGACACAAAAACAATTAAGTGGAATCGCTTCTTTTTTTTTGTGTGGTAGAGAGGTGAATGCTATTTATGAACAGCGTGTGGGACTCCCATGCGCGACTGAACTTCCCACTAAACACCTCCTCTGTCAACCTGAGAACCCAGCCTGGAACCGTTTGACACATTACTTCGGGCCAGCTCTCGTTTTGTTACGCCGTGGGGCACCTTCATGCTGGGGAGCCCCTTTCCTAGCGGGAGGGGAAGAGGAAATGCCAGAAGAGTGACCCCCCAGCCCCAGCACCCCCGGCTGCTGTGAGTCCCTTTTATATTTTAGGACTGCCCGAGCATAATGTGCCACCTGGTTCCATTTGTCAACCGATTCGAGCATCACCGCAACTATATTATCCGGGGTGAGCTCTCCCGTCTCCCTGTAGAGTTCCCTTCGCAGCCTGACCCATTTTGTAAACGCAAAAAATGTGTGACAGGCATTGTCCTCCTCTCCTGGGCAAAACTGACAATCGGGAGACCGTGACTTACCGATCTTGTGCAGATAAGACTGAAAACACCCGTGCCTGCTCAAAAGCTGGGTCAGATAGAAGTCAGTCTCACCATGCCTTCGATTTAGCCACGATCTCACATCCGGGATGAGGCACGCAGTCCACCTTCCCTTCGTGCAATTCACCCAAGACTGCTGCCAATCGTTGAGCGAGTGCTGTCTCTCCTCGCGGACAACTATCTCCCTCGCATCCTCGTTTCGGCGCAGGTAAATAGCGCGGCGTTCTCTAGCAAGGAGGGCAACAGGTATCACGCCTGCAATCACTCTCACCGCCGAGTCGGAGACTGTTTGATACGAAGATGTAATTCTCAGTGCTCCCCTTCTCTGTACCTGTGCCAAACGTTTTCGGTATACCTCCTTGCTGAGAGCGTCGCCCCATACCTCTGCTCCGTACAGTAGCACTGACCCTAAAGCACTCATCAAGAGGCGTCTTCATGATGGGCTGGGTCCCCCTACGTTGGCCATGAGTCGACTCAGGGCCGATATTCCCGAAGCAGCCTTCTCAGCCATTGCCCTGATTTGCTCAGAAAAACTCATCTTCGAGTCGATCAGTAGCTGCAGGTACTTCACCGCTGGCTTTGATTCGATTTGTATGTCTCCAATACTGATCATCCTTACTTTAGGGATTCTCTTTTTTGTCAAGATGACCACTTCGGTTTTCTCCAGTGCTAAACTCAGCCCGCGAGCAGTCATCCAGTCCCTCACTCGGCGCATTAGCATAACTAGCCTAAGTTGCGCTTATTCAACGGTGCGTCCAGCGACCAGAGCCGCAAAATCATCCGCATAGCCGACCAAGCGCGACTCATCTAGCGTCTCAAGTCTCAGTAGCCCATCGTGAGACACGTTCCACAGGTCCGGACCAAGGATAGATCCCTGGGCAAACCCGCTGTAATTTCCATCCTTCGTTGGCCCTTTGTCGTGCCGTAGAGCAGGCTTTGGTCCTTTAGGTAGTTCCTCAAAAGCCGCATTAGATATTCTGGAGCTTGAAAAGAGTTTTCCAGCGTGTTCAGAATATCCACCCATCTAGCGGAGTTGAAGGCATTCCTGACGTCGAGTGTCACCAACAGGACGATCCGTTGCTTGGTGCGACTATATGCCTCTGCCTTTTGGACCGCGTTCACCACCTCTGCAATCGCATCAATGGTAGAACGTCCTGCTCTAAAGCCGTACTGCCGAGGAAATAGGTCCCCAGCAGCACGAATCACGTCAGTGAGTCTTCCCTTGATGAGTTTCTCTAGCACTTTCCCAGCCATGTCTAGCATGCATAACGGGCGGTATGCAGACGGCGATTCGAGATTTCCCTTCCCCTTGCTGATCAGCACGAGCCTCGCCACCTTCCATCGTACCGGGAAAACCCCGTCCCGTAGGCAAGCGTTGAATGTGCTGAGCAGCAAGTCAGGACAATGGTGATAGACGAGCCGCGACACCTCAGCTGGAATACCATCTGGACCTGGAGCCTTCCTAGCTTTCAAGGAGAGGACTGCCTCTTCCAGTTCCAGCTGTGTGAAGAGTGAGCACTCGACTGCTGTTTCACCATGGACCGCGTCAACACGGACGGGATGGGCGGGGAAGAGTCCCCGCACTATCGCGTCCATCTTTTCCGCGTCATATATGCAAGGCTTCCGTAGGGCACCAAGTTTCCCCATGACCAGCTTGTAGCCAAGGCCCCACGGATCCTTGTTTGCATTGTCCACTAGGTCTTGCCAGCAGCGAGCCTTGCCACTGTTGATCAGTTTGCGAAGGTATTTCCTGGCTGACTTATATGCTGCCACCTGGTTGCACGCCTCGTCACGATGCCGCGCCCGTTGAGCCTCACGCCGAAGCTTGTGACACTCCCTCCGCTTTTCAGTGATTTCAGGAGACCACCAGTACACTTGGGGCTTGTCTCATAGTAGAGTTCACCACGTCTTGAGCTGCCAGCTCTTCCGTCCCCTCCGAAGCTCCTTGCAGCGGCTCACCTGCTGTGAGAACCTTGACGAACCTCTCGACGTCCATTCTTCCGATGTTCCATCCAGTTGTAGAAGGCCGAGAGCACGGACGTCGGGAGACAGCATCGCTTATCTCAAGCAAAATGCACTGATGATCACTGGCTGAGTAGTCCTCTAATACTTTCCAGTTGTGTATCCTTCGTATTAAGGACTCCGAGGCGAATGTCACGTCCGGCATGGTTCCCTCACAGCCAATACGGCGGAAAGTCGGCGTGTTTCCGGAGTTTAGTACGACGAGGGCCATTCTGGCCGCCATTCCGAGGGTTCGTTTTCCCCGCGGATCCGTCTGAGGCATGCCCCATTCGATTGCTTTAGCATTGAAGTCGAGCACTTTGCCCTCTGCGTTCGAGACAGCGCCCTCCAAAGCATTATGCTAGGCTTGGAAAGATGATATCGACTCGTTAGGTGTTAGGTACACACTAAAGAAGGTGATACCTGAGCACCGAACCCACACGAAACCATCCCCCCGTCCACAACTCTCCGCTTGAAAATCACTGTTCCGAACCCAGATAGCGGCAGTACCAGTTTCATCAGAGTACCATAATGCAGGACTTTTATTATGGTGTTGCTCACTCAGCAGCAAGAAGTTGGCTTTCATGTCCCTCGCAAACTGCTCTAGCAGATTTTGAGCGGTTGAACTGCGGTGTAGGTTTAGCTGCAGGATGCGGGTCATCGTAGATCTGATTTTGCCTTGGCTAGGGCTTCTTTGAACACCCGGCATTTTCCTGATCCCAAGACGTGTCCAAAATCAAGTTTTGGATCAGCATCCTTGCAAAGAATATAGTGTGCCTCCTTCGTACACTCTTTTCTTTGATGTCCCATTTCACCGCATTTGTAACATAGGGAACTTCTATCGGATCCTTTGCATACTTGTATGGTGTGACCATGACCAAGGCATTTGAAACATTGAAGAGGCGTTGCTCTTCGCCGTATCCTACAGACAACCCAGCCTATTCGTACTTTGCCCTTGTTCAGGAATTGTTCGGCGTCCTTTTCGGTCAAGTCAACTGTGGCCATGCGTTGTCCCCTGTTGTTTTCTGGTGTCAGTCTCGCTTTGATCCTTCCCACGCTGGGGAACTCCTGTTTGATGGCCTCTTCTACCTCGGCCAGATCCGTCACGCAGTCAATGTCTCGTATTTCGATCGTTGCCATCGGCTCGAGCGGGGCTATAGTTGCGCTTTTGCCGAGGACTTTCTTTACTGCGTCACAGAATGCAACTTTATTGCCGACCTCTGCTCCGAATTCGACCAGTATGTGGCCCGACCGCGTTGGTCGTACTACTTTAATGGTAGTATTGGTGTCTTCGGGCCTTACGTTTCCCCTGATGTCCCGCAGTACCTCCGCGTAGGATCGGCCATCTTGGGGCTTTACAAGCAGTGCCTGCTGCCGGGGTCTTCGTCGGGGCTTCTGCCTCTCCTGCTTTGCATCAGGTCCTTTTTGTAATTGGGCGTCCGTACGAACTTTACTTTCTGGCTTTTTTTGAAGGAGTTTCTTTGCAGCTTTCTTCGCTCCTTTTGTAAGCAATGTCTGGAACCCCTGATCTAGTGCTCCATGCCCTTCAAGTGCCTCTTCTTTCCTTCTTTTATCCCGATCTCCTTTGATTGGGCTAGACGCCATTCTTTTATTGACTTTTAATGGTGGAGCTATATGCGTGTCGCCTTTAGATTTCGCCCCAAGCGCCTTTTTAGCCTGTTCTTCGTCTTCGGCCCTTAATCAGCTCCTCCGATAGTGCCCTATGCGATCTAGGAGCTCCTCTAGTTTAAGGAGCCCTTCCTTTGCTGCTTTGCTGATTTTTGGGGAGTCGCATGCAGCTTGTATTCTTTTCAGAACATCTCCCGCTTTTCGGAGTAGTCTTTCTTCTTCGTATCGCTGGGCCGCAATCGTACCTTGCAACCATCCTTGGGAGAGGTTATTGCGTTCCGTTTCCGAGTGCAGTACTTTGGCGGTGCATTCACGCGGTGTCTGGTCACTCTTTGCTTTAAGTGCCGTAATCTCCTCGTTGGCTTCTGGATTTTTCGTTGCAATGTCGGGATTTGCGACCCTTGCATCGGTCGCTTCGGTAACGATCGTAGCAGTGACAATCGAATTTTCGGTGCTCTTTATGTTATCTCCCATGGCTCGAATACCTGAAGTGTCCTGCAGAGTTTCCCGTTTCTCCTCAATAGGACGATCGGGCGTTCGCATCCTTTTTTTGCTGCGCCCGAACGCCGTAGGAATCTCACTCTGTATTCTCCGTTTCTCGTCCGTCTTCACTTTCGTTGTGTTAGTTTCCGTTTTTGTCGTTGTTAGTATCGCTCGTGATGTACTGTTGACATTGTGGCTGCAACCGCTGGTTGCGTCGTCGTTGTTATTTTTCGTTTCTTTTTCTGGGTATTCGTGGTCTTTTGATTTTGTTTGCTCCAGTTTTGTTGGGTCCCCCCTCGGAGCCGCTATCTCCGTTCGTGTGTGTAGTCGCCTTTTTGGTCCCATGATTATCTTTGCAGGGCAGGGAGGCCATGCGAGGGTTGGCACAAGCCCTTATGGGTACAAGTGCTCAGAGCCAGACCAGCGCTAATCGGGAGTCCGTCTCAACCGAACCTACACCACCAACCCAATGGTGCGATATTCGAACGTACTCCGAGGCTTGCCAAGGTTTGAACGGGACGGAGACGGTATGATAGTTGAATTGGAGCCGTTCACACACGAGTTTCACCTCGGCGCTACTGTGCAAAGCAACTAGGTCCAAACCATCACATCCGCCAGCCCAAAGCGTCATTTCCAGTTCGTTGTCCAAAGCGTAGTCCAGATCCAATCAGAGTCGTTACCTGTCATCCCAGGAGGGAACCTCACGACGCCCCCCATATCCTCGGGTCCGTGGGGGTGGCGCTCCCCAAAGAATGCCAGCCTCCAAGAGTGCTCTTGTCGACCGGCATTCTCCCTGCGGGAATTTCCTCGGGTACGTGGGGGTGGAACTCCCCAAAGTATGCTAGCCTCCAAGAGTGCTCTTGTCAACCGGCGTTCCCCCTGGATTAGTTGTGAATTTATCTCAGGAGACATTACAAGAAGATGAATTGGAATTGCTAAATCGTGGCCTCAATTTCTTAATCAAGCCTCTATCACCATCTGTAATTGACATAATTGCAGATATTGAATCTGCAATCCAATACAAACCAATAGAAATCAAAAATAAAATAAGAGAAAAAGCCACGCGCGTCATCAGCGAAGCTAAACAAGATGCTGCTAACAACAAACCAGACACAAAAACAATTAAGTGGAATCGCGCCTTAAGATCACTAAAACAACGTGATGTATTCTATATGAAATCCGACAAAGGAAACAAAGTGGTCATAATTAACAAAACGGACTAGGATGAACGCATGATGAAGTCAATATCTGAGGATAAATTTGCGGTCCGTCCTTGTCCTCTCAATGAAATGGTGAAAAATTCTAAGTCCATCATAGATACCTTACACTCTGTTTTCAACGTAAATAAACATCATTTAAGAGTACTTAATCCACAAGTTCCATTGACGTATGGTCTCCCGAAGATCATAAGACAGGAGATAAAATGAGGAAAATCGTTTCATGTGTCAACTCACCCTCACCCTTCTCTAAATTGACGAAATGGATAGTCAATGAAATGAAACAATTTGGCAACCTTGGAGGGTTCTCCTTTAAGAGCTCTTATGATTTTGTCGACAGGATGAGCGACGTGGATATCGAAGAAGAAGAGCGGCAAGTTTATTTTGACGTCACAGCCCTTGTCCTCAGTGTCCCGGTTCATTTAGCCATCGAAGCGATAAGAGATCGCCTCAAAAAAAGCAACATCTCCGCCGAACATATAGATGCATAAATACGCTGCATCGAGGCATGTATGAAGTATAATTGCTTTGAATTTAGAGGAAAATATTATTCGAGTGACTTTCGGCGTAGTATGGGGAACAGTTTGTCACCATTTATAGCCGAAGCCTTCATGTCCAGATTAGAAAAAGAAATGAAATGTGAAGGCATCTTACCAAGGATTTTGTGGCGATATGTAGATGATGTCTTCGCCGTTGTTAAGGAATCGAAAGTAAATCATCTCTTAGATTTGCTCAAAAGTCGTTACCCAACCATAACGTTTACCATCGAACCCGAAAATGAAGAACAAACGCTGCCCTTTCTCGAGCTTAATATTACGCGTGACGGCCGAAATATTAAATTTTCGATACATAGAAAATCAACAACAATAGATAGATATATCAATAAAGATTAATTTTGTTCACATCAGAACAAGACCGCAGCGTTTAGATTGATGATTGCCCTTATCACTGGCAGACTATAGGAACGAATATGAGTATATCGTACATTTAGCTAAAATGAATGGATACGATAAAGCGTTAATGGACAAATTGATTGCCAAATGCATGCAAAAAATGAAAAGAGAAAGAGTTTCAACCCTTTTGAATAAACCCGTACAGCAAACCATAACGAATCGCGTGTAACCTTGGCATATGCCCCTATGATTTCCAACTCTCTAAGAAAGGAATTCAGCAAAGCGAATCTGAAGATTGTACACAACAGCACCCGCAAGCTTCGCTCATTACTTCGTTCTACGAAAGATCCTGCTTCGCCAAAACAAAAGAGCGGAATCTACGGAGTCAATTGCACAGGGTGGGATAAAAAATATATAGGAGAAACCAAACGTGCTGTTGAAGGACGAAACATCAAAAACAATGACAAAGGTATTGCTGCACATGCATTGAATTTAAACAACACAGGAAGATACTACACGGGATCGCTTATAAATAATTTTAAATTGCTAAAAACAGTAACTAGTCCGCGAAAACTCGACGCGTGTGAACCATTATTCATGCATATAACGGATAATCTAATTAATATCGATGATACCCCAATAAATTCAAGTTTATTTTAATTGGCTAAATAATGTGTTAACGGTTACTTTTAGTTCGTATCGATTATTATATATGTGGTTAACACATAACAAGACAGTAATTTTATATTGACGATAGTCTGAAAACAGAATTTTTCATTTTTATTTAATCCGGCTAAATTATATAGAACCAATAAGCCGTTAATTGTTAATACACTTCAATTTTATTCAGTAGTTTCATTAGTATTTTCGCACATAGCGCTGAAGATGGTCGGCAATACCGACCGAAATGCATCCGTGTGGGTTGTAGAATAAAAAATTTTACCATCAAACTCTTGATTTTTATTCTGAATCAATATTTGTGGTCCATAAGGGAGTTGTAACTTTATTTCATTAATTTGAAGGAAACACTGTTTAATCGATTCCTCAACACCGTACCAAGTTAGCTTTTCAAGTACCAGCGTGATACTCGGAGCTACGACCCTAGAAACAATATGTCGTGGGTTTGCAATGGACACCCCGTACTTTCACCATCGGGCAACATTCGCAGATGGCTATCGGCTAACATGGTTCAACCACTAAAGTAAACTTTAGATGTTGCCGAGCAATAGGAACTATTCTTATCCGACCACTCATATAACTTCAGTGACGGCCCGGAAAATGAACGGAGGTGTTTCACGGATCAAAACAATGTTGTCGAGCAATAGAAACTGTTTTTATCGGACCGCCCGTATGAACTTCAGTGACGGCCGAAAGAATTGGGGCTTGTTAGCACAAAAATAGTTCGAGAGAAACATTGGTGTCTGACCAGTTACATCCTCGAAACCGCTGGTAACTTCAGCAAAGCATATGTCTGTTGCTTACCTAACTAAAAGAAAGTAAACTGTGCATGCAACTTACCGGGGAAAATTTAACCACACTATCTTCACATACGAATCACACACAATTCCGTCACGTTACGTACAAACTCACAAGTAATATTATACAAACTTTCCGATACGTCCGAGCCAATGTTAGGAAGGAAGTGCGTATTATTTGTCCGCGGGGCACAAAATCACTCTTCAAAATAAACAATAAATTGACCACTGCCACTAAACGTCAGGTGGAAGTGGAAACATGGGAAGATAATACAGACCCCAAAATGTCAGGCCGGCTGAGTTCGATGCGGAATAAATTATACCAAAACCATGAAATAATCGGTAACCGGGAAAAATAGTGGCAATCTGTTGGACCAAGAGGATATAAACTTCAACGAAAAATGGAACGGGTCCCTTTTAACTATATGGTGTGAAAGCGATTGGCAAGAATTCCAATGATGGTGATATAACTACAGGCAAATTGCAGGAAATTTACAAGGTGGCGGCGGAAGTATTCCAGCTAGGATAAGTAGAGTGGTGAGCAGGAGAAGATAGCGCAGCCTTCAAAATGGGTATCAAAGAAGCATATTTTTGCTGGTAGTCATCGTCTACGAGAAGTCAGCAAGAATCGGACACATCGGAAACTGGAATAGTAGACACTCAAGAGGCCCTTTACGAGCAAAGTAACAGAAGTCATAGATTTGTTCTGATTGTGAGTATATTTGCTTTTAAATAGAATTTTGGCTTAACTTGATATGATTACAAAATTGTGGTATGAACTTTGTTGAATATGATTGTGATTTCATCATTTTAATTATAACGTTGAAAAGATTGAATCATTTTTTAACTCACTTAGAACGAATCCTGTTTATGTCGGTTCGGATGGTGAATCCCTGCGTGGAATAAAGGCAAGGTAGTGTTTAAAAGGTTGAACTGGCTACTCAAGTAAGGGAGGTGATTAAAAGTGAGTGTTAGATGGTGCGAAGTGGCAGGATCGGAAGAAAAGGAAAAGTATGGTGTAGGATTTTCACCAGTGTGTAAGATGATGGTGTTGGTGGGAATAGCTTCGTCCTAAATTTGTTTCGGCAAGACAAGTTCTCGCTTGGCGGCTTATCGGGCTTATCTATTGGACAACGAGAGGCGCAACTGTAACCTTGTTTGCACTGATAGCAACAAGAGGCATTGAGTGCGCATCAAGGACCTGGTTGAGATAGAAGAGGCCATCAGAAGGGAGCTCATTAGCGTGGTAGAATTAAAGCAAGGCTGACACCAGAAAACCATAAAGGAAAACTCATGGCCATAATTGACGACCGAAAAGGATGCCAAACAATTGATTTGAATAAGCGCGAAGTAAGAATACGGTGGGCTGTCTGTAGAATACGGTGAAGAGCAGGACCTCTTCAACGTTTCACATGCCTTAGCTATGGTCACACCATACAAACAACATCATGGTATCCTAATGAAACCATTTCTGCCACCATCTGGGTGCTTTGCAGGGGGAGGGCTGTGGTTTCGAGTGTGTTCGGTATGCAGGGACACCTTATAGAGTGTATGTCTAGCACTAAGAAAACCGGTATCATCTTTTTAATCCAAGCTAAATGATTTGGAGGGCACTGTCTCGAACGTAGATGGCAACGTGCTCGCTCGAGGAGAATTCACCACTAAAACAATCGAATGGGGAGTGCCAAAAACAGATTCCCGCAGAAAACTAATCCTAGAAATCGCGGCCAGGATGGCGATCGTAGTACTTAACACCGGAAATATGCCGACTTTCTGCCATATTGGCTGTGAAGGAACCATCCTGGATATGATACCTTGGGGTCCTTAGTACAGAGGATATACAATTGAAGAGTGTGTGGCGGCAGCGTTAGCATTGCAACATTGTCCGACGCTTCACGTTAGCGTGCAACACTTGCATTGCAACATTGTCCGATACTTCATCCAACGCAGCAATTGCCTCAAGCAAACATGCTGGTGAAATAATTGAAAATATATTTCTACTTTGCAAGGAAAAGTCTTTTATTTCAGTATTAGGGCACGATTAACACTTGCATGTCAAAGTCATAGAACGTAGAGAGTTGAAGTTGATAGGGAGCGGTCAAGCTCAGAAAAAGTCAAGACAGAGTTGAATAAAGGCGCGAAATTCAAATTATGATTTTATTACATGCCATATCAATTTACACGACTAGAGCTCCACTCAGCATATCTGGTGGTCGCACGTGTGCATGGTCAGCACTTCTACCGCAAGTGGAACTGACGAGCATTCAGTAATAAAAGTTTTTATCGAGATTTATCATTAGTCATGGTGTTTTTGTAGACAGTGGGAAATTAGAAAATAAATAGTTTTTCTAGCGTCTTGACGACGAATTTGAGGACCATAAGTTTTAGAGGGCTACTCAGCCAGTAATGGCAGTGCATTTTGCTTAAGATCTATGATGTTGTCTCCACATGTCCATGCTCTCGGCCGTCTGTAATTGGGAGGAACACTGGAAGGATGGATTTTGGGAGGTTTTTAGAAGTGCTCATGGTAAGTTTTCCCCTGGCAGCTTAAGACGGGGTGAACTTAATCATGTGCATTATCACAACTGCTTGCAGCACTCCTATTCCTTATTTAAAACTGCAGCACGGATAGCTCCCAGTGTAATGATGGTGTACTGAAAACGCTAAAAAGCGCAGAAATTGTCACAAGCTTTAGCGTGAGGCTGAACGGGCATGAAACTATGACAAAGTATGCAAGGAGGAAATTTTGCATACTTCGTATGAAATTTTTGATCGACGGAAATTTTTGATCGAAGTCTGCATACCACCTGTTATACATGTTAAACACAACTGGGAAATTCCTACGGAAATTCATTAAAGGAAGACTCTTCTTGACAGTATGCCTTTAGAGCAGGATGCTTCACAATTGAAGAGGTGACGGGCGTGGTGCAAAAGGCATAGGTATATAGCCGCACTAAGCGATAGATCGTTTTGTTGGTGATGCTCAACATTAGAATGTCTTCAACTCCACTAGGAAGGTCGGCATTCTGGATACGTTAAGAAGCCCTTTACAAGTTAGAAAATATCTCCTGTGGTTTCTGAGGGAGTACTTGAAGGACCAAAGCCTGCTTTATGACGCGACATAGACCGGAAAAATTATGGAGGTTATATCCAATGATATCCAGTTAGCTATCCATTATCCAAACCAATGGTACGTGTCTTACGCCAGGCTACTGAGACTGAAGATGCCAGAAAAGTTGTACTTGATCGACTATGCGGATGATGTTGCGGCACTAGTCACTGAATGCACTGTCAAATAAGGCTAGATATGCTCATACGCCAAGTAAGATAATGGACGATTGCTCCTGAGCTCAGTCTAGCACTGGAGGAAACCAAAGTGGTCATCTTGATAAAAAAGAGAATCGCTAGAGTAAGGATGAAAAGTATTGGATATTTTATAACTGAACTGAAGCTAGCGGTGAAGTATCTGGGGCTACTGATCAACTCGAAGATGAGTTACTCTGAGCCAATTAGGGCAACGACTGAGAAGGTTGGACTGGTCGTTCCAGCTTTGTCTTGTAATTTGACTTGCTCCCCCTTTCCTGCTTCATAAGGGAAGTGCTTGAAGGCGCGTCACGATGTAGCGAAACAAGACATGGTCTGAATTCATGTGCTGAACGCTTCCAGGCTAGGCTCCCAGATTGACACGGGAGGTGTTCAGTGGATAGTCCAGTCATTTGATTATGATACAATTTCAATGAATTCACCAAGAAGTCCAGGAGGAGGTAAAATGTGCATTAAATAAATGTCCCCCTCCTCATATTTGGCATCAAGAATATATGCTAAACTATATTCCCTTTGATAAAAAAGATGACAAGCTACAGTAAACAAATTATAGAGGCATATTACTGCTTTGTGCGGTTTTTCAAAAAACATAGAAAATAAAATCTAATAATATGCCAACACTGCTATTTGGGATAATCAAAGAGGTTTTTCATGAGGTTGGTACGTCAATGTCATTTATGCACTGATTATGGAATTCCTATGGTTGCACGTGACCCACTAAACACCTCCCTTCTCAACCCGAGAACCCAGCCTAGAACCGTTTGACACATTACTTTGGGTCAGTTCTCGTTTTATTACGCTGTGAGGCACATTTAAGGAGGGGGATCCCTCTTCTAGTTAGAGGGAGGAAGAATTGCCAGACATATGATCCCCTAGCCCCAACGTCCTTGGCTTTTGTGAGTCCTTTTTATCTTCTAGGACTGCCCGAACATAATGTGCCAAATGGCTCCATTTTCAATCGATTTTAGCATCATTGCAGCTATGCAGCTCTCCTGTCTCCCTGTAGAGGTCCCATCGCAGCCTGTTCAATTTTGTACACGCAAACTTCCTCTCCTGGGCAAAATCGCCAATTGCGGGCCCGTGACTTACCAATCTTGTGCAGGTGAGACTGAAAACACCCATGTCCGCTCAAAAGCTAGGTCGGATAGAAGTCAGTCACGCCATGCCTGCAATTTGACTATGGTCTCACATCCAGGATGAGGCGCGCAGTCCACCTTCTCTTCATGCGATTCATCCAAGACTGCTGGCAGTCATTGAGTGAGCGCTACCTCTCCTCGTGGACAACCGTCTCCCTCGCACCCTTGCTTCGACATAAGCCAATAACGTGGTGCTCTCTAGCAAGGAGGGCAACAAGTATCACGCCGACAATAACTCTCACCGCCTAATTAGAGTTTGTCGAATATGAAGATGCAATTCTCATTGCTCCTCTTCTCTGTACCTGTGCAGAGCGTTTTCGGTATACCTCCTTACTGAGGGTATTGCCCTATATTTCTGCCCTGTACAGTGGCACTGACCCTACCGCACTCATCAAGAGGCGTCTTCTTGATGGGTTTGGCACTGGAAGCTGTCTTCTCAGCCATTGTCACGATTTTTTCAGTTAAGCATCTTCAAGTAAGTCCTTAGCCCCAGGTATTTCTCCGCTGGCTTAGATTCGATTCGGATGTCTCCAATACTGATCATGCCTACTCTAGGGATTCTCTTTTTTGTCAAGATAACCACTTCGGTTTTCTCCAGTGCTAAACAGAAACCGCAAGCAGTCATCCAGTCTCTCACCCGGCACGTAAGCATAGCTGAGCAAGCCAATCCGCATAGCTGATCATGCGCAACTCATCTGGAATCTCCAGTCTCAGTTGCCCATCGTAAGACACATTTTACAAGTCTTGGTTAACGATTGATCCCTGAGCAACATTCAATGTAGCTACCCTCCGATCTGGGATTTCCTTTCTCCTTGCTGATCAGCATGACCCTTGCCACCTTCCATCGTACCAGGGAAATCCCGTCCCGTAGGCAAGCGTGGAATGTGCTGAGCAGCAAATCAGGAGAATGGTGATATACAAGCTGCAACACCTCAGCTGGAACGCCATCTGGACCTGGAGCCTTCCTCGCTTTCAGTGAAAGGACTGACTCTTTCAGTTCCACCTGTGCAAAGAGTAGACACTTGACTGCTGTTACACCATGGACAGCGTCAACACGGACGGAATAGGTGAGGAAGAGTGCTTGCAATATATCGTCCAATTTTTTCGCATCATGTATACAAGGTTTCCGTAGGGCACCAAGCTTCCGTATAACTAGCTTGTAGCCAAGGCCTCGCGGACCCTTCTTTACATTGTGTAGTAGATCTTGCCAGAAGCGAAGCTAGCTGTTGTTAATCAGTTTACGAAGGCATTTCTTGGTCGAGTTATATGCTGTAGTGCGGTTGCTTGCCTCGTCCCAACTCCGTGCCCGTTGAGCCTCACGTCGAAGCTTGTGACACTCCTTTCGTTTTTCAGCGATTCCAGTGACCACCAGTACAGTGGGGGCTTGCCATGCCAGGGTTTTCGATGGGGCATAGAAACTCATAGTTGAGTTTACCACGTCTCGAGCTGCCAGTTCTTCCATCCCCTCCGAAGCTCCCTAATGCGGTACACCTGCTGTGAGAACCTCGACAAACCTCTCGACATCCATCCTCTCGATTTTCCATCCGATTATTGAAAGCCAAGAGCACGAACGTCGGGGTTCAACATCACTTATCTCAAGCAGAATGTACTGATGATCACTGGCTGAGTAGCCCCCTAATACTCTCCAGTTGTGTATCCTCTGTACTAAGTACTCCGGGGCAAATGTCACGTCTGGTATGGTTCCTTCACAGCCAATACGGCGGAAGGTTGGCATATTGCCGGTGTTTAGTACGACGAGCACCATCCTGGGCGCCACTTCTAGGACTCGTTTTCCCCGCGGATCTGTTTGAAGCATTCCTCATTCGATTGCTTTCGCATTGAAGTCTCCCCCAACGAGAAAGTCCCCATCTGTGTTCGAAACAGTGCTTTCTAAAGCCTGAATATTGACTTGGAAAGATGATTTTGATTCGCTCGGCGTTATGTACACACTAAAGAAGGTGGTCCCTGACCGCCGAAACCACAAAAAACGTCCCCACGTCCACCGCTCTCCGCCTGGGGGGCTTCTTTTTCTCCTGTTTTGCATCAGGTCCTTTAATTTCTGGCACTTTTTAAGGAGTTTTTTTTTGCGGCTTTCTTCGCTCCTTTTGTAAGCACTGTCTGAAACCTGTGATATGGTACATCCCGCCCATCAAGTGCCTCTTCCCGAGTGGGCTAGACGCCATTCTTTTATCGATTTTTACTGGTGGAGCTTTCTGCATATGGCTTTTAGATTTTGCCCCCAGCGCTTCTTTAGTCTTCTGCTCGTCTTCGGTCTTTAACCAGCTCCTCCAATAATGCGGTCTAGGAGCTCCTCTAGTTCAAGGAGCCCAATCTTTACTGCTTCGCTGATTGTTGGGGAGTTGCATGCAGATTGTATTCTTTTCAGAGCATCTCCTGCTTTTTGGAATAGCCTTTAGTCTTCATGTCGCTGGCTGATAATTGTACTTTGCGACTATCCTTGGGAGAGGTTATCGCTTTCCGTTTCTGAATACAGTACTTCCGCCACATTTTCGACGTTGGCGATGCAATTACACAACGTCGTTTTATTTGTTTGTTTGCTCTTTTCTTTTCCTGCCGTAATCTTCTTGTTGGCTTCAGGGTGATTCTTTACTATGTCGGGATTTGCGACCCTTACATCGGTCGCTTCGGTAACGATCGCAGCAGTGACCATCGAATTCTCGATGTTCTTTATATTTTCTTCCATCGCTCGAACACCCGAAGGACCCTGCAGAGTTTCCCGCTTTTCCTTTATAGGACGCTCTGGCGTTCGAATTTTTTTTTTGCTTCGCCCGAATGCCCCAGGAATCTCAGTCTGGACCAGACTGTCTGTTAATCTCCGTTATTCGTCCGTCTTCACTGTCATTATATTATTCGTCGTTTTTGTGATCGTCAGTACCACTCTCGATGTACTGTTAACGTCGTGGCTGCAATCGCTGGTTGCGTCGTCGTTATTTTTTTTTTATTTCGTTTTTTGGGGATTTTTTGATCTTTTTTATATTATATGTTTTTAGTTGCTCCAGTTTTATTGGGTATCCCCTCGGAGCCGCTATCTCCGTTTGTGTGTGTAGTCGCCTTTTTGGTCCCATGGCTATCTTTGCAGAGCCGAAAGGCCATGCGAGGGTTGGCACAGGCCCTTACGGAGACAAGTTCTCAGAGCCAGACCGGTGCGAATCGGGAGTCCGTCTCAACCAAACCTACACCACCAACCCAATGGTGCAAACTTCGAACGTACTCCGAGGCCTGCCAAGGTTTTACGGGTACGGAGACACACAAATGTCGGCGCTACTGTGCAAAGCAGCTAGGTCCAAATCATCATATCTGCCGGCCCAAAGCATCAATTCCAGTTCGGTGTCCAAAACATAGTCCAGATCCTATCAGGGTCGTTACCTGTCATCCCAGGAAGGAACCTTACGGCGCCCCCCATATCCTCCGGTCCGTGGGGGTGAGGCTCCTCGAAGAATGCTAGCCTCCAAGAGTGCTCTTGTCGACCGGCATTTCCCCTGCGGGAATTTCCCCGGGTACGTGGGGGCGGAACTTCCCAAAGAATGCTAGCTTGCAAGAGTACTCCTGTCTACCAGCATTCCCTCTGCGGGCTCTCTGGACATTGATTGCCGCGTGTACTCAATATCTCCTACAGTCGTCATTGTGAGTTCACTTTTTAAGCATGTTGCTCACCTCTTTTTGTTGCATTTATAAATTCTTCAGGGCCTTTGTAATTTCCTTAAGCTCAGTGGCACCCGGGGTTGGCAGGGCCGCTGATGGATAGCTGGAATGCATGGCGGTAGCCATGAAGAAGTGAGGTGATTCACCATTTTCCATTAAGGTAGCCATTTCATCAAGTGAGGCTGTGGCTTGGAACACTCGTAGCAATTCCTGAACTGTCGGAGAAAGTAGCGCTAGCCAGAGAACAGGGCTTGTGCGCCCACCATAGACCACATACGCCTGAGCACTTCTGAAGACTTCCTTCCACAAAGCTCGACTCAGCCAGAACCTTGTGTAACTGTTGATCGGCAGAATCAACAGCTGCATCTTTAAAAAGCTGTATTTGTCCTTGGCCGGCGGCGATTTAATTACATCTGCGATGGCTGATAATGCATTGGCAGTGAGGCTACTTATGATCAAGTGATATTTCACATTATCAGCTCGCATTTTGAACGATTGAAAAACTAATTCTGCTTGCAGAAACCATATCTCTGGATTATCTTTCCAGAATGGTGGGAGCCTGCAATTCAGAATTGAGGGCTCATCAGCACTTTTGTTGCTTGCGAATTGGCCTGCATCTGGTGGTACAGCTGCGCTGTCAGTTGATGCATTGCTTACGATAATGTACAAAAAGTTTGTTAATTTTTGCAATTATTAAACTATTTGAACCGTCGCACAACAATTATGACGCGTCACAAAATGGCACTCACTGTCCGGCATAAGGAATGAAATTTTGCAAAGTCCTGCTAACCACAATATGAAGACATTTCACATTTTGGGGTCAAATTATAGTTTATTATTTTGTGTTTATTGTAGTTTTATTTTTGAAAGTTTGATTAGAGTTGCACTCGTATTTACACACTGACAATAAACTTTACAAACAACATATGTAGAAATAAACATAAAAAAGCAGAGATAAATCTTCACGATGGGCGCGAGCAACGCTTGGATGCCGAGAAGCACAGACTTGATCTCTCCAGCAAAGATGATGAAAATTCCCTTGCTGCTTGTCGTTCAGCGAAGACGATCAACTCGTCTCGCTGTTTGTCGTTGCTTGTTTTTCTCATACATTCCGGTTTGCCGCGAATGGCTTTTTGCCTGTAATTGTTACAGCCGTTTATAGTAAGTTTTACGGTAAGTGATTTTTTCTCTTAAACATATCAGCGAAAACATTTTTTTTAATTAATTCAACGAGTCTCCACTTAAAAGAGGATAAAAATTATAAAGGAATTCCCTCCTGAAAAAAAAACAAATCTACCAACACCGTCCTTAATTTTTAACTTGCTAAATATCCAGGTATCCTTCCTACTTAATCAAGATATAAAGTCAAATTTACGTCCATTCATTCTAGCTCTGTAACAATAATAAATAGCAAAATACCACAATAATTATATCATAAATAATAAAAATGGTTCCCTGAAACCATCAAAGGAAACAATGTAATAATAAAACGTAAAATCACTTTAGAGGATGGGCTGTGGGGTCGAAATAAGTATCCATCTGCTACCCCCTTAAGCGAACGAAGAAGAGAGCAAAGAAGGGACAGACAGAAAGAATGGCAATGTGAGGGAATGGAAACCAAACTATAGCCACTGACCTCATCATACAGAATGAAACGTTCATTCAGTTGAGTCCTGCCTTTTTTACTATGTTTATCAATGGCAAGAAATGGGACAAGTATTTGTAAGGATTCGAATTTTCCCCAAAGATTGCTATGTATTGAGAAATGTACGAAGAAAAGGAATAAAAATTACACTATTCTGGTGGTGAGTTGAGAAATTGAAACTTTCACACTTTCATTTCGAGTTTTTCGCCTTTGTTTTAACGACAGCGTCTCGATAAGGACCAGGAGCTTGAGTGAAGGATGACTGAGGTTAATGCCCAAATAACGTTCCTTAGACGTAAATATTGAGTTCAAGATGTTGGCATGATGTAAATTAGCTACGTCATGATGAAAATGCTAATTTCGTTTTTTTTTCGTTTTTATTTTGCGGTCGAAACACGTTGCATTCGTGCGAAGGATCTAAGGATATGGGGAGCAAGATGGGAGGGAGAAGTGGAATTATACGCATTAAAGTGAGGCCTTAAGGAATTTTCGACTCAATAATTTGACCTCACCACCATTGGAGATCTTCAGCATGCCCTAAATTATACCAGGATCCTTTTTGCTCCTTTCTTAGAAAAGGCAATCAAACTTCTTGCAACTCAATTGAATTGACAGCACGGCAGAACCACACAAAACTGTTTGCAATTTTCCTAAAAGCTCCCATTTCGATTCAACATTGACTTGTGCATTTGAGGTTTCTATTCAACTCTCCCACACTCTGTATACAAGTACATTCCTTCACCTATCCCGGGAGAAAGGATGTACATGCTCCTGTACCTGCTAAAATTTTCAACATGTTACAAATTTACTTATTCATTTGTATTGGCATGGCGTGGCATAATGCCAGCAAGTATGCTATGCAGAAATCACTGAACAAGTGAAGTCAAGCCAACGGGAAAACAGAAGTACATAGTTTTTCCGCGATTAAGTATTTATGCGAACTAAAGGATTCATGTCTATTGTTGTCCTTTGTCGATTCCGTCATGACTACCAATTCTTCGATTTACCAGATTGTTGGATAGGAGAAAGGTCATAGGTCGTTGTTGTGAATGGAAAAGGAATTTCAAGTATTGTGAGGTGGGAATGAATATTGAAGCGCCATAAGGACATGCCGCCAGTGTTGAGTAAGAGAAGGAGAGGGTTCGATGTTCGGTAACGCTGGTTTCTGTGTTGCAGCATGTTTCCAAGCTGATGCATGTATAATTTAAACGGTTCGAAATGATTTCGTTACGCGAGTTCAACTTTTTTTTCAAAAAAGTTTTGGCTTTCTGATTGCTGTTCAATCTGTTGTTGAGGCTAATATTGGGTTGTATAAGTCATTGGATGAAATTTTTATCATTGATGAACATTTAAGGGAAAAACCTTTTTATGAAAAGTCCAATTTGCTTGGGAATCGTTTCAGATTTTCAAGTGGGCCTATTAATTTGGTAGGCTTTTGTGATTTTTTCCATTTTAGGTAGTTTTGTTTACATAATATGAGAAACAAAGTTAATGCAGACAGGAAGGTGAGTTGAATGGTGTTGAGCAGAATTATTTCAAGCATTCTAGTCAGTTATGCCTAACACGTCTTGCTGCAATCCATGTAATAGTATCAATAAATTTATGGCTAAAACAAAGAACAAATATGGTAGATTTATACATTTTTCAAAGTGCTGAAATCAATTTCGGCCTGAAATTGGCCCAAACACGACTTAAAACTTCAAAAAGCTTGGCCCAGAAGAGGCCTAAATTTGACCTAAAATGACCCAAACTTGGCCTAACAGTAGCCCAAACTTGACCTAAGCTCGGCCAAAAAATAATCAAAAAGTAGGCCTAAATAAGGTCCAAAAATATTTATTTTATACAAAAATTTATTATTTTATGGTCATGTAGTGTTATATAGTGTTATGGCTTAATGGCTCTCTAATGAGCCATGAAACCTTGTGTGTCGTCCTTCCAACACTATAGGGTCCTTTAGATAGATTCTTTGAAGGGGTTTATGGTCGATATAGGCTTTAAGTAGTCGACCTTAGATTTGTTTTTTTGGGGGTCTGAGGTTAAAGTTATTTATACCCCGAAATTGGGACTCCAAAGCGCACCAGGTACTATGGACTGCCACTCAATACCGCCTCTCTTAGCTGAGAACCTAGCCTGGAACCGTTCATCACATTACTTCGGGTAATTTTTCATTTTCCTTTGCGTGAAAATAGCCTTTCCAGTGAGAAGAATGAGAGAGAGAAATAGAATACCAAGAATTCCCGGCCCTCGATGGCTTCTGACGCTCAAGTATGCTTTTTTATCCTCGAGGACGGGTCGTACATAATGTATCACGCTGTTCCATTTGTGAACGTATATAAGCGTCTTTCCGATTAAAGTTTCCAGGGAGTGCACTCCAACTTCATATAAGAGGTCAACACGCAGCCTGTTCCATTTTTTCTAGCCAAAAATGCATCCCAGGTATCATGAACCTCTCTTATGTAAGACACGCAGTCGGGAGGCCATGACTTACCACCCTTGTGCAGGTAAGAGGAAAAGCATTCATTACCATTTAAGAGCTGGGTTCAGTAGACGTTAATATTACCATTCCTTCCATCAAGCCACTGTCTCTTCTTAGGGATCAGATGTACAGTTCATCCCTTTGCGTCATTTTTCTAGGCCTATTGCCAATTGCAGAGGGTGCGTTGTCTCTCCTCGATTGCAACTACCTCACTATTACCTTTGCTTCTACGTAGTCAAATATTTGTATGGTTTCTAGCAAAGAAGGCGATGGGAATCACCCCTGCTATCCCTAAACCTGACGACCCAAAGATGGTTTGATCTACATGTGCAATTTGTAGTGCTCCTTGTTTCTGCACCGGTGGAGTTCTTTGCTGAGAGACCTGCTCCATATTCCCGATCCAAGAAGCAGAGTCGATTGCACAACACTCATCAAAACTCATCTTCATGATGAGAAAGATCCCTTTTTATAGACTATCCGCTTCCTTGTCGCTTCATCAGCTATTGTTCCGATTTGTTTGGAAAAGCTCATCTTCAAGTTTATCAATATGCACAAGTATTTCACTTCTGCTTTTGATTCTATCAGTATTTCTGCCGTATTGAGAATTCTGACCCTGTGAACTCTTTTTTTTTCTGGATGATGACTTGGTTTGTTTCAATGTAAGGTTGAAGCTGCGCGTAGATCAAGTCTCTCACTCAGCACATTAGTATAACAAGCCTATGTTGCACATATTTGACTGTACGTCCAGCGCCTAGTGCTACGACATCATCCGCATAGCTGATCTCATTTGAGAGTTTCAACTTTAGGAGAACATCATACGAAACGCTCCAAAAGTCAAGGCCAAGAATAGAGCCCAGAGTGATACCCGATGTAATTTTAGTTCACCGCTGAGCTTCTTTAATGTCATAGAGCAAAGTCCGGTCCTTCAGGTAGCCTCTAAAAATCCACAGCAGATATTTTGGCAGTAGGAACGGATAGTGCAGTGCTGCCAGGGTATCTGCTCATTTAACGGAGTTGAAAGCATTTCTGGGAAAAAAGTGACCAGCAGGACAGCCCGTCGAGTGGGATTGCTATATGGGTCTGTACACTGGATTGCACTTACTACTTCCCCGATTATGTCGATGGCAGAGCAACCTGCTTTAAAGTCATACTACCGTGGAAATAGGTTTCAACCAGCGTAACTTACATCCGCAAGTCCTTCCTTGATGAGTATTTTAGGTACTTTCCTGACCGTGTCTAGAATACACAACGGGTGTTATGCAAACTTTCACTCGGGGTGCCCCTTTTTCTTGCTGATCGTCACAAGCTTTGCTACCTTTCAGCACTTCGGGAACATTCTTTCAGGTTGGCAAGAGTTGACTATACTAAACAGCATGTCAAATCAATAGTTATAGACCATCTGCAGTACGTCTGCTGGAATTGCATCTGATCCAGTAGTCTTTTTTTGCATTCATGGACAAAACTAATTCCTCCAATTCGGTCTATGTAAAGAGGTGATAATTTGCTTGGACGAAAATGGGATGCTTAGTGAAAAGAGCTCACGCAATCACGTCATCTTTTTCGCTTATATGAAGAGCTTCGAGCTTTCGCATGACTTGCTTATAGCCCAGGCCCCATGGATCCCCGTTCATGTGATCCACCAGATTTTGCTTGCAACTAGCCTTGCTATTGTTTAAAGTTGCCAAAGATGCTTTCTGGTAGCTAGAATGCAGGAAGCTTTGTGTACGCCTCTTCCAAAGTCCATACCCGGTGGGCATCTCGTTAGAGCTTGTGACATTCATTTCGCTATTTTAGTTAATGGCCAATGCACTGGAGGCTTACCATGCCGGGGTCTCCGACGGGACATGAATGACTTACAGGTAGATATGATAATACTCACAGTTAAGTTTACCCAAAGACATATAAATAAATGGACGAGCAACGAGAATCTGTGTACTCGTCCATGTGGGAAGCAAATTTACCACATGAATGAGTTATGAATAACTTACGCTCTCGAAACCCGCTGCTTCTCCTTCCCCTTTGTTTCAAGACAGATTTTTCTTTCCTCTCTTCAGTAGAATCACTTCCCCTACTGGCACCCGTGCACACCGACAAAATACCATTTCACGTGCACATGATCGCGTCTTCGTTATCATTCGTGAAATAGTTTGAGTACAAAAAAACAAACGACTCTCACAGAAAACTCAAACGTCAAAGAAAAAGAAATTCGTAGAGGCGAGAAAACTCATGTGTCAAAGTCGATAGAAAATTCGTAAGTTTTTAATAAAAACAAAGAACTAAACTGCTGATTTTGTACACGCGTTTCGCAGTGAATTAAGTGAAAAAACAGAAACATATCATTTCAAACCTCAATTTCACAAAACTTTAGCGAAGGTTGCTAATTGCTTTGGCTCTCGCGATTGGTTGCGGATGCAGTATTCTCCATATCTTCCTTTTCGGTTGCTAGGGAAATTTCCAGAAATAAAGCTTTTGTATATTTCAGTTTAATTTCTGACCAATATGATCTTAAATCATAATACATCAGAAATCTCCATTCACTTGTAGGTAACCTCGAACCACCCGATACATGGAAGTGTAGGCCTGGCTTAGGTCTGACAGTTGTAACTCTAACCGGTTTAGGGTTTATCAGAGGAGCCCGGCGACAGATCAACAGTTAAGAAATAATCAAGTTCCTCTCGTTGCTTTTTGTGTTTTCTTAGAGGATTGGTTGAGCAGCCCAGTTCAGGTTCTTTCTCAAATGGTCACTTTTTAGAATTGACTACTTTTTATCACTTTTTCCGCTTCTTCAGACCCGCCCCCAGCAGAGAGAGTACCTTTTCTATTGGCAATAGCGCATGTTTATGAATGGGCTTTTTTAATCTTCCTGATGATGTTTTCATGTAAACCACATGAACAAAGCCACCATTGCCTAGGTTAACCTTCGAAATTCTCCCAAGAAGTCACTTCATAGCTGGCATATTAACTTCTTAATAATGACAGCTGTACCCAGTTGAGCGAACGATGCTCCTATTGATTAAGATACTCTTCTGATCAGCGGTGTCAGAACTCGTGCTTGATACTGCTCACCAGTTTCCAGCTGTTGAGTTGTCTGATGTTTTCTAGCTTGGTATTCGGAGGCTCTCCTATAAGAAAGTGTCTCGGAGTTAACACTGTGAGATCGTTGTGTTAGTAGCCTTGAATTTAGAGTTGCTTGAATTTCTACTACATGCTTTTGTAGCTGTTCATAGGTTTAGGTTGTAGCTGAAGATTCTCCGAGTATTTTGCCGGGCTATCGGCTACTTCCTGCAGCTCTCCAAATTGTGGAGCATGAGGTAGTATAATGTGGAAGTCTATGCTCCTGGTGTGGTATATATCTGCTATCTTCTCTTGAGCTTGCTCAAAATACAAGGACGTTGGACCCCACGAAATTAAGAGAACTGAGGACCGGAGACCAGTGGGGAAATCGAGGAAATGCTGGTCTGACTTGGTCAGCGAAGACAGTTCATTGCTGCTCGGATTTTGAAATCAGAGGATGCGGTCAATGGACCACAACAGTTGGAGCTGTTAGTCGCAGAAGCGGAGGCCCGAGAGGGACTGTAGTGCTACGAATAAGAAGATGGTTTTTTTTTTGCATTTGAACTGTGGTATGGGTTTGCATGCAGCTCTGATTTTGATTCGACTAGAGTTTCCTGAAAGACCCGACAATTTTCTGATCCTAAGACCTGTCCAAGATCCGGTCTTTGATCAGTATATTTGCAAACGATACAGTATGTCTTCTTCATACACACTTTTTACCATGTCCTATTTTACCACATTTGTAGTATAGGGAACTTCTATCGATTCTTTGCATACTTGTTCGATGTGAACAAAGCCAAAGCATTCGAAACATTGAGGAGGCGCTGCTTTTCACTGCATTCTGCAGATGACCCACTCTGTTCTTACTTTGCCCTTATTCAGCTTGGCGTCCTTTTCGGTCAATTCAATGATGGCAATGTGTTGGCCCCTATGATTTTCTGGTGTCAACCTCACTTTGATCCTTTCCACAATAGGAGCTCCCTTCTGATGGCCCCTTCCACCCCAGCCATGTCCATAATGCAGTCATTGTCTCTTATTTCGATTGTTACCATCGGATCGGGCGAGGCTACGACCACAATTTTGCCAAGGACTTTCTTTACTTGGTCGCAGAATGCTTCTTTATTGTCAGCCTCTACTCTAAATTCGACCAGTATGTGGCCCGGTCGGGTTGGTCGTGCTGCTTTTATAGCAGTTTTGGTACCTTCAGGTCTCACATTTCCCTTGATATCCCGCGTGTCGCTGTCTTTTTCGGGGCTTCTATCCCTCCTGTTTCACACCAGGTCTTTTTTCTTGTTGGGCATCCATGCGTATTTTATTTCCTTGCCCTCTTAAGGCAGCTTTTTGTGGGGTTTTCAGTCCTTTTTTGGCACTCTTTGGTATTCCTGATCTAGCGTTACACGCCTATCAAATGCTTCTTCCTTCCTTCTTCAATCTCGATCTCCTTGGATTGAGCTAGACGCCATTGTTTCATTGATGGTGCACTTGTCGGCACGTGCCCTTTAGGCTTAGCCCCCAGTGCTTCTTTTGCCTTCTGTTCTTTTTTTGCTTCATCTCATCTGTGAGGCCTACCAAAGTTTTACCAGAGCGGTGACGGTATAAAAGTTGAATGGTGGCGGTATAATAGCATGATTGTCACCTCAACGCTATCGTACAGTGCAAATAGGTTCTAACCATCATATCCTCTAGCCTATAGCATCAATTTAAGTGGATTGTCCAAAACTTAGTCTAGATTCTGTCAGGGTCACCTGTCATCCAAGGAGAAATCTCACAGTGAACTCCATATCCTCGGGTCCGTGGGGGTCTTATTCCTCAAAGAATGCTAGCCTTTAAGAATATTCCTATCGACCGGCATTCGCCCTGTGGGAATTGAGAATCTTAAGTACGATTCAAAAATCTGAATGATGATGACAATGAGAATGGTATTGATGTTCGGATTTGACTGATGTGTAGTTTTATGGCAAGGAAAATTAATTACAAACCTTGCATTTCCATCTCAGGGTAATACCCATAGATCCAGTTTTCATCTCCAGTTACAATTTCGGTCACGGAATCTGGATCTGCTTGAGGAAGCTCCTTAGATTCTATTCAAATACAAACATGATAATCCTTCTGTTTGCCATTGGATATATCTTCCGAGATTATCATATGGTCGGTACCATTGCCACGGGTGAACCTTGGGAACAGTATAATTGTAGAGGAAAAATAATAACTAACGCACACCGTCGTTAATAATCAATTTAATGAGTTCAAAACACAATGACTCGGTTGATGGCTCGGATGCAACTGATCCTTCTCGATTTTTTCCGTGGCCGGTGCTCTTCAATTGGTGCTGCCATGACACTCGACCATCCGTACATTGAATCGTCTCAATTCACTACTCCGTGCCTGAATCCACAGCATCATCGTAAAAATCGAGTTCAAGACTCACAACAATCCATGGTTTCAACTTTTCGCGCGTATACACCGAACAGAATTTCCGTTGGTTGGGACGTGCGCTTCCCTCGTCCTCGACGAGATACCTGTCATTGCGTTTAACTTCGAAATGATGGATGATCCACGATATTTGGGCTCTGACTTTCGAGATTCTCCCGTAGATAAAAGGTTTTTAATGCTTCGCGTTGAACCTCAACCTACATTTCTCTCGTGCTAATTCGCATTTCGCATTCCGTTGGGTCAGCAGTTGCTTCATCTGATGTTGGAGCCATAACTAGCCAATTCGGGATGACGTCTCGAAGGCGGTAATCGAATATCAACTCGATTGGACGAAACTGAGTCACAGAATGACATCGCGAATTCAGAGACCACTGAAAATTGCGCTATTGTAAATCCTAACCCTTATGATCTGACGGCAATCTTAATATGTGGAATCTCATTAGATTCCAGAATTCAGCAAATTCTCGAGATGTCAAAGCAGTGCCTCGCTCGCTAATTATATGCTTAGGTAGACCTAAATACAACGTTAGATCCCTGAATGCGTCAATGACGGGCTTCGATTTTGTAGTTTTGATGGTTTCGAAATTGAGTACTTACTGAACGAATCAGATATTCCAATGATGTGCAAATCACCTCGATGACTGCGTTGAGAAGGTCACAGATGATCAATCTGTAATGTCCAGAACGAATAGATATCACTTCATCCGAATAGAGTGGACCCTCCGATTCGTCTGCGATTCCTTTATTATAGCAGCACTCGAAGCATGCTGCGATGTACGACTTGATATATTTTGGGAGATTGTTGAACCAAAAATTTTGCCAAACTCGATTTATGGTCTTCTCCAGACTAAAGTGGCCAACGTTATCGTGGTACGTGCGAATGATTTTCTACCTAATTGCAGACGGAACGACGAATTTGAAGTTTTAATCGATCTTACGATATAACCGATCGTTTTTTGAGCTGATAATCTGACTTGATCTGTTTGGATTGAGCGGACTCAATATCGCCTCTCAGAACTTCAATTAACTCCTTCAACTTCACGTCGTGTCGTTGTAGTAGCACAAGCTAGTCTTCTTTTTCTCCCACTCGCATTATGTTCCCTGATGTTATCTCTGGCTCGTTCGGTGATTAGTTCGGAGTCCTGCTTAGAGCATTTGCGTGACTCATGCGTTCAGCCGATCGATGTATGATGTGGTAAGCGTACTCCTGTAGCTTCATAAACCATCGACCGATGTGCGGTAGCAATGGCTTAGACGTTCTTGTGGTGCGGAATTTTTTTAACGATTTGACGAAAGCCAAAACTTCAAGCTCATGACTATGGTATCTGCTATCGGATTTGCTACACTGGTGGTTGTACTAGAAAACTGGTCTAAAATTGCCACCGTCGTCTCGTTGCATGGGGATTTCAGCAAGAACCAGTGTGTGTCAGTGTGGACTTGATTTTCCTTCGTCGCATTGTATGCACTGAGCCCTGGATCAAAGCAAAGTGCTGATTTCAATTTTTCGAATGCGTCTCGTTGTTCGGCCGACCAACAATTGTGAATTCTCCTTCTGCTTCAACAAAAGTGTCATTGGCCTCGATATTAGAGAATAATTGCGAATGAGCTTGCAAAAAACCCTCTCAATCCCAGAAATCTTCGAACTTCTGTCACGTTGGTGGGTTCCGGAAACTCTCAAATTGCATAAGTCTTTTCAGCTCCTGGTTTTACTCCATCCTCATTGACTCGATGACCCAAAAACGTGATTCCTTTAGACAAAAATTTACACTAAGAGGGCCGTAGTGTCATACCGACATCTCAAAGTGAAACCAGGAATTCACTGAGTTTGATTAAACCCTCGGTGATGGTTTTGCTGGGCAGAATTACTTCATCTACGTAGCTTACTGCTCAATTTCCCATTTGTCGTACCAATGTGGTAATGACCTCATGAAAATAACTCGGTTTATTGCACAGGCCGAAAGACATCCGGTTGAATTCATATTGTCCTGCATGCGTGACAAATGCAGTGTATTTCCTGCACTCTTCAGCGATTGGTATTTAGTAATAGCCGGAAATCAAATCGAAACTCGTGTAAAATAAATTACCAGCGACCGATGACTGCTGCTCTTCAACGGTTGGCATGAGAAACGGACGCCTTTCAGTTATAGCATTGAGCTCACGGAAATCAACACAGAGACGGTGGTCACCGTTTCGTTTGCGAACGAGGACAATTGGTGACGAATATTCTGATGATGATGGACTCATGATATCGTTTTCGAGCAGTTCGTTTACTTTTGAACGCGCTCACGCTTTGCGAACGGTATCCGGTATGACTTTCGTTGGACTGGTTTTAAGGTCGTTAACCTTATCGTCATCGTTACTGAGTTGCATTGACCTAACTGAGCAATCAATTCAGAGAAGAACTCTCTAATGCAGTTGGACCTTTTCTTTGACGGATAGCGTTGGCTCAAAAGTTTGAGTGTTTTGGAAAGTGGTTTTCAACCAACAAACTCCCGGTTCAATGATCAGTTGTTTGCCCGATGTGGAGAGTAGATCTGCCCCAATAAAAGTGGCTCCGAGATCAAGTCGTCATGCACCACAAAAATCCTCGCATTTAGATTCTTATCATCCAACTGAATTTCGGCCTAGAGTATCTGGTTGCACGTAACTGAAGCTCCTTCAAATTCTCGTAAGATGAACAGTGAATACTGCTCCATGCCTCCCACCGACATGGCGATCGTTCGTTGAATGAGTGTTCTTTCACTGCCGGGGTCGGTGAAAGACTTGATTTTGTTTCCGGTGAGAAGAACCTCCGTAACAAGCGGATTAATTGTTCCTGTTGAATTTATGTGACAAACGTTACTGACGGCGGTCGCAGTTTCATTTTCCGGATATCGGTTGGTCGTATGTGATGTTCGTTGACACTTGTCGCATCTTCGTTTCATTTGCAGTTTTAGACAGTTCAGCGAAATATGCCCCGCCCCAAGACAATTATAATAGCGAACTCAACGGGACTCTGAATTGCTCGAAGTCGGCTATGCTCGCGCATTCGATGACATAATATCTCACTGTATTGGTAATAGTGGTCCAAAACTCCGTCTTGACTCTGTTCGTGGCTTCGAAATTCGAACGGGGTTTGTTTCAAAATTCTTTATCGCCGCTAAAAAATCATTGACATTGTCGAAAATTGAGCTCGCAATCGCATTTTGCAAAGATGGATACCGTAGCCCGTTCCTGATATACCGGATTATAGCGTGATGGCTCAAGTTATCTCGTCTCCCCAATGCTAGCATAGTATAGAAGTAACTTTCTGTTGTCTCGCTCGGCTCCCTGGTACGATTCATCATTTTTCAGGGCTAGGGGCATCTCGTCTCAATGATTCGCCCAGCTCAAGCCAGCTTCTTGGAACCCGCGCAGAAACATTTCTCTAGGCCCCTTTAGGGAGGCTTGCACGGTGAACGCCGAAACTCTATCGTTCCACTGATATGCCTAGGCAGGTTTCGTAATGCAATAAACGAACTGCGCTGCTGACATGTCGGATTCGGACGACGGGTTGAAGTCTGTTAAAATATCAGTCGCACCTCGGCTGTTATGAAAATGCGGTCCACTACATGCCCGCACTAAATTAGCTGATCCTTTGAGGGCATCAACTTTGAACGTCGCTGCCAGTGACATCCCACCCGATTTCTTGGGGCTAGTAAGGTATGGTGTCGGCTCCTGTACTACGATCGGTTGAGTTTTAATCTGTTCAGTTGTTGACATGTTTGTCAACTTTCTCCCAGTCGGTAACGCGGTGGCGACAGCTGATACATTCTGACATTTTCCCGTCCGTTTCAATTTCATCATTACCCAGAATTTCACAGAGTCTTTGTGCTAGCTCGGCTTTGTTCGCCTGTATAGAGGCGGTCCGTAGTCTAAGTTCAAGTTTTAGTCGTTCCTTGTTTAGCGTATTGACCTTTTCGACCGGTATCGTGTAGCGTTCCGTTTCCCTCGTATACGTACCGAAGGGGAAATCTAACCACTACTACAATCATGTGTAGCCAGTCGCGTATGTATGTTGCATGTTTCTCCTTTCGTCTCTTTCGCGTATGTATATCGGACGTTTCTCCTTTCGTCTCTTTCACGTATGAATATCGGACGTTTCTCATTTCGTCTCTTTTTGCAGACGAACCGTAGGAGAATTAAACACTAGACCGCGGGAGGGGAAAAATTTACTTTTGACGGCGTCTGTTCGTTCTACGTCCACGATTTGAATTTTTACTTGTAATCCGCACCAAACCATCCTTGGATCCCACTTCTGATTTTGTCATGGGTGGATCTTGGTTACAGGATAATTGTAGAGAAAAAACAATAACTAACGCGCATCGTTGTTAATAATCAATTTAATATGTTAAAAACACAATGACTTGGTTGATGGTTCGGATTCGACTGACTCTTCTTGATTTCTTCCGTGGCCGGTGCTCTTCAATTGGTGTTGCCATGGCACTATCCTTTGGCCATGTGTTCATCTATCCAGCTGCGATACATTCCGATTTTAAACAAGTACGCTCATAAAACTCGTATTTGGATAGATACTTGCAGTGCATTTGAGTCCTGGGATAACATAATTTAATCACTACAGTCAAACTCACCGGCCTTCTCATTTTCTCTAATTCAACGGGTATGAGACCCACAGACCCACTAACACACACATAACCAACGAGCTGGGGCCTTCTTTAGTTGTTGCAGGGCCCTTGCGCTATCTGGATTCCGGGTCAGAGGGGTGCAAGAGGACATAAATTCCAACAGCCCAATCTTTTTCGTGGTCCATAGCTTCCCTTATCCATGATGTAGTCACTCTTTATCACGCGAGTTTTGATTTTAGGTACTTGGAAATCCAAAAAAAACACAAATCTTTTCACGACAAAATGTATTGTCGCGTGTTATGGTTCGCGGCCAATAATTTTAATGTTCCGGGAAAGTGAAAACGCAATGTCTTTTAAATTAAATTAAAAGAGTTTATTTAATTCGTCAAAAATGCACAATCACTTCACTAACAATTTCACAACTTTAATTTTCACTATTAAAATTCAACCTTCTACTTGTCCATAAATTTCTATCGCAATTGGCTGCTTAAAATCACTTCACACTCAAACAATATCGCCTGTACTTCGCGTATCGCAGTTTTCTATCGCGGTTGTAATGAATGATCCCCCCATTCATTCAGCTCAGTTCTCGTACATTGGTGAATTAGCGGGAACATTCCAGCAGTGAATGAATGGGCAGTGACTCACTTTCAGATGTTGATAATGCTTGTTGGGTTCTCGTGGTTTCGAGTAAATTCATTTGTTGATGTTCTTTATGGTTATGAAAACAATTGCGACAGTAGCTCGCAGAATTATTTGTACATGTAACACTGCCCCCACCTCAGTTCTTTTCGCCCCGAAAAGATGTGTCGCCATTTGCAGTCAATTCTCCCTGGGTGTAATATGGGGCAAGACGGTCCAGATGAACGATTTTCATTTTGGCTCTCGGCTTACGGTGTTCCTGTATGCGATGTACGACGCCGTTAATTCGCATTGTGACTCGGTATGGTCCCTCCAAGTTATGTTGCAACTTTGAAGACCTACCCTTCCGTCGCTGTGGGTTATATAAGCATACCAAGTCATCTTGCTGGAAGCCAGTAGAATTTGCCTTTAGATCATACCTGGTCTTCATGCGGTCTGTAGCTGATTCGAGGTCTTTTTGCACTGTCCGATGTATCTGGTTCAACCGTTGTCTTAGCTCACTTGCGTACTCCAAGATCGTTTGGGGTTTCTCAGGGGGTGTTCCGAACTTTATATCGGCTGGCAGACGAATAGTCTTTCCAAAAATGACTTTGGCTGGGGCTTGGCCCGTCGATGCATGTTCAGCAGCTCTGTACGCCATCAAAAAGAGTGGGACGTATCGGTCCCAGTCCCTTTGGTTCTCATCAACCATCTTGGCCGGGTGTTTATTTAGCGTGCCGTTGAACCGTGCGACCATTCCATCGGATTGGGGATGCATCGGTGTTGTCCTCGTTTTCCGTATTCCCAGTAGTTCACACATTTCACCAAAAACTAGTGACTAAAAGTTTCGGCCTTGATCTGAATGTAATTTTCAAGGTACGCCGTACCTACTGACACAATTTAAAACTAGCTGTTCAGCTACGGTAGTTGCTTCCTGGGTGGGAATGGGGTAGACCTCGGGCCACTTGCTGAAATAATCGGCTACAACCAGCGTGTATCGATTTCCCCATTCGGATTCAGGAAAGGGTCCTGCGATGTCAACAGGAATCCTTTCGAATGGCACGCCTACGTTATAGGTTTGCATTTGTCCTCTCAGTCGTCGCTTTGGGCCTTTGACGGAAGCGCAAATTGTGCATCTGTGACACGAGTCCTCTACGTCTTCTCGAGCGTGGAGCCAGTGGAACTTTTCCCGCAATTTCGCTAAGGTCTTGTTAACACCAAGGTGGCCTCCCGAGGATCCATGCATTCCTTAATCATATCGGGGATTCGGCTTTTGGGTAGTATAGTTTGCGTCCCATAGGAGCTACCATCCGCCGTTTCCCATTTCCGCTTGAGTACGCCACCCTGCACCAGCAGGGAGTTCCATTGTGCCCAATAGCTTTTCAGGGTTGTGCCATGCGTTGAAACGTCTTTCCACTCTGGTCGCCCAGTCGTCTCCTTCCATACGAGCAATGGTCCGATGTCCTCATCAGCTAACTGGGCGTTTCGAATCTCCTTCGATGACCAACCTTCATCGAACTCGGCCGTTATCAAGCGCAGATCAACGAGCGGCTCCTTTTCCTCAATCTGTTGGCAATGCTTGCAGTTGGCTGGACATGGACGGCGGGATAGGGCGTCAGCATTTCCATGAACTCCGCCCTTCCGATGAACAATTTCGTAGTCGTATGACTGCAATCTTTCGATCCATCTCGCAACCTGTCCCTCGGGGTTTTTGAAGTTGAGCAGCCATCTCAGTGATGTATGGTCCGTTCGAAGAACAAATTTCTGGCCATATAGGGACTTGTGGAACTGCTTGGTGGCCTCTATTATAGCCAATAGCTCCTTCCTGGTCACGCAGTAGTTCCTCTCAGTTTTTGTAAGAACTCGACTGTAATACGAGAGGACTCTTTCTTCGCCATCGATCTGCTGGGAGAGTACCGCTCCAATACCGCCGTTGCTTGCATCGGTGTCAACTACAAACATTATTCCGGTTTTCGGATACGCCAGCACGGGTGATACACACAGCTTTTCCTTCAGGGTCCCAAAGGCCGTCTGGCATTGTTCATTCCAGACATATGGACGATTTTTCTCGGTTAACTGAAGGAGACACTTAGCTATTTTGGCAAAGTCTTTGACGAATCTTCGATAGTAGGTTGCCAGACCCAGAAAACTTCGCAGTTGGTGCTTGTTTTTTGGTGTTGGCCAGCTTTTTACGGCTTCAATTTTTTCAGCGTCTGTTTTGACCCCTACTGCTGATACGACGTGTCCCAGGTATTTTACTTCAGCTACGAAAAGGGTACACTTGTCGGGACTAAGTTTCAAATTTGCCAGTCGCAATCGGGAGAAAACCTCTTCTAAGTTCCGCACATGCTCTTTGAACGTTCTCCCGATGACAATGATGTCATCTAGGTACACCAAGCAGGTTTTCCAGGTGAGGCTACGTAGCACGTACTCCATCAGGCGTTCGAAAGTGGCTGGAGCATTGCAAAGCCCAAACGGCATCACCACAAATTGCCACAATCTGGTCCCAACTGAAAATGCGGTCTTCTCTCGGTCCTTCTTGTCAATTTCTACCTTCCGGTAGCCACTTTTGAGATCACTGCACTGGCAATTTGACCTGCTTCAATATTGCAGACGTGGATTCCCGGGCTTTGTCTGTGTCTTGCCTCCTACTCCAATATTGGTCGTGAGTAGCTTCTTAAGAGGTGATGGTGGAACCAGGCTGGCAACTCCGATGACTTCTCGCGCTTTGATGCTCATGGTTGAGTCTGCGGTGTTAAGGACTCTAACTGGCACATATCTGTTCCTTAAAGATCTTACAAGGCATCGTCCTACAATCAAACGTCGCAATGTGGACGTCTTCGTTGGCTCTATCAGATAAGATCGGTGGTCTTCAGAATCACCATCAAGCGTGGCCCATACAATGCTTTCGGAAGAATTCGGTACATCAGTGTCGGTACATACCACAACATTCATCTTGGGAGTTTGGACGCTGGGATCCTCCATCAGTACTTCGACATTCTGCCATTTCAATATACGTTTGCCCAAATCCAACGTGATTCCATGTGGTCGCAGAAAATCCATTCCGAGAATGCAGTCATCCATAATGTTCGCGATCGGAAAATTATGTCGGAACACAAGGTCTCCCAACTGTATCTAGAGGTTGCAGTTTCTCCCGTAGCTGTCCGTAGTGAGAAAATTCTGCCCTTGTTAAGTTGTTGCTGTCTAACTAGGTCTGATCGGATAATCGATCGGGTTGCACCAGTGTCGATTGTTATGGTGCAGTGTTCTCCGTCAATTTGACCCGGAAGGCATAAGTCCGCTTCTCCACGATGTAGTCTTGACACGGTGATGGTGCTGCTGGGGACGTCGATCCTCCTAGCCAACCTCTGCCCCACGAAGTTGGCTCTTACATGTTTCCCGACCCCTCTGTTTTAAGGGCTTCCATTCTGGGCTCCTGACTCGGTCTGGATTTCCTCCTAGCTACACCCCCTGGACAATAGCTCAATTTTCTTCGCTTCTTCCAGTCTCTTTGCAGGTGCCCCTTCTCTCCGCAATTCCAGCATCTAGGCGCACCATTTACATGCGGGTCTCGCTCAATTTTCACGCGCTCACACCTGCACTCGTCTGCCACTACCTCGCGAAGCCGGGCAGTGGTACGACTCACATTTTTCGCTCCCTCAAAGTTCAGACTGTAAGCCAATGCGTCCTTAACCGTTTGCTTTTGGGCTAAACGCACGGCTTGTTGCAATACCGGGTCCTTTAGTGCGCTGATGAATGCTTCTGTCGCTGCATCATCTCGATGTTCTGGGTCGTAAGCCGGGTAAGCCAAAAGTGCTAGTCACTCAATGTCTTGGGCTAGCTGCTGTAGGGTTTCACCAGACTTCTGCACCCGATGCCTTAGCTGTGACCGATAAATCTGCTTTAGATGATCATCTCCATAGCGCATCTCGAGCGCATTCATTATAGCATTCGAGTTTGAGTGCAATTCAACGGGGATCGTCTGCAACAGCTCAGCAGCTTGGCCTCTTAGAGCAAGAATCAATGCAGTTGCTCGTTCCTGCTCATTCCAGTGATTTTTGCGAGCGGCTGCTTCGAACTGGGTTTTGGAAATAGTCCAGACCGTTTGCCCATCGAATATTGGTGCTTGCACATTTCTAGATGAGCTTTGCGCTGCGGTTATAAGTGGGGCTGGTGGGGCGGTTGCTACTGCCTTTGCTGCTTCCAATTCCTTTTTCATGTTTTTCATCTCATTGTTGATTCTCTCCTCGACCTGGCTGACCTTTTCCTCGACCTGGTAAACCTTTTCCTCGACCTGGTCAACCTTTTCCTCGACGCCTTTAATTTGTTTGTTGAGACTACCGAGCTCCGCTTTTATTTCGGTTGACTGTTTCTCCAGCTTCTGTGTGATGTCTGCCTTGATGTCTGCTTTGATTTCGATTGCTTGTTGGTCTAGCTTCGCTGATTGTTCACTTAGCTTCGCAGCTAAACTGGATGTCTGTTCATTTAGCTGCGCTGATTGTTCGCTTAGCTTCGCTGATTGTTCATTTAGCTTCGCAGTTAAATTGGATGACTGTTGTCGCTGCTCTTGCTGCATGAGCATCAACATTTGCATCAGCGCATTTTCTGGCTCCTTTGGTTTTGGTGTTTTGGCTTCACCACCTTCTGCGCCTCTTTTTGCAGCTGACAGCTCACCTGAATCCAGATTCACGCCTTCCAACTCGATCGCATCACGCAAGCGTGCAATCAGTATGGCCTTTGTACCTTGTGTTGCCAGATTTCGTTGTTCCAACTCCTCTTTGAGCTCCGATATGCTCAATTGATTAATTTTTAGATGTGAATTTTCTGGCATTTTTATTGTTTCGGCTATTTTTCCACGTTTATTTTCACAATTTGTAATGATTTTCAGATCGAACGCGGAACCGACCTCTCATCGGTTCTAGACGTTAAGTCTGAGTAGTGCCAACGGATGGTACCAACAGGTCAACCAATCCGTGCACCGTAACCCATTCATGCGGTGACTGCTTGTCGGCCAGCTAGTTCGGAGAGGATTTCGGTCGCGGGTCTCCGAATGGATTACGCTCGATTACAATATTTCAGTCACCTGAACTTGCCCGTTTTCCAAACGCGTCAACAATTACTCATCCAGAACGAGAAACCTACATTACGTTAATTCTGGATGTGATCTATCCACAGATCTCAAATCAAAAACGCTACAAAATCCCATAGGCGCGTTACCGATTCACCGACGCGGTACCGAAAAATATGCTACTCGAACTTAAACCGAAGAAAACTACTCTAAAGAAATGACGAAACAATCAAAGGTACCGCGTACCGCGCGCGACGCGAAACCGACTTCAGCGGATTTGTCGAAACCCTACCCTCGCGACGGCATACTTACCCTGCACTTCCCTTTCACGCTGAAAAAGAACGAGCCACTGAAAAGGAAAGTCGTGGTTTATCTTTTAGCAATTCATATTATTCATTAAATTTTCTTCAAGTTAAATTGTTGTCTCGAAAACATACGCACAAGATAATGATTACAGTCTTTTCTTCATTAAAATTCTTACATGAATAAACAAAAATTAAAAAAAATGTATAGAAATATGCCTTGCTAAGAAATCTTAAATCAAATTTAGTTTATTCATAGAAACATTTACTTTTAAGTGCGAAAAATAATTGAATGTTAATTGAAAAAGTACTTCATCAAATAAACACTATTCTGTGCATTTCAAAATGCTATTTAAAATCCTCTACTCATTGCAAAGCCTGTATAATAATGCGTTACGTTCATTCGACGGCACAAAATTCGTTTCCTACGTGCAATTTTCATCAGCGTTTAAAAATGTTTAACTTTCCACATTAACGCTAGGAGCATCGCAGTCTCCATTTTCGATAAATTTACTATTTTATCACTGTTATCGTCATATTTATTTTTTTTGTTGTAACTAATCGCAACAAAAAAACGTAAAATCTTTATTTCCTTTCTTTATCAAATTAAAAATCAAATATCTTTATCCGGAGTGCATTCAAGAACAAGCAAAAAGGAAAAGAAAGAAAGTAGAAACTAACTAAGCGCGATTATGCCCTATCACAAAAATGTTATGCCTTTATCTAAGAACATGACAAACGTAATAAAATATTTTTAATATAAAAAAATGTAAAAATGTGTGTGGTTATGTTGCCATACTTAATAATGAAGAAATTTCGGAAATAATATTTGATATTTTGCTGAAGAAATGAATTATTTTCTTTTTCTTATAAGAACAGACTAATAAATTACACAAGCAATTTATCTTTCAACCCTGAAATGATTCCATTTCCCTACTAAAATACTAGTTTCATTAGTACTGCAAGATTGAAATTATAATAAACTGCTCAATCTATCAAATACGACAATGGATACCAATTTAAAAGCTAAACATCCTTAGAAATAAATTTGCAACATACAACTAGTATTATAGGTAGCATTTTGAACTTAACCGAATTAATAAGTATTCATACGTACTTAAAAATATTTCTTACACATAAAGTTTCGCAAAATTTTAAATTTTATGGCAAAAGATTTGAATGATTTAGATTTAGATTCTTAGCTGATTTCCAGTGCGAGTATTTATTCATTAGAGTATCTGAGAGCAATTTTAAAGAAGTCGAAAACATAAGCAAGGGGCCGCTAAGCATTTATTAAAATTGTCGACGGGCTTGTATCAGATTGCAAACCAAATTGAAAGAAATTATTTAAAGAGAATTACAGTTTGTTATGAAATACAATTAAATCTCTTCAGGGAATTGTAAGACAAAACAGAGCCAAATTTCAATTGCAATGTTTAAACTAAATCAATCAATTATTAGAAATCATCAAAAAGGCATTCTACGCAAGGATATAGTGCCGTTCAAAATCGATTCAAGATCTGGAATTTTTAATAAATGCTTAAAACGTCCGTTTCAAAAGTATCCCCACTAGCGCTCATATTCCGAAAATGGCACGGCATTTACTTTTGTGTCAAATAAATAAGGGTTCTGAATCAACTTTTATAATAATCTTTCTAAACTATGGCAAATATTTGTTTGCTTAATTTCTATTGAAAAGAAATTACAATACCTCAATCCTTGCACTTTCCTATGAATGCGGAAACCGCTCAATATGCACGAAGAAAGTCAATCGATCCCCACATTTTTCGCCGCACATGTTACATTTGAACTCATCGTCGCAGCTATGGTATCCCATGTGGATCGTATGCAGAACAGCATCACGGAAGTAGATTCCGCAGGATTTGCAGTCGAAAGTGTCCTTAGGAGTCAGCCTGGAATTGGGATCTTCAGTGTGAGCATTGGGTAACGTTGAGTTGGAAATATTTGTCGAGTCTTTTTCTGACACTGAAGCCACGTCTTCCTCAATTTCTTTGGAAGTTTCTACCTCCATTGGCTGATTCGAGGTTTTGACAGTATCGGAAAAGTTGTCTAGCGCAAGTTTAGCTGATTGTAGATCGTATGGTCCTTCATTTTCAGGTTCAACTCCAGATGCATCAAACCTGAAAGCCCGACCCTTCCGTCGGTTTACTTTCGATGAGGATAAGACTGGAGTCGTAGTGATCTGATCAACGCGACTTGGACTGCTGGTTGCAGATGGAGTTTCGACGGTTCGAAATATGCTACAAAAATGAAACATTACAAATTTTACATATCACGGATACGAATTGTTTCATTATCCCTACCGTCACGATCTGTTCTAGCCTGAGGCAATGTTCCGTTGAAGTTCTCAAGGGTTGGATGTTCCACGTGCAGCCCTCTTGAGTACACCTCGCTCCGACCGAGTCCTACACACAAACGATCGTCAATCAAAGCACGTTAAGAGGCAGAAAAGCACTTAAAATGTTCTAGACAGCCAAAACACGATCGCGAACTATCGATCACCACAAAAAGTACTTTTCTTTTTCTTCGCCGCCATGTGGCTGTCAAAATCCCAGGTTGTCACCTCGGACAAAACATCTGTGTGTGGAGTGGCACGCCATATGGCGGCAATGTGCCTCTCCAGTTGTCGCCAGTGGCATAGTTTTCTCGATGGCCACGGTGGAGGGGCATTTCCAGATGGCTATGTCTCGAAATGTGCCGGGGTTTGGGATTAATTCTATATTTCGAATATTTATCTCCACAGATCGAAATATTCGGACAAAAAAAAAATTTTCTGCACAACGATATCCGCACGACAGATGAAGTCCGCTGGCACTTCGAGGACATATCCATCTGGCCGGTTGCAAGGGTTCGGGATCGGAATCACTTCGATTCCCGGGCGTAGGCGTCACATTACAAATTGTGCACTTTTAAATTGTTTAAACGTTTTCACTTCCAAAATTTTAATCTCACTTCTCGACACCACTGTCGCGTGTTTTTTTTTTTTTTAATTAAATTAAAAGAGTTTATTCAATTAATCACAATAATGCACAGTAACCAATTAAACACTTTCAGTAATTTTAATTTTCACTATTAAAAAATCTAACACTTGTCCATAAATTTCTTATCGCAATTGTCTTCTAAATCACTTCACTATTACGAAACACACTATCGCAGTTCTTATCGCGGTCGAATGAATGATCCCCCCATTCATTCAGCTCGCCTTTATATAGGGTCTCTACCTATTCACCCATTTCTCGTACATTGGCGAATGTTCTACCGAGAGGTACCTGGGAGATTCGAGCAAATCAATGAATGGAGTGACGTCACTTGCAGATATTGACCATGCTTGTTGGGTTCTCGTGGGTTCGAGTAAATTCATTTGTTGACGTTCTTAATGATTGTGAAAACAATTGCGACAGTAGCTCGCAGAATTATTTGTACATGTAATTATTTGTACATGTAACAATAAATTATGTTTCTCCAATTTCACGGACTAATTCTCCGTCCAACCTGTTGCACCAGGGGTTGGTAGGAATGGTGTTTCTTTCAGCGTTCAGTTGTATCTTTCAGAGATACGGACGCGAAAGGTGAGCGTTCTTCTCCGCGTAGGTGTCGTCCGTACTGTACCCAACTTTGCCAACAGCTGCTGAGTAGGCTTCTATACTTTTCGGTGCAAATAGTATTGTCACTGTTCCAACCAATCTTAGTTTCCCTTGAGTACAGGAGAAAATTATCTTCATATGATACGGCCCAATACAAAGTTTCGTTTTGGAGTCGATACTCTTCAACCACTTTCACAAGTCAGTCGATGAAATTGCATGTTCGCTTGCTTTTGTGCATGCACATATGTCAGAGGTCAATTTTTGTCGCTTCGTGGTGATTTTCATGTGGTGGACCAATTGCCGTCTCTGCCGCGAATAGTTTTTACTGCTGTCGTTGTGATTATATAGATGTCTGCTGTCGTCCTAACTTACATACTGTTACATGTCCAAACATTTCTGCGAGCTACTGTCGCAACTATCAATGACCTCATGATCAACAAACGAATGTGCTCGAAAGCACAAAAATCGACCAAGCATAATCAGCATCTGAAAGTGACGTCACTGCGGCCATTCAGGATTGCTCGAATATTCCAGGTAGTTCGCCAATGTACGAGAAATAGATTAAATGACTAGAGACCCTATATAAAGCCAAGCTGAATGAATGGAGGAATAGTAAAACCTTGATAGTAAGAACTGCGATAAGTGTGGAGTGCGAATTAGAGGCGATATCAGTTGATAGTTAAGACAGTGGAATTAAAAATTTATAGACAAGTGAAATGTAAAATTGGTGAAATAGTTGAATTAATCATTGTGCGTTTTTAGTAAATAAACTCTTTTAACTTTATTTAAAGAACAGTGCGTTTTCACTTTCCCGGAACATTAAAATTATTGGCCGCGAACCATAACACGCGACAATACTATGTTTGCCATTTGTGTTATGATTGATTACATCATATTTCTATTTGCAAATTTTTCAACAGTAACTTGGCTCGGGTGATTCTTTCATTTTTCATACAAATTGTGAGCTTATTGCGGAGGCAAGTGATGGGGTTTAGAAGGAACTTGTCCGTCATAGACCCACATTATTTGCAAGCTCTTCTAACATTTGCACAGCCATCGGGCTGCAGCTTTCTTTAGTTGTTGCAGGGCTCTTGCGTGATCTGGACTCGTAGTCCAGTTGAGAAGGGTGCAAGAAGACAGGAATTCCAACAGCTCCATCTTTTTCGTGGTCCACGGTCTCCCTCATCGATGATGTCGTCACTCCTTATCACACGCGTTTCAGTAATTGGTCGATAGGAGATATTTCCTTTATATTGATACTTCCTTTTTCGGTCTTCCATTCATGTTGAGATCTGGAATTCCTGGGCTTGATATATGGTTTGTGTGGCGTGCACTAGGGGAAAAGAGCCCACTTCTTAACACTACAGTTAACGGTGGATAAAAGCTGATGCACCCCCCAGGCATAGCCATTTCCAGCAAATTTGGTTTTAATAGCTTGTTGAGGCAGCATTTCATCACTACTGTCCTTCACAGATATTGTAAGCATCCTAAAAACATTACAAAAGAAATGCAATCTAAATCTCAGCAAAATCAGAGGTACTTGAAATTATTATACCATGTGTAACTAAAATTTAAAAAAATTATCTCATGGATTAAACAAGTGAAGTTGCGACAATTTGAAATGGGTTACAATTGAAAGCAAAGTGAAATAAATTTAGAAACGCTTCCATTGACGAGCATTTTAATAAATATTTGATATTTTTCCCCAAGGAACTTAACATACTTGCAGGATTGTGACCGGTGAGTGCAGCAAAATGATTGCTTAATCAATTATTCATAGATTATTGTAGCTCGGATATGAGTTGCTATGGCACAATACAACTCATAACTTCTTCATTGCGTTCGAAATGCAATGTACGAGAAGTTTATGATCCTTGAATCAATATTATTTATTCGCAAGCTGTATAAATTTTTTAAAGGTAACAGGAACTGTTTTTCCTATCAACGGAAGTTATTGATAATAGTTTTTCACAATTCAAAATTTTTCAATACTGAATAAAATTTTTTTTCAATGCACAGGTTAGTCTAGATATACAATGGAGAGTCTATCCTTGGTTAAAAACTTTTCTGATTAAATTTAAAAACTCATCAAATTTAGAAGAAATCCTTTTCCAATCACAACTTTGCAATTATTTCGAGGGAATGCATCGAGAACTCACTTAAAAAAGTTATTAGATCATTTTCAATTTCCAATTATCCTTCCATCCTGCTTGAGTAGAAATCCTACTAAGAAACGGAAAAGAAAATTCTCCCAACGAAGTCCAACCAATTTGTCCCGACCACTTTTCTGTTGCAAGGATAATCCATTTGCTTCGTTCTTTTCAATATCTTTGACTTTGCTCCAATAAAATTGTCCTATATATCCTTCACTTGAACTCTACACACTCATACTATCCTTGATGTGCTTTTGCAATTATTATCGAGCTAGAACAATGCTTCTGGAAAATACCTCAAGCACACTGCAACAAAAATTCAATATAAAATCGCGTAATATAAAAGTGCAGGATGTAGTTCGTTTTTCTTGTTGTACGAATATCCTTTTAATGTCATATTGTGCATCATTGAAAAGTATTTTCGGAAATTGCAAAGTCTCTTCTCTTCGTTTCAATTTGTTTTTGTTGCGTGGGTGTGCTCCGAATGGCTGTGGTAGATGGCGTAGAAAACTTGGATACCATCCTTCAATGTGTCTCCTGTTGAACAGAATGTGATACGATACCTTCAGCGTCGGATGCATTAAACGTACTCGTTACGTATTGACCTTCTATACTCGCTAGACTGTGTCGATAGAGGTGTCTATCAAAAAGTGAAAGAAGGAAAGAAAGTTGGTAAAAGTGCAGAACAAGCAACGCGAAGAGACTTGACGTTGCCTCTACTCTACCCATTTATATTAATGTCGTCCACAATAAATCACAAAGATATACGTTCGTTTCGTCTCCTTTTTGACTTTTGCTATTAGATAGGAGTGTCAGGATGTCAAGAATGTGGCATGTTCAACACAGAATAGTTGCAAAAGAAAGAGAACCGGAAACAAGAGAGAAGATCGGAGAGAAGGAATGACATATTTCGTGTCTCATATTTTGTCCTTTTTCTTGCTCCATTTATTTCTGAAAGTCTCAATCACATTCCTTTTAAAGTTGGATGGTTGGTTGGTAGATTCATTGCTGTGGTATTGAATGTGTATCCTGAATTCCTGGTATTAATCGGCCCAAGAAAAACCATCAACTGCAATGGTGGGTGAAAAATCGAATGTATATAGTTCGTGAGGAATATCAGAAGAGATTGGTCATATAGAGAAAAACTTGAGCACAGATTTCTCGAGGCCTCATTCTAACTCCAGAAAGGAAAGTAAAAGTATAATAGTGTTGGAATCTTATTAATCAGAATTATATCCATATCATATTTAGGATAATACTGTTAATCATAACCTCTTTGAAGTCTAGTTCGTAATCTTAAGCTTAACGTCGACAGTCCTTAGACAGTATGATATTCACACTTAATAAAACAGGAAGTTAGGACGTTTGAAATCAGTATATGAGCGCGAAACGATACTAATGCCACATATTCTTTCTCATGTTCACTTTTTAGAGCCAATAGAATAATATTCCTCGACAACAAGGATGACTGACTTTAATTGCATTTGGTGAAACCTATCAACCCATACACAATAACCATATTATGAGAAGGGAAAGAGCGCTACATGGGTCATCCTGACAAATTGACCCTAGATTTTCAAAGTTTTGAAAGTCAATGCAAACAAAGGTCATAAAGGGTGGTCCAACCATAGGGCACGATGTTAATTGTGAGTCACATCTTAACGTCAAGGTTTTCACCCAATTTAATTTGACGTTTCTTTGTTTCAGTATTTGATAAATTCAACCATGGAGAGGTACACAATTGAGTAGCACTTTTAGGTTGTTGAAGCCTGTTACAAAAACGGGCGGTCAAATCAAAATGCATTTCGTGCACTTCGTGATTTTTTTGGTCAGCATAATCGGCCAAATGTGTCCACAATCGGGAGTATTGTGCGCAAATTTCAGCAAACCGGATCTGTAGGAAATGAAAAGTCATCTGTGCTCGCTTAGTTCGTTCTGCGGAAAACATTGCCGTTGTTCGCGATAGTGTGGCAGAAGAGCAAGCTCGATTTGTCAACGTGCCCAACAATTGAACATCTCACGAGCATCACTGTGCGAATTTTGAATAACAATTTGAATTTACACGCTTGCAAAGTTCAATTGACTCAAGAGCTACTGACCATTTCAATCGTCGGTAATACGCCAAATTGTTGGTTGAACAGACAGAAGGGAATGGTGACTATAAAGACAATCATCTTCAGCGGCCAGGCACACTTTCTCCCCAGTGGATTTGTTAACAAGCAGAATTGCCACATTTGGGAAAATGAGAGTCCACAATTGGTTGTTGAAAAGCCGATGCATCCAAAAAAAGTAACTGTTTGGTGCGGTTCATTGGCTGGCTGCGTCATCGGGCCGTACTTCTTCGAAAATGAGGATGGCTACGCAGTTACCGTGAATGGTATTCGGTATTGCGAGATGATAGCGGACAATGGACTTCTTGTGGCCAAAAATTGAGGTTATGGACCTGGACGATATGTGGTTCCAACAGGATGGTGCCACTTGCCACACAGCCAACGAGACAATGGCTCTTTTGAGCGAGAAATTTAATGGCCGTGTTATCACACCACCACCACATTCATGTGATTTGACACCGTTGGACGTCTTTCTCTGGGGATATTGGTATTGAATAGTATATTTCAATTTACAATAACAGTAGAAAGAAATGAAAATTTGAGCAGACTGGGATCCAGCCTACAGTATAGATAGCTTAATTTCGACAAAATTATGCCAACGTTTGATCCAGTATATGAAGTTAATCGAAAAATGGAACCAGTGCGTGGAGGAATTTGAAACGTTATACGATTGGGATGAAACAACACTCCTACACCACGTGCTGTAAAGTTTAGGCGGAGTTGCAAAATTCTGGCAAAATGCCTTACTAGAGGTGGAAAGAACGTGGGCTACGTGGAAGGAGCTTCAGTTAGAAACTCTTCCAAAACAGAAAAAAACATTTAGATCTTCCTATTGAGGCTCAAAAACATAGAAAACGTTTGAGCAACACATAAGCCTGAAAGCTAAAATAGATGATAGTGAAATCATTGAGGGGATTGCAAAAGAACTTTGCGGTCATCTCTCTAGAAATCACCTAAGGCCACTATCAAGGTACAGAAAACAACCTGAGCTGCTACTAGGCTTAGTTTCTGCTGCCAAGTGTATTTATGACGAGAAAATCACGGAAAAAGCCAAATTCCAGCGAAGCACGGTCAATTCGCCGAATGTGGAGAAAAAATAAATAAAAAATCACCAACTTATTTTCGCTTTTAGTTGGACACTTTCTCGAAAAAATCTGAAGACGCTCCATCGAAACAGGAAGCTGATCTGGAAAAATCAATTGACGTTAGCAAGGGTGCTGTTCCTTAAAAGTTCATTCAGCTTCCAACACTTCCCCAACACGAGCAATAGTATGTTAATGTGCCGACGCAGTTCAAAGTTGCAACGCACTCATTATCATTTGCTAATCTCACCACCAGGCAGCATCGTAGCAGTTAAGTCGGCAGCCACTTCAAATCTCTCTCTCGATTTTGATACTTTGACATAACGTTAAAGCACTGTTCAGCAGCGGAAAAATCAACTCAGACGTGGCACGTTTCGACAAAATTGTGGCTGAATTGAACATGCTGACTCTATTGCAGGTTGCAGACATCGTAAAAGATCCACCCGAAGATGGTAAATACGAAACCCTGAAACGTAGGCTGCTGGCTATTTTAACGTCACCGACGAGGAAAGGACACATCAAGTGCTTTTTGATATTGAGATGGAGAATGTACGACCATCACCTGCAGTGCGACGCTGGGAAATCCATTCCGAATAACCTCATCAAACCATTATGGCTGTCACGCCTTCCCCAGCACTCGCGCTATCCTCACCATGAACGAGTGCGGTAGCCACAACCCACAATGATATTCACATCGTGAACGTTATGCTTTGGGTGTGCTTCGAAGATGGGTAAGCGGAAAGTAAAACCGAAAGTTCCGGTATAAACACTCTTTCGCTCAATGTCCCCAGTTTCGCTAATTCACCTCGAGAGATCGTGGGAAAGCCGAAAGCTTAACTAAAAGCACTCTTTTGAAGTCAAAAGCTTAAGCAAAAAGCAATCTTTTGCTCAATTTCTCCAGTTTCGTATAATCATCATATGAGCAAGCGAGACGAAGCGGGGAGGAAAAACTTTCGTGGAACGAGAGTGCCTTTAAACAGAATTCAGGTTGAAAGCTCGCGATAGAACAGTATTTAAAGTTCTTGGGCAAAGCATTCGAGTCAGTCGGTATTCAAGGCCAGTAAAGGTGCTGCCCATTCACGAAAAGTATCATGGAGTAGTTAAAAGAGTTGAAGTACTGTTCAATGTACAAGGAAATATTAAGAGGTGAGGTGTTGGCTTGCTCCGCGATCCTCAATCGGCCTTTGGCGTTCCACGCCATGTGGCCACCCGGATCCGTTGTTTTCCTCTTCAGGTTAGAGTTTTAAAATAATTAAATAAGTGAAAATGTGATGAATCAATTTGGTCTTAATTTATAAATGTTTTAAGAATAAAGTTAAAGTTAAATCCTTTAAAAAAAGCTCTCGTCTTTCGTTGTTCTAGTTTAGATGGATAGAGTAGCAGGTAAGTGGTGTTACAGCGAGTTCTTTCCCCGGGAGCCTTGATGATGTATATAGGATACACATCAAATCGAGCTCCCAGTACATATCAGTATAAATAGGATATACTGGTTATTTAACAGTACCACTGTGAGACGGTGTCATCCACTATGCTCCTTCGTTGACAGGCCTTCAGGAAATGCATCGAACCACTAGCTCAGGGGGCGACAACTGATGGTTCCTTAGGAAGTCGCCTCGAAATTTTCGATCCAATGTCGAAGATAAAAATCCTCGTCAATACTGGAGCGGATGTCTCCATCATTCAAGTTTCTCACCTGCATTCAGCACAATAAATTTCTCCGTAAAAATTGTTTGCGGCAAATGGAACTATAATACCTACCTTCGGTAACAAAGTTCTCACGATTTCCGCTAGCTTTTTTTTGCATAGGTGTCGCGCCCCATCCCAGGCGCTGATTTTTTTTTGGACATTTTGGTCTGCTCGTGGACCTTAAAAACCGCATGCTCCTGAAGCCTACAAGTAAGTGTTTATATCGGAAAAGGTTAGCTGGCATCTACAGGCATCCCTGTAAACCGTCATTGGAAGTTCGCAGTATGTATCCCTGCTAAAAGAATTTCCAGGCCTCACCAATCTGGCAGTCTCTGTGTGCCCTCCATTACATCAAACCAAGTATTTTATAACGACTACGAGCTCCCTGGTAGCAGACCACCCATGTCCACTAAACCGGGACAAGCTACATGTAGCGTGGAAAAAATTCCTTTTTCAGCTAGATAAATGTTTCTGTAGACCATCCAAGAGCCCATGGGCATGTCGCTTGCACTCTTCCCAAAGGAAAACGCCACATGGCGGCAATGTGAAGACTATCGTCATCTTAACGCCCTGACAGTCCCGGATAAATATCAAATGTGACACATCAAGGATGTTTCCGTGAACTTAAATGGGATGCGCGTTTTATTGAAGATTGACTTACTGCGCGCATCCCACCAAATTTCAATAGCGGCGGAAGATATCCCAAAAACGGCGCTCACGACGCCGTTTGGCCTTTCTGAATACACGTTGATGATGTTCGGCCTTCGGAACGCAGCGCAGACCTTTCAGCGATTTATAGACGAGGTGCTCCGAGGGCTCAATTACTGTTGTTGCTACCTTGACAACGTGCTCATCGCGTCGATATTGAAGGAGAAGCATTCACAGCATCTACGAGTAGTATTTTAGCGTCTATTGAGCTTCGGAGGTCATTAATGTTTCTGAGCGCCAGTGGAGCGTGAGCAAAATAGAGTACCTCGGGCTCATTGTTAGCGAAGAAGGCGTGCGCACTCTGACATCTAGAGTAGATGCGATCCAAAACTTTAAAAGGCCTGTCACGGTAAGGGATCTCCGGTGGTTTTTAGGAGCACTGAACTTATTTTGGTGATTTGTCTAGAACACCGCGGTGCTTCAGGCCTATCTCAACAAATTATACAAAGGCAATAAGACAGGAGACAAAACGACAATTAAGTGGACCCCGGAAGGGGAGGAGGCGTTCATAATGTCTAGGAGCCGCTTGGTGGATTCCACATTGCTCGTGCATTATCAGGCTGCTAAACTTTTCAGGCCAGTGTAAGACTGGGTGAGGGAGAAGTTTTGCCGTTGGCCGACGCCAATTCAAACGCGATCCAAGCGATAGAAGCAAAAGGGTTAGGAAACGGGGGCCTCTCCCAAGAGGTGGCACCAAATAACACAATCGCCCTTGACCGCGCCGAAGAGGAGCGGCTTACTCGGAAAGCGGGGAATATCGTCAAACAACTGAGGGCTGCCTGCGAAGTGCAGAAAAACATAGGCAAGAGTGTCAAGAATGGCATTCTTGAACTGGAGGAGCTTTTTGGCCGCATAACGCACTACAGGCGGAGGTGGCTTGCAACCGAAAAGCACCAAAAAGACACGCTCTCCCTCGAGGTATCAGTGGGTCCTAGCAGCAGCAAAAGAATGGCCGGTAGCCCAATTGAAGGCGACTGTGAGAAAAGGAGGAAGGACGAGACCATAAACGAAGTTGACACTCCAGGCGAGGAGTTTCATGTGGTGCAAAACAAGGCAGCGAAAAAAGCGGCCAAAAAGCTACTCCTAGAAAAAACAGACAAAGAGCTCAATCACGAAAAGAACAAAGAACCCCCCGATATACCGCAGAAAACAAAAAGCAAACCGCGGCGCAAACCCTTGCGAGAGGCACTGCTTATTAAACCCACTAAGGGCCGAACCTACGCAGATGTCCTCCGTGAAATTAAAGGAGCGGTCAAGCCAGACGACACCAAAACTGCCATCAAAGCAGTTCGACCAACCCGGACCGGTGGCTTGCTGGTGGAATTCGGGCCAGAGGCCACAAACAAAGATGCATTCCGTGAAGCGGTCCAAAAGGTTCTTGGAGATGCGGCAACGGTTGCCTCGCTCGAACCAATGGCCACCCTGGAAATCACGGACAAAGCTGAGGTAGAGGATGCCATTAGGAGGGAGTTCCCCAGCTTAAGTGAAGTCAAGGCAAGATTGACACGTGAAAACACAAGGGGGCAACGCATGGCTATTGTCGAACTAGCTGGTAAAGACGCCCAGCAAATCTTGGCGAAGGGCAAAATTAAGATAGGTTGGGTGATTTGCAGGATACGGAGAAGAGCGATCCCTATCCGCTGCTTCAGATGCCTCGAATACGGACACACCACGTATGGCTGTAGGGGACCCGACAGGAGATCTCTGTGCTACAAATGTGGTGAAACGGGGCACAAAAGGAAGGAGTGCACGAACGAGGCAAAATGCATTCTTTGCAAGGATGCTAAGCTAGCACCCGGCGACCTCAAACATGAGCCGGGGACAGGGAGATGCTGGGTTTTCAAGGAGGCCCTAACTAAAGCCAAATCGATACTCAAATGATCCGTATCCTGCAGGTCAATTTGCACCGAAGCACAAACGCCCAGGACCTACTTGAGCAGTTTGCGAGGGATAAGAAAGCTGACCTCCTGTTGCTGAGCGAGCAACATCATAACAAGGACTCGCAAGCGTGGTACGCTGACAAAACTGGTACCTCGGCCATCTGGGTTCGAGACAGCGCCCGCCTTCAGGTGCAGGGCCATGGACGCGGGGATGGTTTTGTGTGGGTGCGGTGTTCAGAGATAACATATTTCAGTGTTTATCTGACGCCTAACGAGGCAATGCGATCCTTTCGAACCAAACTCGATGCCCTGGAGGACGCTGTCTCGAACACAGAGGGCCACATGCTGGTCGGGGGAGATTTCAACGCTAGAGCCATCGAATGGGGTATGCCACAATCCGACCCAAGGGGAAAGCAAATCTTGGACATGGCGGCCAGAACAGCGCTTTTTGTCCTAAATACTGGTAACACCCCTACTTTCCGCCGCTGGGGTTGCGTAGGAACCATACCCGATGTGACACTCGCTTCGGAGTCCCTGGTACCTAGAGTACACAGCTGGCGAGTACTAGAGGACTACTCGGCTAGTGATCACCAGTATATAGCTGTTGAGATTCACGACGGTGCCACTCTGCGTGCATATGCCCAAACTTCAATCCTCGGATGGAGGACTGGGAGGATCGACGTCGAGAAGTTCACTGACGCGCTTACAGCAGGCGCACCGTTGCTGGGAGCTCCGCCAGGGAGTGGAGGGCCTACAGCCAAGGACTTGGTGAACTCAACTATGAGTGCCATCATAGCTGCTTGCGAGTCTTCCATGCCCCGCCGGAGACCCCGACATGGTAAGCCTCCAGTATACTGGTGGTCAAACGAGATCGCCGAACAAAGAAGCGAGTGTCACAAACTTCGGCGAGAGGCCCAGCGGGCGCGAACACGGGAGGAGGCAGACACTAGGCTAGCAGCATACAGGTCCGGCAGGAAATATCTTCGCAGGCTTATTAACAAGAGCAAGGCCCGATGCTGGCAAGACCTCGTGGACGATGTAAATAGGGATTCGTGGGGCCTTGGCTACAAGCTGGTCACGGAGAAACTTGGTGCCCCACGGAAACCTTGTATACATGACGCGGAAAAGATGGACGCGATAGTGCGGGGACCCTTCCCCGCCCATCCCGTCCGTGTTGACGTCCATGTGTCCATGGTGAAACAGCAGTCGAGTGCCCACTCTTCACACAGCTGGAACTGGAGGAGGCAGTCCTCTCCCTGAAAGCGAGGAAGGCCCCAGGTCCAGATGGTGTTCCAGCTTGCTGCTCAGCACATTCAACGCTTGCCTACGGGACGGGGTTTTCCCGGTACGATGGAAGGTGGCGAGGCTCGTGCTGGTCAGAAAGGGGAAGGGAAATCCTGAATCACCGTCTGCATACCGCCCGTTATGCATGCTAGACACGGCTGAGAAAGTGCTAGAGAAACTCATCAAGGGAAGACTCACTGACGCGATTCGTGCTGCTGGGGACCTATCTCCTCGGCAGTACGGCTTTAGAGCAGGACGTTCTACCATCGATGCGATTGCAGAGGTGGTGAACGCGGTCCAAAAGGCAGAGGCATATAGTCGCACCAAGCGACGGATCGTCCTGTTGGTGACACTCGACGTCAGGAATGCCTTCAACTCCGCTAGATGGGTGGATATTCTGGATACGAAGGAAAACTTTCAAGTTCCAGAATATCTAATGTGGCTTTTGAGGAACTACCTAAAGGACCAAAGTCTGCTCTACGACACGGCACAGGGCCAACGAAGGATGGAAATTACATCGGGTGTTGCCTAGGGATCTATCCTTGGTCCGGACCTGTGGAACGTGTCTTACGATGGGCTACTGAGACTTGAGATGCCAGATGAGTCGCGCTTGGTCGGCTATGCGGATGATGTTGCGGCTCTGGTCGCCGGACGCACCGTTGAACAAGCGCAACTTAGGCTAGGTATGCTAATGCGCCGAGTGAGGGACTGGATGACTGCTCGCGGGCTCAGTTTAGCACTGGAGAAAACCGAAGTGGTCATCTTGACAAAAAAGAGAATCCCTAGAGTAAGGATGATCAGTATTGGAGATATCCAGATCGAATCGAAGCCAGCGGTGAAGTACCTGTGGCTACTGATTGACTCGAAGATGAGTTTCTCTGAGCAAATCAGGGCAACGGCTGAGAAGGCTGCTTCGGGAATATCGGCCCTGAGTCGACTTATGGCCAACGTAGGGGGACCCAGCCCATCAAGAAGACGCCTCTTGATGAGTGCTGTAGGGTCAGTGCTACTGTACGGGGCAGAGGTATGGGGCGACGCTCTCAGTAAGGAGGTATACCGAAAACGATTGGCACAGGTACAGAGAAGAGGAGCACTGAGAATTGCATCTTCGTATCCAACAGTCTCCGACTCGGCGGTGAGAGTGATTGCAGGCGTGATACCTGTCGCCCTCCTTGCTAGAGAGCGCCGCGCTATTTACCTGCGCCAAAACGAGGATGCGAGGGAGATGGTTGTCCGCGAGGAGAGACAACGCTCGCTCAACGATTGGCAGTAGTCTTGGAGGAATTGCACGAAGGGAAGGTGACTGCGCGCCTCATCCCGGATGTGAGACCGTGGCTTAATCGAAGGCATGGTGAGACTGACTTCTATCTGACCCAGCTCTTGAGCGGGCACGGGTGCTTTCAGTCTTACCTGCACAAGATCGGTAAGTCACGGTCTCCCGATTGTCGGTTTTACCCAGAAGAGGAGGACAATGCCTGTCACACATTTTTTGCGTGTACCAAATGGGCCAGGCTGCGAAGGGAACTCTACAGGGAGACGGGAGAGCTCACCCCGGATAATATAGTTGCGGTGATGCTCGAATCGGTTGACAAATGGAACCAGGTGGCACATTATGCTCGGGCAGTCCTAAAATATAAAAGGGACTCACAGCAGCCGGAGGCGCTGGGGCTGGGGGATCGCTCTTCTGGCAATTCCTCTTCCCCCCTCCCCTCCCGCTAGGAAAGGGACTCCCCAGCTTGAAGGCGCCCCACGGCGTAACAAAACGAGACCTGGCCCGAAGTAATGTGTCAAACGGTTCCAGGCTAGGTTCTCAGATTGACAGGGGAGGTGTTTAGTGGGTAGTCCAAAGGTATCCTCCATGGGAGTCCCACACTGCCAGACTTGGCGGGCATAAATGCCTTCACCTCCCTACAACAAAAAAAAAAAAAAAAAAAAAAAACTTTTCAGGCTGACGACTGATGCATCAGACATAGCCGTAAGGGCCCTATTAGAGCAAGAACAAAATGGTCGATGGCTCCCGTTGACATGTTTCCAAAGAAAACTCTCTGCATCCGAGGACAAATATGGAAGGGACACCCGCATTCGGCCTCGTTAGTGCGTGCCATGCCAGCGCTCGAAGGTTATTCGTCATCAGATGAATGTGGTGCAGCCATTTCCAGCGCCCGACAGCCGTGTTCAGCACATCCATTTAGACATCGTTGGGACGCTCACTCCATCGTAAGGTTTTACGCACTGCCTAACGATGATTGATCGCTTTTCGAGGAGGTCAGAGGTCATTTCCATCGCCGACCAGACAGCGGAAACCATGGCAAAAGCACTGTTCAATAACTGGATCGCCCATTACGGTACACTTTGCCTCATCACAATAGATCAGGGCACCAAGTTCCAATCATCACTGTTCAAGTCGTTCACCGCTTTCTCTGGAAGTATTAGAATTAGAATGACACCGTATCACCCCTCACCAAACGGAATTATCGAGCGCTGGCACCGTACGTTGGAGGCCGTAGTTGTGTCACGGTGGCGGTGTTTCCTGGCCAGATATTCTCCTGACTGTATTATCAGAGCAACGCACCAGTTACAAAGAAGATGTCAATGCATTGTGTGCAGAGCTGTTGTATAGGTTCACGTTGTCAATCCCAGGTGTTTTCTCCTCAATTTGCGTGAGCATATGTAGTAAGTCCAACCAGTGCTGACGGCCCACCGAAGCGATCCAACAATCTTCGTCATACATGCATACATGTTTTCCTGCGCGTGGGTGCAGCCCATAAACCCCTGTCACCGCCTTAATTAGGACCTCATCGTCTGCTGCAGCGTCTGTCAGAATTACTCTACAAGATCAATGTTAATGGCTGCCATGTCAACGTGTCGATGAAACGTTTGCAGCCAGCCTTCGAAGGGCTTGAGCGGAATTTGCATTAACCCACTGACACACCGCGTATCGCCGATTCACCGAAAACTTTTCGTTCGCCAAAAGCTTACGCGGCATCGGGAGTTCCTGAAGTAGCTCCCACTGAAGCAAATCATGCGAGCCCATTGGTGTTGCAGCAGTCCTAACCCAGCGCACGCGTCTGCAGCTGACATCGGCGACCTGTAGGGATAAGGATTTATCCGCCGAGTAGAAACCAAAAACGTTACGATGTGCGAACGATCAGTATCATATGGCTGACACTTGGGAGGGAGTACTGTACTGACGTAGTTCAAAGTTGCGATATACTCATCATCATTTGCTTATCTCACCAACAGGCAGCATCGTAGCAGTTAAGTCTGCAGCAAATTAAAATCTCTCTTTCGTTTTTGATACTTTGACAGTGCGCACGCATGACGCTAGAGCTCCGTATATTTTAGTTAATAAAGTTTATTTTAGTTTACAAACTCAATACTGAGAAGCAAATGCAAGACCATCTTAACCAGCCAATAGCACAGTAGCAGCATGTTTTAAATAATCAGCTGCTTAACCTGCCTCAGCAACCGATTGTCATTAGTGGTACTTATCAAAATACCCAGGCTTCTCATGGTGTTAGCTATTGTTTACGGGTTGCCTATCCTCCACTTCAAATCTTTATATTAAGACTCCCTTACGATACTACCGGAGAGGAGGTAAAACATTACATCTTAAATGAACTTGGTGTTCATCTGAACATTTTTGACTGTACTAAGCCAAGACGACCTAATTTGACGAATCGTGTCATAAGTTCATTCAAAATAACCTTATCGTCAAACAATGAGCTTTGATTAAAGCATTTTCTATGTTGACCAAAGGAAATTTTCAGAACGTGGAGTATAATCCTTAGCAAAGTAAATTTAAAATTCTGGGTATTAATCCACTATGACCCAAAGAAGAAAATTATCGTGTCTGCAGATGCATCGATTTACGGTATGGGTGTGGTTCTTATGCATGAGATGCCGGATAGGACTAAGTGACCGATAATGCATGTGGTGCGACTATTCACAAGCACCAAGAAAAACTACCCACAAGCTCATCGAGAAGCTTTGGCGTTGACATTTGCATTATTCAAGTCTCATCGTTATATCTACGGTCGAACGTTCAAGCTTCGAAGAGATCATCAGCCGTTGTTGGTGATTTTCGGTGCAAAGAAAGGTATACCTGTACACACAGCCAGCCATCTACAAAGATGCGCACTAATGATGCTTGCTTACAATTTCCAAATTAAGTACATTAATAGGGAAAGTTTTGCATATGCAGATTTCATCTCACGGCTCATAGCAAAACAAGAGAGGTCAAACGAAGATGTTGCTATCGGTAGGATGAAGAATTGCTCTGTAGCTTGCTATCCAATTGACACAGCACGAATGCTACCCATAACATTTGAAAATCTCAAACAAGAAACCAGTAGATGCCAAACAATGAGGGAGGTTGCAAATTATATTGAAAATGGGTGGCCACAAACTTCGAAGCAAATCGGTAGCGCGGACGTTGTGAAATTTTTAATCCGATGAGAATCAGTCACTAGCATTCAACGGTGCGTCTTTCATGGACATCGCATCGTTGTGCCAGCTTGTTATCGGGGCACAATATTGAAGGGGCTGCATCAAGGCCAACCAGGTGTCGCTCGGATGAAACTGTTGGCACGAAGTAAAGTGCACTGGCCATCTATTGATGACGATATCAACAGACTGGTCAAAAAGTGTGGAATCGCCGACCAAGTGTTCGCTTTAATCATGGCTCCTACCGGATGGACCATGGTCTCGTATCCATATCCATTTTGCGGGACCCATGAATGGATTTTGGTATTTAATTATTATTGATGCATTCAGCAACTAGCCAGAGGTATACAAAATGCAATCCACAATGATATCAAAGACAATCGAACGGTTTGAGGATGCCTTTTTGTGGCAAGGGCTTTGCAATACACTCGTTTCTGACAACGGTCCGCACCTGGTTTTAGAGGAGTTTGAGAGTTTCTGCAAAGAAAACGGTATTGATCACATCAAAACGGTACCGTTTCACCTCCAATCAAACAGTCAAGCTGAGAAATTTGTCGACTTGCTGAAAACTGGACTAAAGAAGCTAGAGCGAGAAGAGAATGCCGACCAGATTTTGCGCAAGTTCTTGCTATGCTGCTGTTACACATCATTGGTAGCCCTTGGAATGAAGTCACCCTTCCAGGTCATGACCGGTCGTACTATGAAGACTAAGTTGGATTTATTGAAACCAGAGCATGACCGTCCTTGCAAGCGTAACAGGAGTATGGAGCAGCAATTTAATCAGCACCATGGAGCAAAGTGGAGAGCATTTGATGTCAGTCAAGACGTCTTTATCAAGACGTAAACTGCCAATAAATGGAAATGGCAACTGTTGTGAAAAGGTGTGGTGCAGTCAATTACTTGGCACTTACGGAGGGGTCTGTCGGGTGATCGTGAAGTCAACGTCACTTCAAACCAAATCAAAAAGCAATTTACTTTCCTCTATAAGGAAAGAAATATTCTACTTGATGGTCTTGTTATCTCTGTGCTGCAATCCCTTAGAGAAGTGGTGATTGGGTTCCAACTGAGTTCAGAACCGGAAGAGTCTGCCAACCAACAACCAGTGGACCAAGCAGCGGTACAGGGAGACAAATGTGCTGAAGATGCGCAACCACATCGAGCTCAACGAACCAATGCAGGAGTACTACCACAACCTTATAAGGATTACGACATGACGCGACTTGTACATCGGAGCGTATAATCTATTTTCTTCTTCTATAATCCATCTCCCTACGCTTCCTGCAAACAGCACCTCCAACTGTTTCGGTCCATTGACCGCTTCCTCCAATTTTGAAATCCGAGCAGTGATGAACTGTCTTCGTCGACCGAGTCAGACCAGCGTTTCCTCGGTTTTTCCACTGGTCTCCGGCCTACAGTTCTCCCAACGAATACCTTTTTGGGTATCCGAATACCTTTTTGGGTATTCATAATCCTTCTTAACGGGGAAAGGCGCTGGGATGGCAACACCGATAATGGCAGAAGAGGACTGGTCACTTGTCATCGAGTAGTGGTAGAGTTAAGTCTAAGCTCAATTATTATGTTATAATGTTACCATTTCTATTCATGTTATCCTATATGGCATGCTAGGTAAGGCATTTTTTTCAACATACTTAACTATCCTCGTAAACGGGTAAATGTTTTCGTTACACTTAAAAATGTTCAGATAGCTGGAAAAAAGCGTTCACCTCTGAACACAAACTGCCCACTGAAAATCATCCATCATCTCCACTTCAATCTATTGTATATCAGTGGAGTCAGTGTTAGGACCAAGGATGGCTACCGTTGAACAATTTGGCATTTGCTTGTCATCACTCACAACCCATAAACCATCATCTGCCATCGCAACTTCAATCCTCTACCCACCAGTGGAGTCATTGTTTGGACTCAGGATGACAACGGTCGAACAATCATACATTCGCTTATGATCATCAGCCACCCATAAGCTATCATTTGTCGTCATCGTTACAATCTGCTGCACATCGCCTTAATCAGTGTTAGGACCAAGGATGGCTAGTGTTGGTTGCTCCTGCATTCGTTCATGATTATCAAAAATCGAGCAAGCCCGTGGCGGTCAGGAAAGGACGATCCTGACAAGATGAGCAGGTCGAAACTGCTTAGTTTGTTGTTTTGCTAGAGTATAGTCAACTACACCCGTCAAGCTTCCATCATTTAGGCAGTACGCACTCGTAAAGCGAAGCTAGTCAGCTGAGCTTGGTCTTCTTTATAGCTAACTGACTTTTGTACCAGAGCATTGGCATCCATGTCCTGCATGGATTTAAACAGTTCGAAATCATTGCACATCTTCCGCCATCGTCACTTCAATCCATTGCATATCGACGAACTTGGTTTTGTTTTGTGTGTGTGGTTGGGAGGTGACTGCTGTTTGTGCTTCGATTATAGGGCTTCCGGAACTTTTGAGCTACGCACCAAAAACCTCCACCCTGTTCGAACCAAGGACGGCCACCGATAAACCATCATGCATTCGCTAACGGTAATTCAGCAGCAATGACCTGCTGCCATCAGTTGAATTCATTGCAAATCGGCGGAATCGTTGCTAGCACCAAGGAGAGCCCCTACCGTATCTTCACGTATGCACCTCTCATCAAATATTATCACATGGCCACCATCCACCGCCGCCAAACATTCGTGCTAAGCAATCACCCAATAACCGATCTTATTATTCCCAAAAAGGATTCGCGCAGAATGCGATAGTTGACTACGCTATCTGCTTGCTCCATAAGTGGTTCTGCTGTTTCGTTACATCGGGAAATTTCCAAGTCTCACTTCAAAATTGAGGTGAATATTCAACAAAGTAGGTCGTGAATTTTTACAAACGATATTGTAGAATATTGATAATCGAATTCATTTTCGCCTTCACAAAATACTCCAACTGAAAATAGAAAATCGCTGAAGAAGACCGAACGATTACGGTCGAAAATCGATTTCGAGAATAAAAATAAATAAAATACACAAAATTAAAAGGAAGCTGTCTTTTTCTATTTTCAGATATTGTAGAAGCTAAATAAAAATTAATGTATGAACTTATTTAAAATTTAAATCCTATTAACAGCATATAAATTACATTTAACACCCACTTTATTTAAATTAACACTTAATTTCATTATTTTTGCAATTAAACTTGACGTAAAAACGTCGCAAACATTCTATCGGACAAACAGTGTAACACCCATCAAATTATCTACAATATATATTGTTTCAAAGTTAAATCGTATCTTAATCTTGACACTTTATTATCCACAGTAATTTCCCAGTCATAATTAATAATAATGAACCTTACTCAATCTCCATCACAACACTGTAACAAAATGTTTGTTGCGTTCACCAGTAGCAGTTGTACGAGTAGTATTGGTAGTAGTAGAAATCATCAGCCTCACTCATACTACTCCCCCATGCGCCTCTCTCTCTCATTCTCTCACGAATTTCCACCTTATCAACAACAATCTAAAATAAGCCTCAGCCTATTCCCTTGTTGTCGTTGACGACAGCATTCGGGAGAGATGTCTGCCACCAATTTTAACGTATGAGATGCCGAAGAAACGCCAGACCGGAATCGAGAGCTTGGTGAAAGGAGTGCGCAGTGTGAAAAATAAAATGAAAAACGGTCTCAGAGAGTAGGTAAGTAGCCTCTGAAGAAAAGTATAAGACACTCTGCTCTTATTTTTTTCCGATATTATTTTTTTTTCATTCGAAATCAACTCAAAAAGACGAACAAATTTCAACCCTGAACGATTGATATGTTGAAAAACATCCACAGTGGCAGAGAAGAGCGCATCCTGATGTGGTGTAACGTGTCCTTACTGTCTTCGACACTATCATTGTGGCACTCGCATCCAATCATTCATCCCCCGGTTGTTCCTCTTTTCGTCTAGAACTGTCAGACACGGTATCCAGAGATACAGGACATGCGCCTCCTCAATACGCTGTACGCATCTCTTTCTCTCTCCGTTTGGCATGTCGACAGATTTTCGAAGTTCATATCCTTCTCCGAAATGTGTATCCCATGAAATCATATCCTGTGAGCTTCACTTTCAGTGCAAATATTGACGTTCTTCTGTTCGCGAGGTTAAGTCCGGAATCGAGCTCTCGCATTATCCTGCAACGTGAGCGGGCTGAGAAAAAGGATTCATTCTGTCATTCTTATCAGTGGAGCCTTTTTGTGTCCGTGATCTTTGGTGGGTGGAGACGAGAGTGGACGGCTGTTGTTGAGGATGTTGTGCGTTGATTCATTGATAGGAAGAGCAAAAAATTAGCTAATCTCGTCTACGTACACAAAAAAGGACTCGGTCTTAATAGATTGATTTTTGAGTGTTATCGTTTTTCCAGGCATATGTGAATGAAAGAGAAACAACTGAGAGAAGAAAATTGAAAAATAGTCAATTTGATCGAATCGAATCGATAGAGCATGTTTACTCCAAGTGTCTCGGTCTCGATGTTTGCATTCTCGTTGCGTGTGTTCTCAATTATTATCCTGCCGACTCAATTCCAATCAATCCATTCTCCTTCGCTCAATAATCCAGTGCCTAATTGTTAACCTAGTGACTAGTGAAATATCCTGTTAAAGTAAACTAATTAATTGAACTCAATTAAAATGCTCGAGAAATTCCCCATTAGAGTGTAATCCCATTGTGCTAAGCCTCAACCTCCGACAATGCAAAACGCCGCTGCCTGAAGGATCTCCATTGTTCCGAAGAAGACCTCCACAAGTATCTTAACTACCCTCCTCGATTGTTTACAGCGCTGAGCAGCAAAAAGCCATCGCATAGTTCAATAGGTGAACTACGCTAATTGCAAGGTCAAGAGAACTTCACAGGATATAGTTCCAAGGATGACAAGCCTATTCCATCCAAGGTAATCAACAAATTAACAATTCAATCTGCAGATCCGTTTGTATATACTTGTACTTGAATATATATTTTTTTTTATTTGCGTCCTTTATATCCTTTATTCTGTGAGCTCAATATTATATTGTCACACCGAACCACTTAGCACATTCGAGGTTAAAAGTGGGAGGAGTTTTTATCGCTGTCGCCGCCGTCATGACCACCATCACCGCTCCCTTTGGCAGGCATAATCCATCGTGAAGTGTTTACATGATATCGGTTGTGCTTTTGGGAGGGCTTATTAAAAGCTAATCTTTCGCCTCAGATACATGTGATGACATCTGTCGATTTTATACATTGACTCAAGGGTGGATTCATCAAGTTGATTTATGTCTTTGAGCGAGAATTATTGGTCCTTGCGGCTCTTTGGAGTTGGTGACTTTGTTTATTTAGCTGGAAGCTGTGACGTGTGTGGTTGACGGCAACTTAGATTATAAAGGATGTAAGAAGATTTATTGAAGGAAGCTTAGCCATAAAGGAATTAGTGGAGTCAATGAAATGTCGGGATTTAATTGGTTTTTCTTATTTCGTTGCGTTTAAGTCATGTTAATTTTGGAAGGAATCGAGATTGAGGTCATTGCATGACAGTTCTAATGTAATAGTTATGAACGTTTGATAAAAATAGGAATCTAACTTTAATATTCACCGAAGGAATATATTTTGGAGCCATTAAAAGACATGGCTTTTATTATTTCATCATCATATTTTTTTTTTGTGGTAGGGAGGTGAATGCTATTTATGCAAAGAGTGTGGGACTCCCTTGCGCGACTGAACCACCCACTAAACACCTCCCCTGTCAACCTGAGAACCCAGCCTGGAACCGTTTGACACATTACTTCGGGCCAGGTCTCGTTTTGTTACGCCGTGGGGCGCCTTCAAGCTGGGGAGTCCCTTTCCTAGCGGGAGAGGAGAGGGCAAGAGGAAATGCCAGTAGAGCGATCCCCCAGCCCCAGCGCCCTCGGCTGCTGTGAGTCCCTTTTATATTTTAGGACTGCCCGAGCATAATGTGCCACCTGGTTCCATTTGTCAACCGATTCGAGCATCACCGCAACTATATTATCCGGAGTGAGCTTTCCCGTCTCCCTGTAGAGTTCTCTTCGCAGCCTGACCCATTTTGTACACGCAAAAAATGTGTGACAGGCATTGTCTTCCTCTCCTGGGCAAAACCGACAATCGGGAGACCGTGACTTACCGATCTTGTGTAGGTAAGACTGTAAACACCCGCGCCCGCTCAAAAGCTGGGTCAGATAGAAGTCAGTCTCACCATGCCTTCGATTTAGCCACGGTCTCACATCCAGGATGAGGCGCGCAGTCCACCTTCCCTTCGTGCGATTCACCCAAGACTGCTGCCAATCGTTGAGCGAGCGCCGTCTCTCCTCGCGGACAACTATCTCCCTCGCATCCTCGTTTCAGCACAGGTAAATAGCGCGGCACTCCCTAGCAAGGAGGGCGATAGGTATCACGCCTGCAATAACTCTCACGGCCGAGTCGGAGACTGTTGGATACGAAGATGCAATTCTCAGTGCTCCTCTTCTCTGTACCCGTGCCAAACGTTTCCGGTATACCTCCTTGCTGAGAGCGTCGCCCCACACCTCTGCTCCGTACAGTAGCACTGACCCTACAGCACTCATCAAGAGGCGTCTTCTTGATGGGCTGGGCCCCCCTACGTTGGCCATAAGTCGACTCAGAGCCGACATTCCCGAAGCAGCTTTCTCAGCCGTTGCCCTGATTTGCTCGGATAAACTCATCTTCGAGTCGATCAGTAGCCCCAGGTACTTCACCGCTGGCTTCGATTCGATTTGTATGTCTCCAATACTGATCATCCTTACTCGAGGGATTCTCTTTTTTGTCAAGATGACCACTTCGGTTTTCTCCAGTGCTAAACTGAGCCCGCGAGCAGCCATCGAGTCCCTCACTTGGCGCATTAGCATACCTAGCCTAAGTTGCGCTTGTCCAACGGTGCGTCCAGCGACCCGAGCCGCAGCATCATCCACATAGCCGATCAAGCGCGACTCATCTGGCATCTCAAGTCTTAGTAGCTCGTCGTAAGACACGTTCCACAGGTCCGCACCAAGGATAGATCCCTGGGCAACACCCGATGTAATTTCCATCCTTCGTTGGCCTTGTGTCGTGTCGTAGAGCAGGCTTCGGTCCTTAAGGTAGTTCCTCAAAAGCCGCATAAGATATTCTGGAACTTGAAAAGAGTTTTCCAGTGTATCCAGAATATCGACCCATCTAGCGGAGTTGAAGGCATTCCGGACGTCGAGTGTCACCAACAGGACGATCCGTCGCTTGGTGCGACTATATGCCTCTGCCTTTTGGACCGCGCTCACCACCTCTGCAATCGCATCAATGGTAGAACGTCCTGCTCTAAAGCCGTACTGCCGAGGAGATAGTTCCCCAGCAGCACGAAACGCGTCAGTGAGTCTTCCCTTGATGAGTTTCTCTAGCACTTTCCCAGCCGTGTCTAGCATGCATAACGGGTGGTATGCAGACGGCGATTCGGGATTTCCCTTCCCCTTGCTGATCAGCACGAGCCTCACCACCTTCCATCGTACCGGGAAAACACCATCCCGTAGGCAAGCGTTGAATGTGCTGAGCAGCAAGTCAGGACAATGGTGATAGACGAGCCGCAACACCTCAGCTGGAATACCATCTGGACCTGGAGCCTTCCTCGTTTTCAATGAGAGGACTGCCTCCTCCAGCTCCAGCTGTGTGAAGATTGGGCTTTCTACTGCTGTTTCACCATGGACAGCGTCAACATGGACGGAATTGGCGGGGAAGAGTCCCCCCACTATCGCGTCCATCTATTCCGCGGCATGTATACAAGGCTTCCGTAGGGCACCAAGTTTCCCCATGACCAGCTTGTAGCCAAGGCCCCACGGATCCTTGTTCACATTGTCCACTAGGTCTTGCCAGCAGCAAGCCTTGCTATTATTGATCAATATGCGAAGGCATTTCCTTGCCGACTTATATGCTGCTACCTGCTTGCATGCCTCGTCACGGTTCCGCGCTTGTTGAGCCTCACGTCGAAGCTTGTGACACTCCCTTCGCTTTTCAGCGATTTCAGTTGACCACCAGTACACTAGGGGCTTGCCGTGCCGGGGTCTTCGACGGGGCATAGAAGCGCAGCAAGCATTCTTCAGCTGCCAGTTCTTTCGTCCCCTCCGAAGCTCCCTGCAGCGGCTCACCTGCTGTGAGAGCCTTGACGAACCTCTCGACTTCCATCCTTCCAATGTTCCATCCAGTTGTAACTTCCACCCTTGGTTGGCCCATTGTTGTGTTGCAAAGCAGGCTTCAGTCCTTCAAGTAGTCCCTTAAAAGCCGCATTAGATATTTTGGACCTTTAAAAGGGTTTTCCAGTGTATCCAGAATATTCACCCATCTAGCAGGGCTGAAGACGTTCGTAACGTGGTAATATCTCTTCTGACCTCCCGTGCCACGAGAGGTGAGATTCCTCGACATGAAAGCTCTCCACGGTGTAGCTAAGTGAGGCCCTGCCCAAAGAAATGTCTCAAATGGATTCAGGCTGAATTCTCGGGTTGACAGACTCTGTGCGCAAATGACATTCAGCTCTAAACCAAACAAAAAAATGTCGAGTGTCGCCAACAGGATGATCCGCCGCTTGGTGCGGCTATATACTTCTACCTTTTGGACTGCACTCAACAGCTCTGCAATGGCATCAATGGTGGAGCGTCCTGCTCTAAAGCCGTACTGCCAAGGAGATAAGTCCCCAGTAGCACAAATCGAATGATGAGTTTCTCTAGCACTTTCCCAGCAGTGTCTAGCATGCATAATGGGCGATATCCAGACGGAGATTTTAGATTTCTCTTCTCCTGGCTGGTCAGCACGAGCCTCGCCACCTTCCATCGTACCGGGAAATCCCCGTTCTGTAGGCAAGCGTTAAATGTGATGAGCAGCAAGTCAGGACAATGGTGATAGACAAGTTGCAACACCTCAGCTGGAATACCATCTGGACCTGGAGCCTTCCTCAGTTTCAGCGAAAGGACTGCCTCCACTAGTTCCAGCTGTGTGAAGAGAGGACACTTGACTGCACTTTCACCATGGACAGCGTCATCACCATGAACGGGATGGGCGGAGAAGAGTGCCCGCAAAATGTCATCTATATTTCCCGCATCATATATGCAAGATTTCCCCAGGGCGCTAACCTTCCGCATAACTAGCTTGTAGCCAAGGCTCCACGGATCCTTGTTCACACAGTCCACTAGATCTTGGTAGCAGCGAGCCTTGCTGTTGTTGATCAATTTTGCGAAGGTATTTTCTGGCCGACTTATATGCTGTTAGCCGGTTGCATGCCTCATCATAGTTCCATCCCCGTTGAGCATCAGGCCGAAGCTTGTGATACTCTCTTTGCTTTTCAGCAATTTCAGTCGACCACCAGTACAGTGAGGGCTTGCCGTGCCGGGGTTTCGATGGAGCATAGAGCCGTTAAAAGCAGTCGTGATGATGCTCATAATTGAGTTCAACATGTCTTAAGGTGCCAGTTCTTCCGTCTCCTGTGAATCCCCCTACAGCGGGGCACTTGCTGGGAGCACCTCAACAAACCTCGCGACGTCTATCCTTCGTATGTTCCACCTGATTGTAGAAGCTCGAGAGCACGGAAGTCGGAAGGCAACCTTACTGATTTCAAGTAGGATGCACTGATGATACCTGGCTGAGTCGTCCTCTAATACTTAACAATTATCTATCCGCCGTACAAAGGAGTCCTTCCTCACAGCCAATACGGCGGAAGGTCGGCGTGTGTCCGGTATTCAGTACAACGAGCACCGTCCTGGCAGCCATTTCTAGGATTCTTTTACCCCGCAGAGCTACTTGATGCATGCCCCATTTGAATACTTTAGCGTTGAAGTCTCCCACAACGAGTACGTTGTCATCTGCGTTCAAGACAGCGTCCTCCAAAGCATTAAGCTTGGCTTGGAAAGATGATATTGATTCGTTCGGTGTTAGGTACATACTAATGAAGGTGGTTCTTGAGTACCGAATCCATATGAAACCATCCCCCGTCCATAACTCTCCGCCTGGAAATCACTGTTCCGAAACTAGATGGGAGCGATACCAGTTTCATCAGGATATCATTATGCAGAACATTTATCATGGTGTTGCTCACTCAGCAGCATGAAGATAGCTTTCATGTCCCTCGTGAACTGCTCAAGCAGATTTTGGGCAATTGAACTGCTATGTAGGTTTAGCTGGATGATGCAGGTCATCGAAGTTCTGATTTTGCCTTAAGTAGGGTGTGTTGGAAAACCTGACATTTTTTTGATCCTAAAATGTGCCCGATATCCGGTCTTGGATCAGCATCCTTGCAAAAAATGCAGTGTGCGTCTTTTGTACACACTTTTCTTTCATGTCCTACTTCACCGCATTTGTAACATAGGGAACTCCTATCGGGTCCTTTGCATACTTGTGTGGTGTGACCATAGCCAAGGCATTTGAAGAGGTACTGCTCTTCACCGTATTAATCCTATTTTTACTTTGTCCTTATTGAAAAATATTTTGGGGTCCGTTTCGTCAAGTCAGTGAGGGCTATACGTTGTCCCCTTTGGTTTCCAAGTGCCAGCCTCGCTTTGATCCTACCCATACTAGGGAACTCTTTTTGGATGGCCTCTTCTACCTCGACCAGATCCATGATGCTGTCAATGTCCAGTATGTGACCCGACCGCGTTGGTCATATTGCTTTAATGGGAATGTTGGTGTCCTTGGGCCATACATCACCCCTGATATCCCGCAGTACTTCCGCGTAGGATCAGTCATCTTGGGGCTTGACGAGCAGTACCTGGTGCCGGGATCTTTGTCGCGGCTTCTTTCTCTCCTGTTTCCAATCAGGTCTTTTTTCTTGTTGGGCGTCCATGCAGCACTTTTGGCACTGGCTGGCACTTTTTGAAGGTGTTTCTTTGTAGCTTTCTTCGCTCCTTTTTGTAAGCACTATCTGGAACCCCTCATTCGGCATTCCGTGCCCAACAAGTGCCTCTTCCTTCCTTCTTTCATCCCGATTTCTTTCAATTGTGCTAGACGCCATTGTTTTATTGATTTCTGATTGTGGAGCTATCTACGCATTCTCTTTACCCTTAGCCCTCAGTACTTCTTTAGCCTTATGCTCTTCTTCGGCTTTCTGGTCCTCTTACGCTTTAAGTGCCTTGGTTATAGTCATACTGAACAAAATAGGAGTTCCCTTTTCTAGAAATGTGACAACGTGGGATATTAAGGAAAAGAATGTAGGAGGGAAAAATACTGTATCTTTTGTAACCAGATTTTAAGCGTGCGTTAAGATCAGGAAAGTCTTGGATTTTCCAGAAAGTCCTAGCTATTGTGAAAGCATAACTTCGATGACTTGTACCCAGGAGGTAAGCCAACAACGTAGTACAACTATCGAAAACATTCTTAGCCATTTGCGAGGGATATAAAAGCAAACTTTTTACTGCTGAGTGAGCGAAACCATGACATCGTCATCATGATACCCTGACAAAACTTATACTGCTGCCATCTGGGCTTGGAACAGATCCTAGTGGACGGAAGGATGGTTTCATGTGGGCTTAGTGTCCAGAGACTTCATTCTGAGGTATGTACCTAACGCCGAATGAACCAATTTCATCTTTTTAAGTCAAGCTTAATGCTTTAGAGGACGCTGTCTCGAGCGCAGATAGCTCATGCTCATTAGAGGGGATTTCAATGGTAAAAAAACTAAATTCTGCATGCCGCAAACTTATCTGCGGGGAAATGGGTATTAAAAAAAGTGGCTAGGACAGGGTTTGTTGCGTTGCATACCAGCAATATGGCAACTTGTCACCGTGTGGTTTGTGAAGCCACCATACCCGACGTGACATTCACTTCAGAGTCCCTAGTATGTAGGGTACACAATTGGAAAGTGATAGTATACTATTCAGCCAGTGATCATCAATCAATTCTGTTTGAAATCTGTAATGCAGTTTCTCAGCTTTCATGCTTTCAACCTTTCACAATTGGGTGGAATATTGGGAGGAAGGACGTCGAGAGGTTTGTCGAGGTGGTCATGGTACACGTAGGTATGACGCTGCCAGAAGATTGGCAGGGACTGAAGAGCATCATTACGTTTACTTGCAGCGCTTCTATGACACTCCGGTATGGCAAACTCCTAGTGTACTGGTGGTTGCCAAAAATTACTAGGAAGTAAAAGGAGTGCCGAAAGCTTTGGCATGAAGTTCAACAGACACAGAACCGCAGAAAGGCCTGCAGCTGCTTAGCAGCCTTTGAAAAATGGTTAACGATTAGTACAGTAAGAAATTTGAACAGAGATCCATGGGACCTTGGCTAAAAGCTTGTTATGTGGAAATCTTGGTGCCCTACGCAAGCCCTACATATATGAAACAGAAAAGATGGACAGGCTATTGTGGACACTTTTTTCGGCCTGTGTTGTCCGTATCGATACTAACTGTCAAACAGCAGTAAAATGCCCACTTTTTATGTGCCTGGGACTGAAAGAGGCAGTCTTTACATTAAAACCAAAGAAGGTCTCAGTTCCAGATGACATCCTAGCTGAAGTGTTAATGCTGGTTTTCACTAAGATCCTGACGCAATGCTCACAACATTAGGCGCTTGCCTGCGGGAAGGGGGTTTCCCGGAACATTGGAGGGCAAAGAGGCTCACACCGATCAATAAGGGGAAAGAGAGCCCGGGTCAACATCTGCCCACCACACGTTATGCATGCTAGGCACGTCTAGAAAGGTACTGGAGAAACTTGTCACGGGAAAACTCACTTGCACAACTCATAGCTTTAGACCAGGATGCTCTACCATTGATGCAATAGCAGAGATAGTAAGCGTGGTCCAGCAGGTGCAGGCATAAATCTGTACACAGCGAAGGACAATTTGGAACGCCTTCAGCTCCATCAGATGGGCGGACATTCTGGATACGCTAAAAACCTTTTTCCAAGTTCTAGAATATCTTATGCGACTTTTGAGAGACTACATAAAGGAGTGCAGCCTGCTGTCTGATACTACGCAGAGCTGACAATATATGAAAGTTACATCGAGTGATGCTCAAGGATCTGCCCTTAGTCAAAACCTGTCGAACATATCGTACAATGGGCTACTGAGACCAGAGCTCCCAGATGAGTCGTACCTGATCGGGTATGTGGATGATGGGGCATAATACTGCTTTGTACGGCGTACAAAATGTTTTCAAAGATCTTGAAAAATAATATCGAATCAAACGTTAACATTATTGTTGGGGAGGATCAAGGTGGTTTTAGAGTAGGTAGATCGACAAAAGACCATTTGTTCACTGTCAAACAGGTACTTGAGGAATGCATAGACGCACCGAAAGTCAAAAAGTTTAACGTAAGTACCTGCTATGAATAGGCCTAACCTCACGGTCTCTATAGACAGGATAAAATCAAGCGTCGACCAACGGCCGTCATCCAAAGGACAAGGTTCCAGTAATCCCAGTTGAAAACCCACCGCTTACTGGTTGCTGCACTAATCTCCTTTCTAGCCACTGAATAAAAGCCACAAATCACCACGTTTGGGCCAGGCTAGGCTCCTCACCTTGTAAGGAGTGACAGTAACCTGTCATGGGCTCCCCCTAATCCGTGGTACAGATCAAACCTCTGCTCAGGTTATCGCGGCCCTCCATCGGAGTATCGCTACTGAATTTTCGCTCTCAAAAGCGATGGGTTGGTGACTCAGCCTTGGGTCCGTGGGGACGGCACATCCCAAGGATTTGCAGATCTGGCTTACCCAGTTTTGGTCCATCAACTGCGGTTATCTTCCTTAGACTACCCGACACCAGGAACCACCACCTACCAACACCATAGACAATCAGGACATCCACGACAAGATGATAACAGACATGTTAGGACACCTAAGAACTAGCAAAAGCGCTAGTCTCTCTAACTGAGTAGATCTGTAGCTGCTTTTGAAAAGCTCGTTCGGCACAGGAGCTTATCTCCACGAATCGTTCCTCATCCATCAGGACCTCTTGGACTTTTGCGGGGATCTGAGCGAGTCTGTGCCACAATACACTACGGAGCTCGGCATATGCTGGACACTCAAATAGTATATGTGGTCAAGACTCACTCTCAGCCCCGCAGATTTTACAATATGTATCATCTAATAAATCACGACTAAACAACCATTCATTCAGACTTCCATGTCCTGTCGGCAGGAACCCCAAATCAAGACAGTAGTCCAGGTGTGGAATCTGCTTAGCTGACAGGACATCAGGTATGAACATATATGTCCCACGTCCGCTGGTGCACTTATTCCATGTGGTTTGCAAGGCAGAAATCATGAATCCTCCAGCATGGTCAGAATGCTGGTCAGACTCGAACATCCAGAGTCAGCGCCTTGTAACCACTCGTCCTCAATAATAGGCGATCCCCCCCCGCTACATGAATGACAAACCACTCCGGATTATCTTCAAGTCAAGCGGCGGAATTCCCATAAGTACCCGCTTGGTATCAGTCAAACCTGTACGACATACAGGAAGGCATGCCAGCAGGGCTACTTTCTGACACATCAAGATAAGCCTTCTGCCAGTTGCACTTATTGCACTCTCAATGAATACAGATGCTCTATAGGCTGCACAGGTGACATACAGGTCAACATATATTCTCTTGAGAGCACTCAGCCGAAGTCCCCAGTCCTTCTTACACGCTCGTTGCAGCATCCGGGCTAGGAGCGTGAGACGTCCCTTTATGCCCCTAAAATGGGGCCAAAAGGAAAGTCTCTCACCCACTCGAACTCCCAAGTATGTGACAGCTGTCTCATACTTGAGAGGTCATCCCTCGTGCCACACCCATTGCTAACGACTCAGACTGAGTACACCTTTCAAAAGCATTATCGATGTTTTTTCCGCTGAGACAGTCAGCCCACTTAGTTACACCATTGCTGCACAATGCGTATATACCGCGTGTTTTTGTCTTCCAATCCCAGTCGACTTTGACCTTCAACCAACAACAGCATATGCACAGAAAGCACATCATCAGCCAACAAGTCATCCATGACAAGGTTCTATATAAATGGACCCACTATGGACCCCTGAGGGCATCCTTTCTGCACTGACTGATAGGAGAAGAACACAGCAAGTTAGACAATTGCCATCCAATCATCAGCTGTCGACCACAACGCGTGTAACAAATTGTAATTTGTATATAAGAATAAATATTGTTTGAATTAACATAAACATCGAATGTTATTATTCTTATCACTCAAGTGACTCTACACTTAAGCGATACTTACTGTGGTGAATCCAGCGTGATGGTAACATTTTTCAATTTTCCAAATGTCGGATGACGAATTTCAGGATGTAAACAATGGCGGTAATGTGCAGAGTGATTCCGGGACGGATCCGCCTTTCAAACTGTTCAGAGTCAATGTAATTGCGTGCAAATTGCCCCCATTTCAGCAGAACAACTCGGAACTGTGGTTTGCTCGAGTCAAAGCCCAATTTCACCCTAACAAAATTTCAAAAGACGCTATTTGACGCTGCATACACAGGAAAACAAAGCTCCAAGCATACAAATCTGTGATAAGATCTGTGTTATGCTATGGGTGTGTAACATGTACCCTAACCCAGGCATCCGCAAATATATTTAACGGATCCTGAGGCGAATAATCGGAGCGAAGCTTGACGGGGACCAATGGCGAGTTCGATACAACCATGAGCTGTATGAAATTTTTGACGAGCCGGAGGTCTCAAGGATTGTAAGACTACGGAAGCTGCAATGGGCTGGACAGATGAATCGTATGGAGGAACAACGGATACACAAGAAGGTATTCGTTGGGAGAACTGAAGGCTGGAGGCCAGTGGCGGAACCAAAGAAACGCTGGTGTGACTCGGTCGACGAAGACAGTTCATCGCTGCTTGGATCTCGGAATTGGAAGATGCGGTCAACGGACTGAGACAGTTGGAGGCGCTGTTTGCAGGAAGCGAAGGCCTGAGAGGGGCTGTTGTGCTAAGAAGAAGAGGAAGAGATTCAGACTACGATTCATGTCCAATAATTATAACGTTTGAGATTAAAATTTAATCCAATATATGTTTAGGGAGATGAAATGATACTTTATTAACACTAATAATTTTATTCACGAACAGAAACTACAATTTACATTTCACAAGATACAATTTAGGCTAAGATGAATGTAGAATGAAATGCGCATCTTGTTGCTCGTGCAATAAACTACTACATGCTGCGACGCATGTATCGCCACTCTCTTTCCACTCGATGCTCGCTGCAAAGAATCCAAGCATCGCCAAGGAACGAATGGCGATCCACAGACTGCACGTGCTTGTGTTTGCATCTCAATCAAGGCACGTAAAAATCCCCCTTGGTAAAATTTTTTGTTAACGCTGAAACTGTGGAAGTGGAGGCGCTACAGCTACTCCCTCCCCAATGAGCTTCGCGGGTTACGAAGAGAATGAAAATGTAACGCGTTTTTTGGCCTTCAGTATATTTGCTGGTGATGGAAGCTGAACAGGTAATGAAGAAGTGACGGATGTTGGCGAATAAGGCGATGAGCTGCTAAGCTGTGGTATAGGCTGTGAATTTAGGCTCTGGTATGGAGGCTGGTGAATGGACTGGAGTGAACGTTTGTGATTGAACAGGCGACGGAGGCTGGTAACGAAATCTGCCAGAGTACAAACGGGAACAGGACGAGGATTAATGAATTTTCCTGGGATGCGTAGTGATGTCCTAAAGCCTAGTTCTGCTGGTGAAGCCTAAAGGTCTTCCTTGAAAGTCGTTTGCAAACCAAGGAGTACGGTCGGAAGTACTTTTGGCTAGGGGATTTCTCGAGTACTGTCGAAGGATGCAAACAATGTACATCTGAGAGAAGCCTTGAGCATGCGGTGCATACGTTGTACCATGCCGTTCGATTCGGAGTGGAAAGAGGTCGTAGCTCCTAGGAGACGAGATAGTTCAACGTGAAGCTCAGCCTCAAATTGCGTGCCCTGATCGGTCGTAATTTCGAGCGGTATTCCAAAGTAGGATATCCAATTGTCAACGAGAGCACGGGCGACGGTTGTGGGTGTCATGTCACGTACTGGTATTTCCTATTGTCAACGGGTGTAGTTGTCTATAATAGTTAGACAGTGTTCAAAATTTTCAGCGAGTGGCACTCTGATCAGGTCCAAATGGATGTGGTCGAATCTTTGATCCGGTGCAGTGAAATTTCGTAGCTCCGCTCTGTTGTGTTGATAAGCTATTGACTTTTAGCAGGGAGTGCACTGCTTGGCCCACCGAAATATGTTTCTACGAAGGCTTGGCCAGAAATATTTGAAGGGGATGCGCTAGGCAGCAGCACGCCCACTTGGATGCGACAAATTGTGAGCTGCGTCAAATGCTTGTTTGCGTAGTGCGACTAGCAAGTAGGGTATTATAGTGTTGTCGTGTTTGGTGAAAGCCAATGACATCTATTGAGCTCTAGGCGTCGAAGGGACGAGGGATGGCTAATAGGTGCGGTAGCTTTTCATCTTTCTGTTATTCAGCGCTAATGATGCTGAGATTGCAGGCGGCAGGAATGTAGACAGTTTCCATGCACGAAAGTGCGTTGGTTGCAGCGTTTTCTTCCCCAGATGTATATTCCAGCTGGGTATTAAATTGCGATATGAAATCTCATTGCCGAATCTGCCGAGGCGATGCCTTTTCTGATCGTTGCTTGAGTGCATGAGTGAGCCCATCTGCGAGAATGCGCTGGAAATGCCTGATGGCAGCGAATATGGCTAGAAGCTCCCGATCGTAAGTCGCATATTTCTGCTCCGCATCTGAGAGCTTTCTTGAGAAGAATCCTATTGGGACGTAGGTACCATCAGTTAGCTGCTGTTCCAAAGCCGCTGAGTGGGTGAGAGAAAAGCTGAGATTATTGCAGAACCTATAGCCTGTTTGCAGTGCATGAAAGAAACGTTGGCCTGCTCGGACCAGGTAAGCTTAGCTTTCTTTTTCGTGATTCCTTTAAGTAAGTTGGTGAGAGGAGCTTGCAACATAGCAGCTTGTGGAATGCAGCGCCGGTAAAAGTTCAGCATTCCTACGAAACGTCTGAACTGCGTAGTGTCCTCGGGTCTTGGAAAGTCGATGATGGCCTGGGTCTTTGGCAGAAGTGGGCGAAAATCTTCTTCCGGCACGTGATAGCCGGAAAATGTTACCTGCGGCTGAGTGATCTGACATTTAGTCCAGTTAATTTGGAGGCGTGCTTCGTTTGAAGTCGAGAGATATTAAGTGAGGCGCGCTTAATGCTCTTCGTGGCTGTCTGAGCCGACGAGAAGATCCTCCTGATATTTACGCACGAATGGTAGATTTCTGATGACATGATTAATTGTACGATGAATGGTTTGAGTCACATTATTCAGACCAAGTGGCATGCCCAAAAACTCGAACAATCCAAAGCGCATCATGACTGCTGTCTTTTCCATGTTTTCCGGTGCCATCGGGATTTGGTAAAAGGCTTTGTGATGGCCGTAAAAACTTTGCCTTGTGCATCCTGCAGCAAGTCCTTTATTACTGGAAGTGGGCAGTGGTTGGGACGGGTGATTGCGTTGAGCTGGCGAAAGTCACCGGTAGCTTGCCAACCTCCATTGTCCTTCGGAACCATGAGAAGAGGACTGGCCCACCGACTCGCTGAGGGGCGGATGATTTTTTGCTTTAGCAATTCGCTGAATTCCCTCTTAGCTGCGCTAAATCGTTCATCTGAGAGTCGACATGGTTGAACAAATACTGGCGGCCAACTAGTCATGATGTGGTGCTGAACGGGTCGATCAGGAACATATGCCATGTCTCAAGAGCGAGCAGTGCGTTTGGCGAAATTGTCGATAAGCTTTGCGTAGACCTCTTTTAGAAATCCGTGAGGCATGATTTTGGGTGCAGCTATTATAATAGAGTGCACTACCGGAACTTTATCAATTGAGCAAAGTGCTGAAAGGCTGGTGCAACCATCTAGTAAGAGGTGATTTTGGAGATCTATGAGAAGTACGTGGTATTTCAAAGCGTCTGCTCCAAGAATTCCCGTCTGCACGTTTGCGATGATAAAGCTCCACTGAAAAAGGCAGCGCAAATCAAAGTTTAAGCGGAGTTGTCTCACTCCGAAGACTGCAATAGGTGTTCCGTTGGCTGCAATAAGAGTCGAATTCTGTTCTTGAAGCGGTTACTCGATAATGTTTTTGAAAATGATGGATAGTTCAGATCCTGAGTCGACGAGAAATCAGATCGGATCGATCGGATCAGTTTTTCTGAGACGACTGTGCCTGAGTGGAGAAGGAACAAGGCTGCCTGCAATGTTACGTGCGTCCACCATGCCTCATGTGGTACCAACAGTACCCCGTTCTCTCGTTGGGACCTGGTGTAGAGGAGTGTGCTTGAGGTTTACGGCCGCTGCGTGATACTGAACGGCTTTTCTGATCTGGATATCTCGTATTTAACTGGAGTTTGCTAGTGATGTTCGTGAGCTGGGCGATGGTCTGTTGCATTGCGGATAGCTCCTGCGTTAGCAGATTGGGTGGAGGCTGGGGAGATGCATAACCAGACGAAGGCATTGAAATTCGAAATTGAGAAGTCACCATGACAGATGGTCCTATGCCATGAACCTCACCAGCTCCAGCAGCGAGCTCTTCGAGTGTCCGGCTTTTTATAAGAAGAAGTATGCGGTGCATCTGCTGTGGTAAAAGATCTAACCACTTGACTCGTAAGACGTCATATCCAACACATGTGCCGGCAAGTGGTGCAGTAGTTGCGACGGCCTTTTATCCCCAAGCTCTATTCCAGTCAAGAGCTTATAAAGCTGCACGAAACTATGGCTTTCTTCAACGCCTTATAATTGTCTGCCACCAGTAGCGTATGGAGAGTGTCAGAAATATCCGCAACTATTTCAAGGTCCAGTGCTTCGACAACAAAGTGATACTTTGTTGAGTCTGAAGCTATTCTGTGCATGTGAAACTGTGACTCAATCTGAAAAATGACGGCAATTTGCAGCTACTCACGGCATTCACCTGTTGCTGTCCGGTTGGCTCCGGAGCCAAATGATCTCCTTTCTTGGCTACGATCTGCTTGGCGTGGTTCTCCACACTCATTTTGGAACTTGCTGATGATTTACTTAACTGCAATTGGGAGTGTCTTTCGAATTACCGTCTGACATAAGCACTGAGTACTATTCACATTGTCGAATGAGTTCAAAGTATTTTGCTTTTCTGTTGTTCTTTTGTTTTAAATACTTTAGGGAGATGAAATGATACTTCATTAACACTAGTAAATTTATTCGCGAACAGAAACTACAATTTACATTTCACAAGATACAAGTTAGGCTAGGATGAATGTAGAATGAAATGCGCGTCTTGCCGTTCATGCAATAAACTACTACATGCTGCGACGCATGTATCACCACTCTCTTTTAACTCAATGCTCGCTGCGAAGAAAGGAAAACGCGTCTATGATGCCTGAAACGACGTGTCCACACTCTGCATGTGCGTTTGCTTGCATCTCAACTAGGCACGCGAAAATCTCCCTTGGTATAATTCTTTCTTTACGCCGAGACTGTGAAGTGGAGGCGCTATATATGTTTGGGTTCATATTAATTTTTAACTTTCTGGTACTGAGAGAACTATTAAATTTATGAAAATATAAATTCTTTTGTTTGAGAGCAACGGAATAACAACAGAAGTTCTTGTTTGGATCCAGTGGTTCATTCGTATAGTTACTGAGGTTCCTATAGTGGCTAAGGTCCTATGAATGATTTTAACATGAATAGCATTCTCTTCCAGTGCACATCTCTGAACTTAGAGTATGACAAAAAATAAGTTGGCCTTATATGCAGTGTTTAACCATAGTTAAGTCTCATTCTTTTCAAATCATTTCTATCAACATGTACATAATATTATTCCTTACTATTATAATCAATTAATATTTCAAATCCATTTTTCCAACAAGTAGCCTCTATCCTTTGACTCTTACATTCTAGAGCCCACCTAAATCCTCTCAACATCAACGACAAAATAAAAGCCAATTGTTCCTTTTTACTCCTAATAATTCACGAATTATCCTTTCTATGCACCATTATCGTAAAATTAAGTTAGTGAATGTAATAGGCAAGCAGGGCGGATTGTGCTTTGTGCAAATATCCTTCGGCACACATAAAAGGGATAGAATCAAATCAAATAACTTTACGTACCATTTAGGAGTTTTATATAAGCTGCAGGGAAAAATGGAAAGAAACGCCTGATCAGTTTTTCTTCACTCTTTAATGTAAATATGCCTAAGGATTCTTCGTTTCCATAATGTTTTCCTTGACTTTTCTTTGGATTCCCTTCCCTTCCTCCCTCAATTCTATCGGACCTTACCTTATCGTGCTTTAGGGTTGTTCGGCCATTGTTTTTAACTTTACTTATGAATTTTCCAAGGCAAAATTAAGACCGGGTCAGAGTCCTTTCTCCCTAATCTAACCTTGCCGGTGCTCCAAGTGTTCAAACAATTTTTAACGTAAGATTTACGTAAATAGGAACAGTGAATGGTGGTGGATTTCTTTCTTCCTTTTCGTTTATTTAATTTTGATTTGTTTTGAAAGCAAGCTGCGTTATTTTTCCTGTTTATATCCTTCAATTGCACAAGCGGAAATTTATGGAGGGAATTTTTTTTTCAACCATTTGCGTAATAAGGATACTTTTAATGGGAAAGGAAATCGTGCACTTGAATACTTATTGTTCCAACACGCCTTTCTAATGATTTTCCAATGTTTTACGGTATTTCTTTCAATGCATTATTATACTATGCAGACTTTTAAAAGCATCCAATTGCGTAAGCTGCTTAGACTAACTCAAATCCATTGCGAAAATATCCTGTCAGCATTTCGCAATATGTTCAGGTTATTCACGTTTAACTTTTCCTCTTACGCTTTATATTTATTTTTATTTGAAATTCGCCAAAAATTTATGTTTACACAAAATCCGCTCTAAGAGCATTAAGCTTTCCTGACTTACACGGAGAAGGAAAACAGGACCTTTTCCAGTTTCATTTTAAATTACACACGTGTGTAGCGTGCGGAGCAAACAAAACAAACGTCTAGTCGTCCTGATCTCCACAGGAGCTTGCACGTTGCCGATGTCAACGATGTGTTGCGTATTTTAGCTATTCATTGATCCTTGAAAGTTTTGCAAAAGAACGGAGAGTCTGAAGAAATTCTAACTTTTATTTTTGTTGAACATGCACATATCTTCTGCTTTGCTGCTGTTTATCCCTTCAAAGAAAAAGGATATCCAATAAATCCTAATGTTGTTTCTTTCATCGAGTGGTAGAGCTCTTTATGCTCCTTTTTGTGTGCAAGTTTACGGTCAATAAGTACTAGAGGAAAGTTTGAGCATAAAAGTTCTGTTGAGCTACCCATCGAATGGGTTAATTCAACAAGGATAAGGCACTGAGCGCGACAAAGGACTCCCAAGTATATGACGGATGAAATGGTTTTCAGGTCGATTGAAGATTGCTGTAGTTCGCTCTCCGTTCACTCGATCATCGTCACCGCTTCACATAGTAATTCAGTTGATGCAAGGATAAACGTGTTGAAGACACGATCCAGACATCCTTTTTTATCATCGTATAATTCCTTTGGGTCTCCAAATAAGTTGGTTTCGTTGTCAGAATTTTTCCACTAGAACTGTGATTATACCAAGTATATACATTATGTATAGTGTGAGGATATCTACATAATTGTTGACGGACAAGGACTATATAGCATGAAATACTCTTGAAGAAAGGACATTGTAACAACAAGGATGAGTCCTTTTTAACATAATTAAGTACCTGACAAGAATATGATTATCAGAAAAGAAAGATTTGCCATGCCTAGAATATTTTCCAAGGATATGTTGTGAAGGAATACCAACTGAATTGAGGACAATGTGGTAGACCTTAGGGAAGGATGTTGTGACGACAATGACAACGGTGAAAATACAAAATGAATTGAGATTTCCTTTTTTTGCCTTTCAGTAAATTATTATTGAAGGAAAAATGATAAATGAGTGCCAGAGGGTATTGGAGGGTATTGGTTGTAAATTTTCTGGGAATGTCAAATAAATCAAATGGGGGCGATGGAGTTTTGTCAAAGACAAATGTTTCCCTAAAGGACGGGAAACAATAATTTTATGGGCTGGAAAAGTTTCTGTTGGACATCAGGAGGCGCCATTTATACGCACAGTTGGATTTGAAATGGAAGGAAGTTGTGTTTGGAATGCATAATTGAAATACATGATTGAATTTCAATAAACTGCAAGAACAATTAATATAATTATCCTTCAAAATGGAAAAGGATACAATTAATCAAATGAGTATTTTGTAAAGGGACCCTGTAAAATGTTATCAGAAATCAAATTTTGCATAGATAAATTCCAAGGCCATCTAGTTGAAGGCAACTTAAAGAAGTTCTCCGAACAATTTTTTGGTGCTTATAATCATCATGTATGGTATACACCGAGAGAAAACACTGGCATAAAGCATCAATACACTTGGCTTTTTTTATATGAAGATGAAAATCACAGGGAAAGTTATACAAGGTGGCGCAAATGAATCAGCCAACTTTGTTTTTGATTAACTTTTTTTATCAAATAAGCAATGTAAATCTTTATTTGGACCTTTACAATTTTTTTCCATTAATTAGAAAAGATTATATCCATCAAGTGGCTGCTGCCAGTGTTGATACACATTTGTGCTTGTTTTATCTCATTTCCCATGACATTCCGCAAGGCTTCCGGTGATAATTGTTCGTATTACTGTCGAATATTCTCCTTTAGGTTTGCAATTGTTTGAGACTTGTTGGCATAAGCCCGCGGCTCTAAGTAGGGAAAAAAAAGAAGTCTGGAATGGTATAATCGGGCCATCTTGTTGGCCATGCAAAATCACGAAAATGGGAGATTACGCGTCAGGCTCTTCCCATTGGAACTTTCTTCCCTTGCGCAGCATGTCCACCATGTGGTGATGATCGCATAGTTACATTCAAAGCGTTGTTATCAACCATATAAGCCCAAGACTCGACGCAGTTGCTTGGTGTTCTTGATCAGAGTGTTACGATAGGAACATTAACGATTAGAGAACATTATTGATCCACTTATGTTGAAGTGGAATATAACGGAAAATAGAACAGTGGAAATAACAACCTAGTTTTCATAGAAAATGGAACAGTGGAAGCAACAACCACGTACAAGTATTCATGGAAAATGTTACAGTGGAAACAACAACCTCGTATCACTGTTTCAATACAACAACCTTATTAAGAAACCTTGATCGTAAATATAAAGACAACGGCAATGACAATGAGGAACAAATTGATTCTTTCCCACGCTTTAGGGAAAGACAATTTTGCTGAGCAAGCAAAAATAACGTATATAAACAGCGAAGCAGGCTAGGAAAATTGAAGTGACTTTCATTAGTCGCTTTGAGTGATTGGCTTCGCCCACTCATCTATTTGGAAAACCAGTTGGCCTTGCGCCTGGTCTTGTCTAGTTGGCCTTGCGCGTAAACTAATTTTCTTTGAACTTTTTTGTTGGCTTTGTGTAACAGATTGCTGGAAAAGCAGTTGGCCTTGCGCCTTGTTTTTGTCTAGTTAGCTTAAGGGCCTAGGCCCGTCTCTTCATATCTAAGTGCTCGGGCCGGCCATTTGCCTAGAGCCCTTGATGCCGCCAGGACCAAGTTTGGCAGAGGCCATTGCAGCGAACCCCCAGGCTGGCCCCAAACCAATCAGCAATCTACCGGGCCCGGCAGAAAAAGCCGCTCGATATCAAGGTGGTGTAATGATTTTATGTCTACTTGCGAACGCGGAACCGACCTCTCATCGGTTCTAGACGTTAAGTCTGAGTAGTGCCAACGGATGGTACCAACCGGTCAACCAATCCGTGCACCGTAACCCATTCACGCGGCGGCTGCTTGTCGGCCAGCTAGATCGGAGAGGATTTCGGTCGCGGGTCTCTGAATGGGTTACGCTCATTTACATATTTCAGCCACCTATACACGCCCGTTTTCAAACGCGTTACAAAACAAAATCATACGGAGAGGAAACCTACTTTACGTTACTCCGTATTTCTTCCTATAACCAGTCAAAGAACAACATCTAAGTTTTACTTCGCGTTCCCAAATTTCCGACGCGGCACCGAAAAGTATACTACGTTAACTATACCCGACGAAAGCTACTCTAATAAAAAGGCAAAACAACAAAGGTATCGCGTCGGAAATTCGGGAACGCGAAGTAAAAATTAGATTTTGTTCTTTGACTGGTTATAGGAAGAAATACGGAGTAACGTAAAGTAGGTTTCCCCTCCGTATGATTTTGTTTTGTAACGCGTATGAAAACGGGCATGTATAGGTGGCTGAAATATGTAAATGAGCGTAACCCATTCGGAGACCCGCGACCGAAATCCTCTCCGATCTAGCTGGCCGACAAGCAGCCGCCGCGTGAATGGGTTATGGTGCACGGATTGGTTGACCGGTTGGTACCATCCGTTGGCACTACTCAGACTTAACGTCTAGAACCGATGAGAGGTCGGTTCCGCGTTTGCAAGTAGACATAAAATCATTACAATGGCGCCCAACGTGGGGCCCGAAGGGGAAACAACATCACTCTCCTTCGAGTTCTCACATTTTTAACTTTGCTGTCGGCAGATGAACCGATTCAATTTTTATTGTCGCCCTCACCATTTGATTTTAACGTAGCATACTTTGGAGGGTTCCGTAAAGTAAAGATAGAGTCACCGATAAACTTTCTTTTGGTGTTGTTTGTCTTGTCTTTGATATAATAAGGTCTTTAGCATCTTCTGGAGTTCTTCGTTCGTGGTGGCTCTGCCGCTTGAATATGCCGATGATGTTATAGAGTAGTTCGTCCCTTAATGTTACCAAAAGAAAGGTTTGCACATTTTTATAAAGTTTGTAGTCGGACAGCTCTAATTTTGAACAAACTGATGGTGCCAGGGGTTTTCAAATACACTGCTTGGAGTTGCGTCACTTTTTGCTGGGAGCTAATCTGATGACCGGCAGTGATAAAATCCGCATCATCAATTAGTCCTGACCGACACCCGATTTGTTTCTATGATTGGTTAGCGGTTTTTATTAGCATACTTTTGTTGAAGACAGGGACTTGTATTCAAGGGGAGGGGCCTAAAATTATAACAACCATCTCTCCACTGCGGAAACAATTGTTTCTTTACTAGTGAAGAGCGAAACCCTTCAGTCTCTCCATGTCTGGGTCGGCATTGGAGAGACTGTCCTGTAATAAACATAAGCAGTCGAGCAGCCCCGTGGTGATCAGGAGTGGCTGCTCCTGAAGAGATAAGGTGGTCACCCCGTCGAAACTGCTTAGTTTGTTGTTTTACTAGTGTAAACTGCATCTGTCAAATTTCCATCCTTTAGGTAGAGATGAGTGGTTCACTTCAGCCACTTTAACATCTTTAGGTTTGACATTCCCCTTGTAATGCAACGACCTTCTTCTGTGAAAGTAATGCTTGCTTTTTGTGTAATGTTTGCGTTTGTCTCAAGCCTCCGTGTCCGCTAACTTTAACGAGGCAAAAAAATATTGAATTACTGTAGAGTAGCTTAATTGACACCTAATAGAACTTTTCTAAAGACAATAAAAATTGATCGGTGCGTCTTGTAGAGTAGAGTACGCGTGATAAGTATTTTGTAGTGTAGCTTCGTGGCTCGACAAGAACCCGCCTCATATGATCCCGCAAATGCTAGTCGCCAAGCACGCGTACGCGGTCGTTAAGCGAAGCTAGTTAGCTGAGCTCGGTGTTGTTTATAGCTTGCTGACACTTATGCCAGACCATCGGCACCCGTGTCCTACACGGGCATTATAAAAATCATTACAGCGGTAGAGAGCAAACCACCGGCATTGCGTGGAGTCTGGCAGGTTTAGTTACGACAACACATCTGCGAAGCGAACCGACTCGCCAAGGTCGAAACAATTGCAGCGGAGTGTGACAATTTCCGGCTCCTGGTCAGTGAACTTTGGCAGGAGTACCGGCGTCCAAAGCAAATTCAACGGTAGACCGGGTAGGGCAAGGCGTCCTAACCACGACCAACGAAGCAACGTTCAAAATAAAACACGACGACAGCAGAAGCCTGCAACCTCGTAGTCCAATAGTTATTACATTGAAATGCATAAATTGTAAATATAGAACAGATCAAATTTAAATAAAATAAATATAATTACAATAAAAAGACCATATCTTCAACTGGAGGGCGATGAAAGTGTCCGAGTGGGGAATTGATAAAGGTAAGTGTGTTGGAGTGAAGCAATAAAGCTTCATGGCTCTAATAAAAGGGCTATGAAAAATAAGAATATAAAAAGGGGGAATACATCGATTGCTGCAGTCTTATCCGGATCCACCCTAGTGTTGCCGAGAAGAATGATATGACCCAAATAATCAACATCCGTCATGTCAAACTGACTCTTCTGTATGTTGATGTTTAATCCTGCCTTCCGAATAAGCAAAGCTGCTTCCTGAAGTAGAATGATGTGCTCATCAAAGTCCTCGGTTATTAGTCAGAAGTCATGACTTACCAATCTTGTGCAGGTAGGGTTGAAAATACTCATGCCAGCTCAAAAGCTGGGTCAGATAGAAGTCGGTCTCACTATAACTTCGATTTAGCCACGACATCACATCCAGGATTTCGTGCAATTAGCCCAAGATGTCAATCGTTGAGTGAGCGTTGTCTCTTCTCGCGGATAACCATCTCCATAGCGTCCTTGTGTGTTATGCTATGGGTGTAAAACATGGACCCTAATCCAAGCATCTGCAAAAATGTTGAACGCCTTTGAGCAACGGGTCCTGAGGTGAATAATTGGAGCGAAGCCAGACGGGGACCAATGGCGAATTCGATACAATCATGAGCTGTATGAAATTTTTGATGAACCGGGGGTCTCAACGATCGTAAGGCTGTGTAAGCTGCAATGAGCTGGCCACATGAATTGTATGCATGAATAACGAATACCCAAAAAGGTATTCGATGGTAGAACTGAAGACCGAAGACCAGTGGGGGAACTTAGGAAACGCTGGTCTGACTCAATTGACGAAGACAGTTCATGACTGCTCAGATTTAGGAATTGGAGGACGCGGTCAATGGATTGAGACAGTTGAAGGCGCTATTTGCAAGAAGCGATGCCCCAGAGGGGTTGTAGTGCTAAATAGAAGAAAAAACAGCGTCCTCGTTTTGCTAAGAAGAAGAAGAAGCGTCTTCGTTTTGACGCAGGTAAATAGGGCGGCGCTCTCTAGCAAAGAGGGCAACAGGTATCACGTCTGCAATATGTAACTCCCACCACCGAATCAGAGACTGTCGGACACTAGGATGCAACCTTCAGTGCTCCTGTTCTCTGTACCTGTGCCAAGCGTTTTCGGTATACCTCCTTACTGAGAGCGTCACCCCATATCTCTGCTCCGTACAGTAGCATCGACCCTGCAGCACTCATCAAGAGGCGTCTTCTTGACGGGCTGGGTCCCCCCTACGTTGGCCATAAGTCGACTCAGAGCCGATACTCCTGCAGCAGCCTTCTCAGCCGTTGCCCTGGTTTGCTCAAATAAATTCGTCTTCAAGTCTATAAGTAGCCCCAGGTACTTCACCGCTCACTTAGATTCGATTAGTCTACAATACTTATCATTCTTACTCTAGGCATTCTCTTTTCTGTTAGGATGAAATCTTCGGTTTTCTCCGGTGCTAAACTGAACCCGTGAGCAGTCATCCAGTTTCTTATTCGGTGCTTGTTCAACGGTGCGTTCAGTGACCGAAGCCGCAACATCATCCGCGTAGCCAATCCAGTGTAACTCATTAGGCATCTCCAGTCTCAGTAGCCTGTCGTAAGACACGTTTCACAGGTCAGCACCAAGGATAGACACCTGGGCAACACCCAATGTAACTTGCATCATATATTTGTCCTGTGTTGTATCGTAAAGCAGGCTTTGGTCTTTTGAGTAGTCCCTCAAAAAGTGCTTTCAATATTTTGGAACTTGTAAAGAGTTTTCCAGCGTATCCTGAATTAACACCCATCCAGCAGAGTTGAAGGCATTCCTAACGTCAAGTGTCACCAACAGGATGATCCATCGCTGGGTGCGGCTATATGCCTCTGCCTTTTGGACCATGCTCACCACCTCTGCAATTGCATCAATGGTGGAACGTCCTTCTCTAAATCCATACTGCCGAGGAGATAGGTATCCAGCAGCACAAATTGCGTCAGTGAGCCTTCCCTCGATGAGTTTCTGTAACACTTTCCCAGGAGTGTCTAGCACACAAAGCCGGCGGTATGCAGATGGTGATCCGGAATTTCCCTTCTCATTGCTGATCAGCATGAGCCTGATCATATTTCATCGTACCAAGAAAATTCTGTTCCGTAGGCAAGCATTGAATGTGCTGAGCAGCAAGTCAGGACAATGGTGATAGACAAGCTGCAACACCTCAGCTAGAACACTATCTGGGCTTAAAACCCTCCTCGTTTTCAGTGAAAGGACTGCCTCTCCTAGTTCCGGCTGTGTTAAAAAGTGGACACTCGACTGCTTTTTCACCACAAACAGCGTCAACACGGATGGGATAGGCGCGGAAGTGCCTGCACTATCTCGTTTTCCGCATCATGTATACAAAGTTTCCGTAGGCCAGGCAGCTTCCGCATAACTAGCTTGTAGCCAAGGTCCCACAGATCCTTGTTCACATTGCCCACTAGATCTTGCCAGCGGTGAGCCTTGCTGTTGTTGATCAATTTGTGAAGGCATTCATTAGCCAACTTATACGCTGCTACCCGGTTGCATGTCTCGTCACGGTTCCATGGCCTTTGAGCTTCACGCTGTTGCTTGTGATACTCCTTTCGCTTTTCAGCAATTTCAGTCGACTATCAATACACTGGGGGCTTGCCGTACCTGGTTTTTAATGGAGGATAGAAGCATTGCAAGAAGGTGTGTTGATGCTCATAATAGAGGTCACCACGTCTTGAGGTGCCAGTTCTTCCATCCCCTGCGAGTCTCCCTGCAGCCGGGTACCTGATTTGAGCAGCTTCATGAACCTCCCTTGATGATATCGATTCGTTCGGCGTTAGGTACACACTAAAGAAGGTGGTCTCAGAGCACCGAACACACAAGAACCCATCCCCCCATGTACAGCTCTCCGCCTGGAGTCACTGTTACCAGTTCCATTAAGATACCATGATGCTGAACTTTTATCGTGGTGTTGCTTACTCAGCAACATAAAATCAGTCTTCATGTCCTTCGCAGACTGCTTAAGCAGAATCCGGGTGGTCGAACTGCGGTATAGGTTTAGTTGCAGGATGCGAGTCATCGAAGTTCTGATTTTGCCTTGGCTGGAGCTTCCATGAAAACCCGGCACTTTCCTGATCCTAAGATGTGTGCAAAATCAGGTCTTGGATCAGCATCCCTGCAAAGAATACAGTATGCCTCCTTTGTATACTCTTTCCGTTTATGGCCCATTACACCGCATTTGTAACATGGGGAACTCCTACCGGGTTCTTTGCATACTTTTGCAGTGTGACGCTGCTCTTTGCCGTATCCTGTAGACAATCCACACTATTCTTACTTTGCCCTCATTCAAAAATTGCTCGGCGTCCTTTTCGGTCAAGTCAATGATCACTATGCGTTGCCCCCTTTGGTATTCTGGTATCAGCCTTGCTTTGATCCTGCCCTCGCTGGGGAGCTCCCATTTGTAGAACCCTTCTGTACCTTGGCTGGACCTATAACATAGTCAATGTCTCTTATTTTGATCGTTGTTATCGGCTTGAGCGGGGCTATAGTTGCGCTTTTGCAGAGGAGTTCCATATTATCGGCCTCCATATTGTCGGCCTCTGCTCTGAATTCGAGCAGTAAGTGGCCTGACCGTGTTGGTCGTACTTCTTTAATGGCATTTATCTTGATATCCCGCAGCACCTCTGCGTAAGATCGGCCATCTTGGGGTTTTACAAGCAGTGTTTCTCTCCTGTTCCGCATCAGGTCTTTTTTCTTGTGGAGCGTCAGTGCGAGCTTTACTTTGCAGCACTTTTTGAAAGAGTTTCTTTGCGGCTTTCTTCGCTCCTTTTATCAGCACTATCTGGAAGTGTCTGTTCCTTCCTTCATTTATCCCGATCTCCCTCAATAGGGCTAGATGTCATTCTGTTATGGATGTTGGTAGGCGGAACTTTCTGCGCATGCACTTTCGACTTAGCCTTTTGTTCTTCTTCGGACTTCTGGTCTTCTTCAGCCTTTAACCAGCTCCTCCGATAATGCGCTGCGTAGTCTAGGAGCTCCTCTGGTTCAAAGAGCCCAATCTTAACTGCTTTGTTGATTTGTTGTGAGTCGCATGCAGATTGCGTTCTTTTAAGATCGTCTCCCGGTTTTCGGATTAGTTTTTCTTCTTCATGTTGCTGGGAGGCAATCGTACTTTGCGACCACTTTTCTTGGGAGAGGTTATCAGCTTCCGGTTCTGAGTACATTACTTTCGTCAGTGGTAATGAAATGGTAAACGGTGCTTTATTTGTCTGGTTACTCCTGTCTTTATCTGTCGTAATCTCTCGGTTGACTTCAGTATGGTTCATAATTATATAGGGATTTACGACAATTGCTTTGGTGGCTTTGGTAGCGATCGCAGCAGTGACCGTCAAGTTCTCCATGTTCTTTATATTTTTTTCCATCACTCGAACATCTGACGCGTTCTGCAGAGTTTCCCACTCTTCTTTTTTAAGACACTCTGGCGTTTGCATCATTTTTTGCTGCACCCGAATGCCGCAGGAATCTAAGTCTAGACAAGACCGTCCATCTTCACTGTCATTGTATTCAACGTGGTTTTTTGTAATCGTTAGTACCGCTCCTTATGTGTTGTTAACATCGTGGCTGCAGTTACTGGTTGCGTGATCATTGTTGCTATTTTTGCTTTTTTTTGGGTTTTTGATATTTTTTTAAAGTTTGTCGTTGCTCCAGTTTTATTGCGTTCCGCCTCGTGGCTGCTACCTCCGTTCATGTGCGTAGTTGCCTTTTTAGCCCCATGGTTATCTTCGCGAAGCAGGGAGACCATGCGCTGATTTTCACAAGCCCTTTTGGAGACAAGTGCTCAGAGCTAGTCCAGCGCTAATCGAGAGTCCGTCTCAATCGATCCTACACCATCAATGCTGCGAGCTTTGAACGTACTCCAAGGTCTACCAAGGTTTCACCGGGAAGGAGCCGGTATGATAATTAAATTGGAGCCATTTATGTAGGAGTGTCATCTTGGCGCTGCCGTGCAAAGCAACTAGGTCCAAACTATCATATCCGCCAGCCCAAAGCATAATCCAGATTCATTCAGGCTCGTGACTTGTCATCCGAGAAGTAAACCACATGGCGCCTCCATACCCTTGGGTTCATGGAGGTGGTGCCCCCCAAAGAATGCTAGCCTCCAAGAGTGCTCCTGTTGTCCAGCCCTCCCCCTGCGGGAATTTCCTTGGGTATCTGGGGGCGGAACTCACCAAAGATTGCTAGCCTCCAGGAGTATTTCTGTCGGCCAGCATTCCTCTTGCGGAGACGTGAATAGTTGGAATGAAGCTAGACGTTGATCAATGGTGAATTCGATAGATCCATGAGCTGTATGAAATTTTTGACAAGCCAGAAGTCTCAACGATTATAAGACTATGGACGCTGTAATGGGCTGACCACATAAATTGTATGGACGACCAATGGATACCCAAATAGGAACTGAAGGGCGACGACCAGTGGGGAGACCAAGGAAACGCTGGCCTGACTCGCTCGATGAAGACAGTTCATCGCTGCTTGGATTTCAAAATTGGAGGGCGCGGCCAATCAATGGATCAGGACATTTTTAGGAAGTGAAGGCTGTAGAGCTACGAGGAAGAAGAAGAAGAAAAACGTATCCTTGAAGACTCAACACTGTGCTGTTGCTAGAATGTACTCAAGTTAATTCATACTAACACCAGCGACTTTACTGGGAACGCAATGTGTTTTGCCCTTGGATTGTTTTATTTTATCACCCCCTGTCAACACACTTGTAGCACTAGTTCTACCTTTTTTACCTTATGATCATAGCTAAAGTACTTACGAGAGTGCTAAGGTACTGCTTTTCAACATATCCTGCAGATAATCTAGCTTATCCTTTTTTTCCTCTTTCAAAGCATATGCTCTACTTTTTTTCATGGAAGTTGATGATAGTCATGCATTGCTTCACTAGTTTTAAGTAAGTACTAGTTTAACCCCAGTTAAGTCAGGGGATTCTATTTGATTTCGATAACATTGGTGACGCAGTCAAGTCCTTTGTACCGAGCACCACTGCAGGCTTCGGTGAGGCCACAGTCCTAATTTTTCAAGACCTAGCTGATTGCAATCATATGTACACCAGTAGACCCCTAGATTGGGTGGGGCATACAGCTGTGGTGGCACCTTGTTCGTAATTTAGTTTAGCCGTCCTTTTTATCTTGATCGGAACATTTGTGTAAAATCAACCCTCAGAAGGTTTGAATAACCCAGCTTGCTCTAGGAGTTTACGCCATTGGCTGATCTTGGCTCCAGGTGCCCATGATGTTCCTCCAAGTTTTGCCTCCTAGTAACGCTGCTGTGGTCTTTGGTGATTAGGAGAAGCTTTTTTCTGATTTTCTTGCTCCCTTAGATTGGACTGCCAGGAAACCTTTGTTTGCCGTGATGTAGTCCTTGGGGCTTTATTCCCCGTCCTCTTTTCTGTCCTTTTTTCTACTCATTTTGCTGTCTTAGTCATTACTGTCATTGCATTTGTCTTCGATTTTATCGTTTTTGGTGCTGTTGTCATTAATGCAGTTATTGTTTTGTAACTCGTAGTCCATGTATCATTCAAGGTCATTATTCTATGTAGTCTAGGAGGAACCTTATGGAGACCTTCATTTCCTAAGGTACGTAGAAAGAATAAAAATACTAGCCTTCAGAAATACTCCTGCTGACCAGTATTTCCCCTGCAGGTGAGTTTTTATGTATTTGGATCACCATTATTTACCTTTTCTGAGAAAAGTGATCAATTTAGCCCTTGACTAGATTTAGTACGAGTTTGAGTTAAAATCGTAATTGCTGAACAGTTTTTCGTCCTTGAACAATATAACAATTGCGTTTGCCTTTAATTATTCATATTCCTTAACCAACTGGGTCTCAGTTTACAGCTAAATCTAGCTAACTTGCCTTAAAAAGGTTGTTATATTACCAGTATACCCATCGTATACTGGTACGAACTGGGAGTCCGATATGATGTGTACCCTATATACACATCAAAGCTCCTGGAGAGATGGACCTCACTATGGAACGCTTACTTACTACTTCATACTTGTCAACCAGATCAGTAAAAAGATTCGTTTGTTTAATGAGTTAAGTTTTATTTCCTTCTTTGGTAGGATATACATTTACAAGTTAAGTTGAATATATAATAATAATCCAATACATTGGTATTGAGTTTTTCAAATTTAATTAATTTATTACAGAACGTTTTAAAGATATCTTATGCCTGCGAATCTATAAATTTTGAGTATAAATGGATCTGTAAATATCGCTGATATTCGGGCTGATACTTTGAGTACGCAGTTATATTAAGGAATCAATTAATTAATAATCCAACTGCTGGCCCCGGACGTTATGCTTTGGAACTCTAATATTCGAGCTGACGCCTTGAGTACTCAGTTGAATGTATTCTGATTCGTTAATCCCGGGCTAAGTGCCTTGTGATAGATTAGGCTTGGACGCACGCCTTGAGCCAGTGAATGGAGAAATACTTCTCAATTTTCCTGCTTATTTAATTTTCTTTTATAGCATAACTATGCTGACTTAATTACCTACCAACCAAAATAATGAAGACAATTTAAACTAGTACACGGTCAAAGTTCAAATGTAATCTTTTTACGAGTACCACCATCTGTCAATGACTGGTGCAACCACAAAGCTCAAGCTTACATTTGATTAGCCTAATTGCCCATGCGTGTATGGTCCTCAAATTCGAAACGCGAGAGGAACTATCAAGAAAACTATTTATTGGCTAATAATTGTACAAATTGTGACAGACTTATATCAATAATCGATAAGAAAAACTGATCTTAATCAATATGTCGTTCGTAGTTGACTCTCCTAATGCTTGAGATGAAGTGGTTATCGTCTCGTCGACGCGATAACAAATTCCCAACTGAGTGTTCCCATTCACATCATAATCGCTGACCATGCACACGCGCAACTCGTCGACGCGATAACAATCTCCAACAGAGCGTTCCTATTCACATCATAATCGCTGACCATGCACACGCGCAACCACCAGACATGCTGAGTGGAGCTCTGGTCGAGTAAGTGGATATGGCATGATTATCGCGCTGGCTGAAACATCGGGACAATGTTGCACTGCGTACAAAGTTGCATGCCAACGTGAAGCTTTGGGCGATGTTGCAATGGTTACGTTGTCGCCACACTACTCCCCCCGAAGTGGCTTGGCCACGATACTTTATTCGAAGCGTACGGGTGGCCAGATCTTACGTCCACTGCACGTAGTTGTTGTTGGTTTGCTAGTGCGGGGCCTCGCTTTCGAAGTAGGTTCTGGCGTGAGGAATGCGGGCTTGAGCCTGTCGACCGAAATCGAGGCGGGGTGTCCATTAACGTTGATGCGGGAATACTTGTCCTTCCTGCTCAGGACCGGGTATGGACCGTCGTATGGTGGTGTGAGCGATGATTTTACTATGTCGTTGTATATGAAGACGTGTGAGCTGCTGCCTAATGCTCGGTGTATGAACGTTGGGGTGGTGGTGTGGTGTGCGGTGTCTCGAGGTCGCAGTTTTGTCATGCGTGATCTGAGATCATGCAAGAAGTCCGTTTCGTTGATTTTTGGCTTCAATGCGGTAAAGAACTCCCCCGGAAGCCGTAGACCACGTTTGCGGGTGTAGCGTTAATATCCTCCTTCAATGTGGCGCGCAGTCCTAGGAGCACAAGAGGAAGCACCTTCTTCCATTCGGCTGTATCGTAGCAGCGGATGGCGGCCTTGACTGTGCGATGCCATCTCTCAACGATTCCGTTGGCGGCAGGATGGTACGGGGTCGCCCGCAGGTGGTTGATTCCCAGAATGCGGGTCAGCTTGGCGAAGATTTGGCTCTCGAACTTGCGACCCAGGTCGTTAGTTACTCTTGCCGGCACTCCGAAGCGGCTTATCCATGAATTGATACGCACCTCGGCGACTGTTGTTGCGGTGATATTCTGGAGCGGAACGGCTTCCGGCCAACGTGTAAACCTATCTATGATGGTTAGGCGATAACGGTAACCATCGTTCGGGGATAGTGGTCCGATGAGGTCGATGTTGATATGCTCGAACCTGGTGTCCGGCGGGGTGTATCGTTGGAGCGGTGACTTGACGTGAAGTCCGACCTTGTTGCGCTGGCAGTCCATGCAGCCTCGTACGAAATCATTGATCTCCTTATTCATGGCCGGCCAGAAAAAGCGGTCGGTGATAAGTCATCTAGTTGCTCGTATGCCTGGGTGTGCTAGGCCATGCATCGTCTGCATGATTGTTTGCCTAAGCTGCTGCGGTACGTAGGGTCGAACCTTGTTTTCGGTGACTATGCAGTGCAGTGGCGTGTCGGACGTAGCAAGCTCCTGCTTCTTCCACTCGAGTTTGTTTGTTTGGTCCTCCAACAAAACCTTGAGCTCTGGATCGGTTTGTTGAGCTGAAGCGAGAGAAAGGATGTCCGTCTTTGAAATTGTACTCACCCGAGACAAGGAATCCGCGATGGAGTTATTCTGGCCCGGAATGTGGCGGATGTCAACTGTGAATTGGGAGATAAAATCCAGTTGACGTTGTTGCCTCGGTGATGCCTTCTCTGGTCGTTGCTGGAATGCGAACTGTAATGGCTTTTGGTCCGAGAAGACCGTGAAGACCCTGCCTTCTAACATGTATCGGTAATGCTTGATGGCTTCGTGGATTGCTAGCAACTCCCGATCGTAGGTGCTGTAGCGTCGCTGGGTGTCGTTCAGCTTACGTGAGAAGAATCCCGGAGGCTCCGTTCCAGTGCTCGTTGTCTGGTGCAGGACAGCTCCGAGTCCATCATCCGATGCGTCCACGGTTAGGGACCATGTAGCTGTTGGATCAGGATGTGCAAGTGACGGAAGCTTGGTTAGTTCCGACTTGCACCTTTCGAATGCTGCCGATGCCTCGTCGGTCCACTGAAGCTCCGTTTTATCGCGCTTTTTGTTTCCCTCTATCAGCTGTTGGAGCGGGCGTTGGGTCTGAGCGGCATGCGGTAGGAACTTTCTGTAGAAGTTAATCATTCCTAAGAATGACTTTAGCTGCAGTGCTGTCTTGGGCTTCGAAATCACGGATATGCCTTGCATCTTCTCAGGCAAAGGTTTCAATCCGTCAGATGGAATCGTGTGCCCCAAAAATCGAACCTCGTCTAGTCCAAATAGGCACTTATCTTTGTTGATTGCAAGTCCGTACTGGCGTAGACGGCTCAGCACCTCAGACATATGCTGTTAGTGTATCTGCGGGTCCAGTGAAAACACCAATATGTCGTCTATGTAGACGAATACACTATTGAGTCCCCTTAGCACCTCGTGCATGAATCGTTGGAAGGTCTGGCCCGCGTTGCATAGGCCAAAGGTCATGTAGATGAACTCAAATAATCCAAATGGCGTGATAATCGCCGTCTTCGGGACATCACTCGGCTCGACTGAAATCTGATGAAACGCCTTTTGTAGATCGATCACAGTAAAGACCTTCACCCCGTGTAAAGTAGCGGTGCAGTCCAGTAGGAATCCGATTGGATATCGATCCGGAACGGTGCATGCGTTGAGGGCTCGGTAGTCTCCGCATGGACGCCAGTCTCCGTTGGCTTTACGTACCATATGTAGAGGACTGCTCCATGCACTCCTGGATGGTCGACAGATTCCCAGTTGCATCATGCTGTCGAACTTGGCTTTCGCAGCGGCGATTTTGTCGGAAGGAAGTCGGCGTGCTTTCACGTTGACAGGAGAGCCTTTTGTCACAATGTGATGCGTCGTCGTGCACTAAACGCTGTGACGAGGTGCTGTTGATGTGATTTCGGGATACTCTGCCAGAATTGCAGCGTATTCAGTTGCGATTGTTGCGGATATCGATGATTGTTCCAGTGGTTGGTTCTTTGATGTGACCTTCACCTCAGCTGCGGTCGCAATTTGTCGCTCGATGAGTTTTTGTCCTCTGATATCCACGAGTAGTCCATGATGCTCGAGCAGATCAGCTCCAATGATTGGGGAGCTGACGTCCGCTATGATAAAAGTCCAAGTAACAGGTCTCGGAAGGCCGAGATTTAAAGTCAGCTTCCTCTTCCCGTTGGTGCGAATAACAGAACCGTTAGCAGCTAACAGGCGGGTGCCAAATTCGGGGTTGCCTCGATCTCAGATGGTAGGTGGGATCACGGATACATCTGCGCCGGTGTCGATCAAAAGCGCGCCAGTGCCATTGTTGTCGCGAATGTATAAACGATGCACTGGTCGCGCGCCGCCCAGTTTTTGCGAAGAGGATGGTTTTAGTTTTTTTGCTGTTTGCCGAACTTGCATGGCGGTTGGCATTTCGTGGCGTCTGATCCACAATGGATGTGGTATCAGCAGCGTGATTGAGATGACAATCGTGGTTTCCCTGAATTAACGGCACATGGGCACGTGCACTCGGTCCTTTGTGCTATGCTCCTGTGGTCTTCGTTGATTCAGCGTGCTAGCCTCACAACATCTGCCATCAGTTTGGAGAGCTCTGAGCGTTGTTGGCAGAGTGGCTTCCGCAGAGTCGCGATGCGAGATCGATCCGATGGTGTAAGGTTTGGACCCTTTCGTCACTTCATGGACCCTACCGGCAATCGTTGCCAGATTCTGCAGTGAGGCGTCGTTTGCAGACAGAATGCTTCGCAACGTAACGTCCAGTCTGTTTAGCCACATCTGTTTTAGCGTCTCCTCCGAAATGCTGTCAGCAGCGAGTGTTCGCATTTGGTTCAGCAGCTGTGACGGTCGCTGATCGCCCAATTCGACCTCCGACAACAGTTTCAGGATACGCTGCTGGGTGGACTCCGCAAAGGCTCTAATAATTTCTCGCTTGAGGTTGTCATGTTTTCCTTCCACTGGTGGCTTGGACATGGCACTACGCACCTGCTTCACGACTTTAATGTCCAGGCTGGCAACGATCAGCTGGAAACGCGCTGTGTCTCCTGTTATGCGGCTCGTGCCAAAGTAAGCCTCGATCTGCTCGAACCACGGCTCGACGTCCTCCTCCCAGAATGGCGGAATCCGGAAGGTGGCATTTTTCACACAGCTTATCTCTCCGGCTTCGGGGTCCGCTGCGTGTTATTTTTGTCTTCGTCTGACATTTCAATTGTTACGGCCGAGCTTGGGGGGTATTCACTTGCCCGCGCCGCTTTACGCCGCGGACGTGGTCCCTGTACAATATGTACACTAGGGACGCGATATTTACGATGAGCACGCACAATAGTGTCGCCTCAAGACGGTCACTTTGCACTGAGAGCACCGAATTTACCACTAAGGTGTTCGTTACTTCACCCGCCACCTCTTTTACCGGCTTATTTCCCATTCACGTTAACGTGGGAAGACGAGCAGTACACACGTGAGATTGTTCGTTATGCAACGCTGGGCGCTATGTTCCACTCGCGGGAGGTAGGATCGCCAGTTATGGTCCTCAAATTCAAAACGCGAGAGGAACTATCAAGAAAACTATTTATTGGCTAATAATTGTACAAATTGTGACAGACTTATATCAATACTCGATAAGAAAAACTGATCTTAATCAATATGTCGTTCGTAGTTGACTCTCCTAATGCTTGAGATGAAGTGGTTATCGTCTCGTCGACGCGATAACAAATTCCCAACAGAGTGTTCCCATTCACATCATAATCGCTGACCATGCACACGCGCAACTCGTCGACGCGATAACAATCTCCAACAGAGCGTTCCTATTCACATCATAATCGCTGACCATGCACACGCGCAACCACCAGACATGCTGAGTGGAGCTCTGATCGAGTAAGTTGATATGGCATGATTATCGCGCTGGCTGAAACATCGGGACAATGTTGCACTGCGTACAAAGTTGCATGCCAACGTGAAGCTTTGGGCGATGTTGCAATGCTTACGTTGTCGCCACACGTGTAACCGATTCATTCTACCGAGGTGGTACGGTCGATTGCGAAGTCTTGTGTGTATGTTTTAATTCCTAATACAAGCATGGATACACAGCTACTTCTGCTAATGCATGATACAACGGCCACTCCCACAGATGGTTCAATTACATTGGTAACATATGCACTTTTCGCATATGTCGCCCTTCACAGTACGTCGAGATGAACGACGGCAGGCAGGCCGAGAGATGCAGAATCTATGGTGTGGTTGTAAGTGGTAGCTCCAGCTCTAAAGATCGGTGCGCTCCTAGCAATTTTGATATTGCCTTTAATGTAGTTTTCATTGCTGTTCTACAAAACGTCAACAAATTTTGATTAATTTGAAAATTGTGATTTCATATCGATATTTTAATGTTACATTTTCAAGCTATTTTTTCAAGTCTACTCACCTGTTTACTCAATTTCTATTATTTTCTGGCATCTAAATTTTCTAATGATCCGTAAGTGCCATAAAATATTTCCCACCCTATTTTATCTCCATATTTCACTCTCAAATTTCATATTCTTCTTCATCTATTTCCTTTAATATTGTCATTTCATGACAGTATCGCATCTAATATTTTTTCAAATCTTTTCTCCATTTCCGTTCTTCTTTCGCCTCATGTGTCATCTTCACCAAGCACCCGAGCTTTTCCTTTAAATCCTTCAAACTTTATTTGGATTTCTTCTTATTCGTTTTTGCCTTCATCGAAGTGGTTTGCCTTGATCTAAATTTTATATGCTCGAATGATGCGACAAACGAAGTTCAAAGCCAAAGAACATCACACTCAGCATGAATCCTCCTCTTCCTCCTTCACTCCCCTGCTCTATTTAGCTCCATATGTATCCTTGTTCGCACACCGAGTTTGGTTAGACTCGGTTCCTTTTCACTGAGCAACAGCAACAACTACGCTGAGTAGCCAACGAGCTCATTATGCACAACAACGATGGCCTCTGTTTGCCCGAATAATGTATGAAAACATCCTTCGATATGCATGCATACTACACTATTGCTTCAAAACAGGATACTTTGAACAAATACGACCATGTGAGTGTGTTTGCATGTGGCGAACGAATGTACGTCAAGTATATCTGGAAATCATTTATCTTTGGACACTGAAGTGTCGCTACCCATTCTCCATTCTCCAACATCTTTTCGCGCTCTACTCCACCAGCTCCACTTTTACCGCATTGTGCCACTTCTCATTGCCAGTATCCTGAAGTTCTTATCATCATAAATTCCTTGGACGATACTCTTCCATTTCTACTAGATACACAAACACAAAAGTGTCCACTTAGTCATTGCAAGGATGCGAGCACTTTCTTTCTTAGCTTCCTATATCGCCTGTTGTTTGAACTTTCTTCTACTCTCCTACCAGATCCTTTCTCCATACATGTGAGCGCTCATTTTATGAAATTTGAATATTGCACAATGAAACACTGTTGGCATGCATGGTGAAGAACAGCAGCCATGACAACGGAAATTTAATATAGAAAAAATTGAAAAGGATACTTTATCTAAATGAGATGATTCCTTGGCATCTTACGGTGAATGATTTTCCTGTAACGTGGGCTTTTGTGCAAGCGGTCGTGGAAGTGCTTCAACTTTGAATAGGTGGACAAGAATTGCTACGACAATATTGTCCTTTTTATCTTTCTTCTTGAAATGATTCGCAAGGATACTTCTTTGTGGAATTGTTTCCAAATTTGTTTTTTCTGTTTGTGGAAAGAACTTATGAAATTTGGAGATTTGAAGAACTAGAAAGTTAGTCTTTGATTTGTATCCTTTCTACGATTGACGTTAAGGATTTTATTTTGGTTTCCTTTTTTGGTTTGGAAGAGTTGGTTGTTAAAACTAATTACAGAATGAATTCAACATATTTACGCTCCAAATATGACAGAGAAAAATGTATCCCTCAAACTTCAATCTGTTGCAATATTCCTCCACATGTTAGAATGTATATCAATGTTAAACTTGCAGGATTTATTGCTTTCTAGATCCTTCCTATATGAAGATGGATTTTTCTTCAGGCTATTTCATGCCTCTGTTCAATAAAATTGAAACCATTTGCCGCAGAATGGTAACGATGAACGTTTAAACTGATACAAGATGCGATTGTAACAATCGAGCATTTTACAGAGTCCTGATTTTCCGTTTTGCTTCGAGTCATATATGACGTAATTTTACGTAGTGGTAATCAGAAAGGAATTGGAGGAAATTAGAAATTTGATTTGAAATGGTACAAAGTATTGAGTGAATGACACTTTGAAGGTAAGTTTAATGGCCTTTAAGGTTGCTTGAAGTCTACCCAGCAAGCAACAGTTTGTCAATTCGAACATAAATGTGTCAAGAGGGAAACGGAATGAGCGAGGGAAACGAAATGAATAAATTAAAAAACCGTTACTAAGGATAACTTTATTTATCGATGGTCACGTATAATACGTCTGGTTCTATCGGCGGTTCGTACACGACTGCCAGTCAAGCCATCCCTATCTCCCCCTTCCTCATCGGTTGACAGCTCGGCCAGTCTTGACATTGAGCTCGTCCTGGGCTCACCTTCGTCTCCATTGCAATCGTCGTCTTCCAATTCGGGATGAAGTTGGCACCACGGTTTTAGTTTATCGCTCGTGAAGATGGATGAAAATAATCGCTTGGAGTGATCTTTATGTGGTAGTCCTTCAACCAGATATCTATCGTAGCGCAGAGCCTTCTTGATGCGGTATGGTCCACGATATCGAGGTTCTAGCTTTCTGGACTCTCCTGTTGAAGCTAACGCATGTTCGACCACGACTAACTCCCCAGTTTGATAGTTTCGAGGATGATGATGACGCTCATCGAAACGGGCTTTCCAACGGCTACGCTCGGCTAAGATATTACTGGCCGCTACCTCTCATTTTTGACTCGTTGTTAATATATCGCTTTGCTCCCCAAATGATGATTCGTCGTGGAGAGCCAACAGTAAGTGGTTGCGTATGATGTCCCTCAACGGAAAGTCAAACACTATCTCGTTTGGGCTGAATTTTGTAGTCGAGCTTTTCATAGTGTTGAAACTCCATTGCATCTCTCTCATTAATTGATCCCATTTGTGGCGGTCGCTGGTTGATGTGCGAAGAAAGGTGAGAATGTTACGGTTGACCCTCTCGACTTGGCCATTAGCCCGCGGAATGCGAACCGCAGTTTTCACATGCTCGATTTGATTGTCCCGGCAGTAACTTTCAAAATCCCTTGATGTGAATGCGGTTCCACGATCAGTGACGAGGCGTTTCGGCAAACCGAAGTATGACGTCATCTCGAGTACTGGTCTAGTCTTGGTGGTTCGAACGGCCTTGAGAATTACGTATTTGGTGAATGGATCTGAGGCGGCGATGATGTGCGTGTTACCTTTTGTGCTACGCGGAAATAGTCCGAGATGATCCAAATGGAGGACACGGAATGGTATCGGCTCAACATCGTATATGTGTAGCTGTCCTTCCGGTTTTACGGTGATAGTTTTATTGAAGCAGCATTGAAGGCACGAACTGATGTAAGCCTTCACACGGTTGCGCATGCGGGAGAACCAAAAGTTTTGCTGGATTCGTTGAATGGTCTTTTCCAATCCGAAATGACCCATGTCATCGTGGTATAGTTTGATGATTCTCCATCGGATTGCACGTGGCACAACGAATATTGCTCGACCGTTCACAATCCGATATAAACGTCCTTGTTTAATCTTATATTCGCTTTTTAATTGTTTTGACTGCGATGAGAGCTGCACACCATGAAGTATCTCGACGATTTTAACTATCTGGGGATCACCAGCTTGCATTGCTGCGACCCAATCTTCCGTTTTCGTTTCGATCACGAATATATTGTCAGCGACAACGGGAACATCTCTGGGTTTTTGATAGGTGACCAGCTCAGGGCATTAACGTGAGGCATCGCGTTTCCTGCACGGTGAACAATTTCATGGTCATATTCTTGCAGCTTTAAGAATCATCTTGCTACACGAGGGATTAACGGCTTCGATGATTTCATGTTGCTTATGGCGGAACAGTCTGTTACTATGCGAAATTGTTTCTCCAACAAGTACATTCGGAACCTTTCGAGTGCTTCTACGATAGCGAGGACCTCCAGCTCGTAACTGTGGAATTTTTGCTCGGCCTCGCTGCATGTTCGGCTGTAGAAAAATACTGGTTTCCAAACTCCTGCTTCCTTTTTCTGCATAAGTATGCTAGCGAGTCCCTTTGAGCTTGCGTCCGTATGCAGTTCGTGGCTCTTCGTTGGATCGTATAAAACAAGAACTGGCTCGTTGCATAACACTCGCTTCAAATGTTGAAAAGCCCCTTCGTGTTCATCGTTCCACGAAAAGTTCGGTTTTTCTTTCGTCTTGAGCAAGTTGGTTAACGGGCGGGCGATCATTGCATAGTCTTTGACGAACTTGCGGAAGAATCCGGTTAATCCGAGGAATCGTCTGAATTCGGTTATGAATGTAGGAGCACGGAATGAACTGATGGCTAACGTTTTTTCCATTCCGGGTTTCAATAGATCACCAGCGATTTGATGACCAAGAAATGACGTCTCCTTATCGAGAAATACACATTTGCATTATCGTAGTGTCATTCCGGCCTCTTGAAGTAGCTCGACGAAAGATCGGAGACATTGGAGACCTTCCTCTGCCGTGCAACTCGGAATGACGACCTCATCGACATACGGCACGGCTTCGCGTGGCATCATCCTTTTAATTATCTGCGACATAGCCTTTTGGAATACGGATGGCGCGGTCACGAGACCGAATGGCATAGAATTAAACTCATATAAGCCCTCGTGCGTGATAAATGCTGTGTACTTCTTGGAAGACTCCTCGAGAGGTATTTGATAGTAGCCTGCCATTAAATCCAATGTAGTGAAAAATTGATCGCCCGATATCAATGCCAGTTGCTCATCCACAGAAGGCTTTGGGAAAGGCTGTTTAACGGTGATCGCATTGAGTGCTCTGTAGTCAACGCAAAGCCGGTCCTCTCCAATCGACTTTTTCACCAGAACGATGGGTGATGAATATTCAGAGCAGCTCGGTCGAATGATTTCGTGTTGAAGAAGTTCGCTTGTAATTTGACTGACGACCTCACGTTTAGCGAACGGAATTTCGTACGGTTTTTGGTTGATCTTGGTGTCGACATTAACTTCGATTTTCATTTGCGTATTTTTGCACCTTCCCAACTCCGACACATCGGTGGCGAAACATCCGGAGAATTCATCAATCAGTCTGTAGAGGCTCCTCCGTTCGTTGTCGGTTATTTCCGTACCGATGCGAACCTTATCAGGATTAATCTTTTCAACTAGACACATTCCGGATCTCATCACCAGCTGATTATTTGCAGCGCATAGTACATCTCTTCCGAGAAGCGTGGAAGATGGGATGAGGTCATCATCGATGACGATGAGTTTCGCTGTTTGTGTGCACTCGTCTACGGTGACTTCGGCAACGATGTGTTGATTGCTCTCAGTTTCCCCACCTGCAAAGCCTTTCAAAATTATTGTGTCTCCGTTGATTATATGGCACAAATCACTAGCGGTATTCATTCGTACGAGTGACCGATCACTGCCTGGATCGACAAACGCATCCGTATATTTTCCGTCCAAGCGAATTTGTTTGTGGCAAACGGACGATTTTTCGTCTGAGATTCGACGGACGTTCGCTTGTTTTTGTTTCTCGGGGCACTGGTTGGTTGAGTGTGTCGTGCGAGAGCATGTAGCGCATCGTTCTCTACGTTGCGGATTCGAGAAGTTCTGCGGTGGTTGCGAAGTCTACGCATGCAATTGAATGCTGCAGAGCGGTGTGTTGAAGATTTGTACGTATGAATCGTATAGTGGCCTTCTCACTAACATTTCCACGACGGGCGATTGCACACATACGATAAAAGAAGTTTTCGAAAGATTCTCCGGGGTTTCTTCCGCTTGCGATTAATTTCGCATGTATTGTGGTTTCGTTGATGTCGTTTGGAAAATCTCTCTCCAGATCCATTGCCAGAGATCTTCACGATGTGTGTGGTTGTGGATGGCTATCAAACCACACTCTAGCCGTATTTTTTTGGTTTCGCGGGAACAGCGAAAAGAATCATATCATCCTCCCAGCCGAAAGTGCTTTGCAGCATGTTGATACGCGTTGTGAATTGATTCGACGTGAGCGACAATTCAGACAACGGATCGAACTCCGGCAACATTTCATTCGCTTCATGGATCGTTAGTGTACGTCCGACAATGCGTGATGGTGTGGGTACTCTATTTGTAGGAGAAGGAGAGAGTGCCGGTGCGGCTCCTGGTGGCACAATGATATTTGATGCGGCGGCGGTGCCGACGGCTGAGTCGGTCGATGACGATGTCGGGTTCGTATTCGACAGCATCATGATATTCGATGGATATGGCGCTGGTATGATCGGCGGATCGACGGTTCGGCTATTATCGGCATGCATGTTGGCAGTAGTCGGTTGTTCGGTAGTAGATGTGTTCACGGTATTGGGCGGCTGGTTCGATTGTGTGCAAACCTCTGCAAGGTCTTTTAATAATGCCATAATGGCGGCGATATCACTTTTTAGTTCGCTAAATTCCGTACGCGACACTGGGGGAACTGATTCGGTTGGGGTTTCTTCTAATTCTATTTCTTCGGAACCCAACTCTTCACACACGCGATTAACCAGTTCGGACTTTGTTCCCCCGATCGATCGATCTCGCGATTGCAACAAGGCGCGTAGCTGCTTTACTGTTAGCGAGTCTTTTTGAACGGTAGGCATTTTTGGATGATCCCACTTCTGAAGTTGTCAAGAGGGAAACGGAATGAGCGAGGGAAACGAAGTGAATAAATTAAAAAACCGTTACTAAGGATAACTTTATTTATCGATGGTCACGTATAATACGTCTGGTTCTATCGGCGGTTCGTACACGACTGCCAGTCAAGCCATCCCTATCTCCCCCTTCCTCATCGGTTGACAAATGCATTTGACATTATGCTATCATCTGTACAAAGTCCTTACATGCTATCATCTGTACAGACTCCTTAACAAGTTTCTGCTATTCCTTCCTTCCGGGTTCATGCTCTCTTCTTCTTTGCATACCGAATATCTATTCTTTTGATACCTAGTTCATCTGTCCATCATGGAACATGACCAGGAGTCGCTGGACAATTCTTCCTGAGCACGGTATCATTTACACAGGGGAAGCACTCATGAAGTTAAGACACCATACTGTCAATGCTGAGAAAACTGGAATCTACAAGAGGCAGGCCTTCAACCTCTTCCTGCAACAGTGCCTCATATCTCACCTCCTTTCCCTTCGGAGTTGGGCTCCAGGTCAACTTGGCTGATCGAGGGGCCTCTACCATCCCATTAGAAGCCATAGTGCCTTCAATGAGGTTGTGGTCGCTCATCCCCGTGTTATATTTAATAATGTTATAATGTTCTAAATAATAGTTCCAACCACTCTTGATTCGTGTGGCTGGCAATCGCACCGTACCTTCAGAATATCTGAAAAGATTCTTACTAATGGAGAAATTATTTCTTAAAACGTTATGATTCGTATATTAATTATAAATGCAACTACAAGGTTAATGTATTCAAAATTCGCTAATCCCGTGGCTGGATCCTCGAATGTGTAGGGTCACCTAACAAGTTTCGGTCTGGGTGGCGTTAGGGGTTCTTTTCGCGTTGCTTCTTGCGACGTTGTTTCTGGAGGACCTGCGCTTGATCACAGAAATGGGCTTCCTCCTCCGTTGTGACGCTGACCCAAACTAGACAAAGCAGCTCACCTCAGTTGGTACCGCAACTTTGTCTGCTGACCTCCTCTGCCTGTTTTTAAGGGAAGTCCGGTGGTTTGTCGCTTCTTCCCTGCTGAGGGCTGTTATTTCCGCTGCTGCCAAGCCTTTATTTATTTATTTAAATTCCATTTAACAAATTAAACACAATTCAATTACAAAATGGTACAAAACAAACAGAAAAAAAAAATTAATGCAAATTAGAATTAAGTGAAAAAGTTAATACAATATATAAAGAAATACAATGATATTAACAATAGTAGGTACTAAGTTGAAAAAAATATATGTAAATTTAAATTAAAGCACAAACAAGTCAAATATTTAATCCAATTGAGTTGTAAGGATCAGGCTTCTTAATCTCAATTTAAAACAAGGTATAAGTTGGAAAAAGGACTAAGCTCAAGCTTATCATGTTTTCTTACCATTCGTATAATGGGAGAATCAAAATATAAATTTGCACGGGCCCGAGAAGAACGTGATGGTTGGGGAAAACGCAAGTCTGCATACAATGTTGATGAAATTTGATTGTGGCACAGTTGATATACAAAACACTGATCTAGATAGATGTGACGGGATGACAGACTAGGCAGACGTAAAAAGAATAAACGGCATCCGTAGGGTTGATATGGGATTTTGAATTTGTAAAACAAGACTAGAGTAAATTTACGCTGGACATTCTCTAACGTGTTAATGCGGTAGGTGTGTCGGGGAGACCAAACTACAGAGCAATATTCAAGGATAGGATGGACAAGATAGATAAACAAGGGGACGGGGTAGATATATTGGTAAACTTACAAGCATGCCTGAAAATGGTTCCCAATATTTTTGAGGCCCTAGTAGTCACGATTAGAATGTGTGCATCAAAGTTGAGCTTAGGACCTAAATTAACACCGAGATCTTTAGCAGAACTCACAGCAACGAGAGGGACTTCATTCAACATATAGGTGAAAGCTAGTGGAGATTGATTTAGATTAAAAATCAGTTTATAGCATTTCGAAACATTAAGATAGTTGTAGTTAGACGAACACCAGTTACTTAGTGCAATCAGGCCCTTTGAAGATTTTGACAATCTTGTACAGATCTGATACCTCGAAATACTTTGAAATCATTGGCATACAGTAGGCAGTTGGAGGCAATACGCAAAGGAAGATCATTTATAAACAAAAGGAATAGGAAGGGACCTAAAATGAAAACTTGAGGAACACTAGAGGATGGATGAAATGGAATAGAGGTGATTTCACAGTAGCTAACACAACATATATGAGAAGACAGATAGGAGTCCGTCCACGATAAAAGAGGGCCGGCAACCCCAAAAATTTTCAGTTTATGACAGAGTAGTTGATGATTGACCGTGTCAAACACTTTGGAGAAGTCGGTGAAGATGACATCAACCTGCAATCGATTGTCCAGGGCCTTTGTAATGCAAGCGTTGAATTCAATTCGATTTGAAGTCGTAGAGCAACCTTTGAGAAACCCATGTTGTTCCTACGACAAGATAAGGGTCAATGAAACTGTAAGCCGGTTATGTACTAGACGCTCGAGTAGTTTCAGAAAACAGGAGATTAAGGAAATAGGACGATAATTGGACACAGAAGAGGGATCAGCACTTTTAAGAATAGGAACAACGTTTACTCTTTCCCCAACAAGTAGGGAAAGTAAGAGTCCTTAGATTGAGGATGAGGAGAAAAGCCAGAGGGATACAAAGTGAAGACACTAATGACTTAATGAAAATATTTGGTAAGCCATCAGGACCAGGTGAAATAATATTAGGATTAAGTGAATGAACGTGGAATTCAACTTCAATATAGTGAAGAAATGTCAAGGGAGTGAGATCAAGTACCCGACTATTAGCATTAGGGATATTATTAAATTGAACAGAGTGATCGAAACGAGGAAAGAGATGAGAAGATGCATCGATTGATGAAACAGAGAAAGGAAGGTTCTTCGTCCATTGCACTGTTCCCAAACTAAAATTACCGCATATTAGAATTAAAGATTGCGGATGATTCAAAAAGATATAAGAGGAAAACTCGCCATAAAATGTCTCATACATATACAAAAGAGAGTTACTAGGTATTTTGGGAGAGGAAACTAATAAAGATGTATTGTTAGGAAAGAAGATTTTGACAAATACCCAACCCACAACGCGGAAAAAATGGAAATCAGCGCAAAGCGAGCTACGTATTGTAATACTAACAGTTACAAGGACCCCTCCTCCAGCTTCTTTATTTGCAGAGGGCAAATCCCTGTCACAACGGTAAATATCAGAATCAAGGGAGATTTCCGAGTTTAAGATGTTACTATTTAACCAGTTTTCTGTAAGACATATAAATGCATCTTCGCTCAGCTGTAACGATAAAAAGGGCTTATCAAGCTTGGCCCTTAACCCTCTTATATTTTGATAATAAACTGAAACATTAGAAGTTAAGTTACAGTCATGAAATCTTATACTAGTTCGTAGGTTGCGGTCTTTCCGGTGCACGAAAGGACGTCCTTTCTCTTGAGCTGAATGGTTGAACAAGTACTCTAGGCGGCCAAGTTGATGGGCTGGGGGCCGATAGGGGTTCACTGCGAAAACTTTGTTTAAGGGGGCCTGATGGTTGTCTGTGGAACTGTAGCTTGGTGGGCTTCTGGGCGGGGCGGGGCAACGTAAGGAGCCTCGAGGATGGAGGCAAATGGACACGTTGAAGCCGCTTACCATCAACCAGGCCTGCAGAGTGCCGAGGAGCCGAAGTAACGAAAGGATGCCCAGGGCCAGGCGTTAGCCAAGGGGTCTTATTCGAAGGTGGGGCTGGTGGTGAGCAGCAACTGATGAAGACTGGCCAGGCGTAAGCCGAAGAGCCGATGTAACGCAAGATGCTCAGGACCAGGCGCAAGCCAAGGAGTTCTATTTTATCGTGAGGCTGGCGGTAAATGGCGACTGATCAAGACCTTACTGCCTATTACCGAAAATAGAAAATCAAGGTAAATGCAAAGAAAAGTGAATCACTTGTGTTCACGGACCACCCCAAAAACAAGCGCAAATTGTGCTCAGATGACCATACTAACAAGTTGTCAGCGAAGAGGTTCACCTGGATTCTGGGCTTATATTCATCTCTTATGCCTGTGACGTCGGATAGACTCCTGTGGAATACCTGAGTCAATACAAAAAGGGTCAGGCCTAGCTCCACCAGCTACCGCAAAGGCAGCTCGTCCCCTCATGAAGCTGCCTATAAAATTCATGATTTTGTAGAGAAGCCCATTGATCCGTCCAGAGTCAAAGGCTTTCGCCACATCGATCAGGCAAGCTACAACAAGCTTATTGTTGCGCCAACTTCTGGTTATATCGGCTCGGACCACAGCAATTGCATCCACCGTGGATTGGGCTTTTTTAAACTAAATTGTCTTTCCGGTACAATTCTTGCTCCCGCAGGGAATTGTATGAGGGTTTCAAGTGTTACCCTTTCAAGCAGCTTACCAATATTTGAAAGCAATGAAAGTGAACGAGTATCGACTATGTCAGCACTGCCCGACTTCTTGGGTATTGCAAATATTTTGGGATACTTCTATTGCTGAGAAAAGTAGCAAATTTTAATGAAATTACTCAGAAAGATTGCGAGGAGAACAAAGAATATTTGCGGAAGCCTTTTAAATATATAATTGGAGAGTCCCCTACTGATTTTTTGGAATTTTACCCCAGTGGTAATAAAGTGAGTCTCTGGGGACTGGCAAACAGACCGTGGTGAGTAGGTGCCTCCAAGAGATTTGAAGCCGAGAAGCTGGTCAAGCACACTTGCTCATGGTCTCTGTCGGAATTCGTTGTAGTACTGCTCACTTACGAAGTAACGGAAGAGTCCTCACTTGCTTAGTCTCCTTGAAGAACTTTCGCAAAATGTTTTGCTATAGAGTCAGCAGTAGCTTTGTTATCCATGAGCATGGACCCATCATAAGTGACGAGCCCGGGTAGTCTTTTTCTACCAGTTATCCTATTGATACTCATATGAGGAAACATACAAGGACATGGCTTATTAGCAAAAGCTGTGGTTCTTCTTGAGCTCATTTGGTTTAGAGACATATTTACTGAATATGTTCATATTCTCAGTTGACCATATTTAATTACGGTGATAGATCCTTGTGAGTAATTTTCTAAGTCAACTACGTCTACGATGAAGCTCCAAGATATCTTCAGGTAAATATCGATAAAGGTAATTTGGCGAGGATTTCTTATTGGAGATCATTTAGATGAGCGTATCCAGGGTTGAATTTATATACATGCGGCTCTCTCATCAATTTCAGGAATAGAAAGATTTTTTGATCTATTGATCGCAATTTCCTTCAATTTTCCGTCAAGATCAGCACTAACTGCTACCCAATCGATTGCTTGCATGGAATGAAAACTTGAACATCTGCAACCTCAAGTTTCACACCTTTTCACTTTTAAGGTCAGCTCAACCAAAAGGAGGTCAGACTCATCATCAAAAACTGCAGATTCGGAATCCCTCTAATTGTGGGAAAGATTTATCAGATTAGCAGACTTGATGAAGAAGTCAATAATAAACGAGCTTCGGTGGAAAGTAGGCTCTTTCGCGGCAATCAATATGAGATTCATATTCGATTGAACCCAGTTAAAGATAGCTGTCCCATAGCCATTAGAAACAATATTTACTCATGAAGGATGCTGCGCATTGGGACCATCTCCCATGGAATAGAAATTGAATTTTTCGCACAGAGTAAGCACTGTTTCCAAGTCATCAATGAGTTCCCTCACCGGATATCCATGTCGAACATAGATCCCCACAAACGCAAAGGTGCATCCTCCAAGCATAGAGCTTACTATCTCTGCTTCAATACATTTCAGAATTTAAAGGCAGTGCCTTTCGATTTTCAGGTGATCTTTATGGGCCATAGCTATTCCAAGAATCCTCCTCTTGGACCATCATGCCTGACCATCTTGTTTTTTCCTAGATGCACTCTGTGTATCTCTTTGAGTCTTGCTTCCGATGTTAAAAAGAAGTCTGGTCTACGGGCGTTCTATAGCATGGAGCTAGTGAAAATATGTTGAGGATAGAGAGTTTAATGGAACCCATCACAACAACATATTTTGAAGGCAAATTCTAAGCAAGCTGCTTTTTCTCACTAGAACTAGTGAGTTCTTTATAGTGGGGGATGAATGAGTCCACTTTTCGAATGAGTGTGAACAAGTCACACTTGAAAAATTGTTGGCAGTCAGTGCTTAAACTCAAATTTTGGTCATTCTTTGACTGCTTTGGTTGGTTCATTGGCCGATGTTTGGGTTGCCGTATAGACATGAGATACAGGCTGCTTCTTTGCACCTTGCAAGATGCTAGAGTATGAGACCCCTTCTCGTACAATATTTTTTATAGGGGTGGTGATGAAATCCCTCCTTTCCTCTTCTTTGTTCTAGAGATTGTTCTTCCTCTCCTCAACTTCTTTTGCTTTAGGACAACCTCACAGGGTATCTCTTAGTATTGCAATTGACACAGAAAATATATTCTTTTTTCTCCCTTCAAGATTGGGCATTTTATGTATTTAAGTTCAAGTCCGCAGTTAGAAGCAACATGTCCAAATCTTTGGCAATAGAAGAACTGGGAAGTGCAACTTTTCTGTAGATGTTCCCAATGTACCTTCTGATACAGTAGTGTCCCACATACAGGCAGCACACGCACCTACACCATCAGCCGTTACTAGTAATAGTGTATCAGAAACTACATAAATACGAGTGCACTTCACGCACTCGAGAGGGTCTTGTTTTGCGATCAATCTAATAAAGTCCTAATACCAGTACAAAGTATTCCTGTTTTAATCTGATAAATTCAGAAGTGAGATACGGGTTCCCAATCCTAAAGAGTAAAATGTCAACCATTAGCGAGCTCTCAGTGAACGAGTTGTGCTGTCAGCTGAACAAAAAAAGCTCCACTGTTCGGGCAAAAAACTGGCGTTACAAACGAAGCTGGAGGAAGCGCTCCAGATGCATGCCATTGTCATCGAAAACGACGACGGTGAGACCACCAAAGATGCCAGGAATGACCACGGCGCGACGAGCAGCAAACTAGAGTCATGTCCGTGCACAACCGCTTGTTGCAGCGTGTCCCGACAGACAACGGCTGGATATTGCGAGCACACGAATAGTAGAGATGGTGACCCATATATGGTGGCTCACTCGCATTCTACAATGCCTCGAAAATGCGAGCACACGCATGGTAGTAGTGGTGAGGCACACACGATAACCGGTTTGCAGGTGACAACGGTGCGGTATTGCGAGCAGACCGGCACGACAACGACGGGAGGTGGCGAACAGGATATGGTAATGTGCTCTCTTTCAACAACGGCTCGACACTGCGAGCACACCACAACGCCCCAATGAAACGAGTGTAGGACGACGACGAATTTTATGCAGATCCCCGACATTATCGCTATATTGCCAGCCTAGCGGCGAAGCAACTCTGGGAGACATATTCTTGGAGTGAGCAACTACTGATGTGTTTCATCTGGACGAACATGAAGGGAAACGCAAAAGTCTAGGCCGATGGCATCAATGTGACGTACACACGTTTCACAAATAATGCGAAACGACTTATCCAGAATTTTCCGACTGACGACAGCAGTGCATTTGTACACCTGTTCATGGTACGACAATTTCTCTGCCAACGCAACTAGTGCGAACGAGAAGCTAGCGTATCAACACCTTCAAGAGTCCGAGTCCAGCAATTAAAAGACAGTGGTGGAAATGTGGTGACGTGTCCTGTTGTAGTCCGCGGCTTCAAATGCGATGTGATAATAGACTCTGCTAGCAAAAAATCTTTAATTCGGAAATCAGTGGCGAATAGACTAAACGTAGACATTGTGCCAGTGACGAAAACATTCAAGGGATTTGCAGGCGGTATCGTACGGTGCAAATTTAAAGCAACCCTTGACATAATCGTGCGTGATGTATAGATACCAAGCAATTTATATATAATTAGTGATCACGAACTCGATACGCCTATATTATTGAGTATGGACGTCCTCGGTAGAAGGATCTTAAAAATTGTTATTGAGAACGGTACGTGTGAAATTAAGAGGAACGATATACGTTTAAAGTGCGGAAATTTGAAAGAAGCCGATGTAAATAATGTGCGCGCAGTAATAGAATGATACGAAGCTGGATTTGGCGTCAATTTCTCTCAGCTGGGCAAGTGTGTAACAGCTAGAATGAACATTAAAGTTAAAATTGACGAGTCGGTGACATTACAACCTCATTCAATTCCTTTCATCAAACGGGCAATGGTTGACGGGAAAATTGAATAACTTCTCCTCCACAAAATTATTTGAAATTTTAATCGGAATACGCAGCATCCATAGTGATGGTGAAGATAGCAGATAGGAGCGAGCGATTGTGCGTTGACTTTAGTGATTTAAATGCAGTCACCATGAAAGAACGATATCTGATGCCAACCGTAGAAGAGCAGCTATCGCGGTTGTCTGGATGTAAGCTCTTTACAACGCTAGATTTAATGGCGGGGTATTACCAAATCCCCAATAAACGAGAGCTCACGGGAATACACCACATTTGTGACGAACAATGGATACTATGAATTTAACTGCATGCTCTTTAGACTAGTCAATGCACCCTCCGTATTCCAGAAAGTCATCACGTCCATATTAAAGCGAATGGAGAACAGCATAAGCACATATGTAGAGGAAATCATCATTGCAACCAACACGGTTGAGGAATCAATAACGACGCTAACCGGATTTCTGGATTTACTGGAGGAAGCAGGGATGTCATTTGGGCTAGACAAGTGTACGTTTCTCGCATCGCAACTAACGTTCTTGGAACATACAGTCTCGGAAGCAGGAATTTTACCCAGTGGCATCAAAACGGGTGCGATTCGAAACTTTTCAGTCCCAATGAACGTACCGGAATTTCGACGTTTCCTGGCATTGGCGAGCTACTTCCACCAATTCATCTGGGACCTTGCAACGAAAGCATCACCACCAACGAAGTTATCACGGATGAAGGAAAACGTTAAGTTCGAATGGACCAGCGCACAGGACGACGCCTTCAACGAACTAAAGGAGGCCTTAACGTGCCAACCAGTCCTCAAAATATACGATCCAGATGCAGCGCACAAAGTCGATACTGGTACCAGCAGCATGGGCATAGGTGGAGCGGTGATGCAGCAATCAAATGGTGGCTGGAATCCGGTAGCGTATTACAGCCGGCAATGCAACATGTCAGAGCAGAATTATACTAGCCATGAGTTGGAGGTGTTAGTTATTGTAGAAACAGTTGAAAGGCTCAAGCTGTATCTCCTGGGGAAACCGTTTCATATCATCACTGACTGCGCAGCTGTTGCTGTCATGTAGACCCAAAAGTCACTCATTCCTCAAATCGCTAGATGGTTCATGCGACTACAAGAGTACGAATACACCATAAAACATCAATTCAGCGACAAAATTCAACACGTAGATGCACTCAGCTGAGCATCAGCTAACGAGAGCGACGTCATTCAGACCGTTGCCGACAACGTTTTCCAAATCCAAATCGATCATGATAATTTGCTAATTGGAGTGCAGCGACTGGATCCATCTCTGTAGGATATTGTGGAGATACTGCAGGGAAAGCGACAGTCTAATCAAAGAAGCTTAAGATGGATTACTTGCGAAAAGGAGGTCGAATTTATCGACGCGTAGGCGATAACTTGAGATTCATTGTCCCAAAAGCAAGAAGATGGCGAGTAATATGAACGTATTATAACAAAGTGGGACATTTCAGCGAAGCAAAGACGCTGGAGAAGCTCCGTGAACTATTTTGGTTCTCCAAATAATGTAAGCTGGTCAAACAGTACATTAAGGCATGTGTCGAGTCCTGCTATAATAAACAAGTTGAAGGAAAGCCAGAGGAAGGACTCCATTCAACGGACGTTAACCCGATACCATTTAGTGTATTGCACATAGATCACCTGGGATCATTTCCACACAGTCGAAATGTAAATATGCACGTAATAGCGATATGTGATCCCTTCACAAAATACACCATCCTGAGAGTAGTAAGCAACACAAAAACAAACCCAGTCGTAGAAATGTTGAACGACCTTTGTGGGTTCTTCGGGATTCCGGAATGAATAATCACCGACAGAGGAATGCCATATGTATCGAAGCTATTTCAACGGCATTGGGAGAATAACGAGATACAACACACTTAAGTAGCTGTGAGGACACTACGGGAAAACGGTCAGGTTGAACGGCCTAACCAAACTATCGACAAGCGACACAAGCACCCCACAAAGTATGAGGAAGGCGATTTAGTTGTGATACGGAACGCTCCATCGGCCACAGGTGAACCCCAGAAGCTGGAGCCAAAATACAAGGGTCCCTATATGCTCACACAAGTCCTTCGCAACGAAAGATACTTGGTCAAGGACTTGGAATCTCAACGCGCCGGAAGCCATTACGCTGGAGTGTTTTCAACGGAAAATATGAAGCCAGAGATCGAAACATTCTCCAGTGATACCGACGACGACGACAGCGATGAAGAGCTCGAGGCGCATTCTCATAGGACGGCCGAGCTGTCACACGTGCAGGCAGCACATGCACCAACACCATCAACACATACTAGTAATAGTGTGCCAGAGCTCATATAAAGATGAGTGCGCTTCATGCACTCGGGGGAGTCCTGTTTTGCGATGAATCTAATAAAGTGCTCATACCAGCACAAAGTATTCTTGTTTTAATCTGACACTAGATCTTCTTTTTTTGTGGTAGGCAGGTGAATGCTATTTATGCACAGAGTGTGAGACTCTCATGCGCGACTGGACTACCCACTAAACACCTCCCCTGTCAACCTGAGAACCCAGCCTGGAACCGTTTGACGCATTACTTCGGGCCAGGTCTCGTTTTGTTACGCCATGGGGCGCCTTCAAGCTGGGGACTCCCTTTCCTAGCGGGAGGGGAAAGGGGAAGAGGAAATGCCAGAAGAGCGATCCCCCAGCCCCAGCGCTCCCGGCTGCTGTGAGTCCCTTTTATATTTTAGGACTGCCTGAGCATAATGTGCCACCTGGTTCCATTTGTCAACCGATTCGAGCATCACCGCAACTATATTATCCGGTGTGAGCTCTCCCGTCTCCCTGTAGAATTCCCTTCGCAGCCTGACCCATTTTGTACACGCAAAAAATGTGTGACAGGCATTGTCCTCCTCTCCTGGGCAAAACCAACAATCGGGAGACCGTGACTTACCGATCTTGTGCAGGAAAGACTGAAAACACCCGTGCCCGCTCAAAAGCTGGGTCAGATAGAAGTCAGTCTCACCATGCCTTCGATTAAGCCACGGTCTCACATCCAGGATGAGGCGCGCAGTCCACCTTCCCTTCGTGCAATTCCCCCAAGACTGCTGCCAATCGTTGAGCGAGCGCTGTCTCTTCTTGCGGACAACCATCTCCCTCGCATCCTCGTTCCGGCGCAGGCAAATAGCGCGACGCTCTCTAGCAAGGAGGGCGACAGGTATCACGCCTGCAATCACTCTCACCGCCGAGTCGGAGACTGTTGGATACGAAGATGCAATTCTCAGTGCTCCCCTTCTTTGTACCTGTGCCAAACGTTTTCGGTATACCTCCTTGCTGAGAGCGTCGCCCCATACCTCTGCTCTATACAGTAGCACTGACCCTACCGCACTCATCAAGAGGGTTCTTCTTGATGGGCTGGGTCCCCCTACGTTGGCCATAAGTCGACTCAGGGCCGATATTCCCGAAGCAGCCTTCTCAGCCGTTGCCCTGATTTGCTCAGAGAAACTCATCTTCGAGTCGATCAGTAGCCCCAGGTACTTCACCGCTGGCTTCGATTCGATTTGTATGTCTCCAATACTGATCATCCTTACTCTAGGGATTCTCTTCTTTGTCAAGATGACCACTTCGGTTTTCTCCAGTGCTAAACTCAGCCCGCGAGCAGTCATCCAGTCCCTCACTCGGCGCATTAGCATACCTAGCCTAAGTTGCGCTTGTTCAACGGTGCGTTCAGCGATCAGAGCCGCAACATCATCCGCATAGCCGACCAAGCGCGACTCATCTGGCATCTCAAGTCTCAATAGTTTGTCGTAAGACACGTTCCACAGGTCCGGACCAAGGCTAGATCCCTGGGCAACACCCGATGTAATTTTCATCCTTCGTTGGCCCTGTGTCGTGTCGTAGAGCAGGCTTCGGTCCTTAAGGTAGTTCCTCAAAAGCCGCATTAGATATTCTGGAACTTGAAAAGAGTCTTCCAGCGTGTCCAGAATATCCACCCATCTAGCGCAGTTGAAGGCATTCCTGACGTCGAGCGTCACCAACAGGACGATCCGTCGCTTGGTGCGACTATATACCTCTGCATTTTGGACCGCGTTCACCACCTCTGCAATCGCATCAATGGTAGAACGTCCTGCTCTAAAGCCGTATTGCCGAGGAGATAGGTCCCCAGCAGCACGAATAGCGTCAATGAGTCTTCCCTTGATGAGTTTCTCTAGCACTTTCCCAGGCGTGTCTAGCATGCATAACGGGCGGCATGCAGACGGCGATTCGGGATTTCCCTTCCCCTTGCTGATCAGCACGAGCCTCGCCACCTTCCATCGTACCGGGAAAACCCCGTCCCGTAGGCAAGCGTTGAATGTGCTGAGTCTGAGTCAGGACAATGGTGATAGACGAGCCGCAACACCTCAGCTGGAACACCTTCTGGACCTGGAGCCTTCCTCGCTTTCAAGGAGAGGACTGCCTCCTCCAGTTCCAGCTGTGTAAAGAGCGGGCACTCTACTGCTGTTTCACCATGGACAGCGTCAACACGGACGGGATGGGCGGGGAAGAGTCCCCGCACTATCGCGTCCATCTTTTCCGCGTCATGTATACAAGGCTTCCGTAGGGCACCAAGTTTTCCCATGACCAGCTTGTAGCCAAGGCCCCACGGATCCTTGTTCACATTGTCCACTAGGGCTTGCCAGCAGCGAGCTTTGCTACTGTTGATTAGTTTGCGAAGGCGTTTCCTTGCCGACTTATATGCTGCCACCTGGTTGCATGCCTCGTCACGGTTCCGCGCTCGTTGAGCCTCACGCCGAAGCTTGTGACACTCCCTCCGCTTTTGAGCGATTTCAGTAGACCACCAGTACACTTGAGGCTTGCCGTGCCGGGGTCTTCGACGGGGCATAGAAGCACAGCAAGCAGTCGTGATTATGCTCATAGTAGAGTTCACCACGTCTTCAGCTGCCAGTTCTTCCGTCCCCTCCGAAGCTCCCTGCAGCGGCTCATCTGCTGTGAGAACCTTGACGAACCTCTCGACGTCAATCCTTCCGATGTTCCATCTAGTTGTAGAAGGCCGAGAGCACGGACGTCGGGAGACAGCATCACTTATTTCAAGCAGAATGCACCCGACGATCACTGGCTGAGTAGTCCTCTAATACTTTCCAGTTTTGTACCCTCTATACTAAGGACTCCGAGGCGAATGTCACGTCCGGTATGGTTCCCTCACAGCCAATACGGCGGAAAGTCGGCGTGTTTCCGGAGTTTAGTACGACGAGGGCCGTCCTGGCCGCCATTTCCAGGATTCGTTTCCCCCGCGGATCCATCTGAGGCATGCCCCATTCGATTGCTTTAGCATTGAAGTCGCCCCCAACGAGCACTTTGCCCTCTGCGTTCGAGACAGCACCCTCCAAAGCATTAAGCTTGGCTTGGAAAGATGATATCGACTCGTTAGGCGTTAGGTACACACTAAAGAAGGTGATCCCTGAGCACCGAACCTACACGAAACCATCCCCCCGTCCACAACTTTCCGCCTGAAAGTCACTGCCCCGAACCCAGATAGTGGCAGTACCAGTTTCATCAGAGTACCATAATGCAGGACTTTTATCATGGTGTTGCTCACTCAGCAGCAAGAAGTCGGCTTTCATGTCCCTCGCAAACTGCTCAAGCAGATTTTGGGCGGTTGAACTGCAGTGTAGGTTTATCTGCAGGATGCGGGTCATCGTAGCTCTGATTTTGCCTTGGCTAGGGCTTCTTTGAACACCCGGCATTTTCCTGATCCCAAGGCGTGTCCAAAATCAAGTTTTGGACCAGCATCCTTGCAAAGAATAGAGTGTGCCTCCTTAGTACACTCTTTTCTTTTATGTCCCATTTCACCACATTTGTAACACAGGGAACTCCTATCGGGTCCTTTGCATACTTGTGTGGTGTGACCATAACCAAGGCATTTGAAACATTGAAGAGGCGTTGCTCTTCGCCGCATCCTACAGACAACCCGCCCAATTCGTACTTTGCCCTTGTTCAGGAATTGTTCGGCGTCCTTTCGGTCAAGTCAACTATGGCCATGCGTTGTCCCCTGTTGTTTTCTGGTGTCAGTTTCGCTTTGATCCTTCCCGATCTCCTTTGATTGGGCTAGACACCATTCTTTTATTGACGTTTAATGGTGGAGCTATCTGCGTGTCGCCTTTAGATTTCGCCCCAAGCGCCTCTTTAGCCTTCTCTTCGTATTCGACCCTTAACCAGCTCCTCCGATAGTGCCCTATGCGATCTAGGAGTTCCTCTAGTTCAAGGAGCCCTTCCTTTGCTGCTTTGCTGATTTTTGGGGAGTCGCATGCAGCTTGTATTCTTTTCAGAACATCTCCCGCTTTTCGCAGTAGTCTTTCTTCTTCGTATCGCTGGGCCGCAATCGCACCTTGCAACCATCCTTGGGAGAGGTTATCGCGTTCCGTTTCCGAGTGCAGTACTTCCGCCACATTTTCAACTTTGGCGGTGCACTCACGCGGTGTCTGGTCACTCTTTGCTGTTAGTGCCGTAATCTCCTCGTTGGCTTCTGGCTTTTTCGTTGCAATGTCGGGATTTGTGACCCTTGCATCGGTCGCTTCGGTAACGATCGCAGCAGTGACAATCGAATTTTCGGTGCTCTTTATGTTATCTCCCACCGCTCGAACACCTGAAGTGTCCTGCAGAGTTTCCCGTTTCTCCTTTATAGGACGATCGGGCGTTCGCATCATATTTTTGCTGCGCCCGAACGCCGCAGGAATCTCACTCTGTATTCTCCGTTTTTCGTTCGTTTTCACTGTCGTTGTGTAAGTCTTCGTTTTTGTCGTTGTTAGTACCGCTCGCGATGTACTGTTAACATCGTGGTTGCAACCGCTGGTTGTGTCGTCGTTGTTATTATTTTTTATTCCTTTTTTTGGATTGTTTTGATCTTTTTTTGTATGTTTTTGGTTGCTCCAGTTTTATTGGGTCCCCCCTTGGAGCCGCTATCTCCGTTCGTGTGTGTAGTCGCCTTTTTGGTCCCATGGTTATCTTTGCAGAGCAGCGAGGCCATGCGAAGGTTGGCACAAGCCCTTATGGGGACAAGTGCTCAGAGCCAGACCAGCGCTAATCGGGAGTCCGTCTCAACCGAAACTACACCACCAACCCAATGGTGCGAGCTTCGAACGTACTCCGAGGCCTGCCAAGATTTTACCGGGACGGAGACGGTATGATAGTTGAATTGGGGCCGTTCACACACGAGTTTCACCTCGGCACTACTGTGCAAAGCAACTAGGTCCAAACCATCACATCCGCCAGCCCAAAGCGTCATTTCCAGCTCGTTGTCCAAAGCGTTGTCCAGATCCAATCAGAGTCGTTTCCTGTCATCCCGGGAGGGAGCCTCACGGCGCGCCCCATATCCTCGGGTCCGTGGGGACGGCGCTCCCCAAAGAATGCCAGCCTCCAAGAGTGCTCTTGTCGACCGGCATTCTCCCTGCGGGAATTTCCTCGGGTACGTGGGGGCGGAACTCCCCAAAGAATGCTAGCCTCCAAGAGTGCTCTTGTCGACCGGCATTCCCCCTGCGGACTAGATCTTCTTTGAGACCACTTTGAATGCTTATACCATGTAGGTGTGCGTTCGTTCAGGGAAATTTAATTTAGATTGAAATTTAATTCATCGAGGAACATACAAGTCTTTTCCATCTTGAATGATTTCAGCGGAATCAAAAGTGATTTAATGCAGAAAAGATGCTTCCCATGATCGGAGTTTCCACGGCGTATAAACTTACTTTGGTGCCTTACCAAAAATATCCATCACGGCAACATGAAATTTTAAAGGAAGACCGGGAAAATAAATTTATGCAAAATATCGTTCGTGCGTACCTATGGAAAAATATACGCCTGCAGAATATACTATAATGCATATTTCTTGATTCAGATGAATATTTTTTTTATTTATTCTGAGAATCCTCTCTTCAAACTTATATATAAACTCAAGTAGTACCTGCCATTGTGCCATAAAATAGAAGAAATCCCGAAAATTACCAACAGATGGTTACATTCTGTATACAGGACATCCTTCTTGAATTTCTCTACCCTACGCATTGACTACTATCCTCCTTATCATCTTATCTATTCACCAAAAATTCACAATAATGCTATGCGGCAAAAGTTCATAGATTTTAAATTTATCCTCGCCATGGATCCCACGCAAACTTTGTTCCTTTTCGAGTTAAGCTTAAGACGCTTCAGCTGAATTATGGATGTACATGAAAACAGAAACGAGAAAAAAGAAAATTTCGTTTTTGTCAGAAAAGAAAAACATTTAAGTAATTGTAAATGTGAAAGAGTGTTCATGCAGAAATTGTAATTGTTAACGCTTGCCTGGAGCAGAAGAAAGCAAAATGCTTTTGGATGTCTTTTCATTGAAAATGTATGAATTTTTATACGCCTACAAGTGGTTGTTGATGGGAAGATTGTGAGAAGATAAGCTATTCAAATTAAGGAAGATTTAGTGTCATGCGATGTTAGAAGAAGTTGCGGGGTGGGTAAGTAATTAGCCAATTAAAGGCATTAATGTACCGCGATGAATTTATGTTTATTCAAAAATAAAGGACATAACATGCCGCATCAACCAAATAGCGACTGATCCGATGATAATTCATTTAGGACATTATTTTAAATTTCATCCGTTTATCTTTCAATAATAAAGTGATTTGTCATTAGTGGCTAAAGTACAATGATTATCCTGAACGTGCGAAAAACGAGAGTCAATTTATATTTTCACTTAACTAGCTCAGTATCCTGTAGAAAACACTCAACAGCACTCAACAAGTTAATCAAGCGAAGAATTACTTCCCTCCTGCGATGTCACTGAAAAAACTTCTACATGAAAGGATCTCCCCAACTTTCGGGAGAAATTTGAACTCAAGGATATCAAGTTTGCTTTTGTTTGCTCGATAGTCTGGTTTTCAAAGAAAATATTCAGATATGCAAATATTTCACCGAGAGTTGAGTTGGAGGTATCCTTAGAGTGCAGGATTTTTGAATCTTTGAGTAGACAGGATCTTAGATTTAAATATAATTCATCCTTGAATTTTCTTTCAAAATGACTTCGATCGTTGCACACCTGTCTTCACCTCCGTTTTATTGAATATCCTGTTAAAAAACGTTAATCTTAATATTTCCTCTTACAGGATGTTTTCTTTTTCACGCTTCTCCAGGATATTTTCTTTTATCACGCCCAACGCAACAACATAATAAAATATCCTACCACGGATGCCAGGCACGAGTGTACATCTTTTTTTGTAACGATTGAATTGCGGGAGCGAAAAAAATGGGCAAATCTAAGCCCAGAGAGACAATTCAATAACATCTCCACTTCCCATCACTTCATCATGATCCCATCATGTTTGCCGAGGGTAAACACCACCATTTGCCCGATGAATGATAAGAACGTTATGAGCTTTTTCCAGAAATTGGGATTATGTCATTGTTTTTTCTTCCTCTCTTCTCTATTCCTTTATTCAATTTACTCGTCGTTGTTTTTTCCCTCTTTTCCTCCTTTCGCATCCTCTTCCGCCTTAAAGTTGAGTTTGGCGTGTTTGCATCCTTGCCTTCTAGATGTTATGTACTATATGTACTCTTCAAATACAAATTAATGCCAACATACTCGTATCCAGCGTTAATTTGAAATGTCTCCCGCATCGTTTCGCGCTAATAGATTCCGCTTTTTGAAAATTGACAATGAACTGAAAACAATGAGGTCCTGGCATGTTGAGGAGAACATGGAAATCACAGCACGCTGGAGACTAATAGAATTCAACCAACTCGGAGTATGTTGTAGCATCCTGAAAATATCATGAGCGAAGGATTCAAGTTAAGCCCATTATTAACTTACGCTATTTTTTCCGCACACCAGCATATTCGCATATGCGGACTCATATGAATTCAGGCATGTCCTATGTCTACATTCTTTTGTGCAGAGTGTAGGATTGGGTGAAATTCTCTCGAGAGGAAAGCAGGAAATGAAAGTGAATCAATAGATTGACACGCTGATAAAATTGTATTCAATGAACGAGGCAAAATTGATAACGAAATTTCGCCCTTGAGCTATGAGGCCGGGCTTCATGCTTGCGTTCGCAATTTGAAAGTTAATTGGAAGGATAATGTATGATGGTTATATGCGGAACAAACTAAATACATAGACATATACCGAGAACACGTTCTTCATATGCTGAGTGTAACGTTTTTCATAAATTATGCACTATACGAGATTGGATAGAAACCCTGAATAGGAGTGTGCGTGTGAGGATTAATTTAATTCAAGGATCGGCTTTGTTTGCATGTGTATGAGTGAATTTAATTATTTGAATATCGGGTTCAGCTAATGAAATTATCCGCAGCTTTCGCTCGCTATTATTTCGACGCTAAATTGTTTTAAGATTAGTAGCGTGGAGGTGAGTTATAATTGAAAAGGATAAAGGTATTCGTAACAAAGAAGCATTAGTGTCAGGAAAATCAGGAGATCGTGCAAGAAAACTGTTCAGGTTTATTGTCCAGTAATAAAGATTTATTAGAACACAAAAGTACAACTTGTCTCGACAGAATACAAAGAAGAACTCAATTTGACAACTATCGTTGTGTTAGATTAAGAACAAAAATATAGGTGGCTCCCCAAGCGATTAAAAGAGAATTACAAAAGGGCGCTTCGATTTGAATATAAAACAAAGGATAAAAGTACTGATTTAACATTCCCCCTCAAAGCGATAATCGTCTAAACAATCTGTTTTTCGATGCCCATGTAATTTAGACAGTTCCAATGTTTGGGACTGGTTAGCCCTTTGGTGAGCACGTCTGCTGGCATCTTCTCAGTAGGTAGGTACTCCAGATTGATCTTGCCTGCGGAAATAGCCTCTCTCACAAAACGATGTCGTGTATCAATGCGTTTGGTTCTCGTGTGGTGTACAGGATTCTCTGCCAACTTCTTCGCGCCCTGGTTATCGATGTGAATGTCGATTTTCTTCGGTGGACGAGCGCCAATCTCTTCGCTCAGTCTCTTCAGGTGCATCGCCTCCTTGGAAGCCTCGGTGAGTGCCATGTACTCGGATTCCGTCGAGGACAGCGCAACTGTGCGCTGCTTCCTCGACTCCCAGGAAACAGGACCGCCGCTCATCGTGGTTGGAGTTGGTCCGACTGGACCTGGGGCTGGAACTTCAACTGCCTCAAAAACTCGGAGAGGTTCGTCGTTTTCGCCAAACGTGGCCGGTTGCTGCTGTTGCTGATCTGGTTGCTGGACTGTTGTTCTCGTTGAGCGATTCTCTCCTAGTACAACGTCGATGTACTCGTCCGACGATGTGGCAGGACCCTCTACATCCTGCTCGGTGTTTGGCTGAACATCCGCCTGTTCTGGGAAGAACTACTCGTACTGGTCGACCTTGTTTTCTGCTGTTGTTTTCAGGAACTGGACATCTCGTGAGATCTCGACACGTCACTCCTCAGGTATCCAGACCCTAAGTGCCTTCGAATCTGCAGCGGGGCTGAGATAAACGCCTTTCCGGGCACGAGGTCCAAACTTTCCGGTATCCTTGGTCCGGTTCAGGCAGTAAACCGGTGCTCCAAACTCCTGGAAACTGCTCACATCCGGGACCTCTCCCATCCACAACTCGAACGGAGTTCGGCCCTCCAATGCTGAAGTTGGACAGCGGTTTCTGGTGAAGTTCGCGGTACACACTGCTTCTGCCCAGAAGGTAGGAGGAAGACCGGACTGGATCAACAAACAACGAGCCATCTCGACCAGAGTGCGGTTCCTCCGTTCAGCTATACCGTTTTGTTCCGGATTGTTCGGAACGGTTAGTCGATGTTTGATCCACGAGCGCTTCAGGAAGTCATCGAACTGGTTGTTTGAATATTCGGTGCCATTATCGGATTGCGGGCACTTAATCTTCCAGTCGTGCTGCGTCTCGACCATCTTCTTGAACGCCTGGAGCTCGGAGAACACCTCGTTTTTCCGTCGCACGAATCGCACCTCGCCCCATCGAGTAGCGTCATCTATAAAGGTGACGAAATACCTGGCGTGACCGTTGGATTGCATGCGCATCGGCCCGCACACATCCAAGTGTATCAGCTTGCCTGGGGCTGACTTCCACTCGGAGACCTTGGGGAAGGGCTGGCGTGTCATCTTCGCCTTGATGCACACCTCACAGTCTACCGTTGTATCGTCGTCGCTCAAATCAAGTCCTCGGAGAACGTTGTTTTTGGATGCCTCGCGAATGTCCTTCACGTTTAAGTGACCCAAAACCTTGTGCCAATCCATCAGGGGCTTCTCGTGATCCCGGCTGGCAAGCGCGGCGCACGGCTGCTCGGCAGCGTGCGAGTCGTTCACAAAATAGAGTCCGTTGACTCGCTCCGCACACAACACCACGCGATCGTCCTTCTCGCTGACGACTTCCACCGAACGTTTGCAAAACATCACTCGGTAACCTTTGTCCACGATCTTCGCGACCGATAACAAGTTCATGCGTAAATCTGGCACGTACAGCACGTCACTCAAGTTAACTGTCTCATCGTCTTCGTTCACTCGGGTAACCAATCGCGCGACACCCTTGGCACTGATTTTCGTGGAGCTAGAATTGGCCAGGTTCAATGAGTCTGAAAAGTTCTCATCTACACTCTCGAAACTGTCAATGTCACTGGCCATGTGCGCGGTACAACCACTATCTAGACACCACCGTTTTTGCGTTGAATAAACCAGCATGGAACTCTCGTCACCAGGCGCACTCGATTCCACAGCAGCGTACAGGGTAAAGCTACCAGTCTTCGTCTTGTCCTGATTGCTCTTCTTCTTGGATCGACAACTTGCTGCTTTGTGACCCGGTTTGTTGCACTTGTAGCACTTGAACTCCATCGCGTTTCTCCGATTTACCCGTTTTCTGTTGATTCGACCTGTCCACTACCATGGCGTTCTGCACTGGTCTATTGTTCTTTCGCGCGTCACTTTCTTCCACGATTTTGATTCGCAGTGTTTCCGGAGTGGGGAGCTCGTCACGTGACTCGATGGCAATCCGGAAACTTTCGAAGTTGGCCGGTAAGCTGTAAAGCAACAGTATCGACAGTAGGTCATCGTTTATCGGCACTTCCATGTCGCTCAGTCGGTCAACAGCGTCAAAGAATTTTCGCAGATGGTCACGAACGTCGTCGCCCTCGCTCATCCTCTGTAAGACGATTTGTTTCAGCAGGTTCGCTTTCCTCGCGGGGCCCTTAGACTGGTAAACAGTCTCCAACTTTAGCCAAAGTTCTCTCGACGTCGCACAATCTTTGACCTGTTTCAGTTCCGAGGATGAAATCCCCAGGAAAATGTCCGACATAGCCTTGCTATCGCCCGTTTCCCATCCTTCTATTTCGGCGTTGTTCTCTTCGCCTGGCTCAGACTTTACCTTTGAGCCATTCACGTAGCCCCACGCGTCATTTTTTATGAGTAGGGCCCTCATGTGGATCTTCCACGTGTCAAAGTTATCCTTTGTTAGAAGTTCGATGCGCGTCATGGCGGTGGTAGCCATCTTGAATTTTGGTTGCTTCGGCGAACGTTTGAGAATCAAACACAACCTCACTCTCGCGTACCGATTTCCGATCAATCTAACTTATTACAGTTTCTTTTATTTCGTGCCGCGTGACCTTGGCCCATAACCTGTCAGGAAAACCAGGAGATCGTGCAAGAAAACTGTTCAGGTTTATTGTCCAGTAATAAAGATTTATTAGAACACAAAAGTACAACTTGTCTCGACAGAATACAAAGAAGAACTGAATTTGACAACTATCGTTGTGTTAGATTGAGAACAAAAATATAGGTGGCTCCACAAGCTATTAAAAGGGAATTACAAAAGGGCGGTTCCATTTGAATATAAAACAAAGGATAAAAGTACTGATTTAACAATTAGTAAAGCATGAAATGTGAAATTCAATTCTAAGGAAAATTCACCAATTCAAATTTCTCAAACCAAAAAATTTTTCTGATTGACAATGTGCCATAATTTCACGAGGAATATTCTTAATTTTATTAGGCTAATAAATCAAATATCATAAAGGTGAACGTAAAAGAGTTGCGGCTATACTTTGTCCCATAGAGTAAGGAAAACTATCTATGTCGATAAAACCAAATGATTCGTCGATCTGGATTTCTACCCAGTTCGCAATATTGTAATAATTTTTAGAGGTTATGAAAACATACAGCATAAGCTCCTATATTTAGTTTGAAGAGTTTTTGACTGCGCTAATTTTTGCTACGCTCACGCAAAAATGCGTGGCTTTTGTGAGTATGAATGCATGTGGCGTCTGCGTTTCCCACACACATATTATTCTCTATGAGGACCAGAGCCCAATTAAACAATTCTAGAAATAGGATTTAACATTGTTTATACTTTTTAAGTCTCGATGATGCAATTTTTTTTTCTGTAAACAATAATATTTTGTTCGTTCGTTTAGGTCAATTTCAATGTATCAGGGGTAGATCTTGAGAATAGGATAATTGTAGAGGGAAAACAAGAAACTAACGCACACCGTTCGTTAATAATTAATTTATTGTGTTCTTTACAATTTCTTCCATGGTCGGTGCTCTTCAATTGGTGCTACCATGACATTCGACTATCCTGACATCGAATCGTCTTGATTCATCACTCCGTATCTGAATCCCCGGTATCATCGTAAAAATCGAATTTGGGACTCACGAAGATCCACGGTTTCAACTTTTCGCTCGTATACACCGAACAGAATTTCCGTTGGTTGGGACGTGCGATTCCCACGTCCTCGACGAGATAACTTTCGTTTCGTAAAACTCTCGAAATGATGTAGGTTCTCCCGTATCCGCAGGTACGTTCTTCATTTCTCTCGTTCGGTGCTAATTCACTCTGCAGCCAATTGTCTTCGATCAACCATATCGCATTCCCTTGGATCAGCAGTCACTTCGTTTGATATTAGAGCCATAACTAGCCGATTCGTGATGACGTCTCGAAGGAGATAATTGAATATCAACTCGATCGGACTAAACTGAGTCACAGAGTGACATTGCGAATTCAAAGGCCACTGAAGCTACGCAATTGTAAATCCCCAATCCTTGTGATCAGTTGGTGTTGTTCTTAGTAATGATAAGTTGGACTGATTTGCACATTCAATTTGGCTATTCGCTCCAGGTGTTCTGATGGCAATCTTAATATGTTGAATCTCATTAGATGCGCAGAATTCAGCGTAATTCTCGTGATGTAAAATCATTGCCTTCATTGCTAACTATACGCTTAGGTAGACCGAAGTACAATGTCAGATCCCTGAATGCGTCGATGACGGGCTTCGATTTCGTAGTTTTGACCGCTCTCAAAATTAAATACTTCCTGAACGAATCAGATATTCCACTGATGTGCAAATTATCTTGACGACTTCGTAGAAAAGGTCCCAGGTGATCGACTTGTAACGTCCAGAACGGAATAGGTGTCACCTCATCCGAATAGGGTTGGCCCTACGGTTTGCCTGCGATTCCTTTATTATAGCAGCACTCTAAGCTTGCTGCGATGTACGACTTAATGTATTTTAGGAGATTGTTGAACCAAACATCTTGCTGAACTCGATTTATGGTCTTCTCAAGACCAAAGTGGCCCATGAGATCGTGGTACGTGCGGATGATTTTCCACCTGACTGCAGACGGAACGACGAATTTGAGATCTTGGTCGATCTTACGATATAACCGGCCGTTTTTGAGCTTATAATCTGACTTGATCTGTTTGGATTGAACGGACTCAACATCGCCTCTCAGAACTTCGATTAACTCTTTCAACTTCACGTCTTGTCCTTGCAGGAGCACAAGCCAGTCTTCATTTTCTTCCACTCGCATTATGCTCTCCGATGCTATCTCTAGCTCGTTCGGTGGTTCGTTTGGAGTCCTGCTTATAGCATCTGCGTGATTCATGCGTTCAGCCGATCGATGTATGATGTGGAAGCGTACTTCTGTAGATTCGAAAACCATCAACAAATGTATAGTAGCAATGGCGCAGACGTTCTCGTGGTACTAATTGCGGCGCAATCGGTAATTATCTCGAAATGCTTACCGAGCAAATAAATTTGGAATCTTTCTAACGACTTGACGATAGTCAAAACTTCAAGCTTGTGGATTTGCTACACTGGCGGCTGTAGTGGAAAACCGGTCTGAAATTGCCACTGTCGTCTCGTTGTATGAGGGTTCTGGCAAGAGCTAGTGTGCTTGCGTCAGCGTGAACTTGATGTTCCTTCGTCGAATCGTATGCACTGAGCACTGGATTGCAGCAAAGTGCTGATTGCAATTTTTCGAATGCGTCTCGTTGATTGGTCGACCAACAAAATTGTAAATTGTCCTTCTGCTTCGAGAAAAGTGTAAGTGGTCTCAATATTAGAGAATCATTGCGAATGATTTTGCGGAAAACCCCGCTCAACCCCAGAAATCGACGTGTTTCTGTAACGTTGTTTGGTTCCGAAAACTCTCGAATTGCATTAGTCTTTTCAGCTCTTGGTTTTATTCCGTCCTCATTGACTCAATAACCCAAAAACCGACACTTAGAGGGTTCGAAGCGTCATACTGGTATCTCGAAGCATAACCAGGAATTCACGTAGTATGATTAAACCCTCTGCGATGGTTTTGCTGCGCAAGATTACTTCATCTACGTAGCTAACTGCTCGATTTCCCATTTGTTGTACCAACTTGGTAATGACCTCATGAAAATAACTCGGTACATTGCACCGGTTGAATTCATATTGGCCTGCATGCATGACAAATGTAGTGTATTTCCTGCGCTCTTCTGCGATTGGTATTTGATAATAGCCGGACATTAAATTGAGAGTCTTGTAAAATAAATTACCACCGATCAATGATATCTGCTCCTCAACAGTGGGCATGAGAAACGGACGCTTTTCAGTGATAGCATTGAGCTCACGGAAATCAACACAGAGACGATCTTCACCATTTTGTTTGCGAACGAGGGAAATTGGGGAGGAATATTCTGATGATGATGGACGTATGATATCATTTTCGAGCAGTTTGTTTACTCTTTCTTGAACGTGCTGACGCTTTGCGAATGGTATCCGGTATGGCTGGCGTCGGACAGGTTTTAAGGTCGTTAACCTTAAAGTCCTCATTACCTAATTGTATTAACCTTACTGAGCAAGCGATTCAGAAAAGCGTTCTCTATGCTTACTGATGAGGTGATACAGTTGGTCCTTTTCTTTGACGGATAGTGTTGGCTCAAAGGTTGGAGCGCTTTGGAAAGCGTTTGGCAATCGACAATCTGACCCCAATAAAAGTGGCTCCGAGATCAAGTCGTCATCCATCGGAAAAATATTCGCATTTAGTTTCTTACCTTCCAACTGAATTTCGGCCTCGAGTATCATGTTGCACGTTACTGAAGCTCCTCTAAATCCTCGTACGATGATCGGTGAACACTCCTTCACGCCTCCCATCGACATTGCGATCGTTCGTTGAATGAGTGTTCTCTCGCTGCCGGGGTCGATGAAGGACTTAATTTTGTTTCCATTGAGAAGAACCTCCTTAACAAGCGGATTAATTCTTTTTGTCAAATTTATGAGACAAACGTTACTGACGGCGGTCGCAGTTTCATTTTCCGGACATTGGTTGGTCGTATGTGATGTTCGTTGACACTTCTTGCGTCTCTGTTTCCGTTGCGGTTTTGGACAGTTCAGCGAAATATGCGCCACCTCAAGACGATTATAACATTGAACTCGATGGGAGTACGAGTTGCTCGAAGTCAGCTGCGGCCACGCATTTGATGACATAATACCTCGCTGTATTGGTGGTGGTGGTCCAAAATTTTGTCTCGACTCCGCTCGTGGCTCCGAAATTTGAACCATTTCACCAGTCCCCTTTAGGAAGGCTTGCACGGTGAACACCAAAATTCTATCGTTTCACTGATATGCCTCGCCAAACTTTGTAGCGCGATCAACAAACTGCACTGCCGACATGCCGGGCTCGGGCGACGAGTCGAAGTCAGGTAAAATATCCGTTACATCTCGGATGTTATGAAAATGCGGTCCACTACATGCCCGCACCAAATTATCAAGGCGATTCATACTCCTATAAAACCTTCTTTGACCACATTGGCAAAAAAAAGCAAAATGCTTAAGGGTTATCACTTAATGTATAGGATTTATAAAATAGTCATGTTAGTGCTATTGAAACGCTATATACAAGAAGTGGTCGCGACCACGGTATTTATCGTAGTTGCAGACATTGTCGATCTAGGAGAGGTCTTTAATTCCCTAAAGCCATTCTGACCTGGCTAGAGTTCAATCATATCAAGGTTCTTTGGGGAAAATGTCACTCAAACTTTCGGGATGAACTTGGAGATAGAAAAGGTTTTTAAACTTTTCAGTGACTCCGGCCAAAAACTCTCTCGGGACAAGTGCCATTCCTGTCGATTGCAACTGAAGTATTTGGACTACGCAGTTGATCGGAATGAGCTAAGTGCAGATCCTGAAATGAATATCCCCCGTCCGCAAGATGCTGAGCAATACAGGGAGCATGCTAGTCCACATGAGTATTCTTGGAGACTTGTACCCGAGGAAGTAGAGGTTTCCGTTAGTTTCCTCCTCAGACAGTATCCGACTGTAAGTGTTGTTCTTATTTAGATATAATTAAGCGACCCGTGCCTATCGAGGAAAGGCAGTCAGGGGCAAATGGCTGTCGCAAACGGAGCTTTAGACTTACCAAAATACTCCTGAAGGCAGGTAAAACGCTATGAGAAGGAAGATAAAAACCATGATGAAAGTCGGAAAGGAGAAAAACTCCCGGTGGCAGAGGTTAGTGAGCAAGCAGGCTCCTGGCCATCGTTATCCAGAGAGGGCAATGCTATAGAAATGGTAAGCTTGACTTCCCTGACAGATATATTTACAAGCAATCTCGGGCTTGATGGAGAAAATCCATTCAGGCGTAGACCTTTGTTGGCGTAAACAACATCACAAAAAGAAAGTGAACGTGGGGAAGTCAGTGAATTCCAAAACTTAGTTCGCAGCAAACGTTTTCAAATGCAACGCAGACTTCGATAGGGGATCCAATAGCTCTGGCGTCATCTTTAGGAGCAACAAGGTCAGTTTAAAAAATCAGGGACAAAACAGAGAACAATAACACCCTTATCCAAACGGAAATTCCTGCGGTAACAAGAGTGTTTTAAGACAGAAAAGCGGAAAACTCTGCAGGACGCGCTAGATGTTAGCTCGCTAGAAGACAATATAAAGAACATCTGACATCTGACAATTACTGCTGTGAAAGCCACCTAAGCGACCAAAGCAAGGGCCTTAAACTCCGAAATTATAACGAACCATCCTAAAGTCCACAAAAGGATCACGGGAGGAGTGACCAGACAAATGAAGTGCCGTTTTGTGATTTCACCACCATCATCGAAAATATGGTTGAAGTGGTGAGCTCGAAACCGGAAGCCGATAGCCTCTCTCGTGAAAAGAGGTCACAATGAACAATTTTCGTCTAGCAATACTAAAATAAAAGGCTAGTCCGAAAAGCGGGAGACGTTCTTAAGCGGATAAAATCAGCATGCAACTCGCCAAAACTCAGCAAAGCTGTAAACACATAAAGCAGTATCAGAGGAGCGAGTTAAAGGTCAAAGAGAACCAGAAGGCAAAAAAAACTGAAGGCTAATGAAGCGCTGAGGGCTAAGGCTGAAGGGTATGTGGAGAAAGCTACACCATCAAACACCAATAAAAGAATGGGTCAGTCGTGATCCGTGCAGAGACTCCAAAACAGCTGATCCATATGTTGATTAGTGCCTCTGTGAGTACTGTGACCGTAATTGTATCAGTTGGTATCACCTCGGGCCACCAGGATCAACGATGGTGATCAGTACCGGAATCCTTCACTCGAAGGGAATGGTCCAATTTTGACGTGCTCGAACGTTGCATCAGATAGGCTGTATATTTGCAGTGGTCACTTCATGTTCCGAGTGATTTCGTTGTGCTGGCATGGTAGGAGCTTATCGAGAGCCAGAAGTAGCAATCGGCGATCATCTCCCTAGTTGCTCGAGTGCCTGGGTGGGAGAGGCCATGGATATTCTGCATGACTATCGCTCAAAATTGCTGCGGCATGAATGGTCGTTTCCTTTTCAGAGTAATGACCTGGTGAAGAGTTAGAGAGGAGTCATTCAACCTCTGTTGTCTCCACTTAAGTGGCCGGTCGTGGCTACTTAATAGCGCTTGAAGCTTGGGGTCATCCTTCTGAGCTAGGGTAGTAGTGGTACAGTCTATTGATTTAATAATATTTACCCTTGAAAGATAGTTAGCGACGGCATTCTTTCAGCCTGTGATGTGTCGGGTGTTCGTTGTGAAATGCAATTTGAATTTCAGCCGACGTTCTTGCCCCGGTAATGCTTTTTTGGAGTACTGCTGGAGTACGAACTGCAATGGCTTGTGTTGGGTGTAGATGGTGAATACTCTATCTTCGACGATATGTCGGAAGTGTCGAATTGCTCCATGTATAGCTAATAGTCCCCAATCGTACGTGCTGTACTTGCTGGAGAAGAGCCCAAGCCTACCCTTGATTACTGTAGTACGGCTCCAATGCCGTTGTCTTATGTGTCAACGCAAAGAGACCATATGGCGTTGGAGTCGGGATGAGCCAGGATCGGGACTATCCCTAAGTTTGACGTCCACCCGTTTGAGAGGCGTTTGGTCGCGTTTGTGGTTTCCCGTGATCAGCTGGAGTAGGGTTTGCTGGTGTTGAGCTGCGTGTGGGAGGAAGTGAAGGTAGAAGTTGACCATCTCCAAGAAAGACTTCAGTTGGTGTACGGTCTTCGGCCTCGGCGGTGCGGAATTTCCTCCATTCTTTCAAGTAAGGGTTTCAATCTGTGCTTGCTGATGGTTTACTCTAGGAACTTGAATTCTAATTTTCCAAACTGGCACTTAGAGTGTTGATCATCAAACTTAATTTGACTAGTCGGTCCAAAACTTGCTTCACGTGCTCCAAGTGCGCCTGTTGATCGAGCGAGAAGATCAAGATGTCGTCGAGATAGAAAATACGTTGTCCAAACCACGCAGCACCTCGTGTATGAAGCGCTGGAATGTCTGATCTACGTGGCACAGTCCGAACGTCATGCACATAAATTCGTACAATCTGAACGGTGTGATGATAGCAGTCTTCAGAATGCCACTGAGATCCACAGAAATTTGATGGTACGCCTTCTGCAAGTGGATCACGGAGAAGACTAACATTCCGTGAAGGGCTGGGGTACAATCCAGGAAGAATCCCATTGGATAGCGCACGGTAGTTTCCGTATGGTCGCCAATCTCCATTTCCTTTTTCATCATATGCAAGGGGCTGCTCCATGCGCTTTTTGATGGCAAATTCCACGTTTGATAAGTTCTTCGAATTCGCCTTTTGCGGTGGCCAGCTTGTCGTAAGAGAGTCTTCGTGCCTTGGCTTTGACCGGTGGTCCCTTGGTTTGTATGTGATGCGTGGTCATGCACCTGGTGTCCGGTTGTTGGCTGATGTCTCAGACGTTGACGTAATCTAACAGTAGGGATTGGAGCTCGTTACTGATATCCATCGGTAGTAAGTTCGCTTTGGGCGCCTGTTTGTCTTTGGGCACTAGGATCATTTCGAATTCGGAGCAGAGGCCGGCAATAAAGATGCATCCTGTGACGCAGTAAAGAAAGTCCTCGGCAAAAGCGCAACTATAGCCCCGCAACGATCGAAATACGAGACATTGACTGCGTGACGGATCTGGCCGAGGTAGAAGAAGCTATCAAAAAGGAGTTCCCTAGCGTGGGAAGGATCAAAGCGAGACTGACACCAGAAAACAACAGGGGACAACGCATGGCCATAGTTGACTTGACTGAAAAGGACGCCGAACAATTCCTGAACAAGGGCAAAGTACGAATTGGGTGGGTTGTCTGTAGGATACAGCGAAGAGCAACGCCTCTTCAATGTTTCAACTCCCTTGGTTATGGTCACACCACACAAGTATGCAAAGGACCCGATAGGAGTTCCCTATGTTACAAATGCGGCGAAACGGGTCATAAAAGAAAAGAGTGTACGAAGGAGGCACACTGTATTCTTTGCAAGGATGCAGATCCAAAACTTGATTTTGGACACGTCTTGGGATCAGGAAAATGCCGGGTGTTCCAGGAAGCCCTAGCCAAGGCAAAATCAGAGCTTCGATGACCCGCATCCTGCAGCTAAACCTACACTGCAGTTCAACCGCCCGAAATCTGCTTGAGCAGTTTGCGAGGGACAGGAAAGCCGACTTCTTGCTGCTGAGTGAGCAACACCATGATAAAAGTCCTGCATTATGGTACTCTGAAGAAACTGGTACTGCCGCTATCTGGGTTCGGAACAGTGACTTTCAAGTGGAGAGTTGTGGACGGGGGGATGGTTTTGTGTGGGTTCGGTGCTCAGGGATCACCTTCTTCAGTGTGTACCTAACGCCTAACGAGTCGATATCATCTTTCCAAGCCAAGCTTAATGCTCTGGAGGCCGCTGTTTCGAACGCAGAGGGTAAAGTGCTCGTTGGGGGCGACTTCAATGCTAAAGCAATCGAATGGGGCATGCCTCAGACGGATCTGCGGGGAAAACGAATCCTGGGAATGGTGGCCAGGACGGCCCTCGTCGTACTAAACTCCGGAAATACGCCGACTTTCCGCCGTATTGGCTGTGAGGGAACCATACCGGACGTGACATTTGCCTCAGAGTCCTTAGTACGGAGGATACACAACTGGAAAGTATTAGAGGACTACTCAGCCGGTGATCACCAGTGCATTCTGCTTGAGATAAGTGATGCTGTCTCCCGACGTCCGTACTCTCGGCCTTCTACAACTGGATGGAACATTGGAAGAATGGACGTCGAGAGGTTCGTCAAGGTTCTCACAGCAGATGAGCTGCTGCAGGGAGCTCCGGAGGGGACGGAAGAACTGGCAGCTGAAGACGTGGTGAACTCTACTATGAGCATAATCACGACTGCTTGCTGCGCTTCCATGCCCCGTCAAAGACCCCGGCACGGCAAGACCCCAGTGTACTGGCGGTCTACTGAAATCGCTGAAAAGCGGAGGGAGTGTCACAAGCTTCGGCGTGAGGCTCAACGGGCGCGCATAAAAGTCGGCCAGGAAATACCTTCGCAAACTGATCAACAGTAGCAAGGCTCGCTGCTGGCAAGACCTAGTGGACGATGTGAACAAGGATCCGTGGGGCCTTGGCTACAAGCTGGTCATGGGGAAACTTGGTGCCCTACGGAAGCCTTGTATACATGACGCGGAAAAGATGGACGCGATAGTGCGGGGACTCTTCCCCGCCCATTCCGTCCGTGTTGACGCTGTCCATGGTGAAACAGCAGCAGAGTGCCCACTCTTCACACAGCTGGAACTGCAAGAGGCAGTCCTTTCATTAAAAGCTAGGAAGATCCAGATGGTATTCCGGCTGAGGTGTTGTGGCTTGTCTATCGCCATTGTCTTGACTTGCTGCTCAGCACATTCAACGCTTGCTTACGTGACGGGGTTTTCCCGGTACAATGGAAAGTGGCGGGGCTCGTGCTGATCAGCATGGGGAAGGGAAATCCCGAATCGCCACCTGCATATCGCCCATTATGCATGCTAGACACGGCTGGGAAAGTGCTAGAGATATTCATCAAGGGAAGACTCACTGACGCAATTCGTGCTGCTGGGGACCTATCTCCTTGGCAGTACGGCTTTAGAGCAGGGCGTTCTACTATCGATGCAATTGCAGAGGTGGTGGGCGTTGTCCAGAAAGCAGAGGCATATAGTCCCACCAAGCGACGGATCGTCCTGTTGGTGCCACTCGACGTCAGCAATGCCCTCAACTCCGCTAGACGGGCGGATACTCTAAATACGCTGGGAAAGCCTTTTCGAGTTCCAGAATATATAATGCGGCTTTTGAGGAACTACCTAAAGGACCGAAGTCTGCTCTACGCCACGATACAGGGCCAACGAAGAATGGAAATTGCATCGAGTGTTGTCCAGGGATCTATCCTTGGTCCAAACCCATGGAACCTGTCTTACGACCGGCTACTGAGACTGGAAGCACCAGATGAGTAGCGTTTGATCGACTATGCGGATGATGTTGCCGCTCTGATCGCTGGACGCACTGTTGAATAAGCGCAACTTAGGCTAGGTATGCTAATGCGCCGAGTGACAGACTGGATGGTTGCTCGCGGGTTCAGTTTAGCTCTGGAGAAAACCGAAGTGGTCAGTGGTCAGTGAATATAAATTATGAAATTAGTTTTTTTTTATCTCTAAGAGCTGATCACGAAATGGACAAGATGAGATTAATAGGATAACTTCACATAATTTGTGTGCCCCCTTATACCGATGGTCTAATCATTGTCTGGGTGGCACACCTGAGGAAACGACGAAATGTGAAGTGCAGGTCGCACGAGCGTTGTGCGACGAAGAAAGTGTGATAGAGAGAGTGGAAGGGAATGGAGGTTTTATAAAAAAAAAACAAAAAAAATTTATAAGATGAAATTGAAGTTGAATAACTGATGGATGATTTTAATTGTGATGTATTTGTACATTACATCGACCCCTCTTGCCAAGGGGCATAAAATATTACTGTCGTTGTTAAGCAGGCCAACTTCAAAGGTTGAATAGTTAGATGCTGATGTAAAGACCGGTTGTAATCTTGGACAAAGTAGTTAATTCAGTTTGCTCTCTAACATATACTCGTACATGTTTCCAGCATTTTCGAAGTCATGGAGAGTAACTTGTCTCTGTGATTGCTCACCGCCAATAGCGCGATTCTCGGTTCTATGACAACTATGGTGTTGTTGATTATGATCGGGATTGGTGTTAGCTGGAACAAGTGAAATTGATCTTGGTTGGTTAGTGGTAGTCTTAACTTGAAAATGAAGTAGTCTCTAGTGGCGGCACCCTTTATGATCATCAATTTATAAATATTGACTGGACCGTCGCTTTGGATAGGTATCTGGAGTGGCGGTACCAAGTGCCATCTTATTTTACGTAGTTCTTGTTGGATTTGATTAATTGGTTACAAGCTTGGGCTGATTTTGCCATAATGAGTGTCAATGAGGACATCTACTAATAGTTCTTGAACCTTTTGCAACCTTGATGCTCTTAGAGTTAGTTAGATGGACAGCATGTTTATCAGTTGACTGATTCGTTGCTGATGCTCTAGAATATCATTTTCCTGGATCCTGTATGCTATCTCATGAATTTGTTTTCCCACTGTTCTGGACGTCTTATTGATCTGTGCCTGATCCCTCTTGATTATGTTTATGGTGGCGTCAACTATTGACATCTGGTTCTTCATGAGATTAAGGAGATGATCTTCATTGGCCTTGACGTCTTCGATAGTTTAAGCCATTTCCTGAGAATATTTGGTGTCAAAAATTCCGAAAAGTGAGTGAGTGATATTACCCACTAGGTCCATTGTGCCTGTTTGATTCCTTTTTTGGGTCACAAACAATTTGTTAAGCTCTAACTCGGCAATGATGAGGCCGAATCGCTTAATTAAAACTCTGCAAGTGTTATTCTGCTGTAGTAAATCACAAAGGTGATTCAACATGTCTAGTCTATTGTACATTGCCACCAAGCCCATCCAAATCGGTTTTACATCGTAATAGATTATTCAATTCTATTCAGTTGCTATGTGTTCAATGGTTGCTATCCTCCAAAAGAGTATGTCGGATATCTGATTGAACCTTATAACTTGAACTGGAGATCCAAGGATTAGTGATAGCAACAATAGTCCTACAAGGACAGTCAGCATCGTTGGATATGCAGTTAATCTTGCATATTTCTTGGGAGAGGCGTTGATTTGCAAGACATCCCCGTCATCGGGCTGATTCTAGTGATGGCAACGTGATGAGCCTGCAACATCTCTTGGGTGTTGGTGGTAGTCGGGAATATTTTTTGGAACTTCCTGAATGATGAAAGTTGAATCAGTTGGCTTAAAGCAGTCTTCAACAGTCAATGGAGCTAACCTGAGAATCGATCTCTTACGAACACCAGATGCTGTTTGCACCTCCACTAAACGCACCAGTCTATCGTCATCCCTGAATATTTTGGCAATACGTCCCAAAGGTTACTTCTGTATCGGACAATTCTCTTCCTTTAGCATTACCATCATCCCATGTTGTACATTAGCCGATGGATTACGCCATTTCTGTTTACTCTGGAGATTATTAAGGTATTCAAGAGACCATCGCTGCCAGAAGTTCAGCCACAGGCATCTAACCTCCTGTCATCGACGTGTCAAGCTGCCAGTGTTGGGCCTTGCGTTGATACCAACTTGAGCCATCAATGGTTCCCCAATCAAGAAGTGTACTGGTGTCAAGGCCTCCAAATCCCTTGGATCGGAGCACATGGGACAAATCGGCCTGGAGTTCAAAACAAACGGCCTCCAGCTTCTCATAAGTGAGTGAGGCTCCTCATGAATGAGTGAGTAGATGATGCTTTGTTGACTTAATTGCCACCTCCCATAGCCCACCGAAATGAGGTGCTCTGAGAGGAATGAAATTAAGTTCAATTCACCTCAAATTGCACGGCTAATGATAAACTCCTGATGATTTTAGTTCAGCCAACTTGCTCATTGCACCAACAAAGTTAGTTGCATTACCGCAGTTGAGTTTTTCACAATGTCCTTTCCTGCCCAGAAAATGTATGAGTGTGCCGATAAATGCGTTCGTGGTCAGATCAGTGGCTAGCTCAAAGTAGACTGCCTCTGTGTCAAAGCAACACAATACCACAATATAAGCCTTCTGTTTTTTTTACGTCGAGTTTTGTAATGAACCCCAAATGGACCAAAGAAGTCCACTCCGGAGTTTATGAATGGTCGTGCTGGTTGCATTCTGGTTTCAGGCAGATTTCCCGTGAGCTGGCACAGCAGTTTTGGCTTTGCTTTGGTGCAGGTCATGAAGTGTCGGACAACTGATCTCGTCATGACCTCCCCGTTGTTAGGCCAGAACCTCTTCCTGGTATAATTGAGTAGAGCTTGTGGACCACAGTGGAGACACCAATGGATTTTCCGAGTGTGTGAAAATGCATATATTTTGTAATTGATATTTTTAAGAATTTATTAGGTCATAAATTGTTTTGATATTTTTGTAGGTCGTTAAGAATAACAAATTTTTGTGTAAATAGTTGAGGCGAATGTAAAATAAATTCAATTCTGATTTAGACATTCAAGAGTTGACTTTTGATTTTCTGTGAAGAATTCATGGTCGCAAAGTTTAATATTCGCTCGACTGAAATAATCATGGCGTCGTGGGCATTAGTTCCTCGCCACTGTATCTGCGGAGCATTTCCACTTGTTAAGTTAAAATTTGTCAAACCTTATCCGAAATACTTTGAACTTGTAAATTTATACTAGCAAAACCCAGGATAGTGATCCTGCATCACTTCAATTGATCATGAATGTTTCACATGATTTTTTTGACTTTTGGGTCATTGTACGGAAGTATCATAGGACGTTTGGCATTGTAGGGACCAGACGAAATCCCAAGGCGGCCAGAAATTCTCATTACTCCACCGTTGTCGATGATTTGTATTAAATCTCAAATTGAGCTCCCTGTTTTGACCTTTCAGTGTTTTTGCAGGCTGTGTAAGTCATCTTTGAAATCATTCTCTTGGATACGTCGAATTAAGGATATCAGTGCCCTCTGCAACTCTTCTGGTATTAGTGTGATATGTGGGGTCCTGTTAGTCTTAGGTCGTCTGGCATGACGGCCAAAACACAGCATGTAGGCAACTATTCTTTGTGAAGTCGTGAAAGAATTACGATGATAAATATGGTATACTACTTCACCTGGTTCAGTGATGAGCACAACTGTGGCTTATGGCACCCTTTGTTTGGATTCTGATGACTCGCTGGGCTTGATCTGGTTGACGTTTTTGTTGAAAGAATTCAGCTTTAATTTTGCATTCCCATGCAGAAAGCGTGAGCTATAGAACTAAAGATTTGAAGAAGCAAATTTCGGTGCTGGCATTCCGCAGGAGACGATGTCGGCTGTATTATCGTTGGGTCGAACATGGCACCATTGGAAAGCTAGTCAACCTTCCTGAATTTTGGCTACACGGTTGGTGACGAATGTGTGGAATGAAGATGTTGAAAAATATGAGACTGGAGATGCAACATGAGTCGCACTTTATCGGCTATGTGGATATCTTGCAGGTCTACTCGTTAGATTTACCATTGAACAAGCAAAACTCAGGCTAGGTTTGCTAATGCGGGGAGTGAGTGACTGGATGACTGCTCATAGATTCAGTCTAGCACTGGAGAAAACCAAAGTGGTCATCTTGAAAAAGAGAATCGCCAGAGTAAGGGTGATCAGTACTGAAGACATACCAATCGAATTTAAGCCAGCGGTAAATTACCTGGGCTACCGATTTACTCGAAGATGGTTGCTTTGTGCGTACCGGCTCTGAGCTGACTTATGGCCAACATAGGGGGGATCAACTAATAAGAACACGCCTCCTGATGAATGTCGTCTTTGGTGTTGTGGTGCACCGTATTACGCGGGATTAATGAAACCATCCTCGTGCGGAGACTGGTTCACGCCAGCCTCGGAAGTGTTGAAAAATTTCCCTGGTAGTCAAAACGTCATGCCGTAGACCATATTGGCTAGCGTCGATTCGATATCTTCCTTCACAGTCGATTGCAGTCCTAGAAGTACAATCGGTAGTGCTTTCGTCCGTTGGGGTGAGTCGTAATAGTGGATCGTGAGTTTGATCGTGCAATGCCACCATCCCACTATGCTATTGGAAGCCGGATGGTACGGCATCGCCCGCAAGTGCGTGACTCCAAGTAGCCTGGTTAGCTCCTTAAATACGTGGCTCTCAAACTGTCTACCGATGTCAGTCGTGATGCGTGCAGGGACTCCAAAACGGCTAATCCATATGTTGATTAGTGCCTCTGTGACTGCTGTGGCCGTGATCATCCCAATTGGTATCGCTTTGAGCCAGCGGGAGAGCTTATCCATGATGGTGAGGCAGTACCGCAATCCTTCACTCAGAGAGAGTGGTCCGAAGAGATCGATATTGATGTACTTGAACTATGCATCGGGTAGGCTGTACTTTTGTAGTGGTGACTTCGTGCGCTGGCATGGTAGGTAAGGTCAGATGTACTTGTTGATGTTAAAGTTAGTCGAAGGCCAGAAGTAGCGATCGGTGATCATTCTCCTGGTCGCTCAAGTGCCTGGGTGAGAAAAGTCATGGATGTTTTGCACGACTATCGCTCGAAATTGCTGCGGGATGAATGTTCGTATTCTCTCCAGAGTGATGACGCAGTGAGTGGGTGGTCGTGGCTACTTAATAGGGCCACGCTTATGAGCTAGAGCTAAAGTGGTAAAGTCAGTTGATTTAATTTTATTCATCCTTGAAAAATAGTTAGCGATGGCATCCGCTGAAGTCCAGCTGGCGTTGTTGCCTCAGCGATGCTTTTTCGGAGCGCTGCTGAAGTGCAAACTGCAAGGGCTGAAGACAGTGAATACTCTGCCTTTGACCATGTGTCGCAAGTGTCAAATTGCCTCGTGTATAGCTTACAGTTCTCGATCGTACGTGCTGTACTTTCTTTGGGCGTCTGTTAACTTTCCGGAGAAGAACCCTCCTCCCTTGATTACTATAGTACGGCTCCAATGCCGTTGTTTGATGCGTCAACGCAAAGAGACCACATGGCGTTGGAGTCAGGATGAACCAGGATCGGGGCTTTTCCTAAGTCTGACTTGGACTGCTCAAATGTGGCTATCGCTTTGTCCATCCGATTGAGAGGCATTTGATTGCATTTGTGGTTTGCCATGATCAGGTGCAGTATGGTTTGCTGATGTTGAGCTGCGTGTGGCCGGAAGTGACGGTAGAATTTGACCATCCCCAAGAAAGGCTTCAGTTGGTGTACGGTCTTTGCCCTCAGCGTTGAGGAAATTCCCTCCGTTCTTTCAGGTAAGGGTTTCAATCCGTACTTGCTCATGGCGTATCCTAAGAACTTGAATTCTAGTTTTCCAAACTGGCACTTAGGAGTGTTGATGATCAAACCAAATTTGACGAGTCCGTTCAAAACTTACATTACGTGCTCTAATTGCGCCTGTTGGTCGGGCGAGAAGATCAGGATGTCGTCGAGGTAAACAAATTTGTTGCCTAAGCCTCGCAGCACCTCATTCATGAAGCAGTGGACCTACGTTGTACAGCCCAAACGTCATGCACAAAAATTCGTACAATCCGAACGGTGTGATGATAGCAGTCTTCAGAATGCCACTGAAATCCATGGGCATTTGATGGTACACCTTTTGCAAGTCGATTATGGAGAAGACTGAAATTCCATGAAGGGCCTGGAGAATCCAATAGGGTAGTGGTTAGGAATTGTGGCCGCCGATCTCGATTTGGCTTTTTCAGCATATGCAAGGGGCTGCTCCATGCGCGTTTTGATGGCAAGTTTGATAAGTTCGCCTTTCGCGGCGGCCAGCTTGTCAAGGGAGAGTCTTTGTATCTTGGCATTGACCGGTGGTCTCTTTGTTTGGATGTGATGCGTGGTCATGCACCTGTTGCTTGGTTGCTGGCTAACATCTGAGAGGTTGATGTAGTTCTACAGTGGGGACCACAGCTTGTTACAGATATCCATCGGTAGTAAGTTCGTTTTGGGCGGTTTTTTGTCTCTGGGCGCTATGATCGCTTTGGAGCATGTACGCTGAATGAGTCGTCTCACTTTCATGTCGATGAGAAGGCCAGAGTGCTCGATGAAATCAGCTCCGATGATTGGAGAACTTACATCGGCTATCATGAAGTTCCACTTGAAAGGCGTTGCCAATCCCAAATCTATTTTCACCTCACGTTTGCCGAACGTTCTACCTACTTTGTGAACCATTGACGGCCACTAACCTCGAGGTGGTGTCAGGAGAATTGAGGTCCTGGATGGCAGGTGGGATACATGAAATATCTGCGCCAATGTCGATGAGGAAGGCTCTTTTGCTGATGTTGTCTCGAATCCTTAATCGTTGAATCGCGCGATGGGAGGCCGCTACGTGTGGGCTATCGGTGCTTAGTTTTTTGAGTAGGAGCAGGGTTGCCGGAAGTTGGTTGGTGGTACCAGCGAAGTTGCTAGTTGGTCATTCTCGGGCGGCACATTGGTGTCTCTTGCTGTTGTGTCGGTTGTGTGCAAAGTAAGTCGTGTCATGAAGTCAACCTATTCCACAGCATCCTGAGCGCGTCCTGTTTTTTCGTCATTTTATGGCTGAGGGCTCGGACTTCGGAGGAAAGGTTGTTTATTTGTGCTGTGGCTTGTTGTCCCTCGCAACCGCTTCCACGTGACCCCATGCAAGTGATCAGCGATCGTTGCGAGATCTGACAGTGGGGGATCATTGGCCGATAGGATGCTCCTCAGTGGGACATCGAGGCGGTTAGCCACATTTGCTGTAACAAGGGTTCAAACACGTTTTCGTTGGCAAGAGTGTGCATCTGGTTGAGAAGCTGCAACGGGCGTTGGTATCCCAGCTCGATCTCTAAAAAGAGCTTTTGAATACGCTGCTGGGCCGAGTCTGCGTGGGTGGCCAATAGAGCGTTTTTCAGGGCACTATATTTATTTTCCGATAGCGAGTTTGTCACGATGTTACGCACCTGCTTGATCACCCTTATGTAGAGATTTGACAAGACTCGTAACGAAATTTGCATCTAACTGGGTTTAACAGAATTTATCTAATCACTGATTCATCTAAACAACATGAAAACACAAATACGGTAGCTATTTATAATTTTTGAATAATTCAACGAAAATACCAAAACTAGACTGAACTAATCCCGAAAAGAAATCTCTTTTTATATCCTTTATCAACATTCTCGAAATTTATACTTCCTCTCTTTTGGTCATTCATATTCCGGAACAAGGACATTCGCTAAGAGATTTCAGATATTAATAACCATTGTATCCTTCATTTTTCTGCAACGTATTTCACGGATCATTAAAATATTTTCCTCCAAGAACTTCACAACTTGCCATTAAAATTTATTTTCTTCTACCTCAACATATAATATTACATTCATCTTTAATTAATTCATTACATCAACATAAAAACACCATATCCTACATCTCCAAGTCTATTAAAACTTTTCAACTGCGCCATTATTGAAAAAAAGGAGAGAAAGGCTGCCCCATTGAAAATGTACCAACGATACAATATGTACACTTTATACTTGCAACGAACTCAGTAAATAGCTCGTTAAATTAAGATAAACTAAGGCAATATGGAAGTAAGTAGTGCTAGTGAGTTTGGTATGGTCCGTTAAAAATAAAAACAAACGCCATAGCAATATTATCAACAAAAAAACAAAAAACTTTTTTCTTGCTACAACAATTACTCCTTCATTTCGTTTTCCTGTTTCTGTCTTACACCTTGGACTAGATACTACGTAGTAGCATCAGTTACTTCATTTCCTGCTTTTACGGGAACACTAAAAGGGAAAAAATGTATACGAGTATCTGCATTTTAGTGGCAACCTCGTGTCCTCATCTCATACGAGTGTACCTTGTAACGAGGCTAGCCTGCTGTAGTACAGTTCGATGACGACAGGATCTTAAGGATGTAGAACGTGCTCATATTGTGAACCTTTCAGTAGATATTTATAGGTGAAAGTTTAGCTATTAAATTATCGGATGCTATCAATGTACGAATATGTATCACAGGATGGGCTACAAGGATGTTCGTTTGCAAGTTGAGTGACTTTGTTGCCATAGTGTCAGAATTCTGATATAACTTTGTTTGATGGCAGGATAATGTACAGACATTAATTGTGAAATTATGTAGACCTCGGCGTATCCTGAAATGATGCTGGAGCACGTTAATTGGAGTAATCATTAGTAGTTGTATAATAAGATTTACAGATTGACCTTTTCGCATTTCGGGCAGGATGAAATTTATGCGAAAGAATACAGATTTATAGTTTGGTAACATAACTGAAAGGATCCAATTCGTTATGCAAAACATATCAGAGGATATTCCTGCAGAAGCTTTCATTTTAGGTAACTGATTGCAAAGGACTTTCATGGAAGTTCATAGATACAAAAATTGATCTTTGAAAGCCACCATCAATATTTCAAATCCCCTCTAAAAGTTTATATCGCAGCCAAAACAAATACACCTACCTATAGCTTCTCTTTACGCTTCAAAGGACGAGCTAGATTGACGTTGGGGTCACATGGCGATGGTGAAGCTCTCAAATGAGTTCGAAACCACATTGATGGTGAAACCAAAACAAATCCCTTGGAACTATTTCCATTTCCATTAATTCTTAACTCGCGTTAACATACTAAAAGAGAGTTTAAAAAACCACACGATTCCATTTTAGCTCCTTCAACATCCACGTGTTAATGCCACTGTGCATAAAGTGGATAAATAAATTGCTACAGCTTTTACGTGTTCGCCTGTTACAATATACTGCTGATGGTGCTCTATATTTTTTAAGGATGTGTAGAACACAAGTTAAAGTAAACCACCTATGTATACGTTAAAGTTGCTCAGCAATGCTCAGGAATGTTTTCCTTTTCCTCTATTACATAATTCATGATTTGAGTTGGTTGGACCTCAGCTGGGAGACCATGCAAGGGTTGAGTAACTAGCGATGCGAAAGTGCTTTTTATTGGCCACGTCAATAATTCATGAATGCATTTTATCCAGAAACATTCATAGAAAAGTTGTTTGGAATTAGAAATCAGAAATGCTTGCGGTGATAGTATTTGCCACATCCTGAGTACACCGAAAATTAAACTCGGTTTCCCGTGTATCACTTTATAAATAAATCAGGTATTCTATTTACAATTCTAACAAAAAGTTCATAAACTTTCAGAGTAACCATGATGATATTACCAGGATCTTTCACAATATCATAACTTTTCAACTTTTCTGTGCAGATGTTGGTTGTTATCTAGTTTTACATGTGGCCAATATCTCATCTTTTAGGTAACTCTAAGTGGAAAGATTTTGTTAATTTTTTTTCAATTATTGTTTCAAACTTGTTCCTCCTTCTGCCAGCTCATCTGAAAGCTTGTCGGCGGCTACGCATTGTAATAACCTCAGATGTATCGGAGCGATACCTACCAGAAATCTGCAATCACTACACAATTTCCTTACTAGCAGACCGGATTAGATGACAGATCTCTGTCACTGAACTGCCACTCATCAAGCGAGTAAAATATGGGGAAATTGGTGAGTTTCCCATCCCCCATGCGTCCTTGTTGGTAGTGCGTGTATTCGTCTATGAATTCTTTGTTCACATTCCACCAAATTTAGTCGCGGAGCTTGCCCAAATTTTATTAGGTTGGCGAATTGGCTATCGGTGCAATAAAACCGTGCGGTAAATAGTCTGGTAAGTGTTGGATAGGACATGAGTGGCTGCCCGTAGCCGCCATTGCAGGCAACAGAGCTCGCACTCGATCGTAAAGATATGGAAAGAACTCCGCTTGTTGCGGTGCGAATTCGTACGACCAAAAAATCTGCAGCAGCCATTCAACATTGTAAGCAAACCGTGTTCCTCCAGGGTGCGAAATCAATAACGATAAAGCGCCTCGCAGGGGGATATTCACTGTGTCGCTGCATCGATTGAAGTGAACACTACTTCAAGTAAGATTAGGATACTTATCGATCACGCTATTCCCGAATACCAGTGATAGCACATGTGGGGACGCAGCAGCTCGCCGCTACAAGGTTTCGATGTTTTGAAGTCACCGCCAGAGAAAATGCAATGCTCAAAAGAGAATTAGACAACAACGCAGGAGTTGAGAAGCAACAGTGAGTCTGATGTAAGCAATACGCAATTCCGACCGTGTTCATGCCGCTACGTGATTATTGTTAGTTATTAGGTTAAATAATGTTATATAAAGTGGCGACGCTTGTATTGTATTGAGTGATACCCACAATTGGTGACGCTAACGTCTTGCGCAATGGCAATAGAACAATTTTACGATGTTCAAAAGTGCAAAAGCGATCGACATACTGACGGAGTTGCATAAGCTGTGAAATTACCTCCATTTTGGCAGAGTCAACCGGCTTTATGGTTCGCACGCGTCAAACCACAATTTCACGCAAACAAAATTAAAAACGATGCTACTCATTTTGGCAGGTTGATAGCGGTACTCAACGTTTCCGTGCTCGCACAAATCACCAATATCATCGAGTTGCCGCTAGAAAGTCATAAATATCACAACCTTAAAACACAACTACTGTCGTGTTACGGCATGTCGGAATCGCAGAGTAGGTGTAAACTACTGCACGGGTTCGAACTAGGTGATCAACGCCTATCGCAACTCCTTCACTGCATGCAAAACGTAGCTAAGGCAAACATATCCAAAGGAGTCTTGCGTTACATGTGGCTCGAACGTCTGCCATCAGAGGTTCGCTCAATAGTGGCCGCGTCGGACACCCCAACATTAAGCCAATTGGCTGATCAAATTTTCGTCAGTTTAAATGACGACGCCATTCCAGAAATAAACCCAAGCTGACGGGCAGAAACGCATCATGACGGCATACGAAACGAAGATGCATTGAGAGAAGAAATCACAGAACTCCAAAAAACGTTACATCAGACTCATGTCCAGCCCGTCAACGGCAGTAATTGTAGTTGCCATCCCGAATGTAAGTACACAAAAAGCAAATCAATCAAGCCACGTTCCAGTCATTCCGAAATTCCATGCACCAGATCGAAAATACGCGTCAAGCTACAAATTATTCGCAGCAAATGGCAGTGGAATAAGCAAATTCGTGACAAAGAACATAACGCTCTCACTGGGACTATCTAAACCACTGACTTGGAAATTTCTCCGTGTCTACTAGGCGCCGATTTTCTCTAGCATTTCAGGATAATTGTAGACCTTAAAACCAAAAAACTCCTCAATCCCGCTGGACGACTTACAAAAAGACAAATAAGGCAAGCCTCACCGTAAACAAAAATTCGGTATTCCACGCCTTATTAAGAGAGTTCCTGGAAATCAAAACTCATGCAAAATGCACAAAGTCTCAACTCATAAAGTCCAGCACCACATAGTCACAACTGGACCACGCGTAGCCGATCGTCCACGTAGGCTTACTCCCGAAAAGTTAAAAATTGCAAAATTTGAATTCGGCTACTTAGTCAGAAAACGATTTTGTCACCCTTCCAGTAGCCCATGGGCTAGACCACTCCACTTAGCACAAAAGAAGGATGGCACGTGGCATCCATCGCCGTTTGAACTCAAAAACTCAACCCGATCGGTACCTAATGCGGAACATCGAAGTTACCACTTCAATCGCAGCTAACAAGGTACTCTTCTTATAAGTGGATTTATTGAAAGCGTTCCACCAAATCCCCATCGCCGAAGAAGAAGTTCCGAAAACTGCCGTAACAACGCCATTTGGACTATATGAATTTACGGCAATGACGTTGGGGTTGAGGAACGCGGTACAGTCTTTCCAAAGGCTTATGGACGAAGTTTTAAGAAATCTCGAGTTTAGCACGTGCTATATACTCGTAGATGACATTCTTGTCACGTCTGACTTACAAGAGCAACACTTACAACATCTTCGTATAGTTTTCGAAGATGAAGCATGTGCGGAATCGTTTTAAATTCTGAAAAGTGTGTTTTTGGCGTGCCAAGCATCAAGTATCTAGGACATATAATAAACGAGATAGGAATCACACCATCCCCGTCGCGAGTAACCGCAACCCGCATATATCCGAGACCCGTAAACGTACTGCAACTTCGAAGGTTTTTGAGAACATTAAACTTCTATCGACGGTTCGTAAAAAACGCAGCGCAAATTTAAGCCCCACTACATAAAATTTTGTCGCAGCCTAAAAAAAATGATAAGCGACCGATTTAATGAATCCCAGAAACCGACAAAGCATTCGGGGACTGCTCGAACTGTATGGCAGATGCAGCTTTACTCGTACACTATCAGCAAGGAAAACCTAGAAGGCTGGTATCAGATGCGTCTGCCAACGCTATTGGGGCCGTCGAGGAACAATGCCAAGATGACCAATGGCTCCCATTGGCTTTCCATAAAAAAAAACTATCACCCCCAGAAAAGAGATACAGCGCGTATGACCGCGAACTGTTAGTCATTTACAGCAGTATTTTTCATTTTCGCCACGCGCTAGAAGGCACCAACTTCATAATATACGCGAGTCATAAACCGCTCGTCTATGCGTTCTCACAAAAACCGACAAGGCATCACCTCGACAGCTCCGCCATTTAAGCTTCATATCTCAGTTCTCATGGGATATTTTTTTATTTTTTGTGGTGGGAAGGTGAGTGCTATTTATGCACAGAGTGTGGAATCCCCATGTGTGAATGGACTACCCACTAAATACCTCCCCTGTCAACCTGAGAACCCAGCCTAGAACCGTTTGACACATTACTTCGGGCCAGGTCTCGTTTTGTTACGCCGGGGGGCGCCTTCGAGCTGAGGAGTCCCTTTTCTAGCGGGAGGGGCAAGGGGATGAGGAAATGCTAGAAGAGCAATCCCCCAGCCCCAGCGCCCCTGGCTGCTGTGAGTCCCTTTTATCTTTTAGGACTGCCCGTGCATAGTGTGCCACCTGGTTCCATTTGTCAACCGATTCGAGCATCACCGCAACTATATTATCCGGTGTGAGCTCTCCTGTCTCCCTGTAGAGTTCCCTTCGCAGCCTGACCCATTTTGTACACGCAAAAAATGTGTGACAGGCATTGTCTTCCTCTCCTGGGCAAAACGGACAATCGGGGGACCGTGACTTACCAACCTTGTGCCGGTAAGACTGAAAACACCCATGCCCGCTCAAAAACTGGGTCAGATAGAAGTCAATCTCACCATGCCTTCGATTTAGCCATGGTCTCGCATCCGGGATGAGGTGCGCAGTCCACCTTCCCTTCGTGCAATTGACCCAAAACTGCTGCCAATCGTTGAGCGAGCGTTATCTCTCCTCGCGGACAACCATCTCCCTCGCATCCTCGTTTCGGCACAGGTAAATAGCGCGGCGCTCTCTAGCAAGGAGGACGACAGGTATCACGCCTGCAATAACTCTCATCGCCGAGTTGGAGACTGTTGGATACGAAGATGCAATTCTCAGTGCTCCTCTCCTCATCGGACATTAGACACATCTCTGATAGTAAAAACGGTGTTGCAGACGCCTTGTTACGCCTCTAGACCATATCAATGCTCGTGTCCGTTGGAGTCGACAAATTAATACATCATCAAAACTCATTCGAAGAGCTCCAAGCCCAATTAAGGAACAACACATCATCTCATCAATCAAAACTCATCGCCTTCAATGGTGGATCTGAGCTATACTACGATACATCGACAGGCAGAACTCGGCCTTTCGTACCAGTTTCCCTGCAAAAAAATATTTAATGCGTTCCATCAGCCATCACACCCTCCCGGACGCGCCACATACAAAGCTGTTTCCCAAAGTTTCGTCTGGCTCTGCATGCCAAAAGATACATACAAATGGGCACGAAACTGCATCCCGCACAAGCGCTCCAAAGTACGCTGACATCAAAGAAATTCAACCCAGCATTTTTCAGTTCCAGCTAAAAGGTTTCAGCACGTCTACCTTGACATAATAGGAGCACTTACTCCTTGCCAGCGATTCAAATACGTCCTCACTATTATAGATTGATTTTCACGTTGGTCACCAAAGCATTTTTCAACAATTGAGTGGCATGGTTTGGAGCCCCACAGACCACAACTATGGACCAAGGCACACATTTTGAGTCTTCATTTTTCACAGCTGTAGCTAACCTTATCGGCTACAAACGTACCAGAATATCACCATACCAACCCTCTTCTAATGGGGCGATTGAACGATGTCATCGATCCTTGTAACAAGCTATCATGTGCCACGAAAAGAATTCAACAGTGTTGTTGGGCCTTAGAAACACAGTGAAAGAAGACATTGGTATATCCTCGGCAGGAATGGTATACGGGACAACGCTTATACTTTCAGATGAATTTTTCATGCTTGGCAACGAAACAATAAGTCCTCACACGTTTTTAAATGACCTCCGTCAAACGATGAAAGAACTTCGACCCACGCTTACATCCAACCACAGCAATTCACCAACATTCTGCCGCAAAAACTCAAGCAATTGCTCACACGTCTTCCTTCGAGTGGACGCCGTACGCAGAGCTCTGTCGCAACCATTTACCGGCCCTCATAAAGTACTCAATCGATTACCAGAAGTACTATACAGAATTGATGTAAACAGGCGCTCAATAAACGTCTCCACTGAGCGATTGAAGCCCGCGTTCCTCGAAGAGGTCCTAAATATGAATAGCTACCCCAAAATTAGCCGACCCAGTGCTGCAGCGACCACATCGCAGTATCCGAACTGTGAATTCCGATCCACCTTGCCGCAATCGACAAAGCCCTGGATACCAATTAATTCACCGCCACCAAGCATCACGCGCACATATCTACCAGCTAAACGTTATATAGCGAGCGACATGACTCAGGAGCATAGTATATTCACATTGTATCCACACCTTCTATTTACCCTGCGTTGCACTCTTTCTGAATTTTCCCAGGGGCCGGTCAGCTGATCCGGGGCACGTCAGCTGAGCCACAGCCTGTTGTATTCAAAAAACAAAACAAAAAGCAAATAAAATATCGACGCACGTGTTCTTTTACGCATTTTAGAACATGGGAGTCCTGTCAGATCCTAGTAGAAAACTAAAGAATGCATAGAACGGTTTTGTTTTTCTGCTAAATTATTATTTTTTGCGATCTGGTAATCCTGAAATCTCTCGTTGAAGCACATGTTTATATTCACGCCAATCCTCGCATCAGCGTTTATTACCTACCTGCGCTCTTCTACTTGTGTTCGGATTTGGACTCATGCCGGAGATGATGCAACGTTCAAAAGAGAATTAGACAACAACGCAGGAGTTGAGAACCAACAGTAAGTCTGATGACGCCATTCGATGCAAGCAACACGACCGTGTACACGCCGATACCTGATTATTGTTAGTTATTAAGTTAATAAAGTTATATACAGGGGCGACGCTTGTATTGTATTATGTGATACCCACACTCATATGAACCCACGTGTGCGACATCTATTTAGGGTTTCAGTAACTAATTTATCGTGAAGAAAAAAAATGTTTTTAAGGAAATAAAACCTTTGCGAGCACTTTGTCGACTCCGTTAGTTGTCTGTTTAAACTAATAAAAAAAAAACGGGGGGGGGGGGGGGGAATAAAGCAAGGAGATCCCCACTTTGCGCGTACGAAGCATATTTCAGTCATATTTGTACCGGGTGGGCATTATCGTAGTTTCTTTTTAAATTACATGTTAATTTGACACTGACAGCTGTTTTTCGCTAAAAATTATGTTAGCGAGTCAGTGTTAACCTTGCGCGGAACGGAATGAATCGATTTAAGCTTGAACAATCTTGGAAAATATTGAAATCGAACTGGATGTCGTTTTTTTGTCAAAAAATCAGATGAGGTACATTTTCGTCTCGGCGGCTATGGGAACAAGTAAAACTGCCACATCTGGGGCTCGGAAAACCCACATATGGATGTCGAGAAGCCAATGCATCCTGAGTGAGTGACAATGTGGTGTGGATTCTCAAGTGGTGGCATCATTGGGACGTTTTTCATTGAAAATGAGGCTGGAAATGCTGTTTCGATCAGAGGGAAGCGCTACAAAGGCATGATAACTGACTTTTTGTAGCCGAAGATTTAGGATTTTGACTTGGTTGACCTTTTGGTTTCAACAGGATGGCACACCATGCCATACAGCTCATCTAATCGATCTTTTGCGCACAAAAATCGTGTAAGCAGCCCCCTTGGCGATGTCAATGGGCTGCCTGGAAGTTGTGATTTGACACCGTTGGACTTCTTTTTATGGGGCGCCGTGAAAGATCAATGCTATGTGGAAAATCCACAAACGATTCAAGCACTGGATTTGAATATTCAACAAACTATTGCTCAGATGTCTACTGTCTACTGTCACGCCAGCCATATGAATGAAATTGTATTTCGCAACTAACGGAAAGTTTGTTCTTGCGAATAAAGCCAAAATATAAGAAAAGAATTGATTTTGTTCATTTTATTGCATTTTTAAGAAGAAACTTTTATTTCGCCCACCCTATACATATAAACTACATATACGATTTCGTATGAACATTTTCATAGAAACGTGAGATTTTATTAAATCGAGTTTTTGACCAGTTCATATTGATGATTGGAATGTGTACAACCGAAGGGTTTCTTGTTTTCAAAGATTATTGTGCTTATAGCTAATTCGGGGAAATATTTTAAAAATATCCCATACCGAAACTGATAAAATGAGATTGTAGTGATCCATGTCATTGTGTATAATTTTTCAATTTCATTTAGCGTAAATTGATAACATCTCATTCACGTCCATGGAAGTATAGGATAAAATAGAGGCTCATACAGGAAATTCATCTATACATCAATTTATTTCAGTAGTGAATCCTTCATTCCCAATTTTTTCCTAGAAAGGCTCTATTTCCTATATTCATTCCCAATATTAACTGTAATTCAAAAGTTGGTGTGACAATTAAGTAATGAGACTGATTCCACGAAAACCGTATTTTTAAAAATTATCCTACAACTCTGCCATCCCCTTCAAAGTAGTCCCCTTGAGCAGCTATGCAACGATTCCAGCGCGTTTTCCATGCTTCGTAACATTTCTGGAACGCTTTGACTGGGATTTTCACCAATACCCTTGTCACGGCCACCTGGATGTCCGTAGTCGATTCAAAATGGGTTCCTTTGACCACCGATTTTGTTCTAGGGAACAAAAAAAGTCACAGGGTAACATTTCTGGAACGCTTTGACTGGGATTTTCACCAATACCCTTGTCACGGCCACCTGGATGTCCGTAGTCGATTCAAAATGGGTTCCTTTGACCACCGATTTTGTTCTAGGGATTTTGTTCTAGGGCCAAATACTGGGACACGCTGAGGGCAGTATGGCACGGCGCGTTGTCGTGATGAAGGATCCAGTTACGAGCGATGTCTGGGCGCACCCTGTTGAATCGCTTTTGCAATCTTTCGAGTACTAAGTGATAGTAGACTTGATTTACGGTTCGCCTTGATGGAACGAATTCGAATTGGGGCGTACACACGCTGCACATTCACGTCAGTCCGCACAATGACTGGTCTCTCACTTCGCGCCTCGTCTTCCACGCTTTCACGCCACTCCTTAAACTCTTTATGCCATCAAAACACCTGGGCACGACTAAGAGCACTATCACTATGCACTTTTACAATTCTAGCGTACGTTTCCGAAGCTGTTTCGCCTAATCTTGCGCAAAATTTTATCGTGGCGAGTTTTGCTTGACTTCGTTTCTCCAACACACGTCTACTCAACACGGCACAGCAGGCGAACGAAACAAGTTAGAACAATGATAAGTATACCCACGGAGAAGAGAAGGATGCCGGGGAAGGAAAAGGGAATTTCAAGGTCAAAAGTTTACTACAAGCGCGGCAATAAAATCAGTCACATTACTTAATTGTCACATTTTGTATGTATACACAATTATTGTAGACTTTTAGTTTTTCCAATTTTATGACTAAACGAACAAATAAAGTTTTGTTTCTTTAAATCATATCTTCATCCGTTCTATTTGACAGCGTTGTAAATACTTTGGATGTTCAAATTCCCACAGCTTTTACACATTACAAACAGTGGGAAAAGAGTTGGAGCACACTTGGATATACACTATATATGTCTCATACCTCTAGGACCACGCTACCTAAAAACGTTGCGCATATTTTCGCGTAGAAAAAGAGTAATATGTATTCAAATTTATTCATGGATACTAGAGGAGCTAGAGGTTTTGTGTAGTGATGTTAAAGGACTGCAGCGATGATCTGCTGCTTCGGCGAGCAAAGATGTTAGTGCTCATTGAATTTGGCTTTGTCTGAGGACGCGTGAGTGCGCTGGCAGGTTAGCATTGCGGTGTCGTGGAGCCGGTTCTTTTCCCCAGCACAAGGGCCCACTACAAAAAAATTTCGTATTCATGAGTTTAACGATCGAATGGCTCAGTCTCGTCTTTACTATTCATACTCATGGCCCCCAAATTAGAATGGGGGATCCAGGTGGAAGCGCTCCTCCTCATCCGGATCAATATCTGTCGTAGATGTGGCCGTACATTCCCCATTTAAACTAAAAACTGATACAAACATAATTCTCATGAATTTCTCCTTTAAATGAAAAATATGAACGTTTCAGATTTATGTTAAAGTATTATATGACGGAATTATGTAGCTCTTTAACTTAAATGGAAAGCCCAAGCAGAAGACCATTCTACTCTGCAACATCACCTGTAACGACAAAGAAAAAGGGGAGATCTCACCCGATGGCTAGCTCATGAGTGGAGGGGCCACCCAACTTGGCGGGTCCCATACTTGATCAGGGTTTCATGTAAATGAAAAGACCAAAAGTGTTATTCAGTTATCACAAACGACATGAGAAAACATCCTTTCGACCAGTAAATATCGCACATTTCACCAAGTTATGGAAGGATCACTTGTTGACATTTCTGATAATTTTGTGGAAGATCAATCGAACACCACCTAACTGCAGCTCCACTACTCGCACACACGCGTCACCACATCATGATACAATCCGCGGATCATTGTTTAAAGAAAACTGGCGGCAAAAAACAATCCCGGTCGGAACAAACAAATGTGCTTTAAATTACTCCGCGACGATGGCCATTGGGAGTACATACAAACATTAAATACTATTAACAACCATAGTTGATATTATCGCGTAGTAAAAGAGAAACAAAAAGTACTCAAATGTGCAATAACTGCGTGAAAATACACCAGACAGCATTAACACCAACTGGTTTGCGCCAAAGCTAAATGCATGCATTTAAACAACCACTGATAGTTCCACGCGTGCAAAATTCAACGGAACGAAACTCCAATTTTCCCGGGCCGGCCGTTAATGAAATTCACGGTGGACGCAAGATGTAGTGGAACTTCGGAGAGATGTTGTTGATGTGGAGCGTTCTGAGGCGGTAACGACGAAATGATTTTAAGCGAAGATACTAGTCGGTTTCTTTTTCTTTGATAGTGGAGGATGCAGCTATTGATGTGAAGCTCGACAGGTCGACATATGGCAAAGAAGATTGGATGACGTTGTCTAGTGAATTCGAGGAGCTTTTTTCCAGCAAGGGAGCAGCACCAAAAGTTTAGGAGGATCAGTTTTTGACCAACGAAACATTTGGTGGTGAAGTAGACAGTACCCGGCAGCGAAAACGTCTCGGGGCCCCCACTGATTGTTAGTCGATTTAAGTTTCTTTTATCAACTTATAATTTTGAATCGATTATTTTCCATCAAACCAAGGGGGTTGTACCAATTCAACTGAATCTTTTGATTAGTGATCACGTAGCGTGCAAAAGTTGTGAACCTTAGTTCGGGTGGTGGTTCCACGCATGTATAGTTATATAGTATACGGGGATAAACCCTTTTGGTTCCTTGGCGGAGTTTTCCTGTGGGTAACTTGCTGGTGTTTTCACGCGTGTATAGTGTTGAATAGAGATAAGCCCTCTTGGTTCTATGCGGAGTGTTCTTGTAGTTATTCGGCTAAGGAGATTCAGTGAAAGAAGAATTTCGAGGGTAGAAATGCTGAAGAATTAGTTAATCGACCCGCTAGTATATTGATTGATTTCTGGCGAACCGCGTTCTCGTTTTACACATCAAACTGGGTCCGTAGATAAAACGAGTGGCACCTGCGTCCGTCTTCGGATGAGCTTCCTGGGTCCGCAGACCCCAGCCAGAACATACCCGATCGTGTAGGGGGTAGCAACCTGTCAATTTGAAAAACTACCGTAGCTAGTGGTATAAATACGCAAGTCTTCTAGAAGTAAATTTGCAATGCATGCATATTTTGTTCCGGGATAACAATTACCATGTGACTTTTCTTTATTGTATACAAATTTACAGTTACGAATTGGAATCACCGCCAGGGATGAATATTTTTACTTGAGCTTCCCAACAAAAGAAAAAAAATTGCACATGTAAAAATGGTCAAACTCTTACATTTCTAAAAAAACTAGTTCCATCAAATCACTCCGTTTCCCCTAAAAAAAAAACTGCTCAATAACTTCGTTCCCTATGATCACAGTACTTTTTCTATTCCTGGTCACCAACCAGACTTTTCTTCACCTGACTCTAGCTGCCACCAGACTGATTCTCCAACCTTTTGTTCTTCCAAATCTTTGCTCTCCAACTCTTTGTTTCCCCAATCACTATTGTTCAGATTTCACACAATCGAAGTTCATAAGACTTCAATCCCGTTCCCTCTGTCAATCTTTCATCTTTCACCAAATGCTAATTTCCAATTGCATGTGTAGTGATTTGCATTTAATCATGATACTACTTTACTATGTTACATAACCAGTATACCCTATGTATACTGGTATGAGCTGGGAGCTCGACCTGATGTGTATCCTATATACACCATCGAGGCTAACGGGAAGAGATCTTCCTGTATGACACTTACCTTCTACTTTAACCACCTAAACTAGATCAACGCAGGCAAGAGTAAGCTTTAAAGAATAATTTTAATTTTATTCTTCATTTTTTAAAATATTTATATTAATAGCAAATTGATTAATCAACTAACTATCAGTATCGGGTAAAGCGCTTTTCACTTTCACCTTAACTTGTCACGATTCACAGGTGAGCGCCAGCCTGTAGAGGGAATAAACTAGATGAACTAATGCATCGGGGTGCCCACATGGCGTAGAACCCCAAAAGGCCAATTGAGGATCACAGCTCAAGCCAACACCTCACCCCTTATCATTTCGTGGACCACTAAACAACACTTCCGTCTGAAACTTCAATCGCGTTATTACTCGTACGTTTAAATTGATGAATGGGGGGTGGCAGCATCATCCATTCAGAAATATTTGCATTTTAGGAAACTAAAAATAGTTTTGCCCCTGAGTGAATTTGAATCCACGGTCCCAACAGAATCCCAGATTGGGAGTCCAGCGGGCTACCACCTACACTATGCAACACACACCATTTGCTGACATTCCCTTCGTCTATCAGAGATTGATTGTGGCATCAATTATACCCTTACTGGTGCAAGCATCATAAAGGGATTAAGGTATATAATTATTTTGCGATTGCTATCCCATTACAATGGATGAATGGGAACAACAAGTACGATGGGAAAAAATTTAGTTTACTAGTAAAAAGTGAAAAGGTAAGTTTAGCTTGTTAAAGAAATAAAATACAATTGGTGAACTTTATCTAAGGGTAAGCAAAAGTTATGATTTCTGTTAAAAGAAATAATAGGGAAAATTACAAGTGGTGATAAAAAGTGATTAAGGAAGGGAAAATAAAAAAATTTTTCAAAGAAATGATTACCCAAGTAATTTAGATTTTACTTATGAAGTTCGGATCTAATGAACAAGGGAATGCTGACAACGGCCGGAATTCTCAACACTATTTTTATTAGAGTTGTGTTTCCACTGAACAATTCATTTTTTTGTTTTTTTGCTTTAGCGCCCCTTTAGGGCCTTTGTTTAGCGATGCTTAAAGTATATCATTATCTTGATCAAAGATATCAGCACTCAAGAAAGTGATGTGGTCAGTACTATGCTTTGGTCGTGTGTTCGGCCATCCAACTACAATATGCTCTGATTTTAAACCAGTACGTATCATAACTGAACGGGCTTATAGTGTATCCGAAGAATCAATCCAAGTAAATCTGATTGTCACCAACTGGATTTGAACCAGGGACCTTGGGCTTACAGAGTGAGTGCTCCAATCATTGCACCACACAGACTACGTACAGCTGACAGTTAATGCGTCTTTGGCGAAGAAATGTCCCCACAAAAGTAGCCAATAGAATAACGCATTTTGACTTTAAAAAGAAAATTCTTAAAACGAGAAATATTCCAGGTAAAGAAAGAAATGTGCGAGTAAAACTTCCCTTCTCTTTGCAGTTATCTCTCCTTTTTATTTAAAAAAAGTGGTTTAAATTGTTTTTAAAAAAACTTGACAAACTGTTCTTCATTGTTTTTGATTATCTTATGTTACTCTCACCAGTTTTTCTAATTTTATTGAAGTTACGACACCCGAAAGAAGTAAATCGTATAATCGTAATCATCCTCTCTCCCCACAAATTATGTATCTTCTCTGCATACGAAAACCTTCCATGCTAGCTTATATTTCAAGCAAGTTTCGACTAGCAACAGGATACATTTTAAATTTCAAGCTAAAAATCTCGAGTACGCATACTTATATTCAATTCAAATACGTACTTACATACAAAGAGAATATTCCGTCGTACAAAAAAAAAGTGCGTCATCCTTTCAAGTATATTCTCTCTACGCGCGTCAGTATCCAAAGTCTCTTGTCTCATCCTACCAACGGGCACTTGAAAGTCAATGGTACTTTTTGAATATTTTATTGTGTAATTTGGGAACGTTTCGTATGTACCCTCAAAATTTAAGGAATTTGTTCTCATCACCGACTGTTTTTCGGTGGCAAACGGCGACGACAACAACAAAAAGTGTACGTCTATGTCAACGACAATGACGACATCAGGGTGTAATAATTTGTCACAGGACACAAATGAGCAATGACGGTAAATGTACGCTTGATATGTAATGCATGTTGAAACCTTCATACGTAAGATATCCTTACATTCGAGAATCGTTCATATATTTTGCATAAGAACGACTGTTGCTCCATTTTAGATATGTGTACATGCTCACAACTTGCTAGGATATCTCTCTAGGGTCAATATGATATTTATAAGGACATCTATATGAACTTGAGATTTGTTGTTGACTTTATTTCTTATTTTAAAGTGAAAAGTTCATACAATAAAATACCTTGAAAACATCACAAAAAGTTTTCTTTTCACACTGGCATTCACTTTAAAGTCCCTCTAGAGCCTAGAAAGGTTACAAACAAATTTATTAAGGATTTCTCAGAAGTATTTTTAACGGAAAATATGGATATGGAATGATAGAGGGAAAAATACTACTACGAGGAATTATATTCTTGGGAAATATGCATAGGCAATAATTTCACTGACGAAGAATTTCCGTCAAGGAAAAGCAGTTTTCTGGAAATTTATTGCACAAGTTGTTGTGCAAAGAAGGCAGCTAGAAAATTATTCGAGGAATGGTGAATAGCATAAGCATTCAATATGAATGGCAGTTGGTGGAGGTGATTTGTAAATCAAATTGTTTCCTTGGTAAGAAATAATAAAGCTGCAAAGCTTCTGATGAAAATAGTTTAGAAATAATACTTTGAAAACCTTCATTTTTGTATGTTCAGGGCTTCGTTAAAATCATCTAGGCATGCGTCCTGTGTAATATGACAATAACAAAGCAATCAGATGATTGTCAAACGTCATTCAATATTGCGGACTTTATAGTTTATTTAGCAATATAAAATTAATGTAAAAATGTAAGCAAATTAAATGTTAAGTGAAAATAAAGTACTGTTAGGTTAAGTTTGCTTACAAGGCGAACAGAACTTCAATAAAATCCTCATTCTCTCGAATGTGCTGGTCTTATTATTCCGTAACTATATTTATCCTTTACTAAGGGCGTGAAAACGTTCGCATGGGATTCTTCCTTCGTTTATGTAGATGTAGACTGGAAGGCGTTGCACGCTTGTGTCTGCATTTTACAATTTCGCGAGTACTTGAAAAATTGAAAAAGGAAAATGTAAAAAAGAAGATAATAAGTATCTAATCGGAAACAAATAGAAAGGGGTTTTACGCTTGTGTTTGTTTCCGCGCAACGCGAGAATTTCACCCACAAAATTAATCCAAAAATAAGGAAACTTAAAACAAAAAAAAAAATAAAATAAATAAACATTAAAAATAAACAAGTTGAGTAAGCAGGAGAGTGCTCCTACCAGAAGGTCTTTGTAAACATCCTGGGGTTAGAAACAAGTTTTCTAATGGCGTGAATCGATAACTTGAATTATTCATCCAATACTTAGATATGAAATCGTTCAAATTTATACAAAAGATGCACAGTTTCTTTCATAAGCACAGTGCAGCCGTCATTTTAATCTAGCTTAAATGATTTTTCTGAATGCTCGGCCGATTGAACATGTTCAAGTTAAACACTATTTCTTGAATATTCATGAAAATTGAAAGAAAATAAAAGTACCTGAGTCAATTTTAAATATATATAGGGTTTTCCAATAAGAGGTGTTATTTACTTTAGAGCCACGTGATAGAGAAGGCTTATGCCAACAGCCCAGTGTCAATTCAAGATCTCAAAGATGAAATTCGTGAGGCTATCGAGGACATAGGGCAGCCACTTTGCGATTTGGTTATGGAAAATTTCATGAAGATGATATGGTCCTGTAAGCGTGTCGTAGTGGTTGTTTGCCCAATGTTAGTTATTACTATTAACGGCATATCTTCTTCTTTATAATGAACTAAACATTCGATCATTTATTTAAAAAAATGGCATTTTTCTTTTAATATCAAAATAATACATCTCATTGGAAAACCCTATATGAACCATAAACACGTGTTATCGTTGTTGTAATTCCATATAATTGAAATCGCTATAATTCACTTGATTATGATTCAATCTGAATTAAATTTTGTGAACATATATATCTTATGTCAGTCTATATATATATTTTGATTTTTGATATATTTTGATTTTATGGGCAAAAATGTAAAATCTACAAATCATACTATTATTAACAAATTTGAGCGAATTTCGATTTCTAAGGTATTTGTTGCCCTTGTACTCATAAAGGTCAACGTTCGTGATAATTTTCAGATTTTTCGGCTGAAAGGTGTCCAACCGCGAGGGGGGGGGGGGGACACAAATTTTGGGTACATTTTGCCTTCTCGTGGACCCCCTAATTTATCAAATGATTTTTTTATTTCAGATTCTAAAAGTTCTAATCAAGACCTTTCATTTGATACCCCAATCGAATAGCTTTGATTAAAAAAAAATTTTAAGGGCCAATTCGTTATTAGGGGGGACCCCCCTTAAATATTTTTTAAATTTTTGTCAAGTCCTTAACTTTTGAGAAACCATCACTTTTGACCTTTTCACAAAGTTTGAGCATTCTAGCTTCTATAGTTTTTGAGGAAATCAGCTGTGACGCACGGACAGACGGACAGACAGACGGACAGACGGACGGACGGACAGACGGACAGACGGACAGACGGACAGACGGACGGACGGACAGACGGACGGACAGACGGACAGACAGGTCGCGAAACTAGTAGGTCTTTGTAAAAAATTTTTTTACAAAGACCTAAAAATGGCGCTACAGGACAATGGCTGGAGTTTCTCAAGTTCTAGTATCACTACACCTGTCAGCCTATCGTTCTGTCCATGGTAAACAGCAACAGAGAAACTGTAGAAACGATGGTGTTCAGATGTAGAAAAGTCAGAAATTGAAAGGTAGTTTTGGAGCCTGTCATCGCAAGGCGTTGTTAAAATGTTTAAATGCTTTCATGGGAGGTGTTCCCATTTATAGAAATGCCCTTAAATAACTTTTTTATCAAAGCTATTTAAATGTGATATCATCTGAAAAGTTTTGACTGAGAATCCAAAACTATACAAGTTGGGTAGACAGACCTATGCTCATGTCAGAAAGGTTTTGTACTCCACTTACAAAATGCAGTAACCAGCAATGAATAAAATCAAGAAATACGTCATGTTCGAAGATCATACTATTATTAACAAAGTTGAAAGAATTTTGACTTCTGAGGTATTTGTTAAAGTTATACCCATAAATATCTCCCTTGATAATTTTTTCAGATTTTTTAGATCACGGATGTCCATTCGCGAGGGTAGAAACACATTTTTCATGTATTTCCCCCCCCCCCCTGTGCCCCCACTGAAGCAAAAACTGTCAGTTTAAGAACTGTTTTGAAAAGCTCTTATAGTTAACTTTCAGTTGATACTCATATCGGCTACCTTTCATGAAATTTTTTTCAGGGGCCACTCCTCTGTACTGTAATCATCGATTCATGGCCTGTTTTTTCGAATCTTGGAATGGTTACAAGGCCCTTTTGCTAGGACTCTATCCTGCCTCTTCGACTTGTATCAATTGAATGTACTCATCTTCATGATACCTATCATTCCTGAAATTTTCATGCAAATCCTAGCAAAGCTGTAGTGTCTTAGTCGGTAAAAATCGCATATGGCTCTATAGCCATATGTTTCCATAGTAATACAGTGCATATTGTTCCATAGTAATACAGGAAAATTCAAATCGCTATTATTTCCTTAAATACTATTCGATCTTTATGAAACTTTCAGAAAAGATTAACCTTATAGTCATCTGTTTGCTAAATTTTATTAAATTTAAGGATACCGTTTAGATTTTATTCAAGAAAACATAAAATCGATAAGTCATACTATTACTAACAAAGTTGAGTGAATTTTGACTTCTCATGTATTTGTTGTTGTTGTACATATAAAGGCCTACATTCATGATTTTTTTCAGATTTTTCGGATGGAAAGTGTCCAATCGCGAGGAGGGGGGGGGGACACGAAAAGTTCGTACGTTTCCCCTTCCCCTGCCCCCCTCGGTACTCATAAGAAAATTCGGAGAAAAAGTGCCGTGACATACAGACGGACGGATAGACGGACGGACACAGGTCGTGATTGCAATAGGGTTTTGTATTTTACTATAAAACCCTAAAAATTAGTTTGTGCTTCAGGAAGTCCAGGAATAGGCAAGTAGTGTGTTTGTCGAACCAAATAAGGAAAACACATCGTAGATTATTCAAATTAATTGACTGATTAGTATTTTGTTGAAACCACAAGTTAAGCCGTCATCATATCATGAATACGTGACATTTTGCTTAGTGTTCGGTCGTCAACTGACGTCTTTTTTTGTGGTAGGGAGGTGAAGGCAGTGTGGGACTCCCATGGAGGATACCCTTGGACTACCCACTAAACACCTCCCCTGTCAATCTGAGAACCCAGCCTGGAACCGTTTGACACATTACTTCGGGCCAGGTCTCGTTTTGTTACGCCGTGGGGCGCCTTCAAGCTGGGGAGTCCCTTTCCTAGCGGGAGGGGAGAGGGGAAGAGGAAATGCCAGAAGAGCGATCCCCCAGCCCCAGCACCTCCGGCTGCTGTGAGTCCCTTTTATCTTTTAGGACTGCCCGAGCATAATGTGCCACCTGGTTCCATTTGTCAACCGATTCGAGCATCACCGCAACTATATTATCCGGGGTGAGCTCTCCCGTCTCCCTGTAGAGTTTCCTTCGCAGCCTGGCCCATTTGGTACACGCAAAAAATGTGTGACAGGCATTGTCCTCCTCTCCTGGGCAAAACCGACAATCGGGAGACCGTGACTTACCGATCTTGTGCAGGTAAGACTGAAAACACCCGTGCCCGCTCAAAAGCTGGGTCAGATAGAAGTCAGTCTCACCATGCCTCCGATTTAGCCACGGTCTCACATCCAGGATGAGGCACGCAGTCCATCTTCCCTTCGTGCAATTCCTCCAAGACTGCTGCCAATCGTTGAGCGAGCGTTGTCTCTCTTCGCGGACAACCATTTCCCTCGCATCCTCGTTTTGGCACAGGTAAATAGCGCGGTGCTCTCTAGCAAGGAGGGCGACAGGCGTCACGCCTGCAATCACTCTCGGAGACTGTTGGATACGAAGATGCAATTCTCAGTGCTCCTCTTCTCTGTACCTGTGCTAATCGTTTTCGGTATACCTCCTTACTGAGAGCGTCGCCCCTACCTCTGCTCCGTACAGTAGCACTGACCCCACAGCACTCATCAAGAGGCGTCTTCCTGATGGGCTGGGTCCCTCTACGTTGGCCATAAGTCGACTCAGGGCCGATATTCCCGAAGCAGCCTTCTCAGCCGTTGCCCTGATATGCTCAGAGAAACTCATCTTCGAGTCGATCAGTAGCCCCAGGTACTTCACCGCTGGCTTCGATTCGATTTGTATGTCTCCAATACTGATCATCCTTACTCTAGGGATTCTCTTTTTTGTCAAGATGACCACTTCGGTTTTCTCCAGTGCTAAACTGAGCCCGCGAGCAGTCATCCAGTCCCTCACTCGGCGCATTAGCATACCTAGCCTAAGTTGCGCTTGTTCAACGGTGCGTCCGGCGAACAGAGCCGCAACATCATCCGCATAGCCGACCAAGCGCGACTCATCTGGCATCTCAAGTGTCAGTAGCCCGTCGTAAGAGACGTTCCACAGGTCCGGACCAAGGATAGATCCCTGGGCAACACCCGATGTAATTTCCATCCTTCGTTGGCCCTGTGTCGTGTCGTAGAGCAGGCTTCGGTCCTTTAGGCAGTTCCTCAAAAGCCGCATTAGATATTCTGGAACTTGAAAAGAGTTTTCCAGCTTGTCCAGAATATTCACCCATCTAGCGGAGTTGAAGGCATTCCTGACGTCGAGTGCCACCAACAGGACGATCCGTCGCTTGGTGCGACTATATGCCTCTGCCTTTTGGACCGCGTTCACCACCTCTGCAATCGCATCAATGGTAGAACGTCCTGCTCTAAGGCCGTACTGCCGAGGAGATAGGTCCCCAGCAGCACGAATCGTGTCAGTGAGTCTTCCCTTGATGAGTTTCTCTAGCACTTTCCCAGCCGTGTCTAGCATGCATAACGGGCGGTATGCAGACGGCGATTCGGGATTTCCCTTCCCCTTACTGACCAGCACGAGCCGCGCCACCTTCCATCATACCGGGAAAACCCCGTCCCGTAGGCAAGCGTTGAATGTGCTGAGCAGCAAGTCAGGACAATGGTGATAGACGAGCTGCAAAACCTCAGCTGGAACACCATCTGGTCTCAGTGCCTTCCTCGCTTTCAGGGAGAGGACTGCCTCCTCCAGTTCCAGCTGTGTGAAGAGTGGACACTCGACTGCTGTTCCACCATGGACAGCGTCAACACGGACGTGATGGGCGGGGAAGAGTCCCCGCACTATCGCGTCCATCTTTTACGCGTCATGTATACAAGGCTTCCGTAGGGCACCAAGTTTCCCCATGACCAGCTTGTAGCCAAGGCCACACGGATCCCTATTTAGATCGTCCACGAGGTCTTGCCAGCATCGGGCCTTGCTCTTGTTAATAAGCCTGCAAAAATATTTCCTGCCGAACCTGTATGCTGCTAGCCTACTGTCTGCCTCCTCCCGTGTTCGCGCCCGCTGGGCCTCTCCCCGAAGTTTGTGACACTCGCTTCTTTGTTCGGCGATCTCGTTTGACCACCAGTGTACTGTAGGCTTACCGTGTTGGGGTCTCCGATGGGGCATGGAAGACTCGCAAGCAGCTATGATAGTACTCATAGTTGAGTTCACCAAGTCCTTGGCTGTAGGCCCTCCACTCCCTGGCGGAGCTCCCAGCAACGGTGCGCCTGCCGTAAGTGCGTCAGCGAACCTCTCAACGTCCATCCTCCCAGTCCTCCATCCGAGGATTGAAGTTTGGGCATATGCACGCAGAGTGGCACCATCGTGAATCTCAACCGCTATATACTGGTGATCACTAGCCGAGTAGTCCTCTAGTACTCACCAGTTGTGTACTCTAGGATATGGTTCCTACTCAACCCCAGCGGCGGAAAGTAGGGGTGTTACCAGTATTTAGGACAAAAAGCGCTGTTCTGGCCGCCATGTCCAAGATGTTCTTTTCCCTTGGGTCGGATTGTGGCATACCCCTTCAATGGCTCCAGCGTTGAAGTCTCCCCCGACCAGCATGTGGCCCTCTGTGTTCGAGACAGCGTCCTCGAGGGCATCGAGTTTCGTTCGAAAAGATGGCATTGCCTCGTTAGGCGTCAGATAAACACTGAAATATGTTATCCCTGAACACCGCACCCACACAAAACCATCCTCGCGTCCATGGCCCTACTATCTCGAACCCAGATGGCTGAGGTACTAGATTCGTCAGGGTACCACGCTTGCGAGTCCTTGTTATGATGTTGATCACTCAGCAACAGGAGGTCAGCTTACTTATCCCTCGCAAACTGCTCAAGTAGGTCCTGGGCTTTTGTGCTTCGGTGCAAATTGACCTGCAGGCTACGGATAATTTGAGTATCGATTTGGTTTTAGTTAGAGCCTCCTTGAAAACCCAGCATCTCCCTGTCCCCGGCTCATGGTTGAGGTCGCCGGGTGCTAGCTTAGCATCCTTGCAAAGAATGCATTTTGCCTCGTTCGTGCACTCCTTCCTTTTGTGCCCCGTTTCACCACATTTGTAGCACAGAGATCTCCTGTCGGGTCCCGTACAGCCATACGCGGTGTATCCGTAGTCGAAGCATCTGAAGCAGCGGATAGGGATCGCCCTTCTCCGTATCCTGCAGATCACCCAACCTATCTTAATTTTGCCCTTCGCCAGGATTTGCTGGGCGTCTATATCAGCTAGTTCGACAATAGCCATGCGTTGCCCCCATGTGTTTTCACGTGTCAATCTTGACTTGACTTCACTTAAGCTGGGGAACTCCCTCCTAATGGCATCCTCTACTTCAGCTTTGTCCGTGACGCAGTCGAGGTCCCTGATTTCCAGAGTGGCCATTGGTTCGAGCGAGGCAACGTTTGCCGCATCTCCAAGAACCTTTTGAACCGCATCACGGAATGCAGCTTTGTTTGTGGCCTCTGGCCCGAATTCCACCAGCAGGCCACCGGTCCGGGTTGGTCGAACTGCTTTTATGGCAGTTTTGGTGTCGTCTGGCTTGACCGCTCCTTTAATTTCACGGAGGACATCTGCGTAGGTTCGGCCCTTAGTTGGTTTAATAAGCAGTGCCTCTGGCAAGTGTTTGCGCCACGGTTTGTTTTTTGTTTTCTGCGGTAAATCGGGGGGTTCTTTGTTCTTTTCGTGGTTGAGCTCTTTGTCTGTTCAACTGACGTCTTGCATAAATGATACGGGTACCTACACATGGATAATACAGTATTGAAAAGATCATATATAAAACCGCACGTTTTAAATTCAATTACGCGATTTGAAAATATTTAAATATTAGCATATGCAACATTTTCTCCCTTCTTTGGGATATTCTTGATTTCACTTCAGAGTATAAAAGCTCGTGGCTCAGCGGTCCTTAGCAAATCGACGTAAGTTTCAAGTTATCTCTATCTCCAAGCAGTGGCTGAGCAGGTGCTAGGGGTACTGAGTCTGGCTGTAGCTGAGCAAGTAGCTGATTGACAGGCGCTGGAGGTTGAGCAATAGGTTGGTAATTATTATTTTCGTCAAAATGAGTTCGTCGGTTGGTATGTCTTGGTTCGCTCAGTTCAGCCGATTTTGACTCTGTTTGTCTCTGAGTATCAGTCTGTTTAAAACTTCTAATTTAATCAATGAGGCGTTTGTGGGATTGTCCGTAAGAATGAATTTCGTACTGAATATCACCCAACTTTGCAGATATTACTCCTAAAAGCTTTTTAAAAAGAAGGAAACTTCTTCCCCAGGATGAAATTTCCGGAAGCTTTGAATAAATTTTGAATGCTACTTTTTGGTCATCCAGCTTTGTATAGTTTCAGGATCCACTAAGTCCAGTCGTTCTCACATGTTCTGCCCAAGAAATAATTAGGAGACGTTTGTCTAGTTGTAAAATGAGGAGCTTTTCTGTACTGCCAGAAGAATCCATTCTCACCGGAAATTATCGTCAATAAGTAATCGGTTTAGTGTCAATTTGGAGAACTGAGTTGGATTATTTCAACTGCTTGAACGAGCTGTTTCCTGAACAACCGAATTGGGTGTCGCATATGCTGATTGTCAGCTAGTCGGCAACACGGGTAGAGTATTTTTGCCCACGGGGCGTGTGGGCATCAGCAAGCTTGAGAGTTTATCGAGGAAAATGGCTCTTCAGAGTAATGGCTATCGTTCCTCCTGATATTGCTCATAAAGGGTGTTTTTAAGAGGTATAACACTTTATATTGGCAACACTTTTTAATGTTATGTATGGTGTGATAGCTGTCATGCGTTTTGTAGGTAGATTGGTTTGCCATTTTATCACAAATAGGTTCCATAGGTCGGTGGTATATATTTCCAGTATATTTCGTCAATGCCTTTTTACACTATATTCGAATATTGGAATGTAAAGAGTATTTTTTGGGTATACTATATAACTTTAAGTTGTAAACACTTTTTAATGTTACGTATGGTGTGATAGCTGTCATGCGTTTTATGGTTAATTTGATTTACCATTTTGTCATGAGTAGGATGGAATAGAGGACAACATTCGCCACATTACTGGCGCGATACGGCCCCAATTATTGGTTAGAGTAGTCAAAAATTGGGCCTCACATTTGGACTTACTCTGCACCAGTTTTCGGACTCACATTCCTGAAATAATATACAAATAAAAATTGCAGAGAATTATTCCTTCAAAAGAATCAATTTCATGTTATTAAAAATAATTTATCCATATTTTATGTCATTTTAAATTCCTATACCACTAAAAAATACCCTGTGTTTAGCAACAATCCTCTTGATTTTCTCCAGGGACTTAGCACGAAACACAGTGAAAATATTCATTTGGGAAGTAAGCCATTTGACGACAAAATGGATCAACTCATCTTGAGACATTCTCCTTGATTAGCTAGTACTCACATGATAATGAGATATTTTTATATGAACACCTTGGTTTTGATAAATATATATTGAAATATATGTCACTCTTGAATTCATCCACTAATACCGTCTACAGTTGCTCTCAATTACTCACAAAAACAACAGTTAGCAATGTTTTTGTTGTTCCCACCATAAGGTGACGAACGTAAACATATGTAGTAATCGAGCAGTCATCTAACTGCCCGAAAACCATGAAAATGGCAATCCAATTTTAATCGTGAATTTAAAAAATAATTATTTAAATATGCAATTCAAATTTGGACACGGCAACACCACCACGAATCGCATTGCTACGATACAATTTACATTGGATGGATGAAGGGCCCCTCAACTGCCGTTGCTACATGTCCCGCATGGTGGCTGTTCGCAATGAGTGAGAGTTCTGCTTGGGCGGATGGAGGAGTCTGCTTTTGATCGCCATGCATTACGTACGTCGGGAGAACCATGATCCATTAAAATCAGAATTCGATCCGTCTTTGCTCAGATAATCAAACTTCTCTAATAGAGGCACGTTCTAATTCAAATTTCCGCATCTAGCAATAGAAAATTATCGTGCGCGTCGTTTGCGCCATTTGGTCGACAGCTTGCTGGGAACCTTAACTCGGAATTTTGCCATCAAAATGACCATTCTACGCACCGGCAGTTGCCCCAAGTCTTGTGCAAATTTCTTGACCTAGTGGAGAAATTTTTCTTTGTGAATGAATTAAATTTTACCGCGGTGGTTTTTCTGTCGGGGTAAGAAGTGATTTATCTGGAAAGTCACCATCCTAGCTGAAAAGGAGAGATATTTTCAATTTAATGCGGCCCAAAATTTTTGTCGTTGAAAATTTATGTCGTCCCAAGCGCTGTGCTAGCGTGAAAAGTGCAACCGTAGTGGGGAGGGTTGTAATACTAGGGTTGTACTTGATAATGGGCAAGGGCGATGATTGTGCGCAACTAATTTGTGGCTCGTTGTTATAATAAGTGAAGGAAAACGCTGAAATTTGACGCGGATGACTGTTAACGGTGCGGTTGTTGCTGGACTTGGCGTAGAAAAGAAATTTATCGGAAAACTGCAGGAAAAATGCACTGTGAGGAAAATTTATTCGCTCAATAGTCAAGTAGCGATGGCCTTTGCTAGTCTTATGGCCGATTCTCGAATTTTAATAAATTGAGCTTAAGTTGAGTGTCAAAGCGGCAAGTTAAATGTCGAAGATCCCGTCACATAGGAATATATAACCAGATTCATCGTTGGCCTTAAACAAACTAAACAGAGTAATGGCCGTCGTCCCTTCGGCATATCGTGTTTGATTGGTGGTTTTGATTATGATGGAGTACCTCATCTATATTAAACTGAGCCTTCGGGCATTTTCTATGAATGAAAACCCAACGCAACTGGCTGATCAGCCAAAACTGTGCGCGAATTTCTCAAAAAATATAACAAACCAGAAGAAGTGAAAATGGAAGAAGGTGCAGTTATACTAGCAATTAAAGCTTTGTTTAAAGTTACCTAATCAGGACAGAACAATTTGTAAATAGCTGTGATGAAACGAAATCAACCAGCTTCGGTAATAAGTCTTTGGAACAAGTTAGGGCTAAATGTATGTTACGCGGACGACAAACAAGTCCAAAAATGTGGGGACGTGATTCAAGCTCGAGTGAAAAGTTTGCATTCATATGTGCCTCATGCAATCGCCTGTATTTAGATTTCAACTTTTTGGAGATCACTTTTACGATAGGTTTTGTGGAAATGAAGTTGACGAGTGTGGTGCTGTTAGATTAGTCTTAGGAGAGGAAAATATCGCTTTTCACTTAGTTGTCCCGTGGAGTAATTCCTTTTAGGTATTTGAGAAACGGAAAATCAAAATCTTAACACACCTGAATTTTCGTACACCTAAATGCGCCGGTGTAGTGTTAATCGAATTTCAGCGAAATATTACATCGCCAACACCATCTACGAGCACTCGTCGAGGATGTTGGGTAAGTAACCTTCAATTTTTGTTTTATTAATTTTATATTTCTTTATAGTAATAAACAGACAATATTAACTGTATGTTAATATATTTTTCAATAGTTTATTAAGATTTTGGGTTTCTTCTGTTTTTAAATTTTTTATTCAAAAAGAAAATCATTACGTTTTGTATGAAAAAAAGAGAAAAATGATGAAAACATATTTTTTCTATACATAGAAACATCACGAAAATAATTTTTTAGCTTTGCGCAAACGTTGATTTGAATTCTTAAACCAAAATTTTCCTTCTGACATTACGCTTAGATATTTACTTGTTTTAGACTGAAAAATATGTTTTTTTTAAGGCAAAATTCATTTGGTCTTTTGATCCTGACCGGGTATGGGACCCACCACGTTGGCTGGCCCCTCCACTATAATGAGCTAGCCATCGGGTGAGCTCACCCCTTTTTAAGTCGTTTAGAGGTGCTCTTGCAGGTTACAGTAGCCTTCCGCTCACGTGACTATTTATGGTATGGTATTATGTGATTCCACCACATAAGACTATAACATAAATTTGCCACGTTGATTTTCATTTGAGGGAAAAGTTCATGGGAACTTGGTTTGCATGAGTTTTTCTTTTAAATGGAAAACATCTGGCAATGTCTACGTTGGATCTTAATCCAGATGGGGGGGGGGGGGGAGGTGCGAGGGGATATCACTTCCACCTGGATGCCCCACTCTTATTTGGGGGGCCATAAGTATCTTCGGCAAAGACGAAGTCCTCTCAAGTCCCGACTGTTTTCGCCAGGTCCAGTTTGCCATTAGCTTTAGCCATTCCAACCCCTAGTAGATTACCTCGGCCTCGACTCCAGTCGAAACTTAGTTGTATCGAAAAAATTCGTGAATACGTAATTTTTTAGTGGACCCTTGTGCGGGGAAATTTTTTTCAACCATACAAATCACTACACATATCTGGTCTAGTCGTTTGCGCCATTTAAATCCATGAATCTATTATAATTCACTTACTTATTGGGTAAGATCCTTGTCCGGTAAACGGGAGCATAGCTTTTATCACGTCAATAAAGTCCACAGATCCACGGCACATTCTCCGAATTATAGCCGATAAATGTCACATTGAACTTTCAAAATTTCACGCTCCAGCTGCAGGCAAGTGACTTTTGCCTGCAATTGTGCTAATTCTATATCACTTTTGGTGGGTATCATCCGCGGAGGTCAAACTGTTAACCCGTAAGATGGTGCATTATTGAACTTTGTGCCTTGCGGTTGATTTCCGTAACTACCAGCGGCAAAAACACAACTATAAGCGGTGATCGAACGGAGTTCGGTAGTATTTTGGCTGTTGGAAACCTCACAGGACTCATTATTAGGCACTACATTGGGATTAAAGGTATCCTCCAGTGGATTGGTTGATTGCCGGCTGGGTTGAACTGTTGCATTCATCTGATTGCCTGCACCAAAATGTTCGATTACTGATGAACTCAGGCTACCTTGCAAATTCAAGGTATCAATTGGCGTCTAATTTCTACTAGTTTCCATTATTTTTCTATATTTTATCCCACAGCTGTTCTACAACTTGCACCGTCTTTTTTCTCTTTCCAAAATTTATGTTTGAAATCATACTCGTAGCATAATGCAATCATCAGCAAGGCAACTGAAATAGGTAAAATTTTTTTTGGAAAATGTTTGATTTACATGGCTCCTGAGTTCCGATAAGATCGTCCAAAGACGGGTGTGAGCGCCACTTGATTTCTTCAATGAGCCATCACACGAGAACGCGGGTCACCAATTGTCCAGTTCCATCTACAATCGCGGTGGAACTTGCATTTCAAATAACCTGTTTGAAATTTCTACACTTTCCTTAACCGTTTCAGGGGTATAACCTCCACACACACTTCTCTGAAAAATTTAATGTTTAGATACAATATGTTGTCACCAACAAAATTCTCTTTTCACTCCGCGATACGGAAAATCGTTTTACCTCGGCGACACAAATTTCTCTCTCCGCCGCTGTCACTAAATAGGGACCCCGTACATCACTTTTTCGATTTTCTGTTAAAACCTCTATCCGAGGGAAATTAGCTTTTCTTGAAACATGGGAACCTTATCCCAAGCTAGTATCATTCGGACCTACCATTCCCGTGCTATGTGCTGATGTATACTTGATCATTTTTAGACACCGTTGAAGTGTGAAACTTTCAATTGCATTTTTTTTTCTAAATACCTGTATGTACAAGCTAAAAAGTAAATATTTGTGAGTTCCAGAAATTTGCGGACCGAAAATTCGCCTGCATTGTCGCATCTCGGTGAATTTTGCTGGTCTTTTTGGCAACGGCAAGTGAACATATTATTTTTATCGTTTGTGATAATGCTAGTGTTGATAATAACATATTGTTACATGTACAAATAATTCTGCGAACTACTGTCGCAATTGTTTTCACAACAATGAAGAACACGAATTCACTCGAAACCACGAGAACCCAACAAGCATGATCAACATCTGCAAGTGACGTCACTCCATTCATGAATTTGCTCGAATCTACCAGGTACCTCTCGGTAGAACATTCGCCAATAGGGTGAATAGGTAGAGACCCTATATAAAGGCGAGCTGAATGAATGGGGGGATCATCATTCATTCAACCGCGACAAGAAGTGCGAAAGAAAAGTGTGTTTCGTAATAGTGAAGTGATTTAGAAGACAATTGCGATAATAAATTTATGGACAAGTGTTAGAATCTTAATAGTGAAAATTAAAATTAGTGAAAGTGTTAACCGATTATTGTGCATTTTATTAAATAAACTCTTTTAACTCAAGTTAAAAGACATTGCGTTTTCACTTTCCCGGAACGTTAAAATTATAGGCCGCGAACCAATAACACGCGACAGTGGTGTCGAGAAGTGAGATTAAAATTTTGGAAGTGAAAACGTTTAAACAATTTTAAAGTGCACAGTTATGAAAATTAACGTGGAAAATTAGCCGAAACAATAAAAATGCCAGGAAATTTACACCTAAAAATTAATCAATTGAGCATATCGGAGCTCAAAGAGGAGTTGGAACAAAGAAATCTGGCTACACAAGGTACCAAGGCCATACTGATTGCACGCTTGCGTGATGCGATCGAGTCGGAAGGCGGGAATCTGGATTCGGGTGAGCTCTCAGCTGCAGAAAGAGGCACAGAAGGTGGTGAAGCCGAAACACCAAAACTAAAGGAACGAGAAAATGCGCTGATGCAAATGTTGATGCTGATGCAGCAAGAGCAGCGACAACAGTCATCGACAAGCGCTCGAAATCAAAGCGGACATCACACAGAAGCTGGAAAAACAGTCAACCGAAATAAAAGCGGAGCTCAGTAGTCTCAACAACCGAATTAAATGCGTCAAGGAGAAGGTATACCAGGTCGAGGAGAGAATCAGCCTTGAGATCAGCCAGGTCAACTATGAGATGGAAAAAGTGAAAAGGGACTTGGAAGCAGCGAAGGCAGGAGTAATCGCCTCACCAGCCCCAATTATAACCGCAGCGCAAAGCTCATCTAGAAATGTGCAAGCACCAATATTCGATGGGCAAACGGTCTGGACTATTTACAAAACCCAGTTCGAAGCAGCCGCTCGCATAAATCACTGGAATGAGCAGGAACGAGCAACTGCATTGATTCTTGCTCTAAGAGGCCCAGCTGCCGAGCTGTTGCAGACGATCCCCGTTGAATTGCACTCAAACTCGAATGCTATAATGAATGCGCTCGACATGCGTTATGGAGATGATCATCTAAAGCAGATTTATCGGTCACAGCTAAGGCATCGGGTGCAGAAGTCTGGTGAAACCCTACAGCAGCTAGCCCAAGACATTGAGCGACTAGCACTTTTGGCTTATCCAGCCTACGACCCAGAACATCGAGATGATGCAGCGACAGAAGCATTCATCAGCGCACTAAGGACCCGGAATTGCAACAAGCCGTGCGTTTAGCTCAAAAGCAAACGGTTAAGGACGCACTGGCTTATAGTCTGAACTTTGAGGCAGCGAAAAATGTGACTCGTACCAGTGCCCGGGCTCGTGAGGTAGTGACAGACGAGTGCAGGTGTGAGCGCGTGGAAATTGAGCGAGATCCGCATGTAAATGGTGCACCTAGATGCTGGAATTGCGGAGAGAAGGGGCACCTGCAAAGAGACTGCAAGAAGCAAAGAAAACCGAGCTATTGTCCAGGGTGTGCAGCTAGGAGGAGATCCAGACCGAGTCAGGAGCCCAGAATGGAAGCCCTTCAAACAGAGGGGTCGGGAAACATGTAAGAGCCAACTTCGTGGGGCAGAGGTTGGTTAGGAGGATCGACGTCCCCAGCACCACCATCATCGTGTCAAGACTACATCGTGGAGAAGCGGACTTATGCCTTCCGGGTCAAGTTGACGGAGAACACTGCACCATAACAATCGACACTGGTGCAACCCGATCGATTATCCGACCAGACCTAGTTAGACAGCAACAACTTCACAAGGGCAGAATTTTCTCACTACGGACAGCTACGGGAGAAACTGCACCTGTTCATGGAGAGGTCAACCTCCAGATACAGTTGGGAGACCTTGTGTTCCGACATAATTTTCTGGTCGCGAACATTATGGATGACTGCATTCTCGGAATGGATTTTCTGCGACCACATGGAATCACGTTGGATTTGGGCAAACGTGTATTGAAATGGCAGAATGTAGAAGTACTGATGGAGGATCCCAGCGTCCAAATTCCCAAGATGAATGTAGTGGTATGTACTGACACGGATGTACCGAATTCTTCCGAAAGCATTGTATGGGCCAAGCTTGATGGTGATTCTGGAGACCACCGATCTTATCTGATAGAGCCAACGAAGACGTCCGCATTACGCAGTTTGATTGTAGGACGATGCCTTGTAAGATCTTTAAGGAACGGATATGTGCCGGTTAGAGTCCTTAACACCGCAGACTCAACTACGAGCATCAAAGCGGGAGAAGTCATCGGCAGCTGCCAGCCTGTTTCCACCATCACCTCTTTGGAAGCTACTCACGACCATCATTGGAAAAGGAGGCAAGACACAGACAAAGCCCGGGAATCCACGTCTGCAATATTGAAGCAGGTCAAATTGCCAGTGCAGCTATTCAAACGAGCCTCTCATCTGGTCACCAAGTACAGTGACATCTTCTCAACAAGCCCGGATGACCAAGGCCGAACGAGTATGGTAACTCACGTCATAGATACACAGGGAGCCAAGCCGATTCGACAAGCACCGAGACGTCTCCCTATAGCCAAACAAGGAGAAGTGAGCGCGCTGATCTCGGACATGGAAAAACAAGGTGTTATTGAACCTTCTGTCAGTCCATGGGCCGCGCCTGTAGTTCTAGTCAAGAAAAAGGATGGTAGCACTCGCTTTTGTGTCGACTATAGGCAGCTTAACGACGTCACTAAGAAAGATAGTTACCCACTCCCACGCATCGATGACATCATGGACACTTTAGCCGACGCAAAATGGTTTTCTACACTCGATCTCAAGAGTGGCTACTGGCAGGTAGAAATTGACAAGAAGGACCGAGAGAAGACCGCATTTTCAGTTGGGACCGGATTGTGGCAATTTGTTGTGATGCCGTTTGGGCTTTGCAATGCTCCAGCCACTTTCGAACGCTTGATGGAATATGTGCTACGTGGTCTGACCTGGAAAACCTGCTTGGTATACCTAGATGACATCATCGTCATCGGTAGAACGTTCGAAGAGCATGTGCGGAACTTAGAAGAGGTTTTCTCCCGATTACGACTGGCAAATTTGAAACTTAGTCCCGAGAAGTGTACTCTTTTCGCAGATGAAGTAAAATACCTGGGACACGTCGTGTCAGCAGAAGGGGTCAAAACAGACCCTGAGAAAATTGAAGCCGTGAAAAGCTGACCAACACCAAACAACAAGCGCCAACTACGAAGTTTTCTGGGTCTGGCAACCTACTATCGAAGATTCGTCAAAGACTTTGCCAAAATAGCTAAGTGTCTCCATCAGCTAACCGAGAAAAATCGTCCGTATGTCTGGAATGAACAATGCCAGACAGCCTTTGAGACCCTGAAGGAAAAGCTATGTGAATCACCCGTGCTGGCGTATCCAAAACCCGGAAAAATGTTTGTAGTTGACACCAATGCAAGCAACGGCGGTATTGGAGCTGTACTCTCCCAGCAGACCAATGGCGAAGAAAGAGTCCTCTCGTATTACAGTCGAGTTCTCTCAAAAAGTGAGAGGAATTACTGCGTGACCAGGAAGGAGCTATTGGCTATAATAGAGGCCACCAAGCAGTTCCACAAGTATCTATATGGCCAAAAATTTGTTCTTCGAACGGACCATGCATCACTGAGATGGTTGCTCAACTTCAAAAACCCCGAGGGACAAGTTGCGAGATGGATCGAAAGATTGCAGTCATACGACTACGAAATTGTTAATCGGAAGGGCGGAGTTCATGGAAATGCTGACGCCCTATCTCGTCGCCCATGTCCAGCTAACTGCAAGCATTGCCGACGGATTGAGGAAAAGGAACCGCCCGTTGATCTGCGACTGGTAACGGCCGAATTCGATGAAGGTTGGTCATCGGAGGAGATTCGAAATGCCCAGCTAGCCGATGAAGACATCGGACCATTGCTCGTATAGAAGGAGACGCCTGGGCGACCAGAGTGGAAAGACGTTTCAATGCATGGCGCAACCCTGAAAAGCTATTGGGCCCAATGGAACTCCCTTCAGGGAGAGGGTGGCATACTCAAGCGGAAATGGGAAACGGCGGATGACAGCTCCTATAGGATGCAAACTATACTACCCAAAAGCCGAATCCACGATGTGGTTAAGGAAATGCATGAAGGATCCTCGGGAGGCCACCTTGGTGTTAACAAGACCTTAGCGAAATTGCGGGAAAGGTTCTACTGGCTTCACGCTCGAGAAGACGTAGAGGACTGGTGTCGCAGATGCACAATTTGCGCTTCCGTCAAAGGCCCAAAGCGACGACTGAGAGGACAAATGCAAACCTGTAATGTGGGGGTACCGTTTGAAAGGATTGCTGTTGACATCGCAGGACCCTTTCCTGAATCTGAATGGGGAAATCGATACACGCTGGTTGTAGCCGATTATTTCAGCAAGTGGCCCGAGGTCTGCCCCATTCCCAACCAGGAAGCAACTACTGTAGCCGAACAGCTAGTGTTAAATTGGGTCAGTAGGTACGGCGTACCTTGTGAACTACATTCAGATCAAGGTCGAAACCTCGGATCACTAGTTTTTAAGCGAGATGTACGAGCTGCTGGGAATACGGAAAACGAGGACGATACCACTGAATCCCCAATCCGATGGAATGGTCGAACGTTTCAACGGCACGCTCAATAAACACCTGGCCAAGATGGTTGACGAGAACCAAAGGGAGTGGGACCGACACATTCCAAGCCAAGCCCCAGCCAAAGTCATTTTTGGAAAGACTATTCATCTGCCAGCCGATATAAAGTTCGGAACACCCCCTAAGAAACCCCAAACGATCTCGGAGTACGCAAGTAATCTAAGACAACGGTTGAACCAGATCCAGATACATCGGACAGTGCGAAAACACCTCGAATCGGCAACTGACCGCATGAAGACCAGGTATGATCTAAAGGCTAATTCGACTGGCTTCCAGCAAGATGACTTGGTGTGGCTTTATAACCCGCAACTGCGAAAGGGTAGGTCTCCAAAGTTGCAACATAATTGGGAGGGACCATACCGAGTTACAAAGCGAATCAACGACGTCGTATACCGAATACAGGAACATCGTAAGCCGAGAGCTAAAATGAAAATCGTGCATCTGGAGCGTCTTGCCCCATATTACACCCAGGGAGAATTGACTACAAATAGCGACACATCTTTTCGGGACGAAAAGAACTGAGGTGGGGGCAGTGTTACATGTACAAATAATTACATGTACAAATAATTCTGCGAGCTACTGTCGCAATTGTTTTCATAATCATTAAGAACGTCAACAAATGAATTTACTCGAACCCACGAGAACCCAACAAGCATGATCAACATCTGCAAGTGACGTCACTCCATTCACTAATTTGCTCGAATCTAGCAGGTACCTCTCGGTAGAACATTCGCCAATGTACGAGAAATGGGTGAATAGGTAAAGACCCTATATAAAGGCGAGCTGAATGAATGGGGGGATCATTCATTCGACCGCGATAAGAACTGCGATAGTGAGTGGGAAGTGATTTTCGTAATAGTGAAGTAATTTAGAAGACAATTGCGATAAGAAATTTATGGACAAGTGTTAGATTTTTTTAATAGTGAAAATTAAAATTAGTGCATGTGTTAAACTGATTATTGTGCATATTTGCGATCAAATAAACTCTTTTAAGACTTAAATTAAAAGATATTGCGTTTTCACTTTCCCGGAACATTCAAATTATAGGCCGCGAACCAATAACACGCGACAGTATTTTGGATTTTTGATCCGGTTGGGAGGGGTGCATGGGGGCACCGCCTCTACTAGGATGCCCCACTCTCATTTGTGGGCCATGACCGTCCTCAGGAAGGATCAAGAATTGCCTTACGCCTCGCGCGCGGCTAACCGGGTATTTGTCATTGCGCTTCTTATGTAGTCACTTTCGGCTTGTTACTTCGGCCATTTACGCCTTCCATCGATCAATCGGTTCAGCATTTCGACTCCAGTGACCTGGCAATTCGTAAGTGCGAAACATATTTTGTCGTGCGCCCTTGTGCTGTGGGAAAAGAACCCGCCCCACGATACCGCACAGCTGGCTTATCGGCGCACTTACGCATCCCTAGACAAGGCCAGTTCCAGCGTACCACTAATTTCACGCTCGCTGAGGCAGCAGACCACCGCTGCAGTCATCTACGAACAGTGAATACTCATTTAAATACTATAGATGTCATGTCGACTAGCATCATTACAACATGCCTTTCTAATCGATAGTGTGAATTGCACACTTTCGAAATTTCGCCTTATTATAATATAATTTAACCTTACGTATTTTCTAGGGAAATAATTTTCAAAAACCCCTTTTTGTGTCTTGTTCCTCGGCCCTGGAAAAAAGAAATTTAAGATCAATTGATCTTAAAATAAACATTTCAATGGCTGTTCCGAATAAATTAAAGTTTCTTCTCGATTCTTGTCCTTTCGTCTCCATAAGTATCCTCATTTAAAATTGTCTCCGTAATATTGAACTTTATGTTAGATACAACCTAATCAACTCCAATTCTGAATTACTTTCAATACAGTCACATCAAACATCTTCAACCATAAGATACCCCTTCAACTCCTCACCTATAGAACTCCAGCAGACAAGTTATATGCAGAAATTTATCAAGTGTGCACATTCTATCCTCTGAACTGTGTTCAAACCTCATCAAATGCATAGCAATAAACTCCTTGAAGTTGATTAATCAAGAGAGAAATTGACAGTCACTTCATTTCATTCAATATTCAGCTCAAAGGACTCGCTTTAATGTTCACTCATTAGATTAGGGGTTCCTAACGAAAGACAAGTTCTGACTTGGCTGAAATTGGTTATTATTCACTAAGATACAGATATATGTATGTATGTTACATATCTGCTTTTTGCCTCCACTCCTAATGTCTGCACATATATCTCCATGACATTATCGTTTCCCAGTGTCAATCGAGAAAATTCTAATGCTGAATATATTTCCTACTTTTCAAGTCTATCCATTTTCTCAACACATGTTTTAGAATTTATGTCCTCGTTAAGTCAAGCTGGCGGTTTACTTTCTTTTTACATTTTTTTTTCTTGTATTTGATTTTCTTTATATTCACTCCTCTTCCTTTTTCAATCAGTCGCACCCGACAAAAATACGTAATTTGGTCGTCATCATGAGGTTGTTCAATTGTTTAGGGATTTCAATTGGGGCGAGAAGGATATTGCGGCTGGATTTCATCAAAATGCCTACGACACTGTAGGATCCCATTTTAGCTCGTAGGATATTGGCCCATGGCTGGGGCTGGTAGGGTAGGGTTTGAAAAGTTTTCTCTTTTCATTTTATTTATTTTTTGTATTTGTGGTTCAAGCTTGAGCAGTTGATTGATTCCTATCGTGTCAGTGATTTCGATTTGATGAGAGCAAGGACGGGACACCATTTTTTCTTCATTGATTCGAGGCGCGGTTTCACAAAGAAAATCACATTAGGATGACTTTTTGGGATTTTCCTAAATGTAATCATGAGGATCCTTTGAATGGGTGTTACTTTGAAAATGTGCTGGATTTTACGGACTGGATTTTGATTTTGGTAAAAACCACATGTTGAGAGGTTGTGACAATCCATGCGAGAGGATTCAATGAGATTTCAATGTGGTTTAATGGATCAACGTTTAGGTGGGTATTGGAATGTTGACAAGAATGTATCGAATAATTTGGAATAGAATTTTTGTTTAGATGGAATATGAAGTGGTAGTCGTATAAACAGAAGACACAAATCTTCGTCTATTATAATTTGAGTGGGGAAAGCAGAAGAGCTCCTGATGACCAAATGAGCAAAAATGGGCAGAGCACAAAGGAAGTTCAGTATAAACCCAAGGAAACGGTGGGAAGAATCAGTGGCACCCCTGATAGGAGGCAGGAATATGACGATGACAGGTTTTACTAGAAACTAAGTACCTAAGCTTCCTCAACTAACGACTTCTACAAAAATTAGTCTGTCATAAACATATATTCCCATAAGTCCCATATCATATAAAATATTCTCTACGCACCAAACTTTATTACCCTTTCTCAATACCACACCATCAGTTCGTCTATCATCATCACTACTATCATCATCATCATCATTTACCATCTTGCCTCTAACATCATCTTCTTGAACTAGAGAAAGTATCAACGTACAGGATATATACGAGTATGTTTGCAAGTTACACCTTGATATTAAGGTGACCACCACGTACATATCATGATACGTGATACACTTCCATTCATTTCCTTTTCAACAAAAATATTTTTCTTACTCTATTTTACCCTCGTGCTCTATGACGTTCTCCTTTATTTTCTCTCATGTCACCTCCGTGCTTCATCATGTCACATTTTCTATATGATATGCCTCCAATGTATAGTTGGTACTCTCTCTCAATCCCATATGGGCCTGATAGTTAGTTTACTGTGTTCGTGATGTTTTTTGGATCTCCTGTTTACCTAAACCGGATACATGGGAAACGTGGCAAATAGGTTGTTGCGGTGACAAGTAAAATGTATGTTTGTTGCGTGAGTTGAGCAGTTGATATATACTTTGAGCGAAGAGAAGGTGAATTAATTGGAGGAGTATAAGAGATAGTTCTGTTATATAGTTGCCGATGAATTGGCTATATTTTCTGCTTATTAAAAATATGCTACCAAAGAAATATGAATTCAGAGAAAATAGATAAGTCTGATATGAGAATTACTAAATAAAATACACGAAAGCAAAATCGTTAACTTGAAATTGAATAAAATTGAAAAAAATTGATGCATCGTATGGACTAGCTGCTATCATTGGTGCTATTCCGGATTTCAGCTATGGAAATGCCAATTCAAATACTTCACTTCACCACTTCTGCGGTCTTTTAACTAAAGCAAAGGCTTCTCTCATTTAAATTATATTTAATATCATGAAAAAAAACTACTAAGATAAAACAAAACTTCTTGAAAGACAGCAAAGTTTTTGAACCGAAAACTTTATTCGAGCATATAAAGGTCATGACATTTCAAACAAACGAAAACATTTATGCCGCTGAAACTTCCCGATGCCGATGACTGAAATGCACCGTCCCGAAAAACAAAGGGGAAACCCCTGAGTATGTGAACGGAGAAATTACTGTCAGAAAGTGGGAGGTGGCGATCGTCTCATGCGAATGCTATTAAAACGTTATTTAAAACCGCTCAGTAACATCATCATCTCTAAAGAGAGGCACACCTGTCTCTTAGACCAGAGAGGAAAACCCATCCTCTAGCCACCGGGACTAATGAGGAGGGAAACCCACATCCTCAAATCAATGATGAGGAGACACCCTTCCTCACGTTTTCGCGCATTGTGCCTTTACTAACTTTTGAAACAAGTTGAGTAGACAGACCTACGCTCATGTCAGAAGGGTTTTGTACTTAACCTATAAAATGCAGTCACCAGCAACGAATAAAATCAAGAAACATGTCAAAGATGATTTTATTGGAGAAAATATGAAATTCGAAGATCATACTTTTCTTCACAAAGTTGAACGAATTTTGACTTCTGAGGTATTTATTATTGTTATACTCACAAATATCTCCCCCTGATAATTTTTTTCAGATTTTTAGATCACGGGTGTCCATTCACGAGGGAGCAAACACATTTTTCATGTATGCCTCCACTCCCCTATGCCCCCACGGAAGCAAAAACTATCAGTTTAAGAGCTGTGTTCAAAAGCTCCCATAAAGAATTTTCATTTGATACTCCCTTGTACAGTAATCATCGATCCATGGCCAATTTTTTCGAATCCTACAATGGTTACAAAGCCCTTTTGCTAGGAGCTCTCTCCTACCTCCTCGACTTGTTTCACCTATGAGTATTAATTGTAGGTACCTATCTTTAGGCATATATTAAAATCGAATCAAGTGTCCAAAGCATGCACCTCAAACGTTGAAGTTGGGGAGAAATAGCTCAAAATTATTCAATCCTGGCATTTGAAATAGCCACCATTTTGTTTAACGATTACTGATTGCTTTTCAAAGATATTCATGATACATCATTCCTGAAATTTTCATGCAAATCCTAGCAAAGCTGTAGTGTCTGAGTCGGTAAAAAGGGCATATTGTTCCATAGCCATATACTATACTTTCATATTAATACAGCGCATATTTTTCCATAGTAATACAGGAAAATTGAAATCGCTATAACTTCGTTAAATACCATTCGATCTTTATGGAACTTTCAGGACAGATTAATGAACTTTCAGGACAGAATAATCATCTGTGTACTGAATTTTATTGAATTTAAGGGTACCTTTAAGATTTTATTCAAGAAAACGTAAAATCGATAAATCATACTATTACTAACAAAGTTGAGTGAATTTCGACTTCTCATGTATTTGTTGTTGTTGTACTCATAAAGACCTACATTCATGATTTTTCGGATGAAAGGTGTCCAATCGCGAGGGGGGGGAGGGGGGTACGCGGAAAGTTCGTACAATACCCCTTCCCCTGCTCCCCTCGGTACTGATAGGGCAATTTAAAGACTTGTTTTGAAAAGATCATATTAAGACCTTTCCAACGACAGCCTACTCGACTAGCAATGGTGAAAATTTTTTTTTGAGGGGTCACCTCCCCATATAGGGAGACCCCCCTTAAACCCCCTTTGAAAAATTTTCCCACCCTTGAACTTTCAAGAAGTCACCACTTCTGACCTTTTCATAAAGTTTCATCGCTGTAGCCTTTATAGTTTCGGAGAAAAAGTGCTGTGACATACAGACGGATGGACGGGCACAGGTCGTGATTGCAATGGGGTCTTGTATTTTAATACAAAACCCTAAAAATACGAACAACGCGAAACTAGACGAGATAATTTCTATCCTCCAGCTTGTGCATTCACTTCAACCTAGGCTACATCACACAACACTCAGTAAAAACACTCACTTAACAAACTTTTTAGCTAATCACTAACTGTTTACTTCAAAAACTCAACTGAAGTGTTCGGGTCGGCGTATGAAGCAAGAATGAGAGTAGGGAGGAAAACTGGATGAAATTAACAGGCGAATGATTCACCGGCTCATCGCGTAAATGAAGTTCGACATTTAATTCTTGCTGAGATGACACACGCTACGGCTCTGCCATGCGTGTGTCATCAGTACTCTCCAATAGCGTCAGTGGTGCAGAAAAGATACGACTAGCACGTCTGTCAGTAAAATAATTTTGTCTTTAAGATTGAACATGAATTTGAAACAAATGAATTTCTTCTTAAATTGATAATAGATGGCGTATCTGCGTTTAAGTGCAGGTTTCAATCGATTAATCAAAACTTTCGTATGCACACCGTTCTTATTGATGATAAAAAATTTCCGGAACTTACGGATTACTTCGTTCGTAAGGCACTTCAAGTGGTCTACAAGCACGACTAATTTGCCCTTTCCGAGGGACTTCAGTACGAATGCTTGAGATGGCATGGGCCATGATTTGGTTGGACGCACATTTGCAAAGTCAGTTTTTAGTTGCCACGTTAATAAACTGGGATCTAACGTAATCGTAGTAGGAGATTCAACACACAATTCACCAGGAACTCGCAGTTGTTTGCTGTTAATCAGCTCCATAGGAGATGCTTTGGGGTCATCCTTATAAAGCGAACTAAATCCTTGTAGTCCTGCCAGAAGCTCTCTGGACTGGTTAGTGGAGTTCCCACTTACACAAATGGAGGCTTTCAACGTTCGGTGGAGTCTTCCCACCATCTCATTAGCCTGTGTATGATAAGCTGTAGTTCCGATCCTACGACTGCCTAAGAGCTTGATGGTTTTAACCATAAATTTGGACTTGAACTGCGACCCTCAATTCATGGCGATCAATTTATGGCGATTAGATTAGGGACTCCAAAACGCAATAAATATTCCCTATCAAACATCTTAGCTAAGTTTTCGGCCGTTAAATCTCCCACCGGATAAGCTTCCACTCGCAAAAAATCGGTCACGGATTGTCAAAACGTAATAGTTTCCAACGCTGGGTGGAAAAGTCTCACTGAACCCATATGGATGGCCAACATAGGCTGAGGGTATCACAACTTAATTGATGGGTAGTTGTGTATGTCTTGCTACCTTATGTTTTTGGTATTGTTTGTGCACTTTGGCCCAATGTCAGGTGTCATTTTAGGCCAAAAGTAGATTCAATGTATGAATCGCCATGCGCTTCAGACACCCCGATGTGGGAAGTTGAGTAACGTATCAAAGATTTCCTGGCAATGTGGCTTGATTATAAGGGCACGATTTTCCCCGTTGATGTTTTAAACTAAATGCTACAAGTTGCTCCTCGTGAATTTACATTTTCCAGTTCAATCGAAGAGTCTAGAGGCAAGTTTATGCAAATCGGGAGTAGCAGAGTCGTCGAATATACCTTGATGATGTCTTCAAAGATAGAAGTCCAGAAATTAATGTTACCTACAGCACATCTGTGAATACATTTTCAACACCGAATATTATTGGTAAATTGAAAAATGTAATCGAGATATGTAGATCGTCTTGGTCCTCATTCAGTCTTTAATACCAAGGTATTTGTCAGTAACTTGTGATCAGTCTGCGCATTATATTCTCTGCCTTCGATGATGTGACGGAAGTCTTTAATCACGTTGTATATGGTTAAAAGCTCCTTATAGAAAGCTAAATATTTTGTCTAAGTGATTGACAGTTTGGGGCTGAAAAAAATTAAAGATTCTCAATTAATCTCGACTTTTTGTTACAGCACTGTGCCTGTGGCTAGGTTAAATGCCTCAAATTCCTACCATTCTACATAGATGCTGAAGAAGAGTTGCATTTGTCAGCAAAGCCTTGACTCTTTTGATTGCTTGCTTGCATTGGTAGGTGTTATATATCTTCCTCGCTTTCAATCATAATTATAATTGTAAACACACTTTGTTATCAATTGTCTGAAGTTGGCCATAGTGGAACTTTTCACTTGTAAAATTTTTTTCAACTTTGACAGATGTATGGACAACAACGTGTGTATAAGTATTACCCTCCGCCGTAGATGGTTCCAAGCCTATTTGAGAAAGAAGGAGGGAACCTCTTCTTTCCCCAACCGATAACTTCCATGATTCCTCACCCAAATGCCCCAATTAAGTGGAAGTAAATCCTCTCGGGGTCACACATTGGGTTTATTGGTTCCCCAATAATTACGCATTAAATGCCAAGAAATGCTAAAAGCTGTAAGTACATCTACAACTCTGTTAATAAATCCTACTTCCACCTCCTTTGTGGGGACGTAAGAGAGTGAATTTCCCGCACCTGATAACGGAGTCGAAGTTATAAACATGCCACCGAAATGGAAATCAGTTGAATGAATGGTTGTGTGTGATCCGTTTAAACGTAAAATTCTTCATAACCTAGCTGATAAATGTACGCGCCCCAACCGAAAAAACGTTCTACAATACCTTGGAAAAACTGGTCGCCTCATTGCTTACAAACGACACAAAAATAATTCTGGGTGATTTTAAAGCTAAAGTTGGCAATCAGCTATCTCATCGGGGAACGACTAGGGAATCAAGATTCCACGATTAAATAAATGACAACGGCTAGTGCCTGATTCACTTTGCATGTAGCAGAAATCTAGCCATACGTTTGACTTGCTTCGCACATTGGCGCATTCATAAAATGACTTGGGTATCACCGGATGGCAATGCACAAAACACGATCAACCATTTTCCGATCGAACAACGTTAAGCCTCGAACAAACTTGACGTCCGTACATGCATGGGAGCCAATTGTAACTCAGACCATTACTTGATCAAACTGACCTATTGATGTCGTATGTCACAGGCATATTCGGCGAAGACCAGCCCGCTACAAAAGTTTCACATCTGTGGCCCAAAATTTCACGGAGACCCTGGACAATCAGCTGGCTCTCATCTTATCAGACGCATCGCTGAAAACAAGCAACGAGCTCTGGATGGAAGTGAAAGCGGTAATGAAGGCGTGGCAGAGCACACAATAAGACATCAAGCCCGGGGCATGAGAAATGATTGGTTCGATGATGAGTGCCAGAATGCGTTAGACAAAAAGAGTCGGGCGTACATAGGAAACGTAGCTAGGAAAGCCAAGATGAATAAAGAACACTATGAAAATCTCAGAAGAGTGCGAATAAGATAATTAGAACTAAGAAGAGAAAATACTATGACGTCATATTGAAAAGTATCGATGTAAGTCTAGCGACCAACAACACAAAGTAGTGAAAAGCCTGAAATGTGGTTATCAGCCCAAAACCACGCTCTGTTGTGATGACGTCGATAATATCATCGCTGATGAAACCAAGATTAAGGAAAGATGGGCATCATATTTTAAGAACCTCCTTAATCCTCCGCACAGCTCCAGAACATCGGAGATTATAGAAGTATCCGGAGAGCTTCCAGTAGCCCTGCCAACTCTGGATGAAGTTTGCTCTACCATCAAAGCCCAAAAGAATAATCAAGCGCCGGGCATCGATGAGATTCCAGTGGAGCTCATGAAATATGGTAGCAATACTGTTCGGAAAGCTATTTACAAAGTCATCCAGCACATTTGGCAACAATAACATATGCCGAAAGAGTGGAGCCAATCAATTATATTCCCTATCCACAAAAAAGGTGACAAACTACAGTGCGAAAACTATAGAGGCATATCATTACTTCGTACAGTGTACGAAATATTTTCAAAGATATTAGAATATAAAATTGGATCATACGCCAACAGTATTATTGGGGAGTATCGAGGTTGCTTTAGAGCAGGTATATCAACAATAGACCAATTGTTCACAGTCAAGCAGGTACTTGAAAAATGCTGGGAGTTCAGCATAGATGACCACCAAATATTCGTTGACTTTTAGCAAGCAGATGACAGTATTGATCGTGACGTACTATATTAACAATACTTTGTTTTGGTATCCCAGTGAAATTAATCCGTTCTACCAAAATAGCACTGACATCGACAAACTCCCAAGTCCGCATCAATAAATAACTCACCAATGCCTTTAACACAAATATCGGACTAAAGTAAGGAGAAGGGCTTGACAATAACGTTTTGACGATGTTGAAGGCCAGCTACGTATACAAGAAAACAAGGTTCCAAGTATACAAATGTGTCATAAGACCTTGATTATGCTATGGGTGTGAATCAAGGACCCTAACTCAAGCATCCCCAAATATTTTGAAGGGGTTCGAAAGACGGATCCTGAGGCGAATAATTGGAGCAAAACTAGATAGAATCTACTGGCAAAGTCGATACAACCATGATCTCTATGCAATTTTTGACAAGCCACAGGTCTCAATTATTGTAAGGCTGTGGAAGCTGCAATGGACTGACCATGTGAATTGTATGGATGAACAGCGAATAACCAAAAAGGTATTATATACTTTTAACTAGTGTCCACCTGCAACCGCTTAGAAGCGCTGTATGCTAATGTGATGAGTCTTATAGCTGAGTCGAGCAGGAAGCCCCTCAGTCTCCTGAAAATCTTTCAGGAACTTCACGCCTACCCTGAGCACTTCAATAAAGCTCTCGAAATATATCCTATCAATATTCTCCCCAATCGCAGAAGGTCGGGATCATGAAGGTTGGGCGATAGCATCTCAAGATGAATGTACTGATGATTGCTGGATGACTTACCCCCAAAAATTCTCCTATTGTGTACGCTTCTAACTTGGGACTCCGAGGCAAATGTCATGTCGAGTATGGTTCCTTCACAGTCCATAAGTGGATAAGTCAGCGTATCACTGGTGTACCGTACGTTGTCCCAGCGGGTTCGTTCCAGGCATGCCTCATTGGACTACTTTAGCATTGAGGTTTCTTCTAACGAGGACGTGGCTTTCTGCGCCTGTGAGAGCGTCCTCCAAAGCATTGAGCTTGGCTTGGAAAGATGATATCGGTTCATTTGGCTTCAGGTATACACTAAATAATGTATTCCTTGAGAATCGAGCCCCCATGAAATCAAGTTTCCGTTCATAGCCCTCCACTAGAAAATCAACAATATTTATCGTACTGTTTCTCAGTGAGAAGTAAAGAGTTGGCGTTAAATCCTAACACAAACTACTCAAGCTTGCTCCGTGATCAAATATAAGCACTTGGTTGAGAGCTGGCAGATAAGTTCTGTGATTTGGATCTACTGGGAAGCGTTATGCTATCCACTTACCCAACAACTCTGCAACGTGCGATTAATCACGCGATATTCACGATTTAAGTTTTAGTCTGAGGTGTTGTCTGGTGATAACTAAATAGTAAGGGGTGAGGTGTTGGCTTGAGCCAAGAACCTCTGTTGGCCTTTTAGTGTTTTACACCGTGTGGCCACCCCGATCCATTAGCTCGTCTTCTTGGTTCCCTATACAAGTTAACGCTCACATGGGAAGCACGACAAGCCCCGCCGACCTCAAGGAGTATCAAGCCAAAGTCAAAAATGCTTCATTAAATACCTATCGTTACAAGTTTTCAAAGAGTACAAAGAAATCCCAAACAATTTAAACACTAAAAACAAACAATGTGTAAATGTACAACAAAATTAACAACGAAATAAAATTACTCAAGTCAATTTACTCTCGTCTTTGTTGATCTAGTTTAAATTGGAAATTAGTATCAGGTAAGTGTCATGAAGTGCGATTTCTTCCCGGGAGCATTGCTGTGTATAAAGGATGCACATCACATCAAGCTCCCAGTTCATGCCAGTATATGTAGGGTATACTGGTATTGTAACACTAAGTGCGACGAGGGATGTTGTGTAAGGACTTCGGCAGAGGTTGCTTCGTAGATTTAACGGCAGCCTCCCACAATCTGCCGAAGTGCCAGGATCTTGGAGGAATGAATTTGAAGTCAATGCCCTTTGTTGAATAGAATTGGGTGATCGATTCGATGCCCTTGCCCGAATACAGAGTATCGTGTAGTTCACGAAGCTGATTTTAGGCCCCTACAAAGTTCGTGGCATTGTCTTTAACGCTCCTTTGAAAGCGTCTGTTGTAAGATCTACCAGCACTTCCAGGTGAATGCCCTTGGTAGTGAAACACACAAAACTAGCGCGATATGTCTTCTGTGGTTTATTGCCTCGAATTTCAAAATGAGTCCAGAAGGGCCCGCAGTAGTCGACGCCGGAGGTGATGAACGGCTAATGAAACGCTTTAACACTCCTATGAAAGCATATGTTGTAAGATCTGCCACCACTTCCAGGTGAACGCCCTTGGTAGTGAAGCATACAAAAATAGCGAGATATGTCTTCTGTGGTTTTTGCCTTGAATTTTAAAATGAGTCCAGAAGGGCCCGCAGTAGTTGCCGCCGGAGGTGATGAATGGTCGAGCTAGCTGTATGTGGCTTGCTGGTAAATTTCCCTTGATTTGTGAGCTCAGCTTTGGCTTAGCTTTCTGGCAGCTAACGCAATTGAGGACAATGTTCCGGGCGATAGTCTTACCTTTAATAGGCCAGCATCTCTGAGGGGTTATAGTGTGCAGTGCTAAGGCAGCCACGTGGTTATGTTGATAATGGATTTGCGTCATGATTAGCTTTGTGATATAGTGCGAGTATGGTAGCACAGCGGGGTGCTTTGCATCGTAGGTGATGTGAGCTTCCTCGACGCGTCCACCGACTCATATTATGCCCTTGTCGTCCAAAAATGGGAACAACGAAGATAAATGACTTTGACGATCTACTTGACCATGACGCTGAAGTTGCCATAGATCCTCCTTGAACGTTTCAGCCTGGCAATGTTTTAGGATGACGATTAGAGCAGTATCAAGCTCCATTACAGTGAGGTGAATGGATGTTGGCTGACTGATTTTTCGTGTCGCGTTACGAAAGCGAAGGACGTAAGCTAGTATTCTTTGGAGATGCTTGAAAGAGTTTCGATGGTCAATCGAGGTGATGACGTCGAGCGTGGAGTCGGTGGCAAGGAATATTGCTCGCTTGGTTTTCCGTTCAAGCTCGGTTTCGAACGTCGCAGGCTGCTTAGGCCACGTGCCTTGGTGACCGTGGAGGAAGATGGGCCCGTAGAACCAGATGAAAGTTTGTTGGAGCTGCGTGGGTCAGAATCCTCGGCTGATTATGTATGCGATATTTAGCGTAGATGGTACGTAGCGCCATGGATCCGTCGATGTTAGATCTTGGATTGTCGCTACCCGATTGGCTACGAAGGTGCACCACGAGAATGATTCTGACCTCAACAATGTCAAGACAATTTCGGAGTCGCATCAAAAGTAGCAGGGTACATCGTGCCAATTGAGATCCGTTCGGGCTCGATCTGCAAATTTAGCAGCTAATGTAGTGGCTTGCAGCTCTAATCTCGGAATCGTTGATTTTTTAGTGGATGCGACTTTGTGCAAAGCAGCCGCACGGTAGTTGTGCCACCTGTTTGCAGTGATTTTACGTAGAAAGCGGCTCCATACGCCTTCTCCAAGGCGTCGCAGAAGACATGGATCTGTACGTCCTTTGGCAGACGTCCAGCGAAAAGGTGTCTAGGAATTTTAATTGACTTAAGTGCCTTCATCTCCTCTCGAAACTTGGACGAACGGGTGTGGAACTCAATCGGTGTTGCAGCATCCCAGTCGAGCTGTAGACTACACAGAGGCTGAAGCAAGACCTAAGCCTGGATAGTCACAGGGCTCAGGAATTTGAGTGGATCGAAGATATGAGCGATGTCGGAGGAGACGGTTCGTTTGGTGACAGGTCAATGGGTCTCCTCTAGGATATTGATGGAGAACTTGTCAGTAGTAGGAAGCCATGTTAGTTACAACGCGTTGATGTGGCAGTTGTTTTGATCGTTTATCTCGAAGAGCAATGCTCGATCTTCTGCAGCAACGTCTCGCAACAAGAATGGCTCGTTCGAACCCAACTTTCGCAAATGAAATCCGCTTGATCTCAGAATTGTGGTCAGCTGACTCTTCATCAATCCTGCGTGTCTCAGGCTGTTAATACCGGCCATTATTTCATCCACGTATATGTTGCGCATACATACAGATGCTCCCAAAGGACTGGAGCCTTGCGCCTCCTCGGCGAATTTCTGCAGGCATTTGAGTGCTAAGTATGGTGCAGCGGACATTCCGTAGGTGCCAGTGGTTATTTGAAAATAACTTAGAGTGTGCTCTGGAGAATCCCTCAAAATAATAGTTTGGTACAGTTGATCCTGTTTGTCCACTTTGACCTGGCGATACATCTTTTCGATATCCGCCGTGCAAACAAACTTTGGCAGTCGAAAGCGTAGCAGGATCGTAAAAACATTCTCTTGGAGCGCAAGAGCGGCATGTCAATGACACATTGATAGAAGATTTTACTGACACGTTGAGAACTACCCGAAGCTTGGTTGTACTACTTTCTTGCCTGATAACACAGTGATGTGGTAAAAAATAGTACGGTGATCGTATTTCCGCTTCGAGCATTGCTCGCATGTGTCCAAGTTGCAAGTATTCGTGCATAAATTCAGTATACTGGCGCCTAGGGGAATCATTCCTTGCCAACTTGCGCTCCAAGCAAAAGAATCTCTGGACAGCCATGTCCTTTGTTTCGCCCACAATTGCTGGTTCCCTTGAGAAAGGCAAACAGACGATGATCCCGTCTGGTCGTTCGAGCAAAATGTTCCTCACATGTTTTTTCATGGTTGGTCATGGAAGACTGTGGAGTGACGTCATCTAGTTGCCAGAAACTACTCACGTACTTCTCGAGCTGTTGAACTTCGTCAGGGCATGCACCGCAGATGCCGGATGTTGCTGGTAGGCTATTGGCAATGTCCGCAATTCTTTCGCAAATTACCCAACCAAAAACCGTATTTTGTAGCATGGGCTCCTCCTTGCCCAGCCGAATCTGGCCAACTGGAAGCAATTCGAAGAAATTTCCAGTTCCTATCAGCAAGTCAATCTTTCCAAGCTCGTTAAATTTGGGATCCGCTAATTTCACGTTCTTAGGGATCTTCCATAGCGAAATGTCGATTTCTTTGCTGGGCTGACGGTTTATGATGTGAGGCAAGACGAAGGCCTCCAACTTGGCTTGATACCCAGATGTTCTAGATTTTATTTCAATGCTGGTTTTGGCATTCGTTACCTGCCTTCCATGACCGATACCCTCAATCACAAGCTCTTGAGATGAGGTTTCTAGCTTAAGCTTTGATGCCAGCCGCTTCGTGATTATATTGATTTGAGAGCCTGAGTCAAGCACCGCACGGCATTCTTCCTTTTGTCCATCAGAGCCCCATATTATGATTCGAATTGTTCGAAGTAGTTCAAAGCATTCACTGGCTCCAGGAACGGCTGGAGAAGCGCTGATTGTCGTGGATAAACTTGTTGACGGAGTAAGTTTAGTCGATGGTTTCATGTTAGGCGTTTTGAAGTCCTCGCCGTGCAGCATGGTGTGGTGATTCTTACCGCAGCGCTTGCACGCGCCCGAAACACACTGATTAGAAAAGTGGTCTGACTTCGGACAATTTATACAAGCCTATACTTGCACACAATTTCCATGCGTTCTTTCGGAGACTTTCCTTGAAAAGTTGCGCACGAATGCAGTGGGTGCGTTTGACGGCAACGCGAAAGTGGCCTTCACCGGTCATTGTAACATCTTTGTCCCGGATTTTCTGGTGCCTGTAGCTTCAAGGCTTTAAGCGCGCACTTCTATGAACGATAAGAAGTTCTTTAGTGTGTTGAGCGCTCGTGTTGCCACGTCTCGCTGTTCATATAGCAATGGACTAGAGTGGTCCAATTTCTTCCGCAGCAAAACCAAAAGGATTGGATCCCAAGAACTGACTTCAATGCCGTGATTCTTCAGTCCTAATACGAGGGTCATTCAACAAGTACTTAGCCTCACCGCCCGATGGCAATGCTAATACATAAGAGTTTTACCATCGTACAGTACATTCTTTTAGTAGCCTACTGTCAAAGTTTCAATCAATTCTCTTCATTAGTTTTGTTTTGATAGCCTTTGGAAGCAAGCGTGTCGGTCGGTTGCACAAAAATGGAAAAAGAACAATATCGTTCAGTGATTAGATTCTTGTTTTTGGAAGGGAAAACGCGCAGCGAAATCAAAGATCGCTCGGATGCTGTGTATGGTGACTTTTTTTTCGATGGCGACCGTCAAGAATTGGTTCAACGAGTTTGTTCGTGGCTGCACGTCAGTTTTTGATGAGCCACGCCCAGGTGCCCCAAAAACGGCTGCTACGGAGGAAAACGTTAAAAAAATCCACGATCTCGTGTTGGCAGACCGTCGATTTAAGGTTCGCGAGATAGCTGAGACTGTAGGCATCGCCAAAGGAACGGTGCATCATATTCTACATGAAGAACTGGGCATGAAAAAGCTGTCGGCGCGATGGGTGCCACGATTGCTCACACCGGAAAACAAACGCAACCGTGAGACCACATCGGCGACGTGTTTGGCGCTGTTTCAGCGCCATCCGGCGGAGTACTTGCATGGTTTTGTGACCGTCGACGAAACATGGATTCACCGGTACACACCAGAGACCAAGGAACAGTCGAAACATTGGACTTCACCCGGCGAACGTGCTCCGAAGAAGGCGAAGACTATTCGATCGGCCGGAAAAGTGATGGCCACTGTTTTCTAGGATTCACAAGGTGTGATCCACATCTATTACCACGAGAAGGGTAAAACAACCACGGGGCGCTACTATGCAGACTTATTGAGCCGATTTGACGTCGAATTGAAGAAAAAGCGGCCCCGCTTGGTGAAGAAAAGAGTGCGGTTCCACCACAACAACGCGCCGGCTCACACTTCCGCCGTCGCCATGGCCAAATTTGTCGAACTGTGCTTCGAATTGATGCTTCCAACTCGCTAGCAGCTATGTCCAGGTAGGCTGCCTGCGACTTATGCTCGTACGAGTCCTTACGAAGCCGAAAAAGAATGACCCGTATCGTCTAGCCCAGTTGCTCCTGTTGGGCCACCTTCCTTCCCACATCACTCATATGAAGCTTTTTCTCCGGTAATGAAATCACATCGGGGTCACCGATGATTCGCCACTTGCCTTTCCGCGACGTTTGTTTATTTAACGTTTAGATTAGCCCTAGTTCAATACTAGGACTTTCCTCTCAATTGAATCCTGGTTCAATACCAGGACCCTTTCACTGTCCTTATTATACACTTGTCCTTAGTCCTGGTTCAATACCAAACACTGGCACACCACTGTAATCCAATTCAAATACACAATAAACACGATAAAATCCTGGTTCACAAGCAAGGACTTGTATACAGTTTAATCCTAAGAGCACCTTTCCGTAAATCCTGGTTCCATACCAGGACTTTACGAGAGTCAATTCATTTACTTAAGTTCTGGTGTAATACCAGAACTTTGACTGCACTTCTCCTTAATATTACTGATACTCGTTACACGTTAAGATCACTGATACTCTCTTCACAAAAGACACGATTCGACTCATAAAAATTTATTTTCTAGATTCTAGAATTCACATTATCAAAATTGCTGACTTAACTCTGTTCCCACGCACGAGCTTTACCTAAGCCACATTTGCTTTCATGATTAAGGATCGCATTACAACTTGAAAATCCAAATTGCTTACGTAGCGTCTGGAATGTCTTGCTGACATGGCGCTGGGTAAAGTGTGCATGGGTAAGGAATATCTAATAGGTATTTAATTACCTTTAAAGGCAGGGCAAGACAAATTACAATAGTATCGTTCCAAAATATAAGTTAACAACCACTAAAGCTTATGTAGCGTTGCTGTTTGAGACATTTTTTCATGATATTTTTACGTATTCAAATAATTTCACAACTTATTGTCAAAAAAATTTAATGAGGCTCAGCAAATCTGTAAAAAAAACTAAAACTTGAATAGTGTGGTGCTATTTTAGTCTTTTTGGCTAATGAATCTTTCTTCTTCTCGCTGAACATCGACAAACAGACAGAGACAATTACTCAAAGCAAATGGTAATGGATTAATCATTGACTTGATTGATGGTAGTGGTTGAGAATACATTGCAGTAATTCCATGCAAAGCGAAAACTTATTCGTGTGTTGCTGGCAAGCGATGCGGTTTGTACTTTACTGTCTGATCGTAGGTAAGCCCATTATTGAAATATTGCAGTATGTAAAGAATCAAAGCTTAGTAATGCATGATAATTTTTTTTGGAAGAGATTGCGAATTAAATTGAGTATTTTCCGATCATTGCGAGTTATTTCCATCGTCATTATGAATCAAACAAATCATAGGCCTTGCCCATAAAATCGCAACATTACTATGAATGAACTCAAGGCATAGGGTTTTAAACATAATTTCCTTGCTTCCATATTTTATTTTCTCAATTACTAGGGTTTCCCCGCAACCAACACAATTAGGGTGGCTTTACTTCGCAATCTGCAAACTCCATAGAAATATCGTCAACCATAAAATTGGAACTTATTTCAACAGCAAACAAGCAACTCTCAAAACTCATTAGCATATTAAAAACTTCTTTTGACGCAAAGCAGCCCGAACTACCTCCCGTAAAAAGGACTCGCAATATTTTCCTTCCTTTAATACAACGCACAACCGACCCTCACCCACATCACATCATTGCAATTGGCATCATCATCGTTGTCGTTATTTCAAAATCAAGAAAAGAAAAGTTTCATCATTCAACACCGAAAACTTTCCTCCAAGTTTTCACAATGTTCACTCATTTTCATGTTTTCAAAATAAATTACAGAATCCATTAAAATCTCGATTTCTTAAACGAAAAAGAGATTTTCACTTCCTTTTCAGAATCATGTCGACAGCATGTCCTTCTTGTCGTCACCAATCCACATCCTATCCAAGTCTCCAAGGCTCAAATGTTCTGGCATTCATTCAGACTAGGGCAAAAACCGTTGTAAAGATCTTTAAACTGTTCATTGTGACCATTATTTTCTTTTTCTCTCTGTGACGCTCATTAAGTCAGAGAATCAATTCTAGACTTCCCTACCGAGAAAAAGTGTTTAAAGTTCCATGAAAGGGAGACTTACTTAAGTTTTAATTTGTCGAAAAAGGTCCTGGTTTGGTTTTATTAAATTTGACTATAGAAAAGGGTTCGTAAGTAACCATCAATTGAAGCTCAGTGCTTTGCTTGTGTGTGGGAGAAATTGTTAGCTATCCATGACCGTTCATGCAAATTGATGGACTCCTAGGAGTGAGCAAGGACGAAACTTTAAATGGAGAGAGAATGCTATGATAAGCAAAATACCAACAGCTTTCTATGAGCGATACCACTTATCTAGTCGATGAATAATTTGGTCATCGTAACTACGTCGATACTTAATAGGATTTGTTTAACCAAGGACGAGAATGATCCCTGGGTCGAGGCAACATTACATTAATCTCAAGAGAGGAGAAAAGTCAATTTTCATTCACATCGTCTTCATAATAAATTCCGACCGGACTGAACCGGCTCGCAAAGTGGAGGCCATGAAGCATGGATGAGATGGAATGCTCCGTCGCCTGACTCAAACTTAATTTCATCCATCACCTGACTAGGGATGAGATTGGCAGTTGGGATCACAGGACTGTCGAAGCAAAAGTGGTTTGAGGTGGCCCTGATTGACTGGTACCAAGTTTATTCCATATTGCTTGAAAATTTGCCAATCAAAAATTTCAATTCCACTCTATTTCCATCCTTCATCAGGTCTAGTGGCTGTTGCGGTTGGTTTGTTGTGTTTGCTTAAGTGAAACATAAACAACCCTTCCCAGCTGTATTCAAATCACTGACACTGGATTTCGTTTTAACGACTCTAACCTTGGGTTTCAATATTCCTTGGCTGTAGATAGGCGATGCATATGTTTTGTTAGGATTCTGCTTATTATTCTGAAATGATTTGAGAATCCGTAAGGAATAAAATTAAAAGGATTATGGACATTTGATCAAGGATTAAATAGAACTATGGATTTTTAAATATTTTATAACTTCTGGGACACTCAGGTAAAATCTCACGTTAGGGCCCATTTTGAATCACAGTCAAAATATTTCTATGATAACTATCTCTAGAGAGCAGACTCCCTTTAATGACAGCTCTACCAACTAGAATCTAGCCCGAAAACAGAATGCGCTAGCCTAGGATATAAGATTTTATTTTGCCTATGTTTTCCAATGAAGCAAGTTTTTCCTCTACTTCTGATAAAGAGCATGATCCTTGGTCACTTTTCCTCTGTTTTTCAATGGAGCGGCCACGTGTTTCTTAATATCAGCACTGGAGCAGTATGTTCGACTAAATCTCCTTTGCTTGCCAGTGAAGCAGGCCTTCTTTCAATATTCTCTTCTCTCTCTTCATCTGGTAACCGCTCCTGAAATTGTAATCTGGATTCTGTTAAGGTCTCTAATGTATCTAAAAAGAGGTACGGCTTAAGTGCTTTCAAGCGATAAAGAAGTATTCCCAGCTACTTCTTCTTAGCTTCTTACTTTCTTGGGTATCCGTTCTAGCAAGTAGCTAGGAATAAAATATTTTATTCCTAGCTATTTTTCCCATTTACTTTTCCGCCCAGAAGTTGTGATCCAAAAAATTTTCAATATAGCAAAGCGCATGACTGCAAGGAAGCATTTGAATGTTTAAGAAGAGCTCAGGAACAGCATGCAAAATGACTTGAAGAATTATTGCCAAATCAAAAAGGCATACGGGGTTAGAAGACGGAGAATAATAATTTCACAACGATCCACTCTATCGCAACTACTGAACTATGCGAACGACTCTTGAACTGGAAGCACTACTCCGCACTCATTTTTCTGAAAGCGAAACAGCAGACCCCGATGTATTTTATGAGGATGGTAGGCTGAAGGTTGGAATTACTCTGAAGCTCATCAGAAAAAGTGGAGCGAGGTGGACTATCAGCCTCATCGAACCATATAACTCACCAGAGCCAGATAGAATTCTACCATCTATTCTAAGGCAACTTCTGGATGAAATAGAGAAATATAAAATCCACATCCTCGCAGTGTAAGAAACCAGATTGCATGGTAATGAAATATTTGACATGCCAACGCACACTGTGTTTAAAAGGGGAAAACTGTAAGAAAGCTATGAGTTTGGAGTGGCTTTTTATTGTTGACAGCACATTTAAACAAATTATCACCGACTTCAAGCCAGTTTACAAAAGGTTCTTTAATGTCGGGCTTTGTCAACTGTCACGCACCTACAGAAGAAAAGGAAGAGGCAATCAAGGACGAATTTTGCAGCACCCTGGAATGACATTAACATTTTTCTGGGTGACTTCAATGCAAAAATCGGCTGAGAAACAGCACATTGAGGAACAACCGGAGGATCCAGCCTCCATGCAGAGACCAGTAACAACGGACAATGGTTGATATACTTCGCTACTAGTAGAGGCTTCCACACGCTTTCCGCATCGAAACGTCCATACAAGAGCATGGGTGTCCCCAAATGGTCGCACATTCAACCAGATGGACTATATTCTCTTTAGTATTTTTGACTCTTGCTCATTTTGCGACGTTGTCTTTGATTAAATCACTACCTTATAAGGGTCAACTTCCGATGCCACATCACCAAGAGCTGTAAACAAGGTGCATCAATTACTCCGAGGTACCAGATGCACAAGCTGAATGATAGCTCAGTAACGTCCACATACATGTAAGCGCTCAAATCGCATCGACATATCTCCGCAGGAAGAAGAAAGTAATAACATGTGGTAAACAGTAGGAGATGCAGTAACAGAAGCAGCCAAGGAGGAGCTATTCACAGCATCCCTGGCAATGGCTGAAGCTTCGAACATTCCAGAAGCAGGACAAGAGGTGCCAGTCTCACCACCAACCAGAGACGAAAGACAGGCAGGAGTACGGGACCCCGGAAAAAATAAGGCTCCTGGAATAAGTGGAATACCAACAGAACTACTCTAGAGTGGAAGTGCTCATCTAAGTAACCTTCTGCATCGACTAATATGCAGTATATGGTCAAAGGAGCAGTTTTCAGAGGACTCACGGAAAAGTATAAAAAGACCTGTACACAAATAGGGGGACTAAGTAAGGTATGAAAATAATGGAGGCATCACTCTACTGTGTACGTCTTATAAAGTGCTGTCCAAAATCATAAAAAGAAAATTAAAGCCGTACTATGAAAGTATTATATGAGAGTCTCAGGGAGGTTTTCGAAATGGACGGTCTAAAATAGACCAAACTTTCTCAGTAAATCAGGTGTTTGAAAAGTGCTGGGAATATAACATCGATGTCCACCAACTCTTTGTAGACTTCAAGCAAGCATACGGCAGTGCAGCAGAAATGTGCTGTAAAAGTAATCCTTGACTTTGGCGTCCTACCGAAACCACTCCAGATAGTTTAGGTCATGATGTTAAACACAAAGCCCCTGGTTGAGATAAACGGTGAACTAACGAACAGCTTTAGAATAGAATCAGGCTTTAAACAAGGGGATGGAAGACACCAGCTGAATCCTCGGGTACAATAATGTTCAAGTCCACATAATTGGCACCGTATGTTTATAACGTCAATATTATGGCACGTTCAATCTCAGATGCCAAAACAGTATTCCTGAGCCTGGAGTCTGAAGCAAACCAAATTGGCCTGCGAGTTAATATTATGGCACGTTCAATCTCAGATGCCAAAACAGTATTTCTGAGCCTGGAGTCTGAAGCAAACCAAATTGGCCTGCGAGTTAATGAAACTACAACTAACGAGGAAAATATCCACAGTTTGACAAAACTTGACCATAGGTGACTATATCGTTGAAAGCATGCATAGCATTATCTACCTTAGAGTCAACCTGAAAGGAAGAGCCACTGAAAAGAACGATATTGAATGCAGTAGAAATGCCACAAATAAAGCCTATTACTCCGTACTTCCCAGTCTAAGATCCAGAGTTGTTCACAAGCAAAATAAGCTCCACATTTAGAAAACACTAGTCAAACCTGTGCTGTAATATGGAAGTGAAATCTGGACCTTGACGAGCGAATCCAAAAAAGGCGGGGGCCGTTTTTGAAGAGCCAGTTTACAAAAGACTCTTCTTTGATGTCTGGCTGGCCAACTGTCTCGCACCTACAGAAGACAAGGAAGAGGATATCAGGGACGAATTTCACAGCACATTTTTTTGGCTGACTTCAATGCAAAAATCGGCTGAGAAACAGCACATTGAGGAATAACCGGAGGATCCAGCCTCCATGCAGAGACCAGCAACAACGGACAATGGCTGATATACTTCGCTACTAGTAGAGACTTCACAGTAAGTTCCACACGCTTTCCGCATCAAAACATCCATAAGAGAACGTGGGTGTCCCCAGATGTTCGCACATTCAACCAGATGGACTATATTCTCATGTAAAAACGAGCCGTCGCTAGTATTTTTGACACTTGCTCATTTTGCGACGTTGTCTTTGATTAAATCACTACCTTATAAGGGTCAACTTCCGATGCCACATCACCAAGAGCTGTAAACAAGGTGCATCAATTACTCCGAGGTACCAGATGCACAAGCTAAATGATAGCTCAGTAACGTCCACATACATGTAAGCGCTGAAAATCGCATCAACATATCTCCGCAGGAAGAAGAAAGTAATAACATGTGGTAAACAGTAAGAGATACAGTAACAGAAGCAGCCGAGGAGGTCTTGGGACACCAACCAAAGAAAAGTAAGGATGACTGTTATGACGAAGACAGCAAGGAAGCGATTAAAGAAAAGAACCAGGTGCACAAAGAATACATCCAGCGACGAACTTGGGTCAAAGAAGAACAATATAGAAGCCTTCTACGTCAAGCTTAAAAAAATGTGCCGAAGAAACAAACGAATAACTATTAGCACCAACACTCAACAGATGAACAAAAATATGGCCCTATATGAAGTCAAATTGGCATATGCCTCTATCACACATCTAGGAGACAGCCTGAATTCACAAACAAGCCTTTGCAAAAGTATACAAGGAGCAATCATAGACAAACCGGTCAAAATTAAACACAGACGGCTGCAATATTTCCAAAAGCTATTCACAGCATCCCTGGCAATGGCTGAAGCTTCGAACATTCCAGAAGCAGAACAAGAGGTGCCAGTCTCACCACCAACTAGAGACGAAAGACAGGCAGGAATACGGGACCCCGGAAAAAATAAGGCTCCTGGAATAAGTGGAATACCAGCAGAACTACTCTAGAGTGGAAGTGCTCATCTAAGTAACCTTCTGCATCGACTAATATGCAGTATATGGTCAAAGGAGCAGTTTCCAGAGGACTCGCGGAAAAGTATAAAAAGGCCTGTGCACAAAAAGGGGGACTTAGTGATGTATGAAAATAATGGAGGCATCACTCTACTGTGTACGTCTTATAAAGTGCTCTCCAAAATCATAAAGAGAAAATTAAAGCCGTACTATGAAAGTATTATATGAGAGTCTCAGGGAGGTTTTCAAAATGGACCGTCCAAAATAGACCAAACTTTCTCAGTAAATCAGGTGTTCGAAAAGTGCTGGGAATATAACATCGATGTCCACCAACTCTTTGTAGACTTCAAGCAAGCATACAGCAGTGCAGCAGAAATGTGCTGTAAAAAATAATCCTCGACTTTGGCATCCCAACAAAACCAGTCCACATGGTCTAGGTCACGATGCTAAACACAAAGCCCCAGGTTGAGGTAAACGGTGAACTAACGGACAGCTTTAGAATAGAATCAGGCTTTAAACAAGGGGATGGAAGACACCAGCTGAATCCTGGGGTACAATAATGTTCAAGTCCACATAATTGGCACCGTATGTTCATAACGTCAATATTATAGCACGTTCAATCTCAGATGCCAAAAGAGTATTTCTGAGCCTGGAGTCTGAAGCAAACCAAATTGGCCTGCGAGTTCATGAAACTAAAACTAACGAGGAAAATATCCGCAGTTTGACAAAACTTGACCATAGGTGACTACATCGTTGAAAGCATGCATAACGTTATCTACCTTAGAGTCAACCTGAATGGAAGAGCCACTGAAAAGGACGATATTGAATGCAGTAAAAATGCCACAAATAAAGCTTATTACTCCGTACTTCCCAGTCTAAGATCCAGAGTTGTTCACAAGCAAAATAAGCTCCACATTTAGAAAACACTAGTCAAACCTGTGCTGTAATATGGAAGTGAAATCTGGACCTTGACGAGCGAATCCAAAAAAGCAGTGGACGTTTTTGAAGAGAACGTGCTCCGAAAAATGTATGGCCCTGTGGAACAATGAATCGAGTGAAGGCTACGTTACAATGATGAGTTGTATGAACTATTTGACAGTCCACCTGTTTGTTTTTGCTTAAAGCTCCGTTAATTGCAATGAGCGGGCCATGTAGAAAGAATTAAAGAAAATCGGCTACCCAAAAAAACATTAAAGCGTAGTGTACTAGGTAGACAGACGTCCAGTAGGAAGACCGAGGGCTCAATGGAAAGACACCATAGAAGCTGTTAGAAGATCCTTGTTGGGAGTAAGCAAGTAGTGGACAAGTTTGCGGAACAATGATGATTGGTGGAGGTTAATCTTGGAGGGAAAGACCCGGCTTGGTCTGTCACACCATAGATGATGATGACTCTACAATCAGTAATAAATCTTTTGCCCTTCCTTAACTTATGGTGACTTACCTTTGACTTTACTACGTACCACACTATTGGAGAGAATATGGACTTATGTTTATACCATAGGCAGGGAGGAGTAGTCACGCAGGCCCCAATAACTACTGTCTAATAAGCTTAACATCTTTTATGCTGAAAATTTTCTCAAGGTACCTTTCCAGAGTGCAGGATTCCCGCAGGGGGATTACTGGTTCACCGGAGTATTGTTGGAGGCTTGTTTTCTTCTGGAAGTATTGTCCCTACGTTCCCAAGGAAAACTCCTTAAGGTTCCTCAACAGACAGCCTCTGACTACTTTTACTGTGATTTCAGCCGGGAGTGCGGATGTATGTTACCTCCGGTCCTCACGGGGTTAAGGGACCCATACCCATCGAGAAATGGTAGCGAGAAGCGTGGTGAACCTTTGAGCATGCAAATACCCCTGGGGGTAGGTAGAACGATTTTGGAGGGAACCCAGAACAAAACCAAGATAAAAGACGGAAAGGAGAAAAAAATTACAATACAGAGGGTCGGATCCCCAGTACCAGTGGCAGAGGTTAGTGACCGAGCAGTCTCCCGGCTGCTGGCTTGCAGTAACTACAATCTTTTAGAAGTGGTACACTTGGCTTCTATAACAGATTTATTTAAAAGTAATCTCGGGCCAGACGGAAAAATCCATTCAGGCGTAGACCTTTGTTACTGCAGACACCATTAAAACAAAAAAGCCAACGTAGGGAAAGCCAAAAAACTCCCAAAATTAAGTCACAGGAAATTTTTTCAAAGACAATGCAGTCTCTAATAGGGAAAACAATACTCCTGGCGTCATCTTTAGTGGTAACAACTTCAGCTTAAAAAATTAGAGACAAAACAGAGAACAACGGGCAGCCTTGTCCAGACTGTAATTCCTGTGGCGTTTAGGCGCAGTAAAAAATGATGTGAACGCCAGAGCATCCCAAAATAGAGCGAGTAGTTCTGAAGGATGCGCCAGATGTTTGCGCGGTAGAAGAAAATGTAAAAAACATTGTTAGTTCGATAATTACCGCTGCGACCGCTACAGAAGCAACTGAAGCAAGTTTTTTAAATGCCGAAATGATCATGAAACCTCCTGAGGTTATTGCAGCTTCAGACCATTCCAGCATTCTCTCATTCACAAATTTAAGCCTCCATTTTCTTTTTTTTTCTTTCTTCCTGCTTTTTTATAAAAACACTTAATCATTTTCCAATTTTTTTATTTCCCATCTTCATTAAGATTTTGTTTTATACCCTGTCTTTGTTTTGTTTTTTTTTTTGATTACAAAAAGATAAAATACTCTTATCTTCCGAAACTAACAAAATTAAATTCTTTATTTCACACTAACAAAATTTCGTTCCTAAATATACCAACAAAATCTTATTCTTCCCTTGCTATTAACAAAATTTTGTTCAATTGGCCATTGCAGTAATATAAATGTAAGCTTTCAAATGCTTTACGTAATTGAACTTGTCGGTTTGATGAATGAGAGATTATCGGAAGTTGGCTTAGCTGATATTGCGGCATACTCTCAATCTGGGGGGTCTACTGGGACCATGGGTTCGAGTTCCCCCGGGCGGAAGAAAATCTTTTTAGTTTCGTCTAATGTAACTATTTCCGTGTGTCTGACCATTTGCATATATGTTAACTAAACGTTATCATGGTTATATGCAAATCACCATATATGCAATTAGAATTGTTGCATTTGGCGAAAATCAAAAGATGAACTGTGGGAACGGGATTGAAATGTATTTAACTTCAATCAGGTTACCTTTGTACCGTGGTAGATTATGGGGAAAACGGTTACGGGATTGGTAGTCAACTTTTGGTGGTGACAGTTAGTCGTGGTGTTAGCGAAGGTTAGTGGCGGAAGTTTAGTGTGGAAACGGTAATAATAAAAAGTACAACTGATGGTGGACTAATTAAAATTATACTTGTGAATCTGTAAACAAAAGACAATTTTTGGTGGTGACGAAGCCAGGAATGAGCAGAAGTTAGTGGCGGAAGTATGGGTGCGTTAAAAAAAGGGCTAAAATATGCTTGTGAGTCGGTGAATGTAAGTCCGGTGTTAGCAAACCCGTGAATGACTTATTTCGTTTGGAATTTTTTCGATAAAACGGCAAAGCGAAAAGTCGTGATAAAATTCAACTTATTTTATTTCACATTGTTAAATTTGTGTTAAAGTTAAAATGAACCAACAGTGAATATTTTTTTGTCAGAATACAAAGGAGTGAAGTGTGGAAAATTAAGAAAAAATTTACGACACTTTATATATACTTGTAAAAGCTAGTCATTAGGATTGTGTTGAAAGTAAAATTGAGTGTTGAATACAAAAGCACAATATTTAAATAATTAAGTGCCAGGACTCCTAAGCTATAAAAATTAAAGAGTGAATTAGTATGAAATTGTGATTTTAAATACTTCGTTATCACGGTGTTTTTGCACCATTTAAAACTTCTCCAAATCAATGTTCCTCCAATTTTCCAGAAAAATGCAAATAAATTTAATTTAAACAAATATATATTTCGGAGGTAAGAGTACCTCCTTCTTCAGTATTCTTTGGTATGGTTTAGTTCCAAATATTATCCGCTTTTTAAATTCGTCTTTGAGGCCTATCACTTAACCTATATCCTTTTTACATTTTATGACCCCTACTTAAGAGGTATCATTTATTGCTTCTTCCTTATTGCGTTTTTGTTTTCATTACTGCTATTATACAGGGTCAGTATAATAAGTAACTGGACTGAGCCTGCCCGCGCCGTCAAAGCGTCTGCTAACCGGTATCTGGTGCTGTAGTGGTGGTGGGGGCCTAGGTAAAGGGAACCGGGCTGCAGCAGTTGCCTCCAAGCGCTTGGAGAGATAGCACCGAGCGAGAGTGGACTGCGTGTTCAGTTACGTCGTCGGAGTAAAATGGAGTGTACGATCGAGCTACGTGTCAGCATCGAATTTTGTGTCAAACTCAAGAAAACGGCCACGGAAACACTTCAAATGATTCACGAGGCTTACGGTGAGGGTGCTCTATCCAAAACTCAAGTGTTTCAGTGGCACAGAAATTTCCGGGAGGGCCGCGATGGCGTCCATGGCAAACAGCGCGTCGGTTCTCCATCAACGAGTCACACGGGTACAAATGTGCAAAAAGTGCGTGATGTGTTGAACAGTGATCGTCGTCTGAGCATTCGGGCTATCGCAGATGAGGTTGGAATTGATAAGATGACCGTTCACAACATTATTTAGAACGATTTGGGCATGAGGAGGATCTGCGCGAAGCTGGTACCCAAACACCTGACTGATGAGCAAAAGGAGCGTCGTGTTGCTGTTGCTTTGGAAATCCTTGATCGACTGCAGACCGAACCAGAGATCTTACAGCCCGGATATGGCACCAGTGGACTTCTTTCTCTTCCCCAAGATCAGGAGACACCTTAAAGGGACGCGATTCGGGACTCCGGAAAACGTTCAACGTGCTACGACGAGGGCTCTAGACAGCATCGAGGCTGCCGACTTCCAGGGAGCGTTCGGGGATTGGAAAATCCGATATCAGCATGTTATCGACTCCAATGGGGACTACTTTTAAGATTTCTAAAGAAATATTGTACATATTTTGCCAATAAAAAATTTACTGAGGTCAGTCCGGTTACTTATTATGCAGACCCTGTAATTCGTTTATTATATTTTATGTACGTTTCCAAGACAGAATCACAACTTTGATGACTCGTATCGTCGAGGTAAACCTATACTGCAAGGGACTCACAGCAGCTGGGGGCGCTGGGGCTGGGGGATCGCTCTTATGGCAATTCTTCTTCCCCTCTCCTCTCCCGCTAGGAAAAGGATTCCCCAGCTTGAAGGCACTCTACGGCGTAACAAAACGAGACCTGGCCCGAAGTAATGTGTCAAACGGTTCCAGGCTGGGTTCTCAGGTTGACAGGGGAGGTGTTTAGTGGGGAGTCCAGTCGCGCATGAGAGTCCCACACTCTGTGCATAAATAGCATTCACCTCCCTACCACAAAAAAAAAAAAATCTATACCGCAGTTCAATCGCTTAAAATCTGCTTGAGCAGTTTGCGAGGTCCATCAAAGCTGACGTTTTGCGGCTGAGTGAGTAGCACCATGATATAAGTTCTGTTAAATGGTATCCTGATGAAATTAGTAGTTCGGGACAGTGATTTTGAAGCGGAGGGTAGTAGAGGAGGGTGTTGGGTTCATGTAGGTTCAGTGCTCAGGGACCACCTCCTTTACTGTGTACCAGGTGCTGAACGACCACCTTCTTTGGTGTGTACCTGACGCTGAGCAAAGCAATATCATCTTTCCATGCCAAGCTTAATGCTTCGGAGGGCACTGCCTGGAAGGCAGATGACAACGTGATCGTTGGGGGAGCCATCAGCACTCAAAAAATCGAATGGGGCATGCCTTTAACCGATCCAAGGAAAAAATGAATCCTAGAAATGGCGGCCAGAATGGCGCTCGTCACATTAAATACCGGAAATGTGCTCAGTTTCAACCGTGTTGGCTGTTGAGGAACTATACCATACGTGCCATTAGCCTCGGAGTTCTTAGTATGAAAGATACACAGTTGGGTTGTATTAGAGGACTACTCATCCAGTGATCATCACTATATTTTGATTGAGATCCATGATGTCATGTCCCAACGTCTATGCTCTCAACCTTCAAGAGATTTCCTGGAGGAGAAAAGTGTCAAATTTAAAGCCCACTATAAATTTTTTAAACTCACCGGTCTTTTGAAATAAACAATTTGCGTTTCATTTAAGTATAGAAATATGGTTCACCAGATCCATTAGAACTTGTGCGTATTGGTTCTAATGTTTGTGGCCAAGAATATGCCCAGTAACATATTCATCATCATGTCTTGCATCATCACCTAAAAATGATTCTGCATAGATGTGAAAAATTGTCCCATGTCTGGTATTGTGGGTATAGGAGAGGAGTGTTGTTGTAGTTTGTACATAGGTTTGGTAGTAGGTGGGGTATTTATTTGAGTAATTATGTCGTTTTGTGCAGCTATTTGGGCAAATGTCTTCTTGACGTTCTTTGGATTTTTGGGGCAACCCCAGTAATCAGCCGGATGCTCAACCTTGCAGTTGACACACCTTGGTGCTTACTTTCTTGGCTTTTGGCACTCATTATGATGCTAGAGCCCATCACATTTTATGCATCTTGCTTGGGCATGGCAATTTCCCGAGGAGTATCAAAACTTTTGACAGCTGTGGCACATTGATTAGCCATTTCAGGGTTTTAGAGCTTCAACCTAACAGATTAGGTGGCAGACAGCGGTTATATTGAATATCGAGGTTTCTTGCTTAGGGGAAAGGACCTTGACCAGTTTGGAAGGCACCGACTGATGTTTGATGAAAAAGACTTTGATGGGATGGAAGCCCTGAGCCACTAAATCATCTTTGATTTCCTCGCAGCTAAGGCCGTGAAGTCTTCGTAGAACAACGTTCAATTTTTTTCTCCTCGGGGAGATAATACATGTGGTATTATAGTTTGAGATTTGTCATTAGTTTGGTGGCCTGTCTGTGGTCTTTTGCCGTTCCTGATATTATCTATATGCCAAGGTATACCCTTTTTGATGACGTGAAGTCAATTTTATTTTTCTTCAATTCCATGGCTACTTCCGTCCATTTCCCAAGTTCTTTCAAAATTATCGACACTGATTGTGTTTTGTTGGTCTCCTCCTGTCCTTGAGAGTCTTTGGGTTTGTTGCTTCTTGGGGTTGGGGGTTTTTAGGGGGTGCATGGTTTTTCTTGTATCTTCATGTCTACATGTCAGGTAGAAGGTTTAATAGATGGGAGTGGTGGGAACTCCCGACTTCTCTTCTTTGCAGGCTTCTTCCTTGTCTTCTTCCTGCATTTCTTCGTCAAAATTGACGCTCTTATCTTTCTCATCACAGGAGGAAGAGGCTGACTCAACCGGTGGTGAGTCTAATTCAAATTTAATGCTATATTTATCATTTCTTCACTTTTCTTACTTTGCTCACGATTTTTTTCGTGAGCTTTTTGTAGCTGCAATTGTGAAGTTTGCAGTTGCTCTCGTGTGAACTGTAGTTTTTTAGGTACTTGATCCAGCTGACTTTATATCTGGTGGAGTTGGTTGGGCTGTTCTTTAAGAATAGTCCTAAGTTTGTCTGGGTCATGTCAAGCCCCATCGTATCTTCCATTGGGCAGAATAAAACTCAAGGTGTTTGATTTTAAGTTATTATTAATACTATCCACTTCACATCAAATTATGTAAAATAGTAAATATTTGTCTGTCCGTCCGTCACTAGTGAAAATAAGTCATAATGATAACAAAAGCTTGACTCATCTAGAAGCATTTTGTCGAACCTCATCCGTTTTTCTCGGTTCTCACAATCTTCCTCCGATGACCGCTCTTATTGCTTGTCACGGTTTGGAGGGCTTTAACTATGTAGTTTTCTTATTTTATTTTGTATGATGATGGATTATCGGCAAACGAAGTTTTGCACTTGAATTCCAATTTGAAAATTGACAAGATAAGAGCAAAGACTTATTTTTTAACACGCACGACACAGTATTTATTCATTAATTATTTCGACCAAACTTCAACTATAATTATCTCTACACCTTTGATGATCACTTGACTGTCGTCGTTGGTACTCAGCGTCATCGTGATGTACGTTGATCTGCCGATACATCTTTGAGATGTCTGCTGCAAATGCGAATTCATGCAATCTCCATCTCGATAGTACAGCGCTCAAGTCATTTTGAATAGCTGGACCCGTCATTAAAGCGTCATTTAAGGAGACCCCGGAGCTAGTTTTTCGCGATGCGTCGAATATCACACGTAATCTGGTACTTGTGCTACTTTCCTTGATGACTGCGTGGTGCGGCAAGTACAGTGCCGTACTTATCGATCGGTCTTCTTGTCTGATGTATTTTGGCTGGTCAGCTACTAACTGCATATGTCCCATATCAATGTACTCTTGTAAACACTTATCATATTCCTTCCTTAATTGCGACGTCCTTCCTAAACGTTTCTCTGTTGCCTGTAAACTTGCTACTGCCTGATGCCTCGATTGACCTAATGCTTGTTTCATACCCTGCTTGAATGGCAACTGGACCGTGTATCGTCCATCGACTCCCCTTTGAACATTATTTCGGAAATGTTCCTCACATGCTTGCTCTTCATCAGATGTTATTCTATGCGATGCCACTTCTTCCAGCTCCCAAAATCTCTGCAATAACTCATTGATGTTCGGTTCATCACTTGCTTCTACCGTGCAACTGTGCCATGTTCGATCCCTTGTGGAATGCATTGGTACTTCGCCCGACAGAATCCATTCTAAACTTGTCCTTTGTACCACGGGCCCCGCCGGTAATTTAAACATGTCACTCATCAGAATTTTGCCATATATTTCTGCTCCCAACAACATATCAATGTTACCTGGTCTATCAAAAGAAGGATCAGCAAGTTGAACTGTTTTCAATTGCTCCCACTCTGCAGTATCCAGCGTCTGCGGTGGTAGTGGGTTCGTTAATTTGTCCAAGACATATGCCTTGAAGGGTATGACTTCATTCGCATGTGTTCTAATCTGTGCATGGATCATGCCTCGACTTGCTCGACTGGATTCTGCCCCAATTCCCGCAATTTTGATATTGGTGGCCTTGCGCTTTAAGCTCAATTGTTGAGCTGCAGCTTCTGTTATAAGAGACGCTTGCGACCCTTGATCGACTAAAGCCCGCAAGACTTTGCATCCATGGGGTGCCTCCACGCTGACTAACGCTGTAGCCAGAAGTACCTCGTTCTTCCTTTCACAGTTCAGCGCGTTGATGTCAATCGCTCCTGGTCCTGAGGATTGAGTTTCGGTCGTGTTGGGATTGGTTACCTTTGGACTTCGTTGACTCATAGTGGCTTCATCTTTGTGCAGTAAGGTATGATGCTTCCGTTGACATTTCTTGCACTTAGATTGGCTTGGACACCTTACCACGAAGTGCTTGCTGGATAGACAGTTGAGGCAAGCACGCGATTGTTGAACTGTCTGAAGTCTTTGCTTCAAATCACTGCGAATAAATTGATCGCACTGATATAAGAAATGATGCTGCTTGCATAAAGGGCATTCTATCGTCACTTCGTTCTTCACCACATGTACACTTCGTGTGGTGTTCGCCATTCACGATACCGTGGGACGCACGGTTCCTGCTGCCTCCAATGCTCTGAATCTATTTTGTAGGAAGGTACACACGTCTTTGAATGACGGCAATTCTTTCTCTTCACATCTTTGCTGTTCCCACAATTGACGCGTTTCATGTGGGAATCGTTGCACTGTCATGTGAATCACCATGGCTTCCCCCAAGTTCTTCACTTTCATGTTTTCAATAATCTGGACACTCTCAACAGATCGATCCAATAAAGTTTTAAGCGACGTGGCTGATTCATTAGCATTTCCCATGCTGAAGATGGTTTTCAACTGCGCGGTCAAACAGACACTCGCATTTTCGTATCGTTCTACCAACACTTTCCACGCTCGTCGTAGTTTGCATCGGTTACTGCGAACTGTTTCACTAATCCTGCTGCCTCTCCTTCTAAACTTGACTTTTCAATCTTTGACAATGTTTTACGATTATGAATGAGCGATGTGAACTGATCTCGGAACGACGCCCACATATCATATTTGCCGTTGAATTTGGGTAATGTAATCCTTGGCAACCGTAATTCTTCCAACGGAGTCGAGGATTCTGGTGGATTTGCCCGTTGTGCCTCCTTCAAAAAGTCAGCTAGTTTGGCGTAGACTACTATGTAGCTCTCGTTGAACGTAGATAACCAATCTTCTTCAAAATAGGGCACCTTCAGCTCTTCGTCCATGCCCGTGAGCAGTGCAATGATGTGTCGATGGGTTTCCGCAAACTCCTGATGTAAGGTTTGCACCCTGTCCAATTATTTTTCATAATAAACTTGCGTTTTCCGTGATTTTGAGTCCTTTTTATAATTACTAATTACTTTATTCAATTGCTCCAAGGAGAGCTTTTGCTGCACAATTAGTCGGTTCATGGTTCTGCGATTTGGAACTATGTAATGTGTGATAGAGTGTTTCCTAGAAAGCGAACTTTTGTACAGCTAAATGTCTGATGAACTAAGTTGTGACTAAATAATGCACTGCTTGCATGCGATAGCCACGTTTTGTATGCACTGATTGCACCTAACTCCCCACAAATGACTTGAGAGGCGACCAATGCCAGTGTTTCCAACGAAAGATGAGACGATTGTTGCATGCGATAGATACGATTTGTATGCGATGCTTCGTAAATGCCCACAAATGACTTGATGCAATCAATGCGAGTGCTTTCGTCGACAGAAGAGACGATTGTTGTATGCGATAGCGACGTTTTGTATGCGATGCTTCCTAGATGCCCACAAATGACTTGATGCAATCATATTCACTTTATAATCCATCAATTTTCGCACACTTTCACCCTTTTTACCAACTGATGAACGTGATAGTGGCTAGCAGTTATGGGCTGCTCCCTGTAAATAATTTAATTTGATTGCGTCGCAAAGTGCTGAGGATTGACTATAAGCACGTCTTGGGCTGTTAGCCACCATGTGCTTGAATGTGGGAATTGTACTCCCGTTACGAGGTCCCGGTTTGACGATCACCGCTTTTCAATGAAATGCCACCGGATTTGCACACACGTGAATTTGGAAGAGGATATGTATGACAAGTGTAGGAATGATCGTACTTACCAAATTGCACGGTTCACACATTAACTATCGTCGCCTATGCGCAACGATCCGGCTCGACGGACCAAAAAATGTTTGTATGATGATGGATTATCGCCAAACGAAGTTTTGCACTTGAATTCCAATTTGAAAATTAACAAGATAAGAGCAAAGACTTATTTTTTAACACGCACGACACAGTATTTATTCATTAATTATTTCGACCAAACTTCAACTATAATTATCTCTACACCTTTGATGATCACTTGACTGTCGTCCTCACCGATCGCTCACGAGCTGCCCTGCTCCCTCAGCACTTGCTCGCCAGCGTAGATTACTCGATAAATTATGCAAAGATCAGTTGCTGTGTTTGTATTGTTAATTGCATTGGGGTTTGTTGTCGTGTCAGGATGATGAATAGTCGACTGTGGAAGTTGCTGTTGAATCCTAAACACATGCACTTCACGAGTTGTTCCGATTCACTTTCACTGTGATGTTTTTGATATCTGCACTGGTGCACGGCATCCACTATCTACCTTTGTCCAACTTCACTCACTGATCAAACACATCGAAAGTCTTCAACGATTCAAAGCTTCTTCAAGCGTATTAATGACAATGTATGAGCCAATGCTGGCTACAAGCTAACTCAGCAAACCATCATTCATTAGATTGCACACACGCGCACGATTATTGCACTTGGTTTAGTTCATGATTCTACTCTACGCAATAAAGCTTTCAAAATTTCCATGTGTAATAACAAATTCGTTAACCCCACTCAAATGCTCAGAAAACGATCTTATGTAGTTTCAAATCTCTTTCTGCGATCCTACGCTTGGGCGAACTTTTTCCACTTCATTCGGTAAATGACGCTGTAGAAGGCTGCACGCATAAAATGGTTGCCGATAGTTATTGGAAGTTGAACCTTCTAATTTTGAGATTTTTCTTTGGTTTACATTTCAAGAAACGAATTTGATGGCAATAAGCAATTTGAATAACATAAAATAGGACTATGCAATGCATACATCCCACCATTCATACAAAGGGGGTGCGGAGTAAGACGTGCGAAAAGTTTGATGAAGGGGAACCCCACATACATTCTGACTGGCAAGACGTATATAGATGAATTTTTTTCCAAAGCACTATTTAAGTTTTAATGAATTTCATAGTGAATACAAGTTGTGCATTCACGAATGAATTCACTAGTTTATGGTTTGCTGCTGGATATATTCCCAACATTGTTGTTGCATGATGTTTTGGATTGATGGATAGGTAATCGGAAATTTCAAAAGCACCAAACAAAAATACACAACGCACAACAATTTCGCTATTGCGTGTAAAGATGGAGTAGGATAAGACGCATATGAAAAGCGAACGACACGAATTATCACCTATGAAAGATGTACTCTTTTTTTCTAAAGGTTTATCCAGGCCATCATAAGCTTTTTACTGAATACGAGTGGTGCGTTTACAGGTGCAATTATTATTATACGGTTTCCTTGGTAGCTTATACCATTTTCTGTCCTTGTACTCCATGACAGAAATCAAAACTTGGTTGATCTTTACGACAGCTCAATTTAAAAAAAAGCGGCCTTAGAAATGTTCGCAGTAAAATGCTTTACTTATCATGATCCAGCAATTGAGACAGATGAAGTGGCAAGCAATTCTAATCCTATTCCGACTTCACAGGGATATCGTGAGACAATTGCCTCAAGCTCTCTGTCTAAATCTTTGCTGGACGTTAATCGGCCATTCTTTCAAATTTTTATTTCAAATGAAATGCCAACAAACTTTCTGGCTATTACACCACCACCATGATGATAAACCGGTAAAACCTTCCCTACGAATAGATACAACGAAGACTAAGCTGTGGTGGATTTGTGACAAAAAAGGAATTAAGACAGAGAAAAAACAAAATACGGCGGGCTGTACTTCATTTACTGTGTTGTTCCACCCTGAATGTTGTCCATGGCTCACTAGGCTTGCAAGGACTCGTTCGTTGCCTCTGAACGCTACATAAAAACAGCAAAACGAACCTATTGTCTATACTACATTCACAACAAAGCCATGCTATCTGGGCAAAAAGGACGAAACGACTCCACAGAAACGATGACTTTGTATAGTTGTGTCGGTTTTCATTTTTTTTGTCTTTTCTTTCTTATTTTCAGTTTTGTTTCGAGGAATTACGACAGAAAGATAGAGTGAAATAGCTTGAAAAAAAGTTTCATGGCAAAATAAAAGTAATGAAAATTGCTCGTTTAGTCTCTCCTGTTTTTGTTGTAGTACATCCTAGTACAACGTAACTGTTGTCTATGCTGACGATTTTGTATTCCAACAAAGTAAGGATTCGGTGACGTTGTTTTCTACAAAACAAAACGCAAAAGGACGAGGAAGAAAAATTGAACGAAAACTATGTATCTGCTTTTGTATTGAAGCCACGTGTTCGACATAGACGGAAGAAAATTCGATAAAAGGAAATTATTTAATTGGAAAAGTTAAGAAAAATTTTGCAAAAGCATACAAAAGTTTCGTCTATTAATGTAATGTTGTGCCAAATTGGCGCATTTTTATGCATGGCGAGATATGGTTTCACTGGAATTATTCTACAGTCTTCCTAATGGAAATGAGTATTTACTTAACTGATTAATGGATCTGAAAGACTTGAGATAAGAAGTTTGTGGCTCAGTAAACTTATTAATTTAGTAATAGATTAATTATTTTGCTGTACTACAAACGATTTTGCGTGAATATGTATGTATGACGAGTTGTTACAATAACAGATTCAAATCACATCGTGTTGCATATACGAGAAAATATTTTTATGCAATCGTAACTGGAGTAAATCTGCGATTGCAACTGTTATTAAGCGTTAAGTACCGTGATAAAAGCTTGTCACAGTCAAGAATGGCGACAATAAAGCATGCCAAAACGAACAACATCGATCTGACAACTAACGTCAGTAGGGAAATTTTCATTTTTCAACACCAACACTATTATTGCATCCCCATTTTAATATTCAATAAACTAAAGAGGTAGCATCATTTATTTGTGGGGTGTAAACATTTGCTAGCATCCTTGAAAAGGATTTAATTAGTCTTTTACTTGTGCCTAACAGCCCAATTGAAAAGTTTCCAGTTAAATGGGGCCGTTTTTTAACGATTTCATCCTTTAAACGATCCAATAACGCTATATAATAATCGCTGTTGATGGTCTGGTCCTTTTGGAGTTAATCAATGAATATTATACCTTGCTTATCCTAGAATACTGATGCCATAACCTTGCCAGCTGACTGTTGTGTTTTTCCTCGCTTTGGATTCGGTTCATCGTTTGCAGTCCACTCAGCTGACTGTCGATTGGACTCCGGAGTGAAATGAAGGAGCCACGTTTCATTCATTGTCACATATCGATGCAAAAATTCAGGTTGTTACACCCCCTTTTTATTCCACGGGAGCCGCTATGGCCCCCAGGGAAATTAGGGTGCTCCGGCGGCGCTTACGGACCCGGCTTAGCTCGTCCAGAGACGTGCGTGGGACGCCACTCGCTTGTCCCTCAAGGCCTCAATAAGCCACCAAGCGAGAATGCGGCTTGCCGGAATAACCAACGTCACGATTCACCCGAACACTACCTACCGAGCACACACTGGCTACCACACAATCTTTACACTTTCATACTCTTGCCGCCCTTATGCGACCCTCCTACAATCCTCTCGAACACTAACCCTATCCGTCTGGGCAGCTATCGGAATCACCACACCACCCCCGAACACTTTTATATAACACCGATTTCACTTTTTTATTAATATTACACCTGGACTTGCCACTCAAGCCGCACCCGTCACAATCTGTAATACAGAAAATTTTTACCTTTTTTTAATTCTCCCCTAAAAGCGTAAATTTCATCAATCAAATACGGTTGAATAGAATTTCAAATCATATAAAAGAGTTTCAAATCATATACAAATAAACATCAGATTTACGTTAATTAAAAGGAACTTACTTCTAAATCGTACAAACAAGGGCCTCCTTCGCTATCTGCATCTGTTGGTGCACTTTTATATTACTTCGACGACTGGGCTCTGCTTGTCGCTTCTGGTCGCTTCGCACTTGCTGCTTGGTATTTTCTTCGCACTTGCCGCTTCCCAGCAGATCTGCTTCGCCACACCCGAGAAGAAAGAAAAACAGGAGGTGCGTCATTCTTCGCGCTCTTTTATAATCTCCTCCTAATGGACAATGTCCCGCTCTTCGACCGAATACCATTATCTCCGGTCATCCACCTCTTCAGCGTGGTAGTTTCTCTCTGCCGCCACTTGGTTTCCGATCCACTCTGGTGATGATCACTCCAAGTGCGGCTGAATTGGCTGAACATAATTCACTGATAGTTTGGCATGTCAGTGGTGTTTGTTTACTTTTGTTTTGAGGAGGAACTTTTATTTCGAACTTTTATTTCGGGAAATCGTGTCGCGGTTGTGATCTATAATCCTTCCCGGAATCCGCCCCAAATTATTGCTTTTCGTGTGTCACAATGGTTTCTAGGTTTTCTGCAATTTTCCCGGTGAATAGTCTTCAGGTGTGTATGTTTATATTTAAGGTGCTGTGCAATATTTTTATTTCCTTTTTGCAACGTCGGTGCTCGACGGTTTGGGAATTCATTCAGGTGGCTTTTGTGAGTTTATCTACGTAAATTAGAGAAACAGGATTGAAAATGATTAATGTCGCTGTCACAATTGATGATTTGCCTGGACTAATAAAAGATGTTTCGCCTATGTTTAAAGAAACAGTCTCGGTTATGGCAACGAAAATTATGGCTCATCCCGCGTATGGGAATCCGTGTGAAAGGTCGACAGCAAACTTTGACCTCGGAGCACCATTAGGACGTGGAAAGATTTGGACGTGTTTACATTGCGCGCGAAGTTAACACTCGCTTCATGGTTGCAATGAAAATTATGTCAAAGTCGGAACTCAGCAAAGGACGAGTAGAGCGGCAGCTTCTCCGTGAATTTGAAATTCAATCCCGATTAAAGCATCCAATATTCTACGCTTGTACACATGGTTCCATGAAAAAGAGAATCTATCTAGCTCTTGAACTAGCTACTCAGGGTGCATTGTATAAACATCTCCTATGTATCGTTTCGGTGAACATCGAACACATATCAAGTGGCAGATGCTTTAAACTATTGTCTCATGAACAATGTTATCCATCGTGATTTAAAGCCAGAGAACATTTTATTGACTTCTGATGATAATGTTAAATTTGCAGATTTTCACTTATTTGTTCAAAAAATTGTTGATTCCGTTTCGGGCTGTGATTTTCTTGTTGTACTAATTTTGATATAAATTTACGAAGCTTACTCAGCGAATTTGTCAATTCGGTCAATTCACTATGAGTTAAACGTTCTGATTTGATAGTGTTATTTCTTCTGAGTTCGTTCTTGAAACGAGCGGTATGCCCGAAGTGGTCTTGACCACAGTTGTTTTGCAATGCGCCCGATAGTGCCAATATTGATGGTTGCCTGGCGGGAAATTACCTCGGCGAAAGTGACGTTGACTTGGTGATATCCAGTTGTGATAGATCCTGCTTTTGTAGATTCGAATTACCGATAGTCTGCCCTTCGCCCGATGACAATTCCGGTTGTTTGAAATCACAAATATTCGTACTTAACCAACTGTTGTGAGTACAATTTGGAGTGGCAAATAAACCCTAGTCGAGTGCGACTTAGCTTTCTATGTCTACCGAGTCACGCGAATGCTACGATAGTGTTCGGGATGAGGTAATGATGACGCCCTTCTGTTTTATCCGTAACAAGGTTTATTGCGCTTAAACACTGCTCAAAATCATTAACACGTTGTTGCTTTTGATCGATTGTGAGCTTGCGCGGCACCTATTTTGCACACAGCTTTCTCATATACAAATATTCGTGAATAATATGATGCACAAGTTCAGATCATATCTTCACAATGTCTGCTATCTCGATCAACTTCACTTTATGGTTATTCAAAATTATTTTGTGAACATTTTTGATTTTTTCGTCGGTGACAGCCTCTTTTGGGTGGTGATGGCATTCGCCGTCTTCGGTGCTCATTTCCCCACGTTAAAACTTAGTATACCAATAAATGATCTTTGATTTTCCTGGTGCATACCCCGAATTTTGCTTCAACTGTTTTTGTCCCTTCAAAAAGCAATATTTTATCAGCACACAAAATTCTTTTTTTCCATCTTTTTTCAAATAACAAAAATAGCTACACTCACAACGCAATATCTCACAAACTTTGCTGTCAAATTTTGACACGTATCGTTTGAAGGTTGGTACTTGCTAAAAATTATATAGATTTAATACTAGCACCACCATCTGTGTATCACACCGGGGACTTTTCAATTGGCCTGTTACGGCGGATGTATTTTTCTCCTTTGAGAAGTAAGTTTAGCTTACTAAGTACTTCATGTGTTACTTTGTGCATGTTTTTTTAAGTTAGTTTCTGCGGAAATACATTCAAGGGAGGTCCCGGCTTATCAACATTCCCTCTAATCTCGGTGCAAAAGCAACGAGATGGAGGAATTTGATGGCTTCAGCCATCAACTAGAACGATCGCGTCCATCGGCAATGATGACGGGCGAAAAACAGCTAAGCCAAGATTCGATAGCAATGAAGAAAAACCGACAATTTTATCAGCCATCGAGATCGAGCAGTTAGTCAAAGCTAACAACAAAGTTGAGAGGTATGAAAGAGGAAACAAGGAACTCAAACTTCGGATCAAGTCGCTAAGAGAATCAGATGGAAAATTCACGTCCAACAAAGGAAGAGAACCCATCAAGAGAGAAAAGGAAGTAAAGTCAAAAGCGACCGAAGACAAGAAATCTAAGAAATTGCAACAGGAACCTGATTCAGAAGATGTTCCCAGTGCAGGCGGAGCAAACGTCAGTACGAACTATTATGCAGCGATTCCATGAACATTGAAGAGGATAAAGGTAACAAAAATTCTGAACATAGTTTTACTAAATCTGAGAATGAATTTATCGAATTTTTAAAAATTAAAGATAGGGAGAAAAAACCAAAAATTTTGTCTGCTGTTCCGTCTGTCAATGTTAATTAAAATAAAGAAAAAGTCCCACCAATCAATATATTTGGGCAAACAGGCAGAGATATACGAGTATTTCAGCTTTTGGCAGCCGAAAATAAATTAAATGATTTTGAGATCAAGAGAGTGAATGGCGATAAACTGATAATTAGAACTAAGTGATTGGTTAATTTTAGGCAGCAAAAAGTGCGTCGAATTTTTGAGAGGTTCTAGGCTTTACGTACACCCCCAAAAGCGAAAAAACAAGACCTTTTATTGAAGGGTGTGGACTGCGCAAGAGACACAGTCATCTTCTTCAGGTGTTTCAAGAAGTTGCACCAGAAATTAAGTTTATTAAAGTTAACAACTTTGCAACAAGGAGATCGATTGTCGAACGTTAAAACTTACCTTATTACTTAGTCCAGATTTTGAGCAAAAGCAACCCAAGTGCCCGTCAAAAAATAAAGTACTTGAACTTTCGAGTGGTGAGGTGGGAACGCCTCCAGAAGAGCGAGGTCAACTGATGCTACAGGTGCCAAATATTCGGTCATTCGGCTACAAATTGTGCCATGAAATACAGATGTGTTAAGTGTAAAGATGTCCATACTCCCGGCGAGTGCAAATTGGCTCAGGTGGAGCCAAAAGAAAAACTATATTGTGGGAACTGCGGTGCCTTTGGCCATCCAGCATCATATCGAGGATGTCCTCGGTATCAAGATGCATAGGTCAAATTTACTCCAAGACAAATCAAGTACACCGCAGTATTATACCTACCAACTTCGTCAATCCAAGGGTGCTATTTGCACTTGCTGCTAAAAGACCAGCAGATAATGTAAATATAATAAATAATGTAAGTGGCAATAATGAGCTGCTTCTCAAAATTTATCAGCAATTAAATCTTTTATCGGAGAGAATCGATAAACAAGATTTTAAAATAAACATTTTTTTTCAGCGTTTAGGGCTTTCAAATGCCTCAAAATAAGTTGTCATCAAGTCGCCTTCCCATGGATAGGATTCATCTCATCTCGATCAATGTCAACTCCATTGTGATTCTACATCGACGTGACTATCTCCTGAAGTTCCTTGTCAAGCAAAAGCCTGACATCATCCTTCTCACTGAAACTCACCTGAATTTATGGCACTCCATGACATTCAAGGATTTTGAATTCCTGAGAATCGATAGGATAATAGAGAATGGGGGAGTTGGCACCGGTATATTGGTTGGAAGACCCTGTTGTTTTCAAAATATTGATAAAGTCGAATTCAAATATTTTCAATCTCTTGAAGTGTCCGTTATCAAAGTTTCACTGCCACGTGGGGATAACCTCTTCGTTATGCAACTATGCAACTGGTCGAAATGTTCTCAAGTTTAAGGAGGAGCTCAATTGTTTGAAATACTCGAATTAAACCGGCTACAAAGTTATTATATTTTTTCTGTTGATCTGAATGCCAAGCATACATTATGGCTGAACGCAACCAATAATACCAGAGGTGTACTCCTGAAATTGTGGATAACAGAGAACCAAATTGGATACAGGTGCAATCTATATGAGCTGGAGCTCCCAACATCTTCTTCTTCTTCTTAGTACTACAGCCTCTCATGGGCCTTCGCTTCCTGCAAATAGTGCCTCCAACTTTTTCAGTTCATTGACAGCGTCCTCCAATTTTGAAATCCGAGCAACGATGAACTGTCTTCATTGACCGAGTAAGACCAGCATTTCTTGGTCCCCACTGGCCTCGGGCCTTCAGTTCTCCCAAGGAATACCTTTTTGGGTATCCCTTTATCGTCCATACGATTCATGTGGCCAGCTCATTGCAGCTTCCGCAGTCTGACAATCTCTGAAATTTATTTATTTATTTATTTATTCAAGTCTTTTTAACAGACAGAAATCCAATTACAAAATAGACTTAGACAATTCAATATAGTTAAATATAATTCAGAGTAAGACAAATCAATACAACAAATCAAGCAGAAAAGAGTTAATCTAAAACATGAAAGAAATGAAGATAGAGTCAAGAACAAAGTTTGTAAAATTTAGTGCTAATGAACATTAATCACTATTCGCAAAAAGTAACATCTTTAATTTAATTTTAAAAACAAAGTAGGACGTGGATATAGAGCCAAGCTCGAGGCTGTTATGCATTCTGATGATTCGTGGCATAATTGAGTTAAAATATAAATCTGTTCGGGCGTACGGAACCTCGAGAATGTAATTAGACCGACTAGGTCGTGCATACAGTCTGTATTGCAAGTCTGCGCTTAGGGTGGAGGCAATTTGTTGGTGGTACAACTTATAAAGGAAACATTGATCTAAGAAGGTTCTACGGGACGACAGAGAAGGAAGACGGAGTGTGGATAGACGACGCTCATAAGGCTCATAAGCTACGTTGAATTTGAAAAACACAATACGGGTAAACTTACGCTGAACAGCTTCTATTGAGTTCATAAGATATAAATGTCTAGGAGACCACACCACTGAGCAGTACTCAAGGAGCGGGCGGACAAGACACGTAAACAAGCAAACAGCGGTAGCAATATTTGCAAACTTATGCAAATGCCGCATAAGAAAACCCGAAACTTTTGATGCCTTGGTAATTAGGCTAAAAATGTGGACATCAAATTTAAGCTTGGGGTCAAATATTACACCAAGATCTTTACATGAGTCTGCAGAGGAGAGAACAACATCACATAAAGTGCAATTAAAAATTAAAGGGACAATTTTCAAATTAAAAGTCATTTTAAAACATTTGGAAACATTAATACGAAGGGAGTTTACATTACACCGGTTATACAGGTTAAAAAGATCAATTTGGAGTTGCTGACAATCTTCAAGGGATCTAATTGTCCGGAATACCTTGAAATCATCAGCATACAGGAGACAAGAAGAGGAAATTACAGAAGGAAGATCATTGATAAACAGTACGAAAAGAAGAGGTCCAAGGATTGACCCTTGAGGGACACCAGATGTAGGATTGAATGGAAAGGAAAATGTGCCATAGAGATTGACACGACATGAACGGGAGGATAAATATGATGAAATCCAAGAATGAAGGGAACCGGATATGCCAAGCAAAGCTAACTTTTGACAGAGCAGAACATGGTTCACGGAGTCAAAAGCTTTCGAGAAGTCCGTGAATATTGCATCTACTTGAAGCTGTTTGTCTAAAGCTCTAGCAATATAGTCTTCGAACTCAGCCAAGTTCGTAGAAGTTGAACGACCCTTTAAGGATCCATGTTGCTGTGGTGTGACAAATGAACTCAGGGACTCAAGAAGCCTGTTGTGCACAAGTCGTTCCAGCAGCTTAGAGAAACAGGAGAGGAGTGATATGGGACGATAGTTTGAGGCAGATGATGGGTCGCCGTTTTTAAAGATAGGAACAACATTTGCATCTTTCCAGTACGTTGGAAAGGTGCCAGTACTAAGACTGAGATTGAATATAAGGGAAAGAGGAAAACACAAAGAGGAACAAAGTGACTTTACAAATATATTAGGTAATCCATCAGGACCAGGGCTAACATTCGGATCGAGCAAGTTAATAAGGGATTCAACTTCAGAAGGATCAGTGGAATAGGATGTACTTGATGCTGGATAAGTTTGAATTGAATTTATAGGGGAGTGTAGTAAGTCAGAAGAGGAAAAAGTAGAGGAAAAATATTCGGCAAATAGGTTAGAAATGTCCTGAGGGGAGGAGGCTTCAGTGTTATTCCATTTGACAGTATGCGGAATGGAAGTGGAAGATTTAAGGGATCGGATGTATGACCAAAAGGGTTTAGGATTATTTGTCAGGAGGGAACTCTCTAAACTGCTTAAAATAGTTTTTCATAGCCGTTTAGATCTCTGTTTTAGCCAAAGAGCGCAATCTACAGAAATTTTGCCTAGCATCATCACTTTCGGTCAATTTGTAGTGCCTATGCCCCTTATCTTTGGCTCTTAAGGCACGAAGAACACTTCGGGTAAGCCAAGGCTTCATTTTCGGATTGCGAGGAGCTTGGAGCGGAGTGTGAAGAGCAATCAGATTATTCAGGTAATTATAGAATTTGTTCAAGGAACTATCGCAGTCAAGACGAGTGAAGAAGGTACACCAGTTGACCGAGTCCAGATTGGTTTTGATTGCCTCATAATTTGCTTTAAAGAAATTGTAACGACAAACTGAGGCAGTTCTCTGGGGTTTAAGGGTATCAACGGATAGTGCTAGAGATAAAGGTGGATGATGGAGATCAGGTTGAACATAAGGATGTAAAACGGGAGCTATAGATAGACACCTAGTTTGAAAATTTGACATGACAAGGTCCAGAAGACGACCATTAGAGTTACGGATATGATTAAACTGTGAAAAAGAACAAAGGGAAAGAAAGGAAGAAAGTAACAAAGAAGGATTATTTGTTGAGGAAATACCAGGTGTTGTTAAGTGGTCCCATTCCACTGCCGGTAGATTGAAGTCCCCACAAATTATAATTTTGGAATGTGGGTGACGAGCAAGAAGATAGGCAGAGAGTTCATCGAAGAAGGCTTCGTACACCGTTAAGGGAGAATTACAAGGAATATACACAGAGGAAATTAATAATGAGGAGTTATGAGGAAGAGGGGGTTTCACAATTACACACTCAACAGCACGAACAAATTTAAAGTCAGCAAAAAGTGAACTATTGAGGGATTTGCAGACTGCAACCAAGACTCCCCCACCATCAGATTTATTAGTAACATTAAGGTCACGGTCGCAACGGTAAACTAAATAGTCAGGTAATATTTCTGCATTTGAAATATTCTCATTTAACCACGTTTCAGTTAAACAGATAACTGAATCGTTACTTAATTGGGATACGAGTAGTAAGTCCTCAAGTTTGGTTCTCAAGCCACGAACATTCTGATGGAAAATAGAAATAAATGAACGATTAGGAAATGAAGAATTACTTTCAGAGTTAGATGATCCTTGATGGTTGTTGAGGTGGTTTGGAACCTTTATCGGGACGAAATCGCCGCTTGGGCTGCATTGTATTGAATGTTTTAATAAGTGTGCCCTTTGGCCTAAAGTCGGAACTGAGTAGTCTCGGAAGTTCAGCCGGAACTGTCAGCTTGAAAGAACTTATAACCTGGTCAGGAAGGTTGTCTTTTGTTAACTTTACGCCCCTGAAAATACTGGGCGTGTAGCCAAGCTTCGATGTTACGTAGTTGGTAAGTGTATCCTTAGTTGTGATGTAAGCGAGCCTTGATATGAACAACTGGAGAGGTGGGGAGACTGCTCGTAATACTCCGTTATCAGCTAAAACACTCTCTGTAGAGTTTTGTGGTGCTGAAGACACAACGATATTTTGCTGAAGATTCGTTAATTGTGTTAGGCTTAGTTCGGATTGAGGCGGAATTTTATGTTGCTGTTGTAAGGGCAAGATAGACTGCTGCATGCGACTATTATGTTGCAGGACCGTAGCTTTATTAATTGTAGCCAGAATTGACTCCTGATGACAAGCATGCTGTTGTTGCGCAAGCACACTTCGCGTAAGAGGCCGCTGCTGCTCAAGAGGTGACACGGTAGAATTTTTGATAATGCTGTGACGGCGTGACGATACCAGCTCATCATACACCCCGGGCGAAAGTAACTGAGGGGACAGCAGAAAATTTTGAGGTGAAGACGGTTGATCCGGAAACTGCTGTAGCTGATCCTCACTCTGCGGCAGACTCAGGAGCAATTGCTGTTGTTGTAAAGCATGCTCAGGTTTCTGTTGTTGTAAAGCAAGCTCAGGTTGGTGTTGTTGTAAAACATGCTCATTTTCAGGTGGAAGGAAAGTAACACCCTGTTCCAGTTGCTGGTTCATCCGGCAGGTCGACGATAACTCCGCCTGCACAATTGAAACAAGAGATGCTAAAGAAGTTTTAGACTCATTAAGTTTCTCCTGCATTTTCGAAAATGAAGCTGAAAGGGACTCCACTGTAGCATTAGCTGACCAAAGCCGGTCCACAATTGATGTCAGGCTCGTCGAAAATTTCATACAGCTCATGGTTGTATCGAACTCGCCATTGTTCCCCATCTAGCTTCGCTCAGATTATTCGTCTCAGGACCCGTCGCTTAAAGGCATTCAATATATTTGCGGATGCTTGGGTTAGGGTCCATGTTTCACACTTATATTATAACACATGTCTTATTACAGATCTGTACGATTGGAGCTTTGTTTTTCTATGTATGCAGCTGGTTTTCCAGATCGTCAAAACTGAACAAAATATTTTATTTGCGAGGTGTATTCTTTGGCGTATTTCATCTCTTTCATTATTGGTGCTCATTATTTCGGCACCTGGATACACAAATTTGCTCACATTTTCAATATTGTGATCGCCAAGTGTGATACTTTGTGTACTGGAGGTATATTTCCTCAACTGCGTCATGAGCTTTGTTTTATTTTCATTGGTTTGTTGCCCTACTAATTTTGCTTCGCTGTCGAGTTTCAGGAAGAGTTCTTTGGCAGTTTTTAATGACCGTGACAAAATCTTGATGCCGTACGCATACGCTACCACTGGTTCGACTTGTATAGTAATGTTCCTCATGTATCGACAGGTAGCTTCCTTATTACGTACTCTAGAGCCAAATCCCATCTCCATGCTTAAGTCCGATGTTTGTGTCAAAGGCATCACTGAGTTAGTTATTGATGCGGACTTGGAAGGTCGTCGACGTCATCGTCATTTTGGTAAGGCGGACTAATTTGGCTGGGATGCCAAAGCATAGCATTACTTGGTACAGTACGTTGTAATCAATAATGTCGTATGGTTGCTTAAAGTCAACGAAAATTTGGTGGATGACTATGTTGAGCTCCCAGGATTTTTCCAGTACCTGCTTGATAGTAAACAATTGGTCAATTATCAATCTACTTGCTCTAAAACCACCTTGATACTCCCCAATAATACTGTTGGCATATGACCCAATTTTATTTTCTAAGATCCTTGAAAATATTTTGTACGCCGTACAAAGTAGTGATATTCCTCTATAATTTTCGCAAACTCGTCACTTTTTTTGTGGATAGGGAATATAATTAATTGGCTCCACTCCTTTGGCATATGTTCTTGTTGTCAAGTGTACTGGCTGACTTTGTGAATAGCTTTATGAATATTGCTGCCACCATATTTGATGAGCTCCACTGGAATCTCATCGATGCCCGGCGCTTTATTATTCTTTTGGGCTTTGATAATGGAACAAACTTCATCCAGAGTTGGTGGGGTCAATGGAAGCTCTCCGTAGACATCTATAGGCTCCGATGTTCTGGAGGTGTGTGGAGGGTTAAGGAGGTTCTTAAAATATGATGCCCATCTTTCCTTAATCTTGGTTTCATCAGCGATAATATTGCCGATGTCATCACGACAGAGCGTGGTTCTGGGATGATAATCAAGTTTCAAGGTTGTCACTTGTTTGTATGCTTGTCTTGTATTGTTGCTCGCTAGACTTACATCTATACTTTTCAATTGCTCGTCATAGTATTTTCTTTTCTTAATTTGAATTATCTGATTCCCTACTCCTCCGAGGTTTTCACAATGTTCTCTCTTCGTCCTGGTTTTCCTACCTATGTATTCCTTGTATGTCTGATTCTTTTTGTCTAACGCACACTGGCACTCATCATCGAGCCAATTATTTCTTATGCACTGGACTTAATGTCGGATCGTTTGTTCTGCCACGGTCCTAATAGCCACTTTCACTTCCATATATAGCTCTTTGCTTGTTTTCAGCGATGCCTCTGATAAAATGGGAGCCAGCTGTTTGTCGAGGGTCTCCGTGAAACTTTTTGTCACAGACGCCATTTGGAGCTTTTCGATATCAAATTTTTGAAACAGACTGGTAGTAGACGAATACGCCTTTAACATACGACACGGATAGGTTAATTTGACCAAGTAATGATCTGAGATAAAATAGGATCCTCGGTATGTACGGACGTCAAGTATGCTCCAGGGCCAACGTTCTTGGATCAGAACAGATTCGATCTGGTTTTATGTGTTGCCATCCGGTGATACCCAGGTCATTTTCTGAATGTGTCGATGAGGAAACGTATGATTAGATTTCTGCTACATGCAAATCAATCAGGCACGACGGTTGTCATTGATCCCCAATAAGATAGCTCATTGCTAATCTTAGCGTTAAAATCACCCAGAGTTATTTTTGTGTCGTTTGTAGCCAATGAGTCGACTAGTCTTTCGAGGTGATTGTAGAACGTTTCCTTCATTTCTTTGGTCAGGGCGTTACATTGATCAGCCAAATTTTGAAGAATATCGCTTTTATACGGATCACACACAACCGTTCACTGACTGCCTTTAAATCAATAACGTGCGATTTGAGCTCCTTATCCATAATAAGGGCCACTCCGAATCCTTGTTTTCCAGTAGGCTTCCCACCTTTGAATATTGCGTGCAATCTCATGTCTTGAACATGATTTCCAGTCCAGTTCGTTCCCTGGATTGCCAGTAATTTAAATTTATATTGACTGGCCTGTTAGAAGAGACCCTTAACAACGTCAAGGTAATAGAGTGGTCTGACATTCCAGGATCCAATACCATAGTCCTTTTCCGTTTGAGAGCTCGTTACCATGAAACACTAACGGGAACTATTAACCATTCTAGGGTTAAAAAGCCGTACCCAAGGCTAAAGGGACACTGCGATGAAGTTTTATTTTTTGTTTTGGTACTGCAGTTCCTTTCGGGCTTCGGCTTAGAGGGCATATGACTAAGAAATATCATTCGGAGAGAAGCCATAAAGTATTGTAGTTAAATAAGTGTATTTAAGTGTCCGTAAGGAACTGCAGCGATGGTCTGCTGCCTCAGCGAAAGAGGATGGTAAGATCCGCTGAGATTGGCCTTGTCTGGAGACGCGTGAGTGCGCTGGCAGGCTAGTGTTGTGGTGTCGTGGGGCGAGTTCTTTCCCCCAGCACAAGGGCTCACTACAAAAGAATATCGCATTCACGGATTCCTGGTTCATAAAAAAAGAAAGTTGACCGAAGTCGAAAAAAGGAGGTAACCAACTTAGGGTTGGTGATTGCAGATGAAAAAGGACAAACTGGACCTGGGGAAGACAGACGGACTTAAGGGGAATTCGTCGTTACCCGACGATTCTTATGGCCCACAAATAAGAGTGGGGCAACCAGATGGAGGGGGGTGCCCCCTTGCACCCTCCAAACGGGATCAAGATCCAAACGTAGGCGTGGCCATGTGTTTCCCATTTGAGAGAAAAACTCATACAAAAACTCTTTCCCTCAAATGAGAAGTACAAACGTAACCAATACATGCTATAGAGTTATGCAATTAAATCACATAGCCCTATATCATAAAAGGGCACGCAAGCGGAAGGCCACTCTACCTGGCAAGAGCCCCTGGTAAGCGACCAAACGCTGGAGTGTGCCCGATGGCTTGCCCATCGAGAAAAAGCCTGCCATCTATGCGGGTCATATACTCGGTCTAGTCGCACGAAATGGAAAGACCGAAAGGTTACGGTTTATGAATCCATTTTATTCATCCAACTAATAATTCTATTTAATTAATTCTTATTATCATATAAATGATTCTTTTAAATTTCTTTTTATAGTCTCCACTAAATCCAAACTCAAACAAAGCACTTACGCAATGCTTTCCATTCATAAACTATATTAAATAAAAGTCTAAATTATCTTCCGGAAATACAACATGCTAATCTAAAAAAAATTCTTTTTTTGCGTAAAATCTACTATAGTGTCCGATAAAAATTTGCTGGAGATTATGTGCAATTCTAGCGGTAGGTTAATAAATATGAAATAAATATTTAAAAATTATAAATATGCAGGAGAAGAATATTCTATATTCACTTTGGGGTTGGGTTTTACTTTTAAACTTCAAAGTATTTTTGCATAAGTTTTAATTACGCTAAAGAGTGCATAAACTTTTTGTCGCTCATCTCCTCAACTTGAAATCAATTTGCTAAAAAAATATTTTTTTTTTAAACAAAACAATAATTGTTCTGCACATACAATTCCAACAAACCGTGCTATGAACATACACTTGGAAAAACTTCTATTATGTCTTTTTTTGCGGATGAAATTAATGAATCCTTTCTTTGTACAAAATATTACTATTTCAATTTTTTTGTTTGTTTCAAATATTTGTACAAAAAAAAATTATAAGGGTGATGGCGTAAATAAAAAAATTCAATTTATTATATTTATTACACAGAAATTTGTTTGTTAGTTCATTTACTAATTAATTAGTTCATTCTTTTTTGGTATTGAACATGTTCTTGCGATGATGATGCTCCCTATTGCGAAAATATTGTCGCGTGTTTATGGTTCGAGGCCGATATTTTAATGTCTTGAGAAAATGAAAACTCACTGTCTTTAAAATCGAGTTAAAAGAGTTTATTAAATCAAATAAATTATTGTACTTAACAATTTTCACTAGTAACACAACTTTATCTTCGAACTGCCTTTAATGTCTCACTAATATCCACTACTTCACTATCGCTTTTCGTATCGCTTCCTCCTTGCGCTTAAAATTCGCACTCACAATGAATGTCGTCCATTTCCAGTATATTGGTGAGTGTTCTCCGTTTAGCTGGCTGGTTCTCGTATATTCGTTTTGACGTCAATGGCTTATGTTGATGTTTAAGGTGCAGTTAGCAGTTGAATTGCAATAGTAGCTCGCAGATAGATTCAGACACGTGAAAATATTATTTAAGGAAAAAAAAACATTATAAAAATTTATCAACTCAAATGTTGGTTTGGTTGTTACTATCAAGTTGTATTTGTGTGGGTCGGGACTGCTCTAGAGGATTGTAAAATCGAATTCACACCTCGTGAAATAAATTTTTCTCGATATTTCTTGTTTTTGTTATTACTAAATCTTCCGAACGTATGTCGTGTGATTGTTTTCTTTCTTTTTCATCTGTTTATTTACTTTTTCTCTATTATTTGCCTTGGACAATGTTGTTACATGTACAAATAATTCTGCGAGCTACTGTAGCAATTGTTTTCACAACCATTAAGAACATCAACAAAATGAATTTACTCGAAACCACGAGAACCCACCAAGCATGACCAACATCTGAAAGTGAGTCACTGCTCCATTCATTAAGCTGCTCGAATATACCAGATACCTCTCGGCAAAATATTCGCCAATGTACGAGAACTGGATTGAATGGCTAGAGACCCTATATAAAGCCGAGCTGAATGAATGGGAGGATCATTCATTTCAACCGCGATATAGTAAACTGCGATAGTAAGGGGTGCGAAGTAAAAAGCGATATTGAAGTGATAAACAGTTGAAATAAAAATTAATAGACAATTTGTGAAATAGTTAAATGAGTGACTGTGAATTATTAGTAAATAAATTCTTTTAATTGAATTTAAAAGAAATTGCGTTTTCACTTTCCCGGAACATTGAAGTTATTGGCCGCGAACCATAACACGCGATAATAATTATTTTTTATTCTTACAGCATAATTTCTATTCAACTTCTCTAATTATTTGCTACATTCATAAGACATTATAGAATCATAGTTTATTTCAATCACTATATATTACATTCCACTGTAGGCAGGCCCACCACCACCTTCTGGTGTAACCTAGTTAATATTTGGCATAGGGTCTTTAATATCGCAAGTTTTACAATGAATGCAATTCTGAGCGTTTATTTGCGATTTCGAACTGCCATTTCCTCCGTCTGGAATATATTCATACACACCAGCAGGACAAAACCGTGACTCAGGCCCTTCATACAAGGCTAATTTATATCTAACAGGTATTGTATCATCCGTTAGTATTAAATGAGGAGGCTGGTCATCTTCATGGTTAGTTGCCGTTAAAGAAACAAAGGAAAGCAAATCAAAAGTTATTTTTCCATCAGGTGTTGGATAATTAATTTGCAATGATTCCTTAGCTAGTTAAAATTTTGCATTATCTGCGTTACCATGAGACCATATCCATGGTTCCCGACCACCGAAATAAATGGAAAATGCACTGTAGCAAAAGCCACTATACAAACCAAGAGAACTATGAAATGATGGTTTGATATTCCTCACTTTATATAAATCCTTCCATATAAACGATTCTGTAGTAATCGAGCAGTTAGTTAAACTTACTATTTTTTTCTCTCTTCCTTTTTTTAGGGTTTTGTAAAATAATTTTACAAAAACCCTTCTAAAATCGCGTCCTGTCTGTCCGTCTGTCCGTCTGTCCGTCCGTCCGTCCGTCCGTCCGTGTGTCACAGCAGTTTTTCTCGGAAACTACTTAAGCTAGAAACATCAAATTTTGTATGTAGGTGTAAAGTGGTGATCTCTTCAAAGTTCAATTGCTAAAAAATTTTATAAGGTATTTAAGGGGGGTCTCCCCATGTAGGGGAGTGACCCCCCGAAAAAAAAATTTCATTGAAGGTAGCCGATATGGGTATCAAATGAAAGGTCTTGATAAGAGCTTTTAAAAACAGGCAAAGTTTGCTGCGAGGGGTGCACAGGGAGGGGAAATACACGAAAAATTTGTGTCCCCCCCCCTCGCGATTGGACACCTGTGATCCGAAAAATCTGAAAAAAATCAGGAATGTAGGCCTTGGTGAGTACAACAACAACAAATACGTGAGAAGTCGCAATTCACTCAACTTTGTTAGTAATAGTACGATTAATCGATTTTATGTTTTCTTGAATAAAATCTTAAGGGTACCCTTAGATTGATTCACCCTGCAAGTTTCATAAAGATTGAATTATATTTAGCGAAGTTATAGCGGTTTGAATTTTTCTGTATTACTATGGAACAATATGCGCTGCATGTATTACTATGGCAACATATGGCTCTGGAACAATATGCGCCACTACAGTTTTGCTAGGATTTGCATGAAAATTTCAGGAATGATAGGTGTCATGTATATCTTTGAGAATCGGCTCAGCTAGTGGTATCAGTAATCGTAAAACAAAATAGTGGCTGTTTTAAATGCGAAGATTGAATAATTTTGAGTTATTTTTTCCCAACTGCAACGTTCAAGGTCCATGCTTTGAACACTTGATTCAATTTAATGAATGACTGAAGATGAGTACCTACAATTATTACTCATAAGTGAAACAAGTCAAGGAGGCGGGAGAGAGCTCCTAGTAAAAGGGCTTTGTAACAACTCTAGGATTCGAGAAAATGGCCATGAATCGATGACAACAGTACAGGAGAGTGGCCCCTGAAAAAAAAATTCATCAAACGTAGCCGATATGAGTATAAAATGAAAGTTTTCATGGGAGCTTTTCAAAACAGTTCTTAAACTGTCAGTTTCTGCTTCAGTGGGGCACAGGGGGGGGAAATACATGAAAAATGTGGTTTCCTTCCTCACGAATGGACATCTGAAATAATTATCAAGGGAGATATTTATGAGTATAACAATAACAAAAACCTCAAAAGTCTAAATTTGTTCAACTTTGCTAATAATAGTATGATCTTCAAATTTCATATTTTCTCCAATAAAATCGTCATTGACATTGTTACGATTTTAGCTATAAACAAAATCCTCAAGAAATAAAAATGCAAATTTTGAAATAAAATTTTCCCCGAAATAAAAATTTTACTAGCTAAAAATATTTTCATGCTAACTGGCAACACTGAATGTTGGCCATGGCGACACACTTCAATGCTGATTGAGGTTTTCTCAAAACATTCCCGAATAAAGATAAAAGGGAAACAGAAGAATGGCTTGGGAAGTTTTCTCTCTCGTCCAAATCGGCTTGGGAAATTTGGAGAGAGAGAGAATTTTCCATTGCGAATTGGACAGGCTGTTGCTAGCGGGGAGTCGTTTGCTATCCGTCCGAGCAAGAGGATTCTCGTTGGCACGTTTGGTTTACGTTATTTGTTTGTGAATTCAGGCTACGGTTTTGTTTACTCTGTGAGAAAAGCCGGAAAGTCGCAAAACGTCTTTGTGCTGTGCCCATCTTGTTTGGGTGATTGGATTGCATCCGTCGCCCCCATTGTTGAAACTGCGCTGCGGGATCCGAGATTGAAACAAGCAGAAGTCATCCGAGTTTCAAAGCGTCGTTTTCGGTGTTTTGATGCAAGTGTCGTGTTCTTCGATGTTCATTTGGTGGATGTAAATCTTGTTTCCGTGTGATCATATATGGATCATGATTTCAGTGCTAGCTGGTGAATAGCTAACAACCTTGAGTAGGTTCTAATTTTACGATTTATCAATTCTGGTCGAAGCAATCAACATACTTCTGGCGTTTAAGACGCCGTCCCTCAGCGCATCTCGTATGGTAGCCTTCGCAGCCATTACATACTAAACGTGTCAGTGTTAAAGAAATATATACTAATTGGGCAAGTTTAAAAACATCTGAATCTGTGTGGCACGTTTAATATAATTAACATGAACATAAATAACACTTGTGTGATCATTTAAAAGTTAATGTGAAAAACCCTGTAGTGACATTTAAAAGTTAATGTGAAAAACCCTGTAGTGTAAGCGCGTGTTAGCAAAAAGTGACTTGCTTAAAAACTAAACTGAATATTTGAAAAAAATCTACCTTTTTGTATTCACACGTTATTTGGACATTTCAAGGAGTTGGGAACGAGTAGCCGCAAAATTAAAAATGGAGCTTGCAAATTTGCTAATAACTTTGATGATATCATCAGTGTGTTTAGATTTCAACACAAGCAATTACGACAACTGCGAAGCAAAAAATGTAAGGGAATAATTATTTGTGAAAAATTATCTTGCGGGAATCATCAAATCGAAATGTATGGTAGTGAATATCAATTGTATACAACGGATATAAAGTATGTAAAAATCTTATTTATTTACTTTAAGTACTTAATGGGAAGACAATAATTAATTTAAGAACTTTTAAGCGGATAAACGCAGTTTAGTAGCAGAATAATTATTTAATTTAAAGAAGAAAATCGGCTAATATAGATGTAGCAGCAACAAATGTATGTTTTTAGATACAAGTTGGATGAGAAACAAAAGATTTACTTACTTATATTATAATATTCAAATATGAACCAGAAATACTAAATGTCAAAGTACTCATAGTACTATATATACTAGGTATATGTATACGGTCCAGGACTGCATATTAGTCTGGTAAAATTTCGAAATCTTATGTATAAGTTTGCTAATAAGCTATAAACAATTAACGTAAATAAAATTAAATTATGTACAGTATTAAAAATTAACATGTTTCATTGAGGCAAGATTGGTGGAGTGCGGGCATCCTCATGGTGACTGCACGAAGGTCGTCTCTTTCTCCGTCTTTCCTTTCTTACGGTATTTAATGTGGTAATAAACCCCGACCGTCGCAGGTGAGCCTAGCCGGCAACCTTCTACTATTTCAGCTGCCATCATGCAGCTTATTGGCTAGACGTTTCTTTTCTTTCCTTTTTCGCTGCGAAGGTGACCCATCGGGTCTTTCATAACAAAAATGTAGCTTTAAATTTTTTGTCATTTTTTTCACTTTCGTGTATTTAATTCCAAACTACTTAATTTTTTTGTTTTTCAGGTACATAGTCATGGAATTTCCTAATGTTTTCCAATAACTAGATTTTAATTAGAATTATATATGATTTTTCTTGCTGCAGAAGTGAAACTTTTTCAAATTATACGTAAGTAGATGTATTATCAATTTCCTTCCAATTTCCGCAAATTTAGTCGACTAAATTAACATTTGGATCGTAATAATTTAAAGGGTTTTTTTTTCTTGGTACGAAAAAAGTTTTGGGTTTATCAACTTCAGTAGCAATTTCTATACGGCTTGAATATTATTTTAGTACACCACAGAATGCTTTTACCAAGTGCTAAACGCAAAATGCAAACTCTAACAGAATGATATACAGCAAGCTAAGAGCTTGTAATAAATCGTAAGAATTAACATAAAACTCAAATACATCAAGGAACTAGTATTTTGTGAAATTTGATAAAAAACTGTTTTGTTTTTCATTTTTTTTTCGTTCTTATTTTTTTGGAGGAACTAATTAATATGTAAGAACAGATTATCTGTTTTCCAAAAATTTCTTATTATCATCTATTAATTAGATAAATTCAATAAAATTATTCAATATTTTATTTTCCACTCTCCACAGATTTAATAAACGTCTTTTAAAATGTTCTAGATAAATTCATGGAAATTTTTCCTCTTCCATTTTGTCATTCTCGAACTGTTGTTACCGGTGGAAATTGTCGATCGTCAAATATACTTTTTGTTGGATAGTCCACAGCTTCGCTTAAGTCTCGACATTTATCAGATTCTATTGCAAATTTACCTGTTAGCAAATCTTTTTTTCGATCCTTTCAAGATTCCAGCATATGTACATGGAGATTTCGGTGAACTATTTTTACTACTATTGTTGCTATTATTATCTAATGATGATTGAGATCTATCACAAAAACCATCGTCCATATCTAGTTGTGAAATCTTGGTTGAAGTTGATGTTGTAGGTAATCATGGAAACGGTGTTCCTCCACACGAATCGACGGGAAAAGGTTAAATGAAAATTGACACCAATAGGCGCTAACACACGACACTATAAACAAACCGACAGCTGATTTACGCGAGATTCTTTCAGTTGAAAATGCACAATTGCTCAGATACTTCCTGTAATTCCGTTTATCAGGGTGAGCTCGTAACGATTTCCTTAGGATTTCAAGGTCAACACTGCGAAATATTAATCGATGTTTTTTTGTCCGAAAATCAATTTGCGATTTATTCAACAGTTAGTTATCAACTCAAATTACACACAAATTACTTTCTTCGCACAACACGAGCTGACGATATTACACTCAAATTGTCTCTCCGATTCTGTGTATCACGGTCTCAAACGTTCTTTCTTTGTTATTGACACAATTTCAGCGTTCAAGTTTCTCCCGCTCTCTTCCCCCAAACAAGTGATGATTTTCCTCGCAAGAGTTTATTCTCAAATTATCGCGTCTTCACTTTAAACTTTCAAGTTTCGCTTGCTATCTTTTCGCGATTTGCACTCACGATCTTAGTTGCGTCGCCTTTGAAACGCGAAGAATAAACCGCCACTCGTCACCAATCAACCAAATAAACATTCGACCGGCTCCAAATCTCCGATCTCATTCCCACGTTACGATCGTCTCTCCGACTGTCCAGCTAGCACCACCTAGTATATATAGTACTATGAGTACTTTGACATTTAGTATTTCTGGTTCATATTTGAATATTATAATATAAGTAAGTAAATCTTTTGTTTCTCATCCAACTTGTATCTAAAAACATACATTTGTTGCTGCTACATCTATATTAGCCGATTTTCTTCTTTAAATTAAATAATTATTCTGCTACTAAACTGCGTTTATCCGCTTAAAAGTTCTTAAATTAATTATTGTCTTCCCATTAAGTACTTAAAGTAAATAAATAAGATTTTTACATACTTTATATCCGTTGTATACAATTGATATTCACTACCATACATTTCGATTTGATGATTCCCGCAAGATAATTTTTCACAAATAATTATTCCCTTACATTTTTTGCTTCGCAGTTGTCGTAATTGCTTGTGTTGAAATCTAAACACACTGATGATATCATCAAAGTTATTAGCAAATTTGCAAGCTCCATTTTTAATTTTGCGGCTACTCGTTCCCAACTCCTTGAAATGTCCAAATAACGTGTGAATACAAAAAGGTAGATTTTTTTCAAATATTCAGTTTAGTTTTTAAGCAAGTCACTTTTTGCTAACACGCGCTTACACTACAGGGTTTTTCACATTAACTTTTAAATGTCACTACAGGGTTTTTCACATTAACTTTTAAATGATCACACAAGTGTTATTTATGTTCATGTTAATTATATTAAACGTGCCACACAGATTCAGATGTTTTTAAACTTGCCCAATTAGTATATATTTCTTTAACACTGACACGTTTAGTATGTAATGGCTGCGAAGGCCACCATACGAGATGCGCTGAGGGACGGCGTCTTAAACGCCAGAAGTATGTTGATTGCTTCGACCAGAATTGATAAATCGTAAAATTAGAACCTACTCAAGGTTGTTAGCTATTCACCAGCTAGCACTGAAATCATGATCCATATATGATCACACGGAAACAAGATTTACATCCACCAAATGAACATCGAAGAACACGACACTTGCATCAAAACACCGAAAACGACGCTTTGAAACTCGGATGACTTCTGCTTGTTTCAATCTCGGATCCCGCAGCGCAGTTTCAACAATGGGGGCGACGGATGCAATCCAATCACCCAAACAAGATGGGCACAGCACAAAGACGTTTTGCGACTTTCCGGCTTTTCTCACAGAGTAAACAAAACCGTAGCCTGAATTCACAAACAAATAACGTAAACCAAACGTGCCAACGAGAATCCTCTTGCTCGGACGGATAGCAAACGACTCCCCGCTAGCAACAGCCTGTCCAATTCGCAATGGAAAATTCTCTCTCTCTCCAAATTTCCCAAGCCGATTTGGACGAGAGAGAAAACTTCCCAAGCCATTCTTCTGTTTCCCTTTTATCTTTATTCGGGAATGTTTTGAGAAAACCTCAATCAGCATTGAAGTGTGTCGCCATGGCCAACATTCAGTGTTGCCAGTTAGCATGAAAATATTTTTAGCTAGTAAAATTTTTATTTCAGGGAAAATTTTATTTCAAAATTTGCATTTTTATTTCTTGAGGATTTTGTTTATAGCTAAAATCGTAACACGTGGGGACGACCTACCCCTTGAGAAGGGTCTCATTCCTAAAGCCGGGCCCTATCATGAATATCAAATATTTATATATATGAAAAAAAAATACGCGATGCTATGAAAATATTAAAGGATACGATACTATAATTGATACTACGCTAACGATATGATATATATATATATAAATGCGATAAGAACAATAGCGATACGATACGATATATATGAAACTAAATGCGATACTCTAATAAGATAAGTTCGATACGACGATAGCGATACGATAATACTATAAATTCGATATGACGATAGCGATACGATAATACTATAAATTCGATATGACGATAGCGATAAGATAATACTATAAAAATACTACAAGATACCTAAATTAAGATGATAATACGATTACTATAATGCGATAATGGTATCCAAAAAAAACTAAATTACAAATTAGTCGATAATATTTACATCGGTTCCTAATATACCTGAGGTGTAAGAACGATCCTTAACAGAGATAGATGAAAATTGGAATGCTAATAGTGGTGCACTACTACTTCCACTTCTGGCTTCTTCCGTTTCCGGTTACTGCTTCCAGAAGTGGCTTCATGCGTAGATAAAATAAGGAGAGGAAAAGATAGACTTGATACAAAGAAAGAAATTCGACACTCATGTGCGAATATCCTGAGCATGAAAGTTACCCAGTGATTTACCATTCGGAGTCTCCAACTCATATGCAACTTGACCTATATGACGCTTGATTTTAGCCGGTATGAATTTAGGAGCAAACTTAGCTGCAAATTTGTCAGTGGCGCTACTCAAGACATGATTTCTGACAAAAACATCTTGTCCAATGGCAAACTTCCTAGCTCTAGCTCGCAAATTATAATGACGTTGACCCTTGGTATAGGCTTCGGTTAATTTTTCCCTGACTTGGTCATGAATTTTTCTTAACCGCTCGTGTGGAGTCATGAGTGCCACTTCGCCGTCCTCAAAAGCGGATAGCTTCCTAAGAAGTTCATAGTCTGAACCATGACTGACAGCCTGAAAACCAAACATGAGATAATGTGGTGAGCAGCCAGTGGCCTCATGCACTGTGTTTCGGAAAGCCGCGCCAGCTTCTCTCAGATATTTATCCCAAGTACAATGATCATCACCGACATAAGAACGAATAGCAGCAAGAATTGACTGATTTACGCGCTCGGAAGCGTTAGACTGAGGTGAATATTTAGGAGAGAAAATATGTTTAATGTCATAATCCTGAATAAATTGGGTGAACTGCTTGGAAGTGAATTGTACTCCATTATCGGAATGAATAAATTCTGGCACACCAAAAGTGTAGAAGATAATTTAGAGGACATGAATGCTATTGGGTGATCGTTCTCTTGGTCGTCTTTTTGGAATAGAACACCACCAATTCCCACCATACTTGCGTCGCATTGAATACAAAAATGCTTGCTAAAATCTGGATTAACGAGGACAGGAGCAGAAACTAAAGATTTTTTTAGCTGTTCGAAAGCATTTTGTGCGGCATCATTCCATTTAAAGGATGATTTAGATTTTAATAGGTCCGTCAAAGGGCCAGCTATTGCAGCAAATCTATGTATGAAGCGACGATACCACCCTGCCATACCCATGAAGCGCCGAACTTCCTTTGACAATTTTGGAATAGGATACTCTATTATGCTGTTGATTTTGGATGGATCGGTCTTCAAGATTCCATCACTCACGATATATCCCAAGTACTTAATTTCTCTTTGCAGGAACTTGCTTTTACCAACATTTATGGTAAGGCCAGCAGATTTCAATAGCTTGGCTACCTTGGATAGTAGTTCCAAATGCTCCGAGAAGGTCGCACTAGTGATGAGCAGATCATCCAAATACACAAAGATTTTGTCATGCAGCTCATGCGGAATGACTTTGTGCATGAGTCGGCACATGGTCTGTGGTGCATTGCACAACCCGAATGGCATGACTGTGAATTGGTAGAGTGGTCCTCCTGGAACAGTGAAAGCTGTCTTTTCTTGAGAGGTAGAATCTAGAGGTATTTGCCAGAATGCGTCTTTGAGATCCAAGCTGGTAATAAATTTGGTGGCTTGTAGTCGTGATAGGAGTCCTTCAATTAAAGGCAAAGGATATGCATCTTTGACGGTAGCTTCGTTAACTCGTCTGGCATCTAAACAAAGACGCACCTTTCCTGGTTTGCGTACTAATGTAACTGGAGAACTCCACGAGCTGTGGCTCTCGCAAATGACTCCAAGGGCAAGCATCCTATCTAGTTCTTGGTACATTAAATTTTGAATTACTGGAGACACTGAGTAATGACGTTGTTTAACGGGCTTAGCCGAACCTGTATCTATTTGATGTGAAATTAAAGTGGTCTTTCCCAAACCTAATTCATTGGACGAAGGAAATAAATCAACTACTGATTGTAACTGCTGCTTTTGTTGATTGTTTAAATTGTGAAATAACTTGCTATCGGTACTAGATTTACTTATTGTGGGTTTTTCTACTATAGAAGCAATATTAGACATGCTTATGGGAACTATACTAAATATTTTCCAGAAATCTATACCCAAATATAACTTCCCTGCCAGTGACGGTACAATTAAAATCCGCATCTCGTGTACTATATCTTTACACTTCACAGGCACGTTAATAAATCCTTCTATAGGAACTTGTTGACTGGATGCGGTTTGGACTTGGGACTTGAGTCTATGCAGCTTTATACCTAGCGATTGGATAAATTCGAGCGAACCATGGCCCAGGACACTTACACTGGCACCACTGTCCATTAGTCCTGTCATTTTTTTGTTATGGATATAAACGTCACAATATGGACGAGGATCATTGGGTTCGGGATATGTTATGACTAAAATTTGCGCCAATTTTCGTAGTTTTCGACCAAAACGTTTAGCCTGGAAATACTTCATGCTACGCAATTGTCTTTTCTTAATCCGCGCACTAGACCGTGTATTGAACTGACTATTTGATAAGTTGGATGGGTTGTCACAAGGAGGATCTTGCTTTAATGGTTCCGACGCAGTTCGGGATCCACATTGGTGGCCGCATCTGCTGTCGCAACCTTTTGTTGTGATCCACGAGGGTTTGATTTTTGATGGTTGGGAGCGTGCCGATCCCTCATAGTTGGCCCGCTCCTGGTATAGTTTACCGGAAGTTTACAATTATTACATTGATTTTTACGGACTCCTGGAGCACCGCAACCAAAACAGAAGACACCCTGAATTGAGGCTGGACATTTACCAAAAGAGTGTCCCATCTCTTTACAATTCCAGCACACTCTGTATTCTGGCTTATTTGTGGGGTCAGACGATCTGAATAATTCTCCCGACGCGTCTGTTGCAATGTTTTGAAAAGGATTATTTGTTATCTCGTGTACATTACGGACATTAGTTGTGGAGCGCTCAGGGCGACTTAAATTCCACACTGACTCGATGGAGTTACAACATCTGACCAATTCCTGAGCTGTAACAAACTGTCTACCAGCGAGATGATCTCTCAAGCGGCGAGTCATATTTCGAAATAGCAGATGTTGCATATCTAAATCTGACATCCCTTGCTGAAGCTGCAAAGACATTGTCTCTAAAGCATCGAAAAATTCGATGAAAGGCTCATTCGTTCCTTGGGAACGAGCGTCCATCTGTCTACGTATATCAATATCAGCACGTTCATTTGAAAACCGGCTTAGAAAGGCTTGGGTAAGAGAATCCCAGTCAAGCGAATTTGAATGCATCTCATGGTATTTCCAATACCATTCAAGCGCGGGATTTTTCAAGAATACATGGAACCCTTGAGCCAACTGATTCAGGGGGACACCTTGTGTCTCTCCCATAGCTTTTAATCTATATAGAAAGGAGTCCGCTCTAAGGCTGGATCGTCCTCCATCATACACTATACCCCATTTGGTAATTGGTATGGAATTTTGCGACGTAAAATGTGTACGCGTTAGATTGGGCCGACCACGCTGGGTTATGTTCTCATTATCAAGTTGAGTCGAGGCCGAAACATCACTTGGTCTGTCCTGCTGAGGGTTTTCTAAAGAGGCCCGTAATGGGCGTAGTAAATTCATTTCTAAATCCTGTGTGAGGCGTTGCAGCTCCAGATGTAAATATTCTAATTTAGGATTTTGTTCCGGAATAGTTTGGGGTCCATCAGAAGATCTTATGTGGGTCAAATCTACCGTATCACTATACGACTGATCAACTGGCGAATCGGCCACCGGCATTAACGGTGGGTTAGAGATAGAGAGACGGAACGGATTAGTAGTGTTTAACCTCGAAGGTTGTTGCTCATGTTTTGTGGGGATACTCATGGGCAAACCAGAATCTATAGATTTATTTTTGGAGCTCATCACATTTGCATATATGAAACCACCCTGTGGTGTAGAATGTCCTGACGGTACAAATTTGTCACTCGATTTTGGCAAAGGTGACGACATTTTGGCGTGTTTATATTTATAATTAATATTATAGCTATTTATTTGCTTAAATGTATACTTTACTTATTATTTTTATACGTCAATTATATTTATATAAGAATTCAAAAAAAGTATTTATATAATAAATTTTATATTGAGGTTCAGATAATTTTATGATTATGGTGAGTGCGAGCATACGACAATAAATCACACAAAAGTGTCTCCGAAGATGAAGGAGAAAGTGATGGAAAGCAAAATTTGAAAGATGATAAGTTTAACGAAATTACCAAAGTCATTTACGTCCGCTCGGTCCATGATCAAACCTTATTGAGGCGACTAATTCAAAACTCCGCGAACGAAATGACCCGGTAAGGTAAATAGTTGAAGAGAATAGAAATGTAAAATTTAAAGTGAAATTTCATGTATCGAACACACTGCCTGGAATTGGCTCTAACCTAAAAAGGCGTATTTATCAAAAACCCAGCGAATGCATTCGACACAGAAATGTAGTTGAGTTCGGTTGGCCAGTTTGAGCACAGGTATTCTGCTCCAGCCTCTGAAAGGCGAATAATTCAGATACCAGCTCAAACGTTTGAACTTCGCTTCATAAACTTAGTCGAAACACAGTCGAAATATGAAGTTACTGACCAACCTCACACAGAAAGGGAAAATGTTATAGAGGATAGATGAATATAGATATGAAGATCGGGGCGCCAGCTGCGAAGGCAAGCAATCAGCGCAATAGTGAAAACAATACCGAGCGATATAGCAATGAGCCAGCGGAGAAGCAAGGATTTAATTGATAATATTTTATACAAAAACAAAATCCTCCGCTGCCTCCTCGCACCATCACCGATAAAGGAATTATCGTGCCACAAAAGAAACGCACTTGGGCGCCATGTTAGCTAGAACGGACAAAAGGATTTGAAAATTAGGAATATGGAGGAATCAGCCAACGATAGTGCTCAACAAAAATTGGGCGCCATGTTAGCTAAACTAAAAGTAACCAAAATTCACAAGAAGATTCGGGCTATTGATAATAAAATAATGGTAATATTGCATTACTACTTCCACTTCTGGCTTCTTCCGTTTCCAGTTACTGCTTCTAGAAGTGGCTTCATGCGTAGTATGAAGATCGGATGCTAAAAAAATTTAAAGCTACATTTTTGTTATGAAAGACCCGATAGGTCACCTTCGCAGCGAAAAAGGAAAGAAAAGAAACGTCTAGCCAATAAGCTGCATGATAGCAGCTGAAATAGTAGAAGGTTGCCGGCTAGGCTCACCTGCGACGGTCGGGGTTTATTACCACATTAAATACCGTAAGAAAGGAAAGACGGAGAAAGAGACGACCTTCGTGCAGTCACCATGAGGATGCCCGCACTCCACCAATCTTGCCTCAATGAAACATGTTAATTTTTAATACTGTACATAATTTAATTTTATTTACGTTAATTGTTTATAGCTTATTAGCAAACTTATACATAAGATTTCGAAATTTTACCAGACTAATATGCAGTCCTGGACCGTATACATATACCTAGTATATATAGTACTATGAGTACTTTGACATTTAGTATTTCTGGTTCATATTTGAATATTATAATATAAGTAAGTAAATCTTTTGTTTCTCATCCAACTTGTATCTAAAAACATACATTTGTTGCTGCTACATCTATATTAGCCGATTTTCTTCTTTAAATTAAATAATTATTCTGCTACTAAACTGCGTTTATCCGCTTAAAAGTTCTTAAATTAATTATTGTCTTCCCATTAAGTACTTAAAGTAAATAAATAAGATTTTTACATGCTTTATATCCGTTGTATACAATTGATATTCACTACCATACATTTCGATTTGATGATTCCCGCAAGATAATTTTTCACAAATAATTATTCCCTTACATTTTTTGCTTCGCAGTTGTCGTAATTGCTTGTGTTGAAATCTAAACACACTGATGATATCATCAAAGTTATTAGCAAATTTGCAAGCTCCATTTTTAATTTTGCGGCTACTCGTTCCCAACTCCTTGAAATGTCCAAATAACGTGTGAATACAAAAAGGTAGATTTTTTTCAAATATTCAGTTTAGTTTTTAAGCAAGTCACTTTTTGCTAACACGCGCTTACACTACAGGGTTTTTCACATTAACTTTTAAATGTCACTACAGGGTTTTTCACATTAACTTTTAAATGATCACACAAGTGTTATTTATGTTCATGTTAATTATATTAAACGTGCCACACAGATTCAGATGTTTTTAAACTTGCCCAATTAGTATATATTTCTTTAACACTGACACGTTTAGTATGTAATGGCTGCGAAGGCCACCATACGAGATGCGCTGAGGGACGGCGTCTTAAACGCCAGAAGTATGTTGATTGCTTCGACCAGAATTGATAAATCGTAAAATTAGAACCTACTCAAGGTTGTTAGCTATTCACCAGCTAGCACTGAAATCATGATCCATATATGATCACACGGAAACAAGATTTACATCCACCAAATGAACATCGAAGAACACGACACTTGCATCAAAACACCGAAAACGACGCTTTGAAACTCGGATGACTTCTGCTTGTTTCAATCTCGGATCCCGCAGCGCAGTTTCAACAATGGGGGCGACGGATGCAATCCAATCACCCAAACAAGATGGGCACAGCACAAAGACGTTTTGCGACTTTCCGGCTTTTCTCACAGAGTAAACAAAACCGTAGCCTGAATTCACAAACAAATAACGTAAACCAAACGTGCCAACGAGAATCCTCTTGCTCGGACGGATAGCAAACGACTCCCCGCTAGCAACAGCCTGTCCAATTCGCAATGGAAAATTCTCTCTCTCTCCAAATTTCCCAAGCCGATTTGGACGAGAGAGAAAACTTCCCAAGCCATTCTTCTGTTTCCCTTTTATCTTTATTCGGGAATGTTTTGAGAAAACCTCAATCAGCATTGAAGTGTGTCGCCATGGCCAACATTCAGTGTTGCCAGTTAGCATGAAAATATTTTTAGCTAGTAAAATTTTTATTTCAGGGAAAATTTTATTTCAAAATTTGCATTTTTATTTCTTGAGGATTTTGTTTATAGCTAAAATCGTTTTGTTTATAGCTAAAATCGTAAATTAAATTCCACACTGACTCGATGGAGTTACAACATCTGACCAATTCCTGAGCTGTAACAAACTGTCTACCAGCGAGATGATCTCTCAAGCGGCGAGTCATATTTGACTTTATTCAATCTGGTGACTGCATTTTGAAAATTGAGTACAAAACCCTTCTAACATGAGCGTAGGTCTGTTTACCCAACTTGTTTCCTTTAAATTATGGGATCAATCTACATAGAATTCAAATTCTATTTCTATTTATGTCAATGTATAGATTTGTTCTCTTATTTTATTTTTTATTATATATTTTTTCTCTTTTCTTCCGCACAATTAAAACTGCTCGATTATTCAGCGACGCAAAGGGTTAAAGGAAATTCAGGCATAATATGTCCCAGATCAACTAAACAGACGATTTCAGATTGAACTGGGACGATTTACGATCGAACTGGGACGATTTAAGATTGAACTGGGACGATTTAAGATTTAACTGGGACGATTTAAGATTGATCTGGGACGATTTAATATTTTTGACAGGAGTTGCCGAGGTTGCACAGGAAAAACGAGCATGTGATTCGCGTTTCTGGGGATTCGAATTCAACTCTGGCTAGTGGATAGTAAAAGTTAAGGCAAAGTACATAGTTGAAAGACAACGCTAAATAAACCAGTTTTCTTTTTATATGGAAGAGTTGCCATTGGGCGGAGGTAAGAAAAGCCATTTTTCAAGTGTTATCTTGTTATCTTGTGGCTTTTTGCATTTAGATTTTGGTTGTGTTTTGTTCGAGTGATAGGAAACATTTTTCAAGTGCACTAAACAGGCAACACACGTTTGACAAATTGTGCCCGATATTCGATTGGCAGTTTTATTTCTTGCCTGTGTTTAATTTGTTTAGCGCATGTCCATCCAGAATTTGCAAAACTTTGACCCCCTTTGCTGATGCAATCAATTGTGCTGATGATACGGTACAGGACGGACTTGCGCACATAAGAATTCAGCAGAGAAATGGTCGAAAAACACTAACTACGGTGCCGGGCCTTTCCTCAGAATATAACCTGAAGAAAATTGTGCGAGCATGTGAAAGGAAATTTGCGTGCAAGGGCACAGTAATAGAGCGTCCCGAATACGGTGAAGTATTACAGCTTCAAGGTGATCAGCGAGAGAACATTTGCCAGTGGCTAACGAAATCTGGACTTGCGAAGCCAGATCAACTCAAGGTGCATGGTTTTTTTAAGCGAGACGAAGGCGCGTATGATCGAACAAAACTTTTGGACATTCTGGTAAAGAGAATTTATTCGTCATTATCTTCATCCATCCTAAAGATAAATTCCCTGAAGCAACTAGTGAATGCATTTCGAAACGTCAAAGATGGCGGAGTTTTGTTGTCTTTTCATCGCAGGTTGACGAAATTTAGCGGAATTGTAATATATGGTGAACGCGAATTTTGGTTTAGCCTTTTAGCTAAGTTCGGAATCGGATGTGGAGTGGGACCCAAAGAAACAGTTGAATGTCTAATCGGGATTCGTGTAAAAGCAAAATAACATCCAGCTGAGCGAAAGACAATGTTTTTGGCTAAAACACCTCGAAAAGGTTAGATAGAAGGCAGTTTGTTTCATTTATAGATTTGTTCCGTGTCGTTTCGTTGTAAATTTTAAATGGTAAACTTTTTTTTTTTTTAATTGGATCATTTCACCCTTTTCACATCAACTTAATGTAAATCTATTATATGTAGCTGCAAACAATTCCATAAAAAGTAATTTAAATGGTAGTTTGGGCTGGATTCTAGTGGGCAGAACTGTGAAGTCTCGCATTCCGAACTCTCTTCTTAGGACTGTCGCAAGTATGAAGTGCTCGGGAACGTCGCGTTGCTTTAATTATTGTTATTGCCGAAAGCAAGCAGTTATTAACCGTACGTAAATTTCAACAATTGAAGGAGGAACGATACAAAGGGGCAGACGTAGTGACATTCAAGTAGTCTAATACACAGTGCCCCTAAATCATTTGGTAAAACTAGGAGCCAATTGCATTGTTTCTATCGATTTGCCGCTATACATAGAAGCTCCAATGTATGCCCAAAATATCGGTGTCTTCAAAGGGGTAGAAAAGTCACTACTTCGTCAACTATTCCTATTGATGGAAGTTAGCAAGTGCAACAATTATCAAAGAACAGCTGTTTGTCATTAATCTCCGATACTTTTGTTGGAATTTTTGTTGGAATCTCAGTATTCGTCGTTGCATTTAACGTTAGAAGTAGCTATAACGAAAAGAAATCTACATTCCAGGACCACCCACATCGTCAGCGGGCGCCCGACGAGGATGTTTGGGTGAGAACCCTTACATTTTATTATTTATATATATATTTTTACTTAATATAATATTATTATAATCTTTTTTATGTATAAATTTTGCATTGGAGGGATAGATAAATTATTTAAATTTTACAAATTAAAATTTTAAATATAAAAATATTATTATAATCTTATTTATATATAAATTTTGCATTGGAGGGATAGATAAATTATTTGAATTTTACAAATTAAAAATTTTAAATATAAAAATGTCAATGTAATTGTAAAGTAAGAAAAAATGAAGTGCTAATTCTTTTGAAAATCAGTCTTTCCTTTCCGATACCCTTTGCCCGGGTATAGGAACCGGTACGGTGGCAGGCTGCCCACGAAAAACATGAGCCAGCCGCCGGGTACTTAATTAATCCTTTTTTCGTTTCAGGTGACATCGCGGGTTGAGTAGCCCAAGCAGAGTGCCTTTTTATGGCATAGCGTTATACAATCGAGTTGTATAATTCTATGGCATAAATTGGTCACCGGGGTACTCCCCTTCTGATGGGAAAGTTTATACAAGGCAATTTGTATGAGTTTTCCACTCAGAAGAGGAGTACCTGGCCACTGCAACAAAATATGGATTTATTCCGGTTGGGTGGGTGCGAAGGGGCTCCATCACCACCCGGTTGCCCCTCTTTCATTTGTGGGCCAAGAGCTTCGTCGGGTAATGACAAGGTTACCCCAAGTCCGCCTTTCTTTTCAGGTTCCACTTGTTCTCGGAACAAGTACTATCTCCCTCGGTGTAGTTATCTACACTTTTTGCGACTTCGGTCGCCTCTTGAACAACATCAAATTCGTGAGTGCGAAATTTTTTTGTAGTGGGTCCTCGTGCTGGGGAAATGAACCCGCCCCACGACACCGCAATGCTAGCCTGCCAGCGCATTCACGCGTCTCCAGACGAGGGCATTCTCGGCAGATATTGTCATCTTCTTCTGCCGAGGCAGCAGAACATCGCTGCAGTCCTTTACGGACACACGGTTTGAAAATTACTATTCACTACAATTCTTTAATTCTCTCAGAGAATGTTGTAGGTTCCAAACCTGGTTTGATCACATTTGCATCATTGAATAGAGTAGCGGGATTGTTTTATTCGGGAGACATTTAGAAAACCAGCACTACATCCAACTAGACAACCTCCAAGAAAGGTTAATTTCAGCAAACTTTGAAATCCGCCTTCATTAATAGCACGAGCGCCATAAGCTATTTGGTTGCCACCTTCAAACAGGATTGGATTTGGGGGTGGGTTTTATTTCTTTGGAATTCTTACGATTGAAATATATTCGCGAAACCCGTGCTTAGCTGAGACATGGACACGTGTTTATATTACTAAACAATAATAAGGATACATTATTACACAATAGTCAAGACGGCGCAAATTTTAACACTTTTTGTTCCGGGTAACCGATATTCAAATACCTAGTTCCTGTTACATGATATTCCAATTGAAATTATATCCCTTGCGCTGAGACTGGAGTGTGGCGTCCACTATTACATCCGCAATTTCCACAAAACCCACTGATGGTTTTCTTCAGTTTCTGGCGGTGATCGAGTTCAATTGGTGAAATTTTCTCCTGCCTTGTAATAAAATCGGAATCGACGTTTTCACTTGTCGTGATTGACCGCGCACTCCTTCCTCTTCCACACTTAACGGAAGCCACCACGCCCACACTCCCACCGACTTCCTCGATTCTTTTCTTTGCGTTGCCTTGCAATCCAACCACACCGGATACGTCAAATTGACTTAGCCGTCAATCCTTCCACTCAATTACATTCCATTCGACAATCTAGTACATTGGTAAAGTATACCAGGTCAACGTTTCTACACTTTAAATTTTAAGTGGCTGATTTGAATTGTTCTAAATAAACTAAATTTGAACGAAGCTAAGAACAATGTATTAGATCTTTTTAAACGCTAATACAATTAAATTTCATGGAAAATAAACTTAAAGGAAAACGTTTAAGTTTATTTTAAAAGAAAATTGATATAAAATTACATTTAATATAAAGGGAAATTGATAAAAAATTACATTTAACAATAGTAATGAGAAAGAAAACTATTTTACAAGTGACGATTATGAGCGGAGTTAATTAATTACTTTTCTAAATCTGCCATACAAAATTACAAGTAGAGCACAGGAAGGTTTTCAAGCAGTTGGCTTGAGAAACTGCTCGATTAAAACAGTATGGCCAAATATCAAGTACAATAAAAGCTTCTATATTAGCAACGTAAACTAAATCAGTGAAACTTCATAAGCTACCCATGTTTATTTGCGTTATGATCTTTTGTGCATGAAAATATTAGCTGGTTAAATACACAGGCTCATTGCTGCAATTTTTGTTTGTGTATTTCCAAATCACCAATATAACAGACGTACGTTGTACACCATATGAAATCCTACATGAAATTGCTAACCCCCTGTTTGATAAATAAATTATGTTGATTTCTGTAGCCATACATATGTACGATTTCACGTTTAACTCCCGCCTCAATCCCGATGTGAACAAAAAAAAAATGAAAAGTGTTTTACATGTTGTCGTTCAATTCGTTTGCAAGATGGATGGGAACATTGCGCACAGGGAATCCCTTAAGATAGATTGATGAAGTATGAACATCCTCGAGATCACAGCAAAGAGGCGCAACCAAGGTGGCTTATGATTTCTCACCGTTTTCCACCACCACGCGCCCCACCATGAAACGCGCGTGTGGTAATCATTTTCATTGTAAATGTTTAATATTGTGACATTGATGAATTTATTTGTGCAAAAAGAAATTTAACCTTTGAGAGGAAATTCCTTCGAGGATAATAAGTGGAGGCGAAATAACAGCTTGCTTAGCTTGAAATCAGAAAGCCAGATGAGAGATGAGCTAAATCGTTTAATAATGCTTTTGTTTGTATCTTACGCTATTTGTTTGTAAGGTTGAGGCTGTGATAAAATAGTCCTAGATAAAAGTTGTGGATCAAGACAAAAAAATAAAATATAGCCTACATATGTCATCCATCAGTCAAATTTCTCTCCGCTCTGTTCTCTGAGATGTGTTAAAAATAGCGATTTGATGGATGAAATATCTAGGAGCAACATATGTCTTACATGTGGTACAGTGGAATACCATGTGTTCGAAAATTTCCATTACAAATTGAATAAAATCTTTCGAGTGACAAATGGCAATGGATTACATTCTATACTCCTATGAATTCTACGGTTGCCGTAGAATGCTAAGCTGGTTTCCAGAATCCTTTTTACCCGATCTGCCTTTATTCGCTATTCCTTGCTCTTCAACAAGCTTTTACGTAATCATTCAACCCTTCAAATTGATACTAATATATGTCTTATTCCATCTCATTTCCATCATTTCAGGATCATTATTCCACATAACCTGTCATACACAAATGATGCCATTATCCGACATTAAACTCACCTTTGTGGAGTGTTTGCAACAGCTACAGGGAGTGGAAAAGCAATCGAGACAAACTGTCAGTGGCTTGCAAGGACGGGAGCTAGGAGGGCTCTTCCCGACCATCAACGGTGAATGTGTGTGACAACAATCTCTACAAGCATCTGGCAGCTAGTGGTGACGACGAGAACGCACTCCTTCCTAACCACAACACAAGCACGGTACCGAACAGACAACAGGACCAAGTTGTGCCTTGTGGTGTCGTGTCGTGCCTGCCGCTACAGTCGGTCGACGCAAGAACGACATTCAACAGGTACATCAACAACACCTCAACTGGAACATGGGAAGTTTACCGAATCTTCATGAGTTGGAACGTCCAAGGCGCACGCTCGAGTCCGAGCATCCTGATCTCATTCACAGGGAGCTACATCCGCCCTCAGCACGGACACGTGAATATCGTGAGACGAGCATTGAAAGAGATACGCTGCCTGTCTTTCTACATCCACAGGTGAGTTGGCAAGAGATTTCGTAATTACTTTCTAAGGACACACATGCAGTCATTTTCTGGAAACGTTGACCTTAACATTTGAGAAGAATAATCTATCCTTACGAAACTCATCTCATATCGTGTAAATCGATTTCCAATGAAGCCATCCTGAGTGAAAATTTCAATTAATTAAGCAAAGTGAAGCCTTCGGATGAAACAGTCTCTCCAGTCAATAGAATCCATTATCTCGCCTTTATGCTTAAATGACTGTAACAGATTTTCATTGTTAACAATATACCCATTATCTTGTGATAGTCATGATTTAATCCATTCCATATAATCTACCCCCCGCATATATTCACAGCTCCTCAATCAAACACTGTCGTCAACGGTAACAGGAGCAGCAATCGCAGGACCATCGACAGTGACCGTGGGAAGTGGTGGAACCCCCAGCCAGGTAGCAAGGCATCATCATCGCCATTCGCTGACGACAAGACGTGTTCTGAGGACAAGAAGTTCTGGTGCCACTTACAATGTTTGGGATGATCCGATGATTGAAGTAAGTTCCATGTCCTTTATCGATTTTTTTCCCTGTATAATTTGAAACGTAGCAAATTTATTTGGCACGAGTGCGTATTTGATGCATTGTTGATTGTGATTTTGATTAAAAGGCGCTAAGAATATTAAACAAAAGAAAGCTAGTCCTTGTTGCTAAGTGTAATCAAAGTTTTTAATCTAATGAACTTTTGTTTAAAATTTTATTAAATTTATAGAAAGAATTTTATTTGAACACATAAATTTTATTTTTAAAGAGCGTTTACAAGAAACACTCATTTTTAAGCTTCATAAACACAATTCTTCTTAGAACAAAGCCAAATAAATTAGTGTTGCATTTACTTCTGAGCTAACTTTTATTTGGAGATACAGTTGATTTTATTGTTATTTGGTTACAGCCGTAATATTTTTTCTAACAATCAACGAAGGGTCAGAATAATTTTTGGTCTTTGCTTTCTTATTGTATTTGATGAATATTTCTTCGAATTCTATGTGAACTGATTAACGCTCTTTAAGTCCAGTGTCCTTCTTTATAAGAATTTTAAGAAAAGTGTAGGCTCCATCCTTCTTGTGGGCTAGTCCTGAATTGTGGTTCTTCCAGGTGGAATCACAATTCGAGGTGCACAAGGTGGTAAGGGATGCAGCCAAGTACCATCTCACGGTATCATCGCTAGACTGTGTAACCATCACGGATGTAGTGGACATCAGCTGGAGACGGCCGATACGGAACGGTCAAAGCAGCTATCGTCGCCCGCCTCACAGACTCACCTAATGCACAGCTACATAAGCTGCTAACAGGCGTCGAGCTCGGAGACAGGAGACGTTCACAGCTCCTATCCTCCGTGTCAGATGACTTGACCTCTTGCCTCAACAAATGCGCCACATGCTTCTGCTTATGAAAAACCAGATGCTGGAGGAGCTTACCGCTGTTGCAGACGAGGCACAAGACATACGTCCGAGAGTGATGGCCACATTAGTACAACAATCCGCGCGCCCAATAACACCCTCATCTGGTATCTCCTCACCACGTTCTTCTTCGGACCAAGTCGCTGTCGAGCTAGCTGCCTTGCGTCTGGCGGTTGCGCAGCCAACAAACTTGACTCGAGAGGGACTTCAGCAACCACACGCCTGCACCAACATACTACGGGAGCGGTCCTTCTCAAGAAACGCAAGCCAACGATGAGGCCACTCCGCCACTCTTGGACCAGAGAATCGCACAGGTCACTGCTGGTATCTCACCAAGCACGGGTCCCTAGCGATGCGATGCAAGCAGCCTTGTTCCTTCCCAGCTTTAAACCACACCACAAGGCACTCGGAAAACTATGTTTGCCGATGCTGCACTCAGCGGACATTGCCGCCAACAGCTTGGAGAGACGCCTTTATGTCTCCGACCGCACCACAAAAACCAGGTTCCTGGTAGACTCCGGCTCGACCCTCTCCATCATCCCGAGGTATTCCATCGCCAGGCCTCTTTGTAAGCAGAGCCTCGTGCTACAGGCAGCCAATGGCATGCTCAACACAACCTTTGAATCTCAGCGGTTCACCCTACTTTCGGGCTACACCAGCCACTCCACTTGTCGTTCGTGATAGCAAATGTGCAGACAGCCATTCTAAGAGCCAACGCACTAAAGCATCAGGGTCTACTAATCGATCTTCGTAACCACCGCCTCTTGGACGATCTCACTAACCTCTGCACAGCCTGCGTCCTCGGTCCAGCTCCAGCTATACACAGTATTAGCGCCGTCACGAAAGTGAAGAACACCATTGGAGACCAGTATAAAGGGATAATCGCTAAATATGCAGATGCACCTACATAACCCGGGAAATCAGCCTCGGTTACTGATCTACTCGTAAACCACCATATAGTCACCAATGGCCCACTGGTTTTCACGAGACCACGTCGCCTCACCGCAGCCAAAGCCGAGTTCGCTTTCTTAGTGGAACGAGGCATAATTCGACCCTCATCGAGTCAGTGGGCCAGTCGTCTGCACATGGTGCCCAAGGATTGCGGCCATTGGTGAGCTACTGGGGATTACCGTCAACTCAACACTCAAACTTCACCGGACCATTACCAACTGCTCATCATCGAGGATTTGATTCAGGAAGCCAGCGGCACTGTTTTTATAGTAATCGACCTCCAGCGTTCTTTCTACGAAATTCCGGTTGCTCCTGAAGACGTTTGTAAGATGGCAGTCACCACGCCCTTTGGACTGCATGAATTCCTGGGGATGCCTTTGGGTCTACACGATGCAGCGGACTCTAAATCATCTGTTGAGGAAGTTGAACTTCTTCCGAGTCTATCAGGACGATATCCTAGTTATCTCGGCCAGCCACGACCATCACCAGCGCCAGCTCAAGCAACTTCTCTCCATGCTGCAGGTGCTGAATCTCCACGCCAGCTGGGATAAATGGCAAGTCAGTCAGCCTGGGGTCGTTTTCGCTGGATACCACGTCTGCGGAACTGGATTTCGACCACCAGCCCCCAAAACAGAAACCATCGTATCTTTTCCCAAACTAGCTGACTCATCACAGCTGAGGCATTTTCTCGGGATGCTGAATTTTTATCACCACTGTATGCCACACGCTCTTGAGTCCTAAGTGCCACTATCAGAACTACTAAAAAGCTGTACAAAAAAGAAAGCACTACTCACCTGGAAACCCGAAGCTGGAGCGGCTTTTGAGCGCTGCAAGCAAGGCATCGCTCAGGCAGCCACGTCAGCTTTTCTTTCGCCTTCGCACCCATTAGCACTCCGCACTGACGTGTCCTGCACCACCATTGGTGCGGCGTTGGACCAACAATGGGGCGATAGCACTTGGGTACCGTTGGGCTTCTTTTCGAGGAAGCTTTCTGACACCGAGCAATGCTACTCAACCTATGACTACGAGTTCCTTGCGATCCTTGCTGCCCTCAAGTCCTTTCAACGCATCTTGGAAGGAAGACACTTTGTCATCTATGCCAACCAATGGCCACTTATATTTGCTCTGGCGTAACGCTCGGACAAAGCCTCACCCCGCCAAAGCAGACAACTGGACTTCATTGCCCGATTCGATTCACGAGTGGAATATATACCAGGGGATGACAATATCGTCGCTGATGCACTTTCACGTGTAGGAACGGTCACGATACCCACCACAATCACAACTCAAGTCATCATCACAGACAACCAGTTGCCCCACCTCCTAGCGGGCCCCCGTCTCAAACTGCATCAGCTTGTCTTGGATGACTACTCAACGTACTATGTGGAGCTGAACGGAACACAGACAACCAGTTGCCCCACCTCCTAGCGAGCCCCCGTCTCAAACTGCATCAGCTGGTCTTGGATGACTACTCAACATACTATGTGGAGCTTAACGGCACCATTAAGCCTTACCTGCCAGTTGCGCTCCGCCGTCAGGCTTTTGACATCGTCCATCAACTGTCGCATCCGAGTGAACGTATCACCTTGAAGCGCGTAGCGCTTGAATACTTCTGGCCAAGTCTGCAGAAAGACGTATCCTGGTGGGCCGAGCAATGTGTACCTTATCAACTATTGAAGGTCTACCGCCACAACCGCGCCGAGTTAGGAAATTTAAAAATGCAGGATGGGTGGTTCGATCACATCCATGTCGAGCTGCCACTGTGTGAAGGCTACGAGAACTGCGTCACCATTATCGGCCACTATACACGGTGGGCTCAAGCAGTGACTGTGCATATCAGAGCCAGCACCGTCGCCAAGGCACTATTCGACCACTGGATATCAATATTTAGCCCGCCTCTGGAGATCACATTGGACAAAGGACGCCAGTTTGAAGCCGATTTCCTGAATCAGCTTGGCTGCCTCATGGGCACCAACCACGTCTACACCACTTCACACCACCCTCAAGCCAATTGCATGGTCAAACGGATGCACCGCACCCTTAAAGCAGCGTTAAAATGCGTTCCAGAGACACTATGGTTACAGGCACTCCCACCGATCTTGCTGGGTCTATGAACCAAGTTCAAGCGGAACCTGCAAGCCTCTCCTGCAGAGATGGTTTTCGGCGCACCACTTGGGATTCCTGGTGAGTTCATTACGCCTCAAAACCCGGCAGCTGGTGGCCTACAAGATTTTGTCACCAACTTATGCCCCTCTTCAAATCGATTCGTCCTGTCCCGTTAGCCAGACACTAGCCAGCTGTGAGTATGTGTTTCACCGCATCGTTGCTGTAAAGATCAGCCATACTCCGGACCTCATCGAGCCGTCAGAACAATCAACGCTAACACCTACGTCATAGACGTAAACGGTGTCACCAAAACACTCTCCACCGAACAACTCAAACTAGCCTACCTGGAGCAATCCGGTGCCCATCCAGCAATACAGCAGCCATACTCAACACCTCGACAGGCGCCAACAGCATCACCTTTGCTGCCCTCGGAAACGGCTCAACCAGCGTAGATTTTGCCGGATTTTTATTTTAAGGCCTATGAACTAACCAAATTTACATGTTTTGGTTAACCACGGTATGTGATTGGTTTGCATGGAACCTAAAGCGCCGGTTTACTGTTAGTTACGGAATGATTGGGATCGTGGTGGTATTGTTCAAGGATTTTAAAGGGGCATAGGTAGTAGAGGTTATTTGCAGTTAAATGTTCGAAAATTGCGCGAATATATCGCCGAGGGTGCTCCCGCCACTTCTCTAGCCGTTTTTAGTCGTTGCTAACATGTAGTGGAGAATCGGTTTTATCCCCGTATATCTGTAAAAGATGGAGTTCCTGTATTATTTCTTATTAGGCCGTCTGTATTTGCACAGGCATTTCCTCAGGATCTTCCTCTCGAAGATTTGGATTTCTTCAGCAGCAGTAGGCGAGATTGTTTGCCATGCTGGAAACGCGTATGTAATGATCGGCCTACTAAGAGTTTTGTACATTAAGACCTTAACTTTTGGGCAGACTGATTTCAAGAAAAAGAGGAACGAGATAACTGGGGACGCTGCTTTCGTTTTATTGAGGGTTTTCCTAGCGTATCTATTCACCTTAAGTCGATTGTTAACATGGACTCCAAGGTATTTGATATTTTCCTTGAGAGGAATGATTTCACCTGCAATATGTGCTTGCACATTCCTTTTTTGAGCCACCGCAAGGCGGTGCTCTCCCCCACTTGCATTTCTAAAGTAGATCAGCTCCAATTTGCTGGCATCTATTTTGAGCCCCCAATCCTTTAGATATTGAACGATGTTTTGGACAGAGCGCTCCAGCTTTATTTGGGCCAACGCTGGGAGCCTATGGGTGACAAACTGAGTCGAATGCTTTTTTCAGGTCTAGAGCACAGGCCGCTGTCCGCTCTTTCCAGTGAAGATTGTGGGTGACTCTATTATGCAATAGCTTTATTTGCTTGCTCCGTAGATCGATCGCGTTCAAATGCAAACCGAAAATCGGGGATCAGGAGATTAGTAAAATTGTTAAAGTATTGCAAAATAATCTTTTCAAGGAGTTTATCCACGTTAGCCAAAATGGAAACCGGCCAAAAATTGTTCGTGTTACCTTTGCAGCCTAATTTTGGAATTAGGATTAGTCTACTGACTTTCCAAAATTTTGAAAAATATCCATTATTAATACAATTGATGTATAATATCGTCAAGAAGGAGGAGTTGGCCTTCCTGTACTTCTTAAGTATTCTGTTTGGGATGCCGTCAAGGCCGTGACATAGCTTACTATTTAAGGCATTCAGGAAATCTTCTACTTCCGTTTTCAAGCTGGAAAAATCGGCAAAGATTGGATATTGTGGAGAGGATGCTTTAATATAACTGGAGAATACAGTCAAATAAGATTGCTCGTACTCGTATCCTTCCGTCGCTAGTAGAACTTCTGGTTTAGCGTTGTTATTCAAAGCTGTATTGGACAACGCACGGCTACGACATAGTTGTTTGAAATATATATAACATGCAACGATCTTGTCAACCACAGGGGGAATGCTGGCCGACAGGAGTACTCTTGGAGGCTAGGATTCTTTGGAGAGTTCCGTTGCCACGTACCCAAAAAAACCCCGCAGGGGGAACGCTGGCCGACAGGAACTTTTTTGGAAGCTAGCATTCTTTGGAGAGTTCCGCTCCCACGTACCCAAAGAAATTCCCGCGGGGGGAATGCATGGACGCCCAACAAGAAAAAAACCTGATGCAAAACAGGAGAAACTGAACACCCGAAGAATACCCCAGCGGCAAGCACTGCTCGTAAAACCCCAAGACGGCCGTTCCTACGCGGCCGTTCCTATCAGGAGAAACGTGAGGCCTGAAGATACCAACACTGTCATTAAAGCAGTACGACCAACGCGGTCGGGTCACATACTGGTCGAATTCGGAGCAAAGGATGACAATAGGGAAGCATGCTGCGACACAGTAAAGAAAGTCCTCGGCAAAAATGCAGCGATGGTCTTGCTCTAGCCGATGACAATGATCTAAATAAGAGACATTGACTGCGTCATGGATCTGGTCGAAGTAGAAGAGGCCATTAAAAAAAAGTTCCCTAGCGTGGGTGGAAGCAAGATGAAGCTGATACCAGAAAACTATAGTGGACAACGCATGGCCGTAATTGACGTGACCGAAAAGGACGAAAAACACCTTCTGGATAAGGGCAAAGTAAGAATGGCGTGAGTTGTCTGTAGGATACCACAAAGAGCAGCGTCTCTTCAATGTTTCAAATATCTTGGCCATTATCACACCGCACAAGTATGCAAAGGAGTCAAAAAGAGCTCCCTATGTCACAAATGTGGTGAAATGGGACATAAAAGAAAAGAGTGTGTGAGGGAGGCACACAATATTCTTTGCAAGGATGCTGATCGAAGACCGAATCTTGGGCATTTGGGGAAATGGCAGAATTTCCAGGAAGCTCTAGTCAAGTCAAAATCAGACTTTCGATCACCCACATCCTGCAGCCAAATCTACACTACAGCTCAATCGCCCAAAATCTGCTTGGGCAGTTTGCGAGGGACATGAAAGCCAAATTTACGCTGCTGAGTGAGCAATACCATAATAAAAGTTCTTGATGAAACTGGTACCGCCACTATTTGGGTTCGGAAAAGTAATTTCCAGGCAAAGAATTGTGGATGGGGGGATGGTTTTGTGTGGGTTTGGTGCTCAGGGACGACCTTCTTTAGTATGTAAATAATGATGCTATCTTTCCAAGCTAAGCTGTATGCTTTGGAGGGCGCTATCTCGTACGCAGATGGCAACTTGCTCGTTGGGAAAATACAATGCCAAAGCAGCTGAATGGGGCCTACCTCCAGCAGATCCGCGGGGAAAACGAATCCTAGAAATGGCGGCCTGGACGGTGCTCGTTGTGCTACATACCGGTAGTACGCTGAGTTTCCACCGTATTGATTGTGAATGAGCCATACCTGACGTGACATTCGCCCCGAAGTCCTTAGTATGGAGGATACACAATTGGAGAGCATTAGAGAATTACTCAGCTAATGATCATCAGTGCATTCTCCTTGAGATAAGCGATATTGTCTCCTGACGTCCGTGCTCTCGGCTTTCCACAATTTAATGGATCATCAGAAGGACGGACGTCGACAGGTTCGTCGAGGTGTTCACAGCAGGTGTCCCGCTGCAGGGAGACTTGGAGGGGATAAAAGAACTAACAGCTCAAGACGTGATGAACTCAACTATGAGCATCATCACGACTGCTGGCAACGCTTCTATGCCCCGTCGAAAACCCCGATACGGCAAGCCCCCAGTGTATTGATAGTCGACTAAAATCACTGAAAAGTGAAGAGAGCGTCAGAAGCAACAGCGTGAAGCACTCAACGGGCACAGAACCTTGACGAAGCATACAGACGGGTATCAGCATATAAGTTGTCCAGGAAATGCCTTCGCAAATTGATGAAAAACAGCAATGCTCGCTGATGGCAAAATCTAGTGGACAATGTGAACAAGGGTTCGTGGAGCCTTGGCTATAAGCTATTTATGCGGAAACTTGGTGCCCTACGGAAACCTTGCATACATGATGCGGAAAAGATAGACGCGATAGTATGGGCAATACCGCTCGTCATGCATGCTAGACACTGCTGGGAATGTACGAGAGAAACTCATCAAGGGAAGACTCACTGACGCGATTCGTGCTACTGGGGACCTATCTTCTAGGCAGTGCAGCTTTAGAGCAGGACGTTCTATCATTGATGCGATTGCAGAGGTGATGGGTGTGCTCGAAAAGGCAGAGGCCATATAGCCGCACCACGGGAGGGATCGTCATGTTGTTGACACTCGACGTTAGGAATGCCTTCAAATTCGCGAGATGGCAAGTCCCAGAATATCTAATGTGACTTTGAGGGACTACCTCAAGAACTGAAGCCTATTTCACGACACAACAAAGGGCCAACAAAGGATGGAAGTTACATGAGTTGTTGCTCAGAAATCTATCCTTAGTTCTGACCTGTAGAACGTATCTTACAACCTGCTCCTAACATTGGAGATTCCGAATGAGCCGTACTTTTTCAGCTTTGTGGATGATGTTGCGGCTTTGGTCACTAGATGCACCGTTCAACAAGCGCAACTTAGGCTACGAATGCTAATGAGCCGATGTGTTCATCTTGACAAAAAAGTGAATCGCTAGAGTAAGAACAATCAGTGTTAAAGACATACTGTTCAAATTGAAGCCAGGGGCTACTGATCGACTTGAAGATGAGTTTTTCTGAGCAAATCAGGTCAACGGCTGAGAAGACTGCTTTGGATGTATCGATTCTGAGTCAACTAATAGCCAACGAAGGGAGATCCAGCCCATCAAGAAGGCGGCTCTTGGTGAGCGCTGTAGGGTCAGTGCTACTGTCTGGAGTAGAAAAGATGGGGCGACGCTCTCAGTAAGGAGGTATACCGAAAACGCTTGGCACAGACAGAGAAGAGGAGCACTGAGGATTGCATCCTCCTATCTCACAGTCTCTCATGCGGTGATGAGAGCTATTGCAGGCGTGATACCTATAACCCTGCTTGCTAGAGAGCGCCACGCTATTGACCTGCGTCGAAGCGAGGGTACGAAGGAGATAGTTGTCGGCGAGGAGAGACAGCGCTCACTTAATGGTTGGCAGCAGTCTTGGATAAATTGCACGAAGGGAAGGTGGACTGTGCGCCTCATTCCAGATATGAGACCGTGGCTAAATCGAAGGCATGGTGAGACTGACTTCTATTTCACCCAGCTTTTGAACGTGCATTGGTGTTTTCAGTTTTACCTGCACAAGACTGGTAAGTCACGCTCCCCGGATTGTCGGTTTTTCCCAGGAGAGAAAGACAATGCCTTCCACACATTTTTTGCGTGCATAAAATGGAGCACGTTTTGAAGGGACCTCTATAGAGAGACAGGAAAGCTCACCCCTGATAATATAGTCATGGTGATACTCGAATCAGTTGAAAAATGGAATCAGGCGGCACATTATGTTCGGGTAGTCCTAAAAAATAAAAGGGAGTCACAACAGCCGGAAGACTTGGAGATAGAGGATCGCTTGTCTGGTGATTCCTCTTCCCCTCGCCCCTCCCACTAGAAGAGGGATCCCCCAGGTTGAGGGCGCCTCATGGCATAACAATACGAGACCTGGCCCAAAGTAATGTGTCAATCGGGCCCAGGCTAGGTTCTCGGGTTGACAGGCGGTAGTTCAGTCACCTTCTTGCGAGCATCGGAGTTCCACACTCTGTGCGTAAATAGCATTCACCTCCCAACCACCAAAAAAAGGATGGCTGGAGAAACTGGGTGGCGTCGTTGCTTAATAGGCATACGAGTAGCATTACCCTCTTCAATTACATGGATCTCGTCCTAAATCCAACTTATCACAAGATGGAAAAGATTCCTTAATCTTGCGGACAGTAAATGAAACTAAGGATCTGGTTTAGATTCTTCAGGAACTATGCTAATTGATTCAACGATTCCTGGAGCTAGGTGAAAATCTGTCCAAAATTCGATTCCCAAATAAAGCTTCTGGCAAAGGGAAGGTACGATATAAATTTTTAATCGTTTCGTACAGTTCTTAAAAATTACATTAGTAAAAAAATAACCCATGCATGATTAGAACCACCAGCTGAGTATAAAATACTATCATCTGGTTGCAAAAGAATACCCAACTTAGACAAAATTTTATTAAAACCCTTCCCAAGACAGCTGACTGCAGCTTCTGTATCCAATAAACCTTCAAAAGGAAATAAACTTTTGCGAAAATGGTTTATTTGCTACAAATAAGTTTAATGCTTAACTCAAAGGATCGAATGCCTTTACTCAAAAGGCTTTCGGAAATTTTCCGCAATGACTAATTTCTCAATCAATGCTCAAACCGTCTAGGGATAAGAAACCAACTTATGTCTTTTCACGTACATCATTCCTTCGAAAGCAAATAAGACGTATTTAGTGAACAATTTATTTGCTTTGCATGCTTGAATTTCCTTGAAAGAGAAATATAACAGTGTTGATAAAACACATGTCTCATCATATTCAAGTCTCATCCATTTATTTACACAACTGTTTGGCAGCCAAAGGCAAAAAAGGAATTCCACTCAGGCTCGTTAAATTCATGTTAAGGACTTGGAAGCAACCACTTGTTTAGTTGAACATATTAAGTTTCTTGAATGGGGATCATGTGCTACTCCATCCTTTTTTCGTCGGTGAATTGGGATGGGAGTTGTGGTGGGTTAGGATATTAGCAGAACGTGGTTGTACTAAGTACTTGTGATAGTTGAAGGTTGTGCTAAGCCCATAGACTCGGACTCTTGGACTCGTTTTCCTTGGAGCTGGTGCGATTTAGCACCCTAGCTCCTTTCTATATGTGAGCAATTATTTGCTCACCGTGATTAACGAGACCATACAATTTTGTTCTTGTTTATATTCAATTATATTTTTTTAAAGCTAGCGCAGATAGTTGGATAAATTTGATTTGAGAGTGCCTTGCGTCTTAGGACTCCCAGGGTAGTGTTAGGATGTCTGTCTACTTTGTCGAGCAGTTTAAGTGCTTTGTCACGTACGTATATTTCGACAGATTTGATTCTGAGGTCCCTGTTTATTTCCGTATTTCTAGCATTCCACGGGATTCCGAAGATTTGTCTAAAGCTTTTTTTTTTGCATGGAATGTAGTGCCTTTTTGTTGGTCCCTGTCATCTGGTAGAAGGCTGTACTACCATATAGTAGTTGTAGATCAGCAGACGGTTCTTGATATTGGGTTTCTTGGCTTTAAGCAGTGGAGAGAGTTCGGATAGCACACTGTAGCAATGTCCTCGTTTGTTACGCATGTTGTCTGTCCAAGAGAGTTTGTTGTCGAATGTTAGTCCTAGGTATTTGGCTGTTCTTGACCAGGAAATATTTTCATTTTCAAGAGACACAGTTTTCGGTTGTTGTTGCCCTTTTCTAGTTATAAATAATGCCTGGGTCTTGTCTGTGTTTAACTTGATCTTCCCTTTGCGAAAATACTTCAAAAGTATGTCTATGGAGAGTTGCAGTTTGGTGGTGAGGCCTCTTGCTTGTTTGGATGAGCAAAGAATACAGGTATCGTCGGCACGTAGGGACTTGTGGACGTTCAAAGGCAGCCGAAGTAGGTCTGCAGTAAAGATGTTGTATAGTATGGGGGAGATGGGTGATTGTGGGACTCCAGCTTGAATTTACCGCATGATTGAGAGGTGATGGTCAATTTTGACACGAAATGATCTGCCTTTTAGAAAGCAGCCAATGATTCGGAAGAGCTGCAGTGACATTTGGGATTCATGCATTTTTTAAATAAGTCCTGCGTCCCAGACTTTATTGAAGGCTTTGGCTATGTCAAACATAACTACATCCGTTGATTTCCTGCAGTTTAGCCCTATTTTGATGTGTTGGACCACCCTAGTAAGCTGGAGTGCTGTAGACTGCGCTGGCTTGAAGCCAAATTGTTCTTCTGGAACTATTTTTTTTCGGTAACAACCTCAGTAAGTCGATTTAGTACTACCCGCTATACTATTTTCGACAAAGAGGATAATAGGTTAATAGGTCGTCAGTTTTGTGGAAACATGAGGTTTCTACCAGGTTTTGGAAGAACAATAACTATTGCCGATTTCCATATTTTGGGGTACTTTCGCAAGCAGAAAATTATGTTTATAGTCGCTATTATTGCATCAAGAATTTTATCCGGGGAGCCATATTACCATGGTATTTGATATTAAATTAAATCCCTGTGCTTCCCGTCGATTCAGTACTTGTATGATGTCTTTAACTCCTTGAAGACAGCTTCTTTGTATTAGGTCAGAGTCTGTAATGTCTGACTTCATATGCCTGATGGTCAACCGATTGACGTGATCTTCATGTTCGTCAAGGTCCTCCTCATTAGATGAATTTTCACAGAACTGTTGTTCTAGAGTATCTGCAAAGGCCTCCGCCTTACCAGAACTGTCGAATTTGATACCGTAAGGGTCGTGAATTGGTGGTATTATAAGTTTGTTTTTAATACGAAAGTATTTGGAAACCCTCCAGAAAGCATCGCTCCCAGGCTCCAGACTTTGCAAGAAGCTCTCTCATTGTTCATTGCGGAATTTCGATATTCGTAATTTGATTTGCTTCCTGGCGTAATCTAGGATCACCTGTGTTCCTAGCCCTTCTCCGAACTCGATTCCTCCTCCTTATTAAATTTTTGATGTCGTTAGGGAGTTCATAGGGGTTTGTCACCCTTGTCAGAGTTGTGACTGTGTTGTCCTCTTTTGCCTGTATTATTTTGTCTGTGATGTCTTCTATCATTTTCTCTGTATCGCTGGCTGTTTCAGGTGTTTGAATAATGGTTTCTTTAGCTAGTGTGACTTGAAAAGCTTGCCTATCAGTTTTCTTCTTTACTTGTAGAGGTTTGTCTTTGTATACTCCTCCTATCAAGAAGAGCACCGGTTTGTGATCGGATGAAAGTTCTTCGACGACTTTGATGCGTACATCGTGTTCAAAGGTATGTGATATACCAATATCCAGAGGATAACTATTTCGGTACCCGTAATGTGTTCGTTCGTCGGGGATATGCAGGCTTAATAGCTTATCTGTGATGAATTGATTTAACTCAGTCCCAGCACGGTTGCTCTCACAACTCCCCAACTTCGGTTGTAGGCATTGAAGTCTCCGGCAAGGAGTACGGCACCCTGAAAGTCCAGAAGTTTTTTAAATATCTTCAATGAGCGTAGATGCATGTGGGCGGCTGTATACTAAGACTACCAGGAATTCAAAAGAATCCGTCCGCAGTTGAATTGCAGTAGCTTCTAGTGTTTGTAAGCTAGGCGTCAATACAAGATTATGGTTCACATTCCTTTTCACAAAAGTGGCCGTTCCACCTCCTCTATCCGCTTTTCTGCGCAGGCGATTTCCAGGCTTCAGAAAAGTTCCCTGGATGAGAATGATGTCAAACTTATAATCAAATATAAGTTGAGTCAACTCACCAGGCTTATGAAGCAGGGAATTTGCATTCCGTCTGAGAATGGTTAAATGATCCATAAAGGTCATTATTGTTTATTTGTTAGTGTGCTGTTGAAACTGAGTCCTCAATTATTTTCGCCATCATGTTGAGCATCATGGTTTGGAACTGGGTCTGCATGACAGCAAGGAATCTGTCCATATTGTTATTTGTGTTTTATAGAATGTTTGCATGTTTTTGTGTGTTTTTATTTTGTTGTTGTGTAGATGTTGTGGTGGTTTTATTGCTATTTGCAGCTGCAACTTGTGCTAACGATTTCTTGACATTCACTGGGTTTCGAGGACATCCACCGTAGTTGGCTGGATTTTTTCCACCACAGTTCACACATTTTGGCTTTTGCTTTGCTTTTTTAACGCATTTGAAAAATAGTGGAGCCCATTACATTTAATACAACGGGCCTGTGCGTGACAGTTTTTGGAGGAGTGTCCAAACTGCTGACATTTGTGGCACATAACTTGTCCTGTACGGGGGCGTTGTGCTTCGACAGTGCATATGAGGTGACATATTGCCCATATATTGTATATGTCAGTCTCAAATTTGGGAAGGAGGACCTTCAACATCTTGGATGGCCCATATCTTAATTTTATGTAGTGGATTTCAATGGGGTGAAATTCTTGGCTCTCCAGACTTTCCTTGATGTCGTTAATTGATAGTCCATACAGACCCCTTTGATTAGGGTTCAAACACAAATTACGGAATTGTTCGAATAAAAGAATGAAATTTAGATTTTGAACAACATCTTTATTCACCGACGGTTCGATTTCAAGTCCAAGCAAAATAAAATGAAAAGTACAATATTTCATTAGAATGTTATCTAAAAATAGCACAAGCAAAGCAGCAAACATCATAAACTTTCTCGGCACAACAACAAATACAATCCAACATTCTAAATTGCAACCGTATGATTGTAAATGCCTAACGGAAGGCAAAATATCCAAAAACGTTTAAATGCGAATTGTATTAGCTAAGATGTAATGTTGTTGCTATCGTTATCGGTTGTACAACAATGCGGGGCTCGATGGGGTAATATTGGATAACAGTTTTTGATTGTACGGAAATGCAGCGTTCGATGGGCCGAGACTGAACACCCCTAACGACCACATTCAGATTCCTTTCTTCAGGAAGGATATATGTGCGGTATTGTATTGTCATTTCTGTCATGTATTTTGTCAGTTTTCTGGGGTCTTGCGGTGTCTGTGGAAATACATGGATCCCTAAGTAGACTCTTTTGGCAGATTCATGTTTAATTTCAAGTTCTATCATGTTCTTTAGGTGTTGGGTCCATTTTTCAGGCTGTCGAAGGATGACAGGTACCATTGTCTGTTTCTTGTCGTGGTCTGGGAATTTGAATTGGGTGGGTGCTGTGAGAGTGGTTTTTTTTTCGGTGTGATGGCCAGCTCTGGTAGAGCTGTTGAGAGATTCTTCATCCTCCTCAGCAGAGTCTTCCTGCATTGACTCATTTTCTTCATATTCTTCTTGTATGGCGTCCTCTTACATAGTTTCTTCTTCTGAAGAAGGAGGAGAGGGCGGACAGCTCTCTGATGAAGAAGATGAAGACTCCACTTTCCTCTTTTTGTTTTTATTCTTCTTTTTTGCTTTGGTCAGCGCCAAAACCCTCAATTGATCCATGAGCTCTTTACTGACTAGGCGTTGTTCTATCAACTCTAAGCTTACGTCAATGAGTTGCTGTTGAACCTGCATGGTCTCGCAACCAAGGAAAGCAAAAATCACTCACCCACAAGACTCCTTACTTTTTTGCCAGCTTGCTCTTTCTTCTTCTCGTTGGGTTCTTCCCTCCTGCTGGCATTTTTCACTTTGTTTTTATTACTATCACTGCCGCTATAACTTCTGACTTCAATCACTCACTATGTTCACTCAATAATTGACGACTTCGACTTTGAATGTCCGCAACGATACATGGCTGCCACAAGACTGTGTGAGATCCATAGAAGTTTAATTTTATCTTTAATTTTCAGCACATGGCAACTTATTCACCAATATCAACCAGATCACATCGCATAAATGTTCATCCATCATATCAAGGAATTCACACACTATCAGGCAGTAGAAGACGGGACTCAATGAATAGCTCAATCGGCGCGAATTCCATTCGCCGTCTCCTGACCATCAACAATCGAACCTGCCGGCACAAGGTTCCATCTCATGTGCGCAACAAAGTCTGCAAGAACTTTACACTCCTGTCAATCGCTCATGGTCTTATCTCAGCAATCCTCATACCGATTGTAGGACTGCAAGCGTCAAACTCAATTTGGCACCATAATGAGGAGTGGGTCCGCGTTGGACCGAACATTGGATCAATGTTGTTAAGCATATCATTTCTAATATCGTCGGGAATGTGCTTCCTAGCTACACGCCTTATAAGAAAGTTGGGTCATACGTTCCTTATCGCGTCGAGTTACAGCGGAATGTGCGTATTCCTCGTATGCCACCTGATTCCTTCAATTTACACGTTGATCCCCGCATACGTTGTACTCGGCGTTACGCTGGGTCCTGCGTGGATAGGGAAGTATGCGCTCATAGTATTTTATGCAAACAAATTAAGTTGCACTCAGAATGAGTGCAATCACAATAGCGCAACGGACACATTCGAGGAGCACAAAGTTTTCTGCAACAGGGATCAAAAAGTTAGACGGCTAGGCCGGCTTTTCCACGTCGCTCAAGACCTGGGTATAATATTCGGTGCTTCTATGGCTGCAATAATCCTTTCTTGTGCATCAGTCCAGTCAACTTGTTTCCCGTCTAAAGTTGAGATAGCTCCGGCCATGGACCAAAATCCGCTCCTGAATACAACCAACACCACCACTACAAATATTCCTATCGAAATTAGTTCGAATAAAAGTTTAGCTGGATTAACGCATAGCTGGATGTCCTTGTCCACTCAACATCCCACGGATGAAATAGTGGCGGATGAATTGTACAATCACAACGAGCACGGCGAGAGGATATGCGGAGCTGATTTATGTCCAGTGTGGAGTAGCACAATCGAGCACAACGGCAGTTTCTACGCTGACTTCCTCCACACGACCGCCAGTTACGGTGAAGTGGCGTTAATCCTGCTGTATTTATCCTTCGCTGCAATCTCGGTGAGTCTGGCGTGCCTTTCTGGACGTGGCGAGAAATCATTTCGGGTTGAACGGGTGAAGGGAATGACGGACACTCTTCTGTTTGCCGGCCCCATGGCGTATTTCATTGGGACCGAGCAAGGATACATGTTGGGGGATTTCACAAGGGTAAGCAGACGCTCAAATGATAGTCTATGGTAAACATGAAATATTTTTGAATGGGATCTTCCAGGCATACGTTTCATGCTCGCTGGGCATCCCGATGGTTGCGGGGGCGCTCGTGGGAATGGGCATTATGCAAGGCATCGTTTCGTGTACCCTCAGCATGCTGTTGCGCCACACAAAAAGGCTTATTGTGCTCGGTAAGTGCTAAAACTTTAATATTTATTCCAGCATTATTTTATTTTCGTCCTTGATAAATTTAGAAAGCACCCCGAGACATTACGTAGGCGCTTTGGCCGTAAAACACAAACCGCAAATTTATCTGCCACCTACACTAATATCGTTTCCTGTTTTTCTCTTCTCAACTTCAGCTGCTGGATTCTTCTTCCACTCCTGCCTGCTCCTCGTCCTGTCGCGATGGAAGCCCTCGAGTGACGACAGTGCATTGTTCTACGTAATCGCAGCCGGTTGGGGCGCTTGCAATGCGATGTGGGAGACGTTGCTGTTTGCGTTGGTCACATTGACCCATACGAATCATGTTGCCGAAATCATTTCGCCCCTGCAAGGATTGAAATTCCTCGGACTTGGCGTGACTTTTGCAGCCCACGGCTATTTATGCGAGAATCCGAAAATTTTAATTTTAGTGATAGTGCTCGTGTTGAGTGTGCCTCCGTATGCTATGTTGGAAATACGCTTGGAATCGCAACGCAAGGCGCAAATGGTAACGTTATGACGAACGATATTTAGCTAGTTGCAGGATTTTTCAGGAATCTAGATGAAAAAATTTAAATGTTTTAACTCAATTTGAATAATGTACGAGTATGTAAGTATATTTGAGAATTTTTTAGTTTTATACGTAGACTAGAGAGGCTGTAAATAGAAATTATGAGAAAATTAAGAGGAAAAATTGTTAAAAACATATTTTAGAATTATAAAATTAAAACTATAATCGGAAATATCAACGTCAATTTCGATTGGCATAATATTTAGAATAGATCAATGAAAGTAGAAATCGTACCGGGAATATCGTAGGACCTAGATGCCAAATAAATGATGCATGGAGTAAACAATTAACAATCAAAATTTTACAACATTTACAATGTGTGCCAAAACAATTATACACGCATCTATGTCAACTACTGAAAGCGTATCCTTAAATAAATTTGGCCTAAGCGAAAACTTTGTTAAGTAAAAGTAGAAGATTTATTAATTGAGCGTGTAGCGTATGTACTCGTAGTTATGAGAAATGCGATATTATCGAAAATAATCCTTACCAGCTACTTAAAAATTGTAAGCAAGACATAAATAATCTGAAATTTTAACTATTGTTTTAAAGCAGGAAAACATATAAAACTGTAATTTTATTAGTAGTTTTTCCTTTTAGCCTGTGTGTTTTTTGTTAAATGTATGAAGTTCGTTAAAGACTGCAGCGATAGAATGCTACCTGATCGAGCTAAAGATCTGGGCTAAACTGGATTGGCCTTGCCAAGTGATGCGCACGTATGTTGTCAGCTAACTACTGCGTTGTCTTAGGGCAGGTTCTTTCCGCCAGTACAGGGGCTCACTAAAAATGTTGTTTGGTCTTCAGAATATCCGGCCAAATGAAAAAGGCTACTGTCAGAACTAAAGGGAACTAATTAGCGGTTCCTCCTCCTTTTCCTATTTTGACCGTACGTAAATTAAATCTTAAGTTCTATACAAGCTAGTTCCATCTAATAAATTTAAAGCGTTGGCGGCTGATAGTGATTTCTTTTTTCTAGGCAGTTTCCTTCTATAATTAGTAGTGTTTCAGAGTCCAGCAAAAGTCTGTTCATAAGGTCTGTGATTTGTGCAGACGCGATATATTTTTCGTGTATTATTGAGCATCAATACTTTTATATTTTTATTATTGGATTCCGAAGCCTCTTTCGATAGTTTTTCAATAGGATCTAATGCATAATTAATTATTATGGCGCCTTAAAAGAGCACTTCATCCACAGATGAAGGTAAAGGATACCATGGGTATGCTGTCACGAGTTGTTTGACCATCTCTACGACATACTCTTCAAATTTGGTTGTATCTTGTAGTCAGATGGAATGCGGTCCAAGGGAGTACCACATCTTCCGATAAAGCACTGATAAATACCAAAGATTTAGTCGAATTCTCGAAAAACTTCCGGACATAATTACTATCATTTGAGGTACTACTATCCCCACTTCGCAGTTGGTCCACAAATAATCCTAGCTTCAGAAGAAACTCTTCCTGCATCCTTTTTGGTCATATGCTTCTTACCTTCATCTGATCTTGTTTACCACCTCCTCATTTGTAGCTTGTACTTATCGTAACAAAAAATATTCAAAAAGTCGAATCCATGAATGCAATTTTTTGTGATTGAGAGGTGAATGCCATTTACGCTTAGAGTTTGGGATTCTCATGCTCGTTCGTAACTGTACCACCCACTAAGCACCTTCCTTGTCAGCCTAAAAGCCCAGTCTTAGACCGTTTGACACAATACTTCGAGTCAGGTCTCGTTTAGTTACGCCATGAGAGCCTTCAAGCTGGAGAATCCCTGCTCTAGCAGGAGGGGAGAGAGGAAGAGGAATTGCCGGACAAGTGATCCCCCAGCCTCGACGTCTCCAACTGCTATGAGTCCTGGTAATCTGTTAGGACTGGCCAAATTTAATTTTCTACATGGTTCCATTTGTCAACCGATTCAAGAATCACCCCGACGATGCCCACCTGTCTCCTTGTAGAGGTGCTATCACAGCTTATTCAATTTTTTGCGTAAAAACAATTTATGATAGGCATCGCCCTCCCCTCTTGGGCAAAACCGACACCGACAATCGGGGCACCTTGACTTACCAATCCTGTGCAGGTTAGATTGAAAATACCCATATCAGCTCAGAAGCTGGATCAGATAGAATTTATCCTCATCATGGCTTCGATTCAGCTACGGACTCACAGCCGGGATTAGGTGTGCAGTTTACTTTTCCTTCGTGCAATCTACCCAAAACTGTTGCCAACCGTTGAGTGGGCACTGCTTCTCCTCGTGGGCAACCATCCCCTTGTATTCCCGCTTCGGTGCAAATAAATAGCACGGCACTTTCTAGCAAGGAATTTAACTGGTAGCACGCCTACAATAGCTCTCACCACCCAATCAGAGACTATCGGATATGACAATGCAATCTTTCATACTCCTCTTCTCTATACCAATGCCAAGCGTTTTCGATACACCTCCACCATAGATATAGAGAGTACTGGATCCGCAACCTGTCGTGAGAGCCGAAGCAATTGGCAACCGTCGCTAAACTTGTGTCAAGTTGAGGTTTGAAGTGATATGCTTTTGTTTTAGCACTCTATTAACGGCGAAACACGTTCACATTTAAAAATTTTTTAATTTTAAAAATCGCGCGTGCGGAATCGGAACTTTAATTTACGAAATTTCCATCCACTTTGACACATGAGTTTTCTAGGCGATTTCGCGCTCTTTTCGATTTTCTTTTGCTTGGACGTTCGAGTTTTCCGTGAGAGTCGTTTGTTGTTTGTACTCAAACTGTTTTTCGAATGATAACGAAGGCGCGATCGTGTGCACGTGAAATGAAATTTTGTTGGTGTGCGCGGGTGTCAGTGGGGGAAGCGATTCTTCTGAAGAGAGAAAAGAAAAACCTGTCTGGAAACAAAGTGGAAGGAGAAGCAGAGGGAATCGTATAGTTTCGAGAGCGTAAGTTATTTATAACTTATTTATGTGGCAAATTTGTTTCTCACATGGATGAGTACACAGATTCTCGTTGCTCGTCCATTTGTTTATATGTCTTTGACCTCCACCTACTCTGTAAAGTAGCAATGACCCTACGGCACTCATCAAGAGGCGTCTTCTTGGTGGGTTGGGTCCCTCTGCGTTGGCCATAAGTCGACTCAGAGCAGGTACGCCCAAAGCAGCCTTCTCTGCTGTTGCCATGATTTATTCAGAGAAACTCATCTTTGAGTCGATCAGTAGCCCCAGCTACTTCACCGCTGGCTTTGATTCCAGTCTCTCACTTGGTGCATTAGCACGACAAGCCTATGTTGCGCTTCTTCAACGGTGCATCCACTGATTAAAGGCACAATATCATCCACATAGCCGATTAAGTTCGGCATCTCCAGTCTTAGTAGCCCATTGTAAGATATGTTCCACAGGTCTGGACCAAGAATAGATTTCTGGGCAACACCCAATGCAACTTACATCCTTGATTTACGCTGTATCGTGTCGTAAAGTGGGCTTCAGTTGTTCAGGTAGCTCCTCAAAAGCAGCGTTAGATATTCTGTATATTGAAAAGAGTTTTCCAGCAAATCCGGAATATCCACCTACCTAGCGTTTCTAACATGGCGTGTCACCAACATAACGATCCGATGGCTAGTGCGGTTTGTCTCTGACTTTTGCACCGCACTCACCATCTCTGGAATCGCAAGAATAGTGCCGACGAGATAGGTCCCTGGTAGCACGAGTCCCGTCAGTGAGTCATCCCTTGATGAGTTTCTCTAGCATTTTCCCTGCCATGTCTAGCATGCATAACGGGGCTACGCAGATGGTGATACAGAATTTCCCTTCCTCTTACTAACCAGTACGAGCCTTGCCACTTTCCATCGTACCGGGATAGCCTTGTCCGGGTGGCAAGTGTTGAATGTGCTGAGCAGCAAATCAGACGATAATGATTGACAAGTTTCAATACTTCAGCTGGAACACCATCTGGGCCTGGAGCCTTCCTCACTTTCAATGAAAGTACTGTCTTTTCCAGTTCTGGCTGTGTCAAGAGTGAGAAATGGATGGCTGTTTCACCGTAAGCAGTGCCAAAATGGACGTGACTAGCGGAAAAGGGTGCCCGCATGTATACAAGGCATCCGTAGGTTGCCAAGCTTCCGCTTATCTAACTTGTGACCAGGGCCCCATAGATCCTTGTTCACATTATCTACTAGACCTTGCCTACAGCAAGCCTTGCTGTTGTTAATCAATCTGCGAAGGCATGCCCTGGACGACTTATATGCTGCTAGCTGTGGTTTTGTACCCGCTCGTCGCAGTTTTGTACCCGTTGAGCTCACACTGAAGCTTGTAACACTCGCTTTACATTTCAGCGATTCCAATCGACCACAAGTGCATTGAGGGCTTGCGTGTCGGGATTTTCGACGGGGCATAGAATCGCTGCAAGCAGTTGTGATACTGTTCACAGTTGGGTTCACCACGTCTTGAGCTGGCAGTTCTTCTGTGCCCTGCCAGCCAGCTTGCAGTGGAGCAACCACCATGAGCAACTTGATGTACCTTCTGATGTCCATCCTTCTGATGTTCTACCCAATGGTAGAGACAACATCATGAATCTTAAGCAGACTGTACTGATGACAACTTGTTGCTTTGTCCGTTTACACTCTCCGATTGTGTATTCTCCATACTAAGGATTCCGAGGTGCAAGCCACGTCCGGTATGGTTCTTTTGCAGTCACTACGGTGGAAAGTTTGCGTATCTCCGCTGTTTAATGCAACGAGTGCCGTTCTGGCCGCCGTTTGTAGGACTAGTTTTCCTGACGGATCTGTCAAAGGCATGTCCCATTCAATTGCTTGAGTGCTGAAATCTCCTCCAACGAGAACTTTGCCATCTGTGCTCGAAACAGTGCCCTTCAAAGCATTAAGCTTGGCTTGGAAAGATGATATTTTCCACTTGGCTCTCGGTACACACTGAAGAAGGTAGCTCTTGAGCACCCAACCCACAAAAAACCATCCCACCGTCCACAGCTCCCCCATGTTCTGAATCCATAAGTCGGCAGTACCGGTTTCATCAGGATACCATGAAACAGAACTTTTATCGCGGTGCTTCTCACTCAGCAGCAGAAAGTGAACCTTCATATCCTTCGCAAACTGCTCAAGTAGGTTTTGGGCGGTTGAAGTGTAGTGTAGGCTTACGTGCAAGACACAGGTCATCGCAGTTCTGATTTCGCCTTTGGTAGAGCACCGTAGAAAACGTGAAATTTCCCCGATCCCAAAATGTGCCCAAGATTCGAACTTGGATCAGCATCCTTGCAAAGGATACAATGTCCCTCTTTCGTGCACTCTTTTCTTTTAATCCCATTGCATCACATTTGTAATATAGGGATAACCCACCCTATTCTTACTTTACCCTTATTCAGAAATTGTTCGGCATCCTTTTCGGTCAAGTTGATGCCGGCTCTGCTTTTTCCTCTATAGTTTTCTGGTGTCAGAGTTACTTTGATCGTACCCACACTAAGAAGCTCTCCTTTGATGGCTTCTTCTGCAATTAAGGTCTCTTATTTCAATCGTTGCAATTGGCTATTGTTGCGTTTTTGCCGAGTACTTTCTTTACTGCATCACAGAATGCTTCTTTATTGTCGGTCTCTGCTCCGATTTCGAGCAGTATGTGGCCCAAATGCGTTGGTCGCACTGCTAATATAATAGCAATGTTGGTGCCTTTGAGCCTCATATTTCCCCTGATATCCCCCTGCGTAGGATTGGTTTCGCTAGCAGTGCCTTCTACCATGGTCTTTGAAGGAGGTTTTACTCTCCTGTCTTGCATCTGGTATTTTTTCTTCTTGGGCGTCCATGCAAACTTTATGTTCTAGCACTTTTTGGAAGGAGTTTCTTTGCAGTTTCCTTCGCACCTTTTGTCAACACTGTCTGGGACCACTCATCTAGCATTTCATGTCCATCAAATGCCACCACTTTCCTTCTTTTATCCCGATCTAGTTTGGTTGAGCCAGACGACATTCTTTTATTGATGTTTGATGATGGAGCTATCTGCAAGTGCCCCTTTGGCGTAGCCTTCAGCGCTTTTTTAGCCTTTTACTCTTCTTTGGCTTTCTGGCCCTCTTTAGCATCTAGCCAGCTCCTTTGCTAATGCTCTATGCGGTCTATAAGCTCCTCCAGTTCAAGGAGGCCATTCTTTACGCTTTTGCTGATTTTTGGCGAGTCGTATGCAGATTTTGTTCTTTGTAGAACGTCTCCGGGTTTTTGGACTAGACTTTCTTCATGATGTCGCTGGACAGCATTTGCAGCTTGCGAGTTTCTTTCTTGGGGGAAGTTATCAGCTTCCGTTTCCGAGTACAATACTTCAGCCATATTTTTGACAGTAGCGATGAAATCACAAAACTGCGATTTATGTGTCGGGTTGCTCCTTTCTTTTCCTGCCGTGATCACTGGACTTCAGGGTTGTTCGTTATCATTTCGTCAATTGAGACAAGGGTCTAAAGCAAGGGTTTCAGTCGCTTCGGTAGCAATTGAAGCAATAACCATCGAATGCTCGATGTTCTTTATATCTGGCATATCTTGCAAAATTTCTCTCTTCCTTTTTAGGACGTTCTGGTGTTTGCATCATGTTCACATTCTGAACAAGACTATCCGCCATTGTATTCATCGTCATTTTTTTGTTGCTTGAAATACTCCTGATGTGCTGTGAACATCGTGGCTGCTGCCGCTGGTTGCGCCATCGTTTTTGATATGTTTTCTTACTTTTTTTGGATTTTTTTTGTGTTTTTTTAAGGATTTTTGTTGAAATTGCTCCAGTTTTATTGGGTCCCCCCCTCAGTGCTGCTATCTCTGTTCGTGTGTGTAGTCGTCTTTTTGGTCCCATAGTTATCTTTGTGGAGGATTACAAATGATTCTTTTATTTTATGTCCCTTTTTTCCCCATTTGTGGCAATGGGAACTCCTATGGGGACCCCCGAATTTTGCTTTGGTTATGGTCATCGCAGTATGACCACAATCAAGGCACTTAAAGCTTTTTGGAGGTACCCTACAGAAGACTCCCACTTTGGTCTCACCCAGAGCTTGCTCGACTTCCTTCTGGGTCATATCGATGATGCTGTTCCCTATGGTTTTCTGGTGTTAGTCTTATTTTAACCCTACTCACACTGGAATCCTCCCTTTCAATGGCCTCCGATACCTCAGATAGCTGATCTCCCTAATTTTGATCATTTCCATCAGCTCAAAATGAGGCTACAGTTACTTTTTAGATTGCATCACAAAATGCTTCTTTCTTATTGACCTCTGCTCCAAATTTGACTAGCATGTGGCCAGACTAAGTTGATCATACAGCTTGAATGGCAGTTTTGGTGTCTTTAGGCTTAATAGCTCTATTGATTTCACGAAACTGATTTGCGTAGGATCCACCATTGTTGAGTTTCATGAGCATCGCCTGCCACAGGGGGTCTTTGCTGTGTCCTTTCTGCTTCGTATCAGGCACTTCTTTCTATTGAGTGCTAATGGGAAATTTATTTTTTTGAACATCTTGGAAGAGGTTTTGGCAGCTTTTGATGATATTTGTAAGTGAAACTATCTTCACTTCCTCGGTAGACTTAGCTCTCAGCTCTTCTTTGACCTTCTACTCTTCCTTCGCCTTCAACTAGCTTCACCGGTAATCCCCGATATGGCCCTGGAGTTTCTCTAGCAACTTACATGTTGGCTAATGATTTTTTTGCAAGTCATATGCACCTTTAATTCTCTTCAAATTGCTTCCCACTTATCAGATTAGCCTTTCTTCTAGATGGCACTCAATAGTTATTGTACTTTCCAGCCTCCTCCCTAGAGAGACGTTATCTGCTTAGGTTTATGAATACAATGCTCCAGTTAGTACTTTAGTGATCTCAGAAACATCGTTCAACGGTGCTTCGTAAGTCTTCTCTCACTTTTCTTCTGCAAAGATTTTTTTCCACCTCGGGATACTTTATTATGCGCTCTCCTTGTGAAGAGCAGGTTGGAATGCACGTACTTTTTTAACTATGCCTGAACGCCATGATTATAACCGGCTGATATGTTTGTCTGAATCCTTTCATTTAGTTGTCCAATGGTCTTCTTTCTTTGATTCCTTATGGGCCAGGCTGCGAAGGGAACTCTACAGGGAGACGGGAGAGCTCGCCCCGGATAATATAGTTGCGGTGATGCTCGAATCGGTTGACAAATGGAACCAGGTGGCACATTATGCTCGGGCAGTCCTAAAAGATAAAAGGGACTCGCAGCAGCCGGAGGTGCTGGGGCTGGGGGATCGCTCTTCTGGCATTTCCTCTTCCCCTCTCCCCTCCCGCTAGGAAGGGACTCCCCAGCTTGAAGGCGCCCCACGGCGTAACAAAACGAGACCTGGCCCGAAGTAATGTGTCAAACGGTTCCAGGCTAGGTTCTCAGATTGACAGGGGAGGTGTTCAGTGGGTAGTCCAAGGGTTTCCTCCATGGGAGTTCCACACTGCCAGACTCGGCGGGCGTAAATGCCTTCACCTCCCTACCACAAAAAAAAAAAAAAAAAAAAAAATGATGAATTCAGAAAATCCACATCTCTTGGGTTTCTTTTTGGAGCCACTATCTCCGTTCGTATGTGTAGTCAATTTTTTGATTCCATGATTATTTTTGCAGAACACAAAGATAACGTGATGATTGGCATCATCTTATATGGGGACAGGTATTCGAGTTAGACCAGCACTTATCGGGAGTTCAACTTAATCAAACCTATATAACCAATTGAACAGTGTTGGCTTTGAACGATTCCGATGCCTGCCAAGGTTTCTTCGCAACAGAGACAGTATGACGCTTTGATTGGAGCCGTTGACCGTTGAGTGTCCCCTTCGCGGTACTGTCCTATGCAACTAGGTCCATAATATCAAATTCAGCAGCCCAAAACGTCAGTTCCGATTTTATGTCCTATTCGTAATCCAGAGATCGTTGGTAGGTCGTAGTCCACAGAGAAAGCTTACAGAAACTTTCACGTTCATAAGCACATGAGGATGATACTGTCCAAAAAATGCGAACTTCCAAAAATAATTCTGACAACCGGTACTCCACCTGTCACATTAGCCATTTAATAAAGAAGCCCAACTGGTGCATTTCTCAAGCCAAAAGCATCCTTTTGAAAAATTAATAAGGTCGATGTCGACGAGTCCCTTATTTAGTATGAATCATTATGAGGTTTGTTTTTTAATCTCAAATAAAAGGCATAAAGATGAACTCTTTACTAAAAATTTTATTGTGAGTCGAAAGAACAATCTATGAAATTTACTTTTTTACAATTATCTCGTTTAAATATTGACCGCGATTACGCTGTAAATGTTCCATCCTGAGGATGCAATTTTGGAATACGTGTTCCAACGTAGCGACCGATGGTTCCACCAGCCCCAAACCATACCAAACTGTACATTTCTATGGCTGTAGTGGTAGCTGTTGTAGCTCTTCAGTTTGTTCATCAGCCGAAATACTGCAATTCTGTTTATTGACGTATCCATAGAGCCAAAAATGTGTCACTGAACAAAATTTTGCGATAAAACAGCGGATTTTCATTGAATTGATATTCGTAATAAAGTTGAACAATTTGGATAAGTTGATGCAGTGTAAGTCTTTCCATGGTGATTTGTTGAACAATACTGAATAAAAATGACATTAAAGCTTGACAGGACTCACGTGTTATCTGTCAAAAAAGCCTATTGAAAATCAAACCTCATAATGAATCACTCTATACTTGTGGCTATCGTTATCTACCGTTAATCGATTTTATCTGCTGTTCGCCTTGAGGACTGAAAAGTACTGATGCTCGTAGTTGCTGTTCGATGTTGGGCATCGGATGAATCTTCTTTTAAGTATGTTGATTCAATCACCCATCATCATACATAACCTCGACTTCCCGTTCTTTTTGGACCAATGCGTTGGGGGTTCTATATTCAGATCTGGATTTTTCGTCCATCCCATTTCGCAGGAATTCATGAGTGATTTCTTGAATAATGCTGTTTTTCGATTCAAGTATGGGGTATACATTTTCAGCTCTCATATCCCTCGTCGATATCACGTTTGTTTTTCCGATTTTTTGCATATCACTTTCACATTTGTTCCCTTTCGGCTCATTTCGTTCACTAGAACAATCTTTTTTATTCAATACGTACTCGAGAAAAGTTTGCCTGCAGTAATCATTTCGTATATATCGTTCCGATTGTAAATCTTTTGGCCACCCAACACGCTGACGTCAATAATTCGCCTTTGACAATTTACAGGTTCAAGCTCAACTTAACTTTGTCTTTTTCCAATTCTGTTTGTATTACAGTTCACCAGTTGATCACTCCCAGTAAGGACCTGCTGTCTGCTTCTACCGTGTCTCTTTCCACCGAGTTTTCAGTCTCCTTCCTAGATGTTATACTTGTGCTCTATCCTATAATGTTCTTTTAGATAGCCGATATTCTCTTCTTTCTACATGGCTCCCCTAATGTAATTTGGGTAGCTTTACGCAACGAAATATAAGTGATTCGTTAAATAATATATATTTACATTTAATCGTTATAGCAAAGTCTTCGCTCTAGTCCTTGAATCAATGGATCGGAGATTTTCGGCAGCAATTTGGGTTCAAATATATCTAATGGCCTTTTTGGATTCGCTTGCGAGGGTCCATGTTTCAAGTCCATATAAGGTTTAACTAGTGATTTGTAAATACGGAGCTTATTTGCTTGTGCATAACAGTGGGCCTTAGAATGGGAATATGAAGTAATAAGATTTATTTGCGGCGTTTATGTAGCGTCCGCTTCAATAATTACTCAGATATGCTTTAAGTGTCTCGCATGACTATAGCATGAACTTGAATTGCATTGGAGCCATTATATCTTGCCTTGATTATAATGCAATCCATTACGTGTGTATTTGATGATAGCTGACTCGCTTCAGTTGAATTGTTGTCCAAATACGCTCATTCAGAAGCAGTAATCTTTAAAAAATTTTCCTCATTTTGACGCACTAAAAAAGTCACTAAGCCCGTAAGCCGAAGGTCTCTGGTTCAAGTCTCGTTGGCGTCAACGAGATTTAGTTTGAGTGGTTCTTCGGACGGACTATAAGCCTGTTCAGTTATGATACGTGTTAGTTTAAAATCAGAACGTATCGCAGATGGGTGGACGGACACACTGCCAAAGCATGATAATGATCATATCACCTTGTGGAGTGCGGATACATCGATCAGGACAATGAGATAATCTAACTATCTCAAAGCGATGGCCCGAAAGGGGCTGTAGGGCTACAAAGAAGAAGAAGAAGAAAAAAGTCTGCTTCATTTAATTTCCAGCTGACTTCTTCAATTAAGACGTTCGAAAAAATCGTCCAAGCCTGATGGACAGTCCGGTAATTCGTCTCGTAACATAGTTCATTTGACTAAATGCCACTTGCAAAAAACATTTCTCATCTCATCGGTACGCATTTTGTGCGGCAAACAGTGAAATATCACTCCTGGACTCGAATTTTGAGTATTATTTCAGCCATTTATTCCGAAAAGCAGCATTCTACAGTTATATGAACACTTCCATTTGATTGCACGTTCTATTCATTTTCTCCGCTTATTATCTTTTAGCTCATGCATCGCCGCAATCATCTCACACTTTTTGTTCAACTGTTCTTGCACCATTTTGTTTTCATATACTTCGTTTTGATATTGTGACATACCAGTGCTACCATAAAAAACCAATTCATCACTGCCCAAGTCCTCATGCAAACATTGCACTAATTTCGCATTTTCCTCATATCGCGATTTTTCTACTGTAAACCTATTTGACAATTGCACATCTCGTGGGTACAATGGGTGCTTTCTTACTCAGGCCCAAAAACGGAAACACTACGTCATGCCGCGAGCTATCCTCTTCAAGTAGCCTCATCAGTGAATTATAAGTTTTGTAATTTAGGTTTAAATAGTCCAAATATTTTGAGCATAACACTACAAATTCGAGTGAATTCAAGTCAAGCAATTAATAAACGATTTTCTTTTTGCAAGTGAAGCGTTGAGTGATCGAGCGTAGACTACTCAGTTGATTTTTTCTTGAGTGCAGTTGAGAGCAAAGTTGCACACTTTCATGCACACGCTAACACTATGATCCCAACGGCCCCAAGCAAACCAATCGATTTTAACAACAATGCCACTTCTGACGTGAATGCAACTATATTTAAGACATGGAAGCCAGACAAAACTACCATTTATTTTATATTCCACAACACAATCAGAATAGAACGAACAACATAACACAAATAGAATGGAACATGAATTCAGAACAATGGCGAATGATATACTACGTCAATTCACAATAATTGTTCTGGTCGTCTTTTTTGCCATTGATTGGTGTTATCAGGACCCTCAGAAATTTGTTTACACTTATATTTATGCAAACAATCCTGTGGCCCTTCATTGCACTCGATGGGGAAGGCTGTGTGATTATGATTGTGAATCCAGTTTAATAAAAGTTATAGTAACTTAAAATCAGAAGGGAGAAACATTTATTTCTGAACTTCAAAACGTCTTTACATAAACGAAAAATGCTTATTGCAAATTTTTAGTTTAATTACGTTTGATCAGGCTGGGTTCTGGTGACGATACCAGGAGATATGATCAAGTAGATATTAAACTAACTCCTGTAAAAAAGTTATCATTATAAATCTAGCATATAATAATTATATTTTATCAAGAAATCGTTTAAACCGCATTCCTGTGTACTATTTGGTCTACAAAAAAGTTTTAAAGAATTTTTTTCAAGTTTGATGCTTTATTATATTATTTTTCAAAGTATTGTCCATCGCTAGCCACTACTTTTCCCACATTTCTGGTAACATACGGATTCCGTGTCGGAAGACTCATCTTTTGAGGCTATCTACGAATCGATCGAATTTTAGAGTTCTTCAAAAGAGCGGAAGTGCTACTCCTCAAGGGCATGCGTCATCGACGAAAACAAACAGTAGTCAGAAGGAGCAATGTCCGAACTATACGGTGGGTGGGGTAGAACTTCCTATTTAAGCGTTTCAACGCATGTTTTGACTGGCCTTGCAACATTTGGTCGAGTATTGTCATACTCAAGAATAACTTTATCGTGGCTTTGCTTGAATTACGGCCGTTTTTGTTTCAATGCTCTGCTCAAACGCATCAATTGTAGTCGGTAGAGTTGCACTGTGATGATTTCACTTGGTTTTAACAGCTCATAGTACACCACGCCCAATTGGTCCCACCAAATACAGCGCATGACCTTGCCACCGTGAATATTCGGCTTTGGCGTCGATGTTGGCGTATGGCTGGCTAGCTTGTATGATTTTTAGCCCTTGGGGTTATCCTAATGAGCCTTTTTTATCACCAGTTACAATACGATGCAAAAACCCTTTCTTTTTTGCCGTTGTAGCAGCTGTTTTCGAGTGAAAAAACCATGTTCGACGTCTCTCAGTTTCAATTCATACGGCACCCAACATCTTACCTTCTAGATCATTCCCATGGCTTTTAAGCGAACAGATATTGCTTGTTGAGTCAATTCCAATGCTTTTGCCAGTTGTTCTTGCATTTGTCAAGAGTCTTCATCCAATATAGCCTCCAATTCGGCATCGTCAAACTTTTCTGGTTGTCCTTCGCGCTCTATGTCATCGGAATTAAAACCACCACTTCTAAAACGTCGAAAACAGTACTCACAAGCAGAATTCAATGAAACATGATCTCCATAGGCTTCCTGCAGCACGCGATGACTTTCAGCTGGAGATTTCTTGAAAGAGAAGCAAAGAAGTAATCCTTCACGCAAATTGTGTTCTGTTGGGACAAAAGTTGACATATTCGGAGCACAGAAAAACGATGTTGTTTAAGCTGCAGAGAAATGACACATACTGAAGAAGAAAGCCTAATTATAAGGCTTCGAAATGAAGTTGGTTGCAATATTGTCCGATTCGATTTAATATCAGTGAGGCCATCTCTTGAAAATCCTTTGAAACTTTTTTGTACACCCGATAAATATCTACCGGATACTTATCACTAATTATTTGGCTAAATTTCAACTAATTTCTTAGATGAAAAATAATAAAAACGATTTGTTACTGATGTCTAATTTAATATTTTGATACTTCAAAAATGTTAAGCTAATTTTTTTTAAATATTCAATAAAAACGTTCCCAATTTTTATTTTGCCTCTTTTACTTACTAGTTTGATTTGAAAAATAACGTTGAACTTTACAAACCTACTAAAGAGTAGCTGATAACTGACTAATTTTATTGGTCTTAGTTAGAGCGCATCCATTAACGCTGTTGATTATCAATTAAAAATACGCTGATGCGCTATAATCTCATCCTCCTAAGACAGTAAATAGATTATAACCCAGCAAAGATACATAAAACCTCAAAATATTTTTAACTGATATTAAAAACGAAAATATACGGCTGTAGACTTAGCAGAAAAGAACTAACCCACTACCAATCACATATAAAAAAAATGACGAAAAAATGTGTCAATAAAATAAATCCTATAAAATTGAATGTAATGAGAAAATGATAAATCATGAGAAAATGATGAAAATAATGTTAACATTTTATGAATACATATATATCTATATATTTTAGAATATAATAAATAAAACGATTTATGAACATAAAATGTAAAAAAATAAGGAAATTGTGAAATGCTAAGCTTAAGTATAATTGATTTAAAATATGAAATTAAAAATATTAAGATGAAATATTATACAGAAAAATATATCTAAAACAAAAAGAACCTAATTATGTATCGATTAAAAAGAATTAAATGCAATGGAAAACGATGAATAAAGACATAAAGTAAATCCTGGGAAATTGTGTTTTTCATTTTTGCATTAAAAGGATACTTTACACACGAAATGTTTGTACCCCTTCTAGACATAGGAGATAGAAAAAATACTGATTTTTCCACAAAACCATAGAACTAAAGGTTGGTCCAACCAAAACGCACGATGTTAGTTGTAAATAAAACAAAAGTTTCTCAGAGTATTATGTTAATATTTCTTATTGTAATAGAAGGATCTGTGACAATTATGTGTAAAACCAAATATCGCCTTAATGCTTGCGACGGCTAAGTGAAACACTTCTATCCGGTGGTCCATATTTTCAATGACTCTGAGATATAATTGAGGTTCAATGTCGTTAAAGTGCTGGATTGTTCCTGGCTTATTGATGTACACTTTTTCTTTTAAATATTCCCAGCGAAAGAAGTCCAAGGGTGTCAAATCACATGATCGTGGCGGTCAATTAACATCACCGCAATGTAAGATAACACGACCATTGAATTTCTCACGCAAAAGATCCATTGTTTCGTTGACTGTGTGGCTAGTGGCACTTTCCTTTTGGAACCACATATCATCCAGGTCCACAACTTCAATTTCTGGCCAAAAGAAGTCCGTTATCATCTCGCAATAGCGAACACCATTGACGGTAACTGCTTGGCCGTCCTCATTTTCGAAGAAGTACGGACCAATGACGCCGCCGGCCCATAAACCACACCAAACAGTCACTCTTTGTAGATGCATCGGCTTTTAAACAACCACTCTTGGATTCTCATTTTCCCAAATACGGCCAATGAGGTTAAAGTGTGCCTGGTCGCTGAAGATGACTTTCTTTGTAAAATCACCATTCCCTTCTGTCTGTTCAACCAACCATTCGGCATATTGTCGACGCTTGAAATGGTCAGTAGGCTTCAGATTTTGAGACAATTGAACCATGCAAGCGTTTAAATTCAAATCTATTCAAAATAAACATCGGTGATGTTCGTGAGATGTTCAATTGTCGAGCACGACGACGAGTCGAGGTTGACGGCTCTTCTGCCACACTATCTTGAACAACAGCAATGTTTTCCGCAGAACGAACTGGGCAGATCTGGTTTGCTGAAATTTGCGCACAACTCTCCCGATTGTGGCCACATTTGGTTGATTATGCTGACCAAAAAAATTAAGAAATGATTTGAACGCCCATTTTTGCAAAAGACTTCAACAACCTTAACGAGCTGCTCAATTGGGTACCTCTCCATGGTTGAATTTGTCAAACACTGAAACACTGAAATTAAGTTGGGCAAAAAACTTGACGTTAAGGTGTGACTCACAATTAACATCGTGCATTATGGTTGGACCACTCTTTAGTTCTACTTCAAAGGGTTTCAATTTAAGCAAATTTAATCAAAGATGAATTTAATCAAATAAAAAACGTTTTATTAAATTTTGTTGAAAAAAATACAGTTTATCATCCATTTATTATTCGCAAACTTTATTAGTAATAACGAAATTTACCTATATGTCACATTTATTATGTCTAACATTGACTTTACAATAATTGATTTGTTAAGTATTTGCAATAATTGATTTGAAATAAAATTAGAAAGGTTTCAATTCATATTTAGAATTGATGACAACATTCAAATTATTTAGCTTTTAGTATATTCACTTGAATTTTAATTAAATTTAATTCAAAGATTGATTGCCTGAAAATTTTGCGAATCTCAAAGCCAATGAGTTTAATTTTTTCTCCTTTCTCGTAGAATTTTGTTCATGCCGTATATTCATAGTTCCAAATATTTTCCTTTTCTTGCAAAGTTTTTTCTTTGAGATTATTTTTTTATTTTATGAAGATGGCTATTATATATTTATAATTATTGTCATATCAATTGATTTAAATTCTGAGAAAATTGTATTGACTCTCAGCTGTGGATTCGTGATTTACCCAAATTATTGGGGTGAATACCCCAATGTTTTGATGAAAATTACGTTTGATGTACTGTATTCGGATGTTATTGAGTGATTCCGTCATTTTTTAGAATTAAAGAAAAAAAATACTAATTTAAATTTAATTTTACTTCAATTTCCTAAATCAAATTTATAATTAAGACCGAGGTGGTATTTAAGTTTTATGGTGACATATGGCTTACTATTTTACCGTATCCATTTTACTACAAAAAATATTAATGAGCCCATGCTGATCATGTTATGGAGCAAGGGTGCAGCAATAAAATGGGCCACTTGAAAATAGTGAAAAGAGAAAGGTCAACAGAAAATCGTTTGGTCTAGAACATATGCTTGCATCAAACTTTCCATTGGTAGTATCAATTGTTTGATTGTTTTTTTGGGAGAAGGTTGAGAGGTGAATGCCATCTCTGTACTGAGTATGGGGCTTCCATACTTGCGAGCGACTAGACCACCCATTAAACACCACCCATGTCAACCTAAGAAACTAGCCTGGAACCGTTTGACACGTTACTTTGGGCCAAGTCTCGTTTTGCTACGCTGTGAGGCACCTTCAAGCTGGGGGCTCCCTCCTCCACTGGGAGGGGAGCGAGGAGGTAAGAGAAATTACTTGATAAGTGATCACCCAGCCGTTTCATCTTTTAGGACTGCCTGAACTTACTGTACTACATGGTTCCATTTGTCAACCGATCTAAGCATCACCGTGTCTATACTATCCGGGATGAGCGGCCCTGTTTCTTCGTAGATGTCCTTTTAGAGTCTGTCCCATATCTAACATACAAAAAATGTGTGGCAGGCATTGTCTTCCTCTCCTGGACAAAGTCTGCAGTGAGGGGACCGTAACTTACCAATTTTGTGCAGGCAAGGCTGAAAATACCCATGCTCGCTAAAAGCTAGGTCCGATAGAAATCTGTCTCACCACGCCTTTGAATTAGCCATGGTCTCAGATCTAGAATAAGCCACTCCAAGACTGCTGCCATTCGTTGAGTGGGTGCTGTCTCTTCTTGCGGGTAGCTGCCTATTTTGCGTCCTCGTTCCGACGCTGGTAAATAGCGTGGCGTTCTCTAGCACAGCTGCAATAGCTCTCACCGCCGCATCAAAGACTGTTAGATGCTCCTCTTCTCTGTACCTGTGCCAAATGTTTTCGGTACAACTCCTTACTGAGAGCGTCACTCCTTGTTTTTTCTACGTACACTACCAATGGTCCTACGGCACTCACCAAGAGGCATCTACTTGATAGGTTGGGCCCCTCTAAGTTGGCCATATGTTTTCTCAGCGCCGATATACCTGAAGCCTTGATTTGCTCAGAAAACCATCAAACTGTTGTCTTTCCCATTGTATGGTACCGCCGCATCAAAGACTGTTAGATGCTCCTCTTCTCTGTACCTGTGCCAAATATTTTCGGTACAACTCCTTACTGAGAGCGTCACCCCTTGTTTTTTCTACGTACACTACCAATGGTCCTACGGCACTCACCAAGAGGCATCTACTTGATAGGTTGGGCCCCTCTAAGTTGGCCATATGTTTTCTCAGCACCGATATACCTGAAGCCTCGATTTGCTCAGAAAACCATCAAACTGTTGTCTTTCCCATTGTATGGTAGTCAAAAGACAAACTTGGCACCGTTTCGCGGCATGTTAGGTAGAGCGCAAGGATTTTTTCTATATCTGTGGCAACCCGAACAATAACTCTCCAGATTGAAATGGGTACTTTTTGACAAATCAAAGATTGTGTAGCTTGCCGTAGAACCTTCAAAAACACCGAATGGTCTAATCAGGGTCTTTGACCTCCAACCGGTCATCTCTATATTTTGGAACGCGTGTTTCAATGTATGTAGGTAGGTCTACTTAGCTGTTAGCCCCTACATCTATGGGCCACGTTGGCGCTATCGTTTTTCTGGGCCATTTCTAAATTTCCACTAGTGGAACTAATTCATAAATTCACGATGACGCTTGTTGTAAAATTCCTAGAGAATGGGGGTTTTTCATGTGTTTGGCATAACAGAAAGTGTATGCTCAAATAACGAGGTGCGATTTTGCTCCCGCAAGCTTAAGGGTCTACTGAAGAAGTACAGCATCAAATGGCAATGGACACCAGTGTACTCTCCTCAATCCAATGCATTGGAACGGTTTGACCACACCTAATTAGGTGTGATCCATTCTTGTATACATTTAACCCAGAAGCATTAGGATCGAAGATTGCCTGCAATCATTTACCCACTGCACTCTTCGTATCGTTCTGACATGGGTGTATCTCCTTACTTTATCATCTTTGAAAAGCATATGATTTCCTATGGAAAGTCATGTAAACTACTTTGGTAATTAATATGTTTAGAAGATCCTGTCATTGCACTAAAGCCCCACAAAAGATTAAGAGAGGTACGCTCACAAGCCTGACAGAGGATAAGAAATGCAAGACGCGCAAAAGAAACGCGTTGTAGTCTCTGATCTCAACCTCCTGAGTTTAAAAAACGGGATGAAATTTATCGTCTCCAGTTCCACCAAAGCAATACTGCTAGCCGTTTCAACGCTAAACTTTCTGAACACTTTCTGAAACGCCAAATCTTGAAGGTCGTTGAATCAATACGCTACCTTCTAACCAACTTAGTCGGAAGGGAACCAGGATGCCATCAACCTGTAAACAGTTCCCTTTACACGCAAATTACTGCCTTTCTTTTCTCGGCATATTCCACATTATTAACTTCCGTTTGATCTGTCATACTAAATTAATGAGCTGTTAGTCCGCTAATGAGCTGTCCGGCCGCTGCATATGTTTGTCCATCAGTCTGCATTTATGTTTTAAGCCATTGTAATAATCATAAGTCTATAATGCTGTTCCCTTAGCATCCTTTTCACAAATCCTTGGCTTCATGAGGATTGCGGAAAAATTGGCTGCCTGAATACCAGGCATAATATATGGCCTGTCTCCACAGGAAGCTGGTTAGGAATGGGCTTGGTGATGTGGTGAGTTTTGGCTACAAATGGACTCCTCCTGCTTTTTAAGGGCTTTGTAAAAAATTATTTTACAAAGACTTACTAGTTTCACGTCCTGTCCATTCATCCGTCCATCCGTCTTGTCGTGCGTCACTGAAAGTTTCCTCAGAACGTATTGCAGCTAGAAAGCTCAACTTTATGAAAAGGTTAGAAGTGATGGTCTCTCAAAAGTTTAGGCCTTATCAAACGTTTCAACAATTCACTTAAACGGTTTTTTAATCTAAGGTAGTCGAAAGCATATCAAATGAAAGGTCTTGATTATCACTTTTAGAAACTGAAACAAAAATATTTTGTGAACCAAGGGAGTCCCCTCACGATTGGACACTTTTGAGCCAAAAACTGGAAAAAGAAAGGTATTTATGCCTCAGAAATCAAAATTTACTGAACTTTCTAAATTTTACGTTTTCTCCCATAAAATTAAAACGGTACTCTTGAACTTCTTCTAGTATACCTAGATGACTCATTGTACTGGTTTTACCATCGACTAAGAACTACACCGCCTCGAGACATTCTTCAACATTCCAAGAAAACACGAATACTCTAAGATTGAATAAGTGCAAGTTTCTGGTAACTGAAATTTGCATTTTGGTATCACTCCTGGAGATGATAAGTTAAGTGCGGTTCAGAATTTTAAACAACCAACCACTCTTCTTCTTCGTAGCACTACAGCCTCTCTCGGGACTTTGCTTCCTGCACATAGCGCCTCCAACTATCTCGGTCAATTGAACAACTAATAATACCAAAATTTGCCATTGCTGTTCGATTATTTTTAAACCGCTGACCAGTAGACTTTGCAAAAGAGAAGAGAAGAATTTTATATGAGGTGAAGACCAGCATAAATCATTTAAAAATTTAATATAAATTTTATGTAACAAGCCTGTTCTTAGCGTTATATGATTTAATCACTAGGTCCATACAGATGCTAACACCATTGGTTTGGCAAGTGTGTTGTTGCAGTCAAACATGATGGCGTACGAGTACACTTAAAAAATATTCAAAAACCGTTACGAACGCAATCATATTCAGCACATTGAAATTGCTGTGTGCACACCATAAGTTATGGCCGCATTGACCGTGCAAATTAGGTAATATAATCGTTTATTTCCACAGTCAACCTGAAAAACCGAGAGCTACAATGGTCAGTTAGTATCCAAAATAAAAAATTACTTCAGGCTTTAGCCCAAAACGAATTACCTTTTGATACCACGTCTCGCATTCGTTGCGTATGCTTTTAAAAGCGCCTGTCAAAAATTTTCAAAACTTTGAATAATATTTAAAACGTCAATTTGTAACCAATTTTAACACTTATTAAATCGACAAATTATTGGAGCAATTTATCGAGAATCTGCATTTTACTTACGAAGAACCCTCAAAAAGTTTCAAAAAAGGAGAAACATTTTTTTTCACCGAGGCATGGAGGAGCCCGACAGATTCCCATCGCTGGGGGACCCGGGGCCAGGCATTTCAAATGCTACTAATGAAAAAATCATGAAAAGGAGAAACAAGCCAGAAAGCTTTGAACATGGGAAGTGTATTACGCTGCCAAGCTAAGAACTGGAAAGAGTTGCCTTTGAAAATGCAAAAGTTTGTAGAAAAAATGAAGAGATGAAACTCTGAATTCAAAATTTGAAAGAAATGATTAATGAAATGATGAATGATGAATGAAATGAAAATGAGCGAAAAAAAATTAGCCACGCATAAGGCTCAAGAAACAAATAAACTAAAAATACAGTTTACGAAAAAGACAACATCCATTGTGCTGATATCATACTTAGCGCAGGAGGAGCAAACAACAGCGCAAATTGCTATACGGTATTCGCTGCGATGGATGACGAAATGGATACCGAGATGAAGTGCCAAGAAAATATGGGTAATATTAATGATTCTAGTGATAACTTTATCAAATATATAAAATAAAAAAATAAGGAGAAGTAGCTAACCAGTGTGACTGCTAGTTCTCCTATTAAAAATAATAAGATAACTGAGAAAGTTTCTCCAATTAATGTTTTTGGGCAGCCCGGAGGGGAAATAGTTTGGCTGTTGGCAGCCGAATATAAGATAGATAATTTTGAAATTAAGAGAGTGACCTAATCAGCGGTCACTCACAAGTAAAACAAAAACACTGGCTAGTGAAAGATGCTCTTAATAGTGTATAAGCTTTCCACTTCATATACACGCCAAAGGCGGAAAAAATCAGACCTTCATGTTGAAGGGCTTGGACTGTGGGTAGAATACATTTGATCTCCTTGAAATGTTACAGGAAGCAGTGCCAGATGTCAAATTCATTAGTATGAAAAGTGTTGCTACCAGGAGATCAACTGTTGAACGCAAAATATTACCATTTTATTCGGCACAAATTTCTAACGATAGCAGTCCAACTGTCCTCCAACAGGTGAGGTGCTTGAACTTTGAAGCTGTGAGGTGGGAGCGCCTCCAAAAAACGGAGGTCAACCAGTATTACAGGTACCATAGATTCGGTCATTCGGCTGCTAATTGTTCGATGCACTATCGCTGCGTCAAATGTAAAGATATTCATGCCCCCAGTGATTGCAAATTGGCTCAGATGGAGCCAAAAGAAAAGTTATATTGTGTTAACTGCGGCATACTTGGTCATCTAGCATCATATTGAGGATGCCCTTCAATACAAAAATGCAAAAGTTTCATTTTCCTCAAAACCCCAATTACATCCCAGTGTCTTACCTTTCAACTTCTTCAAGCCCGAAGTATCATTTGAACTTGCTGCTAGAGGAACAGTAGAAAACAATTTAAATTAAAGAAATAATGTAAGTGACAATAATGAGCTTCTTCTCGAAATGTACCAACAGCTTGAATCCTTTCCAGAAAGAATAGATAAGCAAGATCACAAAACCAATTTCGTTTTTTAATGTTTAGGCCAACATGCTTCAAAATAGTTTGTCATCCAGTCACATTTCCATGGAAAGGCTTCACCTCATCTTGATCAACATCAACTACATTATTACTCTACATTGACTTGACTATCTCTTTGAATTATTTGTTAAGCAAAAGCCTGACATCATGCTTCTCACTGAAACCTACCTCGATTCATGATACTCCATGATATCCACGGATTTTGAATTCGTAAGAAACGATAGGGTAGACGGGGATAAGGGAGGTAGCACCGGGATATCAGTTTAAAGACCTTAATGTTTCCAAAATATTGTTACATGTCCAAACAATTCTGCAAGCTACTGTTGCAATTGTTGTCGCAACTATTAATAACATCATGATCAATAAACGAATCGACCAAGCATGATCAATATCTGAAAGTGACGTCATTGCGGAGTATTCAGAATTGCTCGAATATTCCAGGTAGTTCTCGTCAGAACATTTGCCAATATACGAGAAATAGATTGAATTACTAGAGACCCTATATAAAGCCGAGCTGAATGAATAGGGAAGATAGAAAAACCACAATAGTAGAGATTGCGATAGTGTGGAGTGCGAATTAAAAGCGATAGTGATTGATAGTGAAGACAGTTGAAATATGAATTTATGGACAGGTGAAAATTAACATTTTTATTTACTTTTGTAAAATAGTGAAATTAATGATTGTGCATTCTTATTAATAAATAAACTCTTTTAACTTAATTTAAAAGCCAGTGCATTTTCACTTTCCCGGAACATTAAAATTATCGGCCACGCGACATTGGTGTCAAAAGTAAGAAAAAGAATTTTGAAAATCAAAGCTTTTAAACCTTTTTAAAGTGTTTTAAAATGCCACGAAGCTTACATTTAGAGATTAATGAATTGACTTTATTAGAGCATAAGGAAGAGTTAGAACAGCGGAATCTGGCTATGCAAGGTACAAACGCCACACTGATTGCAAGCTTGCGTGACGCCATTGAATCGGAAGGCGTGCATCTGGATTCAAGTGAGCCATCAGATGCGGAAAAAGGCGCAGAAGGTAGAAAAGCAGAAGCACCAAAATCAAAGGAACCCAAAAATGCCCTAATGCAAATGTTGATTTGATGCAGCAAGAGCAGCGACAATAAGATTCGATATCAAGGCAGACATCACACAGAAGCTAGATGAACAATCAGCGAAGCTAACTGAACAATCAGCGAAGTTGAATGAAAAATCAGTAAAGTTGGGCCAACAAGCGATCGAAATCAAGGCAGATTTGCGAAAACTGTCACCCGAAATATAAAAAAAACAAACAAATCAAACGCGTCGAAGAAAAGATTTACCAGCTCGAGGAGAGAATCAACCATGAGATCAGCCAGGTCAAGGAGAGAAACAACCAACAACGAAGCAGTAGTAACCACCTCACCAGCCCCGCTCATAACCGTAGCGTAAAGCACATCCAGAAATGTGAAAGCACCAATATTCGACGGCCAAACGATCTCGAGTATTTACAAAACCTAGTTTAGAGCCACCGCTAGGACAAATCACTGGTATGAGCAAGGACGACAACTGCATAGATTCTTGCTCTAAGAGGCCCAACTGCCGAGCTTTTGCAGACTATCCCCGTTGAATTGCACTCAAACTCGGCTGCTATAATGAATGCGCTCAAGATGCGTTATAGAGACGATCATCTGAAGCAGATTTATCGGTCAAAGCTACGGCATCGTATGCAGAAATCTGGCAAAACACTACAGCAGCTAGCCCAAGACATTGAGCGACTTGCACTTTTGTCTTACCCAGTCTACGATCCAGAACATCGAGATGATGCAGCAACAGAAGCATTCATCAACGCATTGGAGGACCCGGAATTGCAACAGGTCGTACGTTAAGCTCAAAAGCAAACGGTTAAGGACGCATTGGCTCATAGTCTGAACTTTGAGGCAGCAAAAAATGTGACTCGCAGCACTGCCCGGGTCTGCGAGGTAGTGACAGATGAGTCCGGATGTGATCGCGTGGAAACTGAGCGAGGGCCGTAAGTAAAAGGTGTGCCTAGATGCTGAAACAGCGGAGAGAAGGGGCATCTGCAAAGAGACTGCAAGAAGCGAAGAAACCCGAGATCTTGTCCCGGGTGTGCAGCTAGGAGAAGATCTAGACCGAGTCAGGAGCCCAGAATGGAATCATATCAAATCGAGGGGTCGGGCAACATGTAAGAGCCAACTTCGTGGGGCAGAAGTTGGCTAGGAGGATTGACGCCCCCACCATCACCGTGTCACGACTACATCATGGAGAAGCAGACTTATGCCTTCCGGGTCAAGTTGACGGAGAACATTACACCATAACAATCGACACTGATGCAATCTGATCGATTATCCGACCAGACCTAGCGAGGCAACGACTACTTCACAAGGGAGGGATTTTCTCACTACGGGTAGCTACAGGAGAAGCTGCATCTGTCCGTGGAAAGGTCAACCTCCAGATACAGTTGGGAGATCTTGTGTTCCGACATAATTTTGGATGACTGCATTCTTGGAATGGATTTTCTGCAAGCACATGGAATCAACTTGGATTTGGGCAAACGGGTATTGAAATGGCGGAATGTCGAAGTATTGATCGAGGATCCCAGCGTTCAAGTTCCCACGACGAATGTGGTAGTGTGTGCCGACATTGATGTACCGAGTTCTTCCAGGAGCATTGTATGGGCCATGCTTGATGGTGATTCTGAAGACCACCGATCTTATCTGATAGAGCCAACGAAGACGTCTGTATTGCACAGTTTGATTGCAGGATGAAGCCTTGTAAGATCTATAAGGAACGAATACGTGCTGATTAGAGTCCTTAAGACCGCAGACTTAACCACAAGCATCAAAGTGGAAGAAATCATCGGCAGCTGCCAGCCTGTTCCCATCGTCACCTCTTTGGAAGCCACTCACGACCATCATTCGAAAAAGAGGCAAGACCCAGACAAAGCCCGGGAACTCATGTCTGCAATATCGAAGCAAACCAAATTGCGTTTCAAGCAAGCTTCTGATCTGGTCACCAAGTCCAGCAACACCTGCTCAACTAGCCCGGATGACCAAGACCAAGCGAGTATGGTGACTCACGTCATAGATACACAGGGAGCCGAGCCGATTTGATAAGCACCGAGACATCTTCCTTTAGCCAAACAAGGAGAAGTGAGCGCACTAGTCTCGGACATGGAAAAACAAGGAGTTATCGAGAAAACGGATGGTAACACTCATTCTTGTGTCGACTATAGATAGTTTAATGACGTCATTAAGAAAGATAGTAACCTGCTTCCACGCATCAATGGCATCATGGACACTTTAGCCGACGCAAAATGGGGTTCTACAGTCGATCTCAACAGTGGCTACTGGCACGTAGAAATCAACAAGAAGGACCAAGAGAAGACCACATTTTCAGTTGGGACCGGATTGTGGCGATTTGTGGTGATGCTATTTGGGCTTTGCAACGCTGCAGCCCCTTAGGAATGCCTGATGGAATATGCGCTATGAGGCCTGACCTGGAAGACCTGCTTGGTGTACCTAGATGATATCATTGTTATCAGGAGAACGTGCAAAGAGCATTTGCGGAAATTAGAAGAGGTTTTCCCCCGATTGTGACTGGCAAATTTGAAACTTAGTCCCGATAAGTGTACCCTTTTTGCAGCTAAAGTAAAATACCTGGGATACATTGTATCAGTAGAAGGAGTCAAAACAGACCATGAGGAAATTGAAGCCTTGAAAAGTTGGCCAACACCAAACAACAAGCATCAACTTCGAAGTTTTCTGTGGTCTGGCAACCAACTATCGAAAATTCGTCAAAAACTTTGCCCAAATAGCTAAGTGTCTCCATCAGCTAACCGAGAAAAATTGTCCGTATGTCTGGAATGAAGAATACCAAGCAGCCTTTGACACCTTGAAGGAGAAGCTGTGTGAATCACCCGTGCTGGCATATCCGAAACCCGGCAAAATGTTTGTAGTTGACACCAATGCAAGCAACGGTGGGATTGGGGCTGTACTCTCCCAGCAGATCGACGGTGAAGAAAGAGTCCTCTCGTATTACAGTCGAGTTCTCTCAAAAAGTGAGAGGAACTACTGCTTGACTAGGAAAGAACTATTGGCTATAATAGAGGCCACCAAGCAGTTCCACAAGTACCTATTTGGCCAGAAATTTGTTCTTCAAACAGACCGTGCATCGCTGAGATGGCTGCTTAACTTCGAAAACCCCGAGGGACAAGTTGCGAGATGGATCGAAAGATTGCAGTCATACGCTTACAAAATTGTTCATCGAGAGGACGGAGTTCATGTAAATGCTGACGCCTTATCTCGTCATCCATGCCCACTTAACTGAAATTTTTGCCGACGGATTGAGGAAAAGGAGCCGACTATTGATCTACGAGTGATAACGGCTGAATTCGATGGAGGTTGGTCATTGGAGGAGATCCGAAACGCCCAGCTAGGCGATGAAGACATCGGGCCATTACTCGTATGGAAGGAGACAACTGGGCGACCTGAGTGGAAGGACGTTTCGATGCATAGCACTACCCTGAAAAGCTTTTGGGCACAATAGAACTCCCTTCAGATGGTGGGTGGTGTACTCAAGCGGAAATGTGAAATGGCGGATGGCAGTCCCTATACGATGCAAAATATACTTCCCAAAAGCCGAATCCACGATGTGATTAAGGAAATGCATGAACGATCCTCGGGAGGCCACCTTTGTGTTAACAAGACCTTAGCGAAATTGCGGGAAAGGTTCTACTGGCTCCACGCTCGAGAAGACGTAGAGGACTGGTGTCGCAGATGGACGATTTGCACTTCCGTCAAAGGTCCAAAGCGACGACTGAGAAGACAAATGCAAACCTACAATGTGGATGTACCGTTTGAAAGGAGTTCTGTTGACGTCGCGGGAGGTTTTCCTGAATTCGAATGGGGAAATCGATACACGCTGGTTGTAGCCAATTATTTCAGAAAGTGGCCCGAGGTCTACCCCATTCCCAACCAAGGAAGCAACTACCGTCACCGAATAGCTAGAGTTAAATTGGGCCAGTGGGTACGGCGTACCTTGCGAACTACATTTAGATCAAGGCCGAAACTTTGAGTCACTAGTTTTTGGCGAAATGTGCGAGCTGCTGGGAATTTAGAAAACGAGGACAACACCCCTGCATACCCAATCCGATGGAATGGTCGAACGTTTCAACAGCACACTCAATAAACACCTGGCCAAGGTGGTTGACAAGAATCAAAGGGACTAGGACCGACACATCCCACTATTTTTGATGGCGTATAGAGCTGCCGAACATGCATCGACAGGCCAAGCCCCAGTCAAAGTCATTTTTGGAAAGACTATTCGTCTGCCGGCTGATATGAAGCTCGGAACACCCTCTGAAAAACCCCAAACAATCTCGGAGTACGCAAGTGAGCTAATGCAACGGCTGAACCAGATACATTGGACAGTGCGAAAACACCTCGAATCGGCTACTGACCGCGTGAAAACCAGGTATGATCTCAAGGCAAATTTTACTGGCTTCCAGCAAGATGACTGTGTGGTTATCTAACCCCCCAACGGCGGGTGACTAGGTCTCCAAAGTTGCAGTATAATTGGGAGGGACCATACCAAGTTACAAAGCGAATCAACCACGTTGTATATCGCATACAGGAACACTGTATGCCGAGAGCCAAAATGAAAATCTTGCACCTGGACCGTCTTTCCCCATATAACATCCAGGGAGAATTGACTACAACTGGCGACACATCTTTTCGGGGCGAAAAGAACTGAGGTGGGGGCAGTGTTACATGTCCAAACAATTCTACAAGCTACTGTTGCAATTGTTGTCACAACTATTAATAACATCATGATCAACCAAGAAAAGAAATCGAATGTACTCGAAAGCACAAGAATGAACCATGTAGATCCATGATCAAGGGCTGAAAGTGAGGTCGCTGCGGGTATTCAGAATTGCTCGAATATTGCAGGTTTTTTTCGTCAGAACATTCGCCAATATACGTCAAATGGATTGAATGACTAGAGACCTTATATAAGACCGAGCTGAATGAATGGGAAGGGGCAATAGTAAAAACTGTGATAAGAGTGGAGCGTCAATTAAAGGCGATATTGATTGATAGTGAAGTTAGTTGAAATATAAATTTATAGACAAGTCAAAAATAATAACATTTTAATTATTTGTAAAATAGTAAAATTACTTATTGTGCAAATAAACTCTTGTATCTTAATTCAAAAGACAGTGCGTTTTCACTTTCCCGGGACATTAAACGTATCGACCGCAAACCATAGCACGCGACAATACATAACCTCTCACATCTCAGTATTAGAGCCACCGGAAAATCAGCAGACTCAAAATATAGGGTTTTCCAATAAAAGGTGTTATTTTGAATAGATCTTGTGATTTAACACCTTGCAACTTCTTCCTTTGGAACCATGTAAAAGAAAAGGTCTACACAAATAGCCCAGCATCGATTCAAGACCTCAAAGATGAAATTCGTGAGGCTATCGAGGACATAGGGCAGCCATTTTGCGATTTGGTTATGGAAAATTTCATGAAAAGGATATGGTCCTGTAAGCGTGGTTGTGGTGGTAATTTGCCTGATGATATTTTTCACTATTTATGGCATACCTTTTTCTTTGTAATGAAATAAACATCCGATCATTTATATTAAAAAATAGCATTTTTCTATTAATATCAAAACAACACCTCTTATTGGAAAACCCTATATTACTGGCCTCATTTAAATAAACAAGTTAATCAATGGGCCAGATCTTGCATCAATTGTCAAAAAGCTAGCATAGTTAAGCACACCAAATCCCCATTAGACAATTTCCGCATACCATCAGATAGGAGAAGACCCTTACCGCCATCAAAAAATAACGTTTACATACTAACAGTAGTAGGCAAATTTAGCGGTTGGCCAGAGACATACCCTATAGTCAACATAACCGCCAAAACTATCGCAGAAAAGTTGGTTACAGAGTATTTTGGTCGATTCGGCATACCAGAAACCATGACCACCAATAGAGGAGTACAGTTTGAGTCAAATTTATTTAGAGAGCTCATGAAGCTTTTAGGCATAACCGAATAAGAACTATGGCAATCAAATGGCATCGTAGAAAGATTTCACCGGACCTTTTAGGACTCTTTAGTTGCAAGGTGTTATACCATTCACTGGAGTGAAGAACTTTCAATGGTTTTATTAGTTATAAGAACCACTGTTAAAGAAGACCTGTATTGCAGTCCCGCCAAAATTATGTACGGTCAAACGTTAAAACGCCCTTCAGATTTCTTCCATTATTATCAGAAAAATTCTGAAAATGATCCTACATTGTATATTAACAGAGTTCGGCATACAATGCAAATATTTTCTGCAGCTCCTCCAAGATCTAAAATGAAAACAAATGAATGTCACATTCGTATAGAACTTAAACATGGTACACGTGTTTTCATCAGAATAGACAAAGTCAAAGCTCCTTTATCACCTCGCTATGAAGGCGCATATGAAGTTATACGTCGATTTCGGAAATACTTTATCATTAAAATAAAAAATAAAAATACCTCAATTTTAATAGATAGACTTAAACCAGTCCATAGCATTTCAACTTTTGAACCATTGAAAAAAAAATATTTTTTTTAAAGAAGGACATTCATTTTGTAGACGTTCTACTGCAAAGGGACTATTGTTAGGATCATATTGAACTAGCATAGGGGAGAGCAGGTAGGATTCGTACAGAAAGAGCATTCGTATAGTAGTCATATCTACACATAGACATGAAGTGACGCGTTTTTTTTTTGTGCGAGTGAGACAGACATATGTGCAAACACTCACTGCTAATCGAAGTAGCACTGCCGCACTAAACATCGTCGGGAGAAGTCGATACGTGTTTATGGTCTGCGTAAGTAATTTTTCGATTCATCTTTGAAAACATTTATTCCCAATAAGTTTTGCTCTATTGTTAAAACAAAATGGCTGGTAAAGAATGGCTTGACTGTTATCTTAGGCGTAATATAAATTTAACCCTGTGAAAGCCCGAAAACACCAGTGCAGCACGCTCTTTCGCTTTCAACCAAACGGCGGTAACTGATTTTTATGAAAACCTCGAGAAGCTATTGTTAAAACATGCATTTTCTGCAGATACGATTTATAATTTCGATGAGTCAGGGGTTTTTACAGTATTGAACACGCCAAAATGTAAAACAAGTTGGTCAACTTGTTTCGGCAGAAAGGGGTGAACTGGTAACATTTGGAGGGACCGTATCAGCTAGTGGTAATACAATACCACCACTATTCATCTTTCCTAGCGTACATTTCAAGGATCACTTCGTGGATGGTGCTCCTCAAGGCAGCCTGGGAATGGCCACGAAGAGTGGCTGGATAAATGTAAATATGTTTGTGGCTGTCCTTAATCATATTAAAATAAAAACATTTTGCACTAAGGAGAACCCTGTTCTGCTCTTCGTCGACAATCACGAGAGCCATGCAACAATAGAAGTGGTAAACTATGCTCGTGATAATGGCATTTTATATCTGTCGTTCCCTCCCCATACAACACACCAACACTAACCTTTGGATGTGGTAGTATTTGGACCTTTTAAAGCTAAATTAAAAATAGCGTTTAATGATTGGCATGTGAATAACCCAGGGAAAACTCTAACTATATACAATATACCAAAAGTGGTTAAACTTGCTTACTTTGAATCTATTAATTCTAAAAATATTACAAGTGCTTTCCAAAAGACTGGCATATGGCCTTTCAATAAATTGAATTTCAGTGACGATGAATTTTCCCCTGTTCAAGTTTACGATGCCAAAACAACAGTTACAAATGACAGTTTGCAGCAAACCATACCTGATGAAATAACTCATACTCAACCAATTTTATCATCTAATTTGCCGCCTGCTTCACCATCTCTGGGATTGATAACTCAACAAGATTTACATACATCCCCACACTAGTCCATCAAAATTGCCGCCTGTAAAATCATCTACATCATCTGTGGGACTGATTTCTCTAGAAATTATCCGACCTTACCCTAAAGCAGACAGAATAACAAACACAACGAAAAGAGGGAAATTGCCTTGAAAATCAAGGATATATACAGATACTCCTGAGAAAAATAGACTGATAGAAATAGAACAATTAAAAGAAACGAAGAAACAAGAGCAAGAGAGAAAATATAAATTCTACGTCTAGCACTCGTTGCGTGTAGACGTGTTTTTAATTCGCTCCTGTCAAGAATTTTTAAATTAAAATAATTTTTAAAAACGTCAATTACAAAGTAATTTTATAAAGAAACTTATTACATCGTCGAACTATTCGAACAATTTATCGAGTATCTTGACTTTACCTACGAGAAAGTTTCAAGAAAGGAAAAAAGTTTTTTTCACCGGGGGGATGGAGGAGCCCGACGGCTTCCCACCGATGGGGGACCCAGAGCCAGGCATTTTGAAAATTACAAATGATAAAATAAACAAGCGGAAAAATGAACAAGACAATTGTGAGCATGGAAAGCGAATTACGATTTCAAGCGAAGATTATGAAAAAGTAACCATGGAGAATTCAAGGGTTACGAAACAAAATGACGAATTAAAACTCCGGATACAGAGTTTAGAAGATATGGTCCGGACGTTGTCAAATGGGAACAAACAAAAAGTGAAGCCACAGAATACGTCCAGCCAAGAAGAGCCGATACTAACTTAGAAGAATGAAAAACAGGAAACAACAAGCAAGACCAACGGGAAAGGAGTACCAACATATAAAACGAAATCGCAAGATATGAGCAAGACAATCCATGATGCGGAAAATATCCTGAGCGCAGGAGGAGCGAACGACAGCGCCAATTATTATGCGGTGCTGTCTGCAATGCACGAAGAAATGGACGTCGAGATAGAGAGCAACGATAAGATAGGTAATATTGATAGCGATAATAATTTCATTAAATATTTAAAATTAAAAAATAAGCAAAAGGAGAAGAAGCCAACCGGTGTGTCTGCTGGTCCTCCTAATAAAATTAATGTGGTAAATGAAAAAGTTCCCCCAATAACCGTTTTTCGGCAGCGTGGAGGAGATATGGTTCGGTTATTGGCAGCCGAACATAAAATCAAAAACTTTGAAATTAAGAGAGCGACCGGTGATAAGCTCTCGATCAAGACAAAGACACTGGCTGACTTCAAACAGGCGAAAGATGCTCTTAATAGTGTCCAAGCTCCCCACTTAACATATACGCCAAAGGCGGAAAAAAATCAGACCTTCCTGTTGAAGGGCCTGGACTGTGGAGAGAATACAGTTGATCTCCTTGAGATGTTGCAGGAAGCAGCACCAGCTGTTAAGTTCCTGTGTGTGAAAAATTTTGCTACAAGGAGATCAACTGTAGAAGGTAAAATATTACCATTTTATTTGGTCCAAATTTCCAACGACAGCAGTCCGAGCGCCCTCCAACAGGTAAGGCACTTAAACTTTAGAGTTGTGAGGTGGGAACGCCTCCAAAAAACTGAGGTCAACCAGTGTTACAGGTGTCAACGATTCGGTCATTCGGCTGCCAATTGTGCAATGCACTATCGCTGTGTTAAGTGCAAAGATATCCACGCCCCCGGTGAATGCAAATTGGCTCAGGTGGAGCCAAAAGAAAAATTGTATTGTGTTAATTGCGGTACATTTGGTCATCCAGCATCATACCGAGGATGCCCTCGGTATCAAGATGCAAGAGCTAAATTTTCCCCAAAGCAAACCAAAGTAAATCATAATCTGTTACCTCCCAACTTCATCAAACCCGGGGTATCATTTGCACTTGCTGCCAGAGGACCAGCAGACAACAATATAAATAAAATAAATAATGTAAGTGGCAATAATGAGCTGCTTCTTAAAATCTACCAGCAACTTGAATCGCTTTCAGATAGAATTAATAAGCAAGACCAAAAACTCAATTTCGTTTTTCAAAGTTTAGGTCAACATGCTCCAAAATAGTTTGTCATCCAGTCACATTCCCATGGATAGGATTCGTCTCATCTCGATCAACGTCAACTCCATTGTTACTATACATCGGCGTGATTATCTCCATGAATTCATTGTTAAGCAAAAGCCTGACATCATGCTTCTCACCGAAACCCACCTAAATTCATGGCACTCCATGACATTCAAGGATTTTGAATTCATAAGAAACGATAGGGTAATAGGTGATGGGGGAGGTGGCACCGGGATATTGGTTCGAAGACCCTATCGTTTCCAAAATATTGAAAAAGTCGAATTCAAAAGCTTTGAATCTCTTGAAGTGTCCGTTATCAAAATTTCACTGCCAGGTGGGGATAACCTCTTCGTTATCTCTGCCTATGCAACTGGTGGAACTGTTCTCAGGCTCAAGGAGGAACTCAATTCCTTGTTTGAAATACTCGAATTGAACAGGCTGCATAATTATTATATTCTTGCTGGTGACCTGAACGCCAAGCATACATCATGGCTGAACGCCACCAATAATCCAAGAGGTGTATTCCTGAAATCGTGGATAACAGAGAACCAGATTGAATACAGGTGCAATCTATATGGGTCGGAGTTCCCAACATACCCTAGGACAAATTCATATTTGGACCTCTGCATTGCTGACGCAAGACTCGAATTCAACTTTAATAGTCCTCAACGGAAACTGCAGGTGCTTCCTTATAATAGCGACCATAACGCAATCGTAATGGAAATCAATCATCAAAGGGATGATTTCTTCCTCATTCCAGTTCAGCAAGAAAATCATCGGTTGAACTTCAAAAAAACAGACTGGGGAAAGTTTCAAAAGAAGTTTAATCGCGAGTACCAGAAGCAATGTCCCCCTTCTGATGATGGCAACTCTTGCTCAATGGTTCCTAATGACAGGAATCTAACTAACGATGAAATAGATGCCTATTTGTCGAAGTTAGAGAAGCTGACGTTGGAAACGATTGAGAAAGTAGTTCCAAAGATCAAACATCGAAACAATATGGAAGGATATGAAACACCAACCATCGCAAGGTTGAAAAGATTGAAAAGCCTCCTTCTCACACGCGTCAACAATATTTATCGACGATTTTTGGATTACAACCATCCCTCGTTGGCTTTGTTGAAATTACATCTGAAGAATGTCCGGAACTTAATCCGGTCAGACTTCAGGAGTGAGGTCAGCAATCAATGGACGGAAAAATTGAGGGGTATTAGCCCACAGGACCCAGACGGCGTGTTCACGGAAGTGAATAGCATATTCCGCAAGAAGTCTCGAGTGAAGGTATCGAATCTTGAAGTCACTAGTGATGAGATAAATCTTCTCGATAGGGCTGGTATCGAAATTGATAGTACGACTCCAGATAGAAATGGAAACAGGATCATTTGTGAAGGATTAGATAAACTTGCCCTGATTGGAACACATTTTGAATTGGTTCATCTACCAAACCCTGAGAGAGCGAATGAAATAGTTTCAGAGATCGTTGAAGCAAAAGTTTCCGACTTCAAGTCAAGCCTGAACGGCCAATCAATTCTTCATTTCAATGAAACATTAACATCTGACCTCATACCGAACTTAAATCTTATTGATTATTTTGTCAGCTATGAAGACTTGTGTTTCATATTTCGCAGGATAAACAACAAGAAATCATGTGGTACTGATGGTATTCCAAATGTAGCTCTCCGACATTTGCCGGAGGTTGCTATTAGGAATTATTGCATATTGTTCAACAACATGTTGAGCAATTCATATTTCCCAAATGAGTGGAAAAAGGCTAAGGTATTTCCGATCTTGAAGAAAGGAAAAGAATCTTCATGCCCGAAAAGCTATCGCCCAATCAGCTTGCTGCCTAACATCAGCAAGGTGTTTGAAGTGATACTCAACAGAGCATTCAACGCCCACATTGAGGAAAATGAGTTGATGCCGAATTGACAATTTGGTTTTCGTGCCAGGCATTCGACCACACATGCAATAACGAAAGTAACCTCAGACATCTGTTGGAAACTAAATGATAGACAATGTGTTGGAGCATGTCTCATTGATATGGAGAAAGCCTTCGATACGGTGTGGTTAGATGGACTAATTTTTAAACTCCTTCAGGACAAGTTTCCCAGACACCTTGTCGCCATGATGTGTAATATGTTATACGGGAAATCGTTTGTTGTAACTGATGGAAATCTGACAACAATACGCGAGTTCAAGGTCTTGAATGGTCTACAGCAGGGAACAGTTACTGCGCCTTTGCTCTTTTCAATCTTTATTCACAAGCTATTGAACGGCTTTGATTTTAACGTCTCGCCAACGCGATCATTGGTAGCGTTTGCTGATGATCTGATCATCTATACGGCAGACCGAAAAGCTACAATAGTTCAGAGCAACCTCCAAAAAATGTTCAATGATGTACAGCTGTACACTGACAATTGGCGAATGAAAATCAATGTGCAGAAGTGTGAAACAATCTTATTTCGGACAACGCTGCAGGGGGTCAGTCAAGACCTGAAACGTAATTGGAAAGATTTCCACATCATGGCTGGTGAGGGTAGTCTTGAACGGGTTCCACATAAATCCTGTGTTCGATACCTCGGTGTTCATCTCGATCAGTATCTGTACTATACTGAACATGTGAAAATCATGCTCAGTAAGGCACTTAAAGTAGTCATGGCCCTTCGAAAACTCTTCCATTCCAGATACATTGATCAAAAGGTCAAAATTATCTGTTACAAGACACTGGTTAGACCAGTTTTGACATATGGATGTCAGATCTGGTACAACCAGAGTGCTAGTACTATGGAAAAATTAAGAGTTTTCGAAAGGAAATGTCTTCGTGCATGTACTGGTTTGTGCAGAAAGCCTGAGACGGATTGGAAACATTATATATCGAATAGAAGAATTTATCAAAGTGCTGAAGTGACTAGTGTCGATATTTTCATATTGAAACTTCTTCGGAATCATATTGCAAGATCTGTGACTGTGAGTGAAAACCCTTGGATTTCACAGCCGTTCCACCCTACAGACGGGTATATAGCGACTTGCCTCGCTACTGGCTTCATTCCTCCAGAAGCATTCGTGTATTTGGACATGAATCGATATGTTTTTGATTCTGACGGCGTCCCAGTCATATATCACATATATCGACGGGCCACCGATAAGAAGATAAAATATCCTCCGAACTTGAGTTCACGAGACCAACAATTCCAATGGAGATACTCATTTGCTAGATTCGTTGAGGCTGATCGAGTTGAGACGGGGCAATCTAGGTATTGGTGGCTGAATGACAATGTCTAAATTATTCGTGTTTATTTTCAGTTTTGGTGTTTTTCGTTATTTAGTTTTTGAGTTTCAGCTCATTATTGCTACATTTAGTATTATTGTTTATTTTTGTTAAAAATTAGGTATAGGTTAGGTTCATATTATGTTTATTATATTAGGTTAGAGATAAGGTAAAACGCTTAGGTTAGGAACATAGTTATAGGTTTTTTTTAGTATAAGATAATGTTTTTGATTGCATTTATTAGAATTAAGTTAAAACATATAAGGTGTAGGATCAAAGTTCACTGTAGTGTTAAGACGATAGATAATTTTAGAATAGTGTTGGTTGGTTTTTTCTCCTTTTTCCAATTGAATTTTAAAAATATGTAACAATCTTCATTGATTTGAATTTGCTATAGTTTTTTTTTTTTTTTAAATGTGTTTGATGATAACGTATAAATTTAGAGAGCCATTTGGGCCATTAAGTTTTTTGATTGTTATTGTTTGGAATTTGCTTTATATTCTTTTAAAATTTATATCGATTAGTATGAAATAAAGCGCTTTTGACTTTGACTTTGACTTTGAGAGAAAAGATAAGGCTAAAGAAATGAAGCGAGCATTGAATTTGCTGTTAGATATAAATAAAGAAACCAAAGAAACAAAAGAAAACCATAGAGATAGATAGTGAAGATGAGACTAATATAAGTTTACGAGAAAGTTCTTGTTCTGCCTTAGAAGAAATGTCTAAAGGATCTGATATTGAAAACGAAATTCCAGTTGTGACGGAAAACGTTAAAGAAGAAAGCTTTGTGTTGGTTAAATTCGAGAAAAAAGACTGTTTTACATTATATTGGACAGGTTGTAATCAAATACAGCCCCATGGAATATAAACTTTCATTTTTGAGAGAGAAGCCGGGTGCTTGGAAATTTGTTTTTCCTAATATCAAAGTTGAGGGCGTAGTTTACTTATCAGACGTGGCCTGTGTATTGCCGCCGCCCAGATCTGCTGCTACAGCAAGAACAGCAAATATTTATGTTTTTAAAAAAGATCTTACTATGTATAATGTGCAATAGTAGATTCGTGATTATTAAATTTAAATTTTGATTTTATAACGTAGATTTATAAAAGTTTTTGTGACAATACCTATATTGTTAACTATCATGACGTTTCAGCTGTATTTTTTGATGATTTTGATCTCAATAAATGATTTCAATTATGTACGGAGGCTCCCCACTATGTACGAATACCCTGCCCCCTGTACGAAGCTACCCCACGTGTGGGGTGCTTTCGCACGATTTCCATTTTTAGGAAAATGTATCATAGAGTTGTTATGTCACATTAAATCAAACATGAGCTACATTATTATTAAAGCCCAGATAAGTAGATAATCCAATCGAATTTAATTTACTGTGAAATAGCTATTAGTTTTGTTTTGAAATGACCTCATGTAAAAAGTGTACGAACCCTACCTGCTCTCCCCTACTAGTTGCAATTGTACAAGCAAAATAAAATTTATCAGTCGTACCAATCGCTACTAATCAAAGAATCACTAGCCAAAGATACTATAGTAAAAGCAGTTCATTTTCAGCCGCCGATAAGGCAACACAATTGGAGTGAATATAAAAAAAACGATTGAAAAGTGAAGTAATAAAAACTTCGGTGTAAAATAGTACTTGTATATAACCTTGAGAATTTCATGGAAAAAACATATAAATACCTGCATAAAAAGAACAGTGTCGACTTATAATTATCGTACATGTAGCAGCCACTACAAACTCCATAGCACAAAATCAAATAAATATAATAGCTAACATGGATATAGTCTCAACTATGGAAAAAAACTGTATTCAACTAAAATAAAACCATAAGTAAGCAAGGAATAAAAGAAAACATTTCAATATTCCATCGTTTAAACGGAAATCGTTTTTATTTTCGATTTATTGTTCTCATTTCTCACTGTTTGAAATTTTTAATTGAATTGAAAAACGTTCAAACTTGCCATAAGGGGACAAAAATTATTTCAAATAGCTTAAACTTTCGCATTCCTATCTACATACAATACATAACTTCTATTTATGGCTAAAAATAACACAGTCTATAAATATTTTGATGTTTTTATTGTTTAATGTAGTATTTTATTTTCAAGACTTTACCGCATTTTATAAACTTAAATTTCATTTATTATTTTTTCAGCTGAATTTTCTCCTGAACTTGGTTTTTTTATTGCCATCTGTTTATTTGAAAGGGTATTGAATATTAGCGCAAAATAATATCAAACTTAAATACATTTGGAAAATTAACATTAAAATTAGTCCTTAAGATCGAATTCTCTGAAATTAAATGAGAGCTTTTAACCAATCAGCGCAGTTTTTTGCTACTACCAGTATAATGACGGAACCACATTAAATTGCTGTTGTAATATTTTCCCTTTTCTTTATTCTTTCCTCTGTATTCTAATCATATAATTGTTTGTATACATATTTAATATATTATCAGACCTTCTTACATTTAGAATTATATCAATATTTTCATCAGTATTATCATTTTGCATTTATAAACACGTTTTTCTTTAAACAATTAGAGCAAAAAACTCTTCACAATAATCGTACTAATATTAATTCATCCGTTTTGTTTTATTTCTTTTTTAAATTAAGATTGTTTGTGTATATGCATGTGTGAAATAGGTACACGAGTACATAATCTTCTGTTTGTTTTCACGATTTTCTATTTGTTACTATTTCTCTCCTGCTAGGTTCATTCTGCAATTGCCACTCAAAATGCTCAGAATATCTTTACCATTATCATACGAGTACTTATAAATGAGGAAAACACAATTGAACAGATATTTTAATAACGAAAATCACTGCACGAGACAAGAGGTATAATTATACGTAATTAAATAATAATAAGGCGATTTTCGATGCGTGAATGCGAGGACGAGTAAAATATCAATACAAATTGTTCGCTACTACTGCAGGTTATAACATCATATAATACGAAAATAACTAAAATTATTCTAAAACTTTTATTCCATTTTGTCAATTGTCTTCGCTTCTTTTATTTAAAAAAATAAAGTTAAAATTACAGAAAAATTACCGAAACTATTAGCTGCAATTAAATCAACTGTAGATTCAGCATCACACAAAACATACATGAACTATTCCTTTTCCATTTTGATTCGTTTCCTTATTCTTTGCTCTTTTTAAAAAGCTCTTTCTTCAACTATTCACAAGTAAATTCTAAAACATCCTTAGCCACACTCCAATCTGTCTTTTCCTTTTTCACTTCAAGTTGTTCTCTAGCAGAGTAGTATTGATTTGAATTCTCTAGGCTGGACATTACGAATACTTTTACACTTGATTTAGTTTAATTAAGCGTTTATAGCGTGTAAAACGTCGATTTCTGAGATATTATATTCTAAATTCTGTTTTTACTACTGTATCTGTTTATATTGGAACATAATTTCCTTTGGGTTTGTAGAATATTTGTCCACGCAGCAAACGACGACGAATTTCGGAGAGAAGGAGACGCTTTTCCTTTTGAATCTTTTTCAAAACTCCTTTGTTCTCTTGAGCTCGTCGCGAAAGGTATGGAAGGACTTCCTGTACTGGACCGTATGGGATGTATTTGTAGGCTGAGTAACCAGCTTGACCTGGGGAAGGAGCAAAGATAAATTTTAATTTTAAATAATTAGAAGAATTGAGAACACACACTTACCTAATGGGAAGGTGATGTAGTCACACATTCCTAATAATTGACCAAAACATATCACTTTATCCTCCGGTTCGATTCCGATTTCCTTCATTTTTTCAATGGCGAACCGGACTGTATCCTCATTGTGCGATGCAACCATAATTCCGATTTTCTTTGCATCTTCTCCTTGATCTTTGATGACCTAAGGGAATCAAATGAAGTAATTAATCTCTCATTATTTAGTATAGTGCGTTACTTTTATCCTCCTCAAACATTCGACGAGGGTTTTGTGGTACATCTCGGTGGTTGCTTCGTACGAGGGATTTATTGGATCTGCGTAGGACAATGCTGCAGCACGAGCCCGCTCTTGTTCCATGTAGGCACCACGAACAAGTTTCGCTCCAAAGTAGAAATTTTGTCGTTTTGCCTGTTCCAAATCGGTACAAACCTAAAAACAATAGTCGTGAGAGTTTAATTCATTTTCAAGCAATTATAAAGGAAATTTAGTTCATACCTCACCGAAGGCTTCGCGGAGGTAGCATTGGTATGTGTTGAAGACAATTGCCTTCTCTTTATTGTACTTTCGCATCATTTCCAGTGTAATTCGTGAGATAGCTGGTTGGAAGTAGGTTTGTTCAGCATCAATCATTATGCGAACATCCAAATCAGCGGCAGTCTAAAATAAAAAAAAAAATGGAAGCTTGCATACATATTATATATCATTTATATTTAAATGAAGGCCCATTGTAATTATATTTCAATCGCTGAAACTAAGATACTACAAAGTTCAGCTGATATATAGACATTCATATGATCGCACAATTTTTTTTTTTAAGTCAAACCGTCATTTGTGTGACAACTATTACGTTTTGTAAGCTTTTAGCCAATGTGTTTTATGAGTTTTAATGCAAATTCCGGTCGTTGTGGGTATTTTCTTGTTCATTAAAACCGAACTTCATTAATATCAAGCTCTGATTTTCTTAGGTACCATTTTTTCAAAATATTTAATTATTTTCCCTTCTTAAACTCCCTGTTAACACTGCTTGTAAATTTCCCTCATTATTTCCATCAAATATATTTCAATTTTTTATCCATGGTATTTCATTCTTTAACAGAAAAAACAACGTTTCTCTCTCCAATAGTAAATTCAATTTTTCCTCATGGTACTTGTTGTTCCCATTCATCCATTGCAATGGGACCGGAATCATAAAGTGATCAATACCATCTAATCCCCTTATGATGCTTACACCAGCGCAAGGGTATAACAACTGTAAGTATATATTCTCTATAGAATAAAAATTCTGAATAAAGTGTGAATAAAGAGTAAGCTACGATTTAGAACTGATTTGTTAATACAAAGATGAACAGGAATGAATAAGGGTAACATGTTAATATGGCAATACTGAAAATACATAATAAGATATGGTAATACTAAAATATCATCGCCATTCAACACCCCTTCTGGATGATAACTTCAATATTTTAGTCCAATCTGGTCAGCAAAATGTTGAATTTTTCACCCGTCCAATGGTTTGGTAAGAATATCGGCGATCATGTCTCAATAAGTCGCTGCAATTTTCTTCGGAATAATAAGACCCTGCACGAACTTATATTTTATTAAAACAAAAAAATTTTTAATTACTTTTTTGGGTGAATTAAACGTTTTATTTCCTAGTACGCGCGTTTCGAAAGGTACTTTCTTCCTTCCTAAGTGAGCGAATTAATTTGTGAACTAGCTTTTCTTACATTTACTTTTATACTTTTTGAAAAACCAAATTTAACTATCTTTTAATTGCTTTTAGCTAATAGCAGGTAATCTTATATACTATTTTATATCTATATCTACTAATCTATTTTGAAGGCAAATTTTACAATAGCTGATTACGTTTGGTACTTAATCTACGTAATCCTAAGCCAATATTTATTTTTGTTAAAACAGATCGTTAGAGACTTAATGCATATAGGGGAGAGTAATTATTGCCCAGGTCGGTGTTCATCCTTTTTTGCTTATCTATCCGGCTGATGTGTAGGCTTTCGTAGGGGTCCGATTGCTGCTGATTCATAACTTCTTTGATGACTCTAAATTTGTCGCTGCTTATTGCGTGGTTCGTTTCGATCACATGCTTCGCCACTGTGGATTTAAAATCGCATTGTCTTTTTTTGCCAATTTGGCAGTTTTCAGCTTCTTTGAAGTGCTCCTGCAGTCTTACGCCGATCAACCGTTCGGTTTGCCCGATATATACAGCTTCGCATTCCGGGCATGTTATTTTATAAATGCCATTCTTCTCCCACATATTTTTCAGATCCTTTGGGCTTCCGAGAATGCTTTTCAGTTGCATACTGCTCAGTATTGTATTGATTAATAAAAAGAGATCAAAGGACGCAATAAACCAGCGTACCACATTAACTGGGCAAAATAGTAAATCCAAAACTATTAAGGCAGCGATAACGTACTCAACATTGTTTCTAAGGGCAAAAACAATACTGAAAAAAAGGAACATTGACATAGTTGGCTCGAGCAGGAGTATGCAAATGAAAAGCGTTCTCGGAAGCCCAAAGGATCTGAAAAATATGTGGGAGAAGAATGGCATTTATAAAATAACATGCCCGGAATGCGAAGCTGTATATATCGGGCAAACCAAACGGTCGATTGGCGTAAGACTGCAGGAGCACTTCAAAGAAGCTGAAAACTGCCAAATTGGCAAAAAGAGACAATGCGATTTTAAATCCACAGTGGCGAAGCATGTGATCAAAACGAACCACGCAATAAGCAGCGACAACGTTAGAGTCATCAAAGAAGTTATGAATCAGCGGAAATTGGACCCTAACGAAAGCCTACACATCAGCCGGATAGATAAGCAAAAAAGGATGAACAGCGACCTGGGCAATAATTACTCTCCCCTATATGCATTAAGTCTCTAACGATCTGTTTTAACAAAAATAAATATTGGCTTAGAATTACGTAGATTAAGTAACAAACGTAATCAGCTTTTGTAAAATTTGCCTTCAAAATAGATTAGTAGATATAGATATAAAATAGGATATAAGATTACCTGCTATTAGCTAAAAGTAGTTAAAAGGTAGTTAAATTTGGTTTTTCAAAAAGTATAAAAGTAAATGTAAGATGTTCGCTCACTGGGGAAGGAAGGAAGTACCTTCCGAAACGCGCGTATGAGGAAATAAAACGTATAATTCACCCAGAAAAGGAAATGAAAAATTTATGTTTTAAGATTACCCCGAGGTGAAAACCGTCCGGAAACTAAAAACTTTTTATATTTTATGTTGATGTGTGTGGTAAACTTATTGCCCTTCTGGTTGTGTAATAGCTTAATACATCCTTTGTTATCTTCAAAAACTTTTATGGGTGTTCCGACTAGTTGATTGAGATCTTTAAGAATTTTCTCAATCCACAACAGCTCTCTCGTCACTTCAGAAAAAACAACAAACTCCACTTTGCATGAAGAATGTGTAATGCAAGTTTACTTTTACATCCAATCAACAATCTGTTAAAAAAGCAAAATCCGAAGTTGAATTTTCAATCGGTGATGCCGCGTCCCTGATCTACATCGACGTAGCAAATACAATCGTCATCTGTGTATACGTTGTCTTTGCCAAGCCTCAATTTCAATGACCTTGTTGACTTTAGGTACTTGAAACCCCACTTCACCTCAATTTAGTCGCACTTTCTTGATGCAGAAATACGCTTTGCTAAAATTGAAGTTGCCACTGCAATATCAGGTCTTATATTGGTCGATAAGTAAAGCAACGAACCAATAGCACTTCGAAACACAGCGTTATTGTCAAATGGCGGCATACCAACTGTCTGATTCAAATAGCCTGAATCCAATGGATATTTTGAATCAACTAAACCGGCCAAATTGAATTAATGAAGCCTGTTCTCTATATACATGCTTTGGTGCATACGGAAAGTGCTGTTCTCGCCTCGTTCAAATTGAATTCCCAAGTAAAACTGCAATTCTCGGAGATTCTAGATCGTGAATTCTTGGTTCATCTACGATTCAAACCCATCCAATAGTTAGTCAATGGTCGCGGCTGTGACAATATCGTCCACGCAATTCGAAATTTAAATCATTTTATTTCCATCTTTCTTCACTTTCTTCCAATACAAACGAAAATCATTTTCGTTCTGTATGTATCTTCATGTCTTGGTCAAATTTGGAGTTCCACTCCCTTGCTCCCTGCTTGATACCATATAAATTTTTTCTCAATCGCATACCTTATTTGGTCTTCCTTCTTCGTAGCCTTTGGGTTGCCTCATATAAACATCATGAGACAAATTGCCATTCAAATATACTGTCTGGATATCATAATCACGAACTGGCATTTTTGTAGCATCAGCCACTGTTAACAAAATTTTCAAAGTGGTTGGATTGGCAACAGGTGTGAATACCTCATCGTAGTCCAGTCTGAAATTTTGCGAGGATCCTTATACAACCAATCTAGCTCTGGTCAGTCTTTGTCTTGAATACTCATTTACCCCTAATAGCCTTAGATCCAGGTGGTGAATTAGTAATTTCCCAGGTGCCGAAATTCTTCAATGAGTTGATTTCTTCGTCCATGGCTGCTTTCCATTCAGCTGCTTTGGAACTATTCAAAGCCTCATCATAAGTAAATGGATCAATAATACCTACATTTTCGTTCGTAACCTTGTTTACGACCCTATCGCCATACCAATCTGAATTTACTCCAAAATTAGGTCTCATTGAGCATGGTAATTCACCTCCTCTTTGGTCTTGTTCTGTTGATTTTCAATATCTTCATCGCCGTAGTCATTTTGCTCATTTATTTGTTCCTCCAGCTGATGCTTGGAACCTGGTAAAATTTCTGGAACCCTACCAGCCTTATTCGTAAAAACAACGTCTCGACTGATCTTTATTCGATGAGTATTGGGGTCCAGTAGCCTATACCGCTTAGTTCCGGCTCCATAGCCGAGAAAAACCAGCTTCTCCAATGTCTGATCCAGCTTCCTCCTTTGATCTTTTGGAATGTGGGGAAACACTTCTGCTCCGAATTGATAAAACTATCCCAAATCCAGTTTTTTTCCATGCCACAACTCATATGGAGTTACCGAACTATTCTTCACCGGCAAATAGTTCAAAGTATGATTTGCTGTATTAATCACCTCTACAAATATTGTTTGTGTAAGGTAGAACTCTCCAATAGATACCTGGTCACCTCAATCAACGAACCATTTTTAACGTTCAGCACGGTCATTCTGTTGAGCTGTTTTTGGAACTACATTCCATTGACTTTAATAAATTTTTGCAATGTCCCATCTATATAATCACCACCGCGATCCGATCTACTAACCCTTGGTGAACGAATTCAATCAATTTCTCAGTCACATCTGATTTCAGCTTCAGCAAACAAACATATGTACTCTTAAATTTGCTGTAATCGTCAATCAGGGTTAGCCCGTATTAATTTCCTTATAATGTAGCTAACTGAAACTTGCCACAAACGTCCATATATATTAAACCGAGTCTTTTCTTTGCGACTGTAGATAAATGCTGCGGGAGTGGTTTTCTGGTCGATTTATTTTTCAAACAAACATCGCAAACATTGATGTGCTGGCATTTCTGGATGATGATTCCAGTAGCCAAACACTGCATTTTTCGTATGTCACCCAAATGTTTGCGGCCGAGAATTTTATGCCACTCATGAATACACTTTGATATGCGAGAATCAATGACATTGTTTTCCAATTCGATTTAATGAACATCACCGCAACCCTTTACTGTGAATAGCATCCGTCCATCCAGCTTAACATCACACACATCAGCATTGAAAGAAACTTGGCAACCCTTCTTCACCACTTTGCTCCCCGAAAAAAGATTACATTGCAAAACCGGAACAAACAAAACAAGTTGGGTAAACAGACCTACGCTCATGTCAGAAGGGTTTTGTATTCAATTTTCAAAATGCAGTCACCAGATTGAATAAAGTCAAGAAGCATATCAATGACGATTTTATTGGAGAAACTATGAAATTCGAAGACCATACTATTATTAACAAAGTTGAACGAATTTCGACTTCTGAGGTTTTTGTTATTGTTCTACTCATAAATATCTCCCTTGATAATTATTTCAGATGTCCATTCGCGACGGAGGAAACACATTTTTCATGTATTTCCCCCCTGTGCCCCCACTGAAGCAAAACCTGACAGTTTAAGAACTGTTTTGAAAAGCTCCCATGAAAGCTATCATTTCATACTCATATCGGCTACGTTTGATGAATTTTTTTTCAGGGGCCACTCTCCTGTACTGTTAACATCGATTAATAGCCAATTTTTTCGAATCCTAGAGTTATTACAAAGCCCTTTTGTTAGAAACTCCCTCCCGCCTCAGCTTCAGTCATTCATTAAATTGAATCAAGTGTTCAAAGCATGCGCCTTAAACGTTGAAGTTGGGAAAAAATAACTCAAAGTTATTCAATCTTCGCATTTAAAACAGCCACTATTAGGGTTTTGTACTAAAATACAAAACCCTATTGCAATCACGACCTGTGTCCGTCTGTCCGTCCGTCCGTCCGTCCGTCCGTCCGTCCGTCCGTCCGTCCGTCCGTCCGTCCGTCCGTCCGTCCGTCTGTATGTCACAGCACTTTTTCTCCGTAACTATACAGGCTACAGCCATGAAACTTTGTGGAAAGGTCAGAAGTGGTGACCTCTTGAAAGTTCAAGGGTGAAAAAATTTTTCAAAGGGGTTTAAGGGGGGTCTCCCCATATAGGGAGTTGACCCCTAAAAAAAATTTTTCACCATTGGTAGTCGAGTAGGGTATCATTGGAAAGGTCTCAATGAGATCTTTTCAAAACAGGTTTTAGAATTGCCTTATGTGTACCGAGGGGGGCAGGGGAAGGGGAAATGTACGAACTTTTCGCGTACCCCCCCCTCGCGATTGGACACCTTCCAGCCGAAAAATCTGAAAAAAAATCATGAATGTAGGCCTTAATGAGTACAACAACAACAAATACATGAGAAGTCGAAATTCACTCAACTTTGTTAGTAATAGTATGATTTATCGATTTTATGTTTTCTTGAATAAAATCTAAATGGTACCCTTAAATTCAATAAAATTTAGCAAACAGATGACTATTTATAAGATTGATCTTTTCTGAAAGTTTAATAAAGGTCGAATAGTATTTAACGAAGTTATAGCGATTTGAATTTTCCTGTATTACTATGGAACAATGTGCCCTGTATTACTATGGAAACATATGACTATGGAGCCATATGCGCTTTTTACTGACTTAGACACTACAGCTTTGCTAGGATTTGCATGAAAATTTCAGGAATGATAGATATCATGAGGATGACTACATACAATTGAAACAAGTCGAAGAGGCAGGAGAGAGCTCCCAGCAAAAGGGCTTTGTAGCCATTCTAGGATTCGAAAAAAAAGGCCATGAATCGATGCTTACAGTACAGAGGAGTGGCCCCTGAAAAAAATTTCATGAAAGGTAGCCGATATGAGTATCAAATGAAGGTTCTCTATGAGAGCTTTTCAAAACAGTTCTTAAACTGACAGTTTTTGCTTCAGTAGGGGCACAGAGGGGGGGGGGGGAAATACATGAAAAATGTGTTTTCTCCCTCGCGAATGGACACCCGTGATCTAAAAAAATCTGAAAAAATTATCAAGCGAGATATTTATGGGTATAACTTTAACAAATACCTCAGAATTCAAAATTCTTTCAACTTAGTTAATAATAGTATGATCCTCGAACCTGACGTGTTTCTTAATTTTATTCGTTGCTGGTTACGGCATTTTGTAAGTTGAGTACAAAACCCTTCTGACATGAACATAGGTCTGTCTACCCAACTTGTTTTGTTTTACGATTACTGATACCACTAGCTGAACCGATTCTCAAAGTTATTCATGACACCTATCATTCCTGAAATTTTCATGCAAATCCTAGCAAAACTGTAGTGTCTGAGTCGGTAAAAAGCGCATGTTGTTCCATAGCCATATGTTGCCATAGTAATACATGCAGCGCATATTGTTCCATAGTAATACAGGAAAATTCAAACCGCTATAACTTCGCTAAATATGATGTAATCTTTATGAAACTTGCAGGGTTGATTAATCTTATAAATAGACATCTGTGTACTGAATTTCATTGAATTTAAGGGTACCGTTAAGATTTTATTCAAGAAAACATAAAATCGATAAATCATACTATTACTAACAAAGTTGAGTGAATTGCGACTTCTAACGTATTTGTTATTGTTGTACTCATCAAGGCCTACATTCGTGATTTTTTTCAGATTTTTCGGATCACAGGTGTCCAATCGCGACGGGGGGGGGACACAAATTTTTCGTGTATTTCCCCTCCCTGTGCGCCCCTCGAAGCAAACTTTGCTAAACTAAGACCTGTTTTGAAAAGTTCTCATCAAGACCTTTCATTTGATACCCATATCGGCTACCTTCAATGAAATTTTTTTTTCGGGGGGTCACTCCCCTACATGGGGAGACCCCCCTTAAATACCTTATAAAATTCTTTTATAGTTGAACTTTGAAGAGATCACCATTTTACACCTATATACAAAATTTGATGCTTCTAGCTTAAGTAGTTTCCGAGAAAAACTGCTGTGACACACGGACGGACGGACGGACGGACGGACAGACAGACGGACAGACAGGACGCGATTTTAGAAGGGTTTTGTAAAATTATTTTACAAAACCCTAAAAACGTCGCTTAACTGTATTTGGTGCACGCCGCTGCCGCTGATATCGTTTGGCTGAATTTTAATTGTTCCTACGCCTTTAACACCCAAACGGCGGCCATCTACTACAGTGATGTTGTTTTAGCGTCTATATACACAAATTCACCTACATTTTCAATACTGTATGTATACGCCAAGTGTGATATTTTGTGTATTTGAGGTATCTTTCCTCGACTGCATTATGAGCTTTGTTTTATTATTGGTGATTTGAAGCCCTACTAGCCTTCTCCTGGGATAACAGGTAACGACACTGACTGAACGTAGACATAGTCGCTTGGGTCTAGTTATTTTGCATAGTAGCGCGGAGATGCTACTTGCACATGAACGGCTCCGTTCTCATTGCTATACCGTCCACTTCCCAATAAAACATTGGCAGGTCTCAATGAAACCTTGGTAGGACTCGGCGTCGAAGTTCGCACATTGGGTTGGTTGTGTAGGTTCGGTTGAGATGGACTCGTGGTTAGTGCATGTCTGGCTCTAAGCACTTGTCTCCATAGGCTTGTGACATTTCTTGCATGGCCTCCCTGCTCTTCAAAGGGGACCAAAAAGGCGACTATAAACACGAACGGAGATAGTGGCTCTGAGGAGAGCCTCAATCAAACTGGAGCATTCTCACCTAAAAAATTGGAAATAGATCAACAAAAAACTCAAAAAAAGAAAGAACCAATAGTTCCAGCGATAACGCTACCAACGACGAAAAAAAAGAATGACAGTAAAAATGGACGAAAAACAAAAAAGAACGGACAGCATTGACGAACAGAAATTACTGCGACGTTCAGTTGTAGCACTGGGACAGGAGGGAATCATTTTGAGTGAGTTTAGTACTCAGAGGCCAACTTCTTTAGTGTGTTCCTAAAGGCAAATGAACCAATATCATCCCCTCAAGTTAAGATTAATGCTTTGGAACACCCTGGCTTGACGGCAAGTGGCATTGTGCACATTGGGGGGGACTTCAACGCTAAAGTTTTCGAATGGGGTATACCTTTAATAAATCCACGAGGCAATCGAATCCTAAAAGTGGCAGCCAGGATGGAACCATATCGGACGTGAAATTAGTCTCAGAGTCCTTAGTACCGAGCATACACATTTGGAGTATTCTGGAGGTCTACTGTTTCAGTGTTCATCAGTACATTCTGCTTCAGATCCGTGATGTTGTCTGTCAACGTCACCGCTCTTGACTTTCTACGATTGGCTGGAATATTGGAAGAATGGGCGTCGAGCGGTTCGTCGAAGTACTCCCACTGCAGAGAGCTGTACCGAAAATGCGTGTCACAGGTGCAGAGAAGAGGAGGACTGAGGATTGAATCTTCATATCTGATAGTCTCTGATTCGTTGCTGAGAGTTATTGTAGGCATGATATTTGTCGCCCTCATTACTAGAGAGCTCCGTGGTGTTTATCTGCGACAAAATGAGGACTCGCGAGGAGATACAGCGCCCACTTGACAATTAGCAGCAGTCTTGGGTAAATTGCCCGAAAAGAAGATAAACTTTGTGATTTATTCCAGATGTGAGATCGTGGCTCAATCGAAGGCGTTCACTTACTTCTATTTGACCCAATTTTTGAGTGGATATTGGTATTTTCAGTCTTACCTGCATAAGGTTAGCAAGTCACGATTGAAGATTTTGCTCAGGAGAGGAAGAGGAAACCTGCCAAAAAGGGATAGACTGCAGGGATAATGGAAAACCAAACTCGAATAGTATAGTCGTGGTGATGCTTGAATCGGCTAACAATTGGAACCATTCCGAGTAGAAATCAGTTTAAGCATGCCTAAATGGGCATTACGGTCTTATGTGGAAACAGTGGGGCATAACTAAGTTAGGCATGCCTAATGTGCGCCTAATAAGATCCTAACAGAGCACGCCTAAGATAGGCATGTCGAATTTGGGACTAATTAGGCCTGTTTAGCTTATGCAATTTGGGAAATTTTGCGTTTTATTGCAATATGGGGAGTGAAAAAATGTTCTAATGAAAATTTTGCACTTGAAAGTGGGAATAAAAGTTTTTCGAATTTTGTTAGTTTAGGCATGCCAAATTGGGCCCGAATGGAGGTATAGCTAAGTTAGGCATGCCTAATACGGGCCTAATGAAAAACTTGTTCTGTTTAGAATTTGTTTAGGAAACCCCCATTAGGCCGCAGTGCCGACCGTAACGCATTACCCCATAAATTCCTAAACATAACGTCGTTAGGCACTGATAGGGCTTTCCACATTAGGGGCCTAATGAGATTTTTCTAAGCAATTCCTAAATAGAAAAATCGTTGTTGTGAAAAATATAAACAACACTAAAATTTCTTAGTAAGAACTTCGCATTTTACGAGCATTCGTCAAATACGATAGTTCACGATAGTCTGGCGAAAAGTTAACGATATTTGTAAGATAGTTTGATGTTAGTCTAACGATAGTTTTGCGACAGTTTTTCGATAGTTTAACGATAGTATAACGATAGTATTTCAATAGTTTTACGATAAGGTTATGATATTTGTAGGAAATTTCACGATAGTTGGACGATAGTTTTACGATAGTTGTACGATCGTTTTATGATAGCTACAACCGGAGACTTTTGGATGACATACCCACAGATCACCAGGAGGTTGACTTGGATCTAGCAGGAGCACAGGCTGATTCAATTAAAACATTGGGCCTGATGTGGCGACCAAGTGATGATCAGTTCTTCATAAAGGTCAGCCAATCGGTGGAAGGGAAGACATTACCTCGTTCGGAGCTATGCGCAGTCTTTCTAGGCGTCCAGCTGGCCACCAGGACCAGACAAAATCCGCGCTACGAAAATCATCCAACATATTTTTGGACCGACTCAGAAATTGTCCACGCTTGGGTTTATTCCTCAGAATCTTCATTCCACACATTCATCGCCGATCGTGTAGCCGAAATTCAGGAAGGTTTATGAGCTTCCCAATGGCGCCATGTACGATCCAACGACAATCCAGCTGACATCGTCTCCCCCGGAATACCAGCATCAAAGTTTGCGTCATCAACTCTTTGGTTCTATGGCCCGCTCTTTCTGCATGGGAATGAAGGCCAAATCCTTTCAACAAAAAAATCAATCAAATCAGGGCCAGCAAATCACCAGAATTAAAACAAAGGGAGTCAGAAGCCACAGTTGTACCCATCACCAACCCAGGTGACCCAATATACCATATTAATCATCGCAATTCTTTCACGACTTTACAAGAAATAGTTGCCTACATGCTGCGTTTTGGCCGTCATTCCAGACGAGTTAAAACTGACAGGACTCCACATCTCGCACTAACACTAGAAGAGTTGCAGAGGACACTTATGTCCATAATTCGAGCGATGCAAGAGAATCATTTCAAAGATGACTTGCACAACCTGCAAAAACGCGGGAAGGTCAAACCAGGAATTGCTCTTTGGGATATGACACCAATCATCGACAACGATGGAGTCATGAAAATTTCTGGGCACCTTGGAAATTTATCTGGTCCCATGATACTTTCTTACAATAACCCAACAGTCAAACTAATCATGCGAAACATTCATGATTGACATCTCCACTGTGGTCCGCAAGCACCACTCAATTATACCAAACAGAGATTCTTGCCCATCAACGGGAAGGTCATGGCGAAATCACTTGTCCCACGTTGTGTGACCTACATCAAGGCAAAGCCAAAACTACTGAGCCAGCTCATGGCAAATCTACCCGAAACCAGAGTGCAACCAGCACAATCCATTCATAAATTCAGGAGTGGACTTCTGTGGTCCATTTTGGGTTCACTATAAAACTCGAGGGAAAAAACCACAGAAGGCTTATATTGTGGTGCTCTGTATCTTGGCCAAAAAGGCAGTTCACTTAGAGCTGGCCACCAATGCATTCATTGGTGCACTCATACGGTTCCTGGGCAGGAGAGGACATTTTGAAGAACTCTATTGCAATAATGCAACTAACTTTGTTGGTGCGATGAACAAATTGGCTGAACTCAAATCATCAGTATATTCCCAGCCTGCCCAGGGGACCATCATTGGCACGTGCAGTTCGAGGAGAATTCAGTTTAATTTCATTCCTCCGAGAGCACCTCATTCCGGTGGGCTATGGGAGGTGGCAGTTAATTCAGCAAAGCATCATCTTCTGGGCAATGCTTCATCGGCCTCACCTACTTATGAAGAGCTGGAGATTATTGTGATTGGAGTGGAAGCAGTTTTGAACTCCAGGCCGATTTGTCCCATGTCCTCCGATCCAAGGCATTTGGAAGCCTTGACACCAGGATACTTCTTGATAGGGGAGCCATTGACGGCTCAAGTTGATATCAACGCAAGGCCCAACACTTACAACTTGACACGTAGATAGAAGGAGGTTAGACGCCTGCGGCTGAACTTCTGGCAGCAATTGTTTCTTGAATACCTTAACCATCTCCAGAACAAATAGAAATGGCGTAGTCCAGCGGCTAATGTACAACCAGGGAGGATGGTAATACTGAAAGAAGATAATTGTCCGGTACAGCAGTGGCAAGGGTTACGATAGACTGGTACGTGTGGTGGAGATGCAGACAGCATGTGGTATTCGTAAGAGATCGATTCTCAGGTTAGCTCCATTGCCTGTTGAAGGCTTTTTTAAGCCACCTGATTCAACTTCCATCATTCCGGAAGATCCAAAAAATATTCCCGGACCATCGGATACTCATGCGCAGGACTACCACCAACACCCAAGAGAATAATGTGTGAAACCGGAAAAGTTTGATATGAATTCTTGAACTTTTTGTAGAATTTAAGACTGACAATTAAATTCTACAAAAAGTTGCCAAATGAATATGATTTTAATGAATTAGGAATTATTTAAAAATTTAAATCAGGATGTATTTGTACATTCCATTTGTACATTGTTTTTGTTCATATACTATTGTTGTGTTTCAGTGAGGATTCATTAGTTCTGGATCGGTTTATAAAGAGTGTTTTTTGAGGATTCATTGGTTTTCAGTGAGGATTCATCGAGGGTTGATCTGTGCAAGAACCGAACAGTCCCAGGTAAATGAGAATTCATTAGTTTCAGTAAGAACTCATTGATTGCATTTTAGTGGGGACTCAGTGAGGATTGATCTGTGCAAAGACCAAACAGTCCCAACAAAGTGAGCTGTCGCGTTGTCTCAACCAATCCAAGTTTTGATTGAGACTCACCTGTCCAGCGCGTAAATCCAATCAATTTAAAATTGGCTGGATCCAACAGCAACCCTTAGTTTCTGTTCGGTATCCAATCCAATTCGCGACAATATATATACGAGTATAACGGTTTATCACAAATGTGGATTTTCTTGGAAAATATGAAAATTGGTAAGTATTGTATTTTACGAAATGAAGATAATGGTAATCATTATGAACAAATTTATGTCTTTTGTTTCGATTTTGCCAAAAAAGTCTTTTGTGTTTAGGAAATATTTAGGCAAGATCCATAACTGCTTAAATAAGGAACTGCTTAGGCAAGTCCCATCACAGCCTAAATTAGGAATGGTTGAGGTAACCCCCATCACAGCCTAAATTAGGAACTGTTTAGACAAGTCCCATCACTGCCTAATTTAGACATTAGAATTGGCATTAGGGCCGCATGCAGAGTCCACATTAGGCCCTCACGCTTCACGGCATAGGAAAACAAGTCCTGGACCAAAGTAATATGTTAAACGGGTCCAAGCTAGGTTCTCAGGTTGACAGTGGAGTTGTTTAGTGGGCAGTCCAGTAGTTCGTAAGCATTGGGGCAAGACAACACACAAAAAACCATAGTGATATGGAAGTCTCCACTGAAAAAAATTAAGGACATTATGATGGCAGTGTCCAGAAGACTGGATGTTGTTTTATATGCGGTTAATGCATATATGAATGTTTTTATACTCAATTGAAAAGTTAATCTTATTTACATATAAGTTGTTCATGTATAACATTATGTTATCAGCATTATCTTCGCTGATTTTATGATTTGTAATATTTTGAGGTATCACCGAACCGCCTTTATTGCATATCATTATAAAAATGTTTAGATATTATTTTTTAAAGCATTTTGTTTAACAAACCTTTGCAATAGTATTCAATCGACGAATCATATTACGGAACATTTCTTCCTCTTTTGGAGGAATTTGTGAGATCAGTCGTCGCATTTGACCAGTTTTTGGATCTGGTACCCGGAAAGTATCGCTAAGCTGGCAATCTTCATTCACAATACCAGACCACGGGAATAAATGCAAAATACTGAAAAGAAAATAAAATGCAGTGAGAAAGGATAATTTGAAATTATTTGAAAATGTGATCATGCTACTAATCTATATCAAAGAAAGATAAAATTTTGAAAACTTTACTTGAATATTTTATATCAGAACTCAAAAAGTCATGAAATCGCATCGATGGGCTAAAGCAACATTATGCCACAAAATGTATACATAACCAACATGGGACACATACTCTAAGCATTACACACAAACAGGAGTCGGCAATAACAAATGAAAATGAAACACACAATATGTGAGTCCTGTGGATTTTTGTATTCATCCAGTTGGACCTCGTATTATAATTACAAAATTTTTTGCAATTGTACAACGCCTTCAGTCCTGAAGAAAGAAGTTGATAGCGCTTTAGATAGATATTCGATCTATTAGAAAGTGAATCAAATATTTGCTAAGGTTCTTCCTGGAAATCCAAACAATTTTAAACTTCAAAACCTTTTAAAGATGATCTCTATGACTATTTAAGCCATTCTTTATGCAAATGCATGTGTATCCCGTGCAGGATACAGATTGTTTCAATATGGTTGGGAATGTGAAAGGAGTAAAAATTCTCTATTAGTATCCTGACACATCCTTAAGAGAATACCAAAAACGAGACAACCCAGATTGGTCTTGGTTAGCTTTTAAACGTATGATGAGAAGTTAAACGTGTCCACAATCAATGACCCAGAAAGCTTGATGAAAAGCACACATATGTATGTCCTTAACTTAGAACAATTATTTACAAAATTACTTGATGTGTTGTTATGGATCTTACGCACATTCCATTTGTGCTGGGCTGAACACCTAAAGAAGTGTCCCTATAAGTTTTGTATACATTCATATGTTAATTATTTTAGGTTTAGTAAATTTTGAAAGCAAGAATTAAAAATTAATGATTATGATTAGAACTTAAATTGGTATCGTGTAAAGAAAATGAATTTTGAGTAAAATCTGACGTAAATGGGCAATCTAAATTTTTTTTTTAAATACAGGAAGGTAAGAGTTTGTATACATCAAATTTCCCTCAATTTTTAACTCTGTGGTATAAGATACAAAATACAAACGAAATGTTCAAAATGATGCTCCTTTGAGTTGATTCGGGTAACGTAAAGAAGAATCTGAAGAATTATTCAATTTGAATTATAACTGAAATTTTGGCGGAATGGAATGGATGGATTCCTTCTCGGTTTCAACGTTTAAAGGAACAACCACAAAATATAGTCTTACTAACCCTTCTTTATCTGAGGTAACATTTTCGAGGAACTCCTTAACATCTTTATTATCACCCATACTGCTGTAATACTTTTCTAAATCTTTAATAGTTTTGTGATGTGTTAACACGTTTCCATGACCACCAACTAAATCTTCCATATATTTACGTGTGCGCATAATTACTTCGGATAGTTGTAGCTGAAATTGGAATGGCGAAATTTGTATTTGAAAGTTTTGATATATTAGAAACGAATCTGATAAATCGATTACTTACAAGTAGTTGTGGACGTCCAAGTGCGGTTAACTTAATAGCAGCAAATCCTGTGCCAAAAGTAGCTCCTGAAAATTAATGAGATATTCATGTACTAAGCAGTAGGAGATGTGTAAAATAAAAGTAACAAAGTAACTTTTATGTAAATTATTGTACTTAACAACAAACGAAAGCTAAGCACACAAAACACTTAAAATAAAATGTGTTTTCAGTGTTGAGTAATATTTTTAATTAAAATAACTTAATAAACAGCATTTCGAGGAAGCTAAAAGGAAATAAAATCTTAAAATTCAGCTTACCACCCTCGGTGATTGATTCTGATATTCTATCATCCTCTTCAAATTTTTAAGATATTTATGGATCCGTTTGATAAGAAATTTAAATGATTTCAAATTTCCGATTGTTCAATTTACTCAATTATTATAAAAATTAATTAATGAATTAAAGATCATTTTTGTTAGTACGAAATATATCACCATGCAGAAAGCGTATGTTAGTCATGATGAGATGGATTATCAGGTTGCAACAAATACAGCAATATTGTTAGTTGGTTATATGATGATGGACGATTATGGCGGATTAAGATCGCAAAGAAAGCATAAAAAATAGGAAAAAAGAATTTAAATTAATACAAAAAAAATATACATGGATCTTAGATAATTTTTAGTAACGAACAAAAATATACGAGTAATGAAATTCATTTTGCAGTATCCTTAAAAAATTGTTTGATTTAATCTGAATTAAAATCGATGATTCAATTAACGCTACTATGAACTAATCAAATGAACACCGAAACTATCCTTGTTGGTATTCAACTTCTAACTCAAAAGAAATCCGACAAGCAAGTAGTGTAAAAATTTGACGTGGACTTCATTAAGTATTAATATACACTCTCCAAACCGCACACAAATTGAATGTTGGTCATAAAATATTGAAATTAAAGTACTCAATGAGCCAACCCTATTTGACACTTATGTCATACATGTATACATTCTATCTGATTTGACATTTGTATATGACTTTTCGTTCTTTTTAAATAAAACACCAAACGATATGGACGTGTGTTGAGTTTCATTAGTTTATTTTATCACTAATTTATCTGCTCAATTTAGATCTACAGACAATAAACTTCTTCATAAAAGAAAGCATTTCTTAACCGCTTCCCATAGGGGAGAATGTTACATACACTCTAGGACAAAAAAAACGGAAACTCGTTAATTTGTTGTAATAGTATTTTCGTAATTATTTTAAAGTAAAGTATTAAGTTTTTTATTCTTGAAAAGCAATAGAAAGTGGACAAAATTATGTTTTACTTAAGTAAATACAAATAAAGTGGCGAAGGAATGAAATCCACGAATTTTATTGTGTTGAAATAAATTTTCGAAAACAGCTGAATTTAAAATAAAATTAAGCCAGAATTTCCACTGGATTCACCGCGTATTTCCTCCACTGGCCGTGTGGAGGGTCTCAAGTCTCCTAGGCATCGAATAAATAAGTGTCTGAAAGTCATTTTGTGAAACAGAGCCCCACTCTTCGATAAGCATGGTTTGAAGTTGCTCAACGTTTGTCGGTGGTGGTGAAAGACGTCTAAAGTATCTCTTAATCACGTCCCATAGGACTTCCAGAAACGTGCTGGCCAATTCATTTTGGTAGTTCCTACTTCCTTCAAGAATTGGGTGACAACTCGTGCTACATGCGGTCGAGCATTATCGTGCATTAACACAACATTGTCCCCAATCAATGGAGCTAATGAGACTATATTCGTATTTTCTATGAGAACTTTGGCGCAGTCAATGATCTATTCTGTATGACAGTAAGCTCGGTACACGAAACCATAATTGACTGTCTTTGAAAAGGCTGTGACTCGCGCATTCTACATGGTCCAAAGTGCTCTCCACGTTTCCTTCACACATGGTTCCAGTCATCTGAGTGCGATAAACAACAGCGCATGATGAAAATGTTAACTTTAAATAACGCTTTGACATTGACAGTTTATTAAAAAAGTTTAAGGGTGACTTCATATAAAGCTACAAAATCGCTATGCTTCTAATTGAAAACCCTGTATTAACTAAATAAACGCCAGAAATCATCTTAGTTTGTTTTTAACTCCTGTTTCATAAATTCGGACTCACTAAAGAAGTTCAATGCAAAGATTTGCCGTAATTTCATTTGGTACTAAATTTACACTGTTCAAACCGCGGAAAGAATGAAAGTTAGTGATACAAGAAAGAAGTTTTTAACTAACTTTGTAATGCACTCACATGCATTTTCTGCAACATGACAAACAATCTCCGTAACCATCAGCACCTTCACCAGCATCATAAGCAACATCCCCAAGCGCAATTCCTGCATCACCAGCACTAGCAACATCTACAGAGACAATCCAAAGCTGCGGCTCATGTCCAACAGACGAGGGTGAGTAAGAGGTATTCGCAAAAGGTGGCCAAACCATTTCATGTGTCAGGCTAAGCCCGGTCTCACACACACACTCAACTACACGATGACTAGTGAGAGGCATGGCAGTGACCAACTAACCGCCGAAGACGTACCGAGTCGCTATATCGTTTGAGTATTTCAAAGATTATTCTTGCATAATCATTAATACACATTTATATTCTCGGGAAGACCGAATTACTTTCTTTTCCTTTCTATTATTTCATATCTTCGTACATATTTAATGATCAAGACCTACACTCATCCTGACATTTCAGAAGTGGGATCATTGTGCTCGAAAATTGTGAAATATCGTGTATCATAATACGTGACGCATATAATGTCCGATATGGAAAATTTTTGCGATTTAACCGTGAAGAAATTACGTGAAAAGTGCCGCGTATATGGATTGGCGTCATCGGCAAACAAGTTTGATCTTGTTCAACGCCTTGTCGATAACGCAAAATCTAGCGCGAGTATAAGTGAGACGGACGATACTCTTATCGAGAGAATTCGGGAGTTGGAGCAAACAGTACGACAGCTGCTGGCACAAAACTCGACAGTGGAAAACGTACACGATGCTTTGCATGTGCCACATAGCGCTTCTGCTCCGATTATCCGTCCATCTCACAACCAGCCATATGCGAGTGGTAGCTCTGCCATTGCATGTATACCGTATGCGTATACTTTACCGCCGCCGCTCACAACTCAGCCGTTTATGTATACAACGGTTCCGACTGTGACATCACCGATTTTAAATACCACGATTCCGGCCTCTACACAAGTTAAATATGCCGCCGCTCCTGTTAGTTTTTATTATTCTCAAATGCCACCGCCATCATTTGAATGTTCGAGTCCGCCGAATACAGGAACATACTCGTATATTGCTGGTGTTCGAGACGCGAATGAAGTGTTGCCGGACTTTAACCCTTTCGCGGAGTGGTCATTGAAATCAGACCAATTCATTCATCACATATCGCAGCTTTAAAATGCGTAAGGTTGGAGCGAAAATGTTGTAATGTTGGTGATGTACTCTAAATTAATGGGCCCGCGAAAACGTGGGTAGACAGTTCACCTATTTTTAATTCATGGTCCGGATTCGTGTCGAAATTTTTGACGAATTTTCCGGAAGCAACTAATGACGCTGATATACCCATTGAAATCACGGAAACCAAACGGAGTTCGCTCGAAACACTTGAACAGTACTTCTTTAAAGTAATTTCGTTGAGTAGAAGAGGTCATTTACGATCAGGCGATTATTAAATATTTTATTCGTGGTTCCATTGATACGGATTTCTCACGCATTGCATCTACTCAACCGTATGTGTATTTATTTATTTATTTTATTTATTTATTTATTCAAGTCTACTTAACAGACAGAAATCCAATTATAAAATAGACTTAGACAATTAAATATAGTTAAATATAATTCAGAGTAAGACAAATCAATACAACAAATCAAGCAGAAAAGAGTTAATCTAAAACATGAAAGAAATGAAGATAGAGTCAAGAACAAAGTTTGTAAAATTTAGTGCTAAGGAACATTAATCACTATTCGCAAAAAGTAACATCTTTAATTTAATTTTAAAAACAAAGTAGGACGTGGATAGAGAGCCAAGCTCGAGGCTGTTATGCATTCTGATGATTCGCGGCATAATTGAGTTAAAATATAAATCTGTTCGGGCGTACGGAGCCTCGAAAATGTGATTAGACCGACTAGGTCGTGCATACAGTCTGTATTGCAAGTCTGCGCTTAGGATGGAGGCAATTTGTTGGTGGTACAACTTATACAAGAAACATTGATCTAAGAAGGTTCTACGGGACGACAGAGAAGAGAGACGAAGTGTGGATGGACGACGCTCATAAGGCTCATAAGCTACGTTGAATTTGAAAAACACAATACGGGTAAACTTACGCTGAACAGCTTCTATTGAGTTCATAAGATATAAATGTCTAGGAGACCACACCACTGAGCAGTACTCAAGGAGCGGGCGGACAAGACGCCTGAACAAGCGAACAGCGGTAGCAATATTTGCAAACTTATGCAAATGCCGCATAAGAAAACCCGAAACTTTTGATGCCTTGGTAATTAGGCTAAAAATGTGGACATCAAATTTAAGCTTGGGGTCAAATATTACACCAAGATCTTTACATGAGTCTGCAGAGGAGAGAACAACATCACATAAGGTGTAATTAAAAATTAAAGGGACAATTTTCAAAGTAAAAGTCATTTTAAAACATTTGGAAACATTAATACGAAGGGAGTTTACATTACACCAGTTATACAGGTTAAAAAGATCAATTTGGAGTTGCTGACAATCTTCAAGGGATCTAATTGTCCGGAATGCCTTGAAATCATCAGCATACAGGAGACAAGAAGAGGAAATTACAGAAGGAAGATCATTGATAAACAGTACGAAAAGAAGAGGTCCAAGGATTGACCCTTGAGGGACACCAGATGTAGGATTGAATGGAAAGGAAAATGTGCCATAGAGATTGACACGACATGAACGGGAGGATAAATATGATGAAATCCAAGAATGAAGGGAACCGGATATGCCAAGCAAAGCTAACTTTTGACAGAGCAGAACATGGTTCACGGAGTCAAAAGCTTTCGAGAAGTCCGTGAATATTGCATCTACTTGAAGCTGTTTGTCTAAAGCTCTAGCAATATAGTCTTCGAACTCAGCCAAGTTCATAGAAGTTGAACGACCCTTTAAGAATCCATGTTGCTGTGGTGTGACAAATGAACTCAGGGACTCAAGAAGCCTGTTGTGCACAAGTCGTTTCAGCAGCTTAGAGAAACAGGAGAGGAGTGATATGGGACGATAGTTTGAGGCAGATGATGGGTCGCCGTTTTTAAAGATAGGAACAACATTTGCATCTTTCCAGTACGTTGGAAAGGTGCCAGTACTAAGACTGAGATTGAATATAAGGGAAAGAGGAAAACACAAAGAGGAACAAAGTGACTTTACAAATATATTAGGTAATCCATCAGGACCAGGGCTAACATTCGGATCGAGCAAGTTAATAAAGGATTCAACTTCAGAAGGATCGGTGGAATAGGATGTACTTGATGCTGGATAAGTTTGAATTGAATTTATAGGGGAGTGTAGTATGTCAGAAGAGGAAAAAGTAGAGGAAAAATATTCGGCAAATAGGTTAGAAATATCCTGAGGGGAGGAGGCTTCAGTGTTATTCCATTTGACAGTATGCGGGATGGAAGAGGAAGATTTAAGGGATCGGATGTATGACCAAAAGGGTTTAGGATTATTTGTCAGCAGGGAACTCTCTAAGCTGCTAAAATAGTTTTTCATGGCCGTTTTGATCTCTGTTTTAGCCAAAGAGCGCAATCTACAGAAATTTTGCCTAGCATCATCACTTCCGGTCAATTTGTAGTGCCTATGCCCCTTATCTTTGGCTCTTAAGGCACGAAGAACACTTCGGGTAAGCCAAGGCTTCATTTTCGCATTGCGAGGAGCTTGGAGCGGAGTGTAAAGAGCAATCAGATTATTCAGGTAATCATAGAATTTGTTCAAGGAACTATCGCAGTCAAGACGAGTGAAGAAGGTACACCAGTTGACCGAGTCCAGATTGGTTTTAATTGCCTCATAATTTGCTTTAAAGAAATTGTAACGACAAACTGAGGCAGTTCTCTGGGGTTTAAGGGTATCAACGGATAGTGCTAGAGACAAAGGTGGATGATGGAGATCAGGTTGAACATAAGGATGTAAAACGGGAGCTATAGATAGACACCTAGTTTGAAAATTTGACATGACAAGGTCCAGAAGACGACCATTAGGGTTACGGATATGATTAAACTGTGAAAAAGAACAAAGGGAAAGAAAGGAAGAAAGTAACAAAGAAGGATTATTTGTTGAGGAAATACCAGGTGTCCCATTCCACTGCCGGTAGATTGAAGTCCCCACAAATTATAATTTTGGAATGTGGGTGACGAGCAAGAAGATAGGCAGAGAGTTCATCGAAGAAGGCTTCGTACACCGTTAAGGGAGAACAAGAACAATCTAAATGTGAGCACATCATTAACGAACGACGAACGTCATAAATTCGAGCATGTCTTGATGAAATTTCGGTCAAGATTTACAACGAATATTCATGAATTGGGGAAATATTCTAATTATCAAATGATCATCTCGCTTAAAACCGATCAACCCGTTGCAGTAAAACCCTACCGGCTTCCGTATGCAAAAAGACAGATGGTCGACAAACTGATCTCCGAGCTTTTAGATGCGAATATTATAAGGCCGTCTGATTCTGCATACTCCTTCCCTATAGTTTTGATCGACAAGAAAAACAAAGAGAGCCGTTTATGCATTGATTACTGACATTTGAATAGCGTTGCGATAAAACAGCCGTTCCCGATGCCAAATCTTGAGGACTAATTTATGCAGCTGCCGGACATAAATATTTTACGGTTCTGGATTTGAGAATGGGATACCATCAAATAGAAATGGCTGAGGAATCAAAACAATACACCGCATTCGTGACGCATCATGGGCATTATAAATATAACAGAATGCCTTTCGGGCTCGTTAATCTACCTGGAGTCTTCCGAAATCTGGTAAATAAAATTGTTTCTAGAATTAACTCTGAAAAAGCAACAGCATATCTAGACGACATAATTCTACCGAGTGAGGATGTGGATGGTGGTTTAAATTCACTTGGAAAATTTTCCGAACTCAGAAATCTACGGACTGACGCTGCGGCTTCTTCTTCTTAGCACTACAGCCCGTTTCGGGCCTTCGATATCAAAAGCAATAACCGTGCTGCCGGAATGGAAGTTGAGTGACAGGCTGGATCCACGTCTCTAGAAAGCCTTTCGTTGTTTCAAACCCTGCAGAAGAGCCTCAGAATGGATTGTACCTTCGCTAACGACCTCGCAACTGAAAAATGGACTATAGCAATGGATCCTGGAATGTCAGATAACTCAATTACCCTGGTGCTGTTAAGCACTTTTTCCAATAGACTAGTCAATGCAAATTAAACATACTGGCAATCCAGGAAACGAACTGGACTGGAAGTAATATTTAAGATATGAAACCGCACACAATATTAAAAAGTGAGAAACCTACTGGGAAATAAGAATTCGGAGTGGCCTTCATTGTGAATTAGTGAGCTCAAATCGCACGTTATTGATTTTAAGGCAGTCAATGAACGGTTACATATGATCCATATAGAAGCGAATTTCCTCATAGTTAGTTAGACACTCATCTTAAAAAAAGGACGAAGAAATGAAGGAAATATTCTACAATCACATGAAAATACTAATCTACTCATTGCCAACAAACAACACAAGAACGAAAATTCTGGGTGATTTTAAATTCAAGGTTAGCAATGAGCTATCTTATTGGGAAACGAGTGGAGGATATGGCTTCCACGATAAAAAACAAATGATTCCGACAAGCACCTGATTGATTTTGCATGTCATGTAGCAGAAATCTAATCATATGTTCAACTTGCTTCCCACATCGACACATACATAAAATGACTAATTTGTGGCCCAACCGTGTTGGTTGTACTGCTTTAATAGAAGTGTTGGTGTCTTCGGGCCTTACATTTTCCCTGATATACCGCCAAAATTCTGCGTAGGATTGGCCATCGTAGGGTTTTACGATTAGTACCTGCTGCTAGGGTCTTCGTCGTAGCGTTTACTTTTCTGACACATTTAAAGGAGTTTCTTTGCGGCTTTCTTCGTTCTGTTGTCAGTACTGTCTTAAACAGTGGGTCTAGCGGTTCACACTCATAAATTGCCTCCTCTTTTGTCCTCTTAACCCAATCTCCTTCGATTAGGCTAGACGCCATTCTTTTATTGATAATTGACATTGGAGCTTTCTACGCGCGGATTTTAGGATTAGCTCTCAGCGATTCTTTAGCCTTCCACTCTTCTTTGGCCTTTTAGTCCTCTTTGGCCCTTAATTAGCTCCTCTGGTGAAGCCCTATGTGGTATAAGAGCTCCTCTAATTCAAGGAGCCCATTTTTTACACCTTTGCTGTTTTTTGCGAGTCGCATGCTGATTTTATTCTTTTTAAAATATCCCCCGCTTTTCAGATAAGCTGTTCTTCTAGATGCCAATTATAATCACCTTTTCTGGGAGTGGTTATCGGCTTCCATTTCTGAGCCCAAGACTTCCGCCACATTTTCACGTTGGCGATGAAATCACACAACGGTGCTTCGTTTGTCTGGTGACTCTCTTCTTTTTTTGGTTGTTTATTATTATTGCAGCTGTTTTGGCAGTTTTGAGTAGACAGCCAGCTTTGAAGACAACATCCCAGTATGCAAATCTGTGATAAGAGCTATACTTTACTACAAAGCCTGATATATGGACCCTCACTCAAGCGTCTGCAAATATTTTGCGCGCATCCATAAGGTGGGTCTTGAGGTGAGTTTTATATGCTATACAAGAAAGTGAGCAATGACAAACGCGGTGCAACGAGGAGTCGTATGAATTGTTCAACGAGCCGGATTTCTCCACTGTGATAAAACTGCGAAAGCTGTAATGGCCATGAATAGACAAAAGGCGAATGTCTTTAAAACGTAATCTTCAGTATAGCTGATTAACGGAACCAAGTTGGAAAGCTCTGAAATAGCTATTACGGCTTCCTGGGCGATGACAGCAAATCACTGCTCAATTTTCAAAACTGGAGGACTCGGTCGATGGACTGAGACAGCTGGGGGTGGCTCTTACGGGAAGCCAGGGCCTGCGAAGGGCCGTAGAGCTACGATGACGATAAGGATAATGTGATCAGTATCTAACATTTGGCATGTATCCTGTTCGTAACCACCAAGCATAATAAAATTAAGATACTATAGATGTTAGCAAAAAGATTTAATCCTGATAAGTATTCATAATAGGCAATCAGTGAAACTCCTCTGCTCAGAAATTTTCATCCATTACAAAGCTATTATCAAATACTCGTATTTCCGAATTGAAATGCTTTGAATGAATTCATTCAATTCCGTTGTATATATGGTAACGGCTTTGTTTTGGATGATAATTTCTAAGCAGAACTGTTTCACTGATCGCTTATTATGAATATTTACGTGGATCAAATCTTTTTTCTTACATTTTTAATGATTTCATTTTATTGAGTGGTAACTAACAGGGTAACTGCTTAATGACGGACACTACTTACAAAACCATATCGAAATCGATTTTTTCTGCCCATTTACCCATCCGTTCGTTTGTGTGCTTTATCAGTTTTTCTCCAAAACTACAGTAGCTACAGATATCAAACTTTGTGGTTCGCTCAGAAATGATGACCTCTTGAATGTTTGGGTACCAAAACAATTGTCAAAGCTTTTCACAGGGAGATAGGGTCACCTTAGACTGTATCTGGCATCTTCAGTCTAAGTAGCCCTTCGTAAGATACGTTCCACAGGTCTAGGCCAAAAATAGTTCCCTTGGCAACACCCAATGTAACTTCCATCCTTCCTTGGCTCTATGTCGGGTCGTAAAGCAGGCTTTGATCCTTCAGTTAGGCCCTCAGAAGCCCCATCAGATATTCTGGAACTTGAAAAAGGTTTCCAGCGTATCCAGAATATCCACCCATCTAGTGGATTTGAAGGCATTCCTAACGTCGAGTGTCACCAACAGGACGGTCTGTCACTTGGTGTGGCTTTATATCTCTGCCTTTTGGATCGGACCCACCACCTCTGCGATTGCATCAATGGTGGAGCGTCCTGCTCCAAAGCCGTACTGCCGAGATGATAAGTCAGCACGAATTGCGTCAGTGAGTATTCCTTTGATTAGTTTCTCTAGCACTTACCTAGCAGTGTCTAGAATACCTAAGGCCAGTATGCAGACGCCAATCCAAGATTTCACTTCCCCTTGCGGACCAGCACAAGCCTCGCCACCTTCCATAGTACCGGGAAAACCCCGTGCCGTAGGCAAGCGTTGAATGTGCTGAGCAGCAAGTCAGGTCAATGGTGATAGACAAGTTTGTTGCAACTAGTCTATCACCATCAGCTGGAATACCGTCTGGACCTGTAGCCTTCCTCGCTTTCAGTGGAAAGACCAGTTCCGGCAGTGTGAAGAGTAGACACTCTATTGCTGTTTTACCACACTGGCGAAAATATTTTTATTCACAGATTCTACTATTTTTAGCAAAGTTGAACGAATTTCAACCATTAAATTCTTGAACTTATCTTTTTTTAGCTGCTTATCTTCAGCTATTCATAAATACATTCAATCAAGTGTTAAAAGCATTAAATGTTACAGTTCGCGGAAAATGCTATGCAATATTCTCATTTAAAACGATCGCCATTTTGTTTTACGATTACGGATGTCACTTGTTACGGATGTGCTTGACAAATTCTCAAAGATATTCATCATGAATATGATTCCTGAAACTTTCATGCGAATCCTTGCAAACCCGTAGTGTCTGAGTAGATTGGAAGTGCATATTGTTCTATAGCCATATATAAAGTTGTTGCTGTATTAATACAGGAAAAGTTAAACCCCCATAACTCTGTTAAATATGATTCAATTTTTCTGAAACTGCCACAAATGATTAGACTTGTGAATAGGTACATTCACCAAGTCATCCAGTCGATAATTATATTCCCTATCCACAAAAAAGATGACAAGCTACAGTGCGAAAATTATAGAGGCATATCACTACTTTGTACGGCGTAGAAAATACTTCCTAAAATCTTAGAAAATAAAATCGTATCATACGCCAACAGTATTATTGGGGAGTAACAAGGTGGTTTTAGGGCAGATAGATCAACAACAGACCAATTGTTCACAGTCAAGCAGGCACTTGAAAAATGCTGGGAGTTCAACATAGACGTACACCAAATTTTCGTTGACTTCAAGCAAGCATACGACAGTATTGATCGTAACGTACTGTACCAAATAATGCTTGGTTTTGACATCCCAGCCAAATTAGTCCATCTTACCAAAATGATAATGACGTCGACGACCTCCCAAGTCCGCATCAATAACCACCTCACCGATGCCTTTGACACAAATATCGGACTAAAGCAGGGAGATGGGCAGGCCCCATTGCTATTCACGCTGGCTCTGGAGTACGTCATACGGAAGCTACCTGCCGATACGCGAGGTACATTACTATACAAGTCGATCCAGGTAGTGGCCTATGCGGACGACATCAACATTCTGTCACGGTCACTAACAACTGCCAAAGAACGCTTCTTGAAACTCGACAGCGAAGCAAAACTAGTAGGGCTACAAATCAACGAAAATAAAACAAAGCTCATGACGCAGTCGAGGAAAAGTACCCCAAATACACAAAATATCACACTTGGCGAATACAGTATCGAAAATGTTAGCAAATTTGTGTATTTGGGCGCCAAAATAACGAAAACGGGCAATGAAAGAGACGAAATACGCGGAAGAATACAGCTTGCAAATAAAATACTTTATTCAGTTTTGACGATCTTGAAAACCAGCTGCATACACAGGAAAACAAAGCTCCAAGTATACAAATCTGAGGTAAGACCTGTGTTATGCTATGGGTGTGAAACATGGATCCTAACCCAAGCATCCGCAAATATATTGAACGCCTTTGAGCGACGGGTCCTGAGGCGAATAATCGGAGCGAAGCTAGACGGGGACCAATGGCGAATTCGATACAACCATAAGCTGTATGAAATTTTTTACGAACGGGAGGTCTCAAGGATTGTAAACCTGCGGAAGCTGCAATGGGCTGGACACATGAATCGTATGGACAAACAACGGATACCCAAGAAGGTATTCGTAGGAAGAACTGAAAGCCGGCGGCCAGTGGGGAAACCGAGGAAACGCTGGTCTGACTCGGTCGACGAAGATTTTGGAAGTGGATGACGTGGTCAACGGACCGAGACAGTTGGAGCCGCTGTTTGCAGGAAGCGAAGGCCCGAAAGGGGCTGTAGTACTAAGAAGAAGAAGAAGAAGAAGAAATAGGCATTTACACATTGAATTTCAGGGTGCCCTTACGATTTTATTCAAGAAAATGTAAAATTAATAAATCATACTATTAGTAATAAAGATGAGTGAATTTCGACTTCCGATGTATTTGGTGTTGTAGTGCTCATAAAGGTCTACACTCTATGAGAGTGAAACATATAACGTCATCTAGGGACTAGTCCTGAGGTAAGCCACACGGAGATCAATGGCGAGTTCTACCATGAGCTGCATGAAATTTTTGACGAGCCGGAGGCCTCAACGATTGTAAGATTGTGAAAGCTGCAATGGGCTGGCCACATGAACCGCATGGACGAACAACGGATATCCAAAAAAGGTATTCGTTGCGAGAACTGAAAGGCGGAGACCAGCGAGGAAGCCAAGAGAACGCTGGTGTAACTAAGCTATCGAGGATAGTTCAGCCCTGCTCGGGTTTGAGAATTGAAGGACGCGGTCGATGCACCTAGACAGTTGAAGGCAAAGATCTATGATCGGGTGCTCAGGTTAATATTTTTTCTTACGAAATATTGAAGTATTGAAATAGAATCCATTAAAAATTAGCATCAAAATGTAGTCAAGTGAGTATTCTCGGGTGGTCTAAGAATATAAAAAAATGAATTATTGGAATGTCTTCTTCTTCGTAGCACTACAGCCCCTCTCGGGCCTTCGCTTAGAGATAGTTAGAGTATCTCATTTTTCCATGACTATATTGATTTTTTCGGAAGTTGTTTTGGTCATTACCATGCTCCCGTATGCCTGCTCAGCTATGATATGATCTGATTATGTCAGTATATATCACCACTCGTAGTCTGTCCGAAAAATCCCCTGAACTAAATCACGTTACTCCCAACGAGATTTGAGCCTGGGACCTTCAGCTTATGCATTCCTGCTCTAACCACTATACCACACAGACCACTTATTTGAATGTAACCTTTCGGTTTTCTTAGTTTTTGGCCTGCACACTGTTATGAGACCCACAGCAATGGCTACTTTTCTTTCCACTCACTCAGTTTCGGGCTGTAGTTAGTCTTGGCGTTGCAGGGCCTTTTGCGGGGTAGGGAGTCATCACTCGCCCAGTTGAAAGTGGTGAAAGGACGCGCTAGTCCCATCGGGTTACGCTAGCTCTCGTCGTGGGTCACAAAGTGCTTTGTTAAGGACGAGGTAACACCCCTAAGGTGGGAAAACTTCTGAGTGGCCAGTCCAGTTTATCGGTAGAAAGATTTAATCTTGTAAATAAAATATGTTACTTCCCTGTGCTGGTGGAAAGAACCAACCCAAGACACTGCAGAAGCTGGCTGCCAGCACGCGTACGTGTTGCCAGGTAAGGCCATTCCAGCTGAGCCCAGATCTTTAGTTCGCAGAGGCAATATTCCATCCCTGCTGTCCTCAGTGGACAATAAAAATTTTAAAGAAACACTTTTCATTTAAATCACAAAATATGTGCAAAAGTCGGAATGTTTTCGTTTTACCAGAAAATAACTGTGGTTTCCGGCAAAAAAAACAACATCGACCGCCACCGACATCCGCTACATAATTGGTGACCCCGACGTGATCAGAATGCCGAACGACGTTATACAAGGAGCCGCAAGCTATATATCTATGCGATTGCCCCCCTTTACCCCCTGAACCAGCGCGGAATTTCGTGGTGGCGGGCATCACAACAGAGGAGTCGAAGTTCAACGCAACGCTTTCTGCTCTCGACACTCGCTACGCGACCGAAGTGAAAGACATTGTGCTAAGCCCACCAGCACAAGAGCCATATAGCAAGCTAAAAGGAGAGCTAATTAAACGTCTGAATACATCGCAGGAAGAAAAGACGCGACAACTATTAGAAGGCGAAACATTAGGCGATAGAAAACCAACGCAATTTTTAAGAGATCTGCGTTCTCTTGGTGGCAATGCGTTCAATGAGGAAATCATACGGACGATCTGGACCAGCCGCTTGCCGGCGCAGACGCAAGCCATTATGGCCACGCAGAAGGACCAGCCTCTCGACAAAGCAGCCGAACTTGCAGACGCGATCATATTACTGAACAGGAGCAGTGTATCCCACGTAGCTCAGATCACGCCAGCAACATCACTATTCGAAGCTGAGCTCGGAGCAAGATTTGCACAGCTCACACTGAGCCTAAATCAGCAGATGGAAAAATTGCAGCAAGAAGCAGAAATGCTGCGATCGACGAGTCGCCCTTCCCGCCAAGATTACAGACGATCGAACTCACGTAATCGTAGTAATTCAAGAGCATGGAATCACCAGGATGCAGAGGGCTTGTGCTGGTACCATTCCAGATTTGGCTACGAAGCAAAGAAATGCAGATCACCATGTAAACTGTCAGGAAACGCAAACGGCAATCGCTAATGGCGGTCAGCGATTCTAGCCAAAAAACACGCCGCCTATTTATTGTGGACCGGGGAAGTCAGAAACACTTCCTAGTCGATACGGGCGCCGATCTTTGCGTTTTCCCTCGATCAGCAATCAAAAGCCCACTCAAGAAGACTTCGTATGAACTTGCAGCCGCTAACGGATCCATGATAGCTACCTACGGAACGACAGCGTTATCACACGACCTTGGCCTGCGGCGCACATTTCCATGGAACTTCGTCATCGCTGACGTCACCAAACCGATCATCGGAGCTGACTTCTTGGCACACTTTGGACTGCTGATCGATATTCAAGAAAGCCAACTCATCGACAAGGCAACGCAACTAACCTCAAAAGGTCGTGTGTTTCGCACCAACACACCTACTATCAAGGTCGTTTTTGGTCATACCTTATATCACGCGATTCTTGCAGAATTCCCGGATATCACGCGCCCCGATGGCCGCGCTCCAGAGAGACGTCATAATACCAGGCATTACATCCAAACGACGCCTGGGCCTCCAACAACGAGCAAACCTCGTCAATTAGATCCTAAAAGACTCACCGCTGCACGCAGGGAACTCGACGCCATGGTTAAACTCGGCACTGCACGTCCATCATCTAGCAGCTGGGCAGCACCTTTACACATGGCAACAAAACAGGATGGAGGTTGGCGACCTTGCGGAGATTATCATGCACTCAATGCACGCACAGTCCCAGATAGGTATCCGATAAGGCACATCCATGATTTCGGACAGGCACTTCACGGCAAGAAGGTATACTCGAAAATCGATCTGGTGAGAGCGTATTATCAGATACCCGTGGCTGAAGAGGACATCCATAAAACGGCAATAACAACGTCCTTTGGTCTTTACGAATTTCCATTCATGACCTTCGGACTCCGAAACGCTGCACAGACCTTCCAACGGCTCATGGACGAAGTACTTCGAGGTCTGGACTTTATCTTCGCATATTTGGACGACATTTTAGTGGCGTCTAAGACCTCGGAGGAATACCTGGAGCATTTAAGAGAAGTTTTCATACGGTTGGCAAAATACGGCATAATTATCAACGTGTCAAAATGCAAGTTCGGCACCAAAGAATTACTCTTTCTTGGCTACCTCATCTCCAATGATGGCATCAAACCAATACCGGAAAAGGTTGAAACGATTCTCAGCTTCCCTCAGCCAACAACCGCCAAGCAACTTCGTCGGTATCTGGGCATGATCAATTTTTACAGAATTGGCATGCCAAGTTGCGCAAATACACAGGCACCGTTAAACAACATGCTGCACGTAAAAAAAGGGAACGCCCTGCTCCAGTGGATACCAGCCGCCGAAGAAGCGTTCGAAAAAACGAAACGAGACTTAGCGCAAGCAACGCTCCTTGCATACCCCAAAGTCGGTGCAGAAATGGGAGTATTTTGTGACGCTTCTGACATTGCCGTAGGTGCAGCTCTGTAACAACGAGTTGATGGACTTTGGGAGCCACTTGCTTTCTTCTCAAAAAAACTCAGCCCAACCGAGTGCCGATACAGCGCTTTTGACTGAGAATATTTGGCAATCTATGTCGCTACTAAGCACTTTCGGCACATGATAGACGCAAGGATTTTCACGGTCTACACAGAACATAAGCCGCTGACATTCGCCCTCCGGCAGAAACTCGACAAGACGTCACCTCCACAAGCTCGGCACTTTGACTTCATTGGCCAGCTTACGACCGATATTCGGCACGTTTCGGGAAGAGATAACATCGTTGCCGATGCTCTGTCGCGAATCGAGGCAATTGAAGCACCCATCAATTACGCTGAGTTGGCAAAATCACAAGAGAACGACGAGGAATTAAAAGCTCTTTTACGTTCGGAAACGTCTTTGCAACTCAAGCAAATACATGTCCCAGGAACAGACGCTCAACTTTTCTGCGAAACTTCAACAGCAAAAGCCCGACCGTATATCACACCAGTTTTCAGGAGAGCCGCATTCGAATCCATACATCGCCACTCCCACCCAGGCAGAAACGCAACTGCGAAGCTCGTCGCACAACGATTCATCTGGCCAGTTGTTAAGAAGGACTGCCGCGAATGGGCACTAGCTTGCATCCAGTGTCAGCAATCGAAAACCACCAGGCATGCGTTCGCGCGTGTAGGAAATTTCGTACCGATTTCCACGAGACTCGAACATGTGCATATAGATATTATAATCATGCCGATATCAGAAGGAAAAAGATATTGTCTCACCTGCGTGGACCGTCTCTCACGTTGGCCAGAGGCCATACCGATTCACGACCAGGAAGCTGAAACAGTCGCTAGAGCCTTCTAGGAAGGATGGATAAGCCGTTTCGGAACTCCACTGCGAATCACCACCGACCAAGGGCGCCAGTTTGAATCGAATTTATTTCCTTCTCTCAATCGTCTTTCGGGCACCAACCATTTGCGAACAACCTCATACCATCCCCAAGCCAACGGGATGGTAGAGCGTTTTCATCGCCAATTAAAAGCAGCGATTCGATGCCACCAGCACGAACAGTGGACTAAAATCTTACCCAGCGTCATCATGGGCATCAGAGCAACTATCCGCGAAGACTTAGGTGCATCTCCTTTTGAGATGTTATGTGGACAACTCATGCGCCTTCCAGGCGAATTCTTCGAACTTGCATGCGCAGACAACGAACCAGCAAAATTCATCAAGGAGTTACGACGACACTTCGAGCAAATAAGACCAGTGCCAATAAGCCGACATGGTGCACGCACACCGTTTATTTTCAAGGACCTTACTACAACAACACACGTTTTCTTACGACATGATGCTGACGCAACCGCTTTGCAAATGCCATACGATGGCTCATATGAGGTAATCAAACGTGGCGAAAAGACTTTTATCATAAGGATTAGAGGAAAAGATATCACGGTATCAATCGAGTAAAACCCGCGAACATCTTGAACGAGATGACTCCAGAAGACCATGAAATCATTATCAGCAACAAGACAAATCAACAGACAGAAACCCAACTAGATCCTACCAACAACCCTGTCACAGAAAGATCAAGGTTGCAGCTACAAGAGCAGCAGCAACAGAAACTTCGACGATCAGAACGACGGGTTCGCTTCGTACAATGCTACCAAGCCGGACCCCAGTAAATCGTAATGCACTCATCTTCAACGTGACTTCATCACTGGCAAGGGGGTGATGTGGCGGCAACGATACACAAAGTTTCCGGAAAAAAAACAACATCGACCGCCACCGACATCCGCTACATAACCTTTAGTATTGTTTGAAACCTAAGATTTTGGCGGAAACAGAACTCCTTCACCTATCTCTGCTCTAAAGTTATGTCCAGACATACATAAAAGAGCTACAAAAATCATATGGCTGAAACTGACAACCTACTTTCCCGTGGAAGTTGGTCTAAAATAATTCTATTCATACATTTACCTATCTGAAACATTTTTTTCATGAAAACCAATGAAATGACAAAACTGAAATATCAGAAAGGAGTACTAATGGGTCGTAGACTGGAGAAGTTCTCGAGAGCAACTGAAAACCCGTATATCTTAGATCAGTTTGAACGTCTTGACCGAGCGACCGTGAAAATATGAGTATTCAGGCAAGGTTATAAGAGTATATCAACCGAAGATAGAAAACACAAAAAATTGACTTGAACCAGTTGTAATCAATCAAAATCGAATGACAATATAAAGGAAACTAAATAATGATCTATTATCGCAGTTTACTAATTGCTTTAACTCATAATAAGTTACATTCTATTCGCTAATTACTAGTCGCAGCTCCGTATTCGCATAGTAAATAAACTTAATATCTATAGAAGTGATGTTAATTTTATTAGACTGATGTTTTCGCAGAAATAAATTAAAATGAAAACTAATAAATGATTGTATGATAAAATTTTCCAATCTTACACAAAAATACTGTTAAATTAAAATTGATTAGAGGTAATACTATTCAATTTCTTGTGATTACTTACCGGAAACCGCTTCTAAACATGCAATGAATGTCTCCATATTACGTTCACATGTAGCTTCGTTCAAATAGAAATATGTCCTTGCACTACTGACTTTATATCGTCGATCAGCGAAAGATTTATCTACATGATACTGTGGTAATGTTCCTTCAGCGTCAGTACTATCTGCGACACTTGATACCGACGATCTAAAAAAAAAATATTAAAATAGTGAAGATGAATTGGATTTGTTTAAAATAGAGAATCATGATATACGTAATAAGTAAACGCATGAGTTGATATATTCATTGCTAATGTGTCATCGACAACACGGGAATGAATAATATGTCTTGAAAGTTTGTATGAAAGATACTCAATTGAGTAAATTTTATACATCGTATGATTAACCCATCATGATTTGTAAATTTCTATTGGAATAGTTAAATTGAGTTTTATTTTAGAGAGCAAAATTATATTTGACTTAAACGCAAATATTCCATATTGTTACATGTACAAATAATTCTGCGAGCTACTGTCGCAATCGTTTTCACAACCATTAAGAACATCAACAAAACGAATTTACTTGAAACCACGAGAACCCAATAAGCATGCTCCATTCATTACGCTGCTGGAATGTTCCCGCTAATTCACCAATGTACGAGAACTGAGTTGAATGATTAGAGACCCTATATAAAGGCGAGCTGAATGAATGGGGGGAATCATTCATTCGACCGCGATAAGAACTGCGATAGTGTGTGGAAAGCGATATTGTTCAAGTAATCGAAAAGTGATTTTCGTAATAGTGAAGTGATTTAGAAGACAATTGCGATAAGAAATGTATGGACAAGTGTTAGACTTTTAATAGTGAAAATTAAAATTAGTGAAAGTGTTAAACTGATTAACATTCTTGTAATTAAATCAACTCTTTTAACTTAAATTGAAAGACATTGCGTTTTCACTTTCCCGGAACATTAAAATTATTGGCCGCGAACCAAAAACACGCGACAATATCATTCGTTTAGGAGGTTGAAATCCAAAAAAAAAATTGAAAATGTAAGATTATTTGCTGAATTATTTTTTAGTATTCTTGATTCGATTAATAACTTGATAAGAAAAATAATGAAATGAAGAATGGAATGCTAACCAACTTACTCAACTTCGCGCTTCTCAGCTTCTTCTTGTGATAAATCCTCTTCAACTGAGTAATCCAAGATTGGTTTTACTCCAAAAGATCGTAACCTAGTGAAGAAAATAAAAGAGTTGAAATCAATAAATTGTTAATATCTAAGTTATATAACGCATACACATTCATGAATCAAATTGAGGACTACATTTGAAACTTATAACAATACCAATGAAACGGTAGGGAAAAAGAACTCCGAATAATTATTTGTTAAAAAAATATCTTCGTTCAATTTACATTTTTGTGTGAAGTTAATTTTCTTATTTTTTTCTGAAATATCACTTGTTTGAATGTTTTTTTTATTTTCAGCATCTTCAATTAAATAAAATTTATGCTTTGAAATTTATATATTGTAATTTCTCATTCACGTTTCTATAAATTACTAAAACAAGGCCTTGAAAGCTTTAGAGATAAAAGAATATGAGCAATATGGGTCAGTTGGATTGTTTACGCTACTTGCACTAGTTTGCTCACAATGTTTGGAAATTTTTAATCTTTGTATCTTATCGTAATCGTGAAAAATATTTATGCGAAGATACAGTTCGAACAAGAACGGATGATACTCATCACAGCTTTCTAGACTAAGATTTGCAAAGTGCTAATAAAAATTCACTTTACAAATTCGTATATGAAATTTTGTAGAATATTAAATGGTTACTTGGTTCAAAATGTTCAGAGGTGTAGAATGTTAATAAATACACTTATATTTTTTAGTAAAGTTACTTAAAATTTAAACTGACCCAGCTAATAGACTAAGTAACGAAAAGTTCATAAAAAATCATAGTCCACTCAAAATAGACAAAAAAAAGTTATAATTGGGCCAAAATTCGTACAGAGCTGAAAATTGGTATGCCCTTCAAATACTCGTAAACCATTACAAATGAAATGTCAAAAATTCCCTTCGATCCTACTTCTGCAAAAAAATTTATCCAAGGTCAAATGTAAAAAATTCAGGTGCGGAATGTGTTTGGGGGTGTGGAGTAAGTGCGATTTAGCACCTTAACTCCCTCATATCTGTGAGTACTTCAGTACTCATCTACCTTCCTGAGCCAGTTTCAGTCATTATTTAATTTGAAGAAACGAATTTTTACAGAGTTATTTGGCGGATAGTTGGGAACCGTAGTTCATCCCTGTTCCATACAGTTCGAAGGAATGCCAGGGTACTATTAGTATGGTTGTCAATTGTATCAAAGAGTTTCAGTGCCTTGTCACGTACTTTTTTTTGAACCGTCTCAAGTTTTATGCCCTTGTATATATCAGTGTTTCTAAAGTACCATGAAATTCTTAAGATCTTTCCAATAATTCTATTTTGGAAGGACTGGAGTGCTTTTTTGTTAGCTTTTGTCGTCTGGTAGAAAGTAGAACTAACTGATAGTAGCATGTCTATTGTTTCATTGTCAACGATAAGTCTCTGTGAAGCTTGTAGTCTTTTCCGTGTGATGGATAGGGCCTATGTTTTATCAGAATTAATCTTAATTTTCCATTTTTATTATTCCAATAAAACATTTAATGTCGCTGCAAGTTTGAAGTGATGACTCTATCTTGTCGTGTTGTAATAAACATACAGGTATTATCAGTGTAGACTGATAGTTTTACCTTTGGAGGCAGAGTGGGAAAGTCTGCAGGAAATATTGGGTGTTTTTAGCAAAATTTGATGCTTTATTGTGGAAAATCCTTACAATATATTTTATTGAAAGCATTGTCCATCAGAAGCTACAACATTTCCCCATCTTTCAGGCAATTTATGAACTCCATCCCAAAAAATTACGCCGGCTTGGCGGGCAAAAACGAATCTATCCAATTTCGGATACCTTGCTCTGAAGTGAAGCGTATTCCGGTAAGGACGTTTTGCATCGAGCGAAATAAATGAAAGTCACACGGAGCAAGGTCCGGACTATAAGGTGGGTAGGCCAAAACTTACCATCCACTATTTTCCAAATAGATTTTCACGGGTCTTGCAACATGCGGCCGAGCGTTGCTATGATGAAAAATTATAGCCTCGTGTCTGGTCGCATATTCCGGGCGTTTTCCGATGATGGCACACTTCAAATGAATTAATTGTGTTCGTCAAAGATCACTTGTGACTCATAATAAAACGGCCCCTTCTGATTTCACCAAATACACAACATAACCTTGTCGCCATGAATATTTGGCTTTGCCGTTGATTTGGCTGGTTGGCCGGGCTTCACGTATGACTTTTTGCGCTTAGGATTGTGATAATGGATCCATTTTTCATCCTCAGTCACGATCCGATGCAAAAATGATTTCTTTTTATGGCACTCAAGCAGCATTTCAGACATACAGAAGCGCCGTTCAACGTCTCTTTGCTTCAACTCATAACGGACCCAATTACCTTGCTTCTGAATGTATCCGGCGGCTTTCAAACGTTTTGAAATGGCTTGCTGAGTCACTCCCAACGTTTTGGCAAGTTTATTTTGCGTTTGACCTGAATCCTCATCGAGAAGCGTCTCCAATTAATCGTCTTCAAATTTTTTTGGCTGTCCTGGGCGTTTTTTGTCTTTGATGTCAAAATCGCCACTTTTAAAGCGTTGAAATCATTCAAAACACTTTGCTAAAGCATCGTCGCCATAAATTTTTACAAGCAAACAATGACTTTCCGCAGCAGTTTTCTTTGCAAAAAAATGACCCAACAGAACCTCCCCAAAATGCTGTCTTTTTCTCCAATTTTCGTAGTTGAAAAATAATAATGATGCACACAAGATATAATTGTTTTGTTAACTGATTTTGAAAACTGTCAAATGTCCCTTCAAAATGAAATATATATAAAGTTCCAGCTTTCACGATATTCCGGCTATTAAGTTGTACACCCAATATATAGTATAGGACCGGTGAGATGGGTGAACCCTCAGAAACTCCAGCATCGATTGGTCTCAGGCTTGAGAGTTGTTTTCTGACTCGGAATGTTCTCCCTTCCAAGAAGGAGCAAATAATTTGAGTGAGCCACAGTGGCATATTGAATTGATGCATTTTGAAGATAAGTCCTGCATGGCAGACTTTATCAAAGGCCTGAGCTATGTCAAACGTACCTAGACCTGTTGAGTTCCTGCGATTTAAGCTGGTTCTGATATGTTGGACTTCTCTAACTGGAGCTCAATAGAGGGTTGTTCAGCTTTAAAGCCATATTGTTTTTCCGGTATAATATCTTTGTCCGATACAACCTCAATGAGACGATGCAGAATCACCCTTTATGCAATTTTCGACAGCGATGAGAAGAGACTAAATGATCTCCAGTTTTGTGGAAATTCTGGGTCCTTTTGAGGTTTCAGAAGAACAATAATAACCGCTGATATCCATTTTTTGGGATACTTTTGCAAACGGAATATTGCATTAATAATGTCAGTGCGTGTTTGTATAATATTGTCTGGCAGCCAATAAATCATTGTGTTTGTAATAGTGTCATGTCCAGGTGCTTTATGCTTATTGAGTGTCTGTATAATGTTTTTGATTTCATCTAAGTCCGTTGGTTCAATCCTGTCTTCATTTTGAATGTTTTCCATCCGGAGCCTGTTGATAGAAGATTCAATTCTTTCTTCAGTTTCAAAGTCCTGCTCGTCCGAAGTATTTGTACGGAATTGCATTTCCAGAGAATTTGCAAATGCTCCAGCCTTACCTGCATTATAGAATTGCATCCCATTCGGACCATGAATAGGCGGTACAATAATTTTGCTTTTTATCCGAAAGTATTTGGACATTCTCTAGAAACTGCCACACCCAGGCTCGAGACTCTAATAATGCTCTTTCATTGCTCGTTTTGGAACACTCTCATCTTAACACGAATTTCTTTTTTCATCCGAGTAGTTTTTATACGTAGTGTAGCGTCACCTGTAAACCTAGCTGGGACTAGGACTTGATTCCTTCTTCTTATCAGTTCTTAAATGTTCTAAGGGAGTTCATAGGGATTCGTTTCCCTTCTCGAAATTATGACCGTATGGTCCTATTTTGCCAGTAAAATTTTCTGAGTTACGTTCGCAACGATGTTGATGTCGTCGGCCGTTTCAGGTGATTGAAAATTAGTTCCAATGGCCAATGTAACTTCAAACGCTTTCCAGTTTGTAATTTTCTTTTTCTGTATAGGAACATTAATGAAGATGTTTTCTATGAGGAACAGGACTGGTTTGTGGTCGAAAGACAGTTCGCTGAGGACATTTAACTGAACGTTTTTTGTGTACTCACGATATTCCAATGTCTAGTGCAAAGCCATTTCTTAATCTGTAATGTGTTGGCTCATTGGGGATATATAAGCTGAAGTGGTTGGCTGTGATGAATGTATTGAGCTCGGTCCCAGCTTTTTTGCTTCTCACAGCTCCCCAAAGGCGATGATGGGCATTTAGATCTCTTGCTATGAAGATAGGGCCTTCAAAGGCAGCAAGTGCTCTAAGATTATTTAAGAGATTTCCTGAAGGATTGTAGGCAGAAATCACAATGTACTCTAGAAAATCAGTTTGCACCTTGATCGCTGTGGCCTCTAGTTTTTGAAGTTTTGGTGTATTAATGAGATAATGACTCACGTTTTGTCTCCCGAGAATGGCCGTTCCACCTCCTCTACCCATCATTATGTAATTTCTGTACCTAGTGTAGTTAGGGATGCGGAAACGTCTTCCAGGCTTCAGAAAGGGTTTTTGGATCATAGCAATATTGAATATATGATCAAATATAAATTGTTATATTTCACCATTATGGCGATGCAAGGAATTCGCATTCTACGTCAAAATTGAGACGTGGTTCATTAAACTTATTTGTGTTTAATGTTGATGACATTTTGAGATGCAGCAAAGATGGTTTGAATCATGTATGCCATCATCTCTTTCATCATATTTTGGAATTGGGTCTGTATTTTGGCAAATATTTGATCCGCATTGTAAGGTTGATTTTGTGTGCGTGGAAGTGCCTGTGCCGTGGTTGTTTGTTTTTGTGCTGGTTGTTTGTGGGTTGGGCCGCAGCAACATACGCGAACAATCTTCTCACATTCTTTAGATTCCTGGGACAACCTCCGTAGCTTGCTGGATCTTCTCCGCCACAGTTGACACATTTTAGTTTCTCTTCAATTTTCTTTGGACAGTCCGGGGAGTGGTGAAGCGAATCGCATTTAACACATCGAGGTGTGATATTGTATTTCATTTTCAGTTAGTGCTTTTGTCAGTCATCTGTGATCTGTGGGTGTTGTTGGTATGATTTGTATGCCAAGGTAGAACTTTTTCACGGATGTGCATGAGATGTTTTGCGTTTACATAATATTAAGTTTTTGGGACCATTTTGAGGGCTCTTGAAGAATGAATGGTGTGATTTTAGGTTCTTGTGTTTGTAGTGTTCAGTAGTGTTGGTTTTGGTTTAGATGTAATAGCCATGTCTGTAAATGTCCAGATGGTTTTGGTGGTGGAAGGGCAGAAAAAATTTCATCCTTTTTGTTTTAACTGCTACTCATGCAGTTAACTTTCATCTCACTTTCTGAAGTTTCAGAAGAGGAACAAGACTTTGGAGGTGAAAACGTCCTCACTTTTCGTTTATTCATCTGTGTCTTTCTTGGATTTCCCGTTTGCCTTAGCCTTATTTCCCGGCAGTTGAACTATTTCTGCATTTTTGCAGCTAATAATTTGTTTCTGTTTCGCTGGTCGGCCAGCTTGACATTAGTTTTTGCAAGTGTGCAACTGCTTTACAAACACTAGATCTAATTTTAATGTAGTATTGTTGGGCTGGGCGACCAGCGAAGCAATTTGCTCGTCTTTGTCGGATATGTCCATTGACATCCTGTCCTCCAAAAGGAAACTATCTATATATTATTGCTAAATATCCGTCGAATAACTAACTTTCACTTCAATATAATATAAAAAATTCAAAATTAGGAAAAAAAATATGACTGAAGCTGACCCAGGTCTGTAAAAGAATACCAAAGTACTCACCCAGAATTTTGTCTTCTATCTCTTTTCAATTGATTTTGTTATCTGCTATCCCTTTCTATCACTTTTTATCGTCTGTCTCTTTTTCTCTTCTTTCTTTTCTATTTTTGTCTCCTTCTATCTTCTACCTATCTTCCGTCCCTTCTTATCTTCTTTCTCCTTCTAACTTCAACTTCGTATCTTTTGTCTTCTTCTTCGTATGCACTTTCTTTGTTATTCTTTTCTCTTGCATTCACTACCTATTCTTCTTCTATATCTTAGCCCTACAGCCCCTTTCGGGCCTTCGCTTCCTGCAAGCAGCACCTCCAACTGTCTCGATCCGTTGACCGCGTCATCCAATTCCGAAATCCGAGCAGCGATAAACTGTCTTCGTCGACCGAGTCAGACCAGCGTTTCCTCGGCTTCCCCACTGGCCGCCGGCCTTCAGTTCTCCCAACGAATACCTTCTTGGGTATCCGTTGATCGTCCATACGATTCATGTGTCCAGCCCATTGCAGCTTCCGCAGTCTTACAATCGTTGAGACCTCCGGTTCGTCAAAAATTTCATAGAGCTCATGGTTGTATCGAATTCGCCATTGGTCCCCGTCTTGCTTCGCACCGATTATTCGCCTCAGGACCAACCAATCAAAGGCGTTCAATATATTTGCGGGTGCTTGGGTTAGGGTCCATGTTTCACACCCTAGCATAACACAGGTCTTATTACAGATTTGTATACTTGGAGCTTTGTTTTCCTGTGTATGCAGCTGGTCTTCAAGATCGTCAATACTGAATAAAATATTTTATTTTCGACCTGTATTCTTCGGCGTATTTCGTCTCTTCATTGCCCGTTTTCGCTATTTTGGCACCTAAATACACAAATTTGCTAACATTTTCGATACTGTATTCGCCAAGTGTGATATTTTTTATATTTGGAGTATTTTTCCTCGACTCCGTCATGAGCTTTGTTTTATTTTCGTTGATTTCTAGCCCTACTAGTTTTGCTTCGTTGTCGAGTTTCAGGAAAAATTCTTTGGCAGTTGTTAGTGACCGTGACAAAATGTTGATGTCGTCCGCATAGGCCACTACCTGGCTAGACTTGTATAGTAATGTATCTCGCGTATAAACAGGTAGCTTCCATATGACATACTCCAGAGCCAGAATGAATAGCAATGGGGTAAGCCCACCCCCCTGCTTTAGTCTGCCTATTCTACCTATTCACTGACTATTTATTATTTAGTTTACTTTCACTCTATAATCGTTAATTGCAGGAGATGGTGGCTCGTCAACGTCTCCTATGCAACTATTTGCATTGGTTTTAAAAAAGAAATTCAGGTTTTTTCCATTTTCAATGTAAGTAAAAATAAGAAACTATTTTGGATATGTTACTCACACACAAAAGCTTGTACAAATTGAATGTATAAGGCTATATTGTTTGTCTCTAATTCCCTTCATCCGTAACTTTGCATAACATCTGCCAGCTACGTCATTTTTCGAGTGTGAAGGGTCGCATACCTGCCTATTTTTGAAGGACGTGCCTATAGACCCTGTGTTATTATTTCAACGCATGAGCATTGCTAAGGCATTTGAAGGTGAACCTAAAAAAATTTTTGAACATGAATTTGCTCCTTACACTCCGATGCAATAGGAATGAATAATATTATGGTCAGATTTTTAGGATTGCTTTGAATATGCAAACATTGAAATTGATAACATAAATGCTACCTACATCATCAATGGAGGGTATCTATTGTATTACACCTGTTTTATGCGATTGATAGCCCAGTCATATTAGGGCTTTCACCTCGGAATGAAAGATAATAAGCTGCAAATTGGTATGAACCTTTGTTTTGTCATTCTAAATGTTGTCTCAAAAGTCACAATCGTTATCGTGTCCGCGTCTCAAGATATTCAAGGTCAAAGGTCACAAAAATCGGTTTTTCGCGAATATCTGGCTTCCTATCGGTTAAATGAGATTTGCATTTATTATAAAAGTTGTAGGCTATAAAATTCCCTACAACTTTTGTTTAAACTTTTTTTTCATACGACCAACCGTTTTGAAGGTAGAGCGCGAAGAGTGCACATCGTACAGTCATATACGGCCTAATGCAAGGTCAAGCGTGAGTTATGGTTATCAGTACGTTATAAAGTCAATTATTTACTTGGAAATTATAATTATTAAACAATGCCTATTATTTATGTACTAACTATTAATTATTTATATTTAATTAAAGTAAGTAACTTGATTATTTATATATAATTATTCATATTTAACTATTTGACAAAACAAAGGTTCATACCAATTTGCAGCTTATTATCTTTCATTCCGAGGTTGACCCCTTTTTTTACCTAATATGACTGGGCTATGAGCTGAAACATTTCATATTATTTTTGAAAAACATTTTCATTATGTACAAAGACATTTTGGTCATAACAGTACGATTGTATTTGATGGTTATACTGATGCCTTTCAACATTTGTATTGGGTGTATTATCAAGTCTAGGTGTGGCTAGGCAATGAACTGGATCCAGAAGAATAGGCTTGGAAATTAATAGATGGCTGTTTGGGGCCAATTCAAACTTTACCCCCGCCTGCTTCAGAAAAACTGCTTAATACGGTTTTTCGTAACTGCAAGACGGATAGTAATAAAAATTTGTTTTGTTCGCCAGTATGTATCAATTGTCAGAGTCAGACTTGCTCCAATATTGAATTAAATATAACAGATGACAATATTTATGATGTTAATGAAGAGGCAACTGATGCATCTCTTTCCTTAGAGCAGCGTACAGAAATTCTGCATGGAGTAGAAGCAGAAAGTGAAGTTCAAGAAATAATTGTTGAAGTAGAATTATACAATTATCTATCCTTATCACAATAAATCGTCGAGTATGTGTACTGGGGAAAAAACGTAAAAAAATGCGCCATTACCTCATAGGTGGTGTGGAATGTGTGTATACTATGTAGAATATGAATTTTTCAACTGTTAAAACCGTGATATCTCACGAATATTGAGTCGTAGGAAAAAAGTATCGGAGCAATTTTTGTAGAAAACTGCATGACCTACAATTTTTGTGGGACCTATTTTTACGATAAAACTTACTGTTTCTGAGTTTTTTACGTTTGACCTTGGATAAAATTTTTCGCAGAATAAGGATCGTAGGAGATTTTTGACGTTTTATTCGTTATGGTTTATTTAACGTGCATACCAATTTTTAGCTCTATCTGAATTTTGGGTACGTTGAATGTCTACTTTGACTGGACTATCATTAAATATAACTCTGTTAGTACCACAGTCGCAACAACATTTAAAATTTATTTCTAAGCATTCCACACAAACAAAAAATTAAGTTTAATTCAAACCAAAAACCTCATTAAAGTTGGAACAATCGTGTAACGGTCCTCCCCGGCAACAAAATGTCCGTAGAATGTAGATTTCATTAGTAAATTAAATAGTGTTCCACCAAATACCGATTTAGTCCATTTCATAATCTACTCTTCCGCGCCAATATCGGAATTTGACAAAAAGTAGTTTATAGTCATTCAAAATGGCAGCCATGTAGTTTTATGTCAAAGCCAACCACCAAAAGTTCCATCAAACAATTGTGTTTAAAATATAAAAATATAATATAAGCCACAACCAGCAATCCGTATGTAATCAGCAAATAAATTATTACGCATTTGCAGCAAACCAAATAGCCATAAATCAAGGTTTTGTATATGAAAAGAAATATAAAAGAAGAAGAAAAAAACTACATTAGTTATGCTAGCATTTGTATATTTTAATTACCTTTCTAATGTTGGTACTATTTTTATTTGATCTTCGCCGGCGACAAAATGTCCATAAAATGTTGCTTTCATTAAAGACTCGAAAATACGTTTGCCAAGAATATTGCGCGTCCATCGCATAAGCTGGAATATTATTGAATTGTTTTTGATCCAGATTAATTTAATTGATTTTTGAAAAAATAGGAGAATTTAGTTTGAATATTTATTTAAACAAATTAGCCAATTCAAATCTAATTTTCAAAGTTTTCTTAGCACTTTTTTTCAAGGATAAAGACCACCAAACTCATTAGAGATAAGTCATATCAAATGTATAACAACCATTCAATGATGCAACAACCCTTGAGTGGTACAGTCGAATTCAAAGAGATCCCAAGTGACTTTATTGTGAAAAATTTATTTATCCGTTTACTTTGATCATTTTGTTATCTTGTTCGGTGTGAAAGTTAGAATTGAATCAATCGAAAGTGGCAATCCTGTTAATAACAGGAAAAAAAACCATGTATACCCCATTATTATCTATGACCTTTTGCCATTTCTTGGGTAGAGCCATTATTCCATCTGTGTAGAATTTTATCGGCGAAAAACTTAGCCAAGTGATTTTCATAGTCCCTTTTTGAAATGAATTTATTTTACTAAGGAAGTTTTGCAGAGACCGAAACAAATGGATGGATCAAAACTTCACAGCCAAGCTTTGTCAATTTTGCCGGGTCATCAAAAATGTGTGTGTTCTGGCATTGTCATGATGGAAGACAATACCCTTACTATTGGTCAATTCTTGCCGTTTTTTTTGAATTGCTTGTTGCAATCTGGCTAATTGCTAAGTACAGAGCCGAGAGCACCTCATGATAAACAATTCCCTTCCAATCCCACCATACACACAGCATAACCTTATTTGATGTCAATCCTGGCTTTGAAGTCGTTTGTGATGATTCACCTTTTTTGACCATGATCTTTTTCGAACGAAATTCTCATATCTTACCCATTTTTCGTGGCCCGTAATGATTTGCTTCAAAAACGGCACCATTTCATTGCGTTTTATTAGCATTTCGCAAATGAAAATTTGGTCCATCAACTTTTTTTGTGTTAATTCATGCGGCACCCAAACGTCGAGCTTCTTTGTGTATCCAGCCTTATGCAAATGGTTCAAAACTATTTGGTGATGGATATTCAGTTCTTTAGCAATGTGATGGCCGCTTATGGGTCGGTATTCTTCAATTTTTTGTAAGATTTCATCGACTTTTTCAGTGATTGGTCGACCTGAACGAAGTGCATCTTTGACATCAAAATTTCCAGAACAAAAACGAGCGAACTATCTCTTGGCTATGGCTTTTGGTAAAGTATCTTGACCAGAGACATCACCAATTTTTTCACGAGCCTGCGATGTATTCTCACAATAAAGATTGTAGTGATATTGTAAAATGTAACGATTTTTTTCAGAAATTTCACTCATTTTTAAATAAATACATCTTTTGACACGAATGACGAAATACAAAACTGTCCATATGGAAATTGTAGATTGGAATGTCATCTTTCAAACGCAACCTGATTAGTTTTCCCCGATATATGACAACAAACACCATCTAGTGACAAACAAGGCTCATTACTTTTTAGACTATCCAATATATAAAGGGTGATTCATTATGAGTTTTGATTTTCAATAAGCTTTTTTTTGACAGATTGCGTGACTCCTGTCTAACTGTGATGTAATTTTCACTCAACATTGTTTACAAAATCATCATGAAAAGACTTAATCCGCAACAACGTATCCGAATCGTTCAGCTGTATTACGAAACTCAGCGTTCTGTGAGAAATGTTTTTCGTACTCTTAGAGTAGCATATGGTGTGCATCGTCGACCTACCGAAATCACTCTAGACAATACCATCTGCAAATTTGAAGCCCAGCATACATCGTTGGATGATATTCGACCGATTAGACCACATCCAGCACGTAGTGTAGAGAATATAGCCGCTGTAGCTGAGAGTGTGACTGAAGACCGTGACAACTTGGCTTGTCGTACGCAACAACTTGGCGTATTTTATGTGAAGATCTTGGTTTGAAGGCATACAAAGTTCAAATCGTGCAAGAATTAAAGCCAGGTGACTTAGGGTTGCGTCGTGTTGTTAGTGAATGGGCTATGAATCAGCACAATGCAAATCCGCTGTTTTATCGCAAGTTTTTTTTTTCAGCGATGAGGCACATTTTTGACTCAATGAATATTTTAATAAACAGAATTCGCGTGTTTGGGCTGATGAACATCCTTAAAAAGCTTCAATAACTACCACTACAGCCACTGAAATATACAGTTTGGGGTGGTTTACGGGCCGGTGGAATTATCGATCCATATTTCCTTAAAAATGAGAACATAACCGTCAACGGCGACCGCTATCGCACCACGATAACGAATTTTTTGCTACTTGAAACTAAAGCCCGTGATACTAGTGAGCTTTGGCTTCAACAAGACGGCGCTACTTTGCATTCAGCGAGAGAAACAATGAACTTCTTGAGAAATCATTTTGGTGAGAATCTGATTTCACATTTTGGATCAGTAAATTGGCCGCCTAGATCATGTGATATCACACATTTAGATTATTTTCTTTTAGGTTACATTAAATTTCTAGTCTTCGGGAATAAGTCAGCTTCAATAAACGTTTTGAAAGCCAACATTATTCGTGTCATTTGCGAGATACTGGTCATTATGCTGGAACACGTCGCCAAAAATTGGACGCTCAGGATGGACCATTTATGGCGTAGTCGCGGTAAAATTTAAACAAGACAATCTTTAAAAAGTAAATGTCATAGGTTTTTTTTTTTGACGAACGATAAAATTTTTACTATGAAATTCAATTTTATGCCTTTTATTTGAGATTAAATACCAAACCCCATAATGAATTACCCTTTATTATGATGAAGGCACTCAACTAAGTATTGCCAGATTAAGAGCAAACATAACGACCAGAGGCTCTTGTATACTTGGCTACTTGGCATTGAAATCAATGGAGATGTTTTTGAAAATGTCGAAGTACACGTTGTTAGGAATTGCCACATGATGCCAGATCTGATAATCGGAATGAATCTGTTGCAGTCAGCAGTTTTCATAATTGAAGAAGGGAAAATTAATATAAGAAAAAAGGTGTTGAGCAAAAGTACTGATATTTTTCAGCCGAAAGAATCATCTCAGACATGCTTCTCAGCAGAGATGGCAGAAGATACTGTGAATAAGCTGCTAAGTTTCCCGACAAAAAAAGTTAGGGTGTTTTCACCGATAAAACACGATATTCTCGTGGTTCTTCCAGAATCTTCTACAGGGTTTTCCAATAAGAGGTGTTATTTTGATATTAAAAGGAAAATGGCATTTTTTAATATGACAGATCGAATGTTTATTTCATTATAAAGAGAAAAGTATGCCGTCAGTATTGAAAAATAACAGCAGGCAAATGCCCACCACGACCGCACTTACAGGACCATATCCTTTTCATGAAATTTTCCATAGCCAAATTGCAAAGTGGCTACCCTACGTCCTCGATATCCTCACAAATTCCTTCTTTGAGGTCTTTAATTGACGCTGGGTTGTTGGCGTAGACCTTCTCTTTCACATGGCCCTAAAGAAAGAAGTTGCAAGGTGTTAAACCACAAGATCTCGGTGGCCAATTGTGATCACCTCTTCGAGAGATCACACGGTCCGGAAACATTTCCCGTAAAAGATCAACAGTTCCGTTGCTTGCGTGGCACGTAGTGCCATTTTGTTGTAAGTGAACGTTGTCCAGGTTAATACCATCCAATTTCGGCCATAAAAAATCATTAATCATCTCTCGATAGCGCAATCCATTCACCGTAACGGTTGCTCCAGCCTCATTTTCGAAAAAGTAAGGTCCAATGACTCCGCCACCAAACAGTCACACGTTGAGGATAGAGAAGCTTTTCAACAATAGCTCTTTGATTTTACGAGCCCCAGATGCGACAATTTTGCTTGTTGACGAAGCCACTGAGATGGAAATGGGCCTCATCACTTAAGATGATTTTTCGATGGAATTCCGGATCATTTTCATGCATTTCAAGGACCCAATCAGCAAAGACACGACATTGTTGATGATCATCCGGCTTGAGTTCTTGTGTTAACTAAACTTTAAAAGCCTTAAGACCCAAATATTTGTACAAAATACGGTGTAATGACGTTTGTGGAATGCCTAATTCCAAAGAACGACGAGGAATGGACAAACCTTAGTTTTCTTCAACTTTTTCGGCTACAGCAGCAATATTCATGGCTATTCTTGAGTGACGTGCACAGGTTTTATTCTTCACATCACTAAGTTGTCTCAACAGCTCGAATTTTTTCACCAATTTCTGTATTGCAATCCGACAAGGTGCTTCACGACGGCCCAAAAATGTTCAAGTTTTACGAACCGTCTCTGCCGAATTTTCACCATTTTCATAGTGAATTTTAATAATTTCAATGCGTTTTTGAAATGTGTATCATTCCATTTTTAATAATGACGTAGTTTTCACTAGTCAAATGTCAAAAAATGTCAGTTTCAAAAGTGATATCTACTGAAATAGCGGGCTTTTCAAAATAAGACCTTTTATTGGAAAACCCTTTATTTCATGATAGGAAGACCGTGGATGCGGAAAAGTGATATGGCAGCTACGAACTGGAAGTGTTAGCAGTGGTTGAAGCATTCAAAAAATTCAGAGTGTATCTCCTTGGACAGCGATTTAAATTACTGACCACTGTAAAACATTCCAGTGTACATTGAAAAAGAAGACTCGAGTCGCAAGGCTTCGGTTATAACGTGAAACACAGGAGTGGAAATCAGATGAGACATGTTAATGCTCTCAGCCACAACCTCAAGAGCATGTGCGTATGCAGCAAAACTATAGTCTTTTGAAATTATCCAAATATTAAAAGATAAACCCTATCAAGACTACGTTGTTTATAACAATATACTTTGTAAAAACATAAATAATAATTTTTTTTTATAGTTCTAGGTACAATGATTGCACAAATTATCAGAAAGACGCGTGAACAGGACCACTCTCACGTCCGAAAGATGCGGGAAATTATAAACAAGGCTGAGTTAGATGCATACTTGCAGAAAGGAAAAGCAGAGGGTTATCTCCAACCAATTATAAAAGGTGACTAGCCATTGAAGACATTCCAATCGACTACCTTACCCTGAGACAAAACACAAAGCAAAACTGGGTTCACGAAATATTCCTGCTTGTTCCCCACTTAAACGTTAAATACATAAAACGTTATCCAGAAACTCGAAACAATTGCAGAACTATAAGGCATCTCAGCAAAATAGTAGCAGACGACGGAGGAGCCGGTAGCAATAGGAAAAAGAAGATAGTCATGAGGGTCCAAATATTACAGAATCCAGCGTAGATAAAATGACGTGTTGGCCAGGAAATGAAGCTGATCAGGTAGACGATGCTGCAAAAGTAAAAGATGACCAGGACAACGTGAGAGGAGATGAGTAAGATCCAACAGACAACGTAGAAGATGCGATAAGACACGACGAAGATACATCCGGTGGTAAGAATCCTTCTTCAGAGACTTATAAATGATCAGGAGAGGACGAGAGTGGGCACAAATGCAAGCTGATCATAACCATCTCTAGCTATATTCCTGAACCTGACACCAGAAAACCATAAGGGACCATACGTGGCCATCATTAACTTGACCGAAAAGGACGTGGAATAATTTCTGAATATGGTCAAAGTGAGAATAGGATGGGTCATGCGCAGAACACTGCGAAGACTAGTGCCTCTTTAATGTTTCAAATGCTTTGGCTATTGTCACACACAAGTATGCAAAGGACCCGATAGGAGTTCCCTCTGTTACAAATGCGGTGAGATGTGCCCTAAAAGAAAAGAGTCTACGAATGAGGCACACTGTATTCTTTCTAAGAATGCTGATCTAAGACTGGATCTTGAGCTCGTCTTGTGATTAGGGAAATGTTGGCGACCCACATCCTGCAGCTAAACCCTTACTGCAGTTCAATCGCCCAAAATCTGCTTGAGCAGTTTGCAAGGGACATAGGAGCAGGCTTTTTGCTGCTGAGTGAGCAACACTATGATAACATTTCTGGATAATGGTATCGTGATGAAACTTATACTGCCGTTGTCTGGAATTGGAGCAGTGATTTCCATGTAGAGAGCTGTGGGCGGGTCATGTGGCTTTGGTGCTCAGGGACCACCTTCTTTGGTGTATACGTAATGCCAAACGAGCCGATATAACCTTTCCAAGACAAGCTTAATGCTTAGTGCACTGTATCGAACGTAGATGGCAACTTGCTCGTTGGAGGAGACTTCAACGCTAAAGCAATCGAGTGAGGCATGCCTCAAACAGATCCATGGGGAAAGCGAAATGGCATCCAGGATGGATCTCGTCATACTAACACCGAAAATACGCCACTTTCTACCGTATTGGCTGTGAAAGAACCATGTCGGACGTGACATCCACATTGGAGTCCTTAGTACCGAGGATGCACAATTGGTGATTATTAGAGGACTACTCAGCCAGTGATCATCAGTTGCATTTTGCTTGAGATCAGTGATGTTGTCTCTCAACGTGTGTACTCTCGACCTTCTACAATTGGATGGAACATCGAAGTCTGTGCTCCCGATATCTGTGCTCTCGACCCTCTAAAATTGGGTGGAACATCGGGAAGATGGACGTCGAGAGGTTCGTCGAGGTGCTCACAGCAGATACTCCGCTGCAGGGTGATTTGCAGGGGACAGAATAACTGTCAGCTCAAGATGTGGTGAACCCAAATATGAGCACCATCATGACTACTTGCAACGCTTCTATGCCCCATCGAGAACCCCGGCACGGCAACCCCCAGTATACTGATGGTCGGCGCGAAGCTGACCGAGCTTGGAACTGTGACGAGGCATGCAACCGGGTTAGCAGCATATAAATCAAATTGATTAACAACAGGAAAGCTGGATGTTGGCAAGATCTAGTAGACAATATGAACAAGACTCCGTGGGACCTTTGCTAAAAGCTAATTAAGCGGAAACTTGGTGCCCTTCCGACGCTTTGCATACATGATACAGAAAAGTTAAACAAGATAGTGTGGGTACTCTTCTCCACCCTTCTCCATGTTGACACTGTCCACGGTGAAATGGCAATCGTGTGTCCACTCTACACACAACCGGAACTAGAAGAGGCAGTTCTTTCATTGAAAGTGAGGAAAGCTCCACGTCCAGATGGTGTTCCAGCTGAGAGGTTGTAACTTGTCTATCACCATTGTCCTGACTTGCTGGTCAGCATATTCAATGCTTGCCAATGTAATGGGATTTTCCCGGTACGGTGTAAGGTGATGAGGCTTGTGCTGATCAGTAAGAGAAAAAGAAATTCCGGGCCGCCGTCTGCATACCACCCGTTATGCATGTTAAACATGGCTGGGCAAGAATGCTAGAGAATGTCATCAAGAGAAGACTCACTGACGCGGTTCGTGCTACTGGTGACATATCTCCTTGGCAGGATGGCTTTAGAGCAGGACGTTTCCCCATTGATGCGATCATAGAGGTGGTAAGCGTGGTCCAAAAGCCAGAGGCATATCCCCGCACCGTGACGGATCGTCCTGTTGGTGACACTTAATGCTAGGAATGCCTTCAACTCCGTTAGACGGGTGGGTGCTCTGGATACACTGGAAAACCCTTTTTAAGCTCAAGAATATCTAATCTACCTGAAGGACTGAAGCCTATTTTAGGACACAAAGCAGGGCCAACGAAGGATGGAAATTACATCATGTGTTGCTCAGGGATCTATCTTCGGTCCACACCTGTGGAACAAGTCTTACGATGGGCTACTAAGACTGGAGATGCCAGATGAGTAACGCTTGATCGGCTATGCAGATGGTGTTGGGACTCTAGTTGATGGACGCACAGGTTGAACCAGCCCAACTTAGGCTAGATATTCTTATGCGCTGAATGAGCGACTGAATGACCGCTCGAGGGTTAAGTCTAGCACCGGAAAAACCCGAAGTGGTCATCTTCACAAAAAAGAGAATCCCTAGAGTGAGGATGATCAGTATTGGAGACATACTTATCTAATCAAAGCCAGCGGTGAAGTACCTAGTGCTACTGATTGACTCAAAAATGAGTTTCTATGAGCAAATCAGAGCAACGGCTGAGAAGGCTGCTTCAGGGATATCGGCTCTGAGTCCACTTATGGCCAACGTAGGGGGGCCCAACTCATCTAGAAGACGCCTCTTGATGTGTGCTGTGGGGTGAGTGCTTTTGTACAGACCAGAAATATGGGACGACACTCTCAGTAAAGCGGTGTAGGGAAAACGCATCGCACAGGTACAGAGAAGAGGAGCACTGAAGATTGCATCTTCATATCTGACAGTCTCTGATCCAGCGGTGAGAGCCTTGATATCTGTTGCCTTCCTTGTTAGAGAGCAGAGAAACAGTTGCACGTAAGGAGAGGCAGTGTTCACTCAGTGATTGGCAGCGGTCTTGGGTGAATTGCACAAAGGGGAGGTGGACTATGCGCTGTATTCCGGATGTGAGACCGTGGCTAAATTAAAAGCATCATTAGGCTGACTTCTATTTGACCCAGCTTTAAAGCGGGCATGGGTGTTTTCAGTCTTACCTACACAATATTGGTAAATCACGGTCCCCCAATTATCGGTTTTGCCTAGGAGGGAAAGACAATGCCTGCCACAAATTTTGTGTGTGCACAAAATAGGGCAAGCTGCGACAAAAACTTTACAGGGAGACGGGAGAGTTCACCTCGGATGATGTGGTTTGCGGTGTTGCTTTGATCGGTTGAAAAATAAGCCATGTGGCACATTATGTTCACGCAGTCCTAAAAGATGAAATGGACACAGCAGCTAGGGACGCTGGGGCTGGGGATCACTTGTCTAGCGATTCCTCTTCCGTTCTCTCCTCCCAATCCTGTGTTTTCATTTTTTTCCATTTAAACGCTATTATTTTATTTTTGCCGACAAATATATATTTCGGGAATAAGTTGCTCCCTTCTTTAGTGTCAATTATTTTCTGAGATTACAAGGCCTTTTTATTTATTTATTTATTGATCCATTTTACAGACTAAGAAGTCCAATTACAAAATAGACTTAATAACTTAATAAATTTGAAGAAAGTAAGTGGAAAATTGAGTGGAAATGTTATTCCTTGCAAAGAAACAATATGAAAATAGAAAATAATAATATAAAATTTAAAAGTTACATACAGTCTTATTATTAATTAAATGGAATTCGTAATTACCAAAGTTCGTAATCTATTTTGGAAATCAATGTAAGATGAGGAAAAAATCCAAGCTCGAGCTCATTATGTTATCTGATGATTCGCGGCATTAATGAGTGAAAATATAGTTCTGTCCGAGCATACAAAACCTCAAGAAGACTACTGGAATGGGTAGTACGTGCAATCTGCCTGTGGTGCGAATCGTCGCTAAGAGCGGATGCAATATGATGGTGGTACAGTTTGTATAGGAAACATTGATCTAAAAACTATCTACGTGACGACAAAGAAGGAAGACGAAGTATAGACAACCGACGATCATAGGATTCATACGGCAAATTGAATTTATAGAACAAAACCCTGGTGAATTTTCGCTGGACAGTTTCTAGTGAGGTCACTAAATACTGTTGTCGAGGAGACCACACAACTGAACAGTACTCAAGAAGTGGGTGAACAAGGCAGGCGAATTAAAGAACAGCGGTAGGAATGCTTCCAAATTTATGGAGATATCGCAGAATAAATCCGGAAGTCTTCGATGCTGTGGCAGTTATACTAAGGATATGGATATCGAATTCGAGCTTGGTATCAAAAATTACACCAAGGTCTTTGCACGAGTCCACTGAAGAGAGAATAACATCACAAAGGGAGTAGTTGTACGTTAAAGTAACTGTTTTGAGAGTAAAACTCATCTTAAAACATTTTGAAACATTTAAACAAAAGGAATTTGACAAACACCAGCTACCCAGATTAAGTAGGTCCTTTTGGAGAAACTGACAATCGTCAAGAGTCTTAATTATACGAAACATTTTGAAATCATCAGCATATAGGAGGCAGGGAGACGATATTACAGAGGGGAGATCATTAAAAAACAGTAAGAAAAGGAGAGGCCCGAGGATTGACCCTTGAGGGACACCGGAAGATGGGGAAAAAGGAGAGGAAGCTGCTCCATTAAGAACAACACGGCACGAACGATTGGAAAGATATGACGAGATCCAGGCGAGTAGGGAACCTGAGATACCAAGCATGGCTAGCTTTTGGCAAAGAATACAATGGTTCACACTATCAAAAGCTTTGGAGAAGTCATAAAGATGGCATCCACTTGGTACTGTTTGTCCAGAGCTTTTGCGATATAGTCTGTGAATTCAGCTAAGTTTGATGAAATGGAACGGCCTTTCAGGAAGCCATGTTGCTGCGGATTTATAACTGAGCTCAATGATTCTGAAAGTCTGTTGTGTACAAGGCATTCAAGCAGTTTAGGGAAACAGGAGAGCAGAGATATGAGACGATAGTTAGAAACAATAGACGGATCACCATTTTTAAAGATTGGAACAACGAGTTGCATATTTTGAATAATAATTTTTCTGAAAAATTATTAGAGAAGAAAAATGTTAGAAGAAGGTGGTTTCGACGTGTGCACTAATTCTCCTCAGGCCATCACTCTTAGATACACACCGGTGATGGCGACCACCATGCTCAGAGGTGGGGGAGTTAATTTTAATTTTTCTACTTATGCAAACTCAATATGTTTTTGTATCTGCAAGTTATATTCAAGGTAAATTTCTCTTGTAAGTACTTGTATAAGCTGAACTTTTTAATTGGATCATTTCCAACTTCTTCTAACATTTTTCTTATCTAATAATTTTTCAGAAAAATTATTATTCAAAATATGCAACTCATTTATGTAGCTGCAAAAAATTCCATAAAAAGTAATTTTAAAAGCTATCGGAGCCATCCGAAAAAGTGATTGATATCCGCGCGACATTAGAAAAGCTTCAATGTAGAGCAAATTTGTCGTATAGATTTACATTAAGTTGATGTGAAAAGGGTGAAATGATCCAATTAAAAAGTTCAGCTAATTTGAACAACGTTTGCATCTTTCCAATAATTGGGAAAGATACCAGAGCTAAGGCTGAGGTTAAAAATAAGGGATAAGGGAAAACATATAGAGGAACTGAGTGATTTCACAAATATATTTGGCAATCCATCAGGACCGGGACTGACATTAGGATCGAGTAAATTAATAAGGGATTCGACTTCAAGAGGATTAGTAGAGTAGGATGCGATGAGGATTGGACTGACTTCATTTGAGTTGGTGGAAGAATATATTGTGTCATGAGGTTAAAAATGTTGAGGAAGAGAATTGAGCAAACAGGTTTGAAATATCCTGTGGTGAAGATGCTTCAATATTGTTCCATGTAACATTACAGGGGATAGTAGAGGAAGATTTTAAGGATCGGATATAGGACCAAAAGGGTTTGACATTATTTGTCATAATGCTGGTTTCTAAACTGCTGAAGTAGTTCTTCATGGCAGTCCTTATTTCGCCTTTAGCAATGGATCTTAGTCTACAAAACTCAGATCTGGCTTCTTCAGATCCAGTTAGTTTGAAGCGCTGATGCTCCCTGTCTTTTGCTTTTAAGGCACATATAACTCTGTTGGTTAACCAAGGCTTCGTCTTAGCCTTACGAGAAGATTGCGGAGGAGTATATTCGGTAATCAAATTATTGAGGTATTCGTAGAATTTACCTATGGAACTATCGCAGTCAAGACCAGAAAAAAAGGCACACCAGTCGACAGAGTCCATATTAATTTTAATCGCCTCATAATTAGCTCTGAAAAAGTTGAACCGGAAGGCAGTGGCATATCTCGGAGGTTGGAAGATTTCAATCGCTAGATCTAGAGACAAAGGTGGATGATGAAGGTCTGGCTTTATTTAAGGAAACAAGGCATGGAAGACAGAGATACAATGAGCTTGGACATTTGAAAAAACAAGGTCAAGTAGACGGCCATTAGGGTTACGGATATGGTTAAATTGTGAACAAGAACAGAGGGAAAGAAAAAAAAAGCAGCAAAGATATATCATTTGTAGAAAAAATAGAAGGAATTGTGTGAGTGTCCCATTCAACGGAGGGTAGATTGAAACGACGATTTTTTAATGAGGGAGACGAACAAGAAGATAGGAGGAAAGTTCGTCAAAGAAGGATTCATACACAACTAAAGGAGAATTGCTGTAGAAATTAATAAGGATGTATTATGCGGAAGGGAAATTTTCACAATTACACATTCAACAGCACGAGCGAAACAGAAGTCAGCACATAGTGAGCTTACAAAGGAGTTACAAACCGCAATTAAAAGTCCACCACCATCCGATTTATTTGTTGCACCAGGGTCACGATCACACCGGTAGACTATATGGTCAGGCAGAAATTCTGAATTGGAAATATTTCCATTCAGCCATGTTTCAGTTGCCAGTTGGCAGGAAAGTGATAAGTCATCGAGCTTGGTTCTAAAGCCCCTGACGTTTTGATAGTACATGGTAATAGGTTGATATGTAGAGTTCCTGACAGGTTTAGTTGTTGGTGAGACGTTGCTCTGCTGCACGAAAGTTCTTTCTGAGGGGCGTGTAAATTTTCACCAAAGTCCCAAGTGGCCAAAAATCGCTCTGAGCAACTAACGCGCACTCCTCAGGCACAGTTAATTTGAAGGAAGCAACAATCCGATTCGGTATATTCTCTTTCGTAAGTTTAATGCAGCTAATAACACCATGTTTATTCAGTTTATTGAGCTTAAACTCAACGTATGCTTTGAGTTGCTCTTCCGAGGTATCATATGCAATGCGGGAAACAAAAATCTGGAGGATATTTGTACTAACCAAATTCTAATTAACTTAGGTCTAATTGCTTAATGTCTAGTTGCTTAAGGTCTAATTGCTATTGGGTTTTATTACCTTTATATCTTAATATTATTCTTAGCTTAATTATTTAGTCTTTTTTTTTATTATTTTATTATTGCTTAAGGTCTAATTATTATTATTTATTACATAAGCAATCTTAATTATTATTAGTGCAATAGAAAACAATCTAATGCTATTCCACCATATCCAGGAGCCAAGAGTATTCATTTCCAAGGTCAGCGTTTAGTGTCGTTTCGGTTGGCTGCCTCATGATCCACAATGGATACGTACACGTCCAGTTTTCGCATGTTTCTTACTTCCTTTACTACGCTTAGGTCATCCCATTCTATTTTATGTCCTTCGCAAATGTGTTTCGCTACTGAAGATTTAACGTTGCTCGTGGTTCCTCGCTTCATCGCCGATTGTGCCTCCTTAGTGTACTCCTCAAATATTATTTTAACTGTTCGTTTTGTTTGTCCAATGTATGCTTTATCACAGTGTTTGCATTTAATTTTGTATACACCGCACTTCTCATCTTTCTTCTTGCTATCCTTTGCATTTGTGAGCCTAGTTTAAAGTTGAAACTGGACGCTGCTTGAAATTAGCTGGATGTTAACTTGCTTGAGTAATCTGCGTGAGTCTCCGGTTAGTTCTGAGTTTACGACCGTTGCTCTGTTGTTCTCTTTGTTGTTGCCTTCTATTTTGCGTGTAGAGCGTAGTAAAGTTATCTCGTGCTCTCCTTTGTTCAATTTTCTTTATCATACCTGAGATCATCCCTGCTTCATATCCGTTTTTCTTCGCTGTATCTAGGATATAATTTATTTCCTTCATCCGGTTTTCCATACTCAGTGGTATTGACAGCATTCTATGTATCCATGCTCGAAAAGATGCCATTTTTTGTGAGTATGCATGATTTGATGTTCTTGGTACGATCCTTTGAGTGCTTGTATTTTTTTCGGCGTATGTCCAATTCAAGTTAACATCCAGCTAATTTCAAGTAGCGTCCAGTTTCATTTATAACTCCATAACAACCCAAACTGCCATATTCTGATTTCAAAAGGTATAATTACGAGCATTGTGCTTGTCAATTTCTCAAACTATCATGGAGAACAGCCAAGAAATAATCGCAAAATATTACGCAATCAACGAAATTGCAGATGACAAAAATAATCGCCAACAAGTGAGGTAAGTTTATTGTACGAATATAACCTTGCACTTGGAGTCAGTCATATTTAATGATCCAATAAAAATTCACTCCATACAGCAGATGGCATTAAACTAAATATATTTGATGCGTGAAATGTTGACGGCAAATGTGGTATAAGTGGAATTCTGATGGGTTTTACATGTATCATATATCTGACATCATTGATGGAAGCTCTTTATTATTTTCACGGAACATAATACCTACGTAGTTTCCACGTTAACAGAGAAGCGTTAAGATTTCGAAGGATTATGATTAACAACGTACAGATTATTCCAAGCAAATTATTTTTTATTCTTATGATGTCGTTCTAAGAACGACATTAATCTAGAAAATGGTATTTGGCGAATAATTAACATGAATGAATTATGTAATTTACGTTACACCTTCTGAGCGTAATGGAATTCCTCAGAAATACTAAAATAGACCAAAAATATTCTGACTAAGCGACTACACTGATAGCATCCAATTGCAGAGTTATCATGTGATTTCTTAAAATGTGGAAAAGTCGTCAAAAATGGAAAATTAAATAATGTGATGTCTATTCACCCTGCCAAGGAGTTTTTTTTAAACGGTCATTGTGTGTACTTTCCGGAAATCAATTCACAATAATCAATTAAAGCCTCGATTCTACAGAATCTATTTCAAGAAATGCGGAACAATTTACTTTCCTTTCAATTCCATTCAGCCTTTAACGAGAACGTATTGAAAATATATGTCTTTAAGTTTTCAATGGAAACGATGTCGCTAGCAATTTACCAAGAGCTTTTTCTGTTTTAAGTGTTCTACACCTACACTATGCAGCCATTTGCCTTCCCCCGCTACTTACTTAGCCAACGATTTTCCTAGTTTTTTCTGTGCCCACTTGTCTAACCTACACTCAAACTTCCTTCCACGGGTAGAGTAGAATATGGTTCATCAGCATTTTCTCAAGTGTTTTCTCGTCGTTTTACTGCTAGTTAGCGCATGCAAGTGTACTTTGTTGCAGCTTTTCTTTGCAAACTCTTAAGCAAGTACGAACAGCAAATTTAAGATGAAATTTTTTAATGTCTTTTTTTTCTCGTTTCTTGTCTCTTAAATTTTTCTTATATCATTTGAATGTATAGTACGTACTTTAAGGCCATTTTTGCTGAGATAATGCGGTATGACGTAAAAACAATAAAATTTCTAAGAGATGTACTCATACAAGACCATGCTAAATATTCGAGGAGATAGTGAAAGTGAAAAAAGTGTGGCATCGTGGTGTTTTCATCAAAGCCATCGGAATAGAAAATTCGTTTCTCCTTGAAATTTCCCTTGAGAGTTGATGGCGTAGGAAGCAAGAATAAATTTGAAATTGAGGTGTGTCTTTTTTGTTTTGGCATATCGGCAGGTCAGGACATGATGAAATCGTTTCTTACGTTAACTTAAAAATAGAACGAGATTGTCAGCTGCTTTAATCGCGCGACCTATTATGTGGTGACGAAGAATATCTAGAAGTATTTATTGAACTATTGCCATGAGTGGATGACTAAAGGACAAGTGAAAGCAGGTAAAAAGAATTTAGATTTGGCATAAGATTCTAGATTAATTGTAGCTTTTAGCATGCTCGACATTTTGAATTTAATTGGATGAAAAAAATGATTTGTCAATTAAAACAATTCCGCTGAAATTTTAAACCGTTCGTACATTAAAAGGTAATTTTGCAAGAAACCTTCTAATTTACAACGTTCAGTTTAGGCTATCATGATCAATTCAGCTATAATCTAATACTTCTTCCTCTATTTCTTCGTAGCACTATAGCCCCTCTCGGACCTTCGCTTCCTGCAAATAGCGCCTCCAACTGTCTCGGGCCATTGGCTGCGTCCTCCAATTCGAAATCCGAGCAGCGATGAACTGTCTTCGTCAACCAAGTCAGACCAGCGTTTCCTCGGTTTCCTTACTGGTCTCCGGCCTTCAGTTCTCACAGCAAATAACTTTTTGGGTATCCGTTGTTCATCCATACGATTTTTGTGTCCAGCTCATTGCAGCTTCCGCAGTCTTATAATCGCTGAGACCTCAGGCTCGTCAAAAATTTCATACAGTTCATGGTTGCCATTGGTCCCCGTCTAGCTTCGCTCCAATTATTCGCCTCAGGATCCTTCGCTCAAAAGCGTTCAATATATTTGCGGATGCTTGGGTTAGGGTCCATGTTTTACATCTATAGCCTAACGCAGGACTTATCACTGACTTGGATACTTGGAGCTTTGTTTTCCTGAGCATGCAGCTAGTCTTCAAGATCGTCAAAACTGAATAAAATCTTTAATTTGCGATCTGTATTTTTCGGCGTATTTCGTCTCTTTTATTACCCGTTTCCGTTATTTTGGCACCTAATTACTCAAATCTGCTCACATTTTCGGTACTGTATTCGCCAAGTGTAATATTTTTTTGTATTTCTGGCAATTTTCCTCGACTGCGTCATGAGCTTGGTTGTATTTTCATTGATTTGTAGCCCTACTAGTTTTGCTTCGCTGTCAAGTTTCAGGAAGAGTTCTTTGGCAGTTGTTAATGATCGTGACAAAATGTTAACGTCATCTGCATAGGCTAATACTTGGCTCTACTTTTATACTAATGTACCTCGTGTTTTGACAGGTAGCTTCCTAATGACACACTCCAGAGCCAAATTGAATTGCAATGGGGCCAGCCCATCTTCCTGCTTTAGTCCGATATTTGCGTCAAAGGCGTCGGTGAGTTGGTTATTGATGCGGACGACTTGGGAAGCCATCGACGTCATTGTCATTTTGGTTAGACGGACTAATTTGGCTGGGATGTCAAAGCAAAGCATTATTTGGTATAGCAAATTACGATCAATACTGTGTTTGCTTGCTTAAAGTCAATGAAAATTTGGTGTACGTCTATGTTGAACTCCCAGCATTTTTCAAGTACCTGCTTGACTATGAACAATTGGTCTGTTGTTAATATGCCTGCCCTAAAACCAACTTGATACTGCCTAAGAATACTGTTGGCATATGATCCGATTATATTTTCTGACATTTTTGAAAATGTTTTTTACGCCGTACAAAGTAGTGATATGCCACTATAATTTTCGCACTGTAACTTGTCACCTTTTTGTAGATGGGGAATATAATGTATTGGCTCCACTCTCACGGCATATGTTTTTGATGTCAAACGTGCTGGATGACTTTGAGAATAGCTTGATGAACACTACTGCCACCATATTTGATGAGCTACACTGGAATTTCATCAATGCCCGGCGCTTTATTATTCTTTTGGGCTTTGATGATGGAACAAGCTTCATCCAGAGTTAGTGGGGACAATGGAAGCTATCCGCAAACATCTATAGGTTCCAATGTTCTGGAGCTGTGCGGAGGATTAAGGGAGTTCTTGAAATATGATGCCCATCTTTCCTTAATCTTGGTTTAATCAGCGATGATATCGCCGATGTCATCACAAAAGAGTTTGGTTTTGGGCTGATATCCACATTTCAGTCTTTTCACTACTGTGTATGCTTGTCTTGTGTTGTTGCTTGCTGAACTTACATCTTTCATCTTAATTCTCATTGTCGTACTCGCTTTTTTTTCTGAGATTTTTATAGTGTTCTCTTCTTGTCCGGGTTTTCCTGACTTCGTAATCTTTGTAAGCCTGATTCTTTTTGTCTAACTCATTCTGGCACTCGTCGCCGAACCAATCATTTCTCTTGCATCGGGCTTGATGTCCGATCATCTGTTCTGCCACGGTCTTAGTAGCCGGTTATACTTGCATCCAGGGCAAGGATGGGAGCAAGCTGGTTGTCGAGGGTCTGCGTGAAATTTTTGGCCACAGACGTCGTTTCGAACCTTTTGATGTCAAATTTTTGTAGCGGGCTGGTCTTCACCAAATATGCCTTTGACAAACGACATCGATAGGTTAGTTTGATCAAGTAATGATCTGAGTTACAATTGGCTCCTCAGTATATACAGACGTCAAGTATGCTCAAGGCCCAACGTTGTTGGATCAGAACATGGTCACATGGTCACATTGTCCAAATTTACGGAAGTTATTTCTTTCAAAGTGTATAGAATTAACTGACAAATCTCTCATAGCTTTTGCTCAACATAACCCAGATTTGAATTCTCTGAAAGTGGTTTAGGAATTCAAGCGTTTCAACGAGGTTGCAAATACCTTGAAAGAAGGTTTTTGGAGAAGTATAATCAAATCACATATTTGACATTAGCTCACTTATCAATAGGGTTTCCGAGTTTAGAAAAACGAACACTATCTCATTGTGAATCAATAATCAATTCGTTAGCTAGCCGCTGGGAGTTGTGTGCCACAAGCCTTTCCGTCTCTGAATTGGATAGTTGCGCATTAACTACAGATCAAATATTAGAGCATTTGGTATCTTGTAACAATCTAGAATTAATTGATGCCTTTAAATGAAATGCCGTAAGGGAGTTATCCAGGCAAATTCAACAGAGAGAAAAACGGATTGAACTCTTTTCATTTTTATATGCACCGTAAAAGTATTTTACACAGAACTAATAACGTATTTCCTTGTTTTTCAAGAATATAAAGTTTAGCACTTAGAAAGAACACGTTGGCAATAATTAAGGCTACATCTATGTTATTTTTAGCAAATTGCCAAAGCAGAATCAAAATTTCATGAATTTTTCGATAAACGTTTTGTTGTGAGGGTCATTCATTTCCTTCGTCCCTAAAATACAATATTGTGTTAAGCAAATTTAAAAAAGATACGATTTATATTATAAGTACATAGATTTAATTCATTTATTGTACAACAAACGAGAAATTGGACAAAATTTAGGAAATTTGAAAACTCAGTATCATTTTGAATGATTTATGTTAGTTTTCAAGCTCCTTTTAAGGGATTTCAATTAATCATTTATGTTTATTTTTTTGTGGTTTTATTGCTGTTGCTCTACTAGAGAAATGCAAGACACAAAAAGTTGATAAAACTCTCCATTTTAACATTAATGCTACCGCGTTTTCTTCCTCGCAGCATCTATAAAATTAATTTGAGATTTAGAACGAAATCAAAAAAATTTATTGTTTTATTTTTTTAAATTTTATAATTTTAATAGTCAAGCCAACCAATCATTTGTATTCACATGCTTCATTTCTTCAGGAATTTATCTGAAAACAAAGATTGCCGAGCATTTTCAGCGATGATTCTTTTAAGTTTCAGTTCCATTATGAACTTTCTTCAAACAGAAGAATAAGAATGAAATATTACTTCTCATTTCCGATCTTTCAACCAGATATGGGATCCGCCAGGATGGCTGGACACTCCTCTTCTGAGTTAGCCACCGGACTGTAGCTCCTTCCTTTCTTCTAAGTTACAGGGGTCCTTGCTAGGTAAAGCGGCCTTTCATACGCGTTTCTTATTTAAGTAGAAGTTTTATATGATTCGATCATATAGAGTTTTCCATTAGGGACATAACAATTTCGTAACTTCATATGAACGCAACCTTAAACTTTTTTCATAAATTGTCAATGTCAAAACGTTCGTCAAAGTCAAAGTTTTCGTCATGGTAAAGCTTACGAGCCAGCAACGTTTGGAAATTATTAAAAATTACTACCCAAATTCTGACTCGGTGGTCACAACTTTAAGAGCACTTACTCCAATTTTAGGCCGTAATAATCGTTCCACCCGACAGGCTGTGCGTGCTATAGTGGATAAGTTCCAGTTTAAATTTTTACTATAAGATGTTTCAGTGGCAAAAAGACGTTGTACCACTCAAACCGAAGAAAATATCGCAGCCGTTAGTGCAGCGATTGAAAATGAGCCAAGTTAGTCGATTCTACGTCGTTCTTAAGAATTGGGCATCGCTCAAAGGATACTGTGGCGTATTTTGCGAAAAGATTTTGGCCTACATGTTTACAAGATCAAGAACTAAACCCACTTGATCATTAGAAAAGCCGAAACTTCTCCAATTGGGCTCTGGCAAAGCCTGAAGAAAACGAAAAATTTCATCAAAAAATTATTTTCTGCGATCAAGCTCATTTCTGGCTCAATGGCTTTGTTAATAAGCAAAATATGCAATATTGATCAGCAACAAACTCATATGTGCTTCTTAAGACATCGTTGCATCCACTATTTGGTGCGGTTTTCATACGGGAAGTTTGATTGGGCCATATTTTTTTGTGGATGAAAACCACCGTCATGTTACTGTGAATGGAAAGCGCTATCGTGTAATGTTGGAAGATTATTTGTGGCCAGAATTGAATAAACTTAACATCAACTATATGTGGTTTCAACAGGACGGTGCCACTAGCCAAACAACATGCCACACAATCGATTTATTGCAAGTCAAATTAGGTGAACGTGCTAGCTCAAGAAATGTTCCGGTCAAATGGCCGCCTTGTTCATGCAATCTAACGCCATTGGATTTCTTTTTATGGGACTTTATCAAGTCAGTGATCTATGTCAACAAGCCAGCAACTCTAGGCGAGCTCAAAGACTACATCCAACGCGAAATCGCCAATGTTCCGGTCGAAATGTGTGCCAGAGTGGTGGAAAACTGGGTAAAACGAATTGATTCATAAAATGTAATGCTTGCATAACTCAAATCTCAAATATTTCTGTGTTTTATTAAAAGATAAAATTGTTATGTCCCTGATGGAAAATTCCTTATAAAATTTAAGTGTAAATCTGAAACAATTAAAGTTTCATTTATCGGATAGGTTCATATAAATTGCTTTGTGTGAATGTAAAATAAACGGCCACGTCCACAATAGATCTTGACCCGGATGGAGGGTACGCGGGGGCACCGCTTCCACCTCTATGCCCCACTCTTAGCTGGGCATCGTAAGTGTTCGGAGTAAGGACGAAATCGTCTCGCATTCCACGCGCATTAATCCAGCATCGGCGTCATTTTCCGAATCTTAATTCCTTTGGTAGGTTACCTCGTCCTCGACGCGTTATATTTCTAACGTACAATTCGTGAACACGAAATTCGTTTGTAGCGGGCCCTTGTGCTGCGGCAAAATAAATCCGTCCCCCATCCCCATGACGCAAGCATGCAAGCACATTCACGCATCCTCAGGGAAGGTCCATTCCGGCGAGCATTAATATCTTTGCTCGCTGAGGTAGCAGGCCATCATTGCAGTCCTATACGGACTTTTGAACATCTTCAAAATCACTACATAATGCCTTCATTGACTTAAAGAATTTTGTCAGCGGCGGAAAATCAGCTGGCGTATGCGATCAGTACAATAGATCTTAAAATATGAAATGGTATAGAAGCGCTGCAAGCAGATGTGATGATACTCAGAGTTGAGTTGAATACGTCTTGAGCTGCTAGTTATTCAGTCCCCTACAAATCTTTCAGTAACGGTGCACTTGTCGTGATCACCTTGATGAACGTCTCCATGTCGACCACTAATCACTCCAAATGTGGACCCTCCGTACTAGGGACTCCAAGGCGATCAGTTATGATTCCTTCACAGCCCATATGGTGGAAACTTGGCAAATTGCTTGGGTTCAACATGCCGAGTCCTGTCCTTGCCACTATCTTTAGGACTTTCTTTCCTCGTGGACCAGTACGAGGGATGTCCATTTGATCGCTTTAGCGTTGAAGTCCTCCCCAACCAGTACCTGGCTATTAGTGTTCAAGACAGCGTCCTCTAAAGCATTAAGCTTGGCCTCGAAAGGTCATATCGATTCTTTCGGCGTTAGGTATAAACTAAAGAATGTAGTACTTGAAAACCGAACTAGCAAAAAACTATCCTTCTCCACTAGGAAACCAGCACTGCTCCAAGCCCTGCTGGCAGCAGTACCAGATTCGTCGTGATACCATGTAAGGAAGCTTCGATTGTGGTGTTGCTCGATGAGCAGTAGCAAATCAGCTTGACAGTCTCTCCAAATTACTTGAGTAGATTTTTAATGTGTTAATCTGCAGAATATGGCTCATTGCAAAAGTGCTCTGTCTTTAGTTAGGGTTTCCTGGAAGACCCGGCACTTGCCCGTATATGCGATGTGCTTCAAATCATTTGGCCTTAGGGTCAGCGTCTTGGCAAAAGAAAAATTATGTTTTTTCTGTTCACGTCTTCTCCTTATGCCGTATTTTGCCACAATTATAGTACAAAGAGCTCTTATCGATCCCTTTACAACCCTTGCAGTATGCCCGTATTAAAGGCACCTGAAGCAATGGAGATGGATTGCCCTTCGTCTTGTCCTACAAAGCACCCAACCGATCTGATTTTCATCTGTTCGGCATACTTTTCTGAGGTGTCGAGAATAGCCATGAACTGACTTCTGTTATTTGGATTGGTCAGCCTAATAATTTTCCACTCAAGCTAGGAAAATCTCGCTTTGAGGGATCTCTATCTCGAGTAAATCCATAACACAACTGTTACCTTCTCTCCAAGGATATTTTTGACTGCCCCATAGAATGCATCTTTTCAAGTGGCTTCTAGTCCAAGCCCCACCAATAGGTCACCCGAACGAGTCAGCCATACGGTTTTTAGGGCAATTTGTATTCCTTCCAGTTTTACTATCTCCATAATCTCTCGCAGATCATCCGTATACAATTGATCGTCGATGGCTTTCACCAGTATCGCCTGTCCAATAACTGTGCACCACTTCCTTTTCTTCTTATTCGTAGTCGCATCCAAGGATTCTATGCTTTTCAAATGTTTAGGTTTACTTTTTTCTGTTCCTTTGGAAGCAGTTTTTGCTGATTTTTTGGCTACTTTTTTAGTTGTCTTAGTTAGCACACTCTGAAAACTTGAGTCCTCGTCCTTCTCCGCTTTTCCCGATACCTTTAATTGGGCTGCAAGCCGAGCTTCTACTGTGATTACACGTAGGAAAGACTACCGCGTCTCCAGAAAGCTTAATCTTTTGCACTTTGCTCTTTGCCTTGAGACATCTACAGATGCAATGGGCTCCTTCAGCAACAATGCTCCATTTTAGATCGCCTCGATTCATTTCACAGTCGATTCCACTTTACGATAGAGTCACTCTTCCTTCGAGCGGTCCAAAATGATAGCACCGCTTGGCGTTTCTCTGCAGGGTTTATTTCGATATTTGAGACCCTTGCTTCAGTCGCTTCATTAGCGATCGCAGCAGCGATTATTGATTTCTCGATAATCTTGACATTTTCTTCTACTGCTGACATATCTGGCACATCTTGCAGAATTCTCAGGTCTTTTTTAGGAAGCTCTGGCGTTCGCCCTCGTTTTTTTGCTATGCCCAAGCGCTCCAAGAATTTCTGTTAGGACAAGGCGATCCATTGTTCTCCGTTTTCCGTCCGTCTTTACAGTCGTTGCACTTGTCATCGTTTTTTATTCGTTGGTACCATACTCGATGTACTGTTAATGTCGTGGCTACCGATGGTTGCAGCGTCGTTGTTGGCATTTTTGTTGATTTTTTTGGTTCTTTTATTGATTTGCTTTTATATTTTTAGGGTTTTGTAAAATTTTACAAAACCTTACTAAAATCGCGCCTGCCTGTCCGTCTGTCCGTCCGTGTGTCACAGCACTTTCTCTCGCAAACCGTGTAAGCTACAAACTTAAAATTTTGTGTGTCGGTGTAAAGTGATGCCCTCTTCAATGTTTTACTGCAGAAAATTTTTTACAAGGTGGTTAAGGGAGTCTCCCCATATAGGGGAGTGACGTCTGAAAAAAATATTTCATCAGAGGTAGCCGATATAGATATCAAATGAAAGGTCTTAATGAGAAATTTTCAAAACAAGGTTTAAACTCGTATTTTTTGCTTCAGGGGGCACACAGGAAGGGAAAATACACGAAAAATTTCCTCTGACATGCCCGTATGTCTATTTGCCCATCTTGTTTTGTAATTGAGTACAGTCCAATATGATTGTGTCAAATGTATAGTGTAGTGAGTGTATGCCTAGCAAGTGTTTGTGTAGTGAGTGTATGATAAAAAAGTATTTATTTTAGTATAAATGGTTCGGTGAAATATTATTTCATAAAAAATTAAGGAAGCATGTGTTACAAGTTCGACCGAAAGTTTAAAATAGAGTGAGCACATTGCTTGGAAGGTTAGTCAGTTGACGAGCTCAATATAAAGGTTTTAGTCAGTAAAGTACATCGACGATACCATGAAATTGATAAAAAGATATCCATTAATTGCGTGACAACCCGTGAAGCTCATTGAGGAGGGAGAAGCTGCAGTGCCTTCGCTTTCACAGTCTCGGCGTAAACAAAGAATTATACCAAGGGAGATTTTCGCGTGCCTTGGTTGAGATACAAACACATCCACATGCAGAGTGTGGACACGTCGTTTCAGTCATTATAGACGCGTTTTCCTTTTGATTGTCATTCGTTCTTTGGCGACACATGGATTCTTTGCAGCAAGCATCGAGTGAAAAGAGAGTTGTGATACATGCATCGCAGCATGTGGTAGTTTATTGCACGAGCAGCAAGATGCGCTTTTCATTCTACATCCATCATAGCCTAACGTGTATCTTGTTCGCGAATTAATTAATTAGTGCTAATGAAGTACCATTTCACATCTCTAAAATTACTCAAACAGCCGCTTTATTTGAGTACTCGAACGCAACTGGACATCATTTGGTTTACCTCGTATTTAAAAAATTGTACAAAATTGCTGAATCTTATGCGACTTTGCCCTAAATTACAAAGAAGCGAGTCGAGAGAAGGAAACAAATATGAAACGTAAGTGCTCTGTCTTCTCATGACAAAGCAGCGGCAAGCAATACTATTATAGTTCCAGCCTCATACACATACACACATACATATAATTTTGCATCATGTACAAGCTACTCTCAGTACTGGCATCACCCCAGTGCATACTTTTTCTTTTTCCTATCGGGAGTGATGCTAATACTGCGATTAGTCTTCCCTCTGTTCAAATTTGTCGTTATCGTAGTGTGGACATTGCCAATTTTACCTTTTCGTTTGTAGCCTTTTTCTCGGCCTTTGTTCCGCTTGCATTATCGATTTAACTGCAAATAAATTCTCGAAACAAATTTCAAAAACGCTTGAAATTTCTACATGGTCCGTCGAGCCGGATAATTGTCGCAATTCAGTTTTCGTTCTCGGAATTAATTATCTAAAGCATTTATCGCTCATCGTTTTTCGCTTGACAATTATCAGTAATCGCATAGTTTTCATTTCCCCTTGTGATTTGCGTGATCATCTTTGAAACTTTTCATGAAAATTCATCGCGCTATCAGTGGATTCAATTGTGCAAAATGGCCGGTGACGATAATCCAAAACTCGACCCCAAGGTCACCTCAAGTGCAAAGGCAATATCGGAATTGCGTATGCAACGTGGCGTCATCTTGGCCCAGCAAACTCGGATGAAAACTTTTCTCGATGGCGAAGTGGATAATATATCCGTTTTCGAGGCCAAAAGCAAACTCGGTCTACTTGAGACACAGTTCAAAAACTTTGAAACTGTTCAGTGCCAACTCGAGGTTTTAGACGCAGAAGAGCCATCATCTGGGAAACGGGACTTATATGAAGACAGTTATTGCCAACTCAAAGCTAATTTGCTATCAATTATCGAGAAGCTTCGCCCAAGGCAATCAGTCGATGCATCCGCCATTAGGAATTCGACCGCTGCCTCCGAAACCTCATCAACCAGACTTCACTTGCAGAAACTGAATTTGACCAAGTTTTCGGGTTTGTACAGTGAGTGGTTAGGTTTTCTTGGGATGTTCGAGAAATTGATCGACTCCAATACCCACTTATTGTCTTTGGAAAAATTCCAACATCTTCGTTCTGCACTAACCGGTACAGCTGCTTCAGTGTTAGAGGGGATTGAGCTTACCGAAGAAAATTATTCTAACGCAAAGGAGCTTTTAAAAAGGAGATTCGACAACAAGCCATACATTTTCGCTTCGCATATCAACGACTTGCTTCAAATGCAATCCATTCGTCATCCGTCTACTAAAGAATTGCGTCAGATGACTGATGCTATAAACAAGCATATGCGCTGTTTGCTGAGCCTCGGTACAAAGGAAAATATCGCAGAAGAATTCTTGTTGCACATTCTCGTATCAAAGCTTGATGCTGAGTCCCAGCTCAAATGGCAAGAATTAATTACCAGCTATTCTCGATCATCCATAGAATCTAGCGCTCAATTTGCAACTTGGGAAAAGTTTACTGATTTCTTGAATCTACGATGCTCAGCGCCAGAACTCGTAGAAGAAACAAAATCCAACAACAAACCTCTTTATTGCTAGTAACTGTGATACGAGAGCGAAGTGCAATTTTTGTCATTCACGCAGCGGACACACATTATTCGACTGCAATGGTTTAAAGAGCATGCCACCCGACCAAATTTACCAAAGAGCTAAGCAATTGAATTGTGTTACAATTGCCTTCGAAAGGGGCATTCATTGAAAAGTTGTTTATCGAGCAAGTGTCGTACATGTAACCGCAGCCATTATACTCTACTCCACGGTAACGTAAAGAATTCAGGCATTTCTCAAAGATCTCATCAGTCGACTGAAATTGAAACTCCAACAACCGGCGAACATTCGTCGCTGATCGGTCAAACGAGATCTAGACATCAATTGTGCCGCCTGGAAGAAGATGCTCAACCCAACAACGTTATTTTGGGTACTGCTATTATCAGAGTCAAATCATCTGATGGAGCTTCATTCGAATGCCGAGCGATATTCGACAGCGGTTCCCAGTTGCACTTCATGACAGAGAGACTCGCCCAGCAACTTTGTTTACGACGAGAAAAAACTGATGTGGCTATTAGTGGAATTTGTATGACGACATCCCGATGTATTTCGAAAACCGTTGCCACCGTGCAATCACTACAAAACGATTTCAGTTCATTGCTAGAGTTTTTCACCGTACCAAATTTCGTCGGATTGCAGCCATTGCAAAGGATCAATACATCAGACTGGAATATTCCTAAGAACACTCCACTAGCGGACCCTCAATATTTATCGTTGGGACATATGGAAGAAGTCATTGATTCACAGTGTGTGTTACACAAACCTCATTATGTTCTCCCCCATCATTGTGTTGTAAAAAATTATGGCAGCAGCACTAAATTACATCTAGTCTTTGATGGTTCTGCAAAATCCTCCAGTGGTGTATCCTTAAACGATATTCTAATGGTAGGACCCACAGTTCAAGATGACCTATTTTCGATCTTACTTCGATTTCGTTTCCATCTTTATGTGATATCAGCTGACATAGAAAAAATGTATCGGCAAGTCATAGTGCATCTCAGTGATAGACACGTACAACTAATAGTTTTTTGTAATTCAAGTCATGATCGTGTGAAGCTCTATCGATTAAAAACAGTAACTCATGGCACGGAGTCTGCTCAATATCACGCAGTAGAATCTATTCGTCAAGCGGCAGAAGATGCTAGGAGTAAGTTTCCAGTAGGAGCATTGATTATCAAGCGAGATGCATATGACGATAACTTATTGACTGGAAGTGATGACTTGGATGAAGCTGCCAAGATCAGAAACGAAGTTACCGATATTCTACTATCAGGCGGCTTCCCCCTTAAAAAATGGGCATCAAATGAACCATCGTTGCTAGAAAAAATCGATGAAAATGACATGGAAGTAATGACTCGACTAGATGACAAGGATTTCATCAAAACTCTTGGCCTAGCCTGGAACCCAACTGCCGATGAATTTCTGATTACATATCACTCGCCAGAAATATGAAGTTCTGTGACCAAAAGAATAGTGTTGTCGGAAACTGCTCGATTCTTCGATCCATTATGATTACTCAGCCCAGTGATTGTTACCGCCAAACTCTTTCTACAGGAGTTGTGGAAGCTTAATATTGATTGGGACGAAAGCTTACCCATCGAGATGCAAAAAAGATGGCAGTCTTTTCGTTCGGATATGGCCAAGATCAACTACTTTAGTATCCCACGACATGTTTGTTTGTCGAATTCCAGCCTTCAAACCCATGGATTCGCTGATGCCAGCCTACGCGCTTATGGAGCTTGTGTATATGTTCGTAGTGAAACTCCTGATAAGAGAGTATTGACGAACATGCTTCGTTCGAAATCCCGTATAGCTCCATTGAAAACTACTACGATACCGCGTCTAGAGCTCTGTGCAGCCCTAATACTTTGCGAGCTCATAGAACGTGCTACGAAGATTATCCCCCGTGACCTCACGGATGTCGTGTGTTGGAGTGACTCACAAATCGTGTTAGCCTGGCTAAGTGCACCTTCGTACAAATGGTCCACATTTGTAGCCAATTGTGTGTCCAAAATTCAAGCTGTTACATCCGTTACATGGCGCTGTGTTCCAACGCAGCATAACCCAGCAGATTTGATCTCGCGAGGCACTAAATCAGAAAGTCTACAAGGGTCCAACTTATGGCTGCATGGTCCAAGCTTTTTATCCGCATCGTCATCACAATGGCCATATCATGGAAAGGTTCCAGATCAAATCGATGTTCCAGAATATCGCAAGCTGAACTTCACAGTCTTGTCGTCTTATGCAGTGGAAGACCTAGTTTAGGACACAAAATATATTAACTCATACTGGAAAACTCTTCGAGTATTTGGATACGTTAATCGATATCTCAAATCATTGCGGTTGCGAGCACGTATGTCAACAAAACCTAGCTTTGCGTTACGAAGCTTTACGGTGTCAGAGATAGAAGAAGCAGTCACGGTTATCGTTCGTTGCATACAACGAGTATATTTTAATCGTGACTATACTGACCTCCTTAAGGGTGCATCCGTAAATGCGAGAAGGCGAATTTTACCTCTACGTCCTTTCCTTGATGGAAATGGAGTTATTCGAGTCGGTGGGCGTATTTTGAAATCTGATCTACCCTTTGATGCGTGCCATCAAATGCTTCTTCCGCAAGCGCATCCCTTTACAAACGCATTGTTAACCTTCTTGCATGTTAACAACTCACATGCTGGCTGCCATACCTTGGTAAACATTTTTTGGCAAAGGTTTTGGTTGATCAACGTAAAGTCGAAGGCTAAACGAGTTATTCATCAGTGCAAGATATGCTTTCGAGCGAAGCTTCGCTTCTTTCAGCAAATAATGGGAAACTTCCCATGGGATAGGCTGAAAGTATCACATCCCTTTGCGGTTACCGGTGTAGATTTTTGTAGACCGTTTTTCATGCGAGTTCAACTACGAGGACGCCTTCGCTTCCTGCAACAAGCGCCTCCAACTGTCTCGATCTATCAACCACGTCCTCCAATTTCGAAATCCAAACAGTCATGAACTGTCTTCATCGATTGAGTCAGATCAGCGTTTCCCCGATTTCCTCACCGGTCTCCGCCCTTCAGTTTTCCCAATAAATACTTTTGTCGGTATCTTATCCGTCCCTACGATTGACGTGGCCAGCTCATTGCAAACTGTGCAGTCTTACAATCGTTGAGACCTCCGGCTCATCAAAAATTTCATACATGGTTGCATTGAATTCGCCAAAGGGCCCCATCTAGCTTCGATTCGATTGTTCGCCTTAAGATCCGTCTCTCGTTAAATTTGTTTCCAGATGCTCAGGTTCGGGTCCATGTTTCAAGCGCAAGCATACCACAGGTCTTATTACAGATTTGTAAAATTGAAGCGTTGGTTTCCTGTGTATGCAGCTGGTCTTCAAGACAGTCAAAACTGAATAAAATATTTTATTTGCAAGCTTTATTCTCCGGCATATTTCATCTCTTTCGTTACCAGTTCTCTTTATTTTGGCGGTACGAATTCGGCAACATTTTTGGTTTTTTTATTCGCTATGCGTGATATATATTTGAGGTATTTTTCTCGACTATGGCCTGCGTTTTGATTTCATTCTCAGTGATTTGTAGCCCTACTGGTTTTGCTTCACTATCGAGTTTCAGGAAAAATTGACAAAATGTTGATGTCGCCTGCATAGACTATCATTTGGCTTGATTTGTATATTAACGTACCTCTTGTACCGACAGGTGGCTTTTTTATGACATATTCCAGAGCCAAATTGAATAGCAATGGGGCAATACGTGACGATCAATACTGGTGAAAGCTTGCTTAGTCAACAAAAATTTGGTGTACATCTGTGCTGGACTCCCAGCATTTCTCACGTTCCTTATTGTAAACAATATGTCGTTCGAATGACCCTGCAGAAAAAAGGTGAAACCTGGATATCACAGTGTGAGCGAATTTTGACTTCTAGGGTGTTTGCTGTTTCTATACTCATAAAGACCTACCTCTATTATTTCTGGATTTTTCGGATCATAGTTATAGAGTCCTGAGTGGGGACACATATTATTTTGCACATTTCTCTTCCGCGCGAACACTACAAAGCTAGTGACACTGTTTTAGAAAGCCCTCATTAAGACCTTTCGTTTGACACTCCACGCGACTGCCTTTAGTAAAAACAAGTTGGGTAGACAGACCTATGCTCATGTCAGAAGGGTTTTGTACTCAACTTACAAAATGCCGTAACCAGCAACGAATAAAATTAAGAAACACGTCATGTTCGAGGATCATACTATTATTAACTAAGTTGGAAGAATTTTTTAATTCTGAGGTATTTGTTAAAATTATACCCATAAATATCTCGCTTGATAATTTTTTCAGATTTTTTTAGATCACGGGTGTCCATTCGCGAGGGAGAAAACACATTTTTCATGCATTTCCCCCCCGTCTCTGTGCCCCCACTGAAGCAAAAACTGTCAGTTTAAGAACTGTTTTGAAAAGCTCTCATAGAGAACTTTCATTTGATACTCATATCGGCTACATTTCATGAAATTTTTTTTCAGGGGCCACTCCTCTGTACTGTAAACATCGATTCATGTCCTATTTTTTCGAATCCTAGAATGGCTACAAAGCCCTTTTGCTAGAAGCTCTCTCCTGCCTCTTTGACTTGTTTCAATTGTATGTAGTCATCCTCATGATATCTATCATTCCTGAAACTTTCATGCAAATCGTAGCAAAGCTGTAGTGTCTAAGTCGGTAAAAAGCGCATATGGCTCCATAGCCATATGTTTCCATAGTAATACAGGGCATATTGCTCCATAGTAATACAGGAAAATTAAAATCGCTATAACTTCGTTAAATACTATTCGATCTTTATGAAACTTTCAGGAAAGATCAATCTTATAAATAGTCATCTGTTTGCTAAATTTTATTGAATTTAAGGGTACCATTTAGATTTTATTCAAGAAAACATAAAATCGATAAATCATACTATTACTAACAAAGTTGAGTGAATTTCGACTTCTCACGTATTTGTTGTTGTTGTACTCATTAAGGCCTACATCCATGATTTTTTTCAGGTTTTTCGGATGGAAGATGTCCAATCGCGAGGGGGGGTACGCGAAAAGTTCGTACATTTCCCCTTCCCCTGCCCCCCTCGGTACTCATAAGGCAATTTTAAGACCTGTTTTCAAAAGATCTCATTGAGACCTTTCTAATGACACCCTACTCGACTACCATTGGTGAAATTTTTTTTTTGAGGGGTCAACTCCCTATATGGGGAGACCTCCCTTAAACCCCTTCGAAAAATTTTTTCACCCTTGAACTTTCAAGAGGTCACCACTTCTGACCTTTCCACAAAGTTTCATGGCTGTAGCCTCTATAGTTTCGGAGAAAAAGTGCTGTGACATACAGACGGACGGACGGACGGACGGACGGACAGACGGACACAGGTCGTGATTGCAATAGGGTTTTGTATTTTAGTACAAAACCCTAAAAAATTGTAAGACTCCCCTTTCCGATATGCGAGGGCCCCGAATTACAAACCGTTGAACAATTTATTGATACACAAACTTTTGAGGGGTCATCACTTGTGGTATGGCTATCGAGTTGGGGATCAGCAATTGCTATAATTTCAAAGAAAAGCTGCTAGACGGAGAGACCGACGGACAAAACTGAATTCAATAGGATTTTTTAAGGAGTACAAAAAAATTAAAAAAGGTTTTTAAAACAAAGTCTTTCGACTGTATCTCTACCAACGATTTTTACAAAGCATTTTCCGTGCTCATTAGCTCCCGCAGTCAATTAACTTACCGGCCGGCGAATAAATATTCGCTAAGATTAACGAGCCAAGATAAATATTATGAGCTACATACAAACTGTAACGTAAATACGTCTACGATAATTAAAAATAGTATTTGATTGACGTTAACATATTGCATCAACACTTAGTTGCCGCGTGGATAGAAAGAACCAAGTCTTTAAGACGTTCGCTCGTCGTAACATCTTGCATTTACGACAAATCTTTGGATATACGAATAAACAGAAAAATATTCTGTTCTATGGTTTCTCCTTTACTACACATTCCTTGTCTGCAGTAGTCTGTTTATTATTATTTATCGAAAACACTCCATATGTGAAAGAAATGCTCGTCACAGCAAGCCGTATCTGTTCGGTTCATCTAATGTATCTTTTTGGATGTTGTTTAATATACTACAAGTGGTAATGGGAATAATTGATTCAATGATGTGATAAAGGTCGTTCGTACGAGTCATTCTGATTTAATTAGTTTTTGTGAGTGGTATTTAATTAGACGATGAGATTTTTATTTACCAAACCTTTTCAATGATGCAGAAAAAGATTAACTTAATTCTAATTTAGTATATGTTTGTAATTTCAATAAAAAAAAAATTGTTGCAAATCGATCTATCCAGTAGAAAATATCTTAAATTGAATTTTATACTCAATATCCCTCAACGTAAACGTTTGTAGCAATACTTGTACAATGTATAAAGGAATTGCACAATTGATTTGATATAAATCTTTTTTGTATTTATAGGATATTTTGCAAAAATATTCTTAGAATGCATATACAAGCAGCAAAGAATGGAATGAAAAAAATATTCAAATTAAAACGTTGTTTTGGCTGACGTACGAGAACAATTTTTGCATTTTTCGCTACCCATTCAAGAATCATAAACAAAGTTTTATTTCTGTATTGCATAATAGGATACTCCCTAATTAACAAACTTGCTATTTCTATTCTTCTGTATGAATTGCAAAATTAAGACTTTAATTAAGGTTACATAACGTATAAATGCAATAAGATTGAATTCACAGAACATTAACAGACATGACCTTGAAAGATGTAAGCACATGAGGCGGGGAAAAAATTACAGTCCAAGTCAAGGTAGTTCAAGTTGAGATTCATCTAGGAATATCATCTTATAGTTAGATCAATCTTGTCTGACTAGTCTGACTTGTGGAAGTCAGGTAGAACAGCGGAATGCAACAGTATATCCGCTAAATCATCGCGAAATCTAAATGGCAAATTAGAATTCAAGTCAGCATGGGTAATCAACTTCCCGCCATATAATTTATTTTTCGACGACACGTTTTTATATTCAAAGTCACGCGACGAGTTTTTGGTAGGTAGTTTGTTTTCAATGTATTCAAGTATTTGTTTATATCAAACATTTTATCTGTTTCACTGCTTCCAGCTAAAGCTTTTTAGTTCTGATAACCTTGATAGTGTCATTTGTCTTTTCGCTGGGATTGATATTATATTATTTACGAGTACTTCCAAGCGTTCGTTTGAAGCTGCTTGATGTTTTGTACGTAAAAAGGTCGTAGCAGTTTTTTGACAATTCTTGCGAATTGGCCCCCCGCACAAAATCAGTGGCAAATGGGTCTCGGTCGGTATGGCTAAAATTTCGATGTATTCAAAGTTAATATGTATGTACATAAACATTCTGATCAAAAGTTGGCATGGGGGTGAAATCATCCTATGGGTAGTTTAAGAAATATAGAGGGGGGAAAGTGCGCGACATTGGAAGTTTGTAATCGATTGACTCAGAAATTGAGATATCTAATGAATTGCAAATAATGGATATACAGTTAGGTCTTTGGGGTATTTGAACCCAATCTATGGATCGTTTCGCCAGTGATAACATGCAGCACGGGCGCTCCCCATCATGATATGGCCACCGTGGAAGGGCACGCCGCATCACTCCAGGTCCCGAACCACATACGGGATTTTGCTGGTATCACAGCAAACACGGAGCTCTAGCAATCTAATGCAAACAGCCCTGCACATTTCCACCTCAGCGCACCTCTATCGGATGCTCGAAAAACTAAGATTGCTGGCGCTGTACTCAGCGGACCCGGAAAAGCGCCTGTATATCTCGGACCGTACCACAAAAGCTCGTTTTCTGGTGGATTCCAGCTCTGCCCTCCCCATCATTCCGAGGCACCACATTGCCAGGCCTCTTCAGAAGCAGAGTCTCGTGTTACAAGCAGCCAATGGTCCATCTATTGTTACCTTCGGCATCCAGAAACTCATGCTGGGCTTTGAGTCACGCCGCCCATTTCACTAGCCTTTCGTTATCGCAGGCATCCAGACAGTCATCTTCTAAGCCAACGCACTCAACTATCACGGCCTGCTTATCGACCTGCGGAAACTACGCCTCTTGGATGACCGCACCAGCTTCTCTACAGTCTGCGTGCTCGGTCCAGCTCCACCAGTGCACAGCATCAGCCCTGTGGCCAAGCAATTGGCCTCGTAATGCACTACCAGAGGAATATACAAGCGAATCATCGCAAAGAACGCAAACACACCTCCAGGACCCGGTGAGTTGGCTTCAATCACTGACCTTTCCGTTCACCGCCCAATCGTCGCGTGCAGTCCACCTATCTTTGGAAGACCACGTTGCCTCGCGGGAGAACGCCTCTCTCCAGGGAAGGCAAAGTTCGACTTCCTGTTGGAACGAGGCATGATTCGACCTTCGTCTAGCCAATGGGCCAGTCCCCTGCACATGGTGCGCAAGGGCGGTGGCCGTTGGCGAGATACAATTGACTGCCGCTACCTAAATGCCCACTCCCACCCGGACCGCAACTCACTGCCCATTATCGAGGATCTGATCCAGGAGGTGTAATGAATTTCGAAATGTCCGTGTAGGACACGGGTGCCGATGGTCTGGCACAAGTGTCAGCGAGCTAAAACAACACCGAGCTCGGCTAACTAGCTTCGCTTAACGACCGCGTACGCGTGCTTGACGACTAGCATTTGCGGGATCATAAGGGGCGGGTTCTTGTCGAGCCACGAAGCTACACTACAAAATACTTATCACGCGTACTCTACAAGACGCACCGATCAATTTTTATTGTCTTTAGAAAAGTTCTATTAGGTGTCAATTAATCTACTCTACAGAAATTCAATATTGTTTTGCCTCGTTAAAGTTAGCGGACACGGAGGCTTGAGACAAACGCAAACATTACACAAAAAGCAACCGTTACTTTCACAGAAGAAGGTCGTTGCATTACAAGGGGAATGTCAAACATAAAGATGTTAAAGTGGCTGAAGTGAACCACTCATCTCTGCCTAAAGGATGGAAACTTGACGGATGCAGTTTACTTTACACTAGTAAAACAACAAACTAAGCAGTTTCGACGGGTTGACCACCTTATCTCTTCACGAGCAGCCACTCCTGATCACCACGGGGCTGCTCGACTGCTTATGTTTATTACAGAGGCCAGCGGTTCAGTATTCTCGGCCATCGACCTTCAGCGGGCCTTTTATTAGATCCCAGTAGTACCAGAAGACCTGCAAAACGGCAGTCACCACACCTTTTGAGCTGTTTGAATTCATAAGAATGCCTTTTGGTCTACGCAACGCAGCCTAAAACATGTAGCGGAGGAAGCTCAACTTCGTACGCATCTAGCAGTATGACATCCTAATATTCTTAGCTAGCCACGATCAACATCAGCATCACTTCAAGCGACTTCTTTCCACACTGCAAGTTGCAAAGCTCCAGCCCAACTGAAATAAATGCCTGGTTGGCCGACTTGAAGTCATCTTTGCCGGGCACCACATCCGTGACACAGGTTTCCGGCCACCTGCTCCCAAGACGAAAGCCATCGCAGACTTTCCCAAACCTGCCGCACCATTTTTCTGACACAACGTTTGGACAATGCCTCACCCCACCAAAGCAGGCAGTCAGACTTCATCAGCCAATTCAACACACGATTGAAGTAAAGACCAGGAGAAGACAACATCGTCGCTGACGCGCTCTCTTGCACAGGGACGATTGTGGTACTTACTACGCTTTCTACTCGAGCCATCAGTGAGGCCCAGACAACAGCTGACTAGTTGCCGCACCTCCTGGTGAGTCCCCGCTTCAAGCTGCACTAGTTAGTGTTAGACGGCTAATCTGCGAGTTCAATGGTCCTTTTAAGCTCTACTTGCCAGCAGTGCTCCGCCGCGAAGTCCTCAATGCCATCCATCAGATCTCACACCGCAAAGCACGTAGCACTTAAATTCTTCTGACCAAGTCTACGAAAGGATGTCTATCGCTGGTCCAAGCAGTGTGTACCATGACAGCGGCCTAGGGTCCACCGCAAGAAACACACCGAGCTAGGTAGCTTCAAGACACTGGATGGGCGTTTCGACCACATCCACGTCGACCTTATTAAACTCCCGCAGTGTTACGGCTACTAGAACTGGCTTACCATCATCGGCCGGTATACACGCTGGCCTCAAGCAATACCAGTGCCTGATATCAGGGGCAGCGCTGTCGCCAGAGCGTTGTTTGATCACTGGATCGCCACATTTATCACGCCACGTGGGAGTACTTCGAACCAAGGCCGTCAGTTTAAAGCCAACCTCAACCGCCTGCTGGGTGCGAGCCACGTCCATACTACACTACATTATCCACAAGCCAATGGCATGGTGGAACGGATGCATCAAACGCTCAAGAGTGCTTTGAAGTGCGCTCCAGAAACCACTTGGCTAAGGATATCGTTGCAGACTTACGCCACCAGATAGGCACAGCTTTCATCATCCGTTCGCCTTCAAGGACCTCAGCATCTACAAATATGTGCTCCGCCGCATCGATGCAGTTAAGAAACCACTCGACCAGCCACATTCCCGACCCCACAGAGTCATCGGAAGGGTCAGCCACCGTACCTACCTCATAGATGGAAACGGCGTTGGTAAGACCCTCTCCACTTAGATGCCCAGCCATCAACACCACCGTTAGTACTGCTTCAGTCACCCTCACAACCACCACAGTTACTCACGCCACCGCCCTTACTGCCAACTCAGTCGATTCAACTAGCCGCTATCATGCATAAACAACAAAAGCCAACTGCCATCAAGAGGAATGTCACCTTTTCACTCCTTCGTCGAACGCGAAAGTCATTGGGGAAGGTGTGATTACGGTGGCATGGAATGTCTCAACGCAAACGCACTGTTAACGGCGCAAGCAGATGCTGGCCCCTCGAGAAATCTTCGCCAGCTGTCGAGTTCACATATCAGCGGCGCAAGCAACTTCCCGCAAGAAAAAGGAGAATTTGCTTGAGTCGCTTTTCTCGGTTTCATAAGTCAATATACCTGAGAGAACCTAGGCAAACTTTACGTTATTTGTTTAGAGTAGATTGATTCGGTTTTGGATTCGAGTAGTTTATTTCTGACACCGCATCGCTGAATAATCGAGAACGCTTGGTTTTTGGTTGAGGAGATTCCTTGCTGTTCTTTTTCTTTTGGACTTGCCACATGGCTCTTAAGATATGGAAAAAAATTAGGTTAAAGTAGAGAAAATTCGTTTGGTTAGAAGTTGTTTTGATGCGTTATAATTAGGCATATAATAATATAAAAATTGTATTCAAACTTAGTCTGCTCGTGGAAGACACGCGACCAAAATTCCTCTCCAGACTAGTTAGCCTGCCAGCAGCCTCCTTGGAGCAGACTAAGGGTGTTCAGACTTGTTGACCTGTTGGGTAGAGTCCGTTGACACATTCCAAGACTTCACCTCTAAAGCCGATGAGAGATCGGTTTGGGTTTCCTTCGGGAAATCTCGAAGTATACGAACGTGAGAAAGAAAAAATCATTACACAAGGCTCTACTGAAGCACGACAAGCGTTTGGAATTGTTGACGGGGGTCTAGGGATTGTCTGCGCGCTGAACGTAGACTTTCTTCAGATCTCTATTGAAGTTACACATCGTTACTTAAAGCAGCGTTACGGAATAAAATCTTGGGTTTTACTCAAAAAATCGGGTACCGAGACTACTGTTGTGCTATGAGAGGCTATTGACAATGACATCATGTCTTCAAAAATGATTCTTAGCTGACACAAAATATTCAGGGAAGGCAGAGTGGACGCCGAAGACGAAGACTACCCTGGACCTATTATTCGACTCGGAAGGCATTGTCTACCCATTAGGACAAACGGGGAACAGTTAGTTTTACTTGGTAGTCTTTAAAAGGCTGCAAAGAAGAGTGAACCGCAAGAGAAAGGAGATCGCGAAGTCCTGGCGTCTTCACCATGATAACGGCCCGTTGCACACGGCCTTCGTTATTGTCGACTACCTGGCCAAAAGCGGTGTGGAATCACTAACTCAACCACCTTACAGCCCAGATGTGTTCCCTCTGGACTTCTTCTTATTTCCAAGGATCAACAGGTACCTTAAAGACAACAATTCAGCACTTTCAAAGCGGTCCAAAAGGATTCGACGAGGTGTTTGGGGAGGTTCACATCGACAACTTTCAGGACGCATACTGCGAGTGTCATTTCTTGTTGTCATTCTTGGTTTTCGCAACGAACTTAAGTTTAACTCTCTGTGAAGGGTTCATCATTTATTGCGGTATCAGCGAAATTGGCCGCTTCATAACGTTGCACAGGTCTAGCGGTTCGTGCTGATCGACGTGGCGCTGATGCTGCTACAACAGTTTCATCGAGTTCATATTCACTGTCACTTATTGTATCATCATACATGGTATCGTCCTTCACGTATCAATGTTTCTCGTTTCCACATTATTCACACCATTGTCTTCTGCTGCTGCATTTTCTATCGTTTCATTCACCCCATCAATTTCAGATTGATTCGCAGCATCACTTCTGCCCTGATTGCTTGCTGGGTCAATGGCAACATTATTCGGGCCATGTTGCTCGCCATCGATTCTCAATGACTCAGACACAATTGGGTTTTGGGAATTGCAAAAATTGTTACCATTTTAAAAGATTTTGATGTCTCTGCTCGCTACCATCCGGTAATTCAATGCATCCATTAATCGATAACCCTTTTGTGTTTCCATATAGCCAACAAATATGTACTCCTTCGATTTGGCATCAAGTTTCTTTCTCTTCTCTGATGGAAGATGCGACATCGCTCGTGAGCCAAACACCCTGAAGTAACTTGACTAATATCGGTCCATATTTTCTTTGGTGGTTTATACTTCAGCACATGTGGTACTGTGTGATTTTTCATTGCGTTGCGGTGTTAAGTGCTTTGCCCTCAAAAACGTTTTGGTAAGCCTGAATCTTAATATATCTCACCAATTGTTCGTATTGTACGCTTGGCCAAGCCTTTTTGCTGTGGCGTGTACTTCGCTGACGTTTGTTCTGAATGTCGTTTTGCTTAAAAAACACTTTGAACTCATATGAGCAGAATTTCGTGCTGTTGTCGCTCCGGGACGTTTCTATTTTTAAGCCGGTCTCATTTTCAACTTGCATTTTAAACGCACAAAATTTTCTAAACCTTTCACTCTTTTGCTTAAGCAAATATGTGATTGTAATATGGCTAAAATCATCAATAAGCACTAACGCATGCCTGTTTCCATCAATCGATGCGCACTCTATCTTTCCAGCCAAATCTCCAACATTTTACTCTGGATCCTTTACGCTTGAACGGCTCTCTTGCTTGTTTCCCTTTAGAACAAGCTACACAGTCAATATTCTAACTGCTATCAACGAATGATTTTTCTGTTACCGCTCCTTTTCTCATCATATCCAGACTTATCACATTCAAATGGCCAAGTTATCTGTGCCACAACTTCATTGAATCATTTGTGCTCACCGTTGCTAGTGCGATACCGTTCGAGCCACCATGAAAGCCATCTAATTTATACAAGCCATTTACGCATGACGCTGGCACTAGCAATTCACCTTTGCTATTGTGAATTTCGCACTTATTGACTGAAAATTTCACAGAATTTCCCCTCGCACTTATTTTGCTCTCCGATAATAAATTTGCTGTTAGTTCCGGTACACACAGTACGCCAGTTAATTGCAAATGTTTGCACATTGTATCGGTTTCCACACAGAAATTCACTACTCCATTGCATTTGACTTTCATCATTTTATTATTTGCAGCTCAAATCGGCGGTGTATCGATTTTCTCCATTCCAGTTAACCAATTCTAATGCATGTTCATATGTGTCGTTGCTCCTGAATCGATGTACCAATCACATTTTCCATATTTGCCATTCAGAAAAACAGCACTAAATGTGATCATTGCATTACCATCCGATACATTATCTGTCTTCTCATCGGTCGATTTATTTGCCTTCTGTGGATTTGTGACCTTTGGCTTTACACGTGTAACAAGTGGTATTACTATTTTTACGAAAACGGCTTTTACCTTTTGCATACAATGCCGTTTGTTCGCCTGATGACGTGGCTGTAACTGGCTCTTGTAAAAGCTTCGTTTTAATACTATCGCTCGATAGCTTCGCTGCACTTGTGTCCAATGTCATCGGTAAATATTCATCGGTCAATCCAGAAAGCAAAAATATGGTCAACCATTTGCCTTCAACCTTGAAACCAATTTTATTCAGCCGTTCTGCCGTAGAAATAATTTCAGTCACGTACATTTCCATTGAAAGACATTCAGCCAATTTTGTATCGTTGAGAGAACTGAAGGCCGGTGACTAGTGGGGAAACCGAGGAAACGCTGGTCTGACTCGGTCGATGAAGATCGCTCATCGCTGCTTGGATTTCGAAGTTAGAGGATGTGGTCAATGGGCCGAGACAGTTGGAGGCGCTTTTTACAGGCCCGAGGAAGGCCCGAGAGGGGCTACAGTGCTAAGAAGAGGAATTATGTATTGACAATTTTTCTCATTAATGTGACCTTTCGCACAGCTCCTTGCTCTTCAAACGTTTTCTTCAAATTGTTCCACATTTATTTTGCGTTCGTTCCTCCTATGGCATGATTGTTTTTATGTGGAGATTTGTTCAACTGACAGCTGACCTGACCTAACTCAACCCAACCTTGACCCTATCCTTACCTTGCATTTACTGAGATAAAAAGAAACTACTAGTCGGGAAATCATTTTGAATTGGATTTAGCTATATAAATTGAAAAATAATCAGTCCGTCTGCTTTCCTCATGCGTAATAGTTGTGTCAGTTAATTTGCAAAGACATCTCTGGTTAATTGAATATATTGATGTATAGTTGTGTGTCGATATAATAATATTTATTCAGAAGTTTAGTCCGTGGTACTATTTGAAACCCAGTTCAATAAATTGAACATTTTGTCAACTTGGACTCGACTTTTCTCAGCTGAAAAACCCGAACCCACTGAAATTAACAACTGGTTATGGGGACAGGGCAGCTGTTAAAGGGTTTCTTCAAAAGTCAGGAAAGGAAATTGTCAGGCAAGTCGAGAAAGCAGTCCAAGACATCAGAACTGGCAAGGACAACATAACCTACAAATCAGCGACATTGGAGCAGCCATCGCACAGCAAGTCAACGTTGAGCAACGAACACGCAAGTCGCTTTAAGTGAGAAAATCGCCACGAAAGATTCAAAATAGTTAGCGTAAAGTCTCAATTGGAAATGTTAAGTGAAGACAGTCAAGGAAATGTCAATTTCATTTCATGGCGATTTAAATTAAGCCAAGAGAACCAAGATCTGTATGATATGATAACGGGTGCAAAGCCCTGACCAGCAGGTGCTGCATCAACTGATACAATCGCCGCTTGGTTAAAGAAAGATGTTGAGGCTCAAACATTGATAGGTTTAAATGCAAACAGTAAGATTGCGAGCGAAATTGCAAATTGTGAAGCTGCCAAAGATATGATAGACAAATTAGTTAGTCTATATGGTACAAAGTCTGATGTAACTTTAGAAACGTCCCAAATCAAATTCTTTACCTATGAATATGATGAAAGCAAGTCAGCTGTTGAGAACTGTATGGAGATTTTGGATCTCGCGGATGAAGAGTCAACTGAAAATAATCCTGTGAAGGAAAGTTATATCATGACAAGGATCATGAGTGTGCTACCGCCAAAATTGGCTCATTTCAGGACATCCTGGGACAACGCGACCGGAGCAGCAAAGAACGTGGAAACTCTCATGGAACGTTTGAGACTCGAGGACGAGCGACTCAAAGAAATGACGACAAATGTAGAGGTCAACACCAACAACGCTCTTATGGCCAGACGCAGGAAACAAGGACAGTCTTCAAACAGCAAGCAGGAAAACTCGCAGTTCGCATACTACAAATTTGGGAAGAAAGGTCACGTGCTCAAGGAGTGCAGAGGTAAACCGTGCAATGAATACATTGCCTACTGCAAGAAGAAGTATTCATGTAATATCTGTAAGACACTTCGCAAAAGACTGTGAATCTCGAGAAGAAACGAATAAGTCAACAAACGGGAAACTAAATAGGGAGGCATTTTTGACCACGGCACTCTTGAAGGTGGACAACGACATTTCGAAGGACAAGGCCACTTCATGGTATCAAGACTGTGGAGCCAGCCAACACATAACGTCTCACCGAGAGTGGTTTGTTCAGCTTGTTGAATTAGACGAGCCCATCTTGATTGTGATTGGAGACTCAACCAGGCTAGATGGCGTTGCAGTCGGAAACTTCGGGATGGGAGCATTTGATGGTCAAAAGTGATATCCAGTGGTACCCAGTGGTAACCTCAACTTTAATCTTTTCTCAGTGAGACAGATGTTTGACAAGGGACATGTACAGAAGGCAAACGGAACCGATTCAACGTTTTACAGTCTGAATGGCAGGGAAAATTTGGCAACAGCAAAGCGCAAAGGAAATCTCTACAAAATGATGCTCAGGAGACAAGAAGAGACAAGCTTGATGGCCGTGTCGATCAAAGTCTGGCACGAGCGTCTTGCCCATCAAAATGTCAAGTAGGTGAGGGACATACTGAAAAGGAAAAGGAATAAAATACATTGATGACTGAAATGACTATCTATGCACAGGGTGCTAGTATGGCAAGCTACATAGATCCTCACGCCCAAACAACCCCAAGAGAGCTCAGCAACCGTTAGATCTCCTGCACGTCGACACCGGCGAGATGAACATCCCGTCATTGGGAGGAGTGAGAACTGGCTCATGTTCAAGGACAATTTCACTCACTACCGAACCTGTTACTTTATGAAGACGAAAAGTGAAGCATCAGAAAAGATCGAATGTTACCTGAGACTCGTTAAAAACCAGCTAGGGAGGAGAGTGAAAAGTCTGAGGTCTGACAACGGCACCGAACTGAAGAATGCAAAAACCAAACAGATTCTGGACAAGTTGGGAATTTTCCACACCTTCACGAATGTAAAACCCGCCAGAGCAGAACGGAAGGATTCAGAGAGAAATGAGAACGATTAGCGAGGCAGCCACAACAGCGATACTCATGAACGAGTTGGACGAGAAACTGTGGGCAGAAGCAATGATCCATGCGATCTTCACGATCAATCAGACTGGTGCCAGCAACTTACCAGGGAAAAGCCCAGCAGAACTTTGGTTCGAAAGAAAAATAAAGATTGAGAAACTGCGAACCTTTGGATGCGAATGTTACGTGCTGACACAAAAAAAGGAAAGAGGCAAGATGGATAGAAAATCAGAAAAGAGGATTCTGGTTGGCTATGATATTGGTTCACCTTGCTACCGGGTTTATCTGAAAGAGAAAAGAGAAATTATCAGCTCAGACAATGTGATCTTCGATGAGGAAAAGGTGAGACTGAGGCAAGGAACTAAACTTGAGACACAGGCACCAGAAGGCACACCTGAGAAGCAAGAAGAAAGCAGCAGCAAGACAGACGAAGAAGACGAGAACTGGGGAACTGAAGAAAGCGCTGAGCAGCCAAGCGACAACGAGAATGAGACACCAGCACCAGGAGAAGAGTCACGAAGGAGAGTTCTGCGAGATCGTTGGACTCTGCAACCACCACCCAGACTGAGAGACTGCGTACTTGACTCCCGTCGTAGAGGAAAGAGCGGCAAAGTAGCCATGATTGGTGAAACAGAGGACATCCCGGTGAGTGAGGCACTTGGAGATGAGAAGTGGAGGCTCGCTGATGGAGATGAAAACTTGCGAGCTGGTGGACTGTCCAGAAGGAGTGTAGCCGATCACTTGTTGCTGGGTACTTCGGGAGAAGGCAGACGGGAGACTTAAGACCAGACTAGTGGCAAGGGGATTTGAAGAGAAGGAGGGAGTGGACTACATGAGAATTATCAGCCCAATAGCTCGCCATGCATCCATTCGCCTACTCCTAAGTCACGCAGCATCGGAGAAAATGGAGTTGGTATCGTTCGATGTGATAACGGCTTTCTTGTATGAGAACCTGGAGCAGCACATCTATATGCACCAGCCTGAAGGGTTTGAGGATGGAACCAGGAATGTTTGTAAGTTGAACAAGAGTCTCTACGGACTTAAACAAGCTCCGAGGATGTGGGACGAGAGTGTCAACACCCATTTTGAGAAGAAAATAGGCTTGATCAACATAGATGATAGCCCGTGTATATACTATAACAAGGAAAAGAGCATTATGCTCTCACTCTTCGTGAATGATGGATTGGTAGCCGGAAAAGATGAAGAAGAATTATAAAAACACTTAGACGAGATAAGCAAGGAATGTGAGATAACATTCAGCACAAAAGTACAAAACAAGTTAACGTATTTGGACATGGAAATCAAGATCGACCAGGACGATATCTTCGTGAGTCAGCTTCGCTACACAGAGAAGATCTTGAAAAAGATGAAACTCGAGCAGTGCAATCCAGCATCCACACCCACTGAGTCAGGAATGATCAACCATAAGAGTTATATACAAATGTTAAATCAGATTGAATGGTTACATGTATGACATAAGTGTCAAATAGTGTTGACACATCATGACATTAATTTCAATAACTTGTTATATTAAACGCACTAATTGTGTTGTTTAATTTCATTGTCAATCACAACTGGCGAAGAACATACTCCAAAAAGCGCATTTGAATTTAGACTGCCACGCATATGCCCAAAAACATCGCTCTAAATGCATTTCTTTTGAAAAACTCTCCATTTGTAATTTTTGTTCCAAAAAAAATTACCCCAAACTATTCTAATAAGTGTACTCAATGCCATAGTCTCATATCTTAATCCAAATACATATAAGCAATAGACAATAATACTCGTAAATGCATCAAGATGTCCTTTTCATAAGAATCATCATTAGTCACGTGAATGCATGCACCACTTATTCCGAGCTAAACGATGATGAGAAATATCTACATCTATCATTAAAAGAGCTTTACATTAAGATACATTTGTAATATCAATGATGCTGAAATCGTGCTCTCCTCGTACAAGTTTCGTGTTAAATAAATTAAATTAAATACATTGTAGTCGCCATTATTGTACCATTGCCAATATTTGTTTTGCATAATAGACACGCGACTGAAATAGAATAGCAGACATGTGTTGCGAAAAAATAATGAGTTCGAAGAAAGTATTTGTTGACGCATTCAAAAAACTTCTAAAATGACCGACAGGATATACATTTTTTGTTTTTAAATAAAATATTCTTTGTTAGAAATTCTCACAGGAATGCTGTCTATGATAGTGAAATATTTATACTCTAGTAGGTGTGAGTTCTTCGTGTTCAAACAAAGAACTCGTTTCGTAATAGTACGAGTATCTTTAAATCGAATGTTCTAACTCACGTGATAACAATCGTAAAAATAAAGATAAGATTCACTCATTTGTTACTATAGCAACACGTTGATAAAGCTCGTTTTATATTTAGAATAGAATTTGCATATGGATATTGCGTATGGTCACATTCATATTAAATGAGGGGGCTCGGCTAAAGTGGAACGAATTAACTTTACTTGATAGTTTCCCATTCAGTTCTACATATGATAAGACTAGTTCATTATGAATTTATCATTGCTCTATCATATGATCGCGTGCTTTGCATACATTACCTTTGTCAGAATGAAATATTGATTGTACGATATGAAATTGATTAGATGTTTCGCATAGTAAATTAGATTGTAATGTATGACGAAAAACAGCGGAAAATTCTGTTGATTGAGCATTTCACGGTCAATTTATTGACCGTGACCTTAATGAGCACTTTATACTACGAGGCAGAATAAACTCAATGGGAGACAATGATAAATTGGAGAAATTTTCCTTATTTTGTTAATTTAATTTTTTCAAAGTCATACGGTTTCTTTCTTTAAAACATCAAAAAGGCAACAGACTTATATTTGATTTGCTAAACTTTTTTATTGACCGTTCGGCCCTCTTTTACATCAAATTAATGTAAATCTTTACGATAACTTGCTTTACACTCGTCAATTTCGCCTCCCTTTGCACCACTCCTTGTAAATGCTTCTTGTTGAGGACCTGTTTTGAAAAGCTATGATCAAAATCTTTTATTTGACACCCCTATTGGCTACCTTTGGTAAAAAAAAGTTTTGAAGAGCCTCCCCCCTCCCCGTAAACACCAAAAAAAAATTTTCTTTGCACTGTAGACTTTGAGAGGGTATCACTTTTGACTTACGTAGAAAATTTCAGTACTCTAGTTTATGGGCTATGCGAAAAAACTTGCTGTGACGCACGGACAGACCAACGGACAGGTTGTGATTTTAGTAGGGTATTGTAAAAGTATTTTACAACAGGTTAAAAACGGTCTGTACTATAAATACTTAAAACGTTTCCATGAAAAATGTTCATTATTTCAGTTGCTACTAAAATAGCGAATTTGAGGCCACCATTTTGAAAGCATGCATTTGATTTTGCGTTATTTTAAATGTTTGTATGCTAGGATCCCATCAATCAATGTGCCAAATCTCGCAAATTGGAGTTTCACTCTAGACAGCAGAGGTGCTGATCCCCCTATGAGCTATGGTGAAATCAATTTATACGGTGTCTAAAAGTGTGCCCCTGTTGTGGTAAAAAATCGCAATTAGTGATTCTGCCGTATCTTCTACCACCATTGCAAAGTGCAATACTGTTGTTTTATTTATGAGTGATTTCACCTGTTGAAAAGAAATTTCTGAAACATCCGAAGAAAGGCGAAGTATGTCCACTGAGGCGCAGTTTCACTAAACGGTACAAAAAGTGACAAATTGGATAAATTGCACGCCACAAATGGAAAAACAACAGCAAGGCTGGCAATAATTACAAATAAATTCACACGAGGAGAAAATATAATTTGTAATGGTTAACTTGAAATCGAAAAGCATAGACACAGTTTCATGAACATCCAAGGGATGCACAGAAACATGCTTTGAAGCCGGAGGGAGCTTGATTTTCGAAAATCGTCCATTGACCGCGTTGTTTGCTGGCGAAATGGTTATAAACATGTTGACTATGACTCGTTTGAAATTGAAGAAGCGCAACCCTGATAAATGAAACATTGTGCAGAAACTTTTCCCTTAACGGATACCAGTGAAGTTCAGTGTATTTAATTTTAGTTTTAGGGAAGAATTAAAAGTGTATTAACAGTGATAAAAGTTGACAAATGTTACTTCCTTTTCCTAAAAGTGTCCTCGATCACATGTCAAGCTGCTCATTGAAGAAAGGAAAATCATCTATTCATCGATCGAAACCAGTTAGTTTGCATCAAATTGAGCTCGCCCTGACCGCGAAACGCCTATCCCAGGCAGCCAAGAGAAGTCACCAAAATCGGTGGAGTGCAACAGTCTAGTCACAGAAGTGCAACACTTAGCAGAGTGCGATTCGATGATCAAGAGGTTAACTCGTACGAATACCGGATGTTGAAGGACCTACAAGAACGAGCATTCTTACTATTATAACCTTTGGACCTATTGAGGACCTGAGATGTTCACTTGATCGATCTAAATAAGATCTTAATTAACAATACCTTGTTGAGAGTGTTTTCTTTCCGGAGTGACCATAAAGTTTTGGTCTCGTTCAATACTTTTCTTTTTGCAATTTATTTTTTGTTATAATTCTGTTAAATGAGTTGCAGGCCCTTACTCGCCCCCAGCAACGAGCGCACGTTGGAAGAGGGCTAGGTTTGTTCCCCTTTTTAATAAATTGCAACTTTTGAACAGATCGAGCTCTTTGCACATTTCCGAATTTAACATGTGTTTCCATAAGAATAAACGGGAAGCCCGATTTTGAATCTTATCCGTTTAGGTTAGTATAAATATTGAATAATTTTCTGATAATTTGTTCATTCCGAATTTATGATTGTGTTAAAAATGAAATTTTCGAATTTTTGATGGTAGATTTTATTTGAAACAAAAAAGATATGGCCAAATAGTGATGATAGAATTGATGGTATCCTATGTTTGTATGAGAAAAGTAAAAGTTGTTGCTGTTTCGATTTCGTTTTTGATTCGTACTCTCGAGATTTAATGGAGAAAATGATGAAAAGGTAAGTAGAAGAAAAACTCGATCTTTCCATTTCATTCGAACCTTGACCGGGTACGGGAACCGCCACGTTGGCTGGCCCTCCATTCATGAGCTAGCCATAGGATAGGCTCATCCCTCTTTCTTTGTTACAGGTGCTTTTGCAGGAACCACTTCCAGCTGGATGCCCCACTCTTACTTGGGGGTCGTAAATATCGAATAGTAACGACGAAATCCTCTCGAGTCCCAAGGGCGTTAATCAGGCTCAGTTTGTCGTTTTGTTTTAGTACTCCATCCCTTCGGCAGGTTGCCTCTTAACTCGTAAATGCAAAATTTTGTTGTAGTGGCGCTTGAAAGGAACCCACCCCAAACCACCGCAATGCTAGCCTGCCAGCGCATTCACGCGTCCTCAGACAAGGCTAACTCCGGCGGGCACCATCATCTTCACTCGCTGAGGCAGCAGACCATCGTTGCAATCCTTTAAGGACAAAGAACATCCCTCAAAATCACTACAAGCTTTCAAATGTACAGTTATTTCAAAAAGTATACAAGCCGAAGAATTGTATCAATAAACTCTCTTTTACTTTCTATCAATGAAGAGTTTTATTCACGTAAATTCCCACAGCGAAGGCGCTTGCGCTTGCAGGGAAATCAAAAATAAAGGGTTGTAAAAAAATATAATAGTGCCTTTGAAGCGTGGTAAAATCAAAGAAATAAAAGAAAATTTTTTTTAAGGAATAGAGTACAAAGTAAAAAAATGTAGTAATAATTTTTGGATCAGATTGAACTGCGAAGGCGTTTGACGCTGGCGTTTATTTCTACAAAACTCAAAACCCTCCCACCCATGCAAACACCCTTGGCACCTTTTTTTAAAGTAAATATTATACAAAAGATGAACGTTTTTAAACCCCATAATATCCCGATAGGAGATTCCCACGGTTAGCAGCGACATTGAAGTTAAGAACTCATCATACTACGTTCAAAGGTTGGCGCCATTCGGCCAACCTGGAAGGTATTTAGTGGGCAGTCCTGAATTCTGGTGCAGCTAGGAGTCTCACAATTAGGACGTAAATAGCCTTCACGTCGAGACCACAAAAAAATCCGAGAACTATAAGCCATGGAACTGAATATCTTGTTAAGCAAAAGCCTGACATCATGATTCTCACTGAAACCCACCTCGATTCATGGCACTCCATGACATTCCAGGATTTTGAATTCGTAAGAAACGATAGGGTAAATGGTGATGGGGGAGGTGGCACCGTGGTATTGGTGAGAAAACCCCATTATTTTCAAAATATTGAAAAGGTCGAATGCAAAAGCTTTGAATTTCTTGAAGTGTCCGTTATCAAAATCTCACTGCCAGGTGGGGATAACGTCTTCGTTATCTCTGCCTATGCAACTGGTCGAAATGATCTCAATTTCAAGGAGGAGGTCAATTCCTTGTTTAAAGCCGCCAAATTGAACAGGCTGCATTGTTATTATATTCTGGCTGGTGACTTGAATGCCAAACATACATCATGGCTGAACGCTACTAATGATCTCAGAGATGTATTCCGGGAATCGTGGATAACAGAGAACCAAATTGAATACAGGTGCAATCTATATGGGTCGGAGTTCCCAACATACCCTAGGACAAATTCATATTTGGACCTCTGGATTGCTGACGCAAGACTTGAATTCAGCTTTAATAGCCCTCAACGCAAACTGCAGGTGCTTCCTTATGATAGCGACCATAATGTAATCATGATGGAAATCAATCATCAAAGGGATGATCTCTTCCTCATTCCTGTTCAACATGAAAATTACCCGTTGAATTTCAAGAAAACTGGCTGAGAAAAGTTTGAAAACAAGCTTAATCGAGAGTACCAGAAGCAATGTCCCCCTTCTTCTGATGATGACAACGCTTGCTCAATGGCTCCTAATGACAGGATCTTACTAATGATGAAATAGATGTCTATTTGTCGAAGTTAGAGAAGCTGACGTTAGACGCGATTGAGAAAATAGTTCCCGAGGTTAAACATCGAAACAATATGGAAGGATATTAAAAACCAAGCATCGCAAGGTTGAAAAGATTGAACAGCCTTCTGCTAACATGTGCCAACAATATTTATCGACGATTTTGGGACTACAACCATCCCTCGTTGGCTTTGTTGAAATCACACCTGAAGAATGTCCGGAACTTAATCCGTCCATACTTCAGGAGTGAGATCAGCAATCAATGGGCGGAAAAATTGAAGGGTATTAGCCCACATGACCCAGATGGCGTTTTCGCGAAAGTGAATAGCATGTTCCGCAAGAAGTCTCGAGTGAAGGTATCGAATCTTGACGTCACTTGTGATGAGATAAATCTTCTCAATAGGGCTGGTATCGAAATTGATAGTACGACTACGGATAGAAATGGAAACAGGATTATATGTGAAGGATTGCATAAACTTGCCCTGATTGGAACACATTTTGAATTGGTTCATCCACCAAACTCTGAGGGAGGGAATGAAATATTTTCAGAGGTCGTTGAAGCAAAAGTTTCCGACTTCAAATCAAGCCTGAACGGCCAATCAATTCTTCATTTCAATGAAACATTAACATCTGACCTCATACCGAGCTTGAATTTCATTGATTATTTTATCAGCTATGAAGACTTGTGCTTCATATTTCGCAGGATAAACAACAAGAAATCATGTGGTACTGCTGGTATTCCAAATACAGTTCTCTGACATTTGCCTGAGGTTGCTATTAGGAATTATTGCATATTGTTCAACAACATGTTGAGCAATTCATATTTCCCAAATCGGTGCAAAAAGGCTAAGGTATCTCCGATCTTGCAGAAAGGAAACGGATCTTCATGCCCCACAAGCTATCGCCCAATCAGCTTGCTGCCTAACATCAGCAAGGTGTCTGAAATGATACTCAACAAGCATTAAACACCCACATTGAGAAATATGAGTTGATGCCGAATTGCCAATTTGGTTTTCGTGCCAGGCATTCGACCACACATGCAATAACGAAAGTAACCTCAGACATCTGTTGGAAAGTAAATTATAGACAATCTGTTGGAGCACGTCTCATTGATATGGAGAAAGCCTTCGATACGGTGTGGTTAGATGGACTAGTTTTCAAACTTCTTCAGGACAGGTTCCCCAGACACCTTCTCGCCATGATGTGCAATATGTTATACGGGAAATCATTTGTTGTAACTGATGGAAATCTGACAACAATGCGCGGATTCAAGGTCTTGAATGGTTCACAGCTGGGAACAGTTGCTGCGCGTCTGCTCTTCTCAATATTCATTCGCAAGCTATTGAACGGCTTTGATTTTAACGTCTCGGGAATGCGAACATTTGTAGCGTTTGCTGATGATCTGGTCATCTATACGGCAGACCAAAAAGCTACAATAGTTCAGAGAAATCTCCAAAAAATGTTCAATGATGTACAGCTGTGCACTGACAGTTGGCAAATGAAAATAAATGCGCAGAAGTATGAAACAATCTTGTTTCGAACAACGCTGCAGGGGGTCAGTTAAAACCTGAAACGCAATTGGAAAGATTTCCACATCATGGCTGGCGAGGGCAGTTCAGAACGAATCCCACATTAATCCTTTTTTCGATACCTCGCTGCTCATCTTGACTAGTATCTGCACTATACTGAACATGTCAAAACCATGCTCAGTAAAGCACAAAAAGTAGTCATGGCCCTACGAAGACTCTTTCATTCCAAATACACTGATCAAAAGGTCAAAGGTATCTGTTACAAGACCCTGATTAGACCAGTTTTGACATATGGATGTCAGATCTGGTACAACCAGAGTGCTAGTACTATGGAAAAGTTAAGAGTTTTCGAAAGGAAATGTCTTCGTGCATGTACTAGTTTGTACAGAAAGCCTGAGACGAATGGAAACATTATATATCAAATAGAAGAATTTATCAAAATGCTCAAGTGACAAGAGTCCATATCTTTATATTGAGGCTTCTTCGGAATCATATCGCAAGATCTGTGACTGTGAGTGAAAACCCTTGAATTTCACAGCCGTTGCACCCTACAGGCGGGTATATTGTGACTTACCTCGCTACTGGCTTTGTTTCTCGAGAAGCATTCGTGTATTTGGACATGAATCGATATGTTTTTGATTCTGATGATGTTCCAATTATATATCACATATATCTACCGGCCACTGATAAGATAAAATATCCTCCGAATTGGGGTTCACGAGAACAGTAATTCTAATAGAGATACTCATTTGCTAGGTTCGTTGAGGCTGGTCAAGCTAAGATGGAGCAATCTAGGTATTGGTGGCTGAATGAGAATGTCTAAACTATTCGTGTTTGATTTCTGTTTTTGTGTTTTTTGTTCTTAATTTTTGAGTTTCAGTTCATTATTGCTACATTTCATGTTGTTGTTTAGATATGTTAAAAAATTATGGATAGGTTAGGTATATGTTATGTTTATTATATTACGTTTAAACGCTTAGGTTAGGAATATTGTAATAGAATTTTTTAGTATAAGATAAAGTTTTTGATTGAATTTTATTAGAATTAGGTTATAACATATTACGTGTAGGGTCAAAGTTCACTGTTATGTGAAAATTATAAATAATTTTAGGATAGTGTTGGTTGGTTTTTTCCTCCTTTTCCCAGTGAAATCATAATATATGCAATAATCTTAATTAATTTGAATTTGCTATAGTTTCTTTGATAAAGTGTGTTTAACTAATAACGTATAAATTTAGAGAGCCATTTGGGCCATTAAGTTTTTGCACGTTTATTGATTGAATTTGTTTTATATTCATTTAAAATTTATAACGATTAGTATTGAATAAAGCGCTTTTGACTTTGACTTTCGAAGTTGTTGCCGATGCTCCTCCAGGCGACCAATATTCTACGTTGAAATTCCGGACACTCTAGCAAGTCAGCTCTGTGAAAATGATCAGCATTATTATTTTTTCCATTTTCTTAAGCGTGCTTTTGCAGTCCTTTAGGGCATTTCTCCACATTACACACAGATTTACTCCTCTTCATATTTTGATGTTTTGTGGTTGAATTTTTGACATTGATAACACCTTGTTACTTTAAAGTCCTCCTTCACAAAATATGATCCATAATCAATATTAACGTTTCTTTTTGCAAGCCTCTTATAAAAACTCCCATTTACCTGGATAATGTGCATCCAGTTGCAGAATCGCGCGAAGTGGAAGCAACCCTGTACATATAAGGTAAATGATAATAAGGGTCATTAACGGCGGTAAATGATCCTGCACTCACGTCAAACCACCTCCTTGTCACTAATTGAGTCACAAATGTCCGATTTTTAGTGGACACTAGGTCAGCCCTCTTTGTATAACCACACCGTTGTACCAGGGTCGCACAGAGAGGCTTGATTACACACTATACTCGCAAATCAACACTTGCGGTTGCATCAACATCGTACTCAACGTTGGTCTTCATCAAGGTCTCTCGTGGCGATTCGTCACCGCTGAAGTGTCAAAACCAATCATTGGCGCTTATTTTCTCTGTTTTTACGGCTTTCTCGTCAACCTCAAAAACGCCAAACTCATTGACTCAACCACTGGGTTAAAAACTCAGCGCAAGGTATCACGCTCCAGCAACGTATCCTCCATTAAATCAACACAAAATCAATGTCCTTATTGATTGATCATAAAACAATTCTCAGGCGTAGCACAACCCGATGGCATCTGCAGAGCAGCTAAAGCTTCGACTAAGCATCACATTGAAACTTTGCTAGGTCAACCAATTGCCAGCAGAGCTCGTCGTCTCGCTCCCGATAAACTGAAAATTGTCAAAGACGAATTCGACAAAATGACCAAGCTTGGACTTGCACGACCGTCAAATAGTTCATGGTCTTCACCTCCTCATCTGGTCCCAAAGAAATCTAGTGACTGGTGGCCTTGTGGAGATTACCGTCAACTCAACGATCGCACGCTGCCTGACAGATACCCCATACGTCTGTTAGAGGACTTTACGGCTAATATTCATGGCACAAAAATTCACTCGGCAAGCGACCTCGTTCATGCCTTCAGCCAAATCCCTGTTACTTCAGAGGATATTTGCAAAGCCGCAATCATCACAATATTCGGTCTCTACGAGTTCCCATTCATGACGTTTGGGCTTCGTAATGCATCTCAAACCTTTCAACGTTTCATTGACGAAATCACGTAAGGACTTGGCTTTGTATTTTCATACATCGACGACATTCTCGTCGCTTCATCTACCGAGAAAGAGCATCTTGAACATCTTCAAAAACTCTTTACTCGCCTGGGAAAACACGGCATCGTCATAAACAGCGCTAAATGTCATTTTGGCCTTCTAGAGATGGATTTCTTCGGCTAAGTATCTTGAGCTGGCATCATACCAATTCCAAAGCGAGTCAGAATTTCCCAATCCATCAACAATCAAACTGCTACGTTAATTTTTTGGCATGTTTAACTTTTATCGCAAACATTTTAAAAACGCTGCATGTTTCAGGCTACGCTCAACGACTGTCTCCAAAGATCGGACGTTAAAGTGTCTAGTCCAGTGCCCGAAAATTACAAAAAACAGCTCGAGTCACTCATCATGCTCGTTCATCCAAACACAGAAACACCTTGAGCTATCTTCGGCGATGCTTCAGACTTTTCAATCGGTGCCGTCGTCCAACAACGAGTCAAGGACACGTGGCAACCGCTCGCATTCTTCTGCTAAGTAAGCACAACTCTCACCGTTGCTAAGTAAACACAGTACTTACGATCGTCAACTTCACGCAATTTATATGGCCGTCTTTCGCTTCAAACACATCTTCGAGGGCAGACCAATTACAATTTACACCGATCATCGACCGCTCCTCCATTTCTTCAAGCGAAATCCTGATAAAGCAACAACTCGGCAATTCCGCCAGCTTGATTTTGTCAGACAATTTACAACCGACATTCAACATATCTCGGGCAATGAAAATGTCGTCGCTATCAGGGGTCGAAACAATCTCTGCAGGATGTAAAATCATGGATCTCGCTTGCGAACAAGGCAACGACGAGAAACTTCACACGTATCTTCAACACGACAATCACTCACTTCATCTTCGACCGATCAACATTCCCAACATCGATCTACCAGTCTACTGCGATACATCAATCGAAACAGCACGTCCATTCTTCCCAACGCAACTACGGAAACGTATCTTTGATGCTCTTCACAGCATAAGTCACCCCAGCCAAAAAGCAACAGTCAACTTGGTATCACAGAGATACGTTTGGCCAAACATCAAACGAGACTGCAGAGCATGGGCTCAAGCTTGCATCGCCAATACAATACTTTCCAGGTCGCTCTGGCCGATTCGAACATTTTTATGTCGACATCATTGGACCATTTACATCATCACGAAGCTACAGACACTGTCTGAAAATAATATTTATTTATTTACTTCATCACTATTTTACAGAATTAATAATCCCGATTATAAAATAGAACTAATAGATTACGTGATAAGGTTAAAATATAAATATCATGTAAGAATTAATCTAAAGTTAACAATTAAGTAGTGACTGAAATTAACGACAAAAGAATTCATTGCTCGTAGAGTACTCTCCGCACCATCTTTTTAAATGATTCAAATGAGCCAGAAGGAGGACCAAGCTGGAGATTAAGATGGTTTCTTACCATACGAACCATCGGTGAGTGACTGTAAGTTACGGTTCTGGCAAACGGTATAGCGTAGTATTGCGACGACCTAGTGCGAGAAGGTGGACGTATACTAATGGCGTTGTATAATTTCGACGATAACATGCCTCTCGATAATTCAAATAAGAAGCATTGATCCAGGAATTGCCTCCTTACCTGCAGTGAAGGTAGACCAAGGAAATTCAGGCGATCGTCATAAGGGCGGTACGGGATGTTGTATTTGTAGAAAAGTGTGCGGGAGAACCTACGCTGCACAGATTCAACCGCCACCATGAGATAATTCAGATGTGGGAACCATATCTGGCATGCATATTCAAGAATTGGGCGAGCCAACATGACGAATAACCGAACACAGGTTTGAAAGCTGAAACATCTAGGAGAGCAATGTAGGACAAAGCCCGCGATTTGAGAAGCTTTCTTGGTTATTTCCAAAACGTGAACATTGAATTTCAACTGAGAATCAAATGTCACACCTAAATCCTTGAAACTTTCAACCGAAACGAGAACTGAGCTTTCAATAGAGTATGAAAATTAAATGGGGTAAGTTTTATTGGTAAAGGTCATGGAAAGGCACTTAGATATGTTAAGTTGAAGTCGATTTCTATTACACCAAGAGGACAAAAAGTTTAAGTCATCCTGAAGAGCTTGGCAATCCTGAATTGAATTAATGACTTGAAATATCTTCAGGTCATCAGCATATAGAAGAGGGTTGGATGTGAAGATAGCTGGGAGATTATTAATAAAAAGGTTGAAAAGAAGTGGACTTAAAATTGATCCCTGTGGAACACAAGATGTTGGGACGAAAGAGTGTGACAAAGATCCATAACAGATAACCGTGCAGGAACGATGAAAGAGAAAGGAGTGAATCCAGGAAAGAAGAGATACCTGATTGCCGAAACGGCGGAGCTTGTTGATCAGGATGTTGTGATCCACACTATCGAATGCTTTCGCAAAATCAGTGTAGATCACATCAACTTGACCTCCTAAGTCAAGGGTGATTGCAACGGTGTTGATAAATTCCCCTAGGTTTATTACGGTAGAACGTCCTTTTACAAATCCATGTTGGTTTTCGGATAAGTTGGGGTGCAAAACATTATAAAGTTTACAGTGAACAATGCGTTCCAGAATTTTTCCAAAGCACGATAGAAGTGTAATTGGTCTGTAATTAGAGGCCTGGGAGTGGTCACCCGCTTTATGGATGGGGAGGATATTTGCACATTTCCAAACGTCTGGAAAAGTACCCTTTTCGAGACTTGAATTAAAGGTATGGGCGAGGGGAATACATAAGGATGAAGAGAGGGATTTGATAAAAATGTTGGGAATTCCATCATGGCCGACTGCGCTGCTAGAATTCAGGGACTGAATTACCTCAGCGGCCTCTAAGGGGTTAGTGTATAAATCAACAATTAAGTCTGGAGTGGATTGAGGGTTTTCATCAGAAGTAGAGGTCGGGGAGCTATAAACGGCGGAGAAATAGTCAGCAAACATGTCGCATATGGCCTGGTCATTGTAGACGTAGTGGTTCTGGTATGACAATGCACTGATATGCCGACGCAAGTCTTTTAAAGAGTTGACATAAGACCAGAAGGATTTAGGGTTATTCGCAAATGATGCTTCAATTGTTCTCAAATAAGATAACTTTGTGGATTTACACACTTCTTTTGCATTAGTACGTAGGTGGCAAAATTCGGAGAGGTCCAGTTCTGTTCTCGAACGTAAGTAGCGTTTCCTGGCTGAGTCCTTGAAGGACAAAGCAGATTCAACTTCTCTTGTGAACCACAAAGGAAGATTTTTGCGTGGTCGTGTGGTCAGTGTATGCAGTGGGATAATGCTGTTAAGCACTGCATAGAATTGCTGTGTTGCGAGGTTGGGGTTGTCTAGATTGAGGGTGGCTTGCCAATTAATGACGTCAAAATCAGCCGCTAAGCCTTCGTAGTTAGCCTTGAAGAAGTTAAATCGACTTGGTTTCTCTTTAGGCTTGCCACGTATTGGATCCAATGATAATCGGATCTCTAAAGGAGGATGGTGAGGGTCCGACTTAACATAAGGGGAAGCGGCAGGGAAAACAGGATCTGCAGCAGGGTTGTTAGAGAAAATTAGGTCAAGAATTCGTTTGGAAGCATTCATTACATAGTTTAATTGTTTTATGCTTCAGAGGGATAAAAATGAGGATAAGGCTATAGAAAGGTCATCAGAAGAAGCAATGGATTTAGCTTCTGCATCCCAGTCAACGAGGGGCATATTGAAGTCCCAACAGATTAAAAACTGCGAGGAGGAACTTGCATTAATTATAAAGCTCGATAGTTCACTAAAAAGGGTTTCATACGATCTTAAGTGAGTTCTACAGGGAATGTAAGTAAAGAAGACAAACAGTGAACAGTTGTGAAGAGAAATTTGAACTGCTACGCCTTCGATTGGTGGTGACGGAGCAAAAGTACGCGTCTACTATGCAACTGGTTGTTTACAGCTATTAGCACACCTCCACCATCCCGTTTACCGGAAGTAGATCGATCCCGGTCATATCTAAAAATTACGTGTTGGGGAAAGATTTCTTTGTCCACGATCTCGCCACTAAGCCAGGTTTCGGTTAAGCCTATGATGTCATCGTTAGCCAGAAGGGATGCAAGGTTGATTGTGTCCAGCTTTGATCTTGTACCTCTGCCATTTTGATAATAAAAATTAACGTAATTACTAAAAGTATGGTTATTTAGGTTCTCGCTTGAGGTCTGCTGGACGACCGAAAATTTTTCCGCGACTGGCGTTCGAAACGTTTCACAAGAATTCCCGGAGGCCAAAAGTCAGAGCTAAGCAAAATCTGCATATCAGATGAAACCGTAATTTTAAATGAAGCCATGATACGATTTGTTTGGCTATCTCCCGTTAACTTTTTACAATGCAAATACCGCGGTGAGCAACCTAGTTGCGTCACAATATACTCTGTAGTTTCAGATACGGGAGTATCAAAAGCAAGACGCGATATAAGTATTTGAAGCGGAGGCGACACCGCTCTTGACGAGAGACCAGAACGTAAGATTGGTGTAGAGTTCGATGAGCAAGGAAACGTTTGTTCTGTATTTGCTAGCGGAATATTGGGAGCTTGCAGAAGGTTCTCCTTTGAATTGTAATTGGCGCTAAGCAAATGGTGTTGAATTGATGTTTGGTTCATTCCACTTTGAACAAGACGACTAGTGACTGGCATGGATTGATTATTTCCATTTTAGACTGGCGGGTTCGATTTGCTTCTCGTTGTACGTGTTGTCGAAGAAGATTGGACACATGCGGCAGTTGGAGAGTTACAAAAGTCTCTAGTCTCGGCGAAACCCACATTAACATACGAACCCGATAATGGTAATGGGTTAGAAAGGCTGCAATTCAGAGGCAAAAGTGGCTGTTGTTCCACATCATCAATCGCTAAAAGTTGCGCTTTTTCCTCTTCTGCATTTGCCAACATGTCTTTCATTTTTGTAACGGAGGGTGAAAGCGTGTCGACAGTTGCTTTCGCTTTTTGAAGTCGGGTAACGTAGGCAGCAATATTATATTTGCGACAGTTATCGCAATACCAGTAGACTCCGGTATTCTTCTTCATAATAACGTCCGCGGTGGGACCTGACAATCCCACGCATTTGGCATGAAATGGCATGCCACAGAAGCCAACACAGTTACACAGTTACGGGCTGCGCAAGTCGACATTTTGTAAATCGTTAAATGTTCCCGTATGGAGATGTATAATAAATATTTGCATAAAAGTTTTACTCACTTCAGATATTACAAGTACAAATGAAACTCACTTCATGTTTGAGCCAATAATAAATAAGGTGTTCACGCTAAGACGTGTGTCTAAAACCCAATTCTAAGCAAGTACACTATAGTTCACAATTTAGGTTTGTGTTTAGGGTTAATTAGGTGTTTATAAAACGATATGGGTATTAACGTTACTCAAAAGATAGTACAGGCATCAACCGTTAAGCACAAATGACATTCAACATCTCTGCTGATTTCGTAGCCAGAACACTTTTTGCTCGCTGGATCTCTCGCTACGGAGTACCACTCAGAATCTCGTTGAACGTCTTCATCGTCAGCTAAAAGCTGCAATTCGATGTTACACATCCAACACATGGGTTGATACGTTACCAATCATTTTGATGGGCATACGGGCTGTTTGGAAAGAAGACGTACAAGCGACGCCAGCTGACGTAGTTTTTAGCGAACCAATACGACTCCCTGGTAAATTTTTGCTCCCATCAGGACAACTCGACGCACCTCCAGCCGACTTAGTACAACGACTTCGTAACCATTTCATTGACTTACGACCCCGACCAATGTCTCGACACGGAAACAAACCGATCTTTGTCCTTAAGGAGTTACCCACATGTTCTCACGTACTCATCCGTGTCGATGCACCTCGACTGGCATTCGAGCAACCATATGAAGGTCGTCAGTCGAACCGACCGATACTGCATCGTCAAAATTCGCAACGTCGACACGCCGGTGAGCATTGACAGACTTAAACCAGCTTTCATGCTTCCTGACGACTAATCAGAGAACGTAACCCTGCCGCCTCTGCACAACGAACCAAGTCTGTCGACGTCTGGCCATACAGCTCCAGCTCCGAGTACGTCATCGAAACCCGTAGGCACATCGTCATGCAGACGCACGACGTCTTTTCGACCATCATCTTCCGACTCATCGAGCAGCGATTCATCATCTCAACGACAACGCAGAAAGCAATTAATTCATTTCTGTTCAAAGGGGGAGAATAGTTGTAGCGGTCAGCTACAGTATTCCAAGCCCCGCACAAACATTTCTCACACATATGCACGCATCCACACTACATTCACACAAACACTTATTGTCTGAAGTTGTATTGCATTTAGCGGTTAGTCGTGCACACGCCATCAATCAAACAACACGTGTAACTCCTAACGCCCAAATGTTTGGTTGATTCTTTAATAACAGGAAAGTTAGTTAAGGATTCACGTTGTCATTTACTGACTAACACCATTCCCACAAAAAAACCGAGAACTATAAATAACGAAACAAAATTTCTTATAATATGTAACAGCACGCCTTCAAGAGTATCCAATATACGAGCATTACATTGCTGTATATAATCACCAGAAGCACTAACCACTCAATGCATAGAAACTTGTGTTTAAAAGTCAAAAGTACCAAATAGCTGTTTTAAGCAATATATGTACATATCCTTTACTCCCTTGAACACAGTGGCGCAACAGTAAAAATCAGGCGGAATTGCTGAATATACCCCCAAAAAGAAGCTCACACTGATTTCATGATCTAATTTAATTAGGTTTCCTGTTTATTTTTAAGCTTTAAAAGAAGTATTGTATATTTCGTCGTTGAAAAGGTTATTTTAAGTCAAATAAAAATGACATTCGAAGTGTCAAAACAAAGAAGTGTCATTTTCAGCTCTCTGAATCTTTTGGCTTAAGTGAAGTTTAAATTCTGTCATAAATTATAATTAGCTGTGTGAAATAAGTGGAGTGGTTACTAGTGTCGTTTTATCAAGTTTTCGAGATAAGTAGCCAAGTCATCAATTTCATTGATTAAATTTATACTTAGGCGAACGAAAATTAACGGAACCGGGAATTCTTACTTTGGTCTAGGAGTGAGATTCCCGTGTAGCTAAATTTATTCTAAACAATTTTTTGATTTTAATTTTAAATTTATATTTTGATATTTTAAATTATTTTTTTTTGCAAGTACGGATTCCTGCATTTTTTTTTTCACTAACTATATTAAATAATAATAAAAAATTTTATAAAAAGCAAATAATTGAAAAAGTTAAAAATATAATGGCTACTAAACCAGATAAGTGTGGGAAGTGTAGGAAACCCGTGGAGGATATCCACTCGGCTATGGGGTGTGATGGCTTCTGCCTCAAGTGGTTTCATTTGAGGTGTATCAAAACGTCGGAGGAGAGATATCGGGCTATTATGGACATCACCGAAGATGTAATTTGGATGTGTGCCGGATGTAGAGCTCAGCACCGTAAATCTAAAGAAGACCAACTCTTCCAACAAATGAAAAACTTGCAAAGCCAAGTCGAAGAGATGAGCTCAAATGTCACCTTATTAATAGGTAAATCTACGACTGCGAGCAAGCCCTCATATGCCGAAATTATAAAAAATTCTACTTCTCCTCCATCAGTGCATCGATCTAATACAATATCGCAAAAAGGGATTATTATTAAGCCTAAAAATCACTCTTCATCAGAAAAAACACTGATTGATTTTAAGTCGAAGATCAGGCCATCAAAATGTAAAATTCCTCTACAACTAATGAGGCCTATTCGTAATGGTGGGGCGATTATAAAAACATCGACAAATGAAAATACTACTTCACTTTTTAATATAGCAATGGATGCAATGAAAGAGGAGTATGATGTTGCTGAGACCAGATTGCGACAGCCTAGACTTGTCATCAATGGACTAGAGAAACAATACGCAAATAATGAACTAAGAAATGAGATCCAGGCATTAAATCCCAATATAGAGGAGCGTGATTCTATGGAACTTGTACATGCTAGGCGAACAAGAAATGGAAGGTGGTTGCACATCATCCAGGTAAACGGGAGCATGTATAAGAGGCTTGCGAATAGATACATTAATATAGATTATGGATCGTATTTTGTGAAGGAGGACTTCAACGTAACGAGGTGTTATAAGTGTCAAAAATACAACCACAAAACATCTAAATGTGAAGGGGAGCAAATATGTCTAAAATGTGGAGGAAAGCATGACCTAAAGGACTGCAAAAGCACGATCGAGAAGTGCTCTAACTGTATTGGTAACAATAACAATGCTGATCATTCTCACAGAGCTGACTCTGTAGAGTGTCCGGAGTTTCAACGCAGAATATTGATCGCCAGGAGGAGTACCGACTACAACTTTGATGATTGCTAATCTTTCTAATCAATCAAGTGGAACAAATTTAACACTTATGTATGCTAATATAAGAAGCTTAAGACATAAGCTAAGTGATATTCAGATTTACCTGCAGCAAAATCCTGACATAGATTTGATTATTCTAAATGAAATCTGGATTTACCCAGAAGAAGCACGGTTTTACAATATTGAAGGATATAATGCGGTATTCTCCTGCAGACCTGGAAGAGGTGGAGGTACAGCAATCTACGTAAAAAATACAATCAATTTCATTACCAAGAGAGTGATGCCTGATAAGTATAACGTTATAATAATTGAAGTACACCATGCAGGTAAAAAAATAAAATTAGGGACGTACTACAACCCCAATCGAATGAATGCGCAAGATTTTTGCACAGTACTAGATACATTATTCTCAACTGAAAAAAATTTGATCACAGTAGCGGACACAAACATTGATGTGCTAACGGAATCACCAGAAACACGGATTTATAAGGATACGCTAGAAACGAATGGAACGGTAATCATAAACAACAACCAAATTACTCGCCCAGTGTCAAATACCTGTCTGGATCATATAGTAACCAATGATTTAAAAGTCGCTGAAAGCATGACATACATATTTGAGGACTGGCCGGAACTGGATCATCGTGTGATAAAAATTGCTATTCAAGACCAAACCCTGAACAAACAGAAGCCGACCTACAAAACGTTCAGATTTCTAGACAAGGAGCTCTTTAAATCAAATATACGAGAGTTACTGGAAAAGCGGAAACCAAATAGTATTATTGAACTCAAAAATATCATCATATCTGCTAAGCAAAGTTCTACAATTGAGAAAAAAATCAGGTGTCGACAACGGACTTGGATAACGAAAAAAGTAATTGATGCAAGTATTAAAAAAAGGAAGGCATACATGGACTACAGGAAGAACAGTGGAAACCAGGCTTTCAAGTTTCTGTATATGCAAGCGAAAAAAGAATCGAAACGACTGGTGAAAGAGGCTAAATTCTTATATTTCTCAAGAAGAATGGAAACAGCGGCTGACAACTCCCGCGAAATATGGAAAATAATAAATGAGGTAAAGGATAACTCTTCAACCCAGGGTATATCACAAAACTTTCAACTGAATCCTGATGGGCCCTCTAACACATCGTGTCCACGTGACGCGGCGAACTCATTGAATAATTTTTTTTCAACAATTGGTGGAAGAATCACTAAAGAAATCGTTGCCAGTTCAGCAGGCAATGTAAATAATACAAATATCGCAATAAATTCCATCTTTCACATTCATCAAACAAATAAAAGGGAAGTCTTCAATGTAATCAATGAATTGAAAAAGAATACGGCGCCAGGCATTGATAGCATCACGATGAATGAGATTAGTATAATTAAGGAGGACATAGCCCAGATTATGGCAAATTTTATAAACGTGCATATTAGGAATGGGACTTTTCCGGAAGAAGAAAAACTTGCGAAAATAGTTCCTATATTTAAGGGTGGTGATCATCTTGACCCGAATAACTATCGCCCGATTGCGCTGCTGACGGGATTTAGTAAGATATTTGAAAAAATACTAAATAATCGATTAACATCATTCTTAGTTGAAAACTCTATCATAAGCCAACATCAGTTTGGTTTTCAAAAGAACAAGAGTACTTTGGATGCCCTACATTCTGTCACACGTTTCATCAATCTAGGACTTGACAGAGGTGATTATGTCATCGCAATTTTTGTGGATTTGAAAAAAGCATTTGATACAGTTGATCATGATCTCTTGCTTCGTAAACTTGAATCGTATGGTATTCAGGGTAGTCCTAAGAAGTTGTTTAAGAGTTACTTGGAGGGAAGATCGCAGAGAACTTTAATAAACAATGTACTGAGCGACCATGCACCTATGGAAACAGGAGTTCCCCAAGGTTCAATACTGGGCCCAACTTTGTTCCTGCTTTATACAAATAATCTAAATACATGTGGGCTGACGGGATATCACTCATTATATGCTGATGACACAGTTCTACTTTATTCAGTACGAGACAAAACTGCCATTGAGAACACTATCAACGACTATCTAGGAAAATTCCATCAGTGGTTAATTGGAAACAAACTAGTATTGAACACATCAAAGACAAAATATATTGTTTTTAAGCAAAAGAACAAAGGAGACATAGATGTCGAACTAAATATTAACGGCGAAAAATTGCAAAGAGTGCTAGAAATAAAATATCTTGGTCTTATCATAGACCATCGTATGACCTGGTTACCACACATAAATAGCTTAAGAAGGCAATTAGCCCCAATAATAGGATTGTTAAGAAGATATGAGGATTTTCCAATGCACATCAAGAAACTTGTTCTAAATGCGTTTGTCCTGGCGAAATTGCATTATGGAGTACTTACTTGGAGTCAATCAGCGAAGCAACATTTAAACAGTATATCCAGGCTGCTGACCAAAGCGTATAAAAACATTCTGAAGCTGCCAATGCTTACTCAAACTAGTTTGGTTTACCAATTGGCAAAATCATTAACCTTTAGTCAAATTATTATTATGGAGAAAGCGAAGTTTATCTACAGAAATTTAAAAACTAATGGATCGGAACGAGCGCCATTAATTAAGGTATCACAGATCAACCCATATAATGCGAGGAATGCAAATCAATTCGTAATACCTTTTGCCAGAACGGATCGACTAAAGAACGATGCAACGAATGATGCTTTGCGTATATATAACAATCTACCAGAAATTGTTAAGGAAGCAAACTCACTTTTGGTATTTAAGAAAAGACTAAGGGAGCATTTAATGAGCACTGATTGAAGCGTGGACCTGTAATTCTGCTTTTATGAGCCCAGTATCTTAGGGCGTTCTTTTTGACCCTATCGGCGAGATACTGAAGTGACAGATACTCAGAGTTTTTTTTGAATGCGTCGTATGATATTGAATTTTTTTTTATCTCTGAGAGCTGATCATGATTTTTTGGACTAGATGTTCACGAAAAGGACTAGTTCACATTATATTGTGTGCCCCCTTATACCGATGTGTTAAACATTGTCTGGGTAGCACAAAGGACCAAGCGACGTAATGTGAATGCAGATCGCACGAGCGTTGTGCGACGAAGAAAGAGTGATGGAGAGAGTGGTAGGGAATGGAGGTAATTAAAAAAAAAAAAATATATATATATAAATTGAAACAAATTAAAGTTTTAATATAAGTAATGGAATCAAAATCTCATTTATTCCGTTTGATATACTTCTTTCTTATAAAATTGGTACGTAAGTATTCAAAATATTTATCATTATTCCAAGAAACGGGTTGAGAACATTCCAGCACCAATATTTTAAAAATAATATTCGGAAATATAATTCAAATAAAGTCCACTGTACTACATTGGCATTTCTCACTCGAAATATTTCCCGCACTATTATCAATTCCTATAAATGTGCTAAACACGTTTCCATCCTAACCTTCCTCACAATGTTAAACGGTCATAAAACTGCCACCCAAAATAAAAACGGTTCGCAAAAAATTAACACATTTAATAGTTTATTCGTCAATGTCAAATTAGCACCAAATAAATGGAAATATTCGAACTGCCATTTTTTCCACGAAGTCAGGCACCTCGGATACCTACATACGAGTACATTATCAAGCTTCCCTTTTGCTTCTCACTATTTGCTTCAAGCCAATTGAATTGACTCGACACGCCAAGTGAATTTTCTATTCAATGAACTAGACGAGGTCAGAAATAATAAAAAAAAAATAATATAGAAAAAGAAAAACGAACAAGTATTAAATAAATTTGCAAATAAGCAGAAATGCCGGTTAGCCGGCAAAGATGGATCACATGTTGGTGTAGCTGTGAGAGAAATCCGCAAGCGCTAGCGAAAGCTAAGTCTCATTGCTAGCGGCTAGCTACATGGGGGAGACAGTAAGTTTAAAAGCCCACTGAAATGATTACGGAGAAATTAGCATGACTAATGGAAGCGAAATGTGTGGCACAGATTGTCTTAGATACTATTAGAAGAAAATATTTTATATGTATGTAACGAAGAAGAAAATGAAATTAGTCCAAGTGTCCTTCTACTGTATTAGGTACTTCGCAATCTGAATGACGATAGACTGTCTGGCATTCCTCAGAGTAAATGAGTGTTGCATAACTTTTGTGGGGGAAAATATTGATTGACACAGAATACACCGTAGAGGGGTGGAAAAAATCATACTGAGCGCTACCAATGAGCAAAGCATTACTATCTAGTTATTAAAAAATTATAAACCGCCTCGCAAACTATCCGCGGATTAGGTTATTCACCTCGGAACAAGCCTATTCCAATGACCGCAAGAAGCAAGTACGCCGGCAATTGCTAAAGACGTCTTCAGACATCTCCCCTTCGTCACAGCCCGCCCACACCCAACGTCAGAGGAGAGCCGGCAATCAGATGGTTAGTTCACCCACTTGCAATCATACAAGTTACGTAATAAATAAGACGGCCGCGGAGTAGAGACCGCAAAAAATTATTTCCTGACATTTTCTCGCCGCCAGCAAAAATCGCAAATCAATGTGTGACCTAAATTTACTCAAAATCGAACCACTTACCGTCATATTGTGTTCGACAATTTTCTCGCTGGAGCACATCAAGTAAACGAAATAGGCCCGGAACAGTTCCCATGTTGTTTTGCTCTTGAACGCGGCCACAGGATCATTGAAGCTGACATCGAGAGGATCGCGTTCGGGCTTTGTGGGGATATTCGGGTCGACTTTTTTGCGATGTCCTACGATACTTCCAGCGGTTGTAGCCGCTACTGCTGCCTCTGATCTCTGCCGAGCCGCAACGAAGCGGAGGAATCGTTCATCTCTGCGTAAGCTGTGGAAGAGCTGCTGTTCAAAGGAATGCTGATGAGGTCCTTGACGATGACGTGTGTTCGAATCGAAGCCAAACTTCCTCGCGGCTACTTGTCCCGCTGGCACAGATGACCACGAGCCGGCTGCAGAGTTAGCACTTCTGTAAACAAAATTCACTCGGTGATGGCAAATCGAACGCAAAAACGCCATTACACAATTTTGACGGCTATTCGAGTATTAAATCGATGCTTGCTAGTTTCTAGTCCTTATTGTCGTTGTTTGTCACACTGTTTTTGAAAACCTAAATTTGGAGTAAAACACTCAATATTCGGATAACTTTCCTGAGGTAGTAGCACCCGAATCACAATTTATATAAACGAGATAACCGAAGGAATGAAAATTTCCCTCTCTAATCGTTTGCCAGACAGACGGAAAAGCCGAAAAAGTCGACTTAGGTCTTGTCGCCAGCTAAAATTTGATACCAAGGGTCTGACGTGGTTGAAAGGAGGCACCGGAGTAGAGCACGATTCGCGGAAGAAGGAAACGAACAATCTGAGAAAACGAGCAGCCACGGATACCACGAATGAGCGCGCACACCCCTAAGTTCTCCAGTCGACGAGCCTCCTGGATCGATTTCCCCGTCTCTTCCTGTTACGATTTTTTCCTGTTTGTCGTTGCGTTTTCCTCACCAAATATTTCAATCGTTATATAAGACTTGTGGTGAAAATGCAACCGTCAGCAAGGAAAATTTTAAAAATCACGTACAATCGATTTTTCCGGCAAGCGAATAATCCTGAGCGAGGAACTAAGGAAACAAAAAATACTACGGAGCACTAAACCAACATAAATTCGAAAAATTTCGCTTAAAAAGGACACAAACGAGGTTCCTTCAAACGCAAATTATTCGCGGAGCTCGCGAGTAAACTATAGAACGAAAATGGCTCGTTTCGTGGATGACTAAAATGAATAATTACACGGTGGAAAACTTATTGTTTCCGCTTCGCTGCTTCGCACACAGAAAATTTATCAAAATCCACTCCTTATTGGGCAGATACTGTTCTATTCTCCGGTTTTCTTGAACGGTTCTACTGTTAAATTTTTAATTTCCCGTACACTAATGTTCCGAGAGCTTTCGACTGACTGAGCCGACTATATCTTGCTTGATTCCAACCAGCTCTTTGGCTTTAACCACGGAGAATCTCACTATTACAAATTCAACGCGCGCAAGGAAACCACATTTTCCCCTTGACAAAATACCATTTGCTTCACTCACCACGCAGAATCCGCGCAAAAATATGAAATTCAAAGAGGGAGAACAACCGGTTCAGATTTTATGGGAACGAAGAAGCTTTTTTCTTGCCACAATTCTTCCATGACAAATTATTATATAAATCAGAGAACGTAGCCCGAAATTCAAAAAAAAAGTACTCACGAGACGCAAACCTGTTCAAATCATCTTAATTGATTCTTGGAAGCATCTTAGATTGTAGCCTGAATGGAATCTTTGCACTAGAGCGTGGAGCCGGCAATCGGTTCCAATGCACTTTGCAAGGTGGTGTAGGTACTAATGGGGAAGCAGAGCTTTTGGTATCTTTTGAGCGGTTGAGAGATACAATTTAAATTTTAGATACTTATACTCGTATGTTGTCTATTGCAATGGTGAGGGTAACATGCATGTATTGCTCATTCAAAGTTTATTTTTAATTAAGTAAAAAACAACAGTATGCAGTTTGCCGGTTAAAAAGAAAATTGCAACAATTTGGAATGTGGAAACGGTTTAGGTGAAGACTGGGATTATTCCCATCAGTTGTGCCCTTGGAATGAGAAAATGCATAAATGTGTTGTTAACTTTATATTTTCCAATTTTTTTGCTAGAATTTAAAAATAAATAAATGTTAAGAAATGATCGGGAATATTTTTTTTCTATTCAAAAATGTTTTTGTTTCGGTTTCAACTCTTTATTATAGTTTTTTGAAAAATGCGAAACTGGAAAACTAACAAAATGAGATAAATTTAATATTATTTATTTAGCCAAGCAAGGCACTGGTACAGGGAATAAAAAAAAATTAACTTTATAATAAAAAATTCACAATAATTCCTTAATAGTACAATGTAGAATTAATTTATAAATATAAAAATTGTGACAAATACAATGTGCTATTACAATAAAATATGTTGTGATTCTACGTCTAGCACTCGTTGCGTGTAGACGTGTTTTTAATCGCTCCTGTCATTAATTTTAAAAATTAATTAATTTTTCGCAAAAGTCAGTTTCATACAATTGAAATATTTTTTTACGAGCCAGTCAAAAGCAAATTTTGATTTTATTGGGAAACCCATCACCGCCGAGTTATTCGAGCATTCATCGAATACTTGAAATTCATTTCCTGAAGAAATATCAAGTGGAAATACGTTCAAGGGAAGTCCTGGTCTGGGAACATTCCCTCTAGTCTCGCTGCGAAAGCAACGAGATGGAGGAGCCCGATGGCTTCAGCCATCAATTAGAAGGAACATGCCCATCGCCAATGATGATGGGCGAAAAAAAACTTCAAAGAAAATACGAGAATCAAGAACAAAACCCGACAATCCTATCGGTTATCGAGATCGAACAGCTGATCCGAGAAAAAGAGAAAGCTGAAAAATTTGAAAAGGAAAATGAAGAACTCAAGCTTCGAGTTAAATCGTTAGAAGCACTTGTTGGAACGTTAACGTTCAACAAGTATAAAGATATCAAGAAAGGCCGACAACCACACTCAAAATCTGAAGACAAGAAAACTAAAAAGCCACAGGAAGAAGCTAATCAAGAGGATGTCCTCAGCGCAGGAGGCGCAAACGACAGCAGAAATTATTATGCAGCGCTAGCTGGTCTTGAAGAAACGATGAACGTTGAAGAGGATACAGGTAAAACGTCAAAATTAGATAATGATTTCATTGAATATCTTAGAGTTAAAAATCGGGAGAAAAAACCAAAAGGTTTGTCTGCTGGTCCGTCCGTCAACATTAATGAAAAAAAAGAAAAAGTCCCACCAATCAATGTGTTTGGGCAAACGGGCAAAGATATGGTTCGGCTTTTGGCAGCCGAAAATAAACTAAAAGATTTTCAGATAAAAAGAGTCAATGCCGATAAGTTGACAATAAGGACTAAGTCGCTGGTTGATTTCCAGGCAACAAAAAGTGCCTTAAATTCTGGAGATGTTCCGCATTTCACGTACACCCCGAAAAGCGAAAAGAACCAAACCTTTTTATTAAAGGGTCTGGACTGTGGTGAGGACACAGTTGATCTCCTTCAAGTGCTCCAAGAAGCTGCACCAAAAATACAGTTTATTTCAGTTAAAAACTTTGCAACGAGGAGATCGATTGTGGAGCGCAAAAACTTGCCTCACTACTTAGTCCAGATTTCCAGCAAAAGTAGTTCGAGTGCCCTACAGAAAATACGGTACTTGAACTTCCGCGTGGTGAGGTGGGAACGCCTCCAGAAAAGTGAGGTCAACCAGTGCTACAGGTTTCAAAGATTCGGGCATTCGGCTGCCAATTGCGCCATGAAATATAGGTGTGTCAAATGCGAAGATATTCATGCTCCCGGCGAGTGCGAATTGGCTCAGGCGGAGCCAAAAGAAAAACTATATTGTGTGAACTGCGGTGCCTTTGGTCATCCAGCATCATATCGAGGATGCCCCCGGTATCAAGATGCAAAGGTTAAAGTCACTCCAAAACAAAGTCAAGCACACCGCAGTATGATACCTACCGACTTCGTCAAGCCCGGGGTGTCATTTGCACTTGCTGCGAGAGGACCAGCAGACAATGTAAATAAAATAAATAATGTAAGTGGCAATAATGAGCTGCTCCTTAAAATTTATCAACAATTAAATTCCTTATCGGAGCGAATCGATAAACAAGATTCAAAAATTAACATTGTTTTTCAGCATTTAGGGCTTTCAAATGCCTCAAAATAAGTTGTCATCCAGCCACATTCCCACGGATAGAATTCGTCTCGTCTCGATCAACGTCAACTCCATTGTAACTTTACATCGGCGTGATTATCTCCTTGAATTCATTGCCAGACAAAAGCCTGACATCGTGCTTCTCACTGAAACCCACCTCAGTTCATGGCACTCCATGAGATTTAAAGCTTTTGAGTTCGTAAGAAACGATAGGGTAACAGGTGATGGGGGAGGTGGCACCGGGATATTGGTTCGACGACCCTATCGTTTCCAAAATATTGAAAAAGCCGAATTCAAAAGCTTTGAATCTCTTGAAGTGTCCGTTATCAAAATCTCACTGCCAGGTGGGGATAACCTCTTCGTTATCTCTGCCTATGCAACTGGTGGAACTGTTCTCAAGCTCAAGGAGGAGCTCAATTCTTTGTTCGAAATACTCGAATTGAACAGGCTGCATAACTACTATATTCTTGCTGGTGACCTGAACGCCAAGCATACATCATGGCTGAACGCCACCAATAATCCAAGAGGTGTATTCCTGAAATCGTGGATAACAGAGAACCAAATTGAATACAGGTGCAATCTATATGGGTCGGAGTTCCCGACATACCCTAGGACAAATTCATATTTGGACCTTTGCATTGCTGACGCAAGACTCGAATTTAGCTTTAATAGTCCTCAACGGAAACTGCAGGTGCTTCCTTATGATAGCGACCATAACGCAATCGTAATGGAAATCAATCATCACAGGGATGATTTCTTCCTCATTCCAGTTCAACATGAAAATCATCGGTTGAATTTCAAAAAAACAGACTGGGGAAAGTTTCAAAAGAAGTTTAATCGCGAGTACCAGAAGCAATGTCCCCCTTCTGATGGTAGCAACTCTTGCTCAATGGTTCTTAATGACAGGAATCTAACTAACGATGAAATAGATGCCTATTTGTCGAAGTTAGAGAAGCTGACGTTGGAAACGATTGAGAAAGTAGTTCCCAAGATTAAACTTCGAAGCAATATGGAAAGATATGAAACACCAACCATCGCAAGGTTGAAAAGATTGAAAAGCCTTCTTGTCACACGCGTCAACAATATTTATCGACGATTTTTGGACTACAACCATGCCTCGTTGTCTTTGTTGAAATTACATCTGAAGAATGTCCGGAACTTAATCCGTTCATACTTCAGGAGTGAGGTCAGCAATCAATGGGCGGAAAAATTGAGGGGTATTAGCCCACAGGGCCCAGACGGCGTGTTCGCGAAAGTGAATAGCATATTCCGCAAGAAGTCTCGAGTGAAGGTATCGAATCTTGAAGTCACTAGTGATGAGATAAATCTTCTCGACAGGGCTGGTATCGAAATTGATAGTACGACTCCGGATAGAAATGGAAACAGGATGATTTGTGAAGGATTGGATAAACTTGCCCTGATTGGAACACATTTTGAATTGGTTCATCTACCAAACTCTGAGAGAGGGAACGAAATTTTTTCAGAGATCGTTGAAGCAAAAGTTTCCGACTTCAAATCAAGCCTGAACGGCCAATCAATTCTTCATTTCAATGAAACATTAACATCTGCCCTCATATCGAGCTTGAATCTTATTGATTATTTTTTCAGCTATGAAGACTTGTGTTTCATATTTCGCAAGATAAACAACAAGAAATCATGTGGTACTGATGGTATTCCAAATGTAGTTCTCCGACATTTGCCTGAGGTTGCTATTAGGAACTATTGCATATTGTTCAACAACATGTTGAGCAATTCATATTTTCCAAATGAGTGGAAAAAAGCTAAGGTATATCCGATCTTGAAGAAAGGAAAAGAATCTTCATGCCCCAAAAGCTATCGCCCAATCAGCTTGCTGCCTAACATCAGCAAGGTGTTTGAAGTGATACTCAACAGAGCATTAAACGCCCACATTGAGGAATATGAGTTGATGCCGAATTGCCAATTTGGTTTTCGTGCCAGGCATTCGACCACACATGCAATAACGAAAGTAACCTCAGACATCTGTTGGAAACTAAATGATAGACAATGTGTTGGAGCATGTCTCATTGATATGGAGAAAGCCTTTGATACGGTATGGTTAGATGGACTAATTTTTAAACTCCTTCAGGACAAGTTCCCCAGACACCTTGTCGCCATGATATGTAATATGTTATACGGGAAATCGTTTGTTGTAACTGATGGAAATCTGACAACAATGCGCGAGTTCAAGGTCTAGAATGGTCTACAGCAGGAAACAGTTACTGCGCCTCTGCTCTTCTCAATCTTCATTCGCAAGCTATTGAACGGCTTTGATTTTAACGTCTCGCCAACGCGATCATTGGTAGCGTTTGCTGATGATCTGATCATCTATACGGCAGACCGAAAAGCTACAATAGTTCAGAGCAATCTCCAAAAAATGTTCAATGATGTACAGCTGTACACTGACAATTGGCGAATGAAAATAAATGAGCAAAAGTGTGAAACAATCTTGTTTCGAACAACGCTGCAGGGGGTCAGTCAAGACCTGAAACGTAATTGGAAAGATTTCCACATCATGGCTAGTGAGGGTAGTCTTGAACGGGTTCCACATAAATCCTGTGTTCGATACCTCGGTGGTTATCTCGATCAGTATCTGTACTATACTGAACATGTGAAAATCATGCTCAGTAAGGCACTTAAAGTAGTCATGGCCCTTCGAAAACTCTTTCATTCCAGATACATTGATCAAAAAGTCAAAATTATCTGTTACAAGACACTGGTTAGACCAGTTTTGACATATGGATGTCAGATCTGGTACAACCAGAGTGCTGGTACTATGGAAAAACTAAGAGTTTTCGAAAGGAAATGTCTTCGTGCATGAACTGGTTTGTACAGAAAGCCTGAGACGGATTGGAAACATTATATATCGAATAGAAAAATTTATCAAACTGCTGAAGTGACTAGAGTCGATATTTTCATATTGAAACTTCTTCGGAATCATATCGCAAGATCTGTGACTGTGTAGTGAATAAGAGATTTTCATATGTCCGTGAAGGACCGCAGCGATGTTCTGCTGCCTCGGCAGAGGAAGGTGTTGATTCCTGCCGAGAATGCCCTCGTCCGGAGACGCGTGAATGCGCTGGCAGGCTAGCATTGCGGTGTCGTGGGGCGAGTTCGTTTCCCCGGCACGAGGACTCACTACAAAACATTTCGCATTCACGAATTGCTTGCAGAGTTCGAGAGGACGACCGAAGTCGCAAATCAGTAGATAACCTCCACGAAGGAATTACGACTTGTTGCGAGAACAAGTGCAACCTGACAAGAAAGACTAATTTGGGGGTGACCTCGTCCTTACCCAAATACATTCAGGGCCCACAAATGAAAGAGGGGCAACCGGGTGGTGGTGGAGCCCCTTCATGCCCACCCAACCGGAATAAATCCAATGTTAAATCGTTGAAGTGGCCAGGTATTCCTCTTCTGAGTGGAAAACTCATACAACTTGAATTGTATGAACCTTCCCATCAGAAGGGGAGTACCCCGGTGACCAATTTATGTCATAGAATTATACAATGGAATTGCATAACTTTATGCCATAAAAAGGCACTTGGCTTGGGCCACTCAACCCATTAAGTCACCTGAAATAAAAAGGATTAAATTGTACCCGGTGACTGGCTCATATTTTGAGGGGGAAGCCTGCCACCGTACCGGGTCCTATACCCGGTTAGAAATGGAGGAAAGGAAAGACCCTCGGGTACGTTTTTAATTCATTTTTATTTTTTTTCTTTCAATTTTCAATCAATTCATTAGATCATCTATACCTAATCTAACTTATTGGTTTCTAACAGGTTAAATTCCGGAATTACACATTTTCTGATACTCTATAGCTGACCACAAAATCTTATTTGGAATTTGAATATAAATGAACTATTTATGTTACACTTATGTACATTTTGTATGGTGATGAATAATACTTAAATAAAAGGCAGAATTTTAGTAATGAATCAATTTGAGAAAGATAATCTTCAACACAGGAAATGTTTCAATTCCAATCTACCTTTCTGACGAGCGATGTTAACAGGGTTTTCAAAATTGCAATCTCTGGTTGAGAATTAATTCCAAGCTCTTAGAGAGCGATTTAATAGACTAAAATTATCGCCCTTTATTAAATTTTTGACTTTTAATTATAAGAATAATGTTCAGATACTGTTACATTACAGACTTCTGCGGAAAATGCCAGAACAACGATGTTGCAAGTGATTATTTTGCATGTCCCATAATTATCTCTTTTTGTTGCAACAAATACTCGTTTATACTTGTATTTTACCTGAACTGTCATTCTAAAATCCCAGTTGAGAAATTACATCATTATTAACTCTCGTTAAACACAAAAGCTTCGAATTTAATCTAAATTTTTATCTGTCATTTATAATACCTTTTTATATTTTTGAATGGTGCAAAATTTATTGTTTATATTGTCTTTGATTTTTATCATTTCAAATTGTTATTCTTTTTATTGAATGGGTTTAGGCTATTATTTTAGGTGTGATATTTTATCTTATGGTTTAATTTTACTAAGAATTTGAATCAGTGCTGTCATATAAATGGGTAGTAGAAAGATTTATAGGGTAAATAATTAGGTAAATTTGTTTATTTAAATAAATGAATCAGTATTATTTTATAATTATTATTATTAAATAATAAGGTAATGTTATCTTATTTTTTTATTCAAATTTCGGGAACTTTTAACGGAGTATCACTAAATGCAAATGATATAATGCCTTTGATGTTCAAGTACATCGACAAAGCGTAAACTGAACATACTCTTTATTATATTAAAAATCCAAAATTTTTCATGAAATTGAAAAAAATGTTCACTTTCAAGAACTGATTAAAATATGTATGAATATAAAATTAAGCCTTCAAAATTAGACCAATAAGTATGCTCATTTACATATCCGGTATCGAAAACTAGTAAAGTGCAGATATTTGAGAGTGCCAAAAAAAAATCTATAGCAAGAAATACATTGAAGTTCACGAACAAGAATTACTAAAACCAGGCGTAATCTCTGGATGCACAACGTAATCAGTATAAAAATGGATACATGCAAATTAATCGCTCTGAACTCAGACAGATTCATTCAAATTAATCGTGTGATAGCAAAGTTCTATATGCAATTGATTACATCATGGTGCTATAATTTTCATGCGAACTTTATCCAAAAATATTTCGACAAAATTCATTGAATGCCACATAACATTCTATAGAGAAAATTATCTCTTCAAGATTATGTTTCTTAATGCTCAGGTCGTCTTGTATCTGAACACGACTGATAAGCTTTTCTTACAACTACACTTTCAATCGACGCTTTTAATTCTAAGGTTTTGTGACTTGAACTTCATACGGGATTCCAATAAGACGCGAAAATGAACATGCATGCAAAAGCTAATATGAATTTTCTATTACTTGAAATAATGTGAACTACTCAAGTTATGTCTGCGCCGAATAATGTGAAAGCCTCCTCTTCTCCCGACAATTCTGCAACCTTTCCTTGCAATTCCCGAAAAGCATGGACAGCCTCGATTTCCTGCTTCAGCTCTTTGATCGTTTTGCTAGGATCAATTTCCACGGTGAGCGTGCTGTGTTGCAATGTCTGGACCGTTATTATCACTTTGTTGTTTAGTGCAACTGGCCGACGTGCTTTAAATTTGGGCCTTCACTTCACTTCTTGCTACAGAATCTTCGCAAGCATTACTTTGTGCATTTCTATCGCGATCAATTTACTCCGACCACACACGCACTTTTATTTTTTCCACGCAAATATCCACCGTGTATTTACTAGTTTTTTCTCTTGTGTCTAATTAAATCTACATTTGCGAACTACCGTACTTTTCTTTTTCGTTGCCACATAGGGAAACGTGAGAAGATTCGAAGAGGTATTTGTCGATCAAACGCGTATTTATTTTGTTCGGGTTGCCGGTTTTTCTTCGAAGACTTGCTCTCTGATCCTTCACTAGTTCATTTCACCCCAAGCATGCACCATTCAAACACAGAAATTATTCCATGAAAGTGTTCTGTGTACTTCTGTGAAACGTTCCAGTTTGTTTGTATTCTCACGATTCATCTCTGTGTGCACGCTTCTTCTAACAAGTATTGTGGAGGAGTTTCCGAATTTGTATTGGAACATGTACAGTACATTAACAACAACGATTCCACGCGAACCGACTTCCTTAATCGATGAAGCGAAGTTGCATCACAGCATTTCGAAAAATTTCCGACAAAAGAGCTAACGGTTAATTACAAATCCGTTACATGCTAAGTGCATTGAGTAACTAATTGTTACTAAATTCGGGGGCAAATCAATGACGCCTTTTTCCACATTTTCAAATTGTTTCTCCGTTTCATATCTCCTTTGGGGACCTGATTATTTCTGGGAACTAAAGAATAACTTTTCGACAAATGATTTAAGGGAGGGAGAAACCTTTGGACACCCAAGCGAAAACACTTCCACTAGATTTTGACGGAACACGAGTTTTATTCCACTTTTCGCTAACTCACACGACTAACAAAGTGTTCACAATTTGCACGATAACTTTATCGTCTATTTTTTTACAATATTTCACTGTCTTTTACGCGAGAAACTTTTCCACGTGTCTCGGCGACATTCTGATCAGCCCGCAATCTCCTCTCACTCCCAACTCGCTTCTCCTTTACGCGGCGTCCGCGCTGTCTGGCGGTTTCGAGCAGACTCCGATCTCCATCCAATTCCTCGTTTGTGAGACGAAGCATCAGACTCGACTTGCCGGCGCCACTCTCCCCGATAATTCCAATTTCCAATGTTGTTATGTAGTTATCACCCATTTTCACGATTTACGACGCAATAGCATGCAAATTTCGCAAGCACAATTTAATATTCTCCACACTCAAGCAACTACGACACTTTATGGGCAAGTAGAACAATACGAACCCATTCAGAAAGGGGGAAATCACACCATTGAAGGTTTTTGTTGCTATCAAATGTACTTTTTCCTTATCATTTGTAGTTTATGACGGCGGTATTTGCAATTTCCCTTTTCACTGTCTTTTGTAGGTTCAATTAAGTTATCAATTGAAGGCAATTTGTCGTTTATGATAATTAGGCGTAATTAGGTGGGAAAAATCGGAAGAATTAGACAAATTTTAAGGGGTTTAAATGATACAATGATTTTAGCGTTCATATAATTAACAGGTTAAATGATACAATGATTTTAGCATTCATAATTAAAAGGGGTTAACCGTTTCGTTCTAAGCATTTGCATACCGCGTTACACCGCAATTCGTTAAATTATCTTCAAAAGATATTGTAATAAGATACTACACATTAGAAATTTTTTAAACATTTTTAAAATTTTGTTTCCCGGGTGTTAAGTACAAAGGAAATTTTTCCACTTATTATTCCTGCGAGAAAAAAAAAAAACGAGTGTTGCGATGGGGAAGGTGACTGAATCGACTGAATCCTTATTAAATTGCGTTCGTGCTGTGTGCCTGTGTCAGCGCTGCTTTTAGAGCCATAGTTCTTAGATTACTACAGGGCAGCTAATTTTCTCGTGATCCCAAGGCAATGCGGATTACGAAAAAGGAGCTGAAGGATCTTTCTGTGTCTCACGGGTTGCCTTCGGCGTCGGGACTAGAGATGACGAACAATAAAAGAACACAATTAACAGACGGACGGACTGACTTATGTCTATGTTTGCCTGGAAGTATACAATCTTTGCGCGTTTTTGAAAATATATGCGGACGGACAAACAGACGTGCCCAATTATCTATCGGCGCAGGTCTTTCGCGTGGTATATCCCCACTTCTTTTCCCGATGGATCCGTTATCAAGTAACGGTTAGGTCCCATTACCTTCTTTATGCGGCTTTTCAGGAATCGCCTATCCAGCTTGGCGTTGTAATGCCCCGCGGCGTCACTTTGGCGGAAATTTCGCCGGAAAACTTCATCTCCTTCTTTGAAATTAGCAGATCGTGACCGGAGATTGTACTGCGCTTCATTTGCACTACCTGCGGCCTTAATCTTCCGTCCGATCTGTTGGCGGAGGTCTCCTAAACGTTCGTGGGGCTCCAGCGCAACGACCGGGTCTCCCAAACACTTTAATTGCCGTAACAGTCGGTATGATTTACCGTGGCAAATCATGTGCTGTCCAAAGGCGGCAAAGTAAGGGGCGACACCGGTGACGGAATGATACGAGGATCGCAGGGCGCATGTGATGGCAGACAATCGCCGATCCCAATCCTTTTGAGATGGGTGGACGTAGGAACGGATCGCGGCCAATAGGGTGCGGTTCAACCGTTCTGACGCGTTGGACTGAGGAGAGTATATGGGCGTCAGTTGGTGTTCAATGCCATACTGCTCAAGTAGGCTCTTAAACTGCCGAGACCGGAACTGTACTCCATTATCTGAGTACACACTCTCTGGAACTCCGAACACATGGAATACCCGGTTCTCTAAGAATTTCACGATCGATGGAGTTGTGAATTTACGGATAGGTTCCACCATTGGGAATTTTGAGAGCTGATCTAGAACGACTATAGCTCCGATGTGTCCCATGGAAGACCGAGGATATGGACCGAGTAGATCGATGTATAGACGCTGGAACACGCGTTCTGGGACGTTGAGTTGACCCATAGGAGGTCGAAGAGGCTGGTTGGGCGCTTTGGTGCCTTTACAGGTCTCACAGGCGCTCACGTAGTCTTTGACCTGGGATGCCATTTTAGGCCAAAAGAAGTATTTTTTTAGTCGCCGTAGTGTTCGACCGTAACCTCCGTGGGCACTTAACGGATGATCATGTGCGCGGAGGATCAGCTGTTGTGTCATTTCCTCCGGTACCCAGAGTTTCCAAGACTCTTCTTCCTGCCATGGATCACCAGTGGCGTATTCGTTTCGTCTATACACATAGCCGTCTATTACCTTCAAGTCAGGCAGCTGTGTCTGTTGGGTCGCTATGGTTTGCCTCAACTCTTTGTAGCTATCTGATTCGAAATGTGGGCTGTCCAAATCTATTTCGATGGGGTCCTCGTCATTTATTGTTATTTCGGCTCCCTCTGGGGAAAACATCCGTGAGAGAGTGTCGGGTACGATGTTCTGGGTTCCTTTCCGATGTTTGATGGAGAACTTGAACCCTTGCAGTTTAAGAGCCCATCTGGCTAGGCGTCCACTTAAATCTGCCTGGTTCATCAACCATTGTAGTGACGCGTGGTCCGTGATGATCTCGAATTGGTGGCCCTCGATATAAGCTCGGAATTTCTTCACAGCCATTACCGCTGCCAAACATTCTTGCTCGGAAACAGTATAGTTCCTTTGGGCCGAATTCAGCTTATTGGACATGAAGGCGATGGGAGCTTCCTCTCCTTCATCGGTCAATTGCACCAGCACGGCTCCTACTCCATGTTGACTTGCGTCACAATGAATGGAGAAGGGCTTCGTGAAGTCGGGGCTGTGCAAGACAGGAGCTGATGTGAGGGCTTGTTTAAGCTCTTCAAATGCCTTTCGGCTGAGTTCGGTCCAAACGAACTTCCCTTTCCGCAACATGTCTGACAGGGGCGCTGAGACTGTTGCATAATTCCGAACAAACCTTCGGTACCAACCGCACACACCAAGGAAACGTCGTAGCTGCTTCACAGTTTTTGGTAAGGGGAACTCATCAATCGCACGAGTTTTGTCTGGATCCGTTTTGATAGTGCCATGTCCTATGACATGGCCTAAGTATCGGACTTCTTTCATGACAAACTTACTTTTCTGTACGTTGATGGTGAGTCCCGCCTTACTGATGTGCAGGGCTACTTCTTGTAGAAGTAGGAGGTGTTGATCGAACGTTTCCGTGATGAGTAAAAGATCATCGAGGTACACGAACACTTGGTGTTTCAGGTGAGGTGGGATGACCTTGTCCATCAACCGGGTCATCGTTTGCGGCGCATTACACAGGCCAAAGGGCATTGTGACGAACTGATATAATGGTCGTCCAGGCACTGTGAAGGCGGTCTTGTCCCTCGAGCCCTCATCGAGTGGAATTTGCCAGAAGGCGTCTTTTAGGTCGAGACTGGTGATATAATTGGCTTTCGGCAGTCTCCCTAGTATTCCATCGATGAGTGGAAGAGGGTACGCGTCCTTGATGGTAACCGCGTTTACCTTACGGGCATCAAGACAGAGACGGACTTTACCTGGCTTTACAACCAAGGTTACCGGTGATGACCAGGCGCTTTGGGACTCCTCTATGACCCCTAACTCGAGCATCCTATCTAGTTCCGCATACACCAATTTCTCCATGGCTGGCGAGATGGCGTAGTGTCTCTGTTTAATCGGTTTACTATCGCCAACGTCGATGGCGTGTGAGACTAGGGTGGTGCGGCCAAGGCCTTGGGTAGCGTAAGATGGGAAAGCAGCAATGGATGCTTCCAGGCGTTGCCGTTGGTTAGGCGTCAGGTCATGCCTATCGGGAGTAGAAGTGATTTCGTTGACATTTCTGGTTTTTAAAGACAAATCGGTGAATAAATCGGAGGCCAGTCCAAAGCGAAGGACGAAATCGACACCAAGGTATACATTCTGAGTCAAAGACGGAATAATGTAGAACGTAATATCCTTCGTCTGACCCCTGAACGTCACGGGTGTTGTTAGTTTACCTCGTATAGGGTGTTTGGTGCCATCAGCTGTACTGATTTCAGTGCGCCAGGATTTAATCAAGTTCGGATATTCTTGGAGCACTTTCGAGCCAAAGCTCGAGGCAAGACAACTGATACTGGCACCCGTGTCGATCAATGCAAACACGGTCTCGCCCAACACTTTAATTGGATGATAAGGTCTGATCTCATTCTCAGCAACCTCCGAGATGTTACAAGAGTTTATGGTTTGACGGCAGGTGCGCACTCTCTTGCGGAAATTCCGCCAACGACGGGTTGACCATTTTGTCGTGCACGAACGGGAAGTGACGACCTCGGAAGCAAATATTCGCTCTCGAGCCACCCGATATTCCTGCAGTCTAACATGATAAGGTTTTAGAGTGCGTACTTGAGGCTGCCGCGGTTCTTCTGGCAGTGACTGCGATGGTCGTTTTAATATTGTCGTTGGTGAGGTCTCCGGAAGAGAGTGAACATCCGCAGTCGCAATGGTTATGGCTGGTGGGTTAACGTCAGGTTGGTTGGGGTGAGCCGCTGACTGAGGAGCTACTGCTGGGGTTTCGAGTACCGCTGAGGTGGTCGGGTACTCTTTTGGCCGTTTTTTCGTGCGGCACATTCAGAACAGTCCGGGAAGTAAGTGTCCGGCTTGCCGCAACCGTAGCAGAAAACCTTACGTTCTGCGCGGCATGAAATGAACCGGTGTCCGGTTTGGTGACAATTCCAGCAGGTCGTAAGACTTCCCACTGCCGCTACAGCAAGCTGGTCTGGGTCCAAATCATCCTCCAGATCTAGGGTGGTATAATCTGGGGCCAATTCCGCGATTCCTCGTCGAGGACCCGTCCTGGTTAGTAAGTATGGCCGGTCCCGTAGGTCTTCCTCAAACCCTTCTATACGACGCACATTTCTCAGCAGGGCCTCCATACTCTGTGGATCGGAGTTCACGATATGCCGACGAATCTCCGGTCTTAGATTGCGCTTTAGCAGGCGAAGAATTTGGGTAGAAGACAATGGCTCTGACAGCTGGTCATTCAACCGAAGGATATCGGCTCGATATTTATGGAAGGACTCGTCCGGACGCTGCCATCTAGCATTCATCTTATCCAGGACTAATTCGTCCATGTCGACCGTAGGGTATTCCATGCGGAGTACCTCCTTCAGCCGTGACCAGCGTATGGATGGTGGAGCTGAATGTATCCTCCAATATGTCTCCAGGGCTGCTCCCCTTAGCAGCATTGGCAGGTATCCTGCGAGCGCTGTGCGGTCTCCTGCTAGCATCTGCTCAATCAGTGACTCCACCCGACTTATGAAAACCTCCACCGTTATCGTATTGGGTTCCCCACTGAAATGTAGATTCCATCCCTGGATGATGCTGGGGATCTGTGTCGGCTTCAGCCGATACATGTCGTGTGGATGGAAGCGTTGGTCCGGCGGAATCACGGGAGCCTGATTTGGTGGCGGTGCTTGGCTCAATCGGGGCCGGTAAACTGGAGCCAACGGATTCATGGCTGTACCTGGCCGGATCCGTTCGGGATCACGCCGCGAGTCTACTGGGAAGTCCCACGGATTTGGGTCCGAATCCCACATAGGAGGGGTTCTTGGCCGGGATGGTGCGGGGTTCTCTCTCTGGCTCTCTAGAGAGGCGAGCCGGGTGGACATGTCCTGTACGAGCGCCATTAGATCTCGTAGAACTGTGGCTTCCACAGCCACCGGTGGACTCGCTTCTTCTGCAGGCGGAACTGCTTCAGCCCTGTAGTCATCGTCTCGTGCACTCCTTGTAGTGGATGGAAGGGGTCCGCTTTTGGGGACAGCTCCACTTGTACTGGAGGACTGAGGTCGTTCTGTTGCTGGCTGTGCGATTTCCAAAGGCTGTCGACAGAGCGGGCACGTGGATGAAGTTTGCCGCAGTTGTGCCAAACACAGCTGATGTAGCCTGTGTCCGCACTGCAACCTCTGGCTTGTAGTTTCGTCCATGTCCTCGTGACAGATGGAACACAATAGAGCTGGTCCGGCATCCGACCGCAACTTTCTCCTTTCGGGAGTTCTTTTGGTGGGCATGCTAAAAGAAATTTAAATTGCTAACTAAAAACCTAAATAAATATATATATATAAATAATGAAAATGTGAAAAAAATGATGCAAAATTTATGATTTGTAAGTGGCCGTCAGTGGCGAACTATAGTCGAACCTCACAAAAAAAAAAAAATGTATGATAAAGTTTCAAAAAAAGTTTTAAGTTATCAAAAAAAATAATCGGTCTTTCCTTTCCGTCCTTCCTCCCAAGTATGGACACCATGGCACAATCCTTCTAAAACGTTTCAGGGACACTCTCTTGTGGCACCATGAAAATCAGGGTTCCGAAGTGATCCCTCATTAGCAAACTTCTCAAGTTACAGCTTGTCAGCCCAGGGTGGGATTCTAATCCACAAGCAGCGCGTGTCTTGTCATGGATAGTCATGGATTAGCTAATCAGCCAATCACATGAAATCAAAATCCATGTAATTTAAGACACTTAGGCACCGCTGGTTTGGGGAGCGGATCAGAATCCTCCGCAAAATAGATGTTGGGATAATAACCTCCGAACACAAAAAGGGACTCTAATATAATTTGGCCTTACTAGTTATACAATGGTGGTAAACCACCAAGGTATAAATCAAAAGAAGGACCAAACGATATTGATGTCCGAAGACAACACACGTTCGGAAGTTACTCGGCTGCTGGGGCACGATTAGTGCAAAAACCCTCGGGAGTTATCTACCCGCCAAAATTTCTAGCACCTTGTGGGGACACCTAGAGACGATGGACTGTCTCGTGCTCACGACTGATGATACAGCCGGGCTTTTCGGGCCCCACGTTGGGCGCCATTTGTAGTGAATAAGAGATTTTCATATGTCCGTGAAGGACCGCAGCGATGTTCTGCTGCCTCGGCAGAGGAAGGTGTTGATTCCTGCCGAGAATGCCCTCGTCCGGAGACGCGTGAATGCGCTGGCAGGCTAGCATTGCGGTGTCGTGGGGCGGGTTCGTTTCCCCGGCACGAGGACTCACTACAAAACATTTCGCATTCACGAATTGCTTGCAGAGTTCGAGAGGACGACCGAAGTCGCAAATCAGTAGATAACCTCCACGAAGGAATTACGACTTGTTGCGAGAACAAGTGCAACCTGACAAGAAAGACTAATTTGGGGGTGACCTCGTCCTTACCCAAATACATTCAGGGCCCACAAATGAAAGAGGGGCAACCGGGTGGTGGTGGAGCCCCTTCATGCCCACCCAACCGGAATAAATCCAATGTTAAATCGTTGAAGTGGCCAGGTATTCCTCTTCTGAGTGGAAAACTCATACAACTTGAATTGTATGAACCTTCCCATCAGAAGGGGAGTACCCCGGTGACCAATTTATGTCATAGAATTATACAATGGAATTGCATAACTTTATGCCATAAAAAGGCACTTGGCTTGGGCCACTCAACCCATTAAGTCACCTGAAATAAAAAGGATTAAATTGTACCCGGTGACTGGCTCATATTTTGAGGGGGAAGCCTGCCACCGTACCGGGTCCTATACCCGGTTAGAAATGGAGGAAAGGAAAGACCCTCGGGTACGTTTTTAATTCATTTTTATTTTTTTTCTTTCAATTTTCAATCAATTCATTAGATCATCTATACCTAATCTAACTTATTGGTTTCTAACAGGTTAAATTCCGGAATTACACATTTTCTGATACTCTATAGCTGACCACAAAATCTTATTTGGAATTTGAATATAAATGAACTATTTATGTTACACTTATGTACATTTTGTATGGTGATGAATAATACTTAAATAAAAGGCAGAATTTTAGTAATGAATCAATTTGAGAAAGATAATCTTCAACACAGGAAATGTTTCAATTCCAATCTACCTTTCTGACGAGCGATGTTAACAGGGTTTTCAAAATTGCAATCTCTGGTTGAGAATTAATTCCAAGCTCTTAGAGAGCGATTTAATAGACTAAAATTATCGCCCTTTATTAAATTTTTGACTTTTAATTATAAGAATAATGTTCAGATACTGTTACATTACAGACTTCTGCGGAAAATGCCAGAACAACGATGTTGCAAGTGATTATTTTGCATGTCCCATAATTATCTCTTTTTGTTGCAACAAATACTCGTTTATACTTGTATTTTACCTGAACTGTCATTCTAAAATCCCAGTTGAGAAATTACATCATTATTAACTCTCGTTAAACACAAAAGCTTCGAATTTAATCTAAATTTTTATCTGTCATTTATAATACCTTTTTATATTTTTGAATGGTGCAAAATTTATTGTTTATATTGTCTTTGATTTTTATCATTTCAAATTGTTATTCTTTTTATTGAATGGGTTTAGGCTATTATTTTAGGTGTGATATTTTATCTTATGGTTTAATTTTACTAAGAATTTGAATCAGTGCTGTCATATAAATGGGTAGTAGAAAGATTTATAGGGTAAATAATTAGGTAAATTTGTTTATTTAAATAAATGAATCAGTATTATTTTATAATTATTATTATTAAATAATAAGGTAATGTTATCTTATTTTTTTATTCAAATTTCGGGAACTTTTAACGGAGTATCACTAAATGCAAATGATATAATGCCTTTGATGTTCAAGTACATCGACAAAGCGTAAACTGAACATACTCTTTATTATATTAAAAATCCAAAATTTTTCATGAAATTGAAAAAAATGTTCACTTTCAAGAACTGATTAAAATATGTATGAATATAAAATTAAGCCTTCAAAATTAGACCAATAAGTATGCTCATTTACATATCCGGTATCGAAAACTAGTAAAGTGCAGATATTTGAGAGTGCCAAAAAAAAATCTATAGCAAGAAATACATTGAAGTTCACGAACAAGAATTACTAAAACCAGGCGTAATCTCTGGATGCACAACGTAATCAGTATAAAAATGGATACATGCAAATTAATCGCTCTGAACTCAGACAGATTCATTCAAATTAATCGTGTGATAGCAAAGTTCTATATGCAATTGATTACATCATGGTGCTATAATTTTCATGCGAACTTTATCCAAAAATATTTCGACAAAATTCATTGAATGCCACATAACATTCTATAGAGAAAATTATCTCTTCAAGATTATGTTTCTTAATGCTCAGGTCGTCTTGTATCTGAACACGACTGATAAGCTTTTCTTACAACTACACTTTCAATCGACGCTTTTAATTCTAAGGTTTTGTGACTTGAACTTCATACGGGATTCCAATAAGACGCGAAAATGAACATGCATGCAAAAGCTAATATGAATTTTCTATTACTTGAAATAATGTGAACTACTCAAGTTATGTCTGCGCCGAATAATGTGAAAGCCTCCTCTTCTCCCGACAATTCTGCAACCTTTCCTTGCAATTCCCGAAAAGCATGGACAGCCTCGATTTCCTGCTTCAGCTCTTTGATCGTTTTGCTAGGATCAATTTCCACGGTGAGCGTGCTGTGTTGCAATGTCTGGACCGTTATTATCACTTTGTTGTTTAGTGCAACTGGCCGACGTGCTTTAAATTTGGGCCTTCACTTCACTTCTTGCTACAGAATCTTCGCAAGCATTACTTTGTGCATTTCTATCGCGATCAATTTACTCCGACCACACACGCACTTTTATTTTTTCCACGCAAATATCCACCGTGTATTTACTAGTTTTTTCTCTTGTGTCTAATTAAATCTACATTTGCGAACTACCGTACTTTTCTTTTTCGTTGCCACATAGGGAAACGTGAGAAGATTCGAAGAGGTATTTGTCGATCAAACGCGTATTTATTTTGTTCGGGTTGCCGGTTTTTCTTCGAAGACTTGCTCTCTGATCCTTCACTAGTTCATTTCACCCCAAGCATGCACCATTCAAACACAGAAATTATTCCATGAAAGTGTTCTGTGTACTTCTGTGAAACGTTCCAGTTTGTTTGTATTCTCACGATTCATCTCTGTGTGCACGCTTCTTCTAACAAGTATTGTGGAGGAGTTTCCGAATTTGTATTGGAACATGTACAGTACATTAACAACAACGATTCCACGCGAACCGACTTCCTTAATCGATGAAGCGAAGTTGCATCACAGCATTTCGAAAAATTTCCGACAAAAGAGCTAACGGTTAATTACAAATCCGTTACATGCTAAGTGCATTGAGTAACTAATTGTTACTAAATTCGGGGGCAAATCAATGACGCCTTTTTCCACATTTTCAAATTGTTTCTCCGTTTCATATCTCCTTTGGGGACCTGATTATTTCTGGGAACTAAAGAATAACTTTTCGACAAATGATTTAAGGGAGGGAGAAACCTTTGGACACCCAAGCGAAAACACTTCCACTAGATTTTGACGGAACACGAGTTTTATTCCACTTTTCGCTAACTCACACGACTAACAAAGTGTTCACAATTTGCACGATAACTTTATCGTCTATTTTTTTACAATATTTCACTGTCTTTTACGCGAGAAACTTTTCCACGTGTCTCGGCGACATTCTGATCAGCCCGCAATCTCCTCTCACTCCCAACTCGCTTCTCCTTTACGCGGCGTCCGCGCTGTCTGGCGGTTTCGAGCAGACTCCGATCTCCATCCAATTCCTCGTTTGTGAGACGAAGCATCAGACTCGACTTGCCGGCGCCACTCTCCCCGATAATTCCAATTTCCAATGTTGTTATGTAGTTATCACCCATTTTCACGATTTACGACGCAATAGCATGCAAATTTCGCAAGCACAATTTAATATTCTCCACACTCAAGCAACTACGACACTTTATGGGCAAGTAGAACAATACGAACCCATTCAGAAAGGGGGAAATCACACCATTGAAGGTTTTTGTTGCTATCAAATGTACTTTTTCCTTATCATTTGTAGTTTATGACGGCGGTATTTGCAATTTCCCTTTTCACTGTCTTTTGTAGGTTCAATTAAGTTATCAATTGAAGGCAATTTGTCGTTTATGATAATTAGGCGTAATTAGGTGGGAAAAATCGGAAGAATTAGACAAATTTTAAGGGGTTTAAATGATACAATGATTTTAGCGTTCATATAATTAACAGGTTAAATGATACAATGATTTTAGCATTCATAATTAAAAGGGGTTAACCGTTTCGTTCTAAGCATTTGCATACCGCGTTACACCACAATTCGTTAAATTATCTTCAAAAGATATTGTAATAAGATACTACACATTAGAAATTTTTTAAACATTTTTAAAATTTTGTTTCCCGGGTGTTAAGTACAAAGGAAATTTTTCCACTTATTATTCCTGCGAGAAAAAAAAAAAACGAGTGTTGCGATGGGGAAGGTGACTGAATCGACTGAATCCTTATTAAATTGCGTTCGTGCTGTGTGCCTGTGTCAGCGCTGCTTTTAGAGCCATAGTTCTTAGATTACTACAACTGTGAGTGAAAACCCTTGGATTTCACAGCCGTTCCACCCTACAGACGGGTATATTGCGACTTGCCACGCTACTGGCTTCATTCCTCCAGAAGCATTCGTGTATTTGGACATGAATCGATATGTTTTTGATTTTGACGGCGTCCCAGTCATATATCACATATATCGACGGGCCACCGATAAGAAGATAAAATATCCTCCGAACTTGAGTTCACGAGACCAACAATTCCAATGGAGATGCTCATTTGCTAGATTCGTTGAGGCTGATCGAGTTGAGACGGGGCAATCTAGGTATTGGTGGCTGAATGACAATGTCTAAATTATTCGTGTTTATTTTCAGTTTTGGTGTTTTTCGTTATTCAGTTTTTGAGTTTCAGCTCATTGTTGCTACATTTAGTGTTATTGTTTATTTTTGTTAAAAATTAGGGAAAGGTTAGGTTTATATTATGTTTATTATATTTGGTTAGAGATAAGGTAAAACGCTTAGGTTAGGAACATTGTTATAGATTTTTTTAGTATAAGATAAAGTTTTTGATTGCATTTATTAGAATTAAGTTAAAACATATTAGGTGTAGGATCAAAGTTCACTGTAGTGTTAAGATGATAAATAATTTTAGAATAGTGTTGGTTGGTTTTTTCCCCTTTTTCCAATTGAATTTTAAAAATATGTAACAATCTTCATTGATTTGAATTTGCTAGAGTTTTTTGTTTTTTAAATGTGTTTAATGATAACGTACAAATTTAGAGAGCCATTTGGGCCATTAAGTTTTTTATTGTTATTGTTTGGATTTTGCTTTGTATTCTTTTAAAATTTATAACGGTTAGTATTAAATAAAGCGCTTTTGACTTTGACTTTAAAATATGTTGTGAGAGTAGGGTGCGTGATGGAATTAAGATGAAAGGATGGGTTCTGGAAATGTTTCGGGAGTAATAGGCACTAAGTGAGTTAAACTTTTTGCAACACCTGTTAATCGGCTAATTATCTGCATAGATTGTATTATGCAGCTCTTCAACTAATTGACGAGAATGCCTAGTGACTCGCAATGGCTCATGCACTTTTATTCTATCAGTTAAAAATGGTATTTTAATCAAGCCTCTGAGGACATCAAAAGCGAAACAACAAGTTATCATAGTTCTACAGGAAGCAAGTGAAGGTATATTGAGAATTCGCAGCCTTAGCTCATAGGAGGGTAGAACTTTAAAATTCCTCGAATCATATAGCGATCTCAATGCAAATAAGATAAACTGTTTTTGAACAGACTCGAATCGGTCAATGTGAACGTTGAAAACAGGATCCCAAATAAGACATGCGTATTCAAGAATTGGGCGTACTAATGAGAGATATAATGCCTTCGATAACCAAATATTTTGAAATTCTTTGGATCGACGCTTGATGAAGCCGAGGAGCTTATTGGTTCTACTAAGGACTTCATCATAATGCAGATTGAAACGTAATTTATTGTCCAATATAACACCGAGGTCCACAACGCTGTTCACTCTTTTAAGTTTGTGGTAGTCAAGATAATAATCGACGACGAGGACAGAGTTTTTGCGGGAAAAACTTATTATCTGACATTTTTCGAAATTCAGAGAGAGTAGGTTTTTTTCTGACCATTCTAAAAGAGATTTTAACTTGTTTTGATGGAACTCCGTATCCTTTGGAGACGTTACCACCTTGAAAAGCTTGAGATCGTCAGCATAAAATAGATGCGGAATGCCCGACAAGATAACAGAGAGGTCCGGAATGAAGATGTTAAAAAGTATGGAACCAAGATGGTTGCCTTGAGGTACACCGGAGAAGACATTTATTTCTTTGGACAAAAATCCTGGAACAAAAATCCTTGAAATTAGACGACTTGCGTCCTATCAAAATCAAGAAATTAACAGAATGCTCCTAGGAGAAGGTCTTTATAATCATTCTAAGGATCAAATAAATAATAGAAAGGGTACAGTCCATTTTAAATAATGTAGAAAATCTGTATTAAATAATATTAAAAAAATCATTCCAGAAAGTGAGGAAATGAAAATGCGGCTAATTACATCAGAAACAATTCTAAACAAGTCAGTTAGACAGAACTGCTCGCGTGTCAAAAAGGTTTTGTACTTAACTTGATCTAATTCAAGAAAAACGTTTATTACTTGTAGGTATAACAAATATATTCTTGCTTTAAAAGAACTCCATTTTAACCAGCCAACATTTTGTTCCAATATGACTAAAATCATTGACTGACTAGAATCCTAAATGTATTTTGCTTATTCATCTTATGTGAAAATTTGAAGAAAATACAATCAAAAGTGTAATGTCTGGTTCGAAGGCAAAGAAAAATCGTATTTAATTTTTGTAATCGGAAGAAATTCAAATAGCTATAACGTTGTTAAATTTTATTGAAACTTCCAGAATAAAATGATATTTTAAAGAACTACTTGCATGGCTGATTCCATCCAATTTAATGATACTAATACAGTTTTACTGACGTATATGTTAAATTCTACTACAATTAGCAGAGATCAACGAATTTCAGCCTCTTTAATTTTTAGGGCTATCTGAAAAAGTTTCATGTTCTATCTGTCCATCTGTTCGTTTGTCTGTCTGTCTGTTCATCAAAAACTCAAGCTCTAACTTTGTGAAAAAGTCAGAAGTGGCGGTCTCTCAAAAGTTTACGAGTAGGTCCTATCAAATATATCAAAATTTTTTAATGGGGTCCCTCGTTATAATGAAGTGGCTCTTAACAAATTTTTCATTAACTTTAGTCGAGTAGGGTGTCAAATGAAAGGTGTTAGCACTTTCAGAATATGAAATAAAAAGTCATTTTTTCCATTAGTGGTCCAGGGGAAGGCACAATTTTCTTCTTCTTCTCCTTCTTAGCAATACAGCATCCCTTGGGCCTTGACTTCCTGCAAATAGCGCCTCCAACTGTGTCGTTCCATTGACCATGTGCTCCGATTTCGAACTCCAAACAGCGATGAACTGCCTTCGGCGCCGAGTCAGACCAGCGTATCCTCAGTTTCTCCACTGATCTCCGGCCCTCAATTCTCCCAACGAATAACTTTTTGGGTATGTTTGTCCATATGGTTCATGTATCCAGCCCGTTGCAGCTACCGCAGTCTGAAAATCGTTGAGACCTCAAGCTCATCAAAAATTTCATACAGCTCATGGTTGTATCAAATTCACCATTTGTCCCCGTCTAACTTCGCTCCGATTATTCGCCTCAGGACCCATCGCTCAAAGGCGTTCAATATATTTGCGGATGTTTGGGTTAGGGTTCTTGTTTCACACCCATAGCATAACACAGGCCTTATCACAGATTTGTATACTCGGAGCTTTGTTTTCCTGTGTTCTAGGTGTGTTCAAAAAATATCACGAATTTTGTTTTTTTTTTCAAAAATTATTTATTTATTCATGAATATCTATTTTGTCCCCTTCAAAGTAATCCCCATGAGATATTATACACTTGTGCCAACGGTTTTTCCAATCTTCGAAGCACTTCAAAAAATCATTTTTTTTTAATCTTGTTCAGCTCCTCCTTCGATGCCGTCTTTATCTCGTCAAGCGTAGCGTAACGTCGTCCTTTCATGGGCCTCTTCAGTTTAGGAAACAAGAAAAAGTTACAGGGGGCCAGATCTGGGGAATACGGTGGCTGCGGCATCATTAGTGTATTGTTTTTGGCCAAAAAGTCGCGCACAAGCAACGATGTGTGAGCAGGGGCGTTATCGTGGTGCAAAAGCCAATTTTTGTTCTCCCACAAATCCGGGCGTTTCTGGCGGATTGCTTCGCGCAAATTGCGCATAACTTGCAGGTAATATTCCTTATTGACCGTTCTTCCCTGTGGCAAGAACTCATGATGCACCACGCCCCTGCAATCGAAGAAAACTGTCAGCAAAACTTTCACATTCGACCGAACTTGGCACGCTTTTTTCGGTCTTGGTTCATGCGGCAGCTTCCATTGAGATGATTGAGCTTTGGTTTCCACGTCATAACCATAAACCCACGATTCGTCACCAGTTATGACCCTCTGGAGCAAATTTGGTTCGTCGCGGACAGAGTTTAACATCTCATTAGCAATGTTCATGCGTTGCTGTTTTTGGTCGCAATTGAGCAATTTTGGTACGAATTTCGCGGTGACCCGTCTCATGCCCAAATCGTTGATAAAAATCGAATGGCACGAGCCAATTGATATGTTTAGGTCCTCAGCAACTTCTCTAACGGTGGTTCGACGATTGGCCAATACCATTTTCTCCACTTCATTAATTTTTTCGTCTGTTGTTGAAGTGCTCGGGCGTCCGGCACGCTCTTCGTCGTTCACATCTTCTCGGCCTTCTAAAAACATTTTGTACCACCGATAAACGTTGCTTCGGTCCAAGGTAGCTTCTCTGTATGCCACAGTCAACATTCGGAATGCATCCGCGCACTCAATTTCGTTTTTCACACAAAATTTGATACACGTTCTTTGATCCATTTTTTTGAATAAGTAAAAATCGAAGACGATTGAAAACACGTGCAAGTTAAGCAGCTATCACCAATCAAGTGAACATTCAAAATGGCCGAGCTTGTCGGCATAAGTGACAGACATGAGTACCAACATAATGCCACGAAAAAATCGAAATTCGAATATACGTAACCCGCGAAAATTCAAAATTCGCGATACTTTTTAAACACACCTCGTATGCAGCTGATCTTTAAGATCGTCAACACTGAATAAAATATCTGCTTCGCTGTTGAATTTCAGGAAGAGTTCTTTGGCAGTTTTTAATAACCGTGACAAAATAATGATGTCATCTGCATAGGCTACTATTTGGCTCGACTTGAATAGTAATGTACCTCGCGTATCGACAGGTAGCTTCCTCATGAACTCTAGAGCCAAATTGAATAGCAATGGGGCGAGCCCATCTCCCTTCTTTAGTCTAATATTTGTGTCAAAGGCATCGGTGAGTTGGTTATTGATGCGGACTTGGGAGGTTGTCGACGTCATTGTCATTTTGGTAAGACGGACCAATTTGGCTGGGATGCCAAAGCAAAGCATTATTTGGTACAGTACGTTACGATCAATACGATCAATGCTTGCTTAAAGTCAACGAAAACTTATTGAACGTCTATGTTGAGCTCCCAGCACTTTTCAAGTACCTGCTTGACTGTAAACAATTGGTCTATCTTCGATCCACTTACTTTAAAACCACCTTGATACTCCGCAATAATACTGTTGGTGTATGATCCGATTTTATTTTCTAAGATCTTTGAAAATATTTTGTACGCCGCACAAAGTAATGATATGCCTCTATAATTTTCGCACGTTAACTTGTCACCTTTTTTTGGATAGAAACTATAATTGATTGTCTCCACCCTTTAGGCATATGTTATTGTTGCCAAACGTGCTGGATGACTTTGTGAATAGCTTTATGAACACTGCTGCCATCATATTCGATGAGCTCCACTGGAATCTCATTGATGCCCTGTGCTTCATTATTCTTTTGAGCTTTGATGATGAAACAAACTTGATCCAGAGTTGCTGGGTCCAATGGAAGCTCTCCACAAACATCTATAGGCTCCAATATTCTGAAGCTATGCGGAGGATTAAAGAGGTTCTTGAAATATGATGCCCATCTTTCCATAATCTTGATTTCATCAGCAATGATATTGCCGATGTCATCACGACAGAGCGTGGCTTTGGGCTGATAACCATGTTTCAGGCTTTTCGCTACTTTGTATGCTTGTTTTGTGTTGTTGCTCGCTAGACTTACATCCATACTTCTCAATTTCATCATAGTATTTTCTTTACTGAATTCTATTCATCTTATTCGCTACTCTTCTGAGACTTTCAGAGTGTTCTCTCTTGGTTTGGTTTGGTTTTCCTACCTACTCATTCTTTGTACACTGAATTCTTTTTATCTAACGCATTCTGGCACTCATCATCGAACCAAACATTCCTCTTGCGCCGGGTATGATGTCCGATTGTCCGTTCTGCCATGGTCCTAATAGCCACTTTCACTTTCATCTTTAACGATGCGTCTGATAAGATGGGAGCCAGCTGGTTGTCGAGAGTCTCTGTGAAATTTTTGGCCACAGACGCCGTTTGGAGCCTTTCGATGTCAAATTTTTGTAGCGGGCTGGTCTTCGCAAAATGTGCTTTTGACATACAACAAAGATAGGTTAATTTGATCAAGTAATGATCTGAGTTACAATTGGCTCCTCAGTATGTATGGACATCAAGTATGCTCGAGGCCCAACGTTGATGGATCAGAACATGATCGACCTGGTTTTGCATGTTGCCATCTGGTGATACCCGGATCATTTTATGAATGGGTTGATATGGAAAGCAAGTCGAGTGTATGACTAGATTTTTGCTACATGCAAAGTCAATCAGGCGCTGGCCGTTGTCATTTGTTGCATCGTGGAGGCTATCTCTTCCAGTCGTTCCCCGATGAGATAGCTCAATGCCAACCTTAGCGTTGAAATCACCCAGAATTATTTTTGTGTCATTCGTAGACAATAGGCCGACCAGTCTTTTCAGGTGATCCTAGAACGTTTTCTTTGTTTCCTCGTCCTTTTCTTTGGTCGGGGTGTGAAAATTAATTAGTCAGGTTTCGAAGAGTTTCCCTTTAATACGGATCGCACACAGCCGTTTGTTTATTGCCTTGAAATCAATAACGTACGATTTGAACTCCCTATCCACAATGAAGGCCGGTTTCCAGTAGGCTTCCAACTTTTGAATATTGTTTGCGATCTCATGTCTTGAATATCATCACCACCCAGTTCGTTTCCTGGATTGCCAGTACTTGTAATTGATATTGACTGGCCTATTGTAAAAGGCCCTTAACAACGCCAGGGTAATTGAGTGATCTGACATTCCAGGATCCAATGCCATAGTCCTTTTTTCGTATCCGAGGTCGATGCCATGAGTCCAATCCATTCCGAGGCCCATCTACAGGTTTCGAAACATTTGAAGGTTTTTCAGGAACGGGGAGTTAGCTCGTCGCCCAACCTCCATTTCGGTGGCATAGTTATTACGTCGATTTCGTTGTCAGGCGTGAAAAATATGCCTTCACGCTCTTACGCCCCCCCACAAAGGAGGTGTAAATAGGATTTAGTAGCAGAGCTGTAGATGTGTTTATAGTTATTACCATTTCTCGGCATTTAATGTCACATTATTGGGGAACCAGAAAACGCAATATGCGACCCCGAGAGCATTTACTACCATTTAATTGGGGAGTTTGGGATGAGGAATCATGGAAGTTATGGGTTGGAAAAATAAGGGGTTCCCGTCTCCTTTCTGAAATGGGCTTGGGACCGTCTATGGCGGAATTAACGTACGAGTATTCTTCTCCTTCTTTGTAGCACTACAGCCCCTCTCGGGCCTTCGCTTAAAGATAGTACGAGTATTAACTTTTCAAGATTGTATTGACGCATCAATTTTTAAATTCATGAACTTTCTAAATACAATTCTCAAGTGAATGCATTTACAACGCGAAATCTCCTTCCTCCTTCCTCAAACGTGCTTGGGATCGTCTACGGCTTACAGTTACAATCGCTGTATCGAAAACGTCAAAAAAAAAAAGATTCTCCAGCAAAGACCCAGTCCCATCAAGAGTGGGTGATTTCTGCTGATAAGGAAACAGTTAATGGTACTTTTGCAATACGGTCAAAAGCATATAATCTTGTTGCGCATGATATGGATCCAAGAGTGCGAGAATCAGTTCACAAAGCAGTTATTGAAACGTTTTATAACCAGCTTGGATCACCTATCATCTTGATACATGTAAGATTGCGGCAAATACTGCTCTTCGATCCTTCAACAAAACCTTGTTTATTAACAAGTTGAAGAACTGTTCACATATTCTGCAAATGAAAAACATTCAATATACAAAACAATTAGTGGAAAATCATGTTAATAATATTGTTTCTTGGAGCATGACGTGTGAAAACCAAATATAAAAAAATCTAGATACAGAAATATCAAATTTTTTAATGAATCGGGCAAAAAATGTAACCAAATCAGATAAGTGCATAAATCGTATGAATAGTTTTTGAAAAACTTTACAGGACATTTTGAAAATGACACCAAGGGTCTAGTTAGAATCATTTTTCAAACTTGTCGTCGTTTATGAGTTCACTCTTACTTTGTCGTAAGCCATGAATCCTCCAAAAAATAAGTAAAAATATCAACAACGACAGCGAAACCAACAGTTGCAGCAGAGATATTACCAGCACATTGAGAACGGTACTAACGACGATTAAAACCACGATGAATACAGTGATAGTAAAGACGGAAGAAAAACGGAGATTAACGGACAGCCTGGTCCAAATTGAAATTCTTGCGGCATTCAGGTGTAGCAAAAAAAAAATGATGCGAATGCAAGTGCGTCTTAAAAAGGAGGAGTGGGAAATTCATCAGGACACGCCAGATTTTCATGCGGTGGAGGAAAATGTAAAGAACATCGAGGATTTGATGATGACTGCTGCGGCCACTACCAAAGCAACCGAAACAAGGGTCTTAAATGCCGAAATAATAAAAAACCATCCTGAAGTTCCCAAATTTATCACGGCATAAAAAGAAAAGAGTAACCACTTCACCACTTTCGTCAAAAATGTAGCGAAAGTATTGTACTCAGAAACGGAAGCCAATAACCTCTCCCAAGAAAAGTGGTCGCAAAGCACAATTGCCGCCCAGCGGCATGAAGAAGAATGGCGTATCTGAAAAGTGGGAAATTTTCCAAAAAGAATAAGTTCTGCATGCGACTTGCCAAAAATCAGCAAAGGTGTTAAAAAATGGTTACCTTGAACTAGGAGAGCTCGTTGACCGTACAGGGTACTTCTGAAAGCGCTAGTTAGAGGCTGAAGAGGACCAAAAGGCTGAAGAAGCGCTGAGGGTTAAGCCTAAAGGGTACGCAAAGACAGCCGCGCCATAAAACATCAATAAAAGAATGGCATCTAGCCCAATCGAAGGAGATCGGGATAGAAGGAGGAAGAGAGAGACACTTGACTGACGTAGAACGCTAGATCAGGAGTTCCAAATAGTACTGACAAAAGGAACGAAGAAGGCCGCAAAGAAACTCCTTCATAACGTGCCCGATAATAAAGTTCATACAGACTCTCAACAAGAAATAAGACCTGACGCAAAACAGGAGAGAAACAAGTTGAAGCAGCAATAGAGTGCTCCTGCCAGAAGGGTATTGTAAAACAATTAGTAAATCAAACAATATATTCTGCATTTGAAAACTTGACTTATATACAGATTCCATAAATTGAGTTGGAAAAATTATTATGGTTATTATATTTTTATATTCGCCGCCATTTTGTTTCAAGTGTTTTGTCCCCGTTGTTTAATAAGTCATGATAACACATCAATATTACAAACCATTTCTAAAGTTTTTATCAAAATTCTTACATATTTATAGTGGCTAGGTCCGTTGCAAACGTGTATCTCCCTAGTATCACGTGTTAATGTTGTTTTAATTGTTGAATATTCAATCGGCTATAACTTAGCTGTTTATTGTTCGATTATTTATTTCAGAACACATAAAATTGCTTTCAAAAGACCTAAATTGTAGTTTTTGGGAAATTTAAGGGTCCCATTTTGATTTTGTAGGCAAAAACGTAAAATTTATAAAATGTACTACTATTAATAAAGTTGATCGAATTTCGACTTCTAAGGTATTTGTCGCCCTTGTACTCTTAAAGTTACACCTCTGTGATTTTTTTCAGATTTTTCGGGTCAAAGGTGTCCAATCGCGAGGGGGGACACAAAATTTTCGTACATTTCCCTTTCCCCTGCAACCTTCAAAGCAAAATTTGTCATTTTAAGACCTGTTTTGAAAAGTTCTCATCAAGAGCTTTTATTTGATACCCATATTGCCTACATGCGATGAAAATTTTTTTTCAGGGGCAACTCCCCTATATGGGGAGACCCCCTTGAACACCATATAAATTTTTTTTGTGACGATACTTTGAAGAGTGCATCACTTTACACCTAATTACAAAATCTTATGTTTCTAGCTTATGTAGTTTGCGAGAAAAAGTGGTGTGATACACGGACGGACGGATAGATAGGACGCGATTTTGGTAGGGTATTTAAAATCATTTAACAATACCCTAAAAAGCCACAACAAAGACTCCGCCAGTAAGCACGGCTTGTAAAACTCCAAGATAGGTGATACTTTGCTGGATATCATTGGAAATGTAAGGGCCGAAGACGCTTACACTGCTATTAAAGCAGTATAGCCAACTCACTCAGGACACATACTGGTTAGATTCAGAGCAGAGGTCGACCATAAACAAGCATTCTGCAACGCAATAAAGAAAATCCTCAGCGAAAGCACAACTGTAGCCCCTTCGAGTCACCGCTAACGCGAGCTCGACTTCCAATTCACGTCCGAAAATGCGCGAAATATACATACAATTGCAAAAACATAAAGCAAATCCCAAACAATAAAACTATAAAAAACTTAATGGCCCAAATGGCTCTCTAAATTTATACGTTATCAGTTAAACACATTTTATGAAAAAAATACCCTTGCAAATTTAAATTAATTAAGATTATTAGATATTTTTCGATTCAATTGGAAAAAGGAGAAAAAACCAACCAGCATTATTCAAAAATTACTTATACTACTAACACAAAAATGAACTTATATCCTATACCTAATATGTTACACCCTAATTCTAAATAAGTTCAATCAAAAAAATAAAAAACGTTACCTTATATTGAAACCTACGAGTATACCTAATTTATAATACAAATAAAGAACAATACGATGTAGCAATAATGAGATGAATCTAAAAAACTAAGTAACGAGAAAAAGCACAAAAACAGAAAATAAACACGAATAATTTAGACATTGTCATTCAGCCACCAATACCTAGATTGTTCCATCTCAGCTCGACCAGCCTCAACGAATCTAGCAAATGAGTATCTCCATTGGAATTGTTGGTCTCGTGAACTCAGATTCGGAGGATATTTTATCTTCTTATCGGTGGCCCGTCGATATATGTGATATATGATTGGGACGCCGTCAGAATCAAAAACATATCGATTCATGTCCAAATACACGAATGCTTCTGGAGGAACGAAGCCAGCAGCGAGGCAAGTCACAATATACCCGTCTGTAGGGTGGAACGGCTGTGAAATCCAAGGGTTTTCACTCACAGTTACAGATCTTGCGATATGATTCCGAAGCAGTTTCAATATGAAGATATCGACTCTTGTCACTTGAGCGGTTTGATAAATTTTTCTATTCGATATATAGTGTTTCCAATCCGTCTCAGGCTTTCTGTACAAACCAGTACATGCACGAAGACATTTCCTTTCGAAAACTCTTAATCTTTCCATTGTACTAGCACTCTGGTTGTACCAGATCTGGCATCCGTATGTCAAAACTGGCCTAACCAGGGTCTTGTAACAAATAACTTTGACTTTTTGATCAATGTATCTGGAATGAAAGAGTCGCCGAAGGGCCATGACTACTTTCAGTGCTTTACTGAGCATGATTTTGACATGTTCAGTATAGTACAGGTACTGATCGAGATGAACACCGAGGTATCGAACACAGGATTTATGTGGAACCCGTTCTGAACTACCCTCACCAGCCATGATGTGGAAATCTTTCCAATTACGTTTCAGGTCTTGACTGGCCCCCTGCAGCGTTGTCCGAAACAAAATTGTTTCACACTTCTGCGCATTGATTTTCATTCGCCAATTGTCGGTGTAGAGCTGCAAATCATTAAACATTTTCTGAAGATTGCTCTGAACTATTGTAGCTTTTCGGTCTGCCGTATAGATGATCAGATCATCAGCAAACGCTACCAATGATCGCGTTGGCGAGACATTAAAATCAAAGCTGTTCAATAGCTTGCGAATGAATATTGAGAAAAGCAGGGGCGCAGTAACTGTTCCCTGCTGTAGACCATTCAAGACCTTGAATTCGCGTATTGTTGTCAGATTTCCATCAGTTACAACAAATGATTTCCCGTATAACATATTGCACATCATGGCGACAAGGTGTCTGGGGAACCTGTCCTGAAGAAGTTTGAAAACTAGTCCATCTAACCACACCGTATCGAAGGCTTTCTCCATATCAATGAGACATGCTCCAACACATTCTTTGTTGTTTAGTTCCCAACAGATGTCTGAGGTTACTTTCGTTATTGCATGTATGGTCGAATGCCTGGCACGAAAACCAAATTGGCAATTCGGCATCAACTCATTTTCCTCAATGTGGGCGTTTAATGCTCTGTTGAGTATCACTTCAAACACCTTGCTGAAGTTAGGCAGCAAGCTGATTGGGCGATAGCTTTTGGGGCATGAAGATTCTTTTCCTTTCTTCAAGATCGGAAATACCTTAGCCTTTTTCCACTCATTTGGGAAATATGAATTGTTCAACATGTTGTTGAACAATATGCAATAATTCCTAATAGCAACCTCAGGCAAATGTCGGAGAACTATGTTTGGAATACCGTCAGTACCACACGATTTTTTGTTGTTTATTCTGCGATATATGAAACACAAGTCTTCATAGCTGACAAAATAATCAATAAGATTCAGGCTCGGTATGAGGTCAGATGTTAATGTTTCATCGAAATGAAGAATTGATTGGCCGTTCAGGCTTGACTTGAAGTCGGAAACTTTTGCTTCAACGACCTCCGAAAATATTACATTCCTGCTCTCTGGGTTTGGCAGATGAACCAATTCAAAATGTGTTCCAATCAGGGCAAGTTTATCCAATCCTTCACAAATAATCCTGTTTCCATTTCTATCCGGAGTCGTACTAGCAATTTCGATACCAGCCCTATCGAGAAGATTTATCTCATCACTAGCGACATCAAGATTCGATACCTTCACTCGAGACTTCCTGCGGAATAAGCTATTCACTTTCGCGAAAACGCCATCTGGGTCCTGTGGGCTAATACCCCTCAGTTTTTCCGCCCATTGATTGCTGACCTCACTCCTGAAGTATGAACGGATGAAGTTCCGGACATTCTTCAGGTGTAATTTCAACAAAGCTAACGAGGGATGGTTGTAGTCAAAAAATCGTCGATAAATATTGTTGACGCAGGTGAGAAGAAGGCTTTACAATCTTTTCAACCTTGCGATGGTTGGTGTTTCATATCCTTCCATATTGTTTCGATGTTTAATCTTGGGAACAACTTTCTCAATTGTTTCCGACGTCAGCTTCTCTAACTTTGACAAATAGAGATCTATTTCATCGTCAGTTAGATTTCTGTTATTAGGAACCATTGAGCAAGCGTTGCCATCATCAGAAGAGGGACATTGCTTCTGGTACTCCCGATTAAACTTCTTTTGAAACTTTCCCCAGTCTGTTTTTTGAAATTCAACCGATGATTTTCATGTTGAACTGGAATGAGGAAGAAATCATCCCTTTGATGATTGATCTCCATTACGATTGCGTTATGGTCGCTATCGTAAGGAAGCACCTGCAGTTTCCGTTGAGGACTATTAAAACTGAATTCAAGTCTTGCGTCAGCAATGCAGAGGTCCAAATATGAATTTGTCCTAGGGTATGTTGGGAACTCCGACCCATATAGGTTGCACCTGTATTCAATTTGGTTCTCTGTTATCCATGATTTCAGGATTACACCTCTTGGATTATTGGTGGCGTTCAGCCATGATGTATGCTGGGCATTCAGGTCACCGGCAAAAATATAATAACTATGCAGCCTGTTCAATTCGAGTATTTCAAACAAGGAATTGAGTTCCTCCTTGAACTTGAGAACATTTTGACCAGTTGCATAAGCAGAGATAACGAAGAGGTTACCCCCACCTGGCAGTGAAATTTTGATGACGGACACTTCAAAAAATTCAAAGTTTTTGAATTCGACTTTTTCAATATTTTGGAAACAATAGGGTCTTCGAACCAATATCCCGGTGCCACCTCCCCCATCACCTATTACCCTATCGTTTCTTGCGAATGCATAATCTTTGAATTCCATGGAATGCCATGAACTCAGGTGGGTTTCAGTGAGAAGTATGATGTCAGGCTTTTGCTTAACAACAAATTCAAGGAGATAATCACGTCGATGAATAGCAACGATAGAGTTGACGTTGATCGATATGAGGCGAAGCCTATCCATGGGAATATGACTGGATGACAAGTTATTATTAGGCATTTGAAAGACCTAAACGCTGAAAAGCAAAGTTAATTTTTGAATCTTGTTTGTCGATTCTCTCCGATAAAGAATTAAGTTGCTGGTAAATTTAGAGAAGCAGCTCATTATTGCCACTTACATTATTTACATTGTTTCCAGCATTTTCTGCTGGTCCTCTAGCGGCGAGTGCAAATGATACTCCGAGCTTGACGAAGTTGGAAGGTATGATATTACGGTGTACTTGTGTTTGCTTTGGAGCAAATTTAACTTTTGCATCTTGATATCGGGAGCATCCTCGATATGATGCTGGGTGACCAAAAACACCGCAGTTAACGCAGTATAATTTTTCTATAGGCTCCGTCTGAGCCAATTTGCACTCACCGGGAGCATGAACGTCTTTGCATTTAACGCAACGATAGTGCATGGCACAATCGGCAGCCGAATGTCCAAATCTTTGACACCGGTAACACTGGTTGACTTCTCTTTTCTGGAGGCGTTCCCACCTCACCACTCTGAAATTCAAGTACCTTATTTGTTGAAGGGCACTTGGACTGCTCTTATTTGCAATTTGTACCAGGTAAAGTGGTAAATTCCTCCTTTCTATGGTCGACCTTCTTATCGCAAAGGCTTTGACTGAAACAAAATCAATATCTGGTGCAGCCTCCTTGAGCACCTGAAGAAGATCGACCGTATCCTCTCCGCTGTCCAAACCCTTCAACAAGAAGGTCTGATTTTTTTCACTTTTTGGGGTATAGGTGAAGTGTGGAACCTCCCTAGAAATCAGCGCATCTTTGGCTGACTTGAAATCAACCAGTGATTTCGTCCTTATAGTTAATTTTTCGGCATTAACTCTTTTGATTTCGAAATTTGCCAGTTTATTTTCAGCTGCCAATAGCCGAACCATATCTTTCCCGGTTTGTCCGAACACGTTGATTGGCGGAACTTTTTCTGTCTTGTTGGAAGCTTTTTCAGAGGAACCAGCAGAACTGCGGGCTGGTTTTTTCTCCTTATTTTTGTTCTTTAAATATTGAATAAAATTAACGTCATTATCTTGATTAAAATTACCTCCGATGTTTTCTTCGATTTCCATATCTTCGGTTAATCCCTCCAGCGCTGCAAAATAATTTTGGCTCTCGTTGGTGCCGCCAGCACTTAGAACTTCCTCTGGATTTACTTGCTTAGTACTGTTCTTCGGCTTTGTTACCTGTTGCCATTGATTTTGTGGCTGCGTCTTTTGAGGCTTCATCCCTTTCTTGAAAAGATCCTTGAGAGACTGTATCTCTTGCCTTAGTTCATCATTTTCTTTCTGCAATTTGGCCATTTGTTGATTGTCCGCTATTATTTGCAGCTTGCACCCTCCATCTACGGAGTTTTCTTCGTTATGTTTTCGTTTGGTGATTTTCGCCAGTTTTGTATTCGTCGTTTCCCCAGGTCGCCCCAACGGTGGGAAGCCGTCGGGCTCCTCCATACCAGCGGCGAAACTTTCTTTGTGAATTTGTTTTTCGTTACCAATCGAAGTAAAAATATTCGATAGAAATTTCCTGAGTCGATTACTTCGACAATATAAGATTTTTTCCGATAAAAATTAACTTCGGACTAACGTTTTTAAAAAATTAATTTAATTTTTGAAAACTTTTGACAGGAGCAATTTAAAAGACGTCTATACGCAAAGACTACTACGATCCAAATTGTTATTTTTTGATGCTATCATACTTGCTGGATTTGTCGCCGTGACGGTCACTGTTGATTAGGTTGCAGTTGATATATTCGGTGCTACTATTATTATTATTGTTGTCACTGCTAATTGCATAACTACTTAAACTAGAATTTTAATTGTTCTTACTATTCGTGATACTTCTATTTGTTGACGATATAGACATTGTGGTAAGAGCTATTGCTTATGCTGTTCATGCTAGTGAAACCGCTTTTGTTGTTTTCGCTGCTGGTGATGGTATTGGTGCTGCTGCTGGTGACGTTGATTGCCAATTACATTGAGTCTGTTAAAGGTTGCTATAGACGACGATAATTTATTTGACGTTGTTATAGTCATTTGCTCAGCTGTAAGACTTCTATGTAACATAAAATGGACTTGCAATGTATTGGCAGTGATGAAACTGTTGTCGCCGATGATGATGTTGTTGACATAGATGATGACGGTGATGATGCGGCAGATGATAATGTCGTCATCATTGATGACAACGACATTGGTATTGACGGTAATGTGATGATATTGTTAAAATTGGTGATTTGATAACATTTAGTTGTTGCTACATCTTCCATAGCATAGCAATCAAATAGTGTTCGGATGACGTTCACCGCATGATCATACGGGATCTGTTTATCCTTAAACGAACTTACAGCATTGTCTAGTCGATGCCAAAGATATACAATCTCACTTGGATTGGTGAGCGCAGTCTTTAGAATAGTTTTGTTTACTAAATGCGACGGTAATTAGATTTTATTATGATTTTCATGCTTTATCCCTATCTGTTGATGACTTGTTGAATTTCAGAACATTGGTTTGATGCTCCTCGTGCTTGTCATTGTTGATGCCGATAAACCAATTTTCGATCCGATCAACGTTAATTGTTGCGACTATTGTGAATGTGGTGAGAGATAAAGATGATGTTGGGAAGAGGTTTGATTAGGATGCTCATGTTGTTGTTGGTGTTAAAAAATTAAAACATGTGCGACGTCTACTCACAGGTCGTGTATGATTTACTTGTACATCTGGATTTTGTGTATTGATTAACGTTTGTTACATACCTTCCGGAGTGAACAGCGTTTGCCTTCAATTTGTTGAAGGTTTTGGGGTGGTTACTTTATTATTAGCAGCTTACTTTACTATCGAACAGTTTACCTAGGTGGACTGGTCGATTACTACAACTTGTTCAGCATATGTTCTTGTTGCCAAACGTGCTGGATGATCTTATGGATGGCTGTAGTGAATTGAATGGTTCATATGTCCGTAAAGGACTGCAGCGATGTTTTGCTGCCTCGACAGAAGAAGATGACAATAGCTGCCGAGAATGCCCTCGTCTAGAGACGCGTGAATGGGCTGGCAGGCTAGCATTGTGGTGTCGTGGGGCGGGTTCATTTCCCCAGCACGAGGACCCACTACAAAAAATTTCGCACTCACGAATTTGAGGTTGCTCAAGAGCCGACCGAAGTCGCAAAAAGTGTAGCTAACTACACCGAGGGAGATGGTACTTGTTACGAAAACAAGAGGAACCTGAGAAGAAAGGCGGACTTGGGGTAACCTCGTCATTACCCGACGAAGTTCATGGCCCACAAACGAAAGAGGGGCTACAGGGTGGTGATGGAGCCCCTTCACACCCACCCAACCGGAATAAATCCATATATATTTTGTTGCAGTGGCCAGGTATTCCTCTTCTGAGTGGAAAACTCATACAACTTGAATTGCATGAACTTTCCCATCAGAAGGGAAGTACCCCGGTGACCAATTTATGCCATAGGATTATACAATTTGATTGCATAATGCTATGCCATGAAGAGGCACTCTGCTTGGGCCACTCAACCCGCGATATTACCTGAAGCAGAGAGAAAACAAAGGATTAAACTGCACCCGGCGGCTGGCTCATGTTTTATGAGGGGATCCTACCACCGTACCGGGTCCTATACCCGGTGAGAGTCGGAAGAAAGGAAAGACCGATTTCGTGGGAAAATTAGCACTCCATTATATTATCCAGTTGATTTCCATACAACTATAAACATTATCTCGCTTAGATATCGCGACACGATTTTAGTGGCTTCCAGGGCCAAATTTGATATTGAAATAAGAAAAATTAAAGCAAAATTCGAAATATACGGAAAAAGAATCAAAGCAAAATTTGAAATATGAGTAAGAAGAACGAAAGGCAAAATTTGAAATGTAAATACAAAAAAAATTAACGGCAAAAATTTAAAATGGATATGTAAACAAAATTTGAAAAAATATGTTTATATATATATAACAAAATATGCAAAAAAGAAATATATGTATATATAACAAAATAAAGGGGTACTCACCCGCATGGTCCTCCGAGCGCTCGACGACGATGTAGATGGTCCTACATGAAGAAATTATGAAAGCACAATAACACTCGTGATTTGTATGTAGTCGCTCCTCTAAATCCAATTTTGAATCGTTTTTCTTATATGGGAACATGTAACCTCTTACAACATCTATATTGTTTTCGTCTTAGACTTTAATCATATATTTTAAAATATCATCTGAGTTACTTTATGTTTACTCTTTGTTTTTTCTTTCGAGTCTCTCGTATCTACGACATTAGTTAGTATGTTCACTTTTTATTTTAGCTTTGTTTTGACTTCGCACACTTTTTGTTTTAAAATTATAGTTAAATAAAAACGTTTATAGATATGAAAGTTGTTGAATGTGGTATTATTTCTTTTTACGAGTATTGGCTACGATCGTTGGTGTAATACGTTGAGGCGTTGACGGTCGGCCCGAATTTAAGCCGCTATATAAGTATTTGGCTATCTTTTCAGATGTTTTCAAAATCGCAATAATTTGGCAGAGAACAACGTAACAAGTTGTCTTTTCGCAAAGAATTCATATCCAACTTTAATGACCTGATGCGCACGACATATTAAATCCAAATCCTTGTACATCTTTATCAGGATCACTCCATAATAGACCACATAATAAGCCAGTGTTGGGAACATCATTGGGCCGCATTAATCGACGTATTTGTTCCATACCTTGTAAATCAGGACTTAAACCACCATGACAACAAAATATTTTCTCATCAATAATCGCTGCTACCGGTAAACAATTGAAATAATCAGTGAATGGTTTCCATAATTTTACATTATACCGTCGCTTGCATTCATCATAGAATCCATCAATTCTATTAATACTGGCGCATTCGTGGTTACCACGTAGTAAAAAGAAATTTTCCGGGTATTTGATTTTGTTGGCAAGCAACAACCAACTTGTTTCAAGCGGTTGTTCTCCTCTATCGACATAATCACCCCAAATTAAATAACTGGCTGCTAGTGGGAATCCACCGTATTCGAATACTCGCAACAAATCTGTATATTGTCCATGTATATCACCGCATATAATTAGCGGTGCTTCCAATTCGAGCAGGATTGGCACAAATTTTCATCGGGTCATTTTCACTAGACGATCGCTTCGCAATTTCGCGTACAAAACTCGAACATTCTCTTACGCGACACCGTTAGTTTTAAAGCGCCAATTGTACCATAGCGCGCGAAACTGAAGACGTGTCTAATTGACAAAATAAATTGTTGCGACCCTTCTTCTTTCACCCTTTCATGCACTCGAAATGAATATTTGTTCTTGGAATTTCGCGACTCTTTTCATTACACGATACTTGTTACACTATTTCCAAATTTCTCCATCAAGTTTATCATAATCCGTTTTTCCACGCGCAAAACTTATTCTAGGCTCTTGCCGATTATACGGAAACGTGCATATTCGCCATCACATTTTTCCAAGCCCAGAAGGCATCGATTTTCTCAGGGCCCCCGGACGATTCACTCGACTAATTTCCACAAGGAAAAAACAGGCTACAAGCAAAATTCATATGGGAAATTAGCACACCAAACAATCTTCATCACTTGCACTGCATCCAAGCAGTTTTTTCCCCGAGAACTCGCCGGAACAAAAAACAATGGCCAAACAGTCAGACAAGCACCCCCGATCGCATTCTCCCCGACGTGATCACGGTCCCGGTCAAAAGCGGACTCCCCTTTCTCGTCGCAATTCGCCGATCGGATTGTGGCAAAACGGACATCTGAAGTGAATCTTTCGTCTCGCACTCTTTATCAGACTCTTCTTCTTCCTCTTCTACGACGGGCTGTTTTGATTTTAGAAATTTTAAATCTTCCACTGTACGTCTCTTGCGGAACTCGTAGAAATATTTATTTGAATGAATTTATCTGCTACGCGTTTGTGTAACTGCGCGACGTATCCCATGCGATATGTTCTTTGCCAAGCGAACATCATTCTTAGACTTGGACTTTTGTGGTTTTTTCGCGGACGGTGCTGACTTGTTCAAATTTACAACAGGCAATGAGAGACGAGGTCTTGTAGACCGTGGCGTTGCAATGGGTGATTTATTATGCGAAGATGAATAAAGTGATTTAGCTGGGATTGAAAATTCTTCGATGTATTTAATGTAATTCTTATTTGTCCTTGGACTGTCTGTATTTGAATTTGGATCTTTAGATTTTGAATTGCTCTTGGGAGTGATGGGGGACTTGTTTTCAATTCGAGGCTGTTTTTTGTCCGGACTTTTACTGTCTGGCGAAGGAATCGACTGGTTTTAAGGATAGTTGTTACACTTTCTGGAATCTTCTTGACCCTTGGTCACAGACAAGATTTTAATCGATTTTGGACATGAATTGCCGATTCAAAATCCAAAGGCATCATGCCATCAAGAATATTCATTTCAACATCAGCTCGCGATGATGGATCGTGGGCAGGTGTAGTGTGTTTTGGTGTCATCGTGAAGAGATTTTTCTTCCGTTCAGACATTTTTGGAGTCGAAACATGTGGCGTGCGGATTCTAGTGCGCGATTTTGCAGTCTCCATCTTCACAGATCAGCTGAAATTTTCCTAGACACACTAAATATGTATTTAACAATTAGAATTTTACTTCCATGCGCTGTGATGAAGTAACACGTCGTCAACAAGAAATGTTTACAACATTTTGATCGATCGTCATTATATGTATCAAATACGACTTTTAGAAAGGTTCCTTTCGATTATATCACTTGGGCTTTTCAATGACAGCGCATTCTGTAGTCCTTAAGTTTGTTTCATTCTGGGGCATTGTAACGCTGGGCGAATCCGATTCGGGAGTAGCGCTGGCGTATTTTTAGTGTGCATGTCGCGTATTGGACGGGGTTCACAACCGTACCTGCTCGATTACAACATGGCTTTCGGAGCACTGCTGCCATCATATTTGATGAAATCCACTGGAATCTCATCGATGCCTGGCGCTTTATTATTCCTTGGGCTACGATGGTGGAACAAACTTCTTTCAGAGTTGGTGGAGCTAAAAGGAGCTTTGAGGGAATATCTATAAGCTCCGATGTTCTGAAGCTGTGCGGAGGATTAAAGAGGTTCTTGAAATATGATGCCTATCTTACCTTAATCTTGGTTTCATGAGCGATGATATTGCCGATATCATCACGGCAGAGCGTGATCTTGGACTGATAACCACGTTTTAGGCTTTTCACTCCTTCGTATGCTTGTCTTGTGTTGTTACTCGCTAGACTTACATCAATGCTTCTGAATTAGTTATCATAGTATTTTCTTTTCTTAATTCTAATGATCTTATTCGCTACTCTCCTCCGATTTTCATAATTTATTTCTTCGTCCTGGTTTTCCTACCTAGGTATTGCTTGTACGCCTGCTTCTTTTTGTTTAACGCGTTCTGGCACTCGTCATTCTTTTGGGCCGGGCTCTTTCTGCCACGGTCTTGATTGCCGCTTTTACTGCCACTTTTAGAACGTTGCTTATTTTCAGCGATGTTTCTGGTAGGATGGGAGCTAGCTGGTTGTCGAGCTTCTCCGTGCATTTGTTTTAGTTAACCCTTTCGTTACGGATTATTTTTTTTTTGTGATACGAAAAGGGTAATTGAAGAATTGTGGAGAATAACATTTAAAAGGACTACCATTTTATTTTTAAATTTTTCCGTGTGGTAGTTTTCGAGAAATAGTCGCGGGACATATATGTCCCACTAGTAACAACAGCAGCAAAATATATCCTTACAGTGACGAAAAGAACTCGCATTTTTTTATCGATTATGTTCATTTACACCTAAAAATATTAAAAAAATGACATATTTAAGTATGATAAACAATAAAGCATTCTTTGCACAATGCAACATCACACGCTACACAAATTGTTTTCGTCCTTTTCTCAATTTTCCATTTTGCACAATGACAGCATCTGCGCCGGGTTTTGCCTTTTGTTGGCAAGTGTTCACCAATGTTGTACATACCTTTAGTCCTGAGTGATGGTCTACCTAGAGATACAAATTTGTTGATCAGTAATGACTTGTTTAGGACTGCACCTGAACGTGATACCTGAAGTAATTTTCCGTTGGAATGCTGCTCGGTCTTTGCCGAAACCAATTAGTTGTTCCGCAAGACTGTTGCGAATTCTGGCGTACCGACTTTCTCCCATTCGCAACTTCTAATTGCCGCCGTAACATTTCACCCTTCCTTTGGACACTCCTACCTTTTCCTCTGTGTATTCATTTAATTTTATTAACATTTTTCCAATTTCCCTTCAATTTTTATTTCTTCATCATCACAATCCTACTCTTATTTCCAACTAAAATCATATAACATATACTAATAATTTCAATTTTCCCACTAACAACACTTCCTACATTAATTCCCACTAACAAAATTTCATTCTATTCATTCTTCCTAACAAAACCTAATTCCTTTCTTCATACTAACAAATTCTATTCACTAGTTCACATTAACAAATTTTATTTTTCTTACTAACGAAAATTAATTCACGTTTCCCTACTAACAAAATTCAATCCCATGCCCAGATACATCGTTGAAGTTGCTAATCTGATGAATGGAAGATCGATAAGGCATAGCTCCATTGGTTACGTCGCGAGTTCTCGACCGGGGGACTGCTGGAACCCTGAGTTCAAATTCCCCCGGGCGCACGGAAGCACTCTTTTTGGGGTATCGGCAAAATCAATAGTTTTCGTAATGTACTCGTATGTGTGACACTTTACATTCAATCAAGCGATTCTTGGGGATGTAAATTGCCATATATGCAAGTCAATGGATACTATTGTGATTGTCGATACGGGAACAAAAAATGTGTGGGTAGCGGAATCGAAGTGTAATGAACTTCGATTACGTTAACCAGATGCGGCAGCGGTAATTTAAAAATGAAAAGGATTGCGGAATATGATTTGGGAAGGTGAAATGCGGGATTTGGGTGCTTGAATGCGGGCAGTCGGTCTTTTTGACTTGGAGAAGGTGGATATCAGTGACTTATTTTTCGCGAAGAAGTTTTTTTTAGAGTTTGTCGATGACGACGGGGAGGAAAACCATCGAAATGTTAAGATTGGAAAATTGGTGTAAGGAGTTTTAACACGAAAGATTGGTAAATAAAAGCCATGATTGTGATTCGGAAAGTTTTCGATAGTGAAATGAGCGGAACTTTGAAAGGATAGTGACATTTTACATGAAAAGTTACATTTGCTGGAGGGTTAAAGAATTTAAATTGCTTGTGAGTGAAGTTAAGTGGGCTAAACACAAGAGAAACACATAATTAAGTGAGGTGAAGCCGGAATAAAACAGTGTCGGATTAAATCACATAGAACAAAATAAATTTAAATAGTATTGAATAGGAAAGAAATTGGTTCGGAGTAACAGTGGTAATAAAACAAAAAAATAACAGTGAATGCAGATTGTGGTGGATGCCGTACAGAAAATGAAAGTATGGATTAAAAAAAAAAAGCAAAAGCTTATTAACGACAAGTGAATCAAAAACCAAACGCGGGTCTGAATGAATTTGCAACGCGATCCCTGAAGGATGGATCTATAGTGCCAGGTTTCCGAAGAAAATATCTATACGAGTATTTAGTGAAAAGTGGCCGGTTTAGTTGGCGTTTAGAGTAGTGTAAACATTTTTTTTTGAAAATTGAAGTTAATTTTCAGTGTCCCCCCTTCAGTTGCCGAGCGCTCAGCAGCATTAATAGGGGTGAGTAATTGAGCATTTTTTTCATTATATTTTTTTTATTAATTAACATTTAATCATATTGGAATTGTCCTTTTATTACAATTATCCCCTTGGTATATATTTTTTTTCCCTTTAATTAAAAATATTGGCTGGTTTTTTTTATAGCAGTGGTGAGATTTAGTTATTCAATTGATTCATTAGTTAACTTATTGCAAAACCGAAAAGAAGTAGCTTGTTAATAATAAAATTTTTTTTTTAACATGAATTGTTGTTGTGTTCTTTTTTTTTCTATTTGAATAAATCGACCACTATGCTGTAAATAAAAATAATTTTTTTCATTTCTCAAACATGACCTCTCCCTTTCCCGTCCTTTTCCCACTGGGTTAGTTTCTTTATGTAAGGTGGCTCAGCACGAGCAGGGGGTGTCCCGGAAGACCCACGACACGACTGAGCGCTAGCCGGCCTCAGTATGCCACCCCGGGCTACACACCCTTCTGCTCATTCTTAATGTCTGCAACTGCGGTGACTTCCGTGGTTGCAACAAGACTCACCAAAAATTCGATGAAGGGTGTTTTCTTGTGTTGTAGGTCTTGATATACAATCCACGAGTTGGCAACTGCGCACATCAACATTTTGTGAAATACTTTTTTCCACCATTTATTCGATTTTCTGTTTGGATCATACAATGCCGAAAATTGATCCGCAAGGTCAACTCCACCCATACGTTCGTTATAAAACGCGATAGCTTCTGGGCAGGGTACTGCTTGCTTGGAACCATCTTTTGCAGTTCTTTTCACTTCAGCAATTTTATTCTTATGGCAATTACTTAGGACTAAAACTTCCTACGTGTCCTTCCACTTGATTGGCAATGATCCAAAATTGTTGCACAGCATTTTCAAATCTCCTTTTTGAGACAGATTTGGGTACATTCCTTCTATTTGTCATGCAGGTTCCCACACAAGCGAAATTCAAAGAATTGACTAATTCAACAGATGTAAAAAATCGGTCGCAGCATATCGCAACATCCTTCTCCCTTATGGTTTCACAAAGTTTTCTAACCACTCTTTCACCAAGAGTGCCAATCTGTTGTCCTTCCTCTCTTCCAGCGTACACGTTCAAATCATAAACATATCCCGTTTTTGAGTCGCAGCGCAGCCATAGATTTATCCTTCGCTTTATGGGTTTCAAAGGCAGATATTGTTTTAGGGATGACCTACCTTTGTACTTTGTCATCATTTCGTCAATACTTTGGAATGGTGAATCTGAGCGTACACGCTGGAAAGTCATTTTGAGACACGCAATTAGCTCATCCACATAATAGGTCTTTGATGCGTTATCTGGCTTCTATAGTTTTGAAGACAAAAGAAGAAATCGATCTCGGCTCATGGCTTTTTTATTGTTGTGTTTCCCAAAGATGCATTTTGGGACCAATACATGTGGACTTTTGGTACACGATTGTAGGACATTACCATTATGCTACCCAGAACAATCATTATTTCAAAAGGACAAGTTTTGGTTTGTTGCCTGTTAGAAGTTTGGGATAAAATTTCTAGCCTTTTGTTAGTGCAATCCGAGATAAATAAAAAAAGGCTTTTGGGGAAAAGTTTGAAAAATACTTCCAATATTGAAGAGCCGCGGTGAAGGTCAGCTAAAATAATGGAAGCTCGCTCTGCTGGTACATTTTTTCTTGCCAGGAATGTGTCATTAGCTTCGGTCCACATTCTAGATGTACTTGGCAGAATGCTTGCATATTCTTGTTCCTGCACAAAATTTTCCATTTCCTCCAGCTCACCGTCACTTTCATCAACATTACCGCTATCTGGTAGAAATTCTGAATCGTCATCAGTGCAAAATGTGTCGTCGATGTCTGATTCAAGTTCAGACAAGTGTTCCACGAAATATTCTATTTCTTTTTGCGATAATGCACGCTTGTTACTGTCCCTGAGAAGGTTCCAAATCATTAGAGCTACATTTGTTCCGATATGACTGGGACACATGTGTCCCATTATATATTACTAATGGGACATATTTATCCCAAACAGAACTCACAAAAGATAACTTGAAAAGAGTTTACTGCAACTCAGTTTTCGTATAATATTTACTTTTAGTAAAGAATAGCGAAACATACCTGCTCATATTTCCAATTTTTTTCGCTAAAACCACCAAAAAATCGATAAAACACAACAACCACGTTATCACTGTCACACAAACTAAGTTGTAAATACCCATATGCTGATCATATCTTATTGATCAGCTGACGGTTTGTTAAATAGACCTCATACTACGGCTGGGACAGAAGTTAACGTAAAAAGAATAGGTCGCAAGCCCACCAGTAAATTTTAAACAAGCTGTGGACATATATATCCCGTCAGTACCGAAAGGGTTAGTTATTAGTCTATTTCGCCAAAATTATTAGTATATATAACACTTGAAACTATTAAATATTTTCTTTCAATCGTATTATATATATTTCTATGAAAAGAAATCAACAAATTCTAATCATAATTTACTAATTACCAACAACACTCCTCTCAATAAAATATCCGACTTAGAAAGTTTATAGTCTATTTCATTACTTCCGTTTCCATTAACTCCTTACAACCATGCAATTACCTCTACCAAACGTATTCTTCTTTTTCGTCCTCACCTCAAACTAATTTACCACTTTACTACATGTCAGGCCACTTTCCGTCTTAAGGTAGCTCATCCGTAGTAATTATGGGAATAATTTCAACATAACCAACTAATTTTTCCATATCTAATTAATTTTTACTATTTCAGGACGGAACGCGTGAAATGGTAAAGATAGCATCAATGGTAAATTGCTGGTGTATCCAAGTCAATATTTATCGATTGCAAAACAAAATAATTATATCTCTGTACTTATGTTAATCTACACTAGTCACTATTTGAGGAACTCATCATAACTCATACTACACATATGTTAAGCTGCTGAAGAAGAAGAAGTACCAACAGAATTATGTATGCTACCATTACAATTCATATCGAACAAATATCCGATTGGTTTTGAACATGCACCAACATCAATTCGAGTGGAAATAAAAATCATATTTGAGAAGACGATGAAGGCGAAGTCGAAGAAGCATGAAGAAATGAAAAAAATTTTGTTAAAACTACTAAACCATTGCAAATACGATTCATATTGAAATTGTTCGCGGACGGATGAAGAGGATTACATTTGGTTAATCCGAAAAGATATAAAACAAGATACATGTTATCTTGATTTCGTTTAAGTCGCGAATTAATATTTATTAAATATTTATTATAAATCTCATTAGCAAGATGGTTTTTATTTCCCGTGAAATGCTAGTAATTAGCATTGTGGCTATTGTTGCAAGTTTAGGTGTGACTATTGGTGAAAGTGGTACAGTGCCTAGTGTTAATTTTCTATTTGAAACATTTAGTCCTTATAGTGCGGTGAAATTTTTCGAATTCAGTGATAAAGGATGGAATATTAGTGAGAATTGCTTGAAGAATATGTACAATTTCCTCGAAGGATTACAAAAAGGATCTGTGTGGGCGGTTAAATGTGAGTAATCAATACAGGCTCACCATAAACTATGCGGAAAATATCTAACATTTGCTCGCCAATCTTTTAGTCTGAATAACATAAATTACTAGTAGTGGAAATAAAAAATAATAATACCTGTAAAACTGAAATTAAAGGAATTAATCAGTAAAATTATGTCAAAATTTGGGCTGGGCATTCAGAGATAGTATGAACTCTGCAACATTTTCCGGTTCGTATTGAGATGAAAAAAAACTTTTCTACAGTAGGGTTTTCGAATTAAAGAACAAGACCCTAAAATCATCTCTAACCCTTTTTAACAGGACAAAACATAATTTAAAGAACATAGACTTCGTTACAGTAAAATATTCAATCGATGCAAAACTTTTAAAAATTAATTTAAAAAGAAATAGTTACGCATAGAACTCCAGAGCTTCGTATTCTCAGGCACAGTCGCGAGCATTTTAACTAGGCAAAAATTAATGCACGATGGACAATATGAATTCTTAATGCTTTCCAAAGGCAGATTATTCCTTCTTCTTCAGCCCCTCTTGAGCCTTCACTCCATGCAAAAAGCGCCTTCAACTGTCTCGGTCCATCCACCGCATCCTACAATTTGTAGATCTGAGCAGCAATGAACTGTCTTCGTGGACCGAGTCAGACCAGCGTTTCCTCAGCTTTCCCATTGACCTGTGCCTTTCAGTTCTCCCAAAGAATATCTTTTTAGGTGACCGTTATTAATCCATACAATTTATGTTAATTGCAGCTTCCATAGTCTTACAAGCGTTGAGACCTCCAACATGTGAAAAGTTTCAGACAGCTCATGGTTTTATCAAACTCGCCATGGGTTCCCATCTAACTTCCCTCCGATTATTCGCATCAGGACTCATTTCTCAAAGGGGTTTACGGATGTTTTGGTTAAGGTCCATGTTACACTCAAGTACGGTGTGCCAATTAAGTAATGAGACTGATTCCATGAAAACCGTATATTTAAAAATTAATCTACAACTCTGCCATCCCCTTCAAAGTAGTCCCCTTGGGCAGCTATACAACGATTTCAGCACGTTTTCCATACTTCATAACATTTCTGGAACCCTTCGACTGGGATAAAAAAAAAAGTCACAGGGTGACATATCGGACGAATAAGGTGGCTGTTGCAACATGGCGATCCCTTTAGACGCTAAATACTGGGACACTGCTTTGGCTCCTCAGAAAGGTTCTTTGGAACCATCTTCGTGCACAACTTTTTCATCCCAAAATCATCGGTTAAAATTTGTCTGACTGTTTCACGGTTCATACCCAGTTCCGAGGCCAACATTCGAACTATTAAACGCGGATCTCCATGGATTAGGGTGCGCACACGCTGCACATTCGAATGACAAGCTACAGTTCGAAAACAGTAAACTATAGAGGCATATCACTACTTTGTACGGTGTACAAAACGTTTTCAAAGATCTTAGAAAATAAAATCGGATCGAATTAAGGAAGATTTAGAACATGTAGATCGACAATAGACCAAATTTTTCACTGTCAAGCTTGTACTTGAGAAATGCTTGGAAGTCAACATAGACGCACACCAAATTTTCGTTGACTTGAAGCAAGCATACGACAGTATTGACCGTAAGGTACTGTACTAAATAATGCTTTGCTCTAGTATCGTAGCCAAATTAATTCGTCGTACCAAAATGAAAATGACGTTGACGACCTTCTAAGTCCATATCAATAACCAACTCACCGATGCCTTTGACACAAATATCGGACTAAAGCAAAGAGATGCACCCGGCGACCTCAAACATGAGCCGGGGACAGGGAGATGCTGGGTTTTCAAGGCGGCCCTAACTAAAGCCAAATCGATACTCAAATGATCCGTATCCTGCAGGTCAATTTGCACCGAAGCACAAACGCCCAGGACCTACTTGAGCAGTTTGCGAGGGATAAGAAAGCTGACCTCCTGTTGCTGAGCGAGCCACATCATAACAAGGACTCGCAAGCGTGGTACCCTGACAAATCTAGTACCTCGGCCATCTGGGTTCGAGACAGCGCCCGCCTTCAGGTGCAGGGCCATGGACGCGGGGATGGTTTTGTGTGGGTGCGGTGTTCAGGGATAACATATTTCAGTGTTTATCTGACGCCTAACGAGACAATGCCATCTTTTCGAACCAAACTCGATGCCCTGGAGGACGCTGTCTCGAACACAATGGGCCACATGCTGGTCGGGGGAGACTTCAACGCTAGAGCCATTGAATGGGGTATGCCACAATCCGACCCAAGGGGAAAGCAAATCTTGGACATGGCGGCCAGAACAGCGCTTTTTGTTCTAAATACTGGTAACACCCCTACTTTCCGCCGCTGGGGTTGCGTAGGAACCATACCCGATGTGACACTCGCTTCGGAGTCCCTGGTACCTAGAGTACACAACTTGCGAGTACTAGAGGACTACTCGGCTAGTGATCACCAGTATATAGCGGTTGAGATTCACGACGGTGCCACTCTGCGTGCATATGCCCAAACTTCAATCCTCGGATGGAGCACTGGGAGGATGCACGTTGAGAGGTTCGCTGACGCGCTTACGGCAGGCACACCGTTGCTGGGAGCTCCGCCAGGGAGTGGAGGGCCTACAGCCAAGGACTTGGTGAGCTCAACTATGAGTACCATCATAACCGCTTGCGAGTCTTCCATGCCCCGTCGGAGACCCCGACACGGTAAGCCTCCAGTATACTGGTGGTCAAACGAGATCGCCGAACAAAGAAGCGAGTGTCACAAACTTCGGCGAGAGGCCCAGCGGGCGCGAACACGGAGGAGGAGGAGGCAGACACTAGGCTAGCAGCATACAGGTCCGGCAGGAAATATCTTCGCAGGCTTATTAACAAGAGCAAGGCCCGATGCTGGCAAGACCTCGTGGACGATATAAATAGGGATCCGTGGGGCCTAGGTTACAAGCTGGTCATGCGAAAACTTGGTGCCCAACGGAAGCCCTGCTTACATGAAGCAGAGAAGATGGACGAGATCGTACGGGCACTATTCCCCACGCACCCTGTCCGTGTCGATTCAGCTCATGCACAAACACCATTAGAATGCTCACCTTTCACAATGATGGAACTGGAGCAGGCAATTCTATCCATGAAAGCGAGGAAGGCACCGGGACCAGATGGCGTTCCTGCTGAGGTCTTGCAGCTTGTCTACAAGCTTTGTCCTGACTTGTTGCTCAGTATGTTCAACGCTTGCCTGTACGAAGGTGTTGTTGTGTCCCAGGTCGTTTGTTAAATTCTTTTCAGGGAAAAATATTAATTTGTATATTTACCTAGTAATTCTAGAGCGTCTAGGCACGCATATAGTTAAGGCGATCAACGCCAGATTGGTTGTCTTGATGAATGAAAACAGAGGCGAACTCGCCGGTTTAAAGTTAGACCAAGAAGTGATTTATTTCCACATCGACTTATCCTATTTATACAATTTTTCACTTCGTCTTCAATATAAATTACATATTCGATTTCTTAACATATTCTAAACATATTTTGTCTACTCTCGCAAAAACATTTTATATACAATTTCCTATCTCTAATATTCTTTCCCGAAAAACTATGCAAAAAAAATCCACATTCATACTAGCAATTCTACACGATGCATTTCCCATGTTGAAAGCATTATTCAAAAAAAAATCTACATTCTTAATAGCAATACCAAATTTATTGCATTTCTCATATTGATAAAAAAACTTTAACTCAACGTGAGGTAAATACATTCATCTTCGCGTGTTTATTTTCCTATAAGAAAAAAATAGAAACAAGACATTGCATTCATATGAGAAGTTCTTAGACCCCGCATATGAGCAATGTCAAGTGCATCAAGGGAAGCGAAAGTGTTCAAGGCAATTTGTTTTTGTTTGTAGCGCGTGCCTTTAACACTTTCATGTAATTTAACACGCGATAGTCTTCGTTCATTATACGTTAGTACTGTTGTACATATGAAACCATGTGTATACGGAAATGTTTATACGTACGAACGTGTTTTCATATGGGGTTAATGGTAATGTACGTTTAAAAGATGTTCATTGTTTACGGTTTGCCTTCGATTTTAATGAATGCATTACAGTGTATTTCCGGAACGCTGGAAAGTGGCGAGGCTCGTACTGATCAGCAAGGGGAAGGGTAATTCCGAGTTGGCATCTGCATACCGCCCGTTATGTATGCTAGACATGGCTGGGAAAGTGCTCGAGAAACTCATCAGGGGAAGACTCACTGACGCGGCCCGTTCTGCCGGGGACCTATCTCCACGGCAGTATGGTTTTAGAGCAAGCCGCTCCACTATTGACGCGATAGCGGAAGTAGTGAGCGCGGTCCAAACAGCGGAGGCTCACTGCCAGGCAAACAAAAGGGTTGTGTTGCTCGTGACTCTTGACGTCAGAAACGCCTTCAACTCCGCTAGATGGGCGGATATTCTGGAAGCACTGGAAAACTCTTTTCAAGTTCCAGAATATCTGATGCAGACTTTGAAGAACTACCTGACAGACCGGAGCCTGCTCTATGAGACGAAGGAGGGTCGGCGGAGGATGGGTGTTGCACAAGGCTCCATCCTTGGCCCAGACCTGTGCAACATCACGTACGACGGGCTACTGAGAATCGAGCTGCCGGGTGAGTCGCGCTTGATCGGCTATGCAGATGATGTCACGGTGCTAGTTGCGGGACGCACTGTTGAACAAGCGCAACTTAGACTGTGTATGCTAATGCGCCAAGTGAGGGACTGGATGACTGCTCGCGGGTTCAGCCTAGCTTTGGAGAAAACCGAAGTAGTCATCTTGACAAAGAAGAGAATCCCTAGAGTAAGGATGATCAACATTGGGGAAGCACTCGTTTAGACTAAACTAGCAGTGAAGTACCTGGGCATTTTGATCGACTGGGAGATGCGTTTCCCCGAGCAAATCAGGGCAATAGCTGACAAGGCTGCAGTGAGTGTTTCGGCTCTCAGCCGACTAATGGCCAACATAGGGGGTCCCACCTCATCAAGAAGGAGACTTCTGATGAGTGCAGTACAATCTGTGCTGTTGTACGGATCGGAAATATGGTGGGAGGCTCTCAACAAGGAGCTGTATCGAAAGCGCTTGGTACAGGTGCAGCAACGAGGAGCGCTGTGGATTGCATCTGCATACCGGACTGTCTCGGAGTCGGCAGTGCTGTTCATCGCAGGAGTGATACCCATTGCCCTCCTTGCCAAGGAGCGCCACAGAATCTACCTGCGGAGGAACGAATGCGACAGAGATGCTGTCGCCCACGAAGAACGAGAACGCTCACTCAGTGATTGGCAACAGTCCTGGGCGAGCAATACAAAAGGTAGGTGGACCGCACGCCTTATTGGTGACCTGAGGCCGTGGCTCAATCGAAGGCATTGTGAGACTGACTTCTATCTAACTCAGCTACTGAGTGGACATGGATACTTTCGGTCTTACCCGCACAAGATTGGTAAGTCACGGTCTCCTGACTGCATATTCTGTGCTGGAGAGGTCGATGATGCCTACGACACATTTTTTGTATGCAAGAGGTGGGAAAGGCAGCGCGGTGACCTCATTGAAGAAATGGGAGATCTCTCTCCGGATGAACTCACTCGAGAGATGCTCACATCCGTTGACGAATGGAACTGTGTGGCACATTACGCTCGGGCAGTCCTTAAGATAAAAAGGAAAATATATGAGCGCTTGGAGGCGTCCAGGGCGGAGGGGTCTCTTTTCTAGAAATCCCTCTCCCTTCCCCTCCTACCGCTGGAAAAGGGATCCCTGTAGCCCGGTGGCGCCTAAACGCGTAGAGAAACGAGGCTTAGCCCGAAGTAATGTGTCAAACGGTTCCAGGCTAGGTTCTCAGATTGACAGGGAAGGTGTTTAGTGGGTAGTCCAAGGGTATCCTCCATGGGAGTCCCACACTGCCAGACTCGGCGGGCGTAAATGTCTTCACCTCCCTACCACAAAAAAAAGCAAGGAGATGGGCTGGCCCCATTGCTATTGAATTTGGCTCTAGAATACATCATAACGAAGCTACCTGTCAATACAGGAGGTACATTACTATACAAGTCGAGCCAAGTAGTAGCCTATGCAGACAACATCAACAGCTTGTCACACTCATTAACAACTGCCAAAGAACTCTTCCGGAAACTCGGCAGTGAAGCAAAACTAGTGGGGCTACAAATTAATGAGAATAAAATTAAGCTCATGACGCAGTCGAGAAAAATATCTCAAATGCCCAAAATATCACAAATATCAAAAATGTTGGCAAATTCGTATACTTAGGTGCCGAAATAACGAGAACCAGTAATGCAAGAGACAAAATACGCCGAAGAATATACGAGTATGTTCTTGTTGCCAAATGTGCTGGGTGATTTTGTGAATAGCTTGATGAACACTACTGCCACCATCTTTGATAAGCTCCACTGGAATCTCATCGATGCCTGGTGCTTCATTATTCTTTTGGGTTTGATGGTAGAGCAAACTTCATCCAGAATTTGTGGGTCCAATGGAAGCTCTTCGCAGACATCTATAGACTCCAATATTCTGGAGCTGTGCGAAAGATTGAAGAGGTTCTTGAAATACAATGCCCATCTTTTCTTAATATTAGTTTCATCAGCGATAATATTGCCGATGTCATCACGACAGAGCGTGGTTTTGGGCTGATAATCACGTTTCAGACTTTTAACCACTTTGTGTACTTGTCTTGTGTTGTTGCTCGCTTGACTTATATCTATACTTCTCAATTGGTCGTCATTGTATTTCCTTTTCTCAGTTCTAATGATCTTCTTCGCTACTCTTCTGAAATTTTCATAGTGTTCTCTCTTTGTCCTGGGTTTCCTACCAACGTAATCTGATTCTTTCATTTCTTCGTGCTTGTGTTCGGTCGGGGCGTAAAAATTAATCCGCCAGAATTTGAAAATTTCACTTTTATACGGATCGCACACAGCCGTTCATTGACTGCTTTAAAATCAATAACGTGCGATTTGAACTCCCTATCTGTAATCAAGGCCACTCTTAATTCTCGTTTTCCAATAGGCTTCCGACTTTTGACTATTGTGTGTGATGTCATATCTTGAATGTCGTTTCCAGTCCAATTCGTTTCCTGGATTGGCGGTATTTTTAATTGATATTGACTGGCCTGTTGTAAAAGGTCCTTAAAAACGCCAGGGTAATTGAGTGATCTGACATTCCAGGATCCAATGCCATAGACTTGTTTCATTTGATAGGTCATTGCCGTGAGTCCAATCCATTCCGAGGCCTATCTGCAGGTTTTGAAACATTGTAGGGTTTTACAGGGACGGAGAGCTAGCCCGTCACCCAACCTCCATCCTGGCTGCGTGGTTATTACGTCGATTGCATTATCAGGCGCGGAAGATTCACCTTCACCCTATTTTGTCCCCACAAAGGAGTTCTTAGTAGGATTTATTAGCAAAGCTGTGGATGTTTTTACAGTTATTAGCATTTCTCGGCACTTGATATCCCATTATTGGGGAACCAGTAAGCCCAATGTGTGACCCCGAGAGTATTTACTACCATTTAATTGGAGGGTTCGGCATGAGGAATCATGGAAGCTATGAGTTGGGGAAACAAAGGGTTCCCTCCTCCTTTCTCAAACGGGTTTGGGACCGTCTACGGCGAAGTTGTGCTTTCTTTTAAGGTACGGCGAAGATGTTAGATTATTAGCTAGTACTTCATCGTTCAATCTTTCTGAATAATTATTCGGGAGCAAGAACTGGTTGATAAATTTTTTATTTATGCAGGTGCAAAAATTTCTTTGAAAAAAGCAACTAAGGTTACTGTATTAGAGTTCACCTGGTGTGCCAATAAAAACTTGATGCACTTGCATAGTACCCTAGAGCGGGACGAGGTTTTTAGGAACAGTTTTTTTAATATTTTGAATGTCACTGTCAGTTACCAAGTACAAACGGACCCTATTCAACTTCTTCAGGGTACTGAAATGGGTTTCTGCATCAATAATATCCAAAACAGTGGCTACTTTTATATCTGCAGCACGTTTGCAGTAGCTACCAACACCATCGGCGGTCCCTTCCCCGTGGCCAGCTTAAAAAAATGCCATGTAATGCGGATGAAATTGTAGTGTTCGAATATTTTTGAAGATATGAAATGAAAATTTAGCTTCTACCGGTACTTAGTAGCCGGACCATCTGAAATGAAATGAATTGTTACTATTTGAGAATACTCCACCTTTATGGTGCTACTAACTGAATGAAGGTGTCCCTAAATAGAGACAGGGTTGTGAGTATTATTTCCAGAAATGGTACAAAATGGAGTTACCGATGGTTTGTTTTCTCCTATTTTTTGTATATTACTCAAATATACAGAGTGGCGCAAAAGTAATCGGCATATCGGAAGATGTTATAACTTTTGCAAATCGCGTCGTACGTGAATCATTATTTGTAAGCTAAACAGCTGTAAAATACAAACAGATAAGCAATGGCGCGCGAAATTCCTTAAAAGCATGGGATAATTGTTCATTTATATTTAAGCGGTTACGTCAATAAGCAAAATCTTCATTTCAGGGGCACGAACAGCTATTGCATATACTGTGTAGTGCGGCGTTCAGTAAGGAGTGATCGGGCCGTGTTCTTTGAGGTCGACGTTGGCAATACGGTCACTGTTACTAGCGAACGCTACAGGGCCATGATAAACGACTCTTACTACCGGAATTGCGTGAGCGGATCTTGGTGAACATCCAGCTTCAAAAAATGGTGCAACTGCACATACAACTCGAATCACAATGGATATTGTGAAGGAAGCGTTTGCTGGTCGCGTAATCTCCCGTTTTGACGAATTGGCATGGCCAGCAAAATCATCCGTTCCAAACATTCCAGAAGTCTTTTTTTGGGGCTACTTGGAGTCCCCAACAAGCTTCAGACAGTCGCAGGCCGTAAGGTAAATATTTGACAGGAATGCGAACAGTTATCAAACCTTGCGGAAAGTCGTGAAAATTGTGTTAAAACGGGCACAAATGCGTATCAAAACTTTCGGCAGCCACTTGATGGATATAATCTTGACAAAAAAACTGCATGATTAGTTTTGCGCCTCCTTGTATAAAGGATGTAACAAAATTTATGACCACGCTAGAGGTTGCAATTTCGCTTCAATTTTCGCCAAATTTTTAAGAAAGATGCATGGAGTAAATATCTCTTTTAATTTCGTGAGTGATTTTAGACGAAAAATCTAGATTTTTGTTCTGACCATAGTATAGCTCCGATAAGGATGAAATTTGGCAGAAAGGTTCCAAAGTCGAATCGTCTGAAACAAAATGGCGGCCAGAAATCGTGCAAAAATTTATTATTGCAGCTGTGAGCGAACCTTTTATCCGATGTTAATGAATTTCGGTATTTTGGTAAAGACTACAAGTCTCTAGAGGGAAGGGCTCAAAACCTAAAATGGCTGCTAGTTGAAGCTCCAAATTTCAAAGACTTCTGAAAGTCGTAATTTTGATCCGATGTATATAAAACTTAGTTTGATGATAGAAAATAATCCCCCAATTAACTGGTAGTAAATGCTCTCGGGGTCGCACATTAGTTTTACTGGTTCCCCAATTATGAGACATTAAATGCCGAGAAATGTTGATAATTGTAAATACATCCACAGCTCTGCTACTAAATCCTACTTACACCTTCTTTGTGGGGACGTAAGAGGATGAAGGCGAATCTTCCGCGCCTGATAACAAAATTGGCGTAATAATCATGCCGCCGGAATGGAAGTTGGCTGACAGGCTAACTCCCCGTCCCTGGAAAATCTTAAAATGTTTAAAAGCATGGCATTGGATGGCATTGGATCCTGGAATGTCACATCACTAAATTACCCTAGCGCTGTTACGGACCTTTAACAACAGGCCAGTAAATATCAATTAAAAATAATGACAATCAAGGAAATGAACTGGACTGGAAACGACATTCAAGACATGAGATCGCACACAATATTCAAAAGTGGGAAGCCTAGTGGAAAACGAGAATTTGGAGTGGCCTTCATTGTAGATAGGGAGTTCAAATCGCACGTTATTGATTTTAAGGCAGTCAACAAATGGTTGTATGTGATCTATATAAACGCGAAATCTTTCAAAATCTGGCTGATTAATGTTTACGCCGCGATCGAAGAAAAGGATGAAGAAACGAAGGAAACGTTTAAAATCACCTGGAAAGACTAGACGGCTCATTGCCTACAAACGACACAAAAATAGTTCTGGTTAATATCAACGCTTAGGTTGGCAATGAGCTATCTCATCGGGGAACAACTAGAGGATATGGCCTCCACGATCAAACAAATTTCAACGGACAGTGCCTGATTGGCTTTGCATGTAGTAGAAATCTAGTCATATGTTCGGCTTGCTTCCCACATCAGCGCATTCATTCTGGTCCAACAGCGTTGGACTTCGAGCATACTTGACGTCCGTACATACCGAGGAGCCAATTGTAACTCAGGTCATTACTTGATCAAAAATTAAACATCAAAAGGCTCCAAACGACATCTGTGGCCAAAAATTTCACGCAGACACTCAGCAACTAGACGCATCAGACGCATCGTGAAAGCCAAGCAACAAGATCCGGATGGAAGTGAAAGTGGCTATTAAGACTGTGGCAGAATAGATGATCAAGCCCGGTCCCAGAGGAATGATTGGTTCGACGATGAGTGCCAGAATGTGTTAGATAAAAGAAATCAGGCGCACATAGAATGCGTAGGTAGAAAAACAAGGACGAAGAGAGAACACTTTGAAAATCTCAGAAGAGTAGCGAATAAGATAATTACGATTAAGAAAAGAAAATACTACGACAACCAATTGAGAAGTATAGATGTAAGCCTAGCAAGCAACAATGCAAGACAAGCATTCAAAGTAGTGAAAAGTCTGAAACGAGGTTATCAGTCCAAAATCAAAAAAGGTCTCAATGATTGTAAGACTGTGGTAGCTGCAATTGTCTGGCCACATGAATCGTATGGACAAGCAACAGATACCCAAAAAGGTATTCGTTGGGGGAACTGAAAGTCGGAGACCAGTGGGGAAACCGTGGAAACGCTGGTCTGAGTCGGTCGACGAAAACTGTTTTTCGCTGCTTAGATTTCGAAATTGGAGGATGCGGTCAATGGACTGAGACAGTTGGAGGCACTATTTGCAGGAAACGAAGACCCGAGAGGGTCTGTAGTGCTAAGAAGAAGGAGGAGAAGAAAGGTAGGTAGTCGTTGAGCTTGAAGCAAATAAGGCCCCTAGGCTGCTAAGTGCTGGATGGATAAGAGTTGGTAGATATCTAGGCTTCAATCATACCCAAAGAACGTGCAATTGCCCAGGCCGAAGCAAAAGATGCTGGAAATGTGGCCACCTAGGCCACCGACCTGTATAATATGCACATAAGAGCATGGCGAAAATATTCGGCGGAAACTTTGAATGCCCTGAAACTAAACGAACAGATGGAAAATGAGGGTCATTCAGGGCAACCTTCAACGTTGAAGGCAGTGGAAGACCTACTCACACAGCTCACTCGGGAGACTCAGACACAACTAGTGCTAATCAGCAAACCAGCCTGCAAACGGAATCCTAGGAACTGGTTCAAGAACTTAACAGGATATGCTGCTATCTGGTTTTCTGACCCAACGCATGGTTACGGTAATGGATTTGTGTGGATAAAACTACGGATATGAACATTGTCAGTTGTTACTTGTCACTAAATGACCCAATAAGTGTTTTCTAGGCGAAAAATTGTCTGACCTGGAAGATGCACTACGTGATATGCCTGGAAAATTATGGATAGAGTGAGACTTCAACGTGAGGGTACTATAATGGGGAATACCCCACGAAAAAAGCAGCCAGGCCAAACTTAATCATCCTCAACGAAGGCTCAACTCCCACATATCAAAGACAAGGCTTTGGTGAGTCAATCCCAGATGTGACTATGCCTCCAGAAGACCTCGATGCCTCCGTAAAAGTGTGGGAGGTCATGGAGCAGTACACTGCAAGTAATCATAACTTCACAACTTTCAACCTAAACAAAATGAATAGACCACGTAAAACCTATGGTTGGGATGTAAGTAAGCTGGATAAACGTGAGTTTATTGAATCAATAAATACATCGAAGGGGCTTCCTGGTATCACACATGCAACAAGGCAGATTGAGGCTAGTATCTTATACATCCGGTGAGTATGTGCTGCTTCTACGCCCGTCCGTAAGGGATTTCGCGGGAAAAGCAGGCTTACTGGTAGACTGATGAAATTGCTGCCCTCGGACAAACTGCCCTCCTACTTTGGCGAAAAGCACAACAATCAAGAAATAGACCTGAGGCAGCAATACATGATGAGGAGCCCCTTGTAGCTAAAAAAGAGCTTTCTAGAGCAATCAAGAAAGGCAAGGCGCTAAAATGGCAAGCGCTATGCCAAGAAATAGACACCAATCTATGGGGTGACGGCTACAGGATTATAACACATCAGCTAAGCAATGAGACCTAGCACCATACTTGAACCCAACGAGTTGTGCCACATTGTTAATGCTCTATTCCTAACACATGAAGAAAGGAGAGACGAACCGCACGCCTTACTGGTGTGCAATATCCCTGAAATCACCGAAGAAGAACTTTCGTATACCATCTCGAAAATGAAGAACAGGGAAGCACCAGGTCCTGATGGTATACCAGTACAAGCAATTAAACTTTTGTTGTAGAAAGCGCACCAAAACATCTTTCGCGAATGTTTAACGCCTGCTTTTCGACTAGAACATTCCCAACTCGATAGAAAGTGGCCCAACTCGTGCTCAAACCTACTTCTGGAAAACTGTTTAAAAGCATATTTTCGACCGCAATTAAGGCTGCAGGCAACCTTTCATTGAAACATTATGGTCTTCGAAAAGGCCATTCAACAATTAATATACTCTAAGAAGTGGTTAACGCAGTAAAACTAGCATAAAAAGCTTGCCATCAGGTCAGGCCAATCTTTGTTCTGATTACTCTTGATATTAAAAAAAATATTTAATTCAATTAGGTGGATTGATGTACTGAATCAAGGCGACGGCTCCTTATGTCGACTGCGCGTTCCGTAATGCTCTATGGGGCTGATATATGGGCTGACGCAATGACATGTAAAAAATACAAAAAGCGCCTACTGAATGTGCAACGAAGGGCGGCACTTAGGATTGTGAGCAGCTACCAAACAGTTTCAGAGAGCGCAGCGCTGGTAATTGCGAGTGTTATTCCTATTGACCTGCTAGCTTTAGAATGGAAAAACATCCAGCAACAAAGTAATCTGACAGGGCGGGTAGGAGCTGCAGCTGCAGCTCATGTGCACACACTTATCACATGGCAGGAAAATTGGAGTGTGAGCACTCACGGCCAATGGACGGCCAGGCTAATCAAAAACATCAAACCATGTATTAGCTGGGATCACGAAAAAGTAAATTTTCACTTTTACTCCTCTCAGAACAGGTATTTTCGAAATAATCTGAATAGGGTGGGGAAAGTAAGGGATCCTTTCTGTCGTTACTGCATAGGAAAGTTGGATGATGCTGTGCACACATTTTTCGACTATGGGCAATTCATAGCTCAAAGACTTGCACTAAACAACTGTATTGGTGCCATCAAACCAGACACGAGTATCGGAAGAATGTTGAGCAGTGCGGAAAACAGGCAACTAGTTTCCCAGTCCGTTGGAAACAGTTCTGCAACTAAAGCGATAGGAAGGATGTCTTGTGGACTCTCAATTTAATGACGGAAAATCAAGAAAGCTAGTGGACACCTGAAAGTGACATGCACTGCTGAACTGAAGTAATGCGAAGGCGGTTTCCAGTTCGGGTCTCCAGTGGTCGGTAGGCTAGGTTTTTGGGCTGATGAAAATCCCACATAATTTAGACAGGTCCAACAAATTTTCTATCTGCTGTCTACCTAGCTTTCCAAGGTTTCCCCCTGCCTAAAAAAAATGCCAATAAAATGTTATCTTTAGGAATTTCTATTTCTACGATCTCTTAGGAAAATCCTGCATTCTTTACGAAAACAAGTTCAATTGCATTAAGCACTCATTTTTTCTCATGCTAATCATATGTGGGAATTTCCCATTGCAATTTCTTTTATTCAAATACACATATCACATATACATTCATGCTTGATTAGAAAATAATAATTCACCTGATGATTTTTTTTCTTTTCGAATTAATGTGCAAATTCAAATCGAATTTCTTATTGTTAGATATTTAGCTATTCAGACAATCATTAGCAGTTTAGTATGACGTCCGAGAAAATTATATCCAGTAGTAAATATTATGATCTCTCACGTTCAAACGTAACAACGGTCATTCACAGGAGCACATGCGTGATATCATTCATATGAGTGAAAAAATAAAAAATTAAAGACTGATGATATGATGAATGAAAGCATTTGAATTGGTACGCGAGTATTTTAAACCAAATTAGAATCACGTTAAAAGATTTATGGAATTGAAATATTATTTTTTAATTTCAACTTCGTCTCTGAAATGTTAAAGTGCATTAGGAGAAAAAAAAATTTCCAATCGATGGTATTGAAATTGGTAGTGAAAATAAAAATGAAAGTAATTTTTGCTTCTTTTTAAATTCAACACGTATTGTTAATGACTATAATAGATTGTTTGGGTTTTCATGTTATTCGTTTCGTAATCGGTTAATATGTAATTTTCGGGTTGATTTATGTTGGGAAGGTGCGTATAAAGGGGTAACTTATTCATAAATGGTTTTCACACGGTGCGTAAGTAATTATGAAGTAAATGGTGGCTCCTGGATGCTGTTCATCTAAAAGTTTTGCTTTAATTGTTATCAGTAGCAAAACGAAATTTCTCTGGTGGTAATTGCTTACCGATTCAAATCAATTAGTGTTGCTGAAAATTATAAAGAATTGGTTTCAAGTTTTAGGGAAGTAACGATTAAATTGTTTGGTTAAATGTTTTGAAGGGGAAAATATTTTGAATTTATTTTTCGATTGTACGTAATATCTAAAAATTTTCTAAGTAAATGAAACTAGTTTTTCCCTTATACACGGGTTTATTTTATTTTTTCCCATATACGTAATTCGGGATCTAGTTGACCCCTTCTTCAGTGGTTTGTTTACACCTGTGCTTATGACGTGAATTATTGTTTACATAAAGCTATTGCCAACTTAAATCTGAATGATCGTTAACATGTTAATATTATTTTTCTTCGTTGATGTTTTTCATGGAAAACTGAATGTTTTGGTTTGGTGTTGGTTTTTGGTTTGGGTCTACCAACAAAGTCAAACATTTAGTTTGCATAAGAGCCAATCTGTTGCAGAAGTGTGTCGTGATATGATCGAATTCGAAACGAGTAAAAAATGTACCGTGACGGACAAACTTCGACAATTCCTTATATTGAGATACCGGTTAATTGGAAGCATTTTCAGTAACGTAAATATATTTATAAAAAAATAACGATAAAAACTTTTCATACCAGAGTTAAGGAGAAAGTCCTAAAAACATAAAAAATTGGATGGACAAAAGTCTACGACAGTCAGTGTTCTCAGTTATACACAAAAAAATCGTACGGTATACGGTAATGAGTCTGCCGTAATGGGAAAATGTACGGTAATTTTGGGTAACTTTCAAATTATTTAAATTTTACATGCATTCAATTTGGTTAGTTACTCAACTTTCATGTTAGCAATATCGGCATCAGTACCAACGTTGGTTTTTTAAGCGACTGTAAACTGATCTTACTAAAATGTAAACAAATCCGTTGAAATCACACCAAAACGTCAATATCGCTGCAGCGAAATTGTCTAGTCGGCTGTGAAATACTTTGTTGAATTTGGAACTTTTGAGTAGTGTTGTGTGCAAATAGTTTGAATACAGCTAAGCTTAACATTATCAGTTCACCCTTTTGATTCAGGTACTTTTCGTTTAGTGACAATTTTATTACTTTAAGTAAAATGATTACAATTATTTGTATGAGCTTCCCCTCACGTACATTTTTGCCCAAGCAAAGTGAGTGTTAATGAATACAACAGAAACAAACTTAGGCAAAATTAAAGTTGTTTCATTAATTAACTAGGAAATAATTTAACGAGTTAAGTTTTTTTATAAAAATCTTTCTGCAAAATGACTAAAAACATCAAATCATTCTTTTCGAAAACCCCTTCCTCAAGTGAACGACCCCAAGTTTAGACCAGAACAGTGATTCAGATGTGTCTAGCAAAAAAATATGTAGTCGTGACGTGACTCCTGAAAAAAAGAAAAGAATCCGTGGTGAAAGCTCTAAACACGTTGAAGTAGCAGGAGAATGCTCCTGCCAGAAGGGTATTGTAAAACAATTAGTGAATCAAACAATATATTCTGCATATCAAAACTTGACTAATATAATAGATTCCATAAACTGAGTTCGAAAAATTATTATGGTAATTATGATTTTAAACTCGCCACCATTTTGGTTCAAGTGGTTTGACCTCATCGCTTGATTAGTCATGATAGATATTACAAACCATTTCTAAAAATTTTACCAAAATTCCTATATATTTGTAGTGTCTCGGTCCGTTGCAAGCACGTATATTCCTAGCATCACGTGTAAATGTTGTTGTAATTGTTAAATATTCAATCGGCTGTAACTTAGCTGTTTATAGTTCAATTATTGTGAAATTTTCGAACCATATACAATCATTTTCAGAAAATTGAAATTATAGATTTTGGGAAATCTAAGGGTCACTCCTTGATTTTATAGACAAAAAAGCAAAATTTATAGAATGTACTATTATTAACAAAGTTGATCGAATTTCGACTTCTAAGGTATTTGTTACCCTTGTGAAGGAAAAATTGTCAGTTCAAGTACTGTTTTGAAAAGCTCTTATAAAGAACTTTCATTAGATATTCATATTAGCTACCTTTGATGACATTTTTTTTTTTTCAGCGGCCACTCCCCTGTACTGTAATCATCGATTCATGGCCTATTTTTCCGAATCCTAGAATGGTTACAAAGCCCTTTTGCTAGGAGCTCTCTCGTGCCTCCTCGACTTATTTCACATATGAGTTTTAATTGTAGGTACTCATCTTCAGTCACTCATTAAATTGAATCAAGTGTTAAAAGCATGCGCCTTAAACGTTGAAGTTGGGGCAAAATAACTCAAAATTATTCAATCTTCGCATTTAAAACAGCCACTATTTTTCTTAACGATTACTACTACCACTAGCTGAGCCAATTCTCAAAGGAATTCATGATACCTATCATTCCTGAAACTTTCATGCAAATCCTAACAAAGCTGTAGTATCTGAGCCAGTAAAAAGCGCATATTGTTGCATAACCATATGTTTTACAGCGCATATTGTTCCATAGTAATACAGAAAAATTCAAATCGCTATAACTTCATTAAATACCACTCGATCTTTATGAAACTTTCAGAACAGATTAATCTTATTGATAGTCATCTGTGTACTGAATTTTATTAAATTTAAGGGTACCGTTAACATTTTATTCAAGAAAATATAAAATCGATAAATCATACTATTACTAACAAAGTTGAGTGAATTTCGACTTCTCACGTATTTGTTGTTGTTGTACTTATAAGGGCCTATATTCATGATTTTTTTTCAGATTTTTCGGGTCAAAGGGGGGGGGGGACACAAAATTTTCGTACATTTCCCCTTCCCCTGCACCCCTCGAAGCAAAATTTGTCATTTTAAGACTGTTTTGAAAAGTGCTCATTAAGACCTTTCATTTGATACCCATATTGCCTACATGCGATGAAAACTTTTTTTTCAGGGTCAACTCCCCTATATGGGGAGACCCCCCTTAAAGACCTTATACATTTTTTTTCGTATTGAAACTTTGAAGAGGGCGTCACTTTGCACCTACCTACAAAATCTTATGTTTCTAGCTTATGTAGTTTGCGAGAAAAAGTGGTGTGACACACGGACGGACGGACGGACGGACGGACGGACAGACAGGACGCGAAACTAATAGGGTATTGTAAAATAATTTCACAATACCCTAAAAAATGACACATAGGGCTCAGAGCTACCGAATAGAATGGGAAAAGGATACAATATTTGCAGATTGGATTGCTCCCACAAAGGACAATAGATCTAAAGCAGAGTGTAAGTTTTGTAAGACAACAATATTGGCAGAAGTAACAGTGCCAAAAAGACATGCATTAAGTCTTAAACATGTCAGATTAGTTAAAGGTGTAAGTTCTTGTACAAAGGCTTCTGTTGTTTGCAGTCTGGAAAAATTTGTTAACCCTAACAATATTGAGAAAGCTCACGAGAATAACATAAAGACAGCTGAATTAAAACTATCAGCATTTTTGACAGGGCACAATATTTCTTTAACGTCTGCTGATCATCTCGTTAAAGTTTTAAAATGCTCTTTTCCTGATTCGAAAATAGTCAAAGCTATATCATTAGGACGCACAAAAGCTACGAGCGGGGTGAAAAATGTGATAGGGCAATGTACGAGTAGTTTCGAAGATATCAGTAAACACATGCAAACTCAAAAATTTAGTTTGGTGATTGATGAGTCCACCGACATTTCAAGAACGAAATCTTTGTGCATTTGTGTAATATATTTTGATAATGCAGAAAAAAAAGTTGTGTGAAAGTTTTGGAAACTGATCGATGTGTACGATGGTTTAGATCTAGAGGTTGCCCGCAAAGGTGCTTGCGCTCAACATATTTACGATTTATCAATTGAGAACTTAAATCATGCAAACATATCTTTGTGTAATATTGTTGGTTTTGCTAGTGATGGCTGCAACACAATGATGGGAGAGTTCAACTCCGTTCAGCAGAAATTAGCTGAAAAGATCCCTGGAATTATAATTCAAAAATGTATCTGCCACTCTATCCACCTTTGCGCCAGTGCTGCATGTCGTGCCTTACCAAGAAGCTGTGAAGACCTGGCTAGGAACATTTACGCCGTCTTCAAAAATTCAAATAAAAGGATTGCAGTTCTTAAAGAGTTTCAACAATTCTGCCAAGTCGATCCACACAAAATACTTCGCCTTTCTCAAACAAGATGGTTGAGCCTACAGTCTGTAGTTGAACGAATTCTCGAACAATGGGATGCCCTAAAGCTGTTTTTAGCAAGATTTGGGTAGAAGAAAGGTTAAACGCAGCTGAGCTTATTTTTGTATCACTTCAGGATCCATTTATGAAAATGTTTTATTTCTTTTTAAGCTGGGTGCTTCCAAAGTTTAATGACTTGAACAAACTTTTCCAAGGTGAAAAGGTTTTGATAACCTACATGCACTCGCGTATGGAACGAGATTATAAAGATCTATTGTGCTGCTATCTGAACCGAGATTATGTCATGAAAAGTGATTTGAATCAGCTAAATCCTGGAAATGAATCTCAATTTTTATCTCCTTCAGCAATGTACTTGGGTGTAAATGTACTCAATGCACTGCAAGATAAAACTATTATGAACGAAAAGGAAAAAATTAATGACTTCTTCGCAAGATGTAGATCGTTCCTAGTTATAGCGTGCCAAGAAATCAAAAAAAAGTACAACTTCAACGACCCTGTTTTTTCCAAGCTTCATATTCTAAATCAAAAGTATGCCCAATCCAACGAAACGACAAGATTAACATCGTTGTTGCCCCTAATGAGACTTTTGCCAAGATGTTGTGACAGTAAGAACCATCAGAAAATAGATGACCAATGGTGGAAATCACCAGTTTCAATCCCAGAAGAAATGGAAGACTCAAGTCCGGATCTTTTTTGGGCAAAAATTTCGGAGATAAAAAACCACAATGGGGACTACGAGTTTAAGGGGCTAGCTCAATTTGCCTCCTTCCACATTCATCAGCGAGTTGTGAAAGAGTATTTTCAAAAGTGAACGTGATAAAATCCAGAAACAAGCTACAGACTCCTGTATTAAATGTTTTAATCCATACTGACCAACGAGTGAAGACTGAAGGATGCTTTGGTTTTGAACCGACATCTAATTTGCTGAAATCGGTGACAAGTTCAAATCTATATGGTGAAGGCAAGAGCGAGGGTTCTGATACGACCAGACAAGAGATCTTTGTTCCCGAAGATGATGTATTTATGGAGCTAAGTTTGGATAGTGATTAATCAATGACATAATCATTTAAACATTGCTCTCTCAATTACTTTCACTTCATTTCTGATAAACATTGATCATCTACGATTTGCATTTCGGCAGTAATAGCACCTGTAATGATACTGAAAAAAAATAAAAAAATTATAAAATTTCCTTTAAAAGCGCTATTTATTATTAATCTTTTTAACCAGATACCGGTATTTCGAGGACAAGTTATCCTCTTCATCAGTGGCGGTATTCTGAAGCTCTTCTTATAATCATCCGAGTATTTAAACCTTTCACATTTAATGGTAATAAACATGAATATCCTTAAGTACTACTACGAGAAATAACAAACAATTATAATGCAATTAAGGGTATAAAATTAACAAAGAGCTTAAAGGTAAATTTATTACAGGGAGTAATTACGGGTTAGCTGAGGCAAGTAACATAATTGATCATCTATTCATGAAACCTTCGTTCAGATAATAACAACGTCAAATCGTTAATTCTTCGTTCGATAAAAAAAATGGTAAGGACTTTGACGTGATAAGTCTGAAATATTTTTCAAACTCAATTTATCCATTCAGGACTTCAAAAAATTATATCGGAACATGCAAAAATTCTAAAACCTCTTAATACAAGAAACGATCTGTATGGATGACTCAACACTTCAACAAAAACCGCACTGGGTCGTATGGTACTTCATTTGTGGAGTTTGCGTCATTTTGCTAGATAACTTAGTACTTCACCTTTAAGACTACACATCCGTTTCATTCGAAATCAGAAGTTTTCATTTTCAAAACCTTAACTTCTTGCCTGCGTAGTCGACAAGAATCAATCGCACTAGATACTCTCTTAATAGCAATGGAGAACTCTATTCTATAATTGGAAAAGGACACAGAGTTAACTAGAATAAATAACCATAAATATATATATATATATATATATATATATATATATATATATATATATATATATATATATATATATATATATATATATATATATATATATATATATACATATATATACGAGTATATATATAATTTTATATATATAATTTTATTTAAATAATTTTATTCAAAGCATTTTTTTGCATAATTATTCACAGTACATTTTATGATGAATAAAATTAAATCTAAGCACTTATACCTTATAAGTCTGCACTTGTACGGTAAACGTACGGTAATTTTTGGCTAAACTCCCCACAATTCTTTCTTGAGAGTCTGGCAACGCTGGTGCAGCTGCAATTCTGTTTTAGTTTTATCGTCAGTTTCTAACTGTAAGGACCGTCAAATGACATCGCGAAAAGAAATTTCTAGTGATATCCGAAATTTGGTCGTACAGTATAAAAAAAACAATAAATCGTGCTCGGAAATCGCGAAATCACTGAAACTTAAACGAGCTTCTGTGTATACAATCAATAGAACCACTGTTTTCAAATACTTTTAAATCAGTGGTTCTATTGAAAATAAGTCGCGAACTGGCCGACCAAAAAAGATGTCGCGCAGAGACATTAGCTTTATTCTAAAAGAAGTGAACAGTAATCCAAAAATAAGTGATCCAGATTTGGCGAAACAATTGGCTACGGAAGGGAAACAGGATGTGTATGCAAGAGCCATCACGAAAGTATTAAATATTAATTGGTTTCAAAGTAAAACTCCACGTAAAAAGCCATTAACATCCGCCAAAAACCGACTTCTGCGTCTACAGTTCGCCCTGGCCCATATATACAAGGACAATGATTTTTGGAATCGCGTCCTTTTCACAGATGAGTCCAAACTCAACATTTTCGGAAGCGATGGTCACAGTAAAGTATGAAAGAAAAAGAACATGGCTTTAGAGACCAACAATTTGATTCCTACTGTGAAGCACGGTGGAGATAATGTGATGGTTTGGGGAGCCATCGCTGTATCTGAGGTTGGCAGATTGGCTTTTATTGTCGATGGACCGTTTTGTTCACAAGAACCTGTTAGAACAATATTTGTAGACATTAGTGGAGAAGTTGGGTCTTGGAGGGAGATGGATTTTCCAATAAGATAATGATCCAAAACATACAGCACTTTTTGTCAAGAACTGGTTGTTGTACTATGCTCCCAGGCAACTTAATACGCCTCCGCAAGGTTCAGATTTCAACCTAAAAGAGCATGTATGGGAGCGTTAGGAACGGAAAATTCGAAAATTTCACATTTAAAATATAAATTTGTTAAAGGAAGCGCTTGTTGCAGAATGGGAGAAAATCACATCTGTAGAAACTGCTTATTTAGTTGCCTCTATGCTCCGAAGACTACAAGCAGTAATTGATGCGAAAAGGGGTCCAACCAAATATTAAGCCAGCAAAATTTTTTAAAATTTCCAATACATTTAGTTGAAAATATTTTGTGTACAAGCCAGCCAGCACTGACTGTCGTAGACTTTTGTCCATTCATTTTTTTATGTTTTTACGAATTTCTCCTTAAGTTTGTTATGAAATGTTTTTGCCTTTGTTTTTTGATAAATATATTTATGTTACTGAAAATGCACATCAATGGATTTTTGTGGGATAGCTAGTTATGCGGAAGCTTGGCGCCCTACGAAAGTCTTGCATACATAATGCGGAAAAGATGGACGAGATAGTGCGGAGACTCTTCAGCAGTCAAGTGTCCACTCTTCACACAGCCGGAACTGGAGGAGGTAATCCTTTCATTGAAAGCGAGGAAGGCTCCAGGTCCAGATGGTGTTCCGGCTGAGGTGTTGCGGCTTCTCTTTCACCATTGTCCTGATCAGGTGTTGCCCAAGGGTCTATCCTCTGGATCTATGGAACGTGTCTTACGACGAGCTACTGAGACTTGAGATGTCAGATGAGTCGCGCTTGGTCGGCTATGCGGATGATGTTGCAGCTCTGGTCGCTGGGCGTACAGTTGAACAGGCGCAACTTAGGCTAGGTATGCTAATGCGCCGAGTGTGGGACTGGATGACTGCTCATGGGTTCAGTTTAGCACTGGAGAAACCCGAAATGACCATCTTGACAAAAAAGAGAACCCCTAGAGTAAGGATGATCAGTATTGGAGACTTACGAATCAAATCGAAGCCATCGGTGAAGTACCTGGGGCTACTGATCGACTTGAAGATGAGTTTCTGTGTGCAAATGAGGGCAACGGCTGAGCAGGCTGCTTCAGGAATATCGGCTCTGAGCCGACTTATGGCCAACGTAGAGGGACCCATTCCACCAAGAATATGCCTCTTGATGAGTGCTGTAAGGTCAGTGCTACTATACGGAGCAGAAGTATGGGGCGACGCTCTCAGCAAGGAGGTATACCGAAAACGCTTGGCACAGATACACAGAAGAGAGGCACTGAGGATTGCATCTTCGTATCCGGCAGTCTGTGATTCTGTGGTGAGAGTTATTGCAGGTGTGAAACCTGTCGCCTCAATTGCTAGAGGGCGCCACGCTATTTACTTGCGCCGAAACGAGGATGCGAGGTAGATGGTTGTCCGCGAGGAGAGACAGCGCTCGCTCAACGATTGGCAGCAGTCTTTGGTGAATTGCATGAGGGGAAGGTGGACTGCGCAACTCATCCCGGATGTGAGATCATGACTAAATCGAAGGCATGGTGAGACTGACTTCTATCTATTTAAGCGGGCATGGGAGTTTTCAGTCTTACCTACACAAGATTGATAAGTCATGGTCCCCCGGTTGTCGGTTTTGCCCAGGAGAGGAGGATAATGCCTGCTACACATTTTTTGCGTACGAAAATGGGTCAGGCTGCAAAGTAACCTCTACATGGAGACGGGGGAGCTCACCCCGGATAATATAATTGCGGTGATGCTCGAATCGGTTGACAAATGGAATCAGGTGGCACATTATGTTCGGGCAGTCCTAAAAGATAAAAGCGACCCACTGCAGCCGGGGGCGTTGGGGCTGGGGGACCGCTTGTATGGCACTTCCTCTTCCCCTCCGACTAGAAGGGGGACTCCCCAGCTTGAAGGCGCCCCACGGCATAACAAAACGAGACCTGGCCCGAAGTAATGTGTCAAACCGTTCCAGGCTGGGTTTTCAGGTTGTCAGGGGAGGTGTTTAGTGTGTAGTCCAGTTGCCTTCACTCTGTGCGTAAATGGGCATTCACCCCCTACCACAAAAAAAAAATGTTCAAAATGACGATTGGGGTAATGTAGTTTTGCTCCGTATAAGATGCGTTAGTGATTTGCACGCAGAGGATGGTATGTACCATGAAGAGTGCTACAAAAAACTCTTCTTTGTTAAAAACGCTGCATAACAACATAGCGGGAGACCAACGGAAGAATTTAATTTAATTCAATGAACAAAATGGCGGATTAGTATAATGATAGAATCTTGTTCAGAAAGGTGCAAAGGCGAAAAATCATTTGCTGCTTTCGAGATGTAGGTGATCAAATTTTAAATGATGCTTGGTATGCAGCCAGGAATAACAGTGATGCAGATGACAATTTGAGAGTGGCTCAAACGGCCGCTGCAAGAATAGGGTGCGGTATTGAGTCTAGAGCCTATGAATTAACCAGCTATCCTCCCAGCGAGGAATTTTTGAATGGTACCGAAGAAATAGTTCCTGAAACACTAACGTCTTTTGTTGAATACTCTTATACCATACAGGAAAAGTTCTAAGGAAAAAGAAGCAAAGAAAAGAGTGAGCATTAGCCATGCCATAATTTCAGCTTTTCGCCCTCGTTTGTTTATTAGCCCCATCCTTACAAGCATTGGATATTATATACAACGGAAATTGGAGTCATACTTTGATGGCCAACAACTGGAACTCTCGTCTCTCTATCTTTCTTAGGAACCTACGCCTAAAAAAACGTTTCGGCAATATGTGTTCCATAATGCTGACTTCAATGTCACTGCTCTGGATGGAATGAATATATTTCATAGCTTAGGAGGCAGCTTCAGCTTTACCTCAAGCAGATAAAATTCAATGACTGACTGCAACTCCGCCTACTACCGAGGTCGGAAAGCTATGAAAACATGCAAACAAGTGGATTGTACTCGAGGATTTGAATATTTTGCATCCTATTTCTGAAGATACGTTTCTACGAAGTCTCCAAGATATCTTATGGGTAATTGAAAAATGGCTTTCACTCCGAACCTCACCTTGTAAACTAAAGATTCCAGAGTGGAATGGATTTAGTGTCAGAGCCAATCAATTCTGAAAAAAGCACGATTATACCCCTGGAATTCATTAATTTACCATGAAGCGATTATGACACTTTATACACTGCCCTCAGATATGCTACAGAGGATGCTAACCGACAGGGCCTCTCAACTTGTTTAATTCCATTGGATCAGCCTCTTTATGTGAAATCGTTGCTTCCAGCCATGATGATCTCTTGCTCGGTAAAGTGAAAATGATACTTGGTGGGTTTCATATGCTGACGTCGTTTCTGGGATGCGTTGGACAAACAATGGCGGGAAGTGGGCTGAAAGATTTATTAAGCTGTGCTTTTGCTCCGAACTCGGTGGACAAAATGTTGAGTGGAGAGGCCTACAACAGAGCCTCCTTGGCTAATACTGTTTTGGAAAGGACAGATATATCTTCATATGGAAAACAAAATCTGCTGGAACTTTACCAATCTTCGGAAGACATGTCCCCACAAAAAATTATTCCAAATGCTTCTCTGACAACCATACATAAAAAGATGATCACCGATTTATTACGCTTGAAAGGTACAGGACCGGCTGCAACCTTGCAGATCCAGTAAAATTCGGTAGTGCTGATGAAAAAGTTCATTGCAGCGGAGTGAACTGGTAACTGGGAAGGCCACTTGATATGTGCGCAAAGAATGATCCCGTATTTTCACGCCAGCTATCTATACGAAGTGTGCTCAAAAAGTATCGCGAATTTTGAATTTTCGCGGGTTACGTATATTCGAATTTCGATTTTTTTGTGACGTTATGTTGGTACTCATGTCTGTCACTTATGCCGACAAGCTCGGCCATTTTGAATGTTCACTTGATTGGTGATAGCTGCTTTACTTGCACGTGTTTTCAATCGTCTTCGATTTTTACTTATTCAAAAAAATGGATCAAATTTTGTGTGAAAAACGAAGTTAAGTGCGCGGATGCATTCCGAATGTTGACTGTGGAAACGGGAAAGGCTACCTTGGAACGAAGCAACGTTTATCGGTGGTACAAAATGTTTTTAGAAGGCCGAGAAGATGTGAACGACGAAGAGCGTGCCGGACGCCCGAGCACTTCAACAACAGACGAAAAAATTAATGAAGTGGAGAAAATGGTATTGGCCAATCGTCGAATCACCGTTAGAGAAGCTGCTGAGGACCTAAACATATCGATTGGCTCGTGCCATTCGATTTTTGTCAATGATTTGGGCATGGACGGGTCGCCGCAAAATTTGTACCAAAATTGCTCAATTGCGACCAAAAACTGCAACGCATGAACATTGCTAATGAGATGTTAAACTCTGTCCGCGACGAACCAAATTTGCTCCAGAGGGTCATAACTGGTGACGAATCGTGGGTTTATGGTTATGACGTGGAAACCAAAGCTCAATCATCTCAATGGAAGCTGCCGCATGAACCAAGACCGAAAAAAGCGCGCCAAGTTCGGTCGAATGTGAAAGTTTTGCTGACAGTTTTCTTCGATTGCAGGGGCGTGGTGCATTATGAGTTCTTGCCACAGGGAAGAACGGTCAATAAGGAATATTACCTGCAAGTTATGCGCAATTTGCGCGAAGCAATCCGCCAGAAACGCCCGGATTCGTGGGAGAACAAAAATTGGCTTTTGCACCACGATAACGCCCCTGCTCACACATCGTTGCTTGTGCGCGACTTTTTGGCCAAAAACAACACACTAATGATGCCGCAGCCACCGTATTCCCCAGATCTGGCCCCCTGTGACTTTTTCTTGTTTCCTAAACTGAAGAGGCCCATGAAAGGACGACGTTACGCTACGCTTGACGAGATAAAGACGGCATCGAAGGAGGAGCTGAACAAGAACAAAAAAAAATGATTTTTTGAAGTGCTTCGAAGATTGGAGAAACCGTTGGCACAAGTGTATAATATCTCATGGGGATTACTTTGAAGGGGACGAAATAGATATTCATGAATAAATAAATAATTTTTGAAAAAAAAAAAAACAAAATTCGCGATATTTTTTGAACACACCTCGTATATATATATATATATATGTATATATATATATATATATGTATATATATATATATATATATATAAATATAAATATATATATATATATATATATATATATATATATATATATATATATATATATATATATTTATATTTATATATATATATATATATATATATATATATATATATATATATATATATATATATATATATACACAGATATATACCTAAGTGTATTATGGTGTAGCCTCCCTAACGTATTGATTCCTCATTTCTTTCCAGTCATCTATATTTTGTGCTATCCTTGTCCAGGTGACTCCCGCTAGTTTCCTGGTGTCATGATCCCACCGTATTTGTGGTCTTTTCATCCCTCTTGGGTACCATTGTGTGATCTTGGCAGTCCATCTGTTGTCAGTTAGTCTTGCTATGGGTCCGGCCCATTGCCATTTTAGTGATCCAATTCTATGGATTACATCTGACACTTTGGTTCTTCCTCTTATCCAAGCCAATGTCCTACGGTCTCTTTTATTGATGCCTAGCATGCACCTTTCCATTGCTCTTTGTGCCACTTGTAATTTCCCTGTGACTCCTGTTGTTAACGTCCATGTCTCACAACCGTATGAGGATACATTAATCAAACGTTTTCTTTTCCAAGTGGAGTTTCATTCTAGGTTTGAATATGATGGAGTTTCTCCCGAATGCGCTCCATGCTAGCTAGATTTGCCTGTTAATTTCAGGTGTTATATCTCCAGATTTATGTACTAGCTGGCCTAGGTAAATATATTCTTCTACTGTTTCTAGCCTGGTGTTGTTCAGTGCTATTTCGACCTGACCTCCTAGATGTTCATTGGGCATAACTTTAGTTTTAATTAGGTTCATTTTTAGGCCGACTTTTTTGCTGGCTTCGCTAAGCTCATTTAGGAGGAGTTGTAGTTATTCTTGGCTCTGAGTAATTGTGACTACATCGTCGGCTAATCTTAAGTGATTGATGCATTCTCCGTCGATTTGTAGGCCCTTTCGTTCCCATTTTAGTTCTCGAAAGATGTTTTCCAGGGTGGGATTGAATCGCCTTGGAGAAATTGTGTCCCCTCGTTTAACACCTTTTTGTATGGGGAATTCTGGCATGTCATCAAATACTTTGACCTTTGCTTTGGCGTTCCTGTAGATGTTTGAGAGCGTTTCCACGTATGCAATACCTTGATTGTATAGTGCTCTTATAATCGCCTCAGGGTATGTCGAGTCAAAGGTTTTTTCAAAGTCTATCAACGCAAGTACTAGGGATAGTTCGTATTCTTTAGCCCTGCTCATGATTTCCCTCAAAGTGTAGATGTGGTCTATTGTACTGGATCCACTTCTAAATCCAGCCTGTTCCCGTGACTGTTCAGCGTCAAGGGCTGCTTGTATTCGGTTGCTAATTATTTTGGTGAATACCTTATAGAAGACAGGTAGCAGACTTATTGGCCTGTAATTCTAGATATCTTCTTTATTGCCCTTTTCGAGGATTAGTAAAATGTTTGCGCTGGTCCAATCTTCAGGTATATGCCTGGTTCTGAGACAATTGGTGTATATTTTGGCTAGTGTTTTCCAGTTTCCTTTGCCAGCGTATTTCAACAGTTCCGCGGTTATGCCGTCGTTGCCTGCTTTTTTTTTTATTTTCATCGAATTGATCGCATATTCCACTTCATCTGTGTTGCCTTCAGGGATAGGTTCGTCTACTGTCTCAGGTATTGTTGTTATATAGTTGGGAGCTACTTTTGGGGACTTGTATGGATCGCTGTAGAAGGTAGCTACGATTTATATTATTCCCATCTTATCTGTCACCCTGATGTTTCCTTGTTTAAGTGCTTTCAACTGTTTTTTGCCAATTATAAGTGCTTGCTTTGCCTTTTTTATGCTGTTGTTGCTCTCAATGGCATTTCCTAATAATTTTTCGTTGTGCTTAGTGATGTCTTCCGTTGTTTTCTTCCTAATTGTTTTACAAACTTCCGTACACTCGATTCTCTGGATGTTTGAAGTTGATTTCATTTCTCGTCTTTTCTTTAAAAGTTCCTTAGTTTCGCTAGATAGTTTGTGGTGTCTAGTTACTGTTCTTGGTCCGCCTACTTCCTTAGTGCATTTTAGATGGCATTTGCGAGGTACGATGCATCTCTGTTTGTCATTTCCTCCTCTAGTATTGACTGATATTGACCAATGTTATTCCTGATGCTTTTGTCGTTGTAACCTGGTCTCATTGGCTTCCTAACTAATTTTGCTCATTCGAATCTTAGGCCTAGGGTTAGTTTTGCTCTGACAAGGTGGTGGTCACTGCCTGCTTTGAATTTGCTAAGCACGCAGACGTCTTTGATCGCTCTTATGTTATTCATTAGGATCAGGTCGGCCTCGTCCGTTGTAACCCCATCGGGGGCTTGCCAAGTCTATTTCCTGGTTGGTTGTTTCTTGAAAAATGAGTTCGCTACGTAAAGGTTGTATTGATGGGCGTATTGGACCAGTCTCTCACCTCTCTCGTTTCTCTGACCTAATCCGGATTTCCCTACCAGTACCTCCTGTTCTTCTCTTTTTCCTACTATGGCGTTGAAGTCTCCGATGAGGAATTTGAAATGGCTATTATTGTTGTCCCAAGCTTGAGTTATCTCGTTGTAGAAATCTTCGATTTCATCGTTTCGATTTTGGTGCATATACTTGGATTATTTTTATTATGTATCTTTGTGACAGCTTGAGAGAGTCAAGCTGACCACTCGATCTGATGTGCTTGAGACACTAATCATTTTCTCTTTCCATTTCTTGTTAATCAAGAATCCTACCCCGTTAGTTCTGCCCTAGTTTCACTCAACCCAATGATGTCCCACCTAATCTTAGCTGCTTCTTCTCCTAACTCGGTTAATCTTGCCTGGCTGGATAGTGACCGGCAGCTGTATGTCGTTATTTTTATCGTTTTTAGTTGTTTTTGGTAGCGGCTTAACCTCCGCGGATTCTTAACACCCTCTGCTTTTGTGAATGGTTCCTGGGAGCTACCTATCCTAGGTCCACTCAGGCCTACGGGGAATGAGAGCTGGTTCCTTTTTCGACGTTCCATAAATGGGGGGGGGGGGGGGACTGAGACATTGCGGGTTGGTAATGGTCCATTGGGATTACCATTTCCCTATAAACAATCTACCATAGCTAGATGGACAGACTTTTTATCGATGAAAAAGCTGTGCATGGGACTTGAACTCGGTACCTCCCAGTGGTAGTCCCTCGTTGTACCCCTTGAGCCAGCTAGGGTATATATATATATATATATATATATATATATATATATATATATATATATATTTATATACATATATGTATATATATATATATATATATATATATTATATATACATATATATATATATATATATATATATATATATATATATACATATATATATACGAGTATATATATATATATATATATATATATATATATATATATATATATATATATATATACATATATATATATATATATATATATATATATATTGTCGCGTGTTATTGGTTCGCGGCCAATAATTTTAATGTTCCGGGAAAGTGAAAACGCAATGTCTTTTAATTTAAGTTAAACGAGTTTATTTAATTCCAGAAAATGCACAATAATCAGTTTAACAATTTAACACTTTCACTAATTTTAATTTTCACTATGAAAAAAAATCGAACACTTGTCCATAAATTTCTTATCGCAATTGTCTTCTAAATCACTTCACTATTACGAAACACACTTCCCACACACTTTCGCAGTTCTTATCGCGGTCGAATGAATGATTCCCCCCATTCATTCAGCTCGCCTTTATATAGGGTCTCTACCTATTCACCCATTTCTCGTACATGGGCGAATGTTCTACCGAGAGGTACCTGGTAGGTTCGAGCGA